>OX387715.1:52677671-54044544 GCA_947577245.1 Andrena bucephala | reverse complement strand
AACAGCCGAGCGCGGGACTGGTTACGTTGCTAACCACAGCATGGGTTGCGGGAGAACTGCATGAGTGTGCGGCTGTCCACGTAGGCTCGTACCACGAGTCTATTGCTTGGATCCGAAGACCTCTTCTACATGGACGCACACTCATGCAGTTCCCTCACAAATTTCGCAACGGGTAGCAATGGAACAGTCCTGCGCTCGGCTGTTAGCCGGGTCCCAGAAATTCAGGAGGTATTTGCACCCGATGGGGCAGGCCTGGTATAGAGGTTTTGTTTGATCTGATCTTACTCGTTGCTTTCGGGCTCTACCAAGCCTTTGAAAACCCTTGCAGGGGTGTGTCTTAAAATAAGAGGTGGTAAACTATTGCCTATTGGTTGTATATGATTGTGATACTGGGCGACGAAACGCACCGGAAAGGGAAGCTGAGTTCCACGAAATCGCATCGAACGGCGCGACTCCGTTTGTTTATGTCGTCTGGAGATACGCGGTCTAGACTCGGCCCAATAGCACATATTTCTCGGCACCGCTGGTAAATAATTACGTCCCAAGATTTTAGGCCCGGGCGGACGGCTCAAGTGTTTGCCACGTGCGAAGTGACGAAGCACAGGACCCCAGGAAACGCTTCGAGTTCCACAATTGTCTTTTTCACGCTCAACACTCTAAATTGCTGGTATACAAATACAAATATCTGGCAATTTAAATTCAATGCAATTTTTTACTACAATATATTATTTTGTACAAGCATGGTACAAATTTCTAGAAACTTATGCGAAAGAAGGTGCTTCTCTGTCGAACCTTCTCCGGACAACTTACAAGTCTGCGACTCTACATAAAAAATCTATTAAATAAATTTGACGACTTACCTTGTTAATTGAGACAATAATTCCGTCTCCTATTTAGTGTAAAAACTCCTGACATCTCAAATTTGGACCACTTACATTATTTGACACTTGGAAGGTTAAGATTGGTAGGTTATAAAGTTCAATGTATTTAAAAAATAGTTTGTACAATGACGGACGACGATCCCTGCCGAATAATCCCGAGAGTCGACGAACGAAGAACGAAACATGTATTAGTTTCGTTTTGGCTTAAGGTGTGCGCGTAACGCGTATATACGTAGAAGAACGAAACACGTGTTAGTTTCGTTTTGACTGAAGGAGTGCGTGTAACGCGTATACGTATTGACGAAAAATATATATACGTAATGTTTGATGACGAAAAATTTCTAGGAGAATCAGAAGAAGAAAAATCTTACCGTTTCCGACTGATCCATGAGACGATATTATGATATCTCTGTCATGCGTGGACCGATTTTATTGAAATTGGTCTCATTCGAAAGCTTATATGCGGTTTACATAAGAAAAATGCCTTTAAATTTAGAAAATATTGCAAGCGTGATGAGATATTAATGAAATAAGTTTCAGGTTAGGTTGGAATAGCTGTGCTTCGAGTAAAGATACACGGTAGCGACAGGCATATACAAGGTGTCTTTTCTTTCATGTACTTGGCGTCGAGACGCTACCGCGTCTCTAGATCGTACCTTAAGCTTGAGTTTCCTAGCCGCGTCCGGCGGCGGCGGCCAAGCTCCGGACGCGCAGCGTCCAGGGTCCCACTTTGGTTCGAGCGCACTTGAAATGCTCTACGGCCGAGGATTTATACCTGCTTCAGAAATAAAATAATTTTTTATTCTTTATCGTTTCGATATGGAAGTGACACCAATCGATTCCTTATGTTTTTCCGATGAAATGTAAATCGGACTATTATTAACGAAGATAACTTGAAACGATATAAATTTAACTTTCAGGGAATTTCCTTCATATGGTCCGAATTCCGTCGTTCGTGGTGTCAGTTTTATCGGCGAAACATAAGGAATCCATTGACGTCGTTTTTGCAAAGATCTGATGGGAAATGCGGAAATCCTGGACATTTCTGACTTTTTAATGATATTCGAACCCTTTGAAGTGTCGAAAGTCATAAAATTCGGTGAGGCACTACGAGGATTTGACCTCGTCACGGGGTACCATGCGGCATTTAAAGAGATGTGTCAAAGGACAGGCGCCGTTGGAGAATTGCCCTGTATGTAGTAGTAGATTAAAATACAAGCTGCTATAACATCCAACTAAATAAATTCTACACCAAGAAGGCTCGAAACTATTATAAAATCAAAACGCAATCCCACAAATTATTAAAACATTAAATATTTAGGTAGTTTATTTCCATAGTTTATTGATATTTTATTTACTGTACGAATACTTACTGCGCGTCTATTTCTGCAGGTTTATCTGCTTTTATTCATATTTTTTTAAATGTTAAGGGGAATAAAAATTTGTTTATGCAAGATCTATTCTACAAACATTTAAGAATATTTATTAATCATCTTTTTCTGTTAGAATGTAGTACTGACATGGATACAAATTTTTACTTTAAATTGGTCGCTGCACGAATATTTTTGACACTGACTGTATATAAGTACCGAGGCCTCCAACGAGTTAGGTAAACGACAAACAATGGTGGTCGTTTAGTCGAACCCTATTCCGCCGTGCTAGGGACATAAGTCAGCCTGTTCAGTTTTTATTTACTACTTAAGAAGTATTATCCGCCAAGTCCACCACCAATACGTCTCGCGGAAAGACACAAGAAGAAAAGGGGTAGCAGTCCGCTGACTGCGCGTGGTGACACCTGCGTCGTCCTCCTTTCAAATTAAGGCTGCCGTCTCAAGTTTGTTTTGGTCCGAATCGATCGAAGTGTCCCCAGTAAACAAACGGACCCTAATGAAATTACTCCGATCGATAAAAAGAATTTGTACAGCAATGACATCTTCAGGTACTCTGGGTAGACGAATTTTTTACGCATAGTTGCCACATGTTCTGTACTCTCTGTCTCTGCCGCGCTGTTGCCACAGAGTTCTCTCTTTTCATCGAGAAGTCTTGAAGGAATACAGCACAAGAGCTGCGTCTAGCGTTAGAGCCTCCCTGAATGTAGCAATAATGAAAGATAGAGAGGTCCGGGAGTGTAAGAAGGAAAGATGGAAAGATAACCTGACACAATTTGAACTATCATTATTAACGAATAACGATATTACACATAAAATTTATTTGCAGAATTGAAAGCCGGTTTCGTTCAAAGTACTTAGTCCGATTCAAATTATTTCCTGCCAATTTAATCGGCAGAATCACTTTCATATTGATACGATGAAAAATAAAGAAATTCTGTTTCTGCATAATCAATGATATGTACATCGCCGAGCAACTCCAGGCAACAGATTAGACGGGTGAGCGATACAATGTCGCTCGGCTCGAGCTTCGGGGGACCTCAAGAATAGAGGCCCTCGATTAAAAAAAAATTATTTGTGGCCGACGAATGAATTCCCGTCGAATAAACTGATTCATCCGTGGCATTTCAAATAAAACTAACTCTGGGTTATTTTTATTCGACGATAAATAAATATAAAGTCTCTTTAATTTGATAGTTTATTTCAATAATTTATGAAAGAATACTAATTTGGGTATCAATATCCCTTCTAAACTTCACAATTCTTATTATCTTCTCTCATTCGGTGCAATATTTATGTTTACTTGTGAAAAAATATAATGATATGATTGTTCAATCATTTGTATATTTTGTGTGTTTTAATAGAATGTAAAACTTTCTATCGTATCGGCATGAATGTTTCAGTAACATACTGCTGTGATTTCCCAAATGAAAATGAATTTAAACACGGTATAAATCAGATTATTTTTAAACGATTTTATTCAGCTTCGACCCTCGGTTTGTTTGTATATTTTTTGTATGTTTGATATATGCATGGTAGAAATCTGGCAACTGAAATTTAACCAACTTCCAACTATCGAGTTGTCTTGAAACTTTGCAGGCGTGCGTAGTTTGGAGGACAATACAATATTTAAAAAAAAATTAACCCCGAAGGGGTGGAAAAATTACCCACTTATCAATAAATATAACCCATAACCACAAAACGACTTGAAATCAGCCACTTGCGTTCTTTGCGAAAACGACGAAAAACCGCTTCGTTCTGAACGCTAGTGGAATCGCGATTTCCGTAGTAAAAACACAAATCGAGAAGTGATTCGTTACGTTCGAATAGGAAAAAATTGTAGTACAGAGACTCGAACTGGGATCAGAAGCCACCGCCGAACAGCCCAAGTCCTCGCTGGTCGGGACCGGCGCACAGTGGGGCAAAGTGGCGAAGTTTGTTTCAAAATCAAAGAACTTTTGATAGAAATGAGATAGAATGATGATTTTTTTTAAAATTAAAGCTGAAAAATTGCAGAATAAGGGAAAATTAATGAAATTATGGTACGAACGTTTTTTACCATTGAAAATCTTTGTTAAACTTGAAATTTTACAACAAAAATATGTTTTGTCCAATACCATGTTCGGTTAGAATTTTTTCTTGACATGTTGTACATCATTTCCTATAGATTTTGTCGCGCTGATTTCAAATCCGTTCGCAAAATTTGTCTACTACCTCAGGATTTTGAAAACAAAACGATTTAAAGTTTAACACAGATTTTCAAAGGTAAAAAACGTTCGTATCATAATTTCATTAATTTTTCCTTATTCTGCAATCTTTCAACTTTAATGCAATCTTTTAACTTAATTTAAAAAAAAATCATCACTCTATCTCATTTCCATCAAAAGTTTTTTGATTATGAAACAAACTTCGTCACTTTGCCCCACTGTGCGGCGCGGCGTTGAGCCCGTATCGCGAACAGAGCCCTAATTCCCAGTGTTCGTTTCTCGCTTCTTTCTGGCCGAAGGGGGGAGCGAGATGGAACGCTTTGCCTGCGCGACGGCCGCGAACGCAAAGGACGGAGTTGTCAGGCGTCCGAAAGACGGAGCGAGACAAAACATCATCCCGTCGTCTATCTCGTACCGCCCTTGCTCGCTTTCAGTGCCTCTCGCTCGCTCTCGCCTTCGCCGGACAAGAGTGAGACAGAAGGAATAGGGAAAAGTCCACATCGTTTACACCAAACCGAGCCCGTAACGAGACAGTACGGTAGTATCTTCTATTTGAGTTATCCAGATAATATCTTTGCCCATTTCTGTTCTCCAGCCACTTCGCCGTGATTCATTCAAGCCTCTCTTACGACAAAATAGTAATAGGGGAAATGCGGCAACAGCGCGATTCGACTCTCGATACATCTCGGCAACTATGTCTTTCCTACATTTATCGGCTAGATTGGACTTCCACCGGTTTTGATGGTACAATGCACGAATATACCATCAACGCCGGTGACGGAGAATCCTTGAAGCTTCATTCTGTCATTTCTCGAGTCTGTCTCAGTACACAAGTCAGAAATTCATTATTATTTCAACGTACGGTGGTTATTGGCGTTCAAACGCACCAGACCCGTCTGCACGAATGTCTACTGGAGGCAACTATACCCGCAAAAACTTCTTTCATGCCGATTCCAGGGCGAAAGTTGTAATTTACGGTTTGTTTACTACATCTCGTATACGCAGGGCCGGCGGAATCATTATGCAAGTTACGCGCCGCATAAGGGTGCCAGTCGAATGGAACGCTAAAAAACTGTATCGCACGCTTAATAATAAAGGAATCGAAGCCCTACATTAACGGAATGTACACCCCGTAAAGACAAAACATATTAAATAGAAAACAGGTGCAAAAATTTGGAGGAACCAAAAATTTTCTTGCATAAGGGCATCAACTAACCCCGCGTCGGCCCTGCGTACACGTCACGCTGGTGCTACGTGGCTGCAGCACACCATTAGCGCCACCAACGGAGAAGCCTTGAAGCTTCATCCTGTCAGTTTTCGATTTAGAAATTCATTATTATTTCAACGTACGGTGCTTATTAGCGTTCAAACGCACCAGACCCGGCTGCACAGATGTCTACTGAAGGCAACTGTACCCGCAAAAACTTCTTTCGTGCCGATTCCAGGACGAAAGTTGTAATTTACGAATTGTTTACTACACGCGTATACGTACACGCTTTTCCTAGCTTGTGTGAGCGTACGCACACATTCAAGGCCCGGTGAGACGGCAGCCTTAAAGACGGATCCCTTATCTCTCGGGTATAAACACGCGTTGGAACATCAAAACAAAAGCACGCGCTGACGTATTGGTTGCGAGAAAAGGTAAGCCATAGGGAGGTGATTATATTATAACCAATCGGTACCGCATTCCATTGAAACTGCAGCTTTTCACCTCTGTCCAGTAATATCTCCTCCCTATGGCCCACCTTCTCTCGTACCGAATACGTCAGCGCATAGTTCTGTTTTGATATTCCAACGCGTGTTTATACTCGAGAGATAAGTGCTTTCTCTCAAATTTTGTAGGGAGGACGATGCAAGCGGGAACACGCGCAGTCGATCGACTACCCAGTTTCTTCCTTTTTCCCACCGAGAGATGTAGGTACTGATACTTTTTCAGAGTGATTTCGTTTCCTACTCCATTGTCGGGCAACCATTTTTCGATCTAACATAAGAACATCTGCTTATTTTGTTCATGGACGAAAATGCCATATCTGATTCCAAAAAGTTAATCAGGCTGATCGACCAAAGCGTCTGACCAGAGTCATGGTTTATGACCATATTGTCCCACAAGTCGACGCGGCGGTTAATAGCAGTACCTACGTCCGGGTCCGAACTCATCGTACGTACTACCCACCGACAGAGCAATATACGGATTAACTCATTGTGAGACTGAAGAATGCCTAAAATTATTAAAGACGGCACTACCTTCTTGACTGCCCTTTAGAAATGCTGGCAAACAGATGTTGTCGAAACTTTCTTAGGAAGATACGAAATTATCGGTCGAAAACAACGAATGAATTTCCGTTTTTGTCCCAACGCACAGTGGGCGTCAATCCCAAGAATAGAGAAAAAATTCAACATGCCACTTTTTCCACTCAAAATGTCGAATTTTATGAAGCTACTTTATAAAACACTAGTACTGAATCTGAAAAAATGGATAAAAAGTTTAATACATCTTCGTTTGTATTGCAATGAGAATATTTCGAGTGTACAATCTTTTCTTTACTTTTTAAAACCATTATTTCTGCCATCTTGGGTCCCTTTACCCAAATATTGTATAATTTCGTCGGAATGTATTAACACTTTGTGAACAGTATTTGGTATATAGGATAACATGGATACAGGTTTGCAAATATATCTGCACTTTCCATAGTATGTAGGTATATTTATCAAATTGTTCTAGTTTTATTAGAATTATTTACATTACTTTTTTTAAATAACGTCAATCCTCCGTACGAGTTGTATATCTAGAGACGCGGTAGCGTCTCGACGCCAAGTACATGAAAGAAAAGACACCCTGTATACGTAAAAGACACCCTGTATATGAATGTCGACTGCCCCTGCCATGTATCTCCATTTTCCGAAATCCGAAATTCCGAGCCCTGCATTCGTATCGACTGTCGCTACCGCTATCCTTTACTCGTCCGGAAAATATTCTGAAACTTATTTCATTATATCTCATCACCCCTGCAATATTTTTTAAATTTAAATGCATTTTCCTTATGTAAACCGCATATAAGCTTTCGAATAAGACCAATTCCGAAAAAATCGGTCCACGCATGCTAGAGATATCGTAATATCGTCTCATGGAATTGTCAGAAATGGTAAGAGAAAATTTTTCTTCTCCAGTCGAAAATTTTTTCGTCGTCGACATAATACGTATACACACACACCTATCAGTTTCGCACACATGTTTTGTTCGTCGACTCTCGGGATCATTCCGCAGAGTATACAGTGTGTCCGCGGGAAAGCTAAACAGCCGGCTTCCTCCTAAACTATTGGAGATAAAAATATAAAAAAAATAGGGAATTGCATGGTTCGAGGGGGCCAATTAATTAGCGCGAACGAATTTTTTTATCGATTATTATTTTAAAAGATACGATGGTCAAGTTCGGTTTTTCAAATGGAACTATTTTTTTTGAACACCTGAGTTGATAGTGCGTTCCAAGACAAATTCAATAAGCTTTAATGTATACACTTTATTTTCACTGGTTTTTAAGATATTGCGCTTGCAAATTTACTGATTTTCACTGGAAGAAAACTGTCTGGTATAGCACGGACCGTGGACGGTCTTACTGGATCCACGGGTGGCACTGCCTTTTGAAATAGATACCTACCTGCCAAAGGTCTACGCCAGGTCCAAAGGCTGGACAATTTTTTTCCGTCAGAAATGCTACTTAGGTAGGTACATCTGCGGTATCGAGAAGCGCACCGTTACTTTTATTTCGCACTTGCTTCTACGCTCGGATGGCCGGTTCTTTTGGGAGGGATGCAAGTTCGATTGGTTAGGTTAGGAGGAGTGAAAGCTGCTAGACTAAATTTCAATCATAGGGAGCAGATTGTATCAGAACCATTCGGATTTGCATTCCTCACAAACGGCTGCTCTCTTGAAGAGGCCCTCTTCACAGCAATGCCCACCTTCTCTCGCACGGAATACTTTAACGCTTGCTTTTGTTCTGATATTGAAGCTCGTGTTTATAGTCGAGAGGACCACGCGTCGACAGCGGGCTACCCCTTTTCTTCCTGTGTCTCTCCACGAGCCGTGTTGACGGTGGATTGTAGGAGCGTAGATATCTGGATGCCAGTTATTGAATTCAGGAGACGATGGAAACATTTTATTACAAAACACACATGTACTATAATTAAAGTAAATCGTATTCCTCACGGGCAGGAGTACTGATAATGATCGGACTTGCGCCCCACTTCGCGCAGACCAATTACACGGAGGGTAGTCGGGTCACACACTGCCCAAATGATACAGGGTAATTCTAGAGCAACGCCCGTCAAGGAGATGCGCTGGCACCCCGTGACGAGGACAGACCTTCGCTATGCCTCACCCGATTTTTATGGCTTTTTTCCGGAAAAAGGTACGAATCCTGGGTCGAACGTAGCGAATTGAAGTCGACCCTCCGCAGTCGAGGGTGAATTATCCATTACAGCGTATTAAGAAACCCTTTTCTTCATCGTATCGAAAGGGAAGTGACGCCAATGGATTCCTTATGTTTTTCTGACGAAAATCATACCAAATGTCATGCAAATCGGACTACTTTGACACAAGCTATTTGTATTCCCTATGTAAAAGTTGTCCGATTTACACGACATTTGTAATGATTTTCATCGGAAAACCCCAAGGAATCCATCGGCAACACTTCCATATCCATACGATAAGGAATAACGAATTGTTTTATTTCATAAAAAGGTAGGTACAGGCTGATTCTGGTGCTGCGCCCGTCACCCCGTGGCGAGGACAACACCCCGCAGTGCCCATAGAATTTTATGGCTCTTTTCGGAAAAAGGTACGAATCCTGGGCCGAACGTAACGAATTGAAGTCGACCCTCCGCAGTCGAGGGTGAATTATCCATTTGAGCGTATTAAGAAACCCCTTTCTTCATCGTATCGAAAGGGAAGTGACGCCAATGGATTCCTTATGTTTTTCTGACGAAAATGATACCAAATGTCATGCAAATCGGACTACTTTGACACAAGCAATTTGTATTCCTTATGTAAGAGTTGTCCGATTTCCACGACACTTGGCATGATTTTCATCGGAAATCCCCAAGGAATCTATCTGCGACACTTCCATATCCATACGATAAAAAATAAAGAATTATTTTATTTCCTAACCAGATACAGGGTAATTATGGAGCAACGCCCGTCAAGGAGATGCGGCGGCCTGGTACCCCGTGGCGAGGACAGTCCTTCGCTGTGCCTCACCCGATTTTTATGGCTCTTTTCGGAAAAAGGTACGAATCCTGGGCCGAACGTAACGAATTGAAGTCGACCCTCCGCAGTCGAGGGTGAATTATCCATTCGAGCGTATTAAGTAACCCTTTTCTTCATCGTATCGAAAGGTAAGTGACGCCAATGGATTCCTTATGTTTTTCTGACGAAAATCGTACCAAATGTCATGCAAATCGGACTACTTTGACACAAGCTATTTGTATTCCTTATGTAAAAATAGTCCGATTTTCATGATGTTTGGCATGATTTTAATCGGGAGAACGCCCGGAATCCATTGGCGTCACTTCCCCTTCGATACGATGAAGAAAAGAGTTTCTTAATACGCTCAAATGGATATTTCACCCTCGACTGCGGAGGGTCGACTTCAATTCGTTACGTTCGGCCCAGGATTCGTACCTTTTTCCGAAAAGAGCCATAAAATTCTATGGTCACTGCGGGGTGTTGTCCTCGCCCCGGGGTGACGGGCGCAGCACCAGAATCAGCCTGTACCTACCTTTTTAAGAAATAAAACAATTCGTTATTCCCTATCGTATGGATATGGATTCCTTGGGGTTTTCCGATGAAAATCATTACAAATGTCGTGTAAATCGGACAACTTTTACATAGGGAATACAAATAGCTTGTGTCAAAGTAGTCCGATTTGCATGACATTTGGTACGATTTTCGTCAGAAAAACATAAGGAATCCATTGGCGTCACTTACCTTTCGATACGATGAAGAAAAGGGTTACTTAATACGCTCGAATGGATAATTCACCCTCGACTGCGGAGGGTCGACTTCAATTCGTTACGTTCGGCCCAGGATTCGTACCTTTTTCCGAAAAGAGCCATAAAAATCGGGTGAGGCACAGCGAAGGACTGTCCTCGCCACGGGGTACCAGGCCGCCGCATCTCCTTGACGGGCGTTGCTCCATAATTACCCTGTATCTGGTTAGGAAATAAAATAATTCTTTATTTTTTATCGTATGGATATGGAAGTGTCGCAGATAGATTCCTTGGGGATTTCCGATGAAAATCATGCCAAGTGTCGTGGAAATCGGACAACTCTTACATAAGGAATACAAATTGCTTGTGTCAAAGTAGTCCGATTTGCATGACATTTGGTATGATTTTCGTCAGAAAAACATAAGGAATCCATTGGCACCACTTCCCTTTCGATACGACGAAGCAAAGAATTTCTTAATACGCTCAAATGGATATTTCACCCTCGACTGCGGGGGCTCGACCTCAATTCGCTACGTTCGGCCCAGGATTCGTACCTTTTTCCGGAAAAAGCCATAAAAATCGGGTGAGGCAATGCGAAGGTCTGTCCTCGCCACGGGGTGCCAGCGCATCACACATTTGGGCAGTATGTGACCCGACTACCCTCCGTGTAATTGGTCTGCGCGAAGTGGGGCGCAAGTTCGATCATTATCAGTACTCCTGCCCGAGAGGAATACGATTTACTTTAATTGTGTGTTTTGTAATAAAATGTTTCTAACGTCTCCTGAATTCAATAACTGGCATCCAGATATCTACGCTCCTACAATCCACCGTCAGCACGGCTCGTGGAGAGACACAGGAAGAAAAGGGGTAGCCCGCTGTCGACGCGTGGTCCTCTCGAGTATAAACACGAGCTTCAATATCAGAACAAAAGCAAGCGTTAACGTATTCCGTGCGAGAGAAGGTGGGCATTGCTGTGAAGAGGCCCTCTTCAAGAGAGCAGCCGTTTGTGAGGAATGCAAATCCGAATGGTTCTGATACAATCTGCTCCCTATGATTGAAATTTAGTCTAGCAACTTTCACTCCTCCTAACCTAACCAATCGAACTTGCATTCCTCCCAAAAGAACCGGCCATCCGAGCGTAGAAGCAAGTGCGAAATAAATATACCGCAGATGTACCTACCTAAGTAGCATTTCTGACGGAAAAAAATTGTCCAGCCTTTGGACCTGGCGTAGACCTTTGGCAGGTAGGTATCTATTTCAAAAGGCAGTGCCACCCGTGGATCCAGTAAGACCGTCCCCGGTCCGTGCTATACCAGACAGTTTTCTTCCAGTAAAAATCAGTAAATTTGCAAGCGCAATATCTTAAAAACCAGTGAAAATAAAGTGTATACATTAAAGCTTATTGAATTTGTCTTGGAACGCACTATCAACTCAGGTGTTCAAAAAAAATAGTTCCATTTGAAAAACCGAACTTGACCATCGTATCTTTTAAAATAATAATCGATAAAAAAATTCGTTCGCGCTAAATAATTGGCCCCCTCGAAGCATGCAATTCCCTATTTTTTTTATATTTTTATCTCCAATAGTTTAGGAGGGAGCCGGCTGTTTAGCTTTCCCGCGGACACACTGTATATCCTTATATACCCATATACACTTATATACCTACCCTTATACCCTTACACACTTTACCCTTGCACCCTTCACCCTTATGCCCTTTACCCTTGTACCCTTTACCCTTTACCCTTTACCCTTTACCCTTATACCCTTTACCCTTACACCCTTTACCCTTGCACCCTTTACCCTTATACCCTTTACCCTTGCACCCTTTACCCTTGCACCCTTTACCCTTGCACCCTTTACCCTTGCACCCTTTACCCTTGCACCCTTTACCCTTACACCCTTTACACCCTTTACACCCTTTCACCCTTGTTGTGTGCTGTGTGGGAATCAACTTAATAAGTATAATAAATAATATAAACAACAAATTAAAATATGAGTTCATTATAAGAAAAAAATCAAAATCACGTTTTTTTTAATAATAATCTCATATTCTTATTTTCCCCCAATAACCACATTTATTATAAAATGATCCTTAATTGAAAATATAATTTCAATAAACAATCAATTTAAATTAATTACAGTAGTAGTTATATTATCTAGATTCATCATAATCTGAAGATATCTGAACCAGGGATCGGTTCGATAAATCGGAATTTATTGTCTATCATTTACTCGTCGCCCGGCTAATCCAACCTAACCTGAAACTTATTTCATTAATATCTCATCACGCCTACAATATTTTCTAAATTTAAAGGCATTTTTCTTATGTAAATCGCATATCAGCTTTCGAATAAGACGAAATTCAATAAAATCGGTCCACGCATGACAGAGATATCGTAATATCGTCTGATGAATGTGTCGGAAACGGTAAGATTTTTCTTCTTCTCCTGATTCTCCAAGAAATTTTTCGTCAACCATAATACGTATATATACGCGTTACCCGCACACCTTCAGCCAAAACGAAACTAACACATGTTTCGTTCTTCGTTCGTCGACTCTCGGAATTATTCGGCAGGGATCGTCGTCCGTCATTGTACATCCCTTTTTTTTAAATATGACATTTAACTTTATAACCTACCAATCTTAACCTTCCAAGTTTCAAATAATGTAAGCTGTCCAAATTTGAAATGTCAGGAATTTTTACACTAAATAGGAGACTGAATTATTGTCTCAATTAACAAGGTAAGTCGCCAAATTTATTTAATAGATTTCTTCTGTAGAGTCGCAGACTTGGAAGTTGTCCGGAGAAAGTTCGACGGAGAAGTATTTTCTTTCGCATGAGTTTCTGGAAAGGGTATAGCCGGTTAAGGTGGTCAAATGTGCCCTTGAACCGAATTCGACTCACGATGAGTCATTCGAAAGCTTATAAAAAAAGAAACATTTGTGGCAAGTTTCAACTTTGTATCTCGACCCGGAGGGTAGTAAAGGGCAAAAATAGAAAAACAGGTTTTTGCCGAATTTCTCCTATACTAGGGGATGAAAAATCTTGAAAAAAATCAGAGCTATTTCTGTTATCGGGGCACATATTAAAGAATTGTTTCAGATTTTTAAATTAAAAAACCAAGCTGTGAAAAATAAAAAACGCCAAAAAATGCTGAAAAATGCCGGTTGTGTATCGAAGCAGTCTTGGCACTATAATTATATTTTTACTGTAAGTACGTATCATTGATACTATTGTCCTGAATTTTTTTCAGATTTTTCAATTTGGTGCGCCGCAGTTAAAAAAATTAAAAACCGATTTTTTCGTCGTTTTTTCCGTGTCAGAGTAACTTATAGGTGGAATTTTCGTACATACTTTATGAAATAAATCATTTATGGGATCTGAAATGTTTATACGTACAGCAAAACATCATAGGAATTAAAGAAACTGAAAAAACCGAATCATTTGAAACTATGTTATGCGCCTTACATTGTAAAGTATCTACCGTATTTTCCAACGGCGTCGGTGGCGCAGCGGTAAAGCGTCGAGCTGCTATACCGCTGCTAACTTTTTAAACGCAGGTTCGAGCCTCGGACTTCCAAGTCCCTTAGGCTAAGTTTTTTTTTTTTCGTTAATTATATATATTTCCTAACTTTACGACACAATGATCAATATTTATTTTCAAATGTTTTAAGAATATTTGAAAAACATATTAACCTGAAATATACGTAAATATGAGTTTGGACTGCTTGTTATGCCGCCGTTTCTCTTGTCAAGTATCCTGTCAATTATATTAATATGTGAAATTGGTTTTCAAATCTCTTACCTTTAACAATTATGGATGGATAGCAACAAAAATCGTGTTGTTGTTTTCCTACTATTTAGCCTTTTCGTCTATTAGAATTAGATCATACAATTCTATTCTCTCTTGATTTTCCGGAAATGACAGAGAAAGACCTCAAAATTCTTTTTACTGGTTCGTATCAATTATCTCAAGCGATATCATATTTAGCAGAAGTAATGGATGAAGAGAACAACATTAATCTTCGTTGTGTTAAAGAGAGAAAGAATATTATTAAATTCGAAGTAAGATCACGACATATTAACAGCAAAACTTACAGATGTTATATTGATTATGCACCAAACTCAATAGGCTATTCCGGAATAAAGCGCTATTGTTGTGAATGTGCAAATGGTAACCGCACCGTCGGGTGCTGTTCACACATAGTTGCAATAATTTATTACTTATCGCATGCTCGGTACCTTTAAAAAATTGTAAGACCTGCAGAAATTCTCAGCAAAATATTCAACAGTGAACACGTGACACCAGTAATTAATGAAGACAGCGATGACGATTGAATACATCAGACACGATTTTTGTTGCTATCCATCCATAATTGTTAAAGGTAAGAGATTTGAAAACCAATTTCACATATTAATATAATTGACAGGATACTTGACAAGAGAAACGGCGGCATAACAAGCAGTCCAAACTCATATTTACGTATATTTCAGGTTAATATGTTTTTCAAATATTCTTAAAACATTTGAAAATAAATATTGATCATTGTGTCGTAAAGTTAGGAAATATATATAATTAACGAAAAAAAAAAAACTTAGCCTAAGGGACTTGGAAGTCCGAGGCTCGAACCTGCGTTTAAAAAGTTAGCAGCGGTATAGCAGCTCGACGCTTTACCGCTGCGCCACCGACGCCGTTGGAAAATACGGTAGATACTTTACAATGTAAGGCGCATAACATAGTTTCAAATGATTCGGTTTTTTCAGTTTCTTTAATTCCTATGATGTTTTGCTGTACGTATAAACATTTCAGATCCCATAAATGATTTATTTCATAAAGTATGTACGAAAATTCCACCTATAAGTTACTCTGACACGGAAAAAACGACGAAAAAATCGGTTTTTAATTTTTTTAACTGCGGCGCACCAAATTGAAAAATCTGAAAAAAATTCAGGACAATAGTATCAATGATACGTACTTACAGTAAAAATATAATTATAGTGCCAAGACTGCTTCGATACACAACCGGCATTTTTCAGCATTTTTTGGCGTTTTTTATTTTTCACAGCTTGGTTTTTTAATTTAAAAATCTGAAACAATTCTTTAATATGTGCCCCGATAACAGAAATAGCTCTGATTTTTTTCAAGATTTTTCATCCCCTAGTATAGGAGAAATTCGGCAAAAACCTGTTTTTCTATTTTTGCCCTTTACTACCCTCCGGGTCGAGATACAAAGTTGAAACTTGCCACAAATGTTTCTTTTTTTATAAGCTTTCGAATGACTCATCGTGAGTCGAATTCGGTTCAAGGGCACATTTGACCACCTTAACCGGCTATACCCTTTGTACCATGCATGTACAAAATAATATATTGTAACAAATCGCATTGCATTTAAATTGCCAGATATTTTTATACCAGCAGTTTAGAGTTTTTATGTAAATCTTATATTATCTAGAGACGCGGTAGCGTCTCGACGCCAAGTACATGAAAGAAAAGACACCCTGTACTACGTACATATAAAAGACACCCTGTATACATAAAAGACACCGTGTATATGAATGTCGACTGCCCCTGCCATGTATCTCCATTTTGCGAAATCCGAAATTCCGAGCCCTGCATATATCGTATCGACTGCCGCTACCGCTATCCTTTACTCGTCCCGAAAATATTCTGAAACTTATCTCATCACCCCTGCAATATTTTTTAAATTTAAAGGCATTTTCCTTATGTAAACCGCATATAAGCTTTCGAATAAGACCAATTCCGAAAAAATCTTGAATAAATAAACAATTAACACGTGTGTATGAATATGAATTTGCAAATAATAGTACAATTAATCTTTGAAAAAAGAAGTGATATCCCCACAAAAACTTCAAAAAAGTAAAAAAATTACGCCAAGTATATGAAAAATCAAATAAATCACAAAAAATAGAAAGTAATAATTACAAAATAAAAAAAGATGTGAAATCAGAATGAGCTGCCAGTACATAAAGATGCTTTCCAACTGCGCTTTAGATGACACAACTACATATGCGCAGCTAAAATTCCATTACTCATAATGGCTATATATACAATGAAAAAATGTATTAAATAATATTAAGCAGATATATTTTTACGCAAATAAATATTTTAACACGAATAAACATTTTATTCAAAATACAGTAAAGTCTCTCTATGGGCTCGGGTTTGTGCACACGATGAGGGCTTGTCACCTATCCCCACCACTTCTGTCTCACTCTTGTCCGGCGAAGGCGAGAGCGAGATGGAACGAGAGCGAGCGAAAGGCGCTGAAAGCGAGCGAGGACGGTACGAGACAGACGACGCGTTGATGTTTTGTCTCGCTCCGTCTTTCGGAGGCCTGATACTCCGTCCTTTGCAAGCGCGGCGGGCGTGCGCGATGGTCGCTAAATCTTGACGCAGGCCCGGCTCAAATCTTTTTTGCGCCCTAGGCGAATTTGTCAAATTGCGCCCTTTATTACAATACATTTATTTGAGTTTATTAATGACCTTACTCTGAATTTTTATTCGTAGTATTAAACCACTCATAGTACAACTTGTAATATTTAATTTTAAAAAAGTATATATAAATGATTTATTTAATCTAAGACGCGTTATTTATATATTTTCTTTGGCTATGTACATACCGATCGCTGCCCGTAAGCTTGGCTGGTCCCTGTAAGCAAAATTAGGCGGCTGCCTAGGGCGGAAAGTCGACAATAGGTGCAAAATGGTATTTTCATTGCTGGTATTGTTCAAAATAAACTTTAAAATTAAATATTACAAGTTGTACTATGAGTGGTTTAATACTACAAATAAAAATTCAGAGTAAGGTCATCAATAAACTCAAATAAATGTATTATAATAAATGGCGGAATTTGGCAAGTTCGCCTAGGGCCCAAAAAAGACTCGTGCCGTGCCTGGCTATCTGACCGTCGCCCGCATGCGTCGAGCAGTCACGATTCCATCTGAGCGCTCGCACCCGTCGCGCACGCCTGCCGCGCACGCAAAGCATTCCATCTCGCTCCCCCTTCGACCAGAAAGAAGCGAGAAACGAACACTCGGAATTAGGACTCGGGTCTCCATGAGGGCTCATCGCCGGTCCCGACCAGCGAGCCCATAGGGAGACTTTACTGTACTTGGCGCTGCGCCCCGAATTGGTGTTGCTAAACTGAATAAACATGTATAAATTGCATCAATCTTTTTGTGGGGGCGTTCGTAACTGTGTGTGTGCGTGTGCATATGCTACGTATTATATTAGAATTAAATATATGTAGAATAAATCTGACTATGTTTCTAATACGTGTATGTATATGTTTATGTATTTTAGATTGTAAGGGAGTAATTGTAAATTATTAATACTAATTGTAAGACAATTAACATTTTTTCGGTTGCGCAGCGCCAAGTATTTTGAATAAAATATTTATTCGTGTTAAAATATTTATTTGCGTAAAAATATATCTGCTTAATATTATTTAATACATTTTTTCTATGTATATATAGCCATTATGAGTAATGGAATTTTAGCTGTGCATATGTAGTTGTGTCATCTAAAGCGCAGTTGGAAAGCATCTTTATGTAGTGGCAGCTCATTCTGATTTCACATCTTTTTTTATTTTGTAATTATTACTTTCTATTTTTTGTGATTTATTTGATTTTTCATGTACTTGGCGTAATTTTTTTACTTTCTTGAAGTTTTTTGTGGGGATTAATACTTTTCTTATGAACTTCCTTAATTATATTCTGCAGTTTCAGTGCGACAAATGTGATGTTGAATTTTCCCCTATTTCTTGGGATTCAGCCTCGCTGTGCTACATAGAATACAGGTAATTACTCCATTATTGGTAAATATTGCCAAATCTTGTTTTCGCAGTTGCAAAGTCAAATATATTGTTACGTCCTGACGGGACTTCTGTAAATCACCCCGAGCGGTAGGAATGATTTACCGGGTTCGCTGCTCTATCAAGGTGCTAAAGCACGCCTTGACTATACTTACCAAGGAAAGGGAGGATAACAAGGGATTGAATACATCGGTACAATAGGTTTAACGGGAAATCCAAGATGTAGAGTATATTGTTACATAAATCAGATAATCATACCTAGAGACACCGCTCCGTCTCGGCTGTCGCTCGCCGGTTTTCGCTGACTTCGCACGGCACGCTTGCCGTCGGTTATTCGCACGCTCGAGGTGTCGGTTGACCGAGCGTAGGTCGCGGTCGCTCGCTGTGCTCTATCGTAGCACACGGAAGTCGGTCACGTCGCTGTTCGCGGTCTCTAACCGTCTGTTCTACGCGTTCCTACGTCGATCACGAGTGACGCGCAAGGGCTCTCCCGGCTGGGCCGTTCACGGTGTGTCGGATGGAGTTACCCTTTCACGAATTACTTTCGGCCGTTCGTATTTCGCGGATTTGACGCGGAGACGCGGTCGCGGTATCTGGACGGCTCTCTGGCTCGTCGTGACTTCCTAATTCGAGCTCCCGCAATAGAATGAATTTCCGAAGTACCGCGATCGAGGTTCAAGCCTCGCACTCCCTATCTCGAGGACGGGGGAAATCGCCCCGTCAGGCGCTATCCTTCGCAACTTCCGTTGCTCCATCCTCTGGAATCTAGGGCCCGGACCATCGGTGGTCACGTTGTGCCCACGCCGACGGATTCCGCGTTCGCGACCTACTAACCCGCGTGTTGCGATTCCGCTGAATCGCTGATGGCGAAATGGAAGGCGACGCGGGGACAGCAAGCACGGAATGGACCTGAAGGGCCCATGTAACACCTCCCCATTTAGACATGAAATGGTCTCGCGAGGCCATTTCATGTACACGTGCGTAGCGGTCGTCGCGTACGCCTTACACGATTGCTTAAAACTATGATTTACAATTAGCGCTCCTAACACTAAGGGGAACGCAAGAGGGTGACCATTAATGAATCGTAATTGAGCCAAAAACGAAACCATATATTGTTACAAAAGATGAATACTACAAGTCGTAAAAGTTAATTTTTCCTTTTAAGGGGGCGTCCTAGCGGCGAACTTCCGGACGACGCTCTGCTATGAATTGAAATGAAAACGGTTATAATTACAATTTGTCCGCGTCACTTTTACGTGATTACAATTTATTCGGAATTCGTATTTACCTAGTGCGGGGTGGCGCTTTGTTTATTCCGCGCCGGCGGGGACCACCCAGGGCGCGTCCCGAGGCTTCGGTGGCTCCAACGGGCGGGGCACCTCCAATATTGGAAACGCCGGCAGGTACCGTGGTTCCACGTCCAAAATCCCCCTGATACATCCCGTGCAGTCAGCCGGTGATGTCGAGGCGAGGTGCCGATGCCCACAACATGTACACCTCGTTAGATCCATGGCCGTGCTCTCCGCGGCCAGCCAATGTAGCGGTATGCGCTCGTAGTTGTAGAAGTCCGCGGGTGGCTTGATCCACGCACAAGCATGACACAGGGTCTTTGTTTTAAGGACCCTGTGGGCCCATGTCCGACCCTGACTTCCGTCGATACTGTTGTTCGTTCTTACGCATCGGCATCTAAAGAAGGGTGCCTGCAGCTGTCGCGGTAGCACCGCCTCAGCGAGGGATGACCGTGTTATTTTCGTGTCGTTGAAATTTAACGGTCCGGCCATATACGCGGTTTGTTGAAACTTTGGCAAACAATTTTATAACGACTGTGATTCGCTTCGCTTAATCGCTATCTTATATGCTATTGTCCCTACTACCTAAATTTCGCAGCAGAGCGCTTCGTGGGGGTCGGTTCTTAGCCTAACGCGCGGGGGTTTTGCTGCGATCAGCAAACTACGGCCTAAAATATTTCGAAGTACGGGTCTGTGACCCCGAGGCTACTCGCTCTCTCCGTAGGTGCCTTCTCACTTGTCCTCGTGGACGGTATAACGGGTAAGTCGGGAGGAAAAGGTGTGATAGTTAAAGGACGGGGTCTGGAAATTATCTGAGGGGGAGGGCGATGTGGAACCATTTCTATGCTGACCTTTGCCTCCTTTCCTAAGGGCGCGCGATGTTTGGTCCGGCGTGCCTTTAAACAACGGTACCCAATCCACACAACGAGGAGGGTGATGAAAATTCCTCCCAGTCCCGGCAGTCCATACGTGGCGTAGGTGTATAAATTTTCGGTTCGGTGATGGGTGGCAATCTCTCTTGCCTGCCTTTCTATGTCCTCCAATGCGACTGTGTTTGCATTCGCATGGGCATCCTGAAGAGTTCCCAGGGGTTCCTTTTCCTGACGGTCTATTAGAATTTTCACGTGATGTTCCGTGATAGTTGGTAAGATTTTCGAGATGTTTATGCCAATGGATGGTTTGTAGATGGTGTTTAGTACTTCCGTGTCGACTCCGGATGCCCAAATCTGGTCGGTCCCGATTTTGGCCTCACAATCCTTCCTCAGTTGTAATACTCCTGCCCCCTGGAGCACTTCATATCCGGCCGAGTGCTTATTGCACCGTACCTGCAGTGCCAGGGTGTCCTTGACAGAGTATAACCAGGTGTTGGGTGTGATCATCTTCTTGAGGAAAGTTCGGCTTCCGGGAAGGGCTTGAATGTTGCAGCTATTCCACCTGATTTTTGGTAGTTTTAGTAAGGCATCCGTCTCGCAGCTTGGTGCTTTTTCCAAGTGCTGGAGTGGTACGCTAAGTTCGCACATGTACATCCGAGGGTGTTTCCTGCATCCTGAGATGTAGCTCTCGTCGGGCATGAAGTACTGAGTGCTGATTCGGCTGATGGCTAGGTATGGCGTTCTTGGTTTAATAAATATAGGGTTGGAGGCATTGGCCGAAATGGTTTGAAATGAAGGACAAGGGTGAAGGTAAAAGAGTTCAAAGGGGATTTGATCCAACAAAGGGATGTCGAGTGACAAGATGATTCGGCCTTGTGAATAAACTACGTTTAATTTGGTCACCCCTTGTAACTGCTCGGAATTTAATTCTTCCGTAGTCAGCGGGAATTCGTAAGGCGTTGTTTCGCGAATTCGCTCGCAGGTCTGCGCTAGCTGACTTGGAGAAAGAACGGCCGGATGTAGAATACCGAGTTTTGCGAACGTGAGCGCGTCCGTAATTACAATTAATGCGGTTACATATTCGTCCACGTGCCTGGTCATTAGGAACGTCCAGGATGAAAAAGCTGATTCTAATTCTATTTTTGTTTCACGTTCGTCTAATTGACGGGTGGCCGCCGCTATTTCCCTAATCCTATCGTCCATGTTTCGTATGGCGCCCGACACAGATTTTATCGAGTTATGTATATCCTGAAATTCTGATTTTATAATATGTGTTTGGTTTTTTAACAATTCGGCGAGATGATTTCCTTATTATAGTATTGCGCGTCGTCGCCGTCCAGAGTTCCAAAAAGGGCCTTACTCAGCGATCCGATGAATCCCAGCGGCACCGATCGCTTGGCGCGGGTCACCTGTGGTTTTCCCAGTATGCTGAGTAGCAATTCCTCGTAACGTTTGCCATCGAGGAGTTTTCGTTGCAGGGCCGCGTTAAGGTCGTCGGCCGGGCAAGATGTCCAATTATAGGTTGCACATAATGTTTTCATCCTGTTAATCTGTGGCTGAGTTTGTGGTCTCGCGGTTAATACTTCCGCGACTTCAATACCCGTGACCAGTCTCCATTGGGTGTGGAAAACTCGGAGAGGTCGGATCTGTTCGTAGTACAAGCCCGGGTTGGGGCTTAACGGAGCTAGTTGGTAGTCCCCGTCGATGACCTTAGTGGTAGCGCTCGTCCAGAGGAACGTGAGCAAAAACAGGCCACGTCTGTCCCTGGCAGTTGAAATGCGGGAATTTTCCCGAATGACTTATCGCGAGGGAATTCTATTGTCTACGTAAATGACTACTGAAAATACAAAAGAACAAGTAAAATAAAGGAGTGGAATAGGACTTAGATTTACGGAACATGGGACTTTGGTTTGACTGAATGAGCCCTGTCGCCAGTCCGTAGTAAACTTGAACCATCGAATATGCTACGTTGGCGTCAAGGTGGTTGATCTTTGATATAAGAATGTTTCAATTTATCGAAATGTTTAATTATCTGTCGGCCCTCATCCGAAATCAATATTGCATTATTTTGATCAGTAATTGCTTTTATTTTATAAGGGCCTATGTAATGGGGGGTCGAATTTATGGAGCCGAGGTTCCTTTAGAACGTAGACAAGGTCGCCTTCGGCAAATATAACTTGGTTACTCTTTCGGTCATAAATATTTTTTGAACGCGATTTGCTCGTGTCCAAGTTTGATCGCGTGGTGTTTCGAATTTCTTCCAATCGTTCTACCAAATTTTGTACGTATGTCGGATAAGTGAGTAGTTCCTCACGGGCCATAGGCGTAAATGGATCCCGAGCTAATTGTCCGAAAACCACCTCGTATGGAGTGAACTTTGTTGCCTCATGCACCGAGGTGTTGTATGAGTACATAGCGAATGGGAGTAGCAAGTCCCAGTCTTCGTATCTTTCCAGGTAGTGTTTCAAATATTCGGTTAAGATGATATGACGTCTTTCCAGGGAACCGTTAGTCTGTGGTCGATATCCCGACGTCGTTACATGTTTAATTTTAAAAGTTTGGGCTATTCCCTGTATTGTGTTATTAATAAAACTCGTTCCGCGGTCTGTTAGTATTGCACGCGGTGCGCCGAAGATCGCGATAAAGTAACGAGATAACGCGTCGGCCACGGTGACGGCTCGTATGTCGGGTAATGGCACAGCCATACAGAATTTAGATAGTTGACATTGCATTGTAAGTACGTGACGGTTTCCGCTAGGGGTAGGGGGTAGCAGTCCTACGGTGTCCAAGGCTACTTTATCGAAGGGCCGTGCAGGCGTATCTGTGATTAGCATTGGTTCCCGTGTTTTAATGCGTACGAGCTTTTGTTCTTGGCAGCTCTGGCAACTCCGCACGAAATCCTCTACGTCTCGACGTAAATGGGGCCAGTCAAATAGACTGCGAATGCGTCGGTATGTTTTAGTTACGCCCTTATGCCCTCCTATCAAACTTTCATGATAGTGGCGGATAATATTTTCCCGTTCGGTTTCCGGCGGTAATTTGATTTCTCCTGTACAAATTGTAATTGACATCGGCGTATGTTTGAAAATAATTTTGAAATATCTTTCGAGCGTTTCGGCATCGAACCGGTGTAAGGTTTCGCCATGCGCCGCTATCCGAAACGAGCGGACGCGATCACATTCCACGGCGCTTCTAAGCGCTGCTAATGCCGGTGCCAACTCATTTTCCCCCATTTCGTGATAAAAGCTGTTCGTTCCAACGACGCTAAAAACCCTTCCTTCTTCATTACGGGTGACTATCACGCGATTCCTGATTAATTCCTCGGATAATAATTTTGTTTCGTCGAGTAGTCCTATAGCCTTCAGAGTTTTACAAATTGGGCTAGTTAATATTCTGTCCGATGATATAAAATGAGCATAATTGTCGCGAGAGGATGTAAGTGTGGTCCTTGCGATTTTCACTTCGCATTGCATTGTCTGCAATACATCCTCAGGGGTGTTCGTTCTAGGAAAATTTTGTGGGACGGTGAATGGCCCGATGTTCGCTTCGTATAGTTCTGTCGAGTCAGGCATTTCGATCACATTGGGCCTTGGACTCATGCTGGAATTTTCTATAGGGGGCCGTTGATCCTTCAGTTCCTCCAATGTTTCGCCCTCCGGACAAATCATGGTTGATTGGGGGATGTCCAGGGCTTCTTCATGTAGGGGTATACCCCATGATACTCGTTTCTTCGGGCCCGATTTTGGTTTTGTCCCCTGCGGACCGACCTTTTCCTGGGGCTTCGATGTTTCTCCCTTTTCCATTAGGAGGGACTCCTCGTTAAGGCTCTTCAAGATGGTGATTTCCGCCTGGGAGAATGGGCCTATCCTGGAATCGTTACTTCCAAAAGTGGAGTCCATGTTGTCTCCCTCGATGTGCTCGTAGTGGGGCGGTTCGCCAAGACTCCTCAAGAAGGTGAGTTGGTCCTGCGTTAGCCCGGTATACTTGCCTTCTGTTATCATGGTGGAGCCTTCGTCTCCTGTCTCTAGGAATTCGGGCATTCCCGTCCTTCCTTCACTTGTATCCAGGACAGTTGAGTTCGCCCTACTCTCCAGATCGTCGGTGTTATCCCCTTGTGTTGATGGCAGCTCCTGACCAAGTTCCTGTCCCTCTAGTGTGGAATCCTCTCTGAAGTCGAACGACGGTGGTTCTTCATAATTTGGTCTTGGCCTACCTTGGTGACACGCTCCTGCACGCGTTGTTATACCCTCATTTTCCTTTGTGGTAGTCGGAAAAGCGTGCGAGACCGGATTTCGAGATAGCGCGTCTGCGTTTGCGTTTACCCGACCAGGCTTATAAATGATTTCATAGTCGTAATCCGCGAGGGTAATCTTCCAACGGGCGAGTCGCGACACCGGATCTTTTACTGAGAATAGCCATTGGGCCGGTGATCGGTTACCAAGGAAAATTTTCGCCCGTAAATGTATGTTCGAAATTGTTTTACGGCGTAGATTATCGCAAAACATTCCTTTTCCGTGGTGGAGTAGTTCGCTTGTACGGAGTTCAGTACCTGCGAGGCGTACGCTATGGGCGGGTCCTCGCCTATTTTGCCTTGACTTCAAATCGCCCCGACGGCTATGTCGGAAGCGTCCGTTGTAATGATAAATGGTTCGTCGAAATTTGGATAACGTAAAACCGGCTCTTTACAGAGTACCTCGCGTAAATCTTCGAAACTTTCCTGGTGTTTTTCAGTCCAAAAGAATGGGATTCTCAGGCTAGTCAAATTTGTAAGAGGTCTAGCGCGTTTTGCCATATCTGGAATAAAACGGCGATAGTAATTTACGAGGCCTAAGAATTGCTTCAAATTCTTCCGAGTTTTTGGCACGGGGAACTCGGCGACGGCCTTGATCTTCTCTGGATTAGGTCGTATTCCGTCAGCTGCTATTATATGGCCCAGATATATGACCTGGTTCTTCAAGAACTTGGCCTTCTCGGTCTGTAGAGTCAAGTTATGCTCGCGTAAGCGCTCGAAGAATCTCTCGAGTCGGTGCTCGTGTTCCGCTAATGTGCACGAGTATACAACCACGTCGTCTAAATACACGAATAACTCTTTCCCGATAAGCCCTCTCAAAACGTGGTTCATTAAACGCTGGAAAGTCGCCGGAGCGTTCTTTAATCCGAAAGGCATGCGGAGGTATTCGTAGTGTCCGTCGGGGGTAGTAAACGCGGTTTTTGCACGGTCCTCAGGAGCCATAGGGATTTGATGGAAGCCGTTTGCTAAGTCGAAAACTGAGAAATATTGGGCTCCACTTAATCGATTGAGAATATCCGTAATTCGCGGCAAGGGGAAACGGTCGTCGATCGTTATCGCGTTCAAGTTTCTAAAGTCGGCCACCACCCTCCATCGTTTGTTTCCTTCTTCGTCCTCCTTTTTCGGGACTATGTGCAGGGGTGAGTTATGTGGCGAAGACGAAGGAGCGATTATTCCCAACTCTTCCAGATTATGCGTTTGTCTGGCGATTTCCTCGTCCATTAACGGCGAATGCAGGTATTGGCGAGTGAACACGGGCTTTGAATCGGTTAACGGGATGGTGTGCTCTATAGACGTTGTATCGCCCAACGGGTCTCCGGGTACGAAAAATCGGTCTGAATATCTTGTAACCAAGTCTTCGATTGTTTGACGCGGTTCCGGGTCTAATTCCTGTAATTTCAGCGTTCCGACTATGTGTTGTAATCGCTCCTCGGGAGGTTTTTGTTCAACGCGGTAATTCCCCAAATCCCGATCTTCGCTAACGCCGAACTCTTCTTCAGAAAAGAGGGAGGGGCAATCCCGCTCGTGGTCCTCAGGGCAGCAGAGGTTTATTTGTTCGCCGTTTGACTCTAATGCCAATGGTTCACTTGAACGTGTTAGAACGTCCTCCTGACTCTGTTTGCATGCCGTCAACGTATCTTCTAATTCTTCCGAATTGGAGAAAATTACGGGGCGGATTGGGTGTTTCGCTGTTACCATCGTACGTAGGTGGTACGAGACGATGGCTTCCTCCTGAAGCAAATACGGACTCCCGACTAGACCGGCAATCCCTTCGGGTAAATTAGGCATGCTCAATACATGGAATAACGCCCAGCTGCCGTTTACCTTTAACGCAATCGTTCCTAATGTCATGACCTTCCCGTTCAATCCGTTAATTTCGAGGGGTGTCCGGCTTATAACCAGGGCCTTTGAGCTTGCGGACCCGATTTCTAACAGGTTCAATGCAGAGCCTGTGTCTACTATGAATTCTCCCTCACCGTTCTCCAATTGTTCGGCCTTGACCCGGATGCGGGGGGACTCCGCGCGTATGAGTCCCGTTGTTGGCTCTGAGTTCGAGGCGATCTTGGCGGAGGCGATCTTTGGGCCTGCGAAGAGGACCCGCCCGCCGCGTTCCGGTTGAACGGGCGGGCGCGCTGGGAGTTTAAATGATTGCGATTTTCTGGGAAAGACTCATATTCCGCCGTTCTCAGCGACTCTCGGGTTTCGTTTCTCCCTGGTTGCGGCGATTCGCGAGATGGATATCTTTCGGTTTCGCGTGGATTATACCTTTCGGGTTCACGAGGCTCGTATCTCCGGGAGTCATATCTTGGCGGCTCGCGAGGTTCATACCTTCCTGGGTCGCGGGGCCCATATCTGGGTGATTCGCGAGGTTGATACGATCTAGCCCCGCGTGGTCGCGACTGCCTATTATTCCTAAGTCCCCCGCGTGAGGCTCTTTCACCGGGCTCGTACAGTCTATGTTCATAATCCAACGGGCGTTCGCCTTGCCTCGTCAGCAAGGCCGTCGGACGGCGCTCCGGCGTCGGATCGCGATAATACGGCTCCCGATAATATTCGTATCGATAGCGAGGGGAGCTATAAGCGGAGTACGGGGCAGGGGGTTCGCGATATGAGTCCTCCTCGCGCGGTTGTCTCCATTCGGTCCAACTACGTTGGGGGTCGTACGGCGACGGGGGTCGCGCGCTTCCAGTGTACCCATACGTCTCATCGCGTGGCAATCCGGACAATTCTTGTTCTCGCCTTTGGGCGTGTAACGCCAAATCGAACGCATCGTCCAAAGATTCGGGATTTGACAAAGCTACTTTAGCCGCAATTCTTTGAGGTAATGCCGTGATAAACGAGGTCCGAGCCAATCGCTCCACGTCCCTAATGGTCCTTTCGACATTTTCTCCGATTAATTCTCTCGCTCTGACGATTACCTGTCGGTACAGGCGGCTTACGCGGTGAATAAAATCTATTAGACGCTCCCGGGGAAACATGCTTATACGTTCTAGTTCCAACCTGAGCTCCTCATAACCGCGGCATGGGGAATATCGGACCCGTAGAAGGGAGAGCAGCTCGGTCACGCTTTGACAACCTTTCCCCTCGACGTAGTATCTAATAGGATCCTTTAATTTGTATATGAGCTCGGTCAGAAATCGTTCTTCCTGACCAGGTGGAATACGCTGTATAACCCTCTGTATTGAGGCAGCGAAGTCCTCTAATGTTACAACATCAGGGTCGAAACGGGGAATGCCGTCAAGTGCCCGATATACTCTCTCTTCATCTTCTCGGGAACGCCACACGTCTATTACAGACAATTCCGGGTCGTTCGTCCGAGAACCGAAAGATGGTCGACTGTTCAGGGCTGGCGGTAAGGTGGGAGGAACGGGGGGGGGGGGGGACATTATCTGTGGTATGGGAATTGGAAGAATGTGGCGGGGGTGGTGATCTCAAAATTCCACCCGTCATTGCAATGTAGTAGGAAGTGTAGTCAAGTTACGACCAGATAAGATTGCGGCAGGTCGCAATATGTAGCGACGTCGCGCTTTCTTCTTTTATTCTAATAAGAACGGATTTAGAAAAGAAGAAGTGAAATCCCACTTCTGACACCAGTTTGTTACGTCCTGACGGGACTTCTGCAAATCACCCCGAGCGGTAGGAATGATTTACCGGGTTCGCTGCTCTATCAAGGTGCTAAAGCACGCCTTGACTATACTTACCAAAGAAAGGGAGGATAACAAGGGATTGAATACATCGGTACAATAAGTTTTACGGGAAATCCAAGATGTAGAGTATATTGTTACATAAATCAGATAATCATACCTAGAGACGGCGCTCCGTCTCGGCTGTCGCTCGCCGGTTTTCGCTGACTTCGCACGGCACGCTTGCCGTCGGTTATTCGCACGCTCGAGGTGTCGGTTGACCGAGCGTAGGTCGCGGTCGCTCGCTGTGCTCTATCGTAGCACACGGAAGTCGGTCACGTCGCTGTTCGCGGTCTCTAATCGTCTGTTCTACGCGTTCCTACGTCGATCACGAGTGACGCGCAAGGGCTCTCCCGGCTGGGCCGTTCACGGTGTGTTGGATGGAGTTACCCTTTCACGAATTACTTTCGGCCGTTCGTATTTCGCGGACTTGACGCGGAGACGCGGTCGCGGTATCTGGACGGCTCTCTGGCTCGTCGTGACTTCCTAATTCGAGCTCCCGCAATAGAATGAATTTCCGAAGTACCGCGATCGAGGTTCAAGCCTCGCACTCCCTATCTCGAGGACGGGGGAAATCGCCCCGTCAGGCGCTATCCTTCGCAACTTCCGTTGCTCCATCCTCTGGAATCTAGGGCCCGGACCATCGGTGGTCACGTTGTGCCCACGCCGACGGATTCCGCGTTCGCGACCTACTAACCCGCGTGTTGCGATTCCGCTGAATCGCTGATGGCGAAATGGAAGGCGACGCGGGGACAGCAAGCACGGAATGGACCTGAAGGGCCCATGTAACAATATGTTAATTATATAAGAACAAAAGGAATTTGCTCGGAAGTTTCCGGAGGGCAACTAAAAAGCCGATAATTGTTGATATTTCTTCAATGGGTTTTTTTATGGAAAATAACTGCATGTAACTAATTATTTGCTATTGCTTACCAAAAACGATACTACTCATTTCGGTTCCCAAAAAATTTATATCATCAAAATTTAAAAGACTCAATTCAAAATCTTCCAGAAGAAAAAACATACAAACTTTGACACGTGTTTAAACACAGATCAGAAGTAGCCGCCCCGATATTTTTCCCTTTTTTAGGAGCTCATATTATTAGTTTACAAGAAATATATAAAAAAAAAGCATAATCCCATAACTTTTGAATTCTGCCTTGTTTCCTTATTTTTTGTGATTCTGTCCCATTGTGGCGTAGGATGGCAGCACGGCCGCGGCTATGACTCCCTTTGGAGCAGTCAAGCAATTTGCCGCTGTGGCTAGCCGCGCGGCTAGTAGATTCCGCCATTATGGCGGAAAACAGACACTCATCGCATTGTGTTGCGTCTCGAGTAGCCTAGGTTGCTACTGTAGCAGACGCGCGGCCGCAGCCGCTCGAAAACGCGGCTAGGAAAACGGTTGCATGCATCTCCATAAGAGCGATGTTTAGGATTTGGTCGCCGGACGCGGCTAGAAAACTCAACCTTTACGCTGCATTTTATCGCTCTGCCACGTTACCATGGGCCCCTCTGCTTAACAAGGCGGTGTGTGCGTGCTTACGCCCACCCGTCAGACTCTTGATTCAAACTTATAATCGATCTTTACGGAACATTCATATGAACAGGAAAACATGATATCAACGCATCTCGAAAACCATACAATTTCACACAGCTGAAGACCCTCCGTCAACAGTCATAAATTCATATACACAATTTCTGACTAGGGGAAGCCCACAGTCCTTATACTGTCAGAAATTGTGTTAGGTATCCAATTTTAAGAAAAACAATTTCTAATTAATTAATAACCCACACTCGCTCCGAAACGTCCGACAAGACCGTGGGAAGTCGCATTTCCCTGCACCGGATGTAGTGTATACAATTCCGTCAATTTTCTAAGAAGCAACCCAGTCTGCGCATTCCTGACGTAGCCGTTACTGATTATGTTACAATATTTAGCGCGACGGTCAGAGGTGTTCTCAACGAGGGTTCTCTCACAATGCTGCAAGGCATTATTGCAACGCATCCCCGCCGTTTACACAGAGCGGTTTCGACACACCAAGAGAACCACTGGGTCTTTTCGAGCGCGACTCTCTGGTGAGAACGCCGCTGCGTCAGCACCTCCTTATCCTTGTCGCGGGACTATATGTCGAGGTGACGACGTTCCAAAGAAAGGGGTTCTTGTTTTACTAATTATTATTAACTATTAGGCAGGAGTACCATCAACAAGGGATTTCCCATAACGCTAGGCGTTGTTGATGCATACCCCGTCCAAAAAGAAAAAGAAGGAAAAGTTTTACGTTCCGAACGTAACATCCCTCCCTCCTTGGAACCATCGTCGTCCCTGACGATGTATACTGAAGGTATAAGGTACAGTAGCTTGTGAACATGGACGTATGTATATATGGACGTATGAGCTCAGGTTGCACTGGACTAGGGAATTCCCATAATGTTTGCACATTGTCGCAATGCAATCCCGTTACAATTTAAATGCATTTAAATAGGGGCTCGTACACCAAGTCGTGTGTAACGTGCAGAGAATTGTTGCGTTTGTATCTAGTGTATCGTGTAATCGTGGTACCTCCGACATACAGGTGTATTGGCCCTGTCCGATGACCATTTGTCACCACTTCGTACGCGCAGTTCAGTACGGGTTTGCTGATATTAGGGCAACTCTCCACAACGACTGTGACTATTTTTGGACACTGCCGCAGCAAACCACAGATGTACTCGTCAGTGATACCTTGGCTCTCCCTGCAGTGGACCTCCACCAAGCCCTTGAAGAACTGCAGTACCCATCCCTCGATAGTCGGATGCATGTAGTTTATGTTTAGGACCTTCAGTTTTTGCAATTTCCGGAATGATTCCAGGACGAATTCCCCTTTGATGTTGGTACAACCACTAAGGTTCAAGGATGTTATTTCCCCCATGTTCAGGCCAATCTCCGAGCAAGGCCAAAGGCAACCCATCCACAGAATGTGTGGCTCAGGTCTGTTATATTCCGGTATTTTGAGGGGAAGGAAACAGCCATCTCTATCGGGCCGAGCTCCAGCTCGACAAAATCTCCCCTTTCGACTGCTTCGTTGCCTTCCTTCATTTCCATTTCAGGCATGGGTTCCTCAAAACTGCAGATGTGCAACTCCAAGATCATCAGGGTCGTCTGCAAGTCTGAGTTGTTGATTAGCGCCTGCAAAATACTATGGTCCATCAGATTCTTACATATACTGATCTTTAAGCAACTCAGCTTCCGCAACCCTTGGAGAGTGGATGCGAGGTTTAATGGTTTTAATTGTTCGCAGCGGTAAAGGGAAAGCATCTCTAGATTTTTAGTGATTGCGGAAAAGGACTTCCCCGTGAGGTCTGTGTTTGTAACACAGAAGAACTTTAGACCTCCCGCTAGGGCCAACACCTTAATGAGTTCATGACCCACGGGACCCTCACATTTCCCCAGGTTGGGGCAAGTAAGGCGTGGTGCCGCCAACTCCAGGTCCCTCAGAGCCGATGGCCGGATCGTCACAGAAATTATATCTATTGTCGGGACTTCAGGACAACTCCTTATGGCAATAGAAATAACCTGGGGCCTCAAACCTTTTGCCAACGGTTCCTCATTTATCAGTATGCTCCTTAGGCAACTACCTGCTCTCTTCATGAGCCAGTAAAATGACTCCGTGCTTATTATCTTCCCTTCCCAGGCATCCGGCCAGCACCAGTCGATCAAGTCGATATGGCAAAGACCGTTGTATGAGGCAGGGCTTACGAGTCGCCACCTTCTAGAGACCATTTCTAAACGGCTCCTGTCTGCAAACGGAAAATAACTGTCAATTTTAGAAATACATTCTATTGGGAGTGGAATCCGTTCACGCAAATCTATGCCAGGGAATGGATTCACATAGGGTCGTGGGGGAATTAGCTTATGGCATATTATCCCGGCGTCCGCTGCAGCCAAAGCTTGCTTCACTCCTTCCATGGACTTGAAGGTCACGAAAGCCTGGTTTCCTGAAGGTTTCCTCATCACCACCGCATGCTCGACTCCATACAGGCGAAATATCTCGAGCAGCTTATCTTTTTTTGTATATGGCGCCAAACGGCTAATAAATAATCGCCGTTCTGCGAAATTTTGTTGGTGCTGACTGAACGATGTCATTTCGTTAATGCACTACAGACAGTCACACAAAAGCAAGATCAAAATGATGAAATAACAAAATCATTATCAAAGAAGGAAAAAGGACATTAAAAGAACGTGTTAGGTTCATCGTAATTAACAACAATTTCTGACTAGGGAATTCCCATAGTCCATAGACTGCCAGGGTTTGCTGTTATACATAGTTCAGTATTTCTAGCAGTTTATCATTGCCCTCTTAATAGGCAACGGTGATCTGTTTTCCGAAATAGTTGAATCTTGCAACGGTGTTCCTGCCGGTTGACAGGCTGAAACTTCCTGAGGTTCGGGTTTCGAACCCCGCTTCCTCAGGAATCGTATCTTGCATATGGTCTTCAGAGGATTCCAGAAATGGTAGATCATCGATCCCATTATGATTAAAGTCTGTGCGACTATCGATCCATACGTCAATGACAAGTGTGATTTTCTCGCTCGATGATGTTTTCCAATTTCCTCTAGTTGGGCTTCCAGTATATTAATGTCATTTGAAAATAGGCTCACTGTGGTGTGTTTTCCCTTGGAATACTGATAGGTCTTAGGTGATATCAGGCTAATTTTCAGTAACATATTAGGGATATAGTAATAAGAATCTTTGCTCAGGCACGTTTTTGATCCTAACAAGGTATGATATCGTGTTTTTGCGAAACATTCCGGATGTATTTCTAAGATTCCTGTTCCAACTATGGTAGTGTGGGTATTCTTTTTCCGACCGCACAGAATCTGCATCGGTTCGGGTTGTTCAAATGAATATAACCATCTGCCAAGAGTAGTTAATTTTCGCCAGGAAGGTAAGGTGTGTTATAGGGCATGACTCTAATATTACACAAGCGTAAGAATTTCGGATTCGGTTGAAGTAATAGTGCAGTTTCACATGTTCTCTAAGCTACGTCATGCAATGGGACGTCCTGTGGGCAAATGTAGTAATGCCATGCCCAGGTGCAGGAATCTATGAATGTATTATCTAATTCGAAGAATTTAGAATAGTCAGTGCTTATCCCTAAATATGGAAATTCCGTTAAGATGAAAGCAGAAATTGTGGTGCCAGAACTATTGTTTAAGTACTGAGGAATTGGTAATATGTGTATTTTGTACAGGTCGTATTCAATCCAATTTACTATTGGTATTTGTACCATCACGACCATTTTTCCTGTTATATATTCTAGATTGACACGAGATATCTTGACCACATCCTCGATTCGTTGATGGTCCCGCGGTATAGGAAGTTCGAAATCGACCACTTAGTTATGTGTAACGTCCGGTTGCCCGGAGACTACTGGTACGCTTCAGGTTCTCGAGAGGAGAGCGGCGTCCCCTCGAGTATAGGATAGGTGGGGGGTTCGTTGTAAGAGTTAAGGAGTAAAATCCAACTTAAACTTAACAAAGTCTTTATTCAAATAACACTTAATCCTAATAACGATTATAATATTGCTTACGACTACGATTATATACAGGGTGTCCGCGGGAAGACTGGACAGCCGGTTTTCTCCTAAACTATTGGAGATAAAAATATAAAAAAAATAGGGAATTGCATGGTTCGAGGGGGCCAATTTATTAGCGCGAACGAATTTTGTTTACGATTATTATTTTAAAAGATATGATGGTCAAGTTCGGTTTTTCAAATGGAACTATTTTTTCTGAAAACCTGAGTTGATAGTGCGTTCCAAGACAAATTCAATAAGCTTTAATGTATACACTTTATTTTCACTGGTTTTTAAGATATTGCGCTTGCAAATTTACTGATTGTCACTGGAAGAAGCAAACATTTGAAATCCTGAACATTTCTCACTTCTTAACCCTTAGGCTGCCGCTTTAGCCACTATATTGGCACGGTTCTACCCCCTCGACTCTATGGGACCTATTGACTACTCATACATAAAAATTTTTGGAAAAAAAGGACCCCTATTTATACAAAAAAGTAGCGGCAGCCTAAGGGTTAATGGTATTCCAAACCCTTCGAGGGTCGAAAGCCATAAAATTCGATGGGTACTGCGGGGTGTTGTCCTTGCCACGGGGTGACGGGCGTACCTTCAGAATTACCCTGATGAAATAGAGGTGGAGGATGCCACATCTGGTTACCAAAAACTAACCGGACTGATCGGCCGCGGTGTCTTGCCAGAGTCGCGGTTTATGAACGGATTTTCCGCGCGTCGGCGGTAGGCAACGGTACATAGTACGGGTCCGAAGTCATCGTACGCACTACCCACCGACAGAGCAATATAAGGATTAACTCAGACTGGACAATGTCACCTTTTTTTATTGGCCTTTACAAATTTGGCAAACACATATTGTCGAAACGTTCTTGGAGAAATAATAAATTATCGATCGTAAAGAGCGAATGAATTTTCGTTTGGCTCTGAGTTCGCTTTTGTCCCGACGCACGCGAGAAAGATGCCACAAATACAGGAATTGGAAAGTATTATCCACCGTCAATACGCCTCGTAGGGGGACACAGTAAGAAAAGGGGTACACCGTTGAGTGCGCGTGGTTCCGCCTGCATCGTCCTCCTTTCAAATTAAAGACAGATTCCTTATCTCTCGAGTATAAATCCTTATCTGTCAAGTATAAACAGGCGTTGAAATTTCAAATCTGGTTAGGAAATAAAATAATTCTTTATTCTTTATCGTATGGATATGGAAGTGTCGCGGATGGATTCCTTGGGGATTTCCGATTAAAATCATGCCAAATGTCGTGTAAACCGGACAACTGTTACATAGGGAATACAAATAGCTTGTGTCAAAGTAATCCGATTTGCATGACATTTGGTATGATTTTCGTCAGAAAAACATAAGGAATCCATTGGCGTCACTTCCCTTTCGATACGATGAAGAAAAGGATTTCTTAATATGCTCAAATGGATATTTCACCCTCGACTGCGGGGGCTCGACCTCAATTCGCTACGTCCGGCCCAGGATTCGTACCGTTTTCCGAAAAAAGCCATAAAAATCGGGTGAGGCAATGTGAAGGTCTGTCCTCGCCACGGGGTACCAGCGCATCTCCTTGACGGGCGTTGCTCCAGAATTACCCTGTATCATTTGGGCAGTGTGTGACCCGACTACCCTCCGTATAATTGGTCTGCGCGAAGTGGGGCGCAAGTTCGATCATTATCAGTACTCCTGCCCGAGAGGAATACGATTTACTTTAATTATAGTACATGTGTGTTTTGTAATAAAATGTTTCTATCGTCTCCTGAATTCAATAACTGGCATCCAGATATCTACGCTCCTACAATCCACCGTCAACACGGCTCGTGGAGAGACACAGGAAGAAAAGGGGTAGCCCGCTGTCGACGCGTGGTCCTCTCGAGTATAAACACGAGCTTCAATATCAGAACAAAAGCAAGCGTTAACGTATTCCGTGCGAGAGAAGGTGGACATTGCTGTGAAGAGGGCCTCTTCAAGAGAGCAGCCGTTTGTGAGGAATGCAAATCCGAATGGTTCTGATACAATCTGCTCCCTATGATTGAAATTTAGTCTAGCAACTTTCACTCCTCCTAACCTAACCAATCGAACTTGCATCCCTCCCAAAAGAACCGGCCATCCGAGCGTAGAAGCAAGTGCGAAATAAAAGTAACGGTGCGCTTCTCGATACCGCAGATGTACCTACCTAAGTAGCATTTCTGACGGAAAAAAATTGTCCAGCTTTTGGGCCTGGCGTAGACCTTTGGCAGGTAGGTATCTATTTCAAAAGGCAGTGCCACCCGTGGAGCCAGTAAGACCGTCCCCGGTCCGTGCTATACCAGACAGTTTTCTTCCAGTGAAAATCAGTAAATTTGCAAGCGCAATATCTTAAAAACCAGTGAAAATAAAGTGTATACATTAAAGCTTATTGAATTTGTCTTGGAACGCACTATCAACTCAGGTCTTCAGAAAAAATAGTTCCATTTGAAAAACCGAACTTGTCCATCGTATCTTTTAAAATAATAATCGAAAACAAAATTCGTTCGCGCTAATAAATTGGCCCCCTCGAACCATGCAATACCCTATTTTTTTTATATTTTTATCTCCAATAGTTTAGGAGAAAACCGGCTGTCCAGTCTTCCCGCGGACACCCTGTATGTGTTTTTTATGTTTTTGGGTTTTTTTTAAATGTTTTTTGTCTATGCTAACTAATTGCGCTAATTAAAGTTAAATATATGTATATAAATATGCTTCTGTAGTAAGCTCGGCCGCTACCGTTTCCGGAGCGGTTCCCGAAACTTTTGACAAAGTTCTATATTCTATGCTTCTGCTGTGAGGGCGGCCGCTGCCGTCTCCGGAGCGGTTCCCGACACTCGTGGCAGGGTTTGTATTCTAGGGTTCCGTAGACCTTGCCTTCGCTAAGAAGTTAAGCTGCAACCTACTAATAGGAGCAACCAGGGCTGTGGAGTCGGCAGTCAAAACTCCCGACTCCAACCCCGACTCTGACTCCTCTTTCTTTTTACCACCGACTCCGACTCCGACTCCGACCCCGACTCCGACTCCGACTCCTGCATTTATAATAGATTGTTAATGTACTCAGTACATATACATACATACATACATACATACATATATATATATATATATATATAACTAAATTACTAATATTTAAAATATATATATAGTATGTTTGTATATATTATATATCTACACTCTACAGTATAAAAAGCTAAAGCTACGCTAATCGGTACGAGTGTTAAGCAAAAATATATCGCAAGCGTGTAGGGGAAAGTGGGGTAAAACGGAACAGGTGGGTAAAACGGAACGCCAATGTTTCTGTTAGATAAGAGCAGCGAATGAGTTGGTATTGCGTGACATGGAACTAAAAGGTCCTCATAGCATTTTGTGATAGACCATAGACCCCTGCACAAGTTATTTTTCCATTAAGAGAGTTGGAAAAATTTCCGGTATCGACGTTTCAATATTGCGTTGGACTTTCGACCACTTTTCGATACTTGGATTTCGAAAATTAATAACGGCAAGTACATCGTTGGATTTTATAGTCCTTACGCTACATTTTGACGTATATAAAAAGTTCTTTACCTCACGCTGAAGTGTAAATATTAAATGTTTACTAAATGACTGCACGTGGGGCAAAACGGAACACTTTTCGCGGGTTAAAACGGAACGCCTATTATACATGGGGAAGAATGGAAACGTCTCTTAGTACGTGTTTATTATCTCTTTTAATTATTAGATTGTAGATTAAACTTTTAATTACTATCCTTGTTTCTAAAAAAATTGATTTTGTATAGAAAATTATGATGTATGAGATACATCTTTCATTCGATCAAACTCTTAGTTTAAGTTGTAATAAATAACATAATCATTTAATGCAGAAGTGTTCTCCATGCAAGTATTGATATTCATGTAAAAATCCGCGTGTAGGGGAAAGCGGGGTATAATTCCAGCCAGCGGATGATTCCGGCCCGCTTATTGTTCATAAAATAATAAACAAACTGTATTAATTTATCCTTCTTTTACGATATTACATTTATATTTGATTATTTTCCGTAATTTTCATGTTATCTAATAAAATATTTTCTCTTATATGTATAATATATATTTTTGTTATATTTTATTTGCAATAGTTATACCAAAACATATATTTATAGATTTTAACATAAATTAATACATTTTAAATCATAAAAATAAAGATTTTGTACGTTTACACGGTCTTCGAGTGGGTGTCCCGTTTTACCCCACCATTTGAGCGAGACGAAGATTTCAATATGTCACGTCCCGCGACGTGGAGTCTACTATTATCTAACCTTTTAAATCAATAAACTTACTATTTCGTACTCTGAGGTATTGTAACCACCTCATATGAATATTATACAAATATTGTGCAACAAATAGCCGACACGGCATTATCACTATAAACAACGATAAGATGAGATCGAGCGAAGAAAACACGGACGGCAGTGAGCAGGACAGCTAGATCGAGGAGGTGGCGGACAGCCAGCTGTATACCAGGTAGCTGACCGCACAAACACCAAGAAGGTCCAGTGAACACCAGCTGATGTCCAACGTGGTACACAGGCCCATATCAACCAGTGGAGACGACACCACCTTCGAGGAGCTGTGCCCCTGGTCCTCGCTAGAAGATTGCCCTCCCGTCATTTCCCGCAAACCAATCTCCAAGATAATATGTTTAACTTCAACCCCTAGTAAATAAGCTGTACGAAACCGATCGTATAGGAAATATTGTAAACGCATAACATATAAATCAAATGCGCAATTATGTAAGAATCTTGCTATCGTCGCTGCTGGGAATCAGTTAAATGGAACGTGCCTAAGTAGTAAACAAAACTCCCAGAATAGTGCGATGGGAAGATTCTTCCTGGAAGATTCCAGGTAGAGGCTGTGGGATGGGGTCTCCCACCTATGATTTGTCATGTGACAAATCCTAGAGAAGGAGTGACCAATTGCCCTATAAAAAGGGATCGGACCACCCGCGGAGCTCATTACCATGTTATAAAAGTTATTATGTTCAATTATTTTTCAAGGATCTTTTGAATCAAGTAAAAACAACCCAGAGATAAAAGTTGAAGTGTAGACATCGTAACGGTAAATAAAATTGATTTTTGTTACATTAAATCAGTGAGTGAAGTGTTCTATCTCAAATTCCAATCCTCTTTAATTGACGTTTGTCTTTTGCTAAAATGAAATAAATTACGAAAATGTACACTGATAATTCACGGGTTGCGTTGAATGATGGTATTACCTATGAGCAGAACGTTGCCCGCGGATTTACCAGAAATCAAGCGTAAACCTTGAGTGACGCGATTTGTAAAATATTAATAAATTCTAATGAAATATTTGCAATTACATCGAGCTTGCCTTCCCCGATGGTGCTGTTGAAGAGCAGAACGTTGCCCGCGGTAGCACCTGGTGCGGAAGGTGGAGATTGATGTATCGGTCAATTAATAATTGCTGTTTAAAATACCAAAGGACAAATGCCAAGAAATCATCGTGCGGAGCGACGTGTGCAATTAAGAAAATTGAACTGTTATTATCGAGAAGCGCCGGCGACCGGCGACGAGCTTTTTGGCATTGCTACGCTTCCGATCATCAGGCAAGAAATCAAACCCCCTGTATTTGGGCGTACCCTGGTTGTTGGCGAGTGGACCACCCCGAAACCCGACCAGGCCCAGGAGATATCAGGGATTTCATCAGGTCCCATCTCGTGGAAGTTAATCCAAATCTCACAATAAGAAAGGTAGGGTACTTCACAGAATAATAATATTGAATATCTAAAACCGTTGTCTCAACTATCCCAGAGCGTAAATCCCTGGATTAGCTCAAAAGCGGTTAAATACGAGAACTCCCGAAAATCGCGCCCAAATAGGAAGTAGGGACGTAACATTAGGAGTTATTTTATTGGTGGCAGCGGTGGGATAATCCGCAATAGTTGAGAAATCAAATCAGTAAAATCAAGAATCATGTCGGATCACGGTGAAAAGGACGAAGAAGAATTGCGAAAGCAAACAGAGATAATCCGACAGGCAAAGACAGCGTTAGAATCAACGGGTGAATTGACCCCTTCCGAAACGTTAACTCAACTCCTCACAATATTAACGTTGTGGGATGAAAAATTCGAGCATTTAGAGTCAGTAACAGCAAGAGTAAAAAGATTAGAGAGGGAGCGTGCCGAAGACGTTCACAGTATCAAATCTGAGATAATTACCCCAAATCCGGTCGAAAAACGTCCAGTAACGCGTGAACTAGAAATTCGCGACTTTAAATCTAAACAAGATCCGATGGACGGAAAAATTCCAATCAAACTCGCGCTAGAGGCAGTTCCTCTCTTCGATGGCTATCGACCATCTGTTTTTCAATTTTTAAAGGCATGTGAACGGGCAAAATCAATGTTAGCCCCTCAGCAAGAAATGCAATTAACAAAATTGTTAATGAATAAATTACGCGGACATGCTTTAATTGCGATAGGCGATTCTGATCTAATCACTCTAGACGAGTTCGGAAATAAATTGAAACAGTATTTCGCGCCGTGTAAAAATGTGAATCAATATAAAGGCGAATTGGGGTATACATTTAAAAAACCAGGAGAAAATATTCTCGATTACATAACTCGCGTTCAAAATTTGCGCTTAGCTATAATAGACGGGGAAAAACGAAATTATGGAGAAATATCCGCTACACTGCAGGAAAATATCAATGCGGACACACTGGAAGCTTTTATTAAAGGATTACCTCGTGAAATTTCTTTACGCTTGAGACAAGAACGTCAAGGACTAGGGCTGGATGAAATCTATGCTCTAGCCGTAAAAATTGACAAAGAAGTCAAACTAGAAGACGAGAGAATGAAGATAAGTTCATATACTCGTCAACAACCTGTGTCCCGTGATCAAAGAGCGAATCCGTCGGTACCCCAAAATAAACCAAATTCCGGACCGCCTAAATACGAAGGAGCCATACCGAAATGGCAAAATAACCAGCCGCGAAATAGCGGATGGCAAAACAATCAGCCGCGAAATAACGCGTGGCAACCAAATTCATTACAAAACAGCGGAGCTGCAACATCATCACCGAATCAATTAGAAATTTCTTGCAATTATTGTAAGAAATCGGGACATCTGATTAAGGATTGTTTCAAGTTCAAGGCCAAAGTAGAATCAGGAGAAATAGTCCCATACTCAAGAATGAATCAGGGAAACGAGCAGGGCCACTCGGAAACGTCTGGCGCAATCCGGAGTGGGAACCCTCCACAGCGTCAGAAAATAATGAAAATAGGAGTCCCAAAAACGAAAGAAGCAAAACCATCAGGAAAATCAACGCCCTGGAAACCGACGTTGGAAATCGAGGAGAAGGAATCAATGGAGGAAGAAGACGAACAAATAAACGAACAGTAACTGTTCCTATTAATACCGTACGAAATATTCCAACAATACTAATAACATCTCCAAATCTGGAAGGGAAGGCACGATTAATGGTTGATTCGGGATCCGATGTCAACCTCATCAAGAAATCAATGGTAACAGCATCGACAATCGTCAACACTCAAGAAAGCATATATATCCGTGGAATAATCGATTCGAATCAAGCTACCTTAAACGACGCACTGTTTGACGATGAAGACGGAATCTTAGGATCCGAATTCCTGTTACATCAAGAAGCCAGCATCGATTATGCAAAAAGGCAAATCAAGTGGGGAAATAACTATATTCCCTTTAATACATACGAGGAGATATTCGTGCCAAAAAGAAGTTCAGTCCCTTTCCATATTAATATTGCAAATCCAGAACTGCGTGAAGGATACGTAGGAAAATTGCACGTCAAAGAAGGAATCTATTTGGGAAATGCCTTAGTAACAAATCGAGAGGGAAAAGCCCATATGAGAATAATAAATAGTACGGACGAGGATTGTAATGTTGTAGTACCTACAATCGAAATACTTCCATTTGAAGAACGTTCCTATAAACGCTGTAACTTGACGAAAATATCGAAAGAAAATCGATTCGAAGAAATCTTGAAACTACTCAGGTTGGATCACTTAAACAAGGAAGAAAAAGAAAATGTGATACAACTAATAAAGGAAAACGAAGATCGTTTTCATCTAGCAGGAGAAATTTTGGAAGGAACAGATAGCATACAACATAAAATTCATACTACAGATGATATACCGATAAATACTCGGCAGTATCGATATCCACCAGTTCATAAGGATGAAATAAATCAACAAATAAATGAATTATTGGAAACTGGTGTGATAGAATCATCCTCATCTCCGTATAGTTCTCCCATATGGATCGTTCCTAAAAAACCAGATTCAACAGGGAAAAAACGATGGAGAGTAGTAATCGATTATCGTAAATTAAACGAAAAAACGATAGGTGACGCTTATCCTCTACCAAATATTACAGAAATATTGGATCAATTAGGAAGTGCAAAATATTTCTCTACATTCGACTTAGCATCAGGGTTTCATCAGATTAAGATGGCACCAGACGACGCACAGAAGACAGCATTTTCTACACCATATGGACATTATCAGTTTACAAGAATGCCCTTTGGATTAAAAAATGCTCCTGCAACATTTCAACGCCTTATGAATAGCGTTCTATCAGGACTTCAAGGAACCGAACTTTTTGTTTATCTGGATGACATAGTAATATATTCCCGTTCTCTTCGTGAACACGAAATAAAATTTACAAGATTAATGAAAAGACTACGGAAAGCAAAACTAATGCTTCAACCAGACAAATGCGAATTTTTACGACATGAAGTGATCTATTTAGGACACATAATTGACGAACATGGAGTAAAACCGGATCCAAAAAAGATTGAAGCGGTAGAAAATTTTCCTAGACCCAAAACCCCTAAGAACATTAAACAATTCTTGGGTTTAATAGGATACTATAGACGATTTATACCTGAATTTTCAAGAAAATCGAAACCATTAACAAATCTATTAAAAAAGACAAAAAAATTTATCTGGGACAAAGAAGAAGAAGAAGCATTTCAAATATTAAAGAAAGCTCTAATATCTAAGCCAATACTTCAGTACCCAGATTTCTTGCACCCGTTCAAGGTAACGACGGATGCTTCGGGTTACGCTATAGGAGGAGTGCTTAGTCAGGAATTTACCGGCGACGATCTTCCTATTGCTTATGCGTCCCGCTTATTAAATACAGCAGAACAAAATTATTCTACAATTGAAAAGGAATGTTTAGCAATTATTTATTGCGTAACACATTTTAGACCCTATTTATATGGTCGTAAATTTAAAATAGAAACAGACCACAAACCTCTAGTATGGATGAATTCAATAAAAGATCCAAATTCTCGAATTTGGAAATGGAAACTTAAATTATCCGATTACGAATTCGAAATAAATTATAAAAAGGGGAAAGTAACCTCAACGCTGATGCGTTATCCCGCAATCCACCAGAAGTATGCCTACCGATAAGAGCAAGAGAGGAAGAGGATCCTCCAGAAGGCGAATCGCCTCAAAAGAAAAATTTACGGTCAACTTCACCGGAAGATTTCAAAGGAGCAATGACGAGAAGTAGACATTTAGCCTTCCCAAATAGGGAACTCAAATATTTAGAATTTCCAAAAAGGAGACGTAAACGCATACCAATACCAGAAGAATCAGAAGATGTAGATATGGAACAAAATACATTATCGTCAGAAACACCTCAAAATTTTGAACAAAAACGGAAAAGAACTCTATCAAATGATTCATCAATTGCTGGTCCTTCACCAAAAAGGAAAATCCAAGAAGAACCAATTGACATCGCAGGAACATCACAAGAAGAAGAAGAATCAATTGAAACTACTGAAACACTACAAGAAGAAGAATCAATCGAAACTACTGGAATACTACAAGAAGAAGAATCAATGGAAACCACAGAAACACCGCAAGACGAAGAATCCATGGAAATAATATATATATCTCCATCACCGCCTCAATTATCACCAAGAACAAGTACAAGTAGAAGCGAGGATACAATTCCTCATCAAAACCAATTGGTGATAAGAGAATCTAGAGATTCTCTTGCAAAAATAAAAGATAATAGAGTCATTTTCATCGGATTGGATGGAAGTCCAATCGATAGAGGTGCTAAAGAACTAGAAACAGAAAATTTACTACCAAATCATGTAGATCTTACCCTAGAAAGGGCCCGACCAGTACCAGATGGAGTAAGATATATAATAAGTTTACCAATCAAAGAAAATCCAAGAACTGTTATACGACCTGATAACATTTTAAATGGTCTCATGTCATTATGGGACGTAGTCACAGAATTCGACCTGAAGTCGTTCTCCATAAGTAGAACCCATAATATAGAAGACATACCATGGAAATATATTATAAATAGATTAAAGCACATCTTCGAAAACCTACCGATTACAATCACCATTTGCACTGGTGAAGTGGTAACACCACCTGAAAATCTGAGAGAACATATGGTAAAAGAAAAACATACGTCGTCCAGTGGAGGACACAAGGGAGTTACGAAAATCTACCACAGGATACGACAAAATTACTATTGGGAAAATATGAAGAAGGAAATTCAAAAATTCATCAGAGAATGCCAAGACTGTCAAATGAAAAAGTTAACAAGAATAAAAATAAAACAACCAATGGTCTTGACAGATACTCCAGGAAAAGCGTTCGACAAAATCAGCATGGACATCGTAGGACCATTGCCAAAAACCAGAAAAGGAAGAACACACATACTAACGATACAAGATTTATTAACGAAATATTCAATAGCGATACCTTTAGCTCGAACCACCTCTGCCGATATAGCAGACGTATTTATAAAACGGTTTATTTGCCGATTCGGATCACCTAAAGCCATTTTAACTGATCAAGGAACAAATTTTACTTCAAATTTGCTAAAAATCATCGCTAAGCGATTCAAAATTAAACGTTATGTTACTACAGATTATCATCCACAGAGTAACGGTTCGATAGAAAGATCGCATCACGTACTAACAGAATATTTAAAACAGTATACGACAAATGATGATAATTGGGATAATTGGATAGATTTAGCAATGTTTTCATACAACACTGCAGTACATGAGGGTACTAAATTTTCACCACATGAATTAGTTTTCGGATGCATTGCACGAGAACCTTCGAGCGAAAAACCTATTGGTGAAGATTTGGAACCTACATATGTTGAATATCTAAGAGATTTATTTTGTAAAATAACTAATCTGCAAACCCAAGCCCGAGAAAATTTGATGAAGGCAAAAGCCAAATCTAAACAATATTATGATCGGAAAATTAATCCACAAGATTTTAAAGCAGGAGATTTAGTATATCTTTTGAAAGAACCTCGGAGGACAAAGTTCGCAGATCAGTATTCAGGACCGTATAAAGTACTCGAATTGTTGCCCAATCAGAATGTTAAAATATTATCTGATGGAACAACTCGTACTGTACACATAAATAAACTCAAACTCGCGTATATTAAGTCCTATCCAGGATGATAATCAAATAAAATAAAATTGTACACAAATAGAGAATAGATCGACAAAATGACTGAGTAATACAATACTTAGATTGTCGTCTATTACAGACCATAAACCTCTGTTCAGGAGCTTTCCAAAAGGAAGATTAGATAATTTTAATACGATTACTTGCGAGAGGAGACACATGGGACGAAGAGCGGGTACCCATAAAATTTCTATATATATATATATAGAATAAGATTTCGAGAGTACGAAATACTAAAGGGAAAATTATAAATCGTTATTAACATAACGATAGTTTAAAACAAATTTTTTTTTTTAAAAGGGAAATCACCATGATTTTACCATGGATAATTGTAATTAACTTGAATCTTGTTTGGGCCCTCATTGGATACGATTGCAACGGGCAACATTTAAACGTGACAACCGTTTCATTAAATTCAGTAGGAGATTGCGAAATTAACCCAATCTCCACAACAACAAAAGAAAGAACATTTGCATCTTTACACAAAATTCCCGTAGAAAATTTGGATATTTTTACGTATGTAAATTCCAAATTTGTCTACGTGGAAAAACACATAAGAACTGAATTGAAAACACTATACAGAGACATAATTATACAAAAATGCTTAATGCTGAAACCAGACGAATTTGCTAATATAGTCACGAAAACACCGGGACATATGGCACTAGTAGCTGGCGAAGTAATACACATTGTAAAATGCATTCCTGTTCAAGGTAAAATACGTAAAACAGATGAATGTTATATAGAGCTACCTGTATGGTTGAGAAACAGTTCTATGTTCATAACACCGAAATCGCACATTTTAACCACTCAAGGGACACACAGGGAATGTAGTCCCATACTACCAGTCATGTATGAAATTGACCAAGCATGGCACAGAATTTCACCACATCCAATTGAAGTTCGTCCACCCCAAATATTACATCCAAAAACGAAACTCAACTGGCATTATACATCTCCTTCGGATCTCGCAACCAGCGGAATATATACACAGAAGGAATTGGAAAATTTAAGGGACCACATTATGTTCCTTGCAGAAAAGGCAGCGGTATTAAATACACTCGCCAGAGGAGTATCCGGGAAAAATATTCCCGTTGGATCAATTTCAATAATGGGAATTTTGGACGAAGAAACCATCACCACATTGGCAGAAAATGCAGCAGCCAAATTCTGGAATGGATTTCTTAAATTTGGAACAGTCACCACAGGACTACTTGGAGTTTTTATTATCATTAAAATAATAAAAACAGTATTTGATACCATTGTACACGGATATCAAATACATGCAGTCTATGGATGCGGACTACACTTGTTAGGGGCAATTTGGAGCTCCTTAACAACTTTAATAATACATTTTGCCAAGAAAAAGCAACCGTCATCGCAGAATGCAGATCAACCAGCAACAACTGACGAGGGACAACAACCGACCCCAGCGGCAAGAGAATTCAAAGAAGCCATCCAGGAGTTAAAACAAATTTCCTCCGGAAATTTGCCTTCTAAGGGGGGAGGTGTCACGTCCCGCGACGTGGAGTCTACTATTATCTAACCTTTTAAATCAATAAACTTACTATTTCGTACTCTGAGGTATTGTAACCACCTCATATGAATATTATACAAATATTGTGCAACAAATAGCCGACACGGCATTATCACTATAAACAACGATAAGAAGAGATCGAGCGAAGAAAACACGGACGGCAGTGAGCAGGACAGCTAGATCGAGGAGGTGGCGGACAGCCAGCTGTATACCAGGTAGCTGACCGCACAAACACCAAGAAGGTCCAGTGAACACCAGCTGATGTCCAACGTGGTACACAGGCCCATATCAACCAGTGGAGACGACACCACCTTCGAGGAGCTGTGCCCCTGGTCCTCGCTAGAAGATTGCCCTCCCGTCATTTCCCGCAAACCAATCTCCAAAATAATATGTTTAACTTCAACCCCTAGTAAATAAGCTGTACGAAACCGATCGTATAGGAAATATTGTAAACGCATAACATATAAATCAAATGCGCAATTATGTAAGAATCTTGCTATCGTCGCTGCTGGGAATCAGTTAAATGGAACGTGCCTAAGTAGTAAACAAAACTCCCAGAATAGTGCGATGGGAAGATTCTTCCTGGAAGATTCCAGGTAGAGGCTGTGGGATGGGGTCTCCCACCTATGATTTGTCATGTGACAAATCCTAGAGAAGGAGTGACCAATTGCCCTATAAAAAGGGATCGGACCACCCGCGGAGCTCATTACCATGTTATAAAAGTTATTATGTTCAATTATTTTTCAAGGATCTTTTGAATCAAGTAAAAACAACCCAGAGATAAAAGTTGAAGTGTAGACATCGTAACGGTAAATAAAATTGATTTTTGTTACATTAAATCAGTGAGTGAAGTGTTCTATCTCAAATTCCAATCCTCTTTAATTGACGTTTGTCTTTTGCTAAAATGAAATAAATTACGAAAATGTACACTGATAATTCACGGGTTGCGTTGAATGATGGTATTACCTATGAGCAGAACGTTGCCCGCGGATTTACCAGAAATCAAGCGTAAACCTTGAGTGACGCGATTTGTAAAATATTAATAAATTCTAATGAAATATTTGCAATTACATCGAGCTTGCCTTCCCCGATGGTGCTGTTGAAGAGCAGAACGTTGCCCGCGGTAGCACCTGGTGCGGAAGGTGGAGATTGATGTATCGGTCAATTAATAATTGCTGTTTAAAATACCAAAGGACAAATGCCAAGAAATCATCGTGCGGAGCGACGTGTGCAATTAAGAAAATTGAACTGTTATTATCGAGAAGCGCCGGCGACCGGCGACGAGCTTTTTGGCATTGCTACGCTTCCGATCATCAGGCAAGAAATCAAACCCCCTGTATTTGGGCGTACCCTGGTTGTTGGCGAGTGGACCACCCCGAAACCCGACCAGGCCCAGGAGATATCAGGGATTTCATCAGGTCCCATCTCGTGGAAGTTAATCCAAATCTCACAATAAGAAAGGTAGGGTACTTCACAGAATAATAATATTGAATATCTAAAACCGTTGTCTCAACTATCCCAGAGCGTAAATCCCTGGATTAGCTCAAAAGCGGTTAAATACGAGAACTCCCGAAAATCGCGCCCAAATAGGAAGTAGGGACGTAACACAATACCTCCGGTAAATTTCATTTTCCGTCGTTCCCAAAGATTTTTCTTAACAATGACCTTGATTTTCTTATTGTCTAAGGTCCACTGAAGACTCCTGTTGAAGTCTCGTGTCTTTTTCTCCTCCCGATTTTAAGTTATCACCCTCCAAAGTTAAGCGTTCCGTTTTACCCCACCTTCCCCTATAAACACGTAGAGCTCAACAGACTCGGTGTAAGAAATCGTAGCTTAAAATTGGCGCGTTCAGGCACTGGATGTATGCAGAAACATTGTAGCATCTGTAGACGTATGACGAATGAGGCGACACACTGCGAGCCGATTGTGAAACGGCCGCGTGGTAAAGTCAGTCTTCCACCTGGTTCCGAATCGAGAGGTTTGTCAATAAAGTCGGAGAATTTTCTCATGTGAACACGTGGGATCCTTATCATCATTCACCCAAATCGCAATTATAGTTTCTTAATTTACATTTCTGGCGACCGTGACAGGACTTTTGATCGCGATTTTGAGTAGTGAAGTGGTGATTAGCAAACATGGAAAGAATAAAACGTACGAGGTCGGTGCAGCGTACTGCCATGACAAAGGCACTGAACGTACTGGAAGAGCAATTGAATACAAGGAACCCGGAGAGGTGTGAAATCCTTGTAACTTTGCGAATAGTGGAAGAAAAGATGGCTCAGTTAGACGAGACAACAACCAATTTGTTCGAGCAGATGATCAAGGAAGAATCGGCCGAGGAGGACATTCTGCGCGAAGCCGAGACAGCAGACGAGTACAAATCAAGGTATTTACGGTTAAAGTTGAAGGCCGCGGATATGACGACGAACAAAGATGATGCCACAGTGGTCGCTAGCGATCGGAAGAAGTCGTTTACATTACAGAAGTCGCTTACATTACCGAAAATAGAGCTCGTTAAATTTAATGGCAACGCACGCGAATGGTTGCAATTCTGGAGTCAATTTAAGAACATACACGAAGATCCGGATATCGTAGTAGAGGATAAATTTCAATATCTTATGCAAGCAATGACGGCCGGCTCACGTGCAAGCGAACTCGTGCTGAGTTTTCCGCCAACCGCGAACAATTATGAAAAGGCAATAACGGGTCTAAAAAATCGTTTTGGCAAAGACGAACTTTTAGTTGAAGTGTATGTTCGCGAACTGTTGATGCTCGTGTTGAAAAATGCCTTGAAGCGTAATGAAAAAATGCCGCTCGCGACCCTATACGACAAACTGGAGTCCCAATTGAGAGCTCTCGAAACGTTAGGCATGGCGACGGACAAATGCGCCGCCATGTTATTTCCTCTCGTGGAATCGTCACTTCCGGAAGAACTGTTGCGCGCGTGGCAAAGAAAGATAGCATCGGGCGGAAATCACGAAAACGCGGACCGGTTGACTTTACTTATGGGTTTCGTTCAAGCGGAAGTAGAAAGTGAAGAGCGAATAAGGATGGCGATTGACGGGTTTGCCATGAGTGCGGACGGCGAGCGGCAGAAAAGGTCAGAAAATAAACCCGAATCGCCGCGTAACGTACCAACGGCGATGGGACTACTGACGACGAAAACCAAACGCGCGCCGTGTATATTTTGCGACGCGGATCACGAGAGCGCGAATTGCGAAACGGCGCGGAAAATGTCGCTATCAGAGAGGCGTGATGCTGCTATGAGAAAAAGATGCTGTTTCAATTGTTTAAAATGTGGACATGGTTGCAGGAATTGTAAGTCAGCGGTGAAATGCGCCTGGTGCTCGAGAAAGCATGTTGTTTTGATGTGCCCAGAGGTGACAAAGGGTATCGCACAGCCAACAAAAGCAGACGACACCGCTAACACGTCGGAGACGTCGACTGCGCACATCTTGGCGACGATATCAGACAATCGACTTGTATATATGATGACGCTGCGTGTGTATTTGATGTCGGGCGAGCGGTCACGCAAGGTACGTGCGCTTTTGGATACTGGTGCCCAAAAATCGTATGTTTTAAAAGATGTCGCCACAGATATGGGGCTCGTGCCCGTCGGCGAAGAGTTGTTAGAACACTCTCTATTCGGTGGCGTGAAATCAACAATAGAGAAACACAATGTTTACCTAGTTCACCTTCAGAGTTTAAGTAAGGAATGTTCGCGAAGTTTCGTAGCTATGGACCAGAACATAATTTGTGAAACTATACCATGTATTGGCCATACGGAATGGATCGAGGAATTGTGGAAAGTAGATATCACCCTCTCAGATGTGGGTGGCCGTAACGAACCTATATTCGTACTAATTGGGGCCGACGTTGCTGGAAAATTATGAACAGGTCGAAAGTATGAGTTGAAAAACGGATTAACAGCGATTGAAACTGTTTTAGGGTGGACAATTATGGACAAAGGCGCGGAAAAACACAACCGCGCTGATACGGCCATGACCGTCGTATCTATGTATGTGGGGGAGGCGGACGTTAGCAATTTGTGGATGCTTGACGCTATCGGTATTGCCGACCCCGTACAAGGGCTTTCGCGACAGGAAAAGGAGCAAGCCGTTAAAGAAGATTTCCTGCGTTCGGTCAGTAAGGATGCTGCGGGACGTTATGAAGTGTCGCTGACCTGGGTGGAAGACCACGCTCCGCTTCCTACGAATATGGCTCTTGCTCGTCGTCGACTAGAGGGTACGACGAAAAGGTTGAGAGCGGAAGGGCATTACGAAGCTTATAATAATGTGCTCTCAGAGTGGTTATCAGAAGGGATCATAGAAAAGATCCCAGACAACGAAATTAAAAACTACGGACATTACTTGCCACACCGGCACGTGGTGAAATGCAACGCTATCACGAAGTTGCGGCCGGTGTTCGACGCTTCCGCGAGAGAAAGAAATTCTCCATCACTCAACCAGTGCCTGGAGACTGGACCGAATATTATAGAACTGATACCTTCCGTTTTGATTCAGTTCAGAAAAAATAGTATAGGTGTCATCGCGGATATAAAAAGAGCATTCTTGCAAATCAGCGTGAACCCGAAAGACCGCGACTTTCTACGTTTCCTATGGTGGAAGGGAGACAATGGATCGGAGACACAAATTTATAGGCACGCTCGGGTAGTTTTTGGGGTTTCTTGTAGCCCGTTCTTGCTGGGAGCGGTTATCGGACTGCATTTGGACACTGCACTGGCAAGTGCACAATAAACTACGAAGTGCAATTCGGAAGTTAAAACGGAGCTTCTATGTAGACAACTGTGTGACCAGCGTGAGCTCCGACGAGGATTTGAAATATTTTATAGGCCAAGCAAAATCTGTAATGTCTACCGGCTGTTTCGAACTACGGGGATGGGAACATTCTGGAGATCGTTGTGGCCAAGAAACAGCGGTTTAGTGTGGGACAAAACAAAAGATTTATTATATGTCAATACTATGGCAATGGACAAGCTGTCAACTGATAGAGTCACCAGGCGAACAATCCTGGCTACCGCTCATCGTCTTTTCGACCCAATTGGTTTTACCAATCCCGTAACGCTATACCCCAAGTTATTGTTACAGAAAACGTGGGAGAGCAGTATCGGATGGGACAGCGAAGTAGACGAACGCCTGAAGGAAGAGTTTCTGAAATGGTCTCAGGAATTAACGTTGTTGAAGGAGATAAAAATCCCTAGGAGCTTCGGGTATGAGGAGGATGCAGAGTTAAATTTACATACTTTTTGCGATGCTAGCCAGCACGCCTATGCAACGGCAGTGTTTATACGAGTGGAAACTCCACAATACGTGAAGGTTCAGCTCGTTGGCGCTAAGTCAAGAGTGGCACCAACAAAGAGGTTAACCATACCTCGTCTGGAATTGTTGGCCGCGTCGGTGGGAGCAAGGCTCACCCACTTTGTCATGAAGAGTCTGAATCTTGAAGATACGCCGATTACTTTGTGGACCGATTCGACAACCACGTTATCATGGATCCAAAGAGAGGCACAATGGAACACATTTGTGTGGAATCGCGTCCGCGAAAACGCACATTGACGGATCCAGTCGGCTGGAGGTATGTACCTGGGCCTATGAACCCAGCTGATCTGCCTTCGCGTGGTTGTACGGTAAAGCAGTTGCTTGCATCGAGATGGTGGGAAGGGCCAGACTGGCTGAGGTGTCCGAGAGCAACATGGCCAATGCCGAATTGTGCAACAGACGAAGAGGAGGTGCATTCCGAGATGAAGAAATCGGTGACGATGCTCACGCAAGATATGAAGGATGACCACAATACTGAAGAACCATGGCATAGTCGTTACTTCTCAAGATACAACCAGATAGTGCGCCTGGTAGGATGGATATGGCGTTTCATATATAATTGCAAACGCAAACGTTCTAATCGCAGGACTGGCAAACTGAACGCCGAAGAACTAAAAACCGCTGAGATGCACTTATGGAGGGTCGTCCAAAAGGAGTCGTTCAATGGAGATGAAGACGCACGTCTCAAGACTATTCACGCCTATACTGATAAGGCAGGGTTAATAAGGGTGAAAACGAGGATACTTAACCGCCAAGATAATTATTCTTTTCGATGTCCTGTTGTTTTAGATTCCAGGCATACCACGACGAGAAAGCTGATACAGGAAACGCACGAGAAAATGTGTCACGCTGGAGTGCAGACGCTGATGAGTCACCTTAGGGAAAGATGTTGGTTGATAAATATGCGAAAAGGAATCAGAGCCGTGATTTCCCACTGTGTGACTTGTAGGAAGCAGAGCGCTAAGCACATGGAATCTATAAGGCCGCCACCGCCGCCTGAAAACCGGGTGAGAGATGCGTCTGTATTTGAGGTAACGGGGATAGATTTAGCGGGCCCGATGTTTCTCTCCGGCGGACGGAAGGCATGAATATGTTTGTTCACGTGCGCGGTGTACCGAGCAGTACACCTCGAATTGTTGACTTCGGCATCAACCAAAGATTTTCTTGAGGCTTTCCGTAGATTTGTTGCGAGACGCGGGCGTTCGAATGTAGTCTATACTGATAACGGTACAAATTTCGTAGGCGCGAATAATATTTTTCGCCGAATGAACTGGAAGGCAATCGCGGAACGCAGAGAATCGACTGGCGATTTAACCCTCCGACTGCAACCTAGTGGGGTGGTTGGTGGAAGAGGTTGATCGCCTAATGAAACAATTGTTACGCAAAGTTCTCGGACACGCTTCCTTGTCGTCCGAAGAGATGTCTACTGTGTTGTGCGATTGTGAAGCCGTGATGAACTCGAGACCCCTCACGTACGTCTCGGGCGATGTTGAGGATTTGAGGCCGTTGACGCCGGCTATGTTTCTACAGGAAATTCGCGATATCGGTGTACCCGAATGCGATGTGATCGACCGTGTGAACTTGAACAAGCGGCTTAGATATAGGCAAAAGTTGAGGGATAATTTGCGGCGTCGCTTCAGAAATGAATACTTAGGTAGACTGGTTTTGGGCAGTAAACCCAAAGGTAAAATTAATAATGTAAAAATAGGCGATGTTGTACTCATAGGCAACGATAACAAAAAACGTTTGGATTGGCCACTGGCGCGTGTATTAGACGTTATCGTAGGTAAAGATGGGAACGTGCGAGTGTTGCCGTTGAAAACTTCAACCGGAGAATTACTACGGCCGATGCAAAGAATCTACCCGATGGAGTTATCAGAGAGCGAGGGCCGTCATTTACCGAGTGTGGACTCAATGCGTGAAGAGTACGATAAGAAGGATGAATCAGCGTCAAGTGTTAACGAGGGAAACTCGTCGGTCCAGGCGTGCAAGGAAACAGTTAAAAGGAGCGGCCGTGTGTCAAAGCCACCGGCTAGGCTAAATGCCCGGACATATTAGTTATTTTTTATGCGTAGTATTGAGGTTAAACGCACGGATATATTAGTTATTTTCAAGTTTTATGCGTAGTATTGACGTTAAACGCACGGATATATTACTTATTTTTCATTTTTATACAGGGTGTCCCACCTAAGACTGGACAGCCGGTTTTCTCCTAAAGTATTGTCGATAAAAATATAAAAAAAATAGGGAATTGCATGGTTCAAGGGGGGCAATTTATTAGCGCGAACGAATTTTGTTTTCGATTATTATTTTAAAAGATACGATGGTCAAGTTCGGTTTTTCAAATGGAACTATTTTTTTTGAAGACCTGAGTTGATAGTGCGTTCCAAGACAAATCCAATAAGCTATAATGTATACACTTTATTTCCACTGGTTTTTAAGATATTGCGCTTGCAAATTTACTGATTTTCACTGGAAGAAAACCCTCTGGAATAGCAAGGACCGGGGCGGTCTTACTGGCGCCAGGGGGGGCACTGCCTGTTGAAATAGATACCTACCTGCCAAAGGTCTACGCCAGGAATGGCAGGTCCAAATGCTGGACAAATCTTTTCCGTCAGAAATGCTACTTAGGTAGGTACATCTGCGGAATCGAGAAGCGCACCGTTACTTTTATTTCGCACTTGCTTCTACGCTCGGATGGCCGGTTCTTTTGGGAGGGATGCAAGTTGGATTGGTGAAATATCCATTACAGCGTATTAAGAAATTCTTTTCGTCATCGTGTTGAAAGGGAAGTGACGCCAATGGATTCCTTATGTTTTTCTGATGAAAATCATACCAAATATCATGCAAATCGGACTACTTTGACACAAGCTATTTCTATTCCCTATGTAAAAGTTGTCCGATTTACACGACATTTGGTATGATTTTCATCAGAAAACCCCAAGGAATCCATCGGCGACACTTCCATATCCATACGATAAAGAATAAAGAATTATTTTATTTCCTAAACAGATACAGGGTAATTCTGGAGCTACGCCCGTCACCCCGTGGCGAGGACAACACCCCGCAGTGCCCATAGAATTTTATGGCTTTCGACCCTCGAAAGGTTTGGAATATCATCAAGAAGTGAGAAATGTTCGGGATTTCAAATGTTTGCTTCTTTTCTTCATCGTATCGAAGGGGAAAGTGATGCCAATGGATTTCTGGCGTTCCGTCGATTAAAATCATAGCAAATATCATGTAAATCGGACTATTTTTAACCAAGTCAAGTCAGCTTGAAATGATATAAATCGATATTCCATGGAATTTCCTTCATTATGGTCCGAATTACGTCGTTCTTGGTGTCAGCTCCTTCGGCGAAACATAAGGAATCGATAGGTGTCGTTTTTGCAAAGATCTGATGAGAAATGTGCAAGTCGAAGGTTTCTCACTTCTTATTAGGCACTCGAACCCCTTCGCGGGTCGAAAGCCATAAAATTCGGTCAGGCACTGCGAGGGGTTGTCCTCGCCACGGGGTACCAGGCCGCATCTCTTTAACGGGCGTTGCTCCAGAATTACCCTGTATTTGTTTAGGAAATAAAATAATTCTTTATTCTTTATCGTATGGATATGGAAGTGTCACCGATGGATTCCTTGGTGATTTCTGATGAAAATTATACCAAATGTCGTGTAAATGGGACAACTTTTACATAGGGAATAGAAATAGCTTGTGTCAAAGTAGTCCGATTTGCATGATATTTGGTATGATTTTCATCAGAAAAACATCAGGAATCCATTCGCGTCACTTCCCTTTCGACACGACGAAGAAAAGAATTTCTTAATACGCTGTAATGGATATTTCACCAATCCAGCTTGCATCCCTCCCAAAAGAACCGGCCATCCGAGCGTAGAAGCAAGTGCGAAATAAAAGTAACGGTGCGCTTCTCGATTCCGCAGATGTACCTACCTAAGTAGAATTTCTGACGGAAAAGTATTGTCCAGCCTTTGGGCCTGCCATTCCTGCCGTAGACCTTTGGCAGGTAAGTATCTATTTCAACAGGCAGTGCCACCCGTGGCGCCAGTAAGACCGCCCCGGTCCTTGCTATTTTAGAGGGTTTTCTTCCAGTGAAAATCAGTAAATTTGCAAGCGCAATATCTTAAAAAGCAGTGGAAATAAAGTGTATACATTTCAGCTTATTGGATTTGTCTTGGAACGCACTATCAACTCAGGTCTTCAAAGAAAATAGTTCCATTTGAAAAACCGAACTTGACCATCGTATCTTTTAAAATAATAATCGAAAACAAAATTCGTTCGCGCTAATAAATTGCCCCCATCGAACCATGATTGCATTCCCTATTTTTTTTATATTTTCATCGACAATACTTTAGGAGAAAACCGGCTGTCCAGTCTTAGGTGGGACACCCTGTATATCTAGCTGTAAGACTAAGGTACTAAAGGGTTGAGTCATAGGACTCAAGGTGGGAGGATGTAAGAAATCGTAGCTTAAAATTGGCGCGTTCAGGCACTGGATGTTTGCAGAAACATTGTAGCATCTCTAGACGTATGACGAATGAGGCGACACACCGCGAGCCGATTGTGAAACGGCCGCTTGGTAAAGTCAGTCGTCCACCTGGTTCCGAATGGAGAGGTTTGTCAATAAAGTCGGAGAATTTTCTCATGTGAACACGTGAGATCCTTATTATCATTCACCCAAATCGCAATTATAGTTTCTTAATTTACACTCGGATTTTTATAAAATTTACTAATATGGAGTCGGTGTTGGAGTCGACATATATTTTTTCGACTCCGACTCCGATTCCGACTCCGGTAATCAGAAATTCCTTCTGAACTCCGACTCCGACTCCACGACTCCGACCCCGACTCCACGACTCTGACTCCGACTCCACAGCCCTGGGAGCAACGCTTGAAACCTCCGTGAAGCCAAAGTTCTCAACCTTAAATGAAAGATCCAAAAAGGAGCACTCAGTACCTTTGTACACTGAGAATCAGTCGCTGCCGTTTCCGGAGCGTGCTGAAATTCTGCTGGATAGTACGTAAGCTGCCTCTAGGAACTAGCATTCGTTGGTCGCAAGAACGTGTTCGTATTCGAATGAGCGCGCTAGGTGCTGCGCACGCCTCCTTTTATACTAGAAAATTGGCGGGCTGGCGCATGCGCAGTAAGTCTTTATTCGTTATTTCGCATTTTGCTCGCTTAATACATATTATTATGTTCTGCACTTTTGGCAGTATGTCTAATTAATTATTCTTAACGTTTCTATAATATTTGTTTCTCTAATATTTGCTTAGTTTATAATTTATATCTAAAAGTATGTACAATGCTTGTGCGCGGTAATATAGTACCACAGACGAGGTATAGAATAGACCTATCACCTTATGGGACTTCGTGTCACCACCTAAACTGTGTTACCGACCCATAATTTGAGGACTGAATTTAGCGACCTCTGTTCATGAACAGCGTTCAACGCAAGGACTACTCTGAACTACTGAAAGTGTGTTGAAATACTGAAAGATGTGTGCGTGCTTGTATACGTGTGACTTGTTTAGAGCGAGAGTTTAACATAGAGGGCGGGCTTTCGCTAACAATAAGCTACGCTTTGGCTCGGTTTGTCAACGACCCACGCGGATTTCTCTCTGAAAACCTATTTTGGAGATCAGGAGCCTATATGGCGCTTCTTGAGAGCTTATACAAGCTATATATTGCAAGATGAAATTGATTTTAGTATTTTACGTGAAGTCGAACATTTAACTAATATTTTCACGTGTCGCACGCTGAAAAATATTAAAAATTGACGCTGTTACTGCCATTCTTGCAAATCTCTGCTCTCCGCGTGTGTCTAAATAGACGATGCCCATCCTACGACATGTAAAAATCATTCAAAATAATGAATTGAAACGTTTTTGTAAAATTTATATTGTAGGTTTTGGGACCCGAGGCCCCTAAATCCCTACGTTTCATTACAAATTGATTGACTCTGTCCTCATTAAATATTGAATGGATTTAAAAATTATAAAAACCATCTACGATGTAAGTACACGAGCATAGGTATCGCTTACGTTACGCTTACTGGGCACACATATCAGTTCCGTGTCAGTTCACGTAGAATTCAAGTACTCTCCATTAATTTCCGCAATTACATTACTCAAAGTACTTTCCATTACAGCCATTAAAAATAATCCGAATTATATCATGTTTGGTGCCATTTTCATCAGAAAAGCACTAGTAATTCATTAGTGATACTTATATGATAGAAATTGCCATACTCATTACTGAATGGCCTATTGCTGACTTTGTCCTTATGCTATTAGTCTAGCGTTTATGACCCCCGAGCCGCGCCTTCGGATAAAGGCCCTCGCCGAAATTATTCGAGCTTCGAATAACCGTTCGAATAAAGTTACAAATAAAAATGGAACGTAGTTTACTTGAAATTTGCCACCAATGTTCATAAAAATATCCGGATAAATTATTGTTCAAACATGCGCTCCATACACATCGTTGAGCACGTTTTGAAATACATAACAAAAATATACAATAGTTCCATTTAAAAAAATTATGTTGATAATAATGAAATCTCTGTAAATAATAGCTTAAACGCAAATCTTAATATTCTATTATAAGCCGTGCGACGCGACGGCCGTACGAGATACAATGTATGTATCCCTAATGTGTGGGCCTCGCGCCGAGTGACCTTCGGCGAAGGCATTGTTGGACGTGGCCGAAACCGAACGTCGAGCCCGTCGACATCGACAAAAGAACGAGACGATCGGCGGCCGACGAAGGCAGTCTCCTGCAGAGTTGGGCAAAATGTAATCTAATTACAAATTGCAAATTACGATTAAACTGCAACTGTGTAATTGATTACACATTATCTTCTGTAATCGTTCATTTAGATAGTTGACAAAGCCAAATGGTCAAGCTTCCCAAATTAACAATTACAGAAAATAATGTGTAATCAATTACACAATTACAGTTTAATCGTAATTTGCAATTTGTAATTAGATTACATTTTACCCAACTCTGCCGCCCAGGCTAGGGAAAATGCACAGGCTGGATGCGCGTGATTATTATATGGTTGACGCCTCAAAGTGACAGAAAATACAGGATTGTCTGCCTGAGGGCTCGCTGGTCGGGACCGGCGATGAACCCTCATGGAGACAAGAGCCCTAATTCCGAGTGTTCGTTTCTCGCTTCTTTCTGGTCGAAGGGGGGAGCGAGATGGAACGCTTTGCGTGCGCGGTGGGCGTGCGCGACGGGTGCGAGCGCTCAGATGGAACCGTGACTGCTCGATGCATGCGCGCGACGGTCAGATAGCCAGGCACGGCACGAGTCTTTTTTGGGCCGTAGGCGAACTTGCCAAATTCCGCCATTTATTATAATACATTTAATTGAGCTTCTTCATGACCTTACTCTTAACTTTTACTCGTAGTTTAAAACCGTTGTAGTATAATTTGTAGTATTTCATTTAAAAATTTATTTTCAACAATGCCAACAATGAAAAGGCCATTTTGCGCCTCTTGTCAACCTTACGCCCTAGCAGTTGCCTAATTTTGCAAAGTAAAGTCACAAATAATCTCAAATAAATGTAATATACTAAAGGGCGCAATTTTACAATTACGCCTAAGGCGCAAAAAAGACTTATGCCGGGCCTGCGTCAAGATTTTGCGAAACGGTTGCCGTGCTCACCGTAAGTGCTTGCGACCATCGCGCAACCACAGGCTTTTGGTGATAACAAAATATGTATTTGGATTTAAAGATAATTATAATAGTTAGAACACAAAGGTATCATAATCTTTGCACATGCCAAGCTCTTTTCGTGATACAACACACGGAGGAAGTGAACATTCCGGAATACCGGTCAGTAGTCCACAGTTACAGAATAGGTGTCGTCTCTGTCGACCAATCACACTCACTAACGAGCCAGCTCTGTTTCGGCGGCTAAATACGAACTCTGTTTGAGATTAAGCTGGATGAGCACACTGGTGGAAAGTGAGGTTAGGACGACAGTGAGAAGGGTGAAAAACAGTCACAGTGATCTGAGCTGAGTTCGTAGTCAGTTTATTTAAAAGACTCGATGAGCCGGTGAGAATTGAGCACTTGGTGAGTGTGAGAATGATGAGCTTTGAGCTCCCGTGTTACTCGTTGAGTACACAAAATCTACGGGCACGTGGTGAGCACAGAAGAACGCAGTTCTCCGCGAGTAACCACTCACAAAACTCCCCGTAACCGCAATCTAACCGAATAATTGCCTGTGAGCACGAAGGAGATCTTAGCGAGCACTTGAAAGCACGTAGCACTGAGCAATTCACGTGATGTGAAGACGGAACGAGAATAACCGCGAACACGTCTTGCGTACCATACAGCGTGAACAAGAGTGAGAACTTCGGACAATCAGACTTCCGGTGCGGGTCGTCTCGAACATTCTCGACGATCGACCGACATGGGGAAATCCGATTGGCCGAGTCACAGTACTGGTGAGCTGTGATTTGCTACGCGCTTTCTACAACCGGCCGAAACCGTATCACGCGGTGCGCTGATTGGATGATCGGTGGCCGAGGAGCGCAGATGATTGGTGATCGACTGGCGCTCACCGTCTGCGATTGGCGGATCGACCGTCGATCCGCGACTCTGTACTGAGTCCGTGAGGTGCTGCGCCGAGAGTGAGAGTGGCGGCTTTGGGAACTAATGCATTCCCAAACAAACTCCAATAGTTTCAAATAAGGCGTGGCTAATTGAACCTATGAATCCGAAAGGTGCATTCCTACGTGTAATAGCTTTAGGCAAATAATGTGATTCAGATTGGCTGCACGAGCCGCGGAGTGGGGAAGCCGTAATCATGGAGGGGATCAGTCCTGGCCGAATCGCCGCGGGGACCTCTCCAGACCTGGCCCACCACCCAGAATTTTTTTCGAGGAAGAGAATGACCCTCTGAAAAAAATTCTAAGGCGGGAATTGTCTGAAAAATCTTTTTTCAGACTCGATCCGCCCCCAAGAAATTTTTTCCCCAAATATTTTTCTACACGAACATGTAGCAAACACACATTTCCCCCCAACGCAGAGAAATAATAATTTTGAATCAACGATCTATTGAACCAATATGTAGCAAGCATTCTAAAGCTAGCAAGTTTTTAAAGCGTTCCGATTTAACGTCGCAGCGTATCGCGCGATCACGCGAAACTTGAATCCTCTGGAGCAGCCGTGCGGGATGATGTCATTTTCACGGCGTGAAGAATGCTCGAACGAAATATGATTATACGGCGTCTGCAAAATTCGGAAACGTCGAATCTTAAAATTATGTGGCGAGGAAAGAAGGAGGAAGACGGTCAAATAAAATGGAGAAATAATATATGTTTAAGAAATGAAATATATTGTAACAAAAAAATAAGAATGAAAATGATTAATAATAATAATAATAATAAAGGAATAAAAAATATATATATAAAAATAAAAGAAAAAAATAGAAAAAAATAGAAAAGAATAGAAAAAATAGAAAAAAATATAAATATTTAAAGCGGCGGCGAGGGCGACGGCGAGGATGGTGATGGTGTCAAAACCCTCACAGGTCACTCCGGAAGCGGCGATGGTGGTGATGGTGGCACCAACCCCACGAGCCACTCGAGGGGCGGCAACGGCGGCGATACCGGTGGGGACACTAACGGCGGTGGCGTCATAACCCCCTGAGGCCACTCAGAGGGCGGCGATGGCGTCATCATTCCCTCGCACGGCGACGAGGGCTACGACGACGCCGACGATAATGATGATATTATATATTCGGGGGACGTCCGCCGCCACGGTGGCAACGGCAGCGGCTGCCGCAGCCGTCGCATGTCGATCCACGGCGGCGACGGTGGCGATGAGGACCGCGGCCGCCTCAGCCGCAGGGGCCCCAATCGCCGATACGGCACCCAAGTCTGCCGCAGCCGAGCCGCCATCATCGGGCAAATCACCGGGCCCGAATGCCGCCGCATTCGCGGCTCCTGTGGTTGCACCGTCGGGGGGTACGGCCTCCGCTAACAACCGCATCAAATTATCCAAATGAATCATCATCGATTGGTCGTTCTAGAACCGATACACCAACGTCGATATAATATTGACACATTACACATATTAAACATGAAACACACACATAACAATGCAAAGTATTACATACCACTGGAGGCGGCGACGACGAGGACACCGCCGACGACGACGATTACAACGACGGTGGCTAATGCCGGTGACGGATGCCGACGACGACGGTGGGTAATGCCGGTGACGGATGCCGACGACGACGGTGGCTAATGGTTAGTGACGGATGCCCAATCCGAAGACCAGGGGGGTGATGGTGGTGGCGAATTCTAGAACATAGAAACCCGAGATATTATATTTACGACTGCGGGATCGAATTCGATTTCAACGGTTAAACGCGATAAATGTTAAAAATATTGTTATGTACATACCTCGGGATTATTACGACATGGCTCCTGATCCCTGTTCGGGGCAATCCTCTCCAATTCCTTTGCACGAAATGTTTCACTTCCTTTTTGTCGCACAGAATAGCCAAGAAGGCGGTCGTCTTCAAGCTTTGATGAGCAACTGGTCCCACAGCGTTCATACAATTTGTCACATGTGGACTCATGCCTAAAGTTGCATAGCTTTGCAAAGTATGCCTTTGTTCTTCACCTTCTTCTTCACTGACCACCCTCTCCTTCTTTGTACTCCACCTGCATTTTCGCTGACCACCCTCACCTTCTATGCATCTTCTTCGAATTATTCATTGGCCATCCTATCCATCTTCGCATGCTTCAATTGGCTGAATCGCGTCTCCTTTTTCTTTGAGCACATCATTTGGCTAGATCATACCACATTCAACATCTATCGAACGTGTATCGAACGCATGTGTCACCACTCTGAACGCGTATCGAACGTGAATCGTACCACTTTCATCATGTATCGAACGTATAATGAACCACTTCTACATAATAATTATAACTATCGTCTTAATCTAGCGTACATCACATGCAGGAGGTTAGGTTGGGGGAGGGTGAAGAAAAAACATTTTTTATATGCATTAAAAATTGATTATATTTTATTCTTGCAATTCTCTCTGGTGTTTAGACCACCACTTCAATATGTTAAATATATTTTGCAAAGCACAGTGCTTTGCGTGTCTGCCACAACACAGAGTATTAACTTCATTTAGCTTATTTACAGATTTAATATCCTCGTAGTCAATGTCCAGTATCTCAATGATCACGTCCGGTCTCATATTTTCTTCGAGGAAATCCGCTAGCCAGTCGCGTTTCTGCAACCCTTTAACGTGTACCATATGGGATGCGTCATCTTCTTCGTCGATTGCATCAGCTACAGCTTTCGTAATTAGCTGTTTAGCTATACTGTATGAAACGTCTCCATCTTCCCACCGTAGTCCATGATGTTTTGCCACCAACCACCGGATGCTTGATTTGTCAGATTTCGTAAGAAGATATTGCGGCGTCGAACTCCCAAAAATATAGTGCGAGAGAATTGTTCCCATTTGGAAGGACAGCCACTTCCTTGACAACAAATCTTCCATCGACGATGGACCCCTGCAGGTCAACAAATGTTGGTACAGCCATTATCGGTACAATTTAGAGGTCCGCTTGCTTCCAAGACAGACAGGAGAATGCAGTCTTTCTCGTAAAGCATCTCAATTTTCACGATGAAATTTTGTATGAATTTCGCACAGGAGAGGGCGGGCAAGTAGCGTGGCAATTAAATTTATTTTGCGCACCACGTTTGTCAGCGGATTGTAATCAACCACCCGATCGTGCAGAATCAGAAAATAGGCTGTAGTATTTGCCGGCACATTCTCTTTACACTCGAATTCTATGCACACGTCCACGGTGCCATTCTTGATCGACATTTTGTCGCAAGCAATCAATCACCACGAGGGGACCAAATTATAAAAATTCGGTCACGGTGAATAATTGTTTGAGAATGAGACGAGTCTTAGAGACAGCAGTGCTGCGAAGGAGAATCATGCGAGACGGTTGAACTTGTCCAGAATTTCCTTGGGTCGATGGGGAGCACACAATGCACGTATACGATAATTATCGCATCATTCGTGTCAAAGACACCTCTGCGATCAAACATGCAGCCATTATCGAAATCCAAGAGTAAAGAAAACCATGGCCACAAGAAGCGACAACTTGTTGAGGAGTTGCATGCTCCAGCTCGGAAACATTTCCCGCTGAGGCGCGTCATAGTGCATGGATACGATGATCTGTGACAAGCTGACATTGTAGAAATGCGCGCGCGCGCGCGTGTGTGTGTGTGTGTGTGTGTTTGCAAATAACCAAATTTACCTGATGGACTTCTTATTTACTTATCGACACATTATACAGGGTGTCCCACCTAAGACTGGACAGCCGGTTTTCTCCTAAACTATTGGAGATAAAAATATAAAAAAAATAGAGAATTGCATGGTTCGATGGGGCCAATTAATTAGCGCGAACGAATTTTTTTATCGATTATTATTTTAAAAGATACGATGGTCAAGTTCGGTTTTTCAAATGGAACTATTTTTTTTGAACACCTGAGTTGATAGTGCGTTCCAAAACAAATTCAATAAGCTTTAATGTATACACTTTATTTTCACTGGTTTTTAAGATATTGCGCTTGCTAATTTACTGATTTTCACTGGAAGAAAACTGTCTGGTATAGCACGGACCGGGGACGGTCTTACTGGCTCCACGGGTGGCACTGCCTTTTGAAATAGATACCTACCTGCCAAAGGTCTATGCCAGGCCCAAAGGCTGGACAATTTTTTTCCGTCAGAAATGCTACTTAGGTAGGTACATCTGCGGAATCGAGAAGCGCACCGTTACTTTTATTTCGCACTTGCTTCTACGCGCGGATGGCCGGTTCTTTTGGGAGGGATGCAAGTTCGATTGGTTAGGTTAGGAGGAGTAAAAGTTGCTAGACTAAATTTCAATCATAGGGAGCAGATTGTATCAGAACCATTCGGATTTGCATTCCTCACAAACGGCTGCTCTCTTGAAGAGGCCCTCTTCACAGCAATGCCCACCTTCTCTCGCACGGAATACGTTAACGCTTGCTTTTGTTCTGATATTGAAGCTCGTGTTTATACTCGAGAGGACCACGCGTCGACAGCGGGCTACCCCCTTTCTTCCTGTGTCTCTCCACGAGCCGTGTTGACGGTGGATTGTAGGAGCGTAGATATCTGGATGCCAGTTATTGAATTCAGGAGACGATAGAAACATTTTATTACAAAACACACATGTACTATAATTAAAGTAAATCGTATTCCTCTCGAGTAGGAGTACTGATAATGATCGAACTTGCGCCCCACTTCGCACAGACCAATTACACGGAGGGTAGTCGGGTCACACACTGCCCAATTGATACAGGGTAATTCTGGAGCAACGCCCGTCAAGGAGATGCGCTGGCACCCCGTGGCGAGGACAGACCTTCGCATTGCCTCACCCGATTTTTATGGTTTTTTTCCGGAAAAAGGTACGAATCCTGGGCCGAACGTAGCGAATTGAAATCGACCCTCCGCAGTCGAGGGTGAACTATCCATTTGAGCGTATTAAGAAATTCTTTTCTTCGTCGTATCGAAAGTGAAGTGGTGCCAATGGATTCCTTATGTTTTTCTGACGAAAATCATACCAAATGTCATGCAAATCGGACTACTTTGACACAAGCTATTTGTATTCCCTATGGAAAAGTTGTCCGATTTACACGACATTTGCCATGATTTTCATCGGAAATCCCCAAGGAATCCATTCGCGACACTTCCATATCCATACGATAAAGAATAAAGAATTATTTTATTTCCTAACCAGATTTGAAATTTCAACGCCTGTTTATACTTGAGAGATAATGATTTATACTCGAGAGATAAGGAATCTGTCTTTAATTTGAAAGGAGGACGATGCAGGCGGAACCACGCGCACTCAACGGTGTACCCCTTTTCTTACTGTGTCTCTCCACGAGGTGTATTAACGGTGGATAATACTTTCCAATTCCTATATTTGTGGCATCATTCTCGCGTGCGTCGGGACAAAAGCGAACTCAGAGCCAGACGAAAATTCATTCGCTCTTTACGATCGATAATTTAATATTTCTCCAAGAACGTTTGGACAATATCTGTTTGCCAAATTTGTAAAGGCCAATAAAAAACGTGGTGACATTGTCCAGTCTGAGTTAATCCGTATATTGCTCTGTCGGTGGGTAGTGCGTACGATGACTTCGGAACCGTACTATGTACCGTTGCGTACCGCGGACGCGCGGAAAATCCGCTCATAAACCGCGACTCTGGCGAGACACCGCGGCCGATCAGTACGCGTAGTTTTTGGTAACCAGATGTAGCATCTTCCACCTCTATTTCATCAGGGTAATTCTGGAGGTACGCCCGTCACCCCGTGGCGAGGACAACACCCCGCAGTGCCCATCGAATTTTATGGCTTTCGACCCTTGAAGGGTTTGGAATACCATTAAGAAGTGAGAAATGTTCAGGATTTCAAATGTTTGCTTCTTTTCTTCATCGTATCGAAGGGGAAGTGGCCTCCTGGAAAATGGATTCCTGGCGTTCCGTCGATTAAAATCATACCAAATTTCATGTAAATCGGACTATTTTTAACCAAGTCAAGTCAGCTTGAAATGATATAAATCGATATTCCATGGAATTTCCTTCATTATGATCCGAATTACGTCGTTCTTAGTGTCAGCTTCATCGGCGAAACATAAGGAATCGATAGGTGTCGGTTTTGCAAAGATCTGATGAGAAATGCGCAAGTCGAAAATTTCTCACTTCTTATTAGGCACTCGAGCCCCTTCGCGAGTGGAAAGCCATAAAATTCGGTCAGGCACTGCGAGGGGTTGTCCTCGCCACGGTGTACCAGGCCGCCGCATCTCCTTGACGGGCGCTGCTCCTTAATTACCCTGTATCTGCTTAGGAAGTAAAATAATTCTTTATTCTTCCGTATGGATACGGAAGTGTTGCCGATAGACTCCTTGGGGTTTTCCCATGAAAATCATTACAAATGTCGCGTAAATCGGACAACTCTTACATAAGGAATACAAATTGCTTGTGTCAAAGTAGTGCGATTTGTATGACATTTGGTATGATTTTCATCAGAAAAACATAAAGAATCCATTGGCGTCACTTCCCTTTCGATACGACGAAGAAAAGGGTTTCTTAATACGCTGTAATGGATAATTCACCCTCGACTCCGGAGGGTCGACTTCAATTCGCTACGTTCGGCCCAGGATTCGTACCTTTTTCCGGAAAAAAACCATAAAAATCGGGTGAGGCAATGCGAAGGTCTGTCCTCGCCACGGGGTGCCAGCGCATCTCCTTGACGGGCGTTGCTCCAGAATTACCCTGTATCATTTGGGCAGTGTGTGACCCGACTACCCTCCGTGTAATTGGTCTGCGCGAAGTGGGGCGCAAGTTCGATCATTATCAGTACTCCTGCCCGAGAGGAATACGATTTATTTTAATTATAGTACATGTGTGTTTTGTAATAAAATGTTTCTATCGTCTCCTGAATTCAATAACTGGCATCCAGATATCTACGCTCCTACAATCCACCGTCAACACGGCTCGTGGAGAGATACAGGAAGAAAAGGGGTAGCCCGCTGTCGACGCGTGGTCCTCTCGAGTATAAACACGAGCTTCAATATCAGAACAAAAGCAAGCGTTAACGTATTCCGTGCGAGAGAAGGTGGGCATTGCTGTGAAGAGGGCCTCTTCAAGAGAGCAGCCGTTTGTGAGGAATGCAAATCCGGATGGTTCTGATACAATCTGCTCCCTATGATTGAAATTTAGTCTAGCAACTTTCACTCCTCCTAACCTAACCAATCGAACTTGCATCCCTCCCAAAAGAACCGGCCATCCGAACGTAGAAGCAAGTGCGAAATAAAAGTAACGGTGCGCTTCTCGATACCGCAGATGTACCTACCTAAGTAGCACTTCTGACGGAAAAATATTGTCCAGCCTTTGGGCCTGGCGTAGACCTTTGGCAGGTAGGTTTTTATTTCAAAGGCAGTGCCACCCGTGGAGCCAGTAAGACCGTCCCCGGTCCGTGCTATACCAGACAGTTTTCTTCCAGTGAAAATCAGTAAATTTGCAAGCGCAATATCTTAAAAACCAGTGAAAATAAAGTGTATACATTAAAGCTTATTGAATTTGTCTTGGAACGCACAATCAACTCAGGTGTTCAAAAAAAATAGTTCCATTTGAAAAACCGAACTTGATCATCGTATCTTTTAAAATAATAATCGATAAAAAAATTCGTTCGCGCTAATTAATTGGCCCCCTCGAACCATGCAATTCCCTATTTTTTTTATATTTTTATCTCCAATAGTTTAGGAGAAAACCGGCTGTCCAGTCTTAGGTGGGACACCCTGTATGTAGACTAATTTTTTACGCATAGTTGCCACATTTTCTGTTCTCTCTGTCTCCGCCGCGCTGTTGCCACAGCTCCTTCTACTGAGAAGTCTTGGAGGAATACGGCACGAGAGCTGCGTCTAGGCAGGGATCAACAGGCTTCAATACAGCTGATGGAGGGGGGAACACCTACAGGAGCGGTGGTTATGTGTGCGGAACTGCGAGCGTCAGTCACGCACACATAACCACCGCTCCTGTAGGTGTTTCCCTCTGCATCAGCTGTAGATGTAGCACGTCCGATTGCTGCGTCTAGCAACAGAGCCTCGCTGAATGTAAAGGAGGATAGCAATAATGAAAGATAGAGAGATTGAGTAGTGAAGTTAGGAAACATGTCAATGAAACAATACTAATTTGCATATTGAAGGATGTAATATTTTGTATAATCAGTGTGCCAATTCAAAGCATACAGTTTCAATAAGGTACATCACCGAAGTATAGCACGCCAATCGTAATGAAATTTATGAATGCTATAATTCCTCTAAAAACATATGACGCTTTCTTTTTAAATGGACAATTACTGATAAAAAGTGTATATTTTTCGAAGAATACAGTATTGTCTCGTTAGCGGCTCGGTTTGGTGTACACGAGGTGGACTTTTCGCTATCCCCACCACTTCTGTCTCATTCTTGTCCGGCGAAGGCGAGAGCGAGCGAGAGGCACCGAAAGCGAGCGAGAACGGTACGAGACAGACGACGGGATGATGTTTTGTCTCGCTCCGTCTTTCAGACGCCTGATACTCCGTCCTTTGCGTCCGCGCCCGTCGCGCAGGGAAAGCGTTCCATCTCGCTCCCCCCTTCGATCAGAAAGAAGCGAGAAACGAACACTGGGAATTCGGGCTCTGTTCACGATACGGGCTCAACGCCCGCGCCGGTCCCGACCAGCGATCCGCTAACGAGACAATACTGTAAAGGCTCCCCCAAACCAACGCGAATATTCGCGCCGCGGATCAGATAAGGCGCCCATAAGCCGACACGTATAAAAAACTCTGATCCGCGGCGGATTCGCTCCGCGCGGCAATATTCGCGTGGGTTTGGGGGAGCCTTAATATTATCTTCTCTCATTCTATGTAATTCCTCTTCTCCATTTTACAACAAAAATATGTTTTGTCCAATACCATGTTCGGTTAGAATTTTTTCTTGACATATTGTACATCATTTCCTATAGATTTTGTCGCGCCGAATTCAAATCCGTTCGCAAAATTTGTCTACTACTAGGATTTTGAAAAAAAATCGAATTAAATTTTAACACAGATTTTCAAAGGTAAAAAACGTTCGTATCATAATTTCATTAATTTTCCCTTATTCTGCAATCTTTCAACTTTAATTTTTAAAAAAAATCATCGCTCTATCTCATTTCTATCAAAAGTTCTTTGATTATGAAACAAACTTCGCCACTTTGCCCCACTGTGCGGCGCGGCGTTGAGCCCGTATCGTGAACAGAGCCCTAATTCTCAGTGTTCGTTTCTCGCTTCTTTCTGGCCGAAGGGGGAGCGAGATGGAACGCTTTGCCTGCGCGACGGCCGCGAACGCAAAGGACGGAGTGTCAGGCGTCCGAAAGACGGAACGAGACAAAACATCATCCCGTCATCTATCTCGTACCGCCCTCGCTCGCTTTCAGTGCCTCTCGCTCGCTCTCGCCTTTGCCGGACAAGAGTGAGACAGAAGTGGTGGAGATAGCGAAAAGTCCACATCGTGTACATCAAATCGAGCCCGTAATGAGACAATACTGTAGTATATTTTATTTGAGTTTATCCAGATATTATCTTTGCCCATCTCTGTTCTCCAACCGCTTCGCCGTAATTCATTCAAGCCTCCCTGACGACAAAATAGTAATAGGGGAAATGCGGCAACAGCGCAATTCGACTCTCGATACATCTCGGCAACTATGTCTTTCCTACATTTATCGGCTAGATTGGACTTCCACCGGTTTTGATGATACAATGCACGAATATACCATCAGCGCCGGTGACGGAGAAGCCTTGAAGCTTCATTCTGACAGTTTTCGAGTCATAAATTCATTATTATTTCAAAGTTGGGTGCTTATTAGCGTTCAAACGCACCAGACCACCCTGCACAGATGTCTACTGAAGGCAACTGTACCCGCAAAAACTTCCTTCGTGCCGATTCCAGGACGAAAGTTGTAATTTACGGATTGTTTGCTACACGCGTATACGTACACGCTTAACTTAGCTGGTGTGAGCGTACGCACACATTCAAGGCCCGGTGAGACGGCCCCCTTAACATTAATAATGCCCAGGTCGGAGAGCAATATACTCACTGGTGTAACAAGTTCGCAATCGGACGAAATGAAATGTACATAATTCGATCTGTAATACGTTAGATTTTGTCTCGTAGAAGTTACGATGCCTTTACTTTTGTATCGCATCCTCCGAGATTCGGATTCCATATCCGGAGGTATGATATCAGCACTCGGAATGTATATGGAGGATGAAATTGGAGTTCGTGGGAAAAGTTGTCTAGGAGTAGATTTTTGAGTAAAAGTTTCTCTGCCTCCCTTCTTAGGAGTTCGATCAGCAGTTGGGTCTGGAAAGGGTGTCGAAAGTGCTATAGGATTCGAATCTACCGTCGGAGTAGGTAATGTTGAATTCTCCCACCACACAGTTTGCCTGCCTCGGTGCTCCTTTTCTGAACGTTTTCTGACTCGCTCTCGTTCCATCTCGCTCTCGCCTTCGCAGAACAAGAGTGAGCCAGAAATGGTGGGGATAGTGCCAAGCTTCTGGGGTGTAGACCAAACCGAGCTGTCAGCGTAGAAATACACACATCAGAATAGGTGTGCGTTAGCTACGAAAAAATTCAGGAGCTTTATAGGTTAGAACATTGATTCTTTCTCGATAGCTTCATCTCGTATTGGTCTATGCATAGCTTCGTAACGCACACAACTATTACGCTAAGAATAAATAACAGCCAAACGGCTAGGTTCAGGCGGAGCCGAGCAGCGTTCCCGTTACCCCACCATACCCTGCGAGGACCACGCAACTCCAACTGACAAATCCACGATCGTCAGATGGTGGTGGTTGATTTCTCCTCGATCGCTGTTCCCGAAAACGAATTCCCCGGCCAATATATTTGATACCGACCTTAGGCTTATTCACAATCATATTATCTGTTATTCCTGTCGCGCTCGTTGTTTCTAAAACTGATTCTCCCGGACTATTTTCCAATTGAGGTGCCTTGCTGGCTAAGTCCTCAACTGTTGTATTTGGAATTGGATTTTCTTTTGCGGAATCCCTAGCTTGTTGTAATAATTTTTCTATTCGTCTATTTACGGTAGTTCCTAAACAACTATGTTAGTCAAATTAGAGTTGGGTAATATATGACAAATATAAAATAGTATGATACTATGGAAATAATAATAATAATTTTTAACATCATGTATATATATTTTAAACATTTCAATGTTAGTATAAATAATTGTAATACGAAAATAGAATATTAAATTGGTTAGCGTAGTGAATTGGAGCAGCAGATCTGACAACGTCGCATTCATTTCACTTTTATAACCAAAATGTCAGAAAAAATGTTCATATGAATTTGAATCTTCGTTCGCTGTTTAAATGGCTACACATGTCGATTGTGCGACGTTGCCATGTTTACTGCTCTACGTAGTTTTTAAAAACTTTGCACGTAAACGTATTTTTTATGGGCATTTACGAAGAAATCATGTGGTCCGTTTCGCTGAAATAAATAAATTCATTTCGTGACATTTCGATGTACTTTGGTGCCAAATTTGATACACTTCTTGAATATAGTTTTCCTGCTTCAGCAGAAAAACTGAAACTATAATCCTCTTTTTTCGACTCTGCCATATGCCACTGTGTTAAAATGCATCAACTTTAATTAACAATTTCTCGATAACTATGTGGTAAATCGATTTTAAACTTTGACAAGTGTTTCTTGTATTCCAAATTAGTTTTGAACGAAATTTGAAAGAATTCTTGAATTTAGTAGATTATTCAGGAACTACCTTAATTCCTCATCCTCAGTATCGTCATCATATGGATCTAAATCTTGTAATATTTCCTGTCTATATTCGTCTAAAGTGTCTCCTTCAGAAAGGGCATCCAATAAAACAACTTCCTACTCAAGTTCCTGTAATTGAGCGCTTTTATCCAGTAATGATTTTTTAAATCTATTGAAAGACTCTTGTAGCTCTTGTAAATCAATAAGTGTGGACTCCCGTTTGTCCTGATCACCTGTATCACTATCGCGAGCTTCGGGTAAATTAATGGCAATAGCTCTATCTACTTCGGACTCGCTCCCTTTCTTCCGCAATTCCGTACCGGCCACTGCACCCTGTGAATTTGGGATTTTAGGATTCTCCACCATCTGTTTAGGATGAAATCCCAGATTCGGCAGTGTACTCCTACGTTAACGGAATACAGGCGGATCTGACTGTTCGTAATCGGAACCGTCATCCTCCGCAAGAGAAAGCTCTTTTGATCTACCTAATTCCTGTGTTTCAGACAACGGTAATGACTTTGATGATCCCGGAACTTCAGTAGCTTGAATCTTTGCTCGCGTTCTAGTTGCTATTGCACTGGCATCCAAGGGTACAGGTTGTTTTGATTTAAATCTTGAACCTACTGGCTTTCCTATTCTTGATTTTCCGGGTAAGCTAGCTATTTCTTTCCTAGGTTTTGAAATTTCAGATTCCGGTACTGTCGGTTTGCAAGTCGTTGATGGTTTATTTATTGGTAATAATTTAGGGCAATCACGTATTAGTTCCGAATTTGCATCAAAGGAATCCGATAAACTGAAGTCATCAGACGAACGTAGTTAATTTACTATGGCTGGATTCCTTGATAAGGCATCATCGTTGGTGTTTAATTTTCCTGCCTTTTGAATAAATTCGTACTCATAATCCCGCAGTTTTAGTCGCCAGCGGATCAGTCTTTGCCCTGGATCTTTTATTGAGTTAATCCATCGTAACGGTTCATGATCACTGACAAGGGTAAATTTTCGGCCATATCAATATGGTCTGAAGTGTAAAATTGCATAAAGGACTGCCAAACATTCTGTTTCTGTAGTGAAATAATTTTGTTCTGGTTTAGTTAAAATCTTAGAAAGGTATGCAACTGGTTGATCTTGACCATCGACTTCCTGACTGAGTACAGCGCCTATAGCATAGTCTGACGCATCTGTAGTTAAAGTGAATTGACTATTGAAATTTAGGTATTGAAGCATGGGGCTTTTACAAAGTGCTTTTCGTAATTCCAGAAATTCTTTCTTTTGCTCTTTTCCTCAAGTGAAAGTAGAATTTTTCCTGAGCAAGTCTGACAACGGTTTAGCCTTTTCTGCGAAGTTTTTGATAAAGCGTCTATAATATCCTGCTAGACCAGAGAAATTGCCTAATGTTTTTCTGATTTTTCGGGCGAGGGAAATTCTTTACTGCACTAATCTTTTTGGGATCCGCTTTTACAACTGCCCGACTAATAACATGTCCAAGGTAAGCAATTTCTATTTTAAGGAACTCGCACTTATCCAGTTGTAAAGTTAATTTAACATCGACCAAACGCGTGTATAAACGACGAATTTTCTTTTCATGTTCTTCGAAATTTTTGGCATATACCACAATATCATCCAAATAAACGAAAACTTCTACACCCTGTAACCCGCGTAGGACTTGATCCATTACCCTTTGAAAAGTCGCTGAAGCATTTTTGAGACCTTCCGGCATTCGGATATATTCGTAATGACCAATTAAGGAACCAATGTAGTAAATTCCTCTCAATCCTAAGTTCCTGCCCAGGGGCGGGGGGGGGGGGGACAGGTGATGAATAATTTCTCCAAGACCCCCTGGATCTTATCCTTGGACAGTACTGCCCTGGAGGACTTTACTTTCAGGCGGGCCATCACGAATTTATAGGGCTTCCCCCAGGGGTCCCTGTCCACCGTTTCGCAGAGATCTCTTCAGAGTCTCTCCTTCGAACGCCATATCTTCACCTGGACCAGTTTCCTCGCCTTCGAGTATCTGGTGCGGAACAGTTCGATCTCCAGGTCCCTCATCTTCCTCTTCCGCTGAAACAGCTTTCTGGCCTGATACATATCCTTCCTCGCTTCCGTTATCTCGGCCGACCACCAATAGTTCCAGGGTCCCACTAGTGCAACGGCGCGCCGCACGCGACGTTTTTGTCCACTTGAAAGGGTCTAAATTATGAGGCTCCGCGCACGAAATGGGCCGACGCCCTGCCAGGCGCGTACACAGATGCTTGGCGCGCACGTCGAAAATAGTGGAAAATCTAACCTGCTTTTCTACATCTTGCTTTCTTTATCTACATAAAGCTAACGCCGGCGGTTGGGTCAGAAGCCGAAACAACGCCTTTACACTTCATACTACTTGAGATGTTTGAAGGAGTTTACTACGTCGCGATCACAGATTGCTGTCAACTGTGTTTGAAATGAAATGAAGGAAGTTCTCTGCCGTGGCTTCCCTCTCACATTTCCGCCATCACTTTCAACATCGCTCACTCATTCGCTATCTCGAGGTCCTGTTTGTTTTTTTTCTCACACGATATGCGATTGAGGGTAGTTACCATTGCGACCAATAGTGAAAATACGAACGGTCTTTGTTTAGATAATGTGAAAAAGGTGGGCCATAGGGAGGAGATTAGGTATATATATATATATATATATATATAATGACCAATTGGACCAGCATTCCTCCTAGACGCTAACTTTCTACCCTTGCACAGGAAATACACGTGTATCATTTATAGTGAATGTCATAAATGCTGTTACTTTATTTCATACTGAAACATCTGTTTTTAAGTAGCTACTTACATTTAGTTTACCTGAAGGTACTAAAAATGGTTTAAGACCTAGAAAATGATTAAAATTTGACTCCCGTATATCCACAAATGTCGAGATATTTCCCTGGCAATGCGATAGGAAACGAAATTACAATAACACATTCACTGCTGTGGCGGTCACCGGCGGCCAACGCTTTGACAGTATGTATGTACATAATGTCATTACGAGTAATCTCAAGGGGTAAATGCATCATAGCACTACTAAATAGTTTACTTTTTGGCACGTATGAAAAGTAGGCCGTCCTGAAAAAAATGAAAATGATTGTATCGTTAGAGCTTAATGCGAGAAAGTTGTGTCCTGGGATGAATAACAACTGTGGAAAATTTCAACCCTGTGAGTTAATATCTTCTGTTCCGGCAAGAGCCTTGAAATTTCGAAATTTTAGTAAAAAGTATACAAATGGCCTTGCAACCTATCGCCCACCCTATGACAACACAATGACTCAGAAGAACTCACCACGTGACGATGGCTGCATGTGGAGTTCCTCCCTAACCCACCCTAACCTTGTGGACTAGAAGGCGAAATTTAATAAAAATATCCTAATCGCGAAACCAGACTTGAAGATGGGTTTATAGACTTGATGAAGTGGAAACATGAGATTTGTACTGAAAGGCGGGTATACGACTGCACAAGTCAATGGTGGCCCGAATGAAGCCATCCCTTGCGTCGACTTCAATTACTTTGCTAGATGCCTCTCCCACGAGCTTTACCATACGCTCCATAGCCTAAGTGTGGCAAGGATATGACTCAAAATAGGTGGTGAAGTTATTGGACATCTGTCCCAATTAATCAAGTCGGCATAATCGGTATCATCAAAACTCAATGAAGCTGGATCACATTTTCGGATTCCTACCTACTTTTGTTCCTCACGTTCTGCCAGCACTTTACACACATCAAGTTCTCTGATATCTGTCATCGACAGTTTTCTCTGTCATCAGTTAACATACAGGGTGTCCCATCTAAGACGAGACAGCCGGTTTTCTCCTAAACTATAAGAGATAAAAATATAAAAAAAATAGGGAATTGCATGGTTCGAGGGGGCCAATTAATTAGCGCGAACGAATTTTTTTCAAATGGAACTATTTTTTTTGAACACCTGAGTTGATAGTGCGTTCCAAGACAAATTCAATAAGCTTTAATGTATACACTTTATTTTCACTGGTTTTTAAGATATTGCGCTTGCAAATTTACTGATTTTCACTGGAAGAAAACTGTGTGGTATAGCACGGACCGGGGACGGTTTTACTGGCTCCACTTGTGGCACTGCCTTTTGAAATAGATACCTACCTGCCAAAGGTCTACGCCAGGCCCAAAGGCTGGACAATTTTTTTCCGTCAGAAATGCTACTTAGGTAGGTACATCTGCGGTATCGAGAAGCGCACCGTTACTTTTATTTCGCACTTGCTTCTACACTCGGATGGCCGGTTCTTTTGGGAGGGATGCAAGTTCGATTGGTTAGGTTAGGAGGAGTGAAAGTTGCTAGACTAAATTTCAATCATAGGGAGCAGATTGTATCAGAACCATTCGGATTTGCATTCCTCACAAACGGCTGCTCTCTTGAAGCATTGCTCTTCACAGCAATGCCCACCTTCTCTCGCACGGAATACGTTAACGCTTGCTTTTGTTCTGATATTGAAGCTCGTGTTTATACTCGAGAGGACCACGCGTCGACAGCGGGCTACCCCTTTTCTTCCTGTGTCTCTCCACGAGCCGTGTTGACGGTGGATTGTAGGAGCGTAGATATATGGATGCCAGTTATTGAATTCAGGAGACGATAGAAACATTTTATTACAAAACACACATGTACTATAATTAAAGTAAATCGTATTCCTCTCGGGTAGGAGTACTGATAATGATCGAACTTGCGCCCCACTTCGCGCACACCAATTACACGGAGGGTAGTCGGGTCACACACTGCCCAAATGATACAGGGTAATTCTGGAGCAACGCCCGTCAAGGAGATGCGCTGGTACCCCGTGGCGAGGACAGACCTTCGCATTGCCTCACCCGATTTTTATGGTTTTTTTCCGGAAAAAGGTACGAATCCTAGGCCGAACGTAGCGAATTGAAGTCGACCCTCCGCAGTCGAGGGTGAATTATCCATTACAGCGTATTAAGAAACCCTTTTCTTCGTCGTATCGAAAGGGAAGTGGTGCCAATGGATACCTTATGTTTTTCTGACGAAAATCATACCAAATGTCATGCAAATCGGACTACTTTGACACAAGCTATTTGTATTCCTATGTAAAAGTTGGCCGATTTACACGACATTTGTAATGATTTTCATCGGAAAACCCCAAGGAATCCATCGGCGACACTTCCATATCCATACGATAAGGAATAACGAATTGTTTTATTTCTTAAAAAGGTAGGTACAGGCTGATTCTGGTGCTGCGCCCGTTACCCCGTGGCGAGGACAACACCCCGCAGTGCCCATCGAATTTTATGGCTTTTTTCGGAAAAAGGTACGAATCCTAGGCCGAACGTAGCGAATTGAAGTCGACCCTCCGCAGTCGAGGGTGAATTATCCATTACAGCGTATTAAGAAACCCTTTTCTTCGTCGTATCGAAAGGGAAGTGGTGCCAATGGATTCCTTATGTTTTTCTGACGAAAATCATACCAAATGTCATGCAAATCGGACTACTTTGACACAAGCTATTTGTATTCCTATGTAAAAGTTGTCCGATTTACACGACATTTGTAATGATTTTCATCGGAAAACCCCAAGGAATCCATCGGCGACATATCTCCTCTCGAGTATAAACACGAGCTTCAATATCAGAACAAAAGCAAGCGTTAACGTATTCCGTGCGAGAGAAGGTGGGCATTGCTGTGAAGAGCAATGCTTCAAAAGAGCAGCCGTTTGTGAGGAATGCAAATCCGAATGGTTCTGATACAATCTGCTCCCTATGATTGAAATTTAGTCTAGCAACTTTCACTCCTCCTAACCTAACCAATCGAACATGCATCCCTCCCAAAAGAACCGGCCATCCGAGCGTAGAAGCAAGTGCGAAATAAAAGTAACGGTGCGCTTCTCGATACCGCCGATGTACCTACCTAAGTAGCATTTCTGACGGAAAAAAATTGTCCAGCCTTTGGGCCTGGCGTAGACCTTTGGCAGGTAGGTATCTATTTCAAAAGGCAGTGCGACAAGTGGAGCCAGTAAAACCGTCCCCGGTCCGTGCTATACCAGGCAGTTTTCTTCCAATGAAAATCAGTAAATTTGCAAGCGCAATATCTTAAAAACCAGTGAAAATAAAGTGTATACATTAAAGCTTATTGAATTTGTCTTGGAACGCACTATCAACTCAGGTGTTCAAAAAAAATAGTTCCATTTGAAAAACCGAACTTGACCATCGTATCTTTTAAAATAATAATCGATAAAAAAATTCGTTCGCGCTAATTAATCGGCCCCCTCGAACCATGCAATTCCCTATTTTTTTTATATTTTGTCTCCTATAGTTTAGGAGAAAACCGGCTGTCTCGTCTTAGATGGGACACCCTGTAGACAAAAGTACGTTTTCTGGTAAGGCGAAGTTTGCATTATTTGAAATTTCCTTATCAATGATTGACCTCTATTTCTTGGCTAGGTAACGTAAGGATTGTATAATATAATATAATATAATATAATATAATATAATATAGTAGAGTATAGTATAGTATAATATAGTAGAGTATAGTATAGTATAGTATAGTATAGTATAGTATAGTATAGTATAGTATAGTATAGTATAGTATAGTATAGTATAGTATAGTATAGTATAGTATAGTATAGTATAGTATAGTATAGTATAGTATAGTATAGTATAGTATAGTATAGTATAGTATAGTATAGTATAGTATAGTATAGTATAGTATAGTATAGTATAGTATAGTATAGTATAGTATAGTATAGTATAGTATAGTATAGTATAGTATAGTATAGTATAGTATAGTATAGTATAGTATAGTATAGTATAGTATAGTATAGTATAGTATAGTATAGTATAGTATAGTATAGTATAGTATAGTATAGTATAGTATAGTATAGTATAGTATAGTATAGTATAGTATAGTATAGTATAGTATAGTATAGTATAGTATAGTATAGTATAGTATAGTATAGTATAGTATAGTATAGTATAGTATAGTATAGTATAGTATAGTATAGTATAGTATAGTATAGTATAGTATAGTATAGTATAGTATAGTATAGTATAGTATAGTATAGTATAGTATAGTATAGTATAGTATAGTATAGTATAGTATAGTATAGTATAGTATAGTATAGTATAGTATAGTATAGTATAGTATAGTATAGTATAGTATAGTATAGTATAGTATAGTATAGTATAGTATAGTATAGTATAGTATAGTATAGTATAGTATAGTATAGTATAGTATAGTATAGTATAGTATAGTATAGTATAGTATAGTATAGTATAGTATAGTATAGTATAGTATAGTATAGTATAGTATAGTATAGTATAGTATAGTATAGTATAGTATAGTATAGTATAGTATAGTATAGTATAGTATAGTATAGTATAGTATAGTATAGTATAGTATAGTATAGTATAGTATAGTATAGTATAGTATAGTATAGTATAGTATAGTATAGTATAGTATAGTATAGTATAGTATAGTATAGTATAGTATAGTATAGTATAGTATAGTATAGTATAGTATAGTATAGTATAGTATAGTATAGTATAGTATAGTATAGTATAGTATAGTATAGTATAGTATAGTATAGTATAGTATAGTATAGTATAGTATAGTATAGTATAGTATAGTATAGTATAGTATAGTATAGTATAGTATAGTATAGTATAGTATAGTATAGTATAGTATAGTATAGTATAGTATAGTATAGTATAGTATAGTATAGTATAGTATAGTATAGTATAGTATAGTATAGTATAGTATAGTATAGTATAGTATAGTATAGTATAGTATAGTATAGTATAGTATAGTATAGTATAGTATAGTATAGTATAGTATAGTATAGTATAGTATAGTATAGTATAGTATAGTATAGTATAGTATAGTATAGTATAGTATAGTATAGTATAGTATAGTATAGTATAGTATAGTATAGTATAGTATAGTATAGTATAGTATAGTATAGTATAGTATAGTATAGTATAGTATAGTATAGTATAGTATAGTATAGTATAGTATAGTATAGTATAGTATAGTATAGTATAGTATAGTATAGTATAGTATAGTATAGTATAGTATAGTATAGTATAGTATAGTATAGTATAGTATAGTATAGTATAGTATAGTATAGTATAGTATAGTATAGTATAGTATAGTATAGTATAGTATAGTATAGTATAGTATAGTATAGTATAGTATAGTATAGTATAGTATAGTATAGTATAGTATAGTATAGTATAGTATAGTATAGTATAGTATAGTATAGTATAGTATAGTATAGTATAGTATAGTATAGTATAGTATAGTATAGTATAGTATAGTATAGTATAGTATAGTATAGTATAGTATAGTATAGTATAGTATAGTATAGTATAGTATAGTATAGTATAGTATAGTATAGTATAGTATAGTATAGTATAGTATAGTATAGTATAGTATAGTATAGTATAGTATAGTATAGTATAGTATAGTATAGTATAGTATAGTATAGTATAGTATAGTATAGTATAGTATAGTATAGTATAGTATAGTATAGTATAGTATAGTATAGTATAGTATAGTATAGTATAGTATAGTATAGTATAGTATAGTATAGTATAGTATAGTATAGTATAGTATAGTATAGTATAGTATAGTATAGTATAGTATAGTATAGTATAGTATAGTATAGTATAGTATAGTATAGTATAGTATAGTATAGTATAGTATAGTATAATGTATAATATAATGTATAATATAATGTATAATATAATATAATATAATATAATATAATATAATATAATATAATATAATATAATGTATAATATAATATATATAATATAATATAATATAATATAATATAATATAATATAATATAATATAATATAATATAATATAATATAATGTATAATATAATATAATATATAATATAATATAATATAATATAATATAATATAATATAATATAATATAATATAATTGACCATGTTAACTGATGACAGAGACAACAAAAAAAAGGCAGAACCTCAAAAACTAAAGTCTTCTTTAAAGCTTCCTTGAATATTGATGCAACCGATTATGACGACTTGATGAATTCGCGGGAATATCGAATAACTTCACCACCTATACTGGACTCTCTTGAAATCATCTCTCTGAAAAAAACGCTGCAGCAGAGAGAGATCCCCAAATCATAGAACTTCTAAGCATACCCTTGCCACATTTAGGCTATGGAGCGTATGGTAAAGCTCGTAACAGACGCATCCAGCAAAGTAATTGGAGTCGACGCAAGGGATGGCTTCATTCGGGCCATCCTTGACTCCTGCAGTTATATGCTTGCCTTTCAGTACAAATTTCATGTTTACACTTCATCAAGTCTATGAACCCATCTTCGAGTCTCCTTTCGCGATTAGGATATTTGGACATGCAGCCACCGTCACGTGGTGAGTTCTTCTGAGTCATTCTGTTGTCATAGGGTGGGCGAAAGGCTGCAAGGCCATTTTTATACTTTTTACTCAAATTTCGAAATTTCAATACTCTTGCCGGAACAGAAGATATTAACTCACAGGGCTGAAAATTTCCACAGTTGTTATTCATCCCATGACACAAGTTTCCCGCACTAAGGCATAACGCTACAATCATTTTCATTCTTTTCGGGACGGCCTAATGAATAGCCCCTGGCGTGAACGGAAAATCATATAGAAGTCACGGAAGAATGATATTTTTTACACCTACGATTTTCTTGCAGGATGAATCAAAGCAATAACTTAATTGTGTTTGAGAAATAGAATAATTTGAAACTGATAAGGATAGACAACTACAATTCAGTGACACATATCTGCATATATAGTGTATTACAATTATGCAATATCTAGAAACAAGGATCCCTATTGCAGCAGTATAATTGTTGCTATTTACAGTAATAATTATCATGTTATTGCTTGCTTTAATATATAAACTAAATAATAGACCATAAATACACATATGCAATTGATATGCGGGAGTAAAGAGTACATTTGCGTTGAAAAACACACATTTTTTCCAGTCTTTTCGACGTTGCGCGGCATGCATTCGCGTGCGCGCGTGGTAGAGAAATCCCGGCATAGCGCGCACACGATCGCTTTCGACGAGCGCGTCGTCGTAAAAGTCGACCCTTTCAAGTGCTCCAAACTGCTGAAAATTCCAAAAAACTCGTAAATCTGACCCCTGCGTGGCGCGCAGTAGCACCAGTGGGAACGTCTTTCTGCAACTAATTGGCCTAGCACGTCGAAAAAACGTGCGCGGCGCGCCGTTGCACTAGTAGGACTCCGCCTTTATGTCAATACCCGGATTGTACGACGTTGTTCAATACACCTACCGAATTCCTTGATAAATGCTTTGTATTGTAGGGGAATCGTTTCCTTGGTATTATATTCGACAAATGCGAGCTAGAAGTACAAATAGGAGACCTTTACGAGCTATGTAACCCATTATAACTTACACAAAATCAGCCTAGAAACGAATTTGTCATGTCGTCGCACAGTCGATTTCGGGCCTCAACGTATTTCCGGCTGCTTGAAATTTAGAATTCGATGATAAGTAGAGGCCATAACGCAACCATTTAGGGCTATTCCGTAGCTTCAGATAATGCAAATTCTTCTAAGGAGTGGGAGAAGGCGATTGATGTGACAAACAAGCTGGTTAGTGAGCACATGTTTTGAAGGTGCTTTAAGGCAGATAGCCCGACGCAGTGTCACTTTCGGAGGGTTCATGACAGGGGTTGAGACAGTTCCGAAAATAACTGTTTCAAATTGTTATATATCGGTTCTGACTGAAACAGATATGAACAACCGATATTCTGAATAACTGTTACAAGGAAACGAAATTTCTGACTATATCGAATTCGGTTACGGTTCTACAGAACCGATATTGTATCGGTTCTATAACAGTTATATATCGGTTTTATAGCAGTAATGTATCAGTTCCGAAAGTTTACTGTATAACCCATATATAACCCTTATGGAACCGATATAATATCGGTTCTGTAGATCCGGAATCGAAACCGATATTGGCCACAACCTTTTTGACTCGTAATCGTAACTGTTTCCAGATTATTTCGGTTCTCATAATTGTTTCGAGAACCAAATCCGATAATATAAAACCGTTTTCAACCCCTGATTCATGGCTGGTTGAGGACCCGAATGGGGTCTTGACATAACCCAAGCACCCTCGTGGGTGGTCGTCAAACGATGGTTGGCGACTCAATGTGTCGGCGAGCTATGGGGTGTGACGTGTTGGTGTTTAGAAAAGTCAGTTAGGGAATGGCAAGCGGCCCGTCGTCGTATTGCAAAAGAATAAGGACAAAGAGAAGGTATACTAAGAGGCGACACTCCAAGCGGTATCTTTTCAAAGAAGAACTTCAGTTCTTCGTTGGCTTGTCCCTTTAAATTGGTTGTATAGGCAGCTGAATATGTTCGTCTTACTATCGCCTCTTGTTAATCCCTCCACTTTTCGACTACCGAATGGCTATTTAAATTGGTTGTGTCATTTCGTCTCTCTCTAAAACTGGTTTCTTCGTCAGAGTGTCGCCTCTTAGTATAACTTCTCTTTAATAAATAGTTTGTTCCTAAAGGATCTAGCAACGGAGCGGAAAAGGCGTGGATGCCTTCTGGTAAGAGGACTGTGATGAACCCCACGGCATTTACTCCAGATGTTTTACAAAATTTGTAACAAGCGAATAGAAATTGTAGTTTTCAATAACTCAACTCAGGTTCGGTTGCCGTATCAGCGATGGACCGCTGGGGCGCCGAATTTCGAGTGCAATTTGTTTTCATAGCAAACATTTGGGGATGCTTAGATAATATTTTCCATGGTTCCAGAAAATATAGGGGTGAAAACACATTAAACTCATCACCGCACCGACTGAAAATTTCCTAACGTCTTATCGATAACTTATTGATACTTAATGATATATCGATAATATCGTTAAAATATCGTTATGTAGTGGAAGAACGATGGTGGTACAAGTTTTACATTTCTCCAGTTTTTGGACTACGGCGGTAAAATATTTATACATTCCAGCAACCTCCGTTTCAAGTGAACGATTATTTTCTAAAGGTGAACAAAAAATAAATAAAAAGTTTACAGTGTATAGTAATTTTAAGCTTCTTGAGGCAGAGTTCAGAATAATCCGTTTGTGCCGAAACTTTGCGTACTTATTTAGCACACCAAAAGGAATAAAATTAGCGGGCGCCCCAACATTTTATCGCACCTTCAATGCTAAAGGACACCATACCGCTGGTCCATTTTGACAGTTTGAAACTAAACTCCACGGTCCGGAAGTTCCACCGCTAATATTCAACTGCCAATATGTCGAGTACGAAGCCTCAGATCCCAAAACAGTAAAAGACTTTTTAATGTCTTTTGGGATCAGCACATTGCATTTTCCGGGATGTCCCTTAATTTTCAGGCAACTTGTATATGCAGAATATTATTAGTTAATATTAATTTCAGATCTCAAGTGTGCGTAGCCACTCCTCTTTATCGCCGTATACCAGGAATGAGCGATTGGTGTCAGACTAATTGTCTTCGGTACCCACCAAATTGTCCAGCAGCTATCTGCCAATGCCCGTAAGTTAATATACGTACTTATATCTCCCAATTGCGAATAGCAACTGATTTTTCATCTATTAAAAATCATTAGTTTGTACATTTAAAGAGAAGTTTACAGCAGTGGAGTTACTGATTTCAATAAAAATCAGTTTGGCGTACGTAATATAACAATGGAAAAATACATGTCAATGTGTTTTGTATCAGTATGGACTATCTCATAATAATATTCAATGTTAAAAAAATAGTCAGCTGAATGTACTACTACTTGATCTTAAATAAGAATAATCAGTGTTATAAAATATTAAGGGGGTAGACACGGGTAATGCAGCGCGCTGTAATACCCACATAATGTGCCCGAAACATGGGTTTGGCGGGATACGTTTTTCGTCCTTATATGAGCAGATTTTGGGCTGGGTGAGGTCTCAATCGAAAGAGGAAGGTTCGATACAGCCCGCTCTGGTCATGGTTCGACGAGATTGTGTTGATATCTAATAATATGAGTGTTCAAAGTAGAGCAAAAGTCGACAAAATACACCCGCAGGAATCCAAGTATTTTTAGGTCACTAAAAGAGTTTTGTGGCTCAAACGATGACCAGAGCGGGCTGTCTCGAACCTTCCTCTTTCGAATGAGACCTCACCCAGCCTAAAATCTGTTCATATAAGGACGAAAAACGTATCCCCGTGATTGCATTCCCAAATACGAGTTCCGCCATATTGGCGATAATACAGAGCAAGTCACGTGACAAATTTAGTTGAGCTAGTGGATATGAGATGGCGCCTACTCGGGAGGACTGCCAACGTGGAATCATAGCAAAACTGAAGCGTTAGCTGGATACACGAGCGACAGTAAAAGCGTGATGCAGTCAATGCATGCATTTCCGGACGATTGTAGGTTAGGTTATATGCATTTTAGGCATACATTGACTAGGAACTGCTGGGAATTGTCTACATTTACTAAATTCACGCTTTTACTGTAACACATACATCACCGCTGCCGAATATATGTTATAATTATATGACCACATTATTTCAAATAAAAAGAGAGATTGGAATTTTTTAATAACACTGGAAGTAGTGATTTACTGATATCACATTTTCAGAATGTGGAAGTTACAGCAATTATTTGCAATTACTGCTTTTATTATTATTCTTCCGACTATTGTATATAACATATAACAAGGAAAAGTCTCCAAACCGGTCAACAGTTGACTCCTTGATTTTTTTTGTAATTCTTTACGCTCCTATGCAGAGATGGGCATTATTTAATTAAAATAATATACTTCCGAATGGCCCCAGTGGCCGATCGACACGAGGTTTGGGGGGAGGGGTGTGTACCCTAAATCTAAAATTCTATTTAGCTTCGGGTATTTATTAGTTTCCTTTGTTTATTCGAAGGCCTTTCATCTTTGGCTTCGAATAATTTTTCATCTTTCATTATATCTTTATCCTAAGGTCGTATTCAAATATATTGGCCAGTCGATTCGTTTTCGCAAACAGCGATCGAGGAGAAATCAGCCATCACCATCTGACGATCGTGGATTTGTCAGTTGGAGTTCCCTAGCCACCGAAGGGTATGGCGGGGTAACGGGAATGCTGCTCGGCCCCGTCTGAACGTAGCCGTGTGGCTGTTATTTATTCTTATTGTCAGCGTAGTACATATGTAGTTGTGTGCGTCACAAAGTTATGCGTAGACCAATACGAGATGAAGCTATCGAGAAAGAATCAATGTTCTGAACAATAAAGCTTCTGAATTTTTTCGGAGCTAAGGCCTAAGGCACACCTATTCTGATGTGTGTATTTCTACGCTGCAGCTCGGTTTGGCCTATACATGACAGAAGCTTGGCGCTATCCCCACCACTTCTGGCTCACTCGTGTTCTGCGATGACGAGAGAATACGCGTTACGAATAGGAGTGTGCGGATCGTCCCGCGGCTCGGATTCTCGGCCCTCGGGGCGGGTCGGAAAATTTCGGGCGGGATCGGGCTGGGTCCCGATACTTTCGTATTGCTCGAGATCCAGACGGTTTCGGGATCCCGAGACTCGATTCGGGCTACAAGCATGACCGCCATGAGCGGGCAATTTGATTTCAGGTCGGCTTGGCAAAACTCGGACGCGATCTACTCGAAAGCCAGCTATTACGAGGGGACCGAGACGGAAAGAATTATGTATATCATTTATATCGATACCAGAGTGATAAGTTTTTACCTTTCTGCCTCCTGTTGAATCATAATTTGTATCTTATTATTTATTTACATATATATGTATTGTCATTGCTACCAAATAGTCTGTGAATACTGAATACGTCCATATACGTACTTAAATAAATACCATGTTCAGAACTTGGGAATAAGACTATTTTTATATCGACAATATTTTAAAATCTGAATAAAATATACTTCATACTTAGTACTTTATGTAAAGGGAATATATAGGGTATTATCTTTTTCCGGATAGGTTCAGATTTAAAATAGAAAACGTACGAACTATAAGCATACAAAAAGGAATATTTCCTGGATGTTTCATAATAACAACAATATACAGGAGGCGAATATTTTATTTCATATTAACGTGTAAGAAACATAATTTTTCTATGTTCTCAGGTAATAATTTTAATCTATTACTGGTAACGATATCGTCCGATCGCGTCCGAGTTTTGCCGAGTTATGCTTGTAGCCCGAATCGAGTCTTGGGGTTCCGAAACTGTCGGGATCTCGAGCAATACGAAAGTATCGGGACCCCGTCCGATCCCGCCCGAAAGTTGCCGGCCCGTCCCGACCCCGAAATATCGGGTAACCGCACACCCCTAGTTACGAAACTCACCGGCCAATAAATCTGAATACGATCTTAGAAGTTCGAATAACCGAAGAGAACCTTTGTGTCCCGAGCCGCGCGAGATTGTCGTGCTCGGCGATGTGTCATCGATTATAAAGAAACAGAATTTGTTTATTTTTCATCGTATCAATATGAAAGTGACACCATTGGATTTTTGGCATTCTCCCGGTTATATTGGCAGAAAATAATTTAAATCGGACTATTTTTAACAAAACGGGCTTTCACTTCTACAAACAAATTTTTCACGTAATTTCCTTAATTTTGGTCCGAATTATATCATTTTTGGGGCCAATTTGATCGAGAAAACATGAGGAATCGACTGACGTCACTTTCGCAAAGATCTGATTAGAAATGCAGAACTGCAGATTTGTCACTGCTTAGCGCGCAACATTGTATGGCCCCGCTGGTTTCGAGCGCCGAAGCCCACGAAACTCAGCGAGTCGCATGATTGCCAGCGAGAAGGCCAAGAGGGGACTTTCCATGGCGAAGGAAAATCAGCCTTCTACAGAACTCAAATCGAGAAAAACTTTGCTAACAAACTTTATATTCACGTCAAATAAATACTTGTAAAATTTAGACGACGAACTATTGTTGAATTTCGCCAGTTCTTACATATGCCCCACTGGGTTCGGAATTCCTGATCCCAGAGTTTCATGCATTTACCTATTGAAATGTTGCTTCAAGTCATCGGGCAATTGCATTGTTTCTTCTCGTACATATGTATATCTGTTCGCGAGTAGGTGTCATGAATGACGCGACTTTTGTTTCCCAAATAAATTCACCCCTATCAGGGCCCTCGCTCGAACCGCTTGACAAGGAGACCGCACGATGTGAACCGAGTGGGAGTGAAATAGCGCACCAGCGGTACACCCTCGGTCGACGGCGACTTGAGTCATCCAGTACTGAATACGAAATGTTCAAAATTTCTCATTACACCTTGATGAGAGTGTTACCATTCATGGATTGTTGGTAAGTCAAGACACGAAGCAATTCAATCTATTTTTTCTTATGAATACATGATTAGAACACACTCTACGTTCAATACAAATTCATCGAATTGCTCCATGTTTGATATAATTTTCATTGGGAAATCCTAAAAAATTCATCGGTAATACTTTCATCAATACTTATCAAAAACACGAACATTTTATTTTTCTGTACTGGGTATTTTATCTAGCTCGTCGGTCTTATTGTTCTCGGCTGTCAACGGGCGGTCTACTAGGACCCGAAGGTCCAAGCTCGCAACGAGAAAGCAAAACAGTGGGGTGGGTAGGACTTTCCCGATAAACTGAGCCCAAAGGCTTCTCTACAATTGAAACATTGGAAGACTGTACATATTCTTTCTGATGCTTTCGGCGATATGCGCTACCATTTGTATGCCCGGTTTCATGTCTAACAAGTCAGGCGATTTTGTTTGTGAGAGCCATATATAAAGACAGTCCTGTAACGTTCACTACATCTTCAATTATAAAACTGCAAATATGTTATTTTACACATGTGTCTCGCTGAGTTTCGTCGGCTTCGACGCTTGAAACCAGCGGGGCCATACAATGTTGCGCACTAAGCACTGATGAATCTGAAGTTTTGCAATTTCTAATCAGATCTTTGCGATCGTGGCGTCAATCGATTCCTTATACTTTCTCAATCAAATTGGCCCCAAAAATGATACAACTCAAAGTTCACAAATGTAGCGTAATACAACGAAATAGCCGCTACATATTTATTGTCTTATAGCATATACATAGGTTATATTTTCTGTCACTTCCAGGAGGGACCACATAATAATCACGCGTTGGATTCAACATCAAACACAATTTTATATATGTTTGTTCATAACTGCTTTCTGCATAGGATGTGTATTTCATGTTCTGTTTCAGTGTTTTGCTAATTAAAAAATGTCTATCCTAACAAACTTCATTTTCTGGGGACATGCCCTCATCTATTTTTCCTTTTCACTTATAATTCCTTACTGCCAACGTAGAATATTGTAGCATAAGCACATTTCAAGTAATTAAAATGTACAATGAATTTTCTACGTTTGCAGTACCAGCCGACTTTCCGTTTAAATTTTTATAAGTACAACGCAACAGCTGAGAATTTATTTCCTTATTCAGAATAGAATACGGAAATAGCAAACAGCTCCCTCTCGCGTGCACAGGCAGCCGCGTATCTATGGGTAATACCATTTCAGTGCAGAAAAAACCTGCTGTAATACCGACCTGCCGAATCGGCCAGACCACGTGACGTGTCTACCCCCTTAAGGGGTCATATACCTTTCTCGGCGCTAAAACGTGGTCAATGTTTGGGAGTAATTCAGGGATATTCTGTTAGTCCGTGGTTTAATTCTTTTTGTGTTTTATAGGTATACGTTTATAGATTATAAAACAGGTATGAGAATTCCAAAGTTTTTAAAAATGTGGCGTCCGCGGGCAGTGGTGTAGAACATGTTTTCTGGCGCCGCCCAAAACGGTGGGCATGATTCAGCCCGTACGAGTGATCTGAAATAAAAATTACCGATTTTTTAACAATTTGTGGGATCATAGTTATCGTGTAACGTCGCCATTTTTTGAAAAAAAAAAATTGTGGAACTGGAACTTTGAAGAAAAGGGTCGTGATTTTCGCTACAAAACTCGTATGTTTTTGCTTGTTATTAAAAAATGGTTCAATTTAATTGAAAAAGCTCGACGTCACACGATAACGAATCTTATGTAGAATATGTGTGTAAATGATGAAGTTAATCGGATGAACGGTGAGGCAGTTATCATGCCCACCGTTTTGAAAAATGCTGTTTCGAGAAAAACGCGTTTAAAATTTTCGGATTGTTTTGATATTTGAAAAAAAATTGTATATATTATTCAAAAATGTGTCTATCTTCATTGAAAACAATTTATCGGTAAAATTGTTTTTGTCACTTAGAAATAAATTGCCAAAGATGCGATATTTCTTGACCTGGTCAAAGGTGGTCCTTAAGTGTTGAGTGGGAAGTGTAATAGTATTGTATGGTGAACTTAATGTTCATGAATCGTTCCCGTGTATATGTACAGTAGTTGTTGAGGTTAAATGTATATTTTGGAAGAAAGACTTGTACAAAAGTAAAGGTAATAGGCAAATACAAAAGGCGCAAAAGAACAACGCACGCACTAGCAGTACAGCCATACAAGAAGAACATGAAAAAACTACATACTAGTTTAACACCCCTGTCACGTCCCAAAACCATGCAACACACAGGCATTCATTCAATCGCTCGGCGGTGCCACCAGATGGCAGCGCCCATTACAGTGTTTTTTCCTTCTCCAACACTTCCTCCAAAAATACGGCATACGATTACGACCTTATCATACAAAACCATGCATCCCGATCTGACTACGCAATGATTCGAACCGAGTGCGCTCAAGCGATTTTGTAAGAATATCTGCTAGCTGTCTCGATCCTTCAATATGATGCAACGCAATATCACGATTCATGACCCGCTCTCGTATATGGAAATGTCGAACATCTATATGTTTTGTCCGTTGGTGGAATTCTGGATTCTTTGTTAATTTTACCGCACTCGCATCATCAACGTATAAACCTGGTGACCAGTTCTTTAGTCCTAATAGTTCTGAAATTAAACACTTCAACCGCATTAGCTCCTTTGTACCCTCATTTGCAGCAACGAACTCTGCCTCCGTTGTGGACAGAGCCACCTGTCAGACTTCTGTAGCTGACTCCTCCAGGTTATTGCGCCTCCAGCGAGAATTGCCAGAACACCAGCTGTGGACCTTCGAGTTGCAAGGTCACCGGCATAATCGGCGTCACTGAACGTTTTCAGTTCCTCACAGTTTCCCTTGTAGCTGATTCCAAAACGACTGGTCCCACGCAGATACCTGAAGATCCGCTTCACATCATTCCAGTTTCTTCTTTCTGGTTTATCCATGACTTGAGCAGCTTTGCCAACAGCAAACGCAATATCCGGACGCGTTGCAGTTGCCAAGTACATAAGGCTTCCAATGGCCTCTCGATAGGGAACCTTCTCTTCGAGTTCGTTAGAGTTCGAGCTTTCGTCACGATTTGCAGGAGTGGATACAGTATTTGATTCATCCATCCTGAATTGTTTCAAAAAATTTTCCGTGTACTCTTTTTGATTTATTGAAAACGAGCCATTTTTCATGCTATTTATTTGCATATCTAGGAAATTCTTCAGCGATCCGAGCGTTATTTTAAATTCCCCTTTCAGCAATTTCAGGAAATCTTCTATTCCTGCTGTATTATTTCCAACTATCAGCCCATCGTCAACATAGATTACAACGTACAGGGAGCTATTTCCACTGTTTCTGTAGAAAAGGCAAGGATCAGCTGAGCTCTTCTTCAAACCAACCCCTTCCACGAACTGTGTGAGACGCTCATTCCAGCATCGCGGAGCCTGTTTTAAACCATAAAGGCTACGTTTCAAACAACACACTCGATCAGTCCCATCTTCAAAACCTTCAGGCTGCTCAAGATATAATTCCTCCTGAAGTTTACCGTATAGGAAAGCAGTCCTGACGTCGAACTGCCTAAGCTTCATACCTCTTGATGCAGCTATTGCAAGCAGTGCACGAACTGTATCATAGCGCGCTACAGGAATAAACGTCTCATCATAGTCAATACCCTCTTTTTACGCATAGCCCTTTGCAACTAGACGTGCCTTAAAACGAAACATTCCACTATCGGACTTTTTCAGAAGAAGAACCCAACGATTTTGAATTACTTGCTTATTGGTAGGTCGCTTAACCAGTTTCCATGCCTCATTTTCTTTTAATGATGACAGTTCTTCCAGCATTGCTTCATGCCATTTCTTGCGATCAGCTGAGTTCATCGATTCTGCATGTGTGCTTGGACTTGTATCCTGATTATTTGTGCATGTTTCTACCAGCCAACCAACTTCTCCTTTGCTCATCCAGTTTGAAATCGACCTGTTGCGAGTACTTCTTCGAATATTAGAATCCTCTTGAACCAATTCAGTTTCTTCTTCTTCGTTTTCATTCTCCAGGCTTCTAAAGGATTCATCAGCTTCGTCTTCGCTGTCGTTCACATCTTCATTTCTGTTACTTGCGTCTTCATTGCTGTTACTATTTACCTCTTCATTGCTGCTATTTTCCTCTTCATTTTTGTCATTTACATCTTCATTTCTGCTATTCTCCTCTTCACTGCTCCTGCTATGAAACTTGCCGCCTTTGCGTCGTCTTTTTGCCATTCGGTCAACTCTTAACTTTGCTGATCATTTGCTTCCACTGGTAATACTAGACACACACGTGAGCCCTCGACGATGGTTTCCAATCCGTACGAGCGAAATACCATTTTCATGTGCCACTTCCACTTCGCCCAGTCGTCAGGACCTTCGAGTTTTTCCACGAGTGCTTTGTATTCCATCGATGACGCCATATTCCTTTGTTCTTAAGCACGTGTTTCGCACGTTGCAGAATTCAAAATAATCCTTACAAAGAAACACCTTCTAATTATCCCTTTTTACACTTCAGCGTGGCCTGGGCCCATAACCTATTGAGGTTAAATATATATTTTGGAAGAAAAACTTGTACAAAAGTAAAGGTAATAGGCAAATACAAAAGGCGCAAAAGAACAACGCACGTACTAGCAGTATAGCCATACAAGACGAACATGAAAAAACTACATACTAGTTTAGAACCCCTGTCACGTCCCAAAACCATGCAACACACAGGTATTCATTCAATCGCTCGGCGGTGCCACCAGATGGCAGCGCCCATTACAGAGCGATTTCCTTCTCCAACAGTAGTTCCTTGCTGTAGGGACTTTTCACCCTCACTCTAAACAGGAGAGCCATGTTCTACTTCCTTCTACTAACACCGAACAAACCACTCATCACACTGTTGCAGCCGATTTTCGGTAATCAAGAGTAATGACCCTGATGTGTGGGATGAATAGGATGAATCCACTGATAAAGAATAAAAGTGTATATTTGTACATTTTTTTTATCAATGATTATTACTTATTGTGGATATAAGGTAAATGGCCCAGTGCTTAAACACGGCCCAGTGATTGGACACTATCATGAATATTTGTTAATATTAAATTTAAAAACAATATTTATGAAGTTGAGGAAATAAAATAATTATCCTTGGTTAATTTTTATACTAAAAATCATTAAAACAGTTCGGAAACATGAAGTATTAATTAAAAACGAAATATTATTGTGTAGCAATGACGAACTTTAATGTATAATGACGAGGCAAGTAACAAGGGGAGGACACCATGAGGCATTCATCGATTTTGATGAGCCTTGGCATGATGGATCTATGTCGAAAATAAGTAAATAGGTGTCCGAGCGTTTCTGCGAATGGGCCTTAATAATAGAGATATTTACATGTAAAGTATTAAACATTTCATACTGCCCCTATAAAGCATAAAAGCCATAACCTCAACTTAAGAATATGCCGTGGAGCGTTCGGTAAGACGTCGGCGTAGCGTTGTTGCGTTCGTGAGAGTTCGATTCCGTCTGTGTCCTATATATTTTTCCATATTTTATTTTTTCACACTTCATTTTTCCACACTGTACGAACAGTGGGAAAAAGGTAACGATAGTACCGTTCATTATTAATTCTTTTAAATGTATAAATACAATTGAGGTTTTTTTTTTTAACGTGGGGAAATCTTCAAAAGACACCCCGACACCTCCAGAGGGGAATCCCCCGAGGGCGCCAGGGTTCCTTTTTTCCCACTGTTCATACAGTGTGGAACAAATGAAGTGTGAAAAAAATAAAATATGAAAAATATATAGGATACAGACGGAATCGAACTCACGATCGCAACAACATTACGCCGACGTCTTACCGAACCGCTCCACGGCATATTCTTAAATTCAGGTTATGGTTTTTATGTTTCAACAGAGGCGGTATGAAATGTTTAATAATTTACATGTAAATATCTCTATTTTTAAGGCCCATTAGCAGAAATGCTCGGACACCTATTTACTTATTTTCGACATAGATCCATCGTGCCAAGGCTCATCAAAATCGATGACTGCCTCATGGTGTCTTCCCCTTGTAAGAGGAAATAATCTGGAACTTGTATATATGCGTACGAGAGTGGAAGTTAGGACTTGCGAGAAGAGTAGACCTCTAGCGGTGCCGGCGGAGACTAATCGGCACAACCCATGGTGGGGCCGGGACGTCTCATCATAAAGTGTAAAATGGACCCAGAAGAGAAAATGGCTGATTATATAGCCAAGATGGCTAGTTTGTTACAAAGATTAAAAAATCTGTATTTAAAACACAAGAATCAAATTGTTATTGGTAAAATATTGGGAAGTCTACCAGCAAAGTACGATAACATCCGAACAGCATGGTACACTGTACCTCGAGCAGACCAAACCCTTGGGAAACTCACAGATTACTTGATAAATAAAGAGACGCTGCTTAATTTGTGATCACAGACTGCTAATCATCCTTCTGAGGCACTGTTCTGTAGTGCTAAGAGAAATTTCAGGAATAGAAGAATGACAAATCCAAATAAAAGTGTTCAGAATAAGGAAAAATCGACTGGAAGACTTGAAAAGTGCAACTTCTGTTACATCCATGGTCATTGGGCACGTGAGTGCGAAAAGAAGAGGAGGGAAATGCAAGAGCCAAAAAATAACGAGTCATGGGTTGTTCAAACACAATCGCTACATGAAATTCAAGCGATAGACAACGCATAGCTTCTCATGGTTGATTCACTATTAGAGCAACAGTCAACTACAGTGCCACTACAACAATTCAATAATAGAAAGTGCATGTGTATGCAGAATCAGGGGCGACAGAATATATGTCGTTCTGCGGGCATAGGTTCAAGGACTACCAATGGTAATGCATAAGACCTTATAATTGCATGAGTTTAGCTTGGCATTTTAAAGGTTATTGTTTCGGAATGAAATTAGTTCCCAACACCGCCACACTCATCTCACAGCAGCACCTCGCGGACTGCGATATAGCATCGCGGAACGAGAGGCAATCTGCCAATCAGCGCTGATCGATCAACTAATCAGCGCGGATCGATCGACCAATTAGCGTGCGCGTCGACGATCCAAGAGAGCGGAGAAGAAGCGCGAACGGTTATTCGCCATAATGTAAACACTCTCATGTGTAGCATTACTTGCAACGGTCGTGCAAACGCGTCACTCAAATTCACAAACTCATTCTTGTTTTCTCGCACTCAAGTATCAATCACGATTTGAAAACTCACACTCACGTTTAAACTCAGTGATTTACAGCCATAATAGAACACTCACGTTCCGTACAATTAATATAATTGTTTGGACGCCTCGTGGCAAGCCACGAGGTCTCATTTGAACTCACGCGAAATCATTCACTACAGCAGTTTTAATACAAATCTCTGTACGTCACTCACGAACACTCATTCACACTCACTACGACTAAACTTTAATAAATCAAGACAAGTGTTCTCACGCTAAATTCAGTGCAAGTTATTTTCACCTAACCTGTCTAAGAATCCTTCCACTCACAATCAGTAACACTCAAACAGTTATTATATATTAAATTTCTTTTCAATCATGACTGTTATACTAGTACCGGTGTCTAGTTCCATTCCGATGCTTTTACCTTCGACACAAACATTTAAATATAAGGCCTTGGATAGGGACAACTTATTGACTACCTCTATTCTTTTAAGGGATACCGTTTCGTCCAACTCTTCACTGGACTCAGACGAATCTTCTATCATTTTCACCTTTGTGCACTTTTTGGCTCTGCATACCGTTGATGTGTGACCCTTCTTATCACAGATAAAGCATTTCCAGTCTGCTGCTGGACAGGCTTTAGAATCATGCGTCCTGCCGCAACGTTTGCATTTTCCCCAAACCTGAAACTTGGAACATCTGTTCATGTTTCTTTTCTTTTCGCCTTTCACAATTTTCTTTACTTGCTCTTCAGCTGTGTGACTACCCTGAACTACTTTGCTTTGAGTTTCTCCTGTCTCCATACTAAAAGCTTTATTAAATTTATATCGCGTGACTCACTTAACAAGGCTTTCTGAATATGACTGTCGTGCAGACCGCTTACCAATCTGTCTCTCAAGGCTTCCTGCAAGAAGTTAATGAATTTGCACAATGCTGCTTGATCTTTGATCGCCGCCACATAATCTGCAACACTTTGTCCGCTGATTGTTTAAGATTCCAAAACTAGTATCGTTCCACTATTATATTGGATGAAGGTCGATACTTTAACTTGAGTGTTTTGACTAACTCGTCGTATGGTTTGCTAACAGGGGATTCTGAGTACAGTGCGGATTTTAGTTCCCCATATGTGGTCTGTTCCAATTCACGCATTGAGTGCATAGACTGCAGAGAAAACCGTTCCGTTTATGCGTGCATTGGTGGCGTTGGTGGCACATAGGATTCTCTAGAATATTCCCACTTCTAGTGCATGAAGCGTGCAGTTCATGTGCGCATGCGTATTTGTCTCTTTAAGGGGGTAGACACGTCACGTGACCTGGCCGATTCGGCAGGTCGGTATTACAGCAGGTTTTTTCTGCACAGAAATGGAAATACCGATAGATCGACGATTGCCCGGTAAACGCGAGAGGGAGCTGTTTGCTATTTCCGTATTCTATTCTGAATAAGGAAAGAAATTCTCAGCTGTTGCGTTGTACTTATAAAAATTTCAACGGAAAGTCGGCTGGTACTGCAAACGTAGAAAATTCATTGTACATTTTAATAACTTGAAATGTGCTTATGCCACAATATTCTACGTTAGCAGTAAGGAATTACAAGTGAAAAGGGAAAATAGATGAGGGAATGTCCCCAGAAAATGAAATTTGTTAGGTTAGACATTTTTTTACTAGCAAAGCACCGAAACAGAACATGAAATACACTTATTACACGTCCTATGCAGAAAGCAGTTATGAACAAACATTATATATAAAATTGTAAGGAATCGATTGGCGTCACTTTTGCAAAGATCTGATTAGAAATTGCAGAACTTCAGATTCGTCACTGCTCAGCGTGCAACATTGTATAGTCCCGCTGGTTTCGAGCGTCGAAGCCCACGAAACTCAGCGAGACACATGATTGTTGGCGAGCATCACGTTTGACGACTCTAGCTAGAGAATCACCCCGTATAAATGCTAAAAAACGACAGTGTGAAGCGGCGTGCGTTTCAACTGCACATTGACAATATCGTAGATTCTAGGGCCTAGAATATTAGCTCCGTATTACGATGTTCTTCACCACAGCACTGCATTACTGATGAAAATGATGCCAAACATGGAGCAATTCGGTCTATTTTTAGTGAACGTAGTGTGTGTGTGTGTCCTAATCATGTATTCATACGAAAAAATAGACCGAATTGCTTCACGTCTCGACTCATTTTCGTGGATATAAACTCACCAATCCATCGGTGGTAACACTCTTATCAATGATGACTCGTGTAATAAGAAATATGAACATTTTCATATTCAGTACTGGATGACTCAAGTCGCCGTCGACCGAAGGCCCTAATAAATGTGCATTTATTTGGGAAACTAAAGCCGCGTCACTCGTGACACCTACTCGCGAACAGATATATGTATGTACGATAAGAAGCGATGCAATTTCCCGATGACTTGAAGCAACATTTCAATAGGTAAATGCATGAAACTCTGGGATCGGGGATTCCCAACCAAGTGATGCATATATAAGAACTGGTGAAATTCAACAATAGTTTGTCGTCTAAATTTTACAATTAAAGTATTTATTTGACGCGAATATACATATGTAAAGTTTGTCAGCAAAGTCTTTCTCGATTTGAGTTCTATAGAAGGCTGACTTTCCTTCGCCATGCAAAGTCCTCTCTTGTCCTTCACGCTGGCAATCATGCAACTCGCTGAGTTTCGTGGGTTTCGACGCTCGAATCCAGCGGGGCCATACAATGTTACGCACTAAGCAGTGACAAATCTTCAGTTCTGCATTTCTAATCAGATCTTTGCGAAAGTGACGTGAATCGATTCGTCATGTTTTCTCGATTAAATTGGCCCCAAAAATGATATTATTCGGACCATAATTAAGGAAATTATGTGAAATTTTGTTTGCAGAATTGAAGCCCGTTTCGTTAAAAATAGTCTGATTTAAATTATTTTCTGTCAATTTAATCGGGAGAATGCCAGGAATCCATTTGTGTCACTTTCATATTGATACGATGAAAAAAAAAAAATTCTGTTTCTATATAATCGATGACACATCACCGAGCAACGGCGATCTCGTGCGGCTCGGACCACAAAGGTTCTCGTCGGTTATTCGAGCATCCAAGATCGTTACGGGCTCGGTTTGGTGTACACGATACGGACTTTTCGCTATCCCCACCACTTCTGTCTCACTCTTGTCCGGCGAAGGCGAGAACGAGATGGAAAGAGAGCGAGCGAAGGCACTGAAAGCGAGCGAGGACAGTACGAGACAGACGACGCGTTGATATTTTGTCTCGCTCCGTCTTTCGGACGCCTGTCACTCCGTCCTTTGTTTGCGCGACGGGCGTGCGCGATGGTCGCAAGCGCTTACGGTGAGCACGGGAACCGCTTCACAAAATGTTGACGCAGGCCGGGCATAAGTCTTTTTTGCGCCTTAGGCGAACTTGTCAAATTGCGCCCTTTATTATATTACATTTATTTGAGATTATTTATGACTTATATATATAAAGACTTTATTATTCCCCTAGGGGTTATAATCTCCCATTACATACAATCACCTACAATCACCTTAATCTTAACACTATCTTAACCTATTCCTTAGCCGCCTATTACTTAATCCTATTCCTTATTTACACGCCTTCGCCCGCTCCCCCATCTCCGCTCCCCCTCCTGGACCTCCGCTTCCACTCGCCGCCCTTTCGCTCTCATCTCCTCATTCATCCTCCGTAGCTCTCATATACATCCCTCTCTCCTCTCCTCAATTCTCCTCAACCATTCCTCTCCCTCCCCCTCCTCCTCCAACACCTCAACCACCATCTCCTGCCACCTCCTCTCCCCCCCCCCCCCCATCCTATACAAACCTCCCAGACGTGCTCCCATGATTCCTCCCCCCACCCACACACCCTGCACATCCTTTTACCCTCCTCTTCCCAATACCTACCCTCTCTCATTCCATTCCCCAGCCTGAACCTGGCCACCCTTTGCCACCTACACTCTCCCCAACCCTTCTTCAAATAAACCGGTACTCCCGGACCCTTTACCCTCCCGTATCACTTATTATACTTCCCCTCACCTATCCTCCTCCAACTCTCCTCCTGCAGCTTTCTTTCTCTTCCCACTATCTCCTCCCCTCTTATCTCCCCCCTTTCCCTCCCCCTTTCCACCTCCTCTACTGTCCACCCCCTTTCCCCGAAGAATTGCTCCCTCTCCTTCTCCCACCCCTCTAGCACTTTTCCTCTCTTAAACCTCCCCTTCATCTCTTCCCAGCATGCCCTCGCTAGCTCCCCTCCTTGCCCCTCATCCAACTTCCTCTCAAACCCCCACGCCCTCATCCCTGCCCTACCCCTCAGCAACCCCCTTTGCAGCTCCTCTCTGACCAAATACCCCGGCGTATTTCTTTCCACCCCCAGTACCCACTTCAAAAACCTCTCCTGCAACGCCTCCACCTTCCCCCTTTTCTTCCACCCTCACACCTCCACCCCATAACTCACCACCGCCCACACCAACCTGTCAAATAACCAAATCCTTCTGCCCCAATCCTTTCCAAATAATCTTTTTCCTATCCCCCACACCTTCCCCATTACCACTGCCCCTTTCCTTACTCTATCCTCGACATGCCGTTCCTGCCCCCCATTCCCCATTCCCCATATACCCCAGATATTTGTAACTCTTCACCTCTTCCAACTCTTTCCCCTTCCATCTCAAGGTCATTTTCTTCCACCTCCCCCCACCCCTCCTACACCTCATCACCTTCGTTTTCTCCACATTTACTTGCAGGCCCTTCCCTTCCACGTACCTTTCTAGCTTCCCTATCATTCCCCTCATCCCATCCTCATCCTCCGCTAGCATAGCCACGTCGTCCGCATATGCAAGCGTGAATATCTTTCTCTCCTCCACCCTTACTCCCCCCCCCCCATCCCCCTTTTTCCAGTTCCTCATCCAAGTCCGCTATCAGCAACGTGAATAGGCTAGGGCTCAACGGACACCCTTGTCTCACCCCTCTTGCTGTCCAAAACCTCTCCCCCTCCTCGTCCCCCACTCTTACCCTACCTACCGTCTCCCTTAACACCTCCCCACACCTCTCCACCAGCCCATCCCTTAGTCCCCTCCCCCTCATCGCCTTCAACAACACCCCCTGTCCACCGAGTCAAACGCGGCCTTCATATCCACGAACAGGACTATCATTTTCCTATCCTTCCTTACTACCTGCCTGTTCACTAGGTAGTTCAACACGTAAATGTTGTCTACGCATCCTACCCCCCTCCTAAACCCCGTTTGGCTCGGTGGCAGCATTCTCTTCCCCTCCACCTCCACTCTTACCCTCTCCGCCAACACAGACGCATACACTTTGTATGCCGTCTGTGTCAGCGTTATTCCCCTATAATCTTCCACCTTCCCCCTGTTCCTTTCTTAATCACCGGGACCACCACCCCCTCCCTCCATTCTTCTGGCCACCCCTCCCCCTTCCACTCCCCCATATTTCCACACCTCATTTTCAATCCCATCCCCCCCTGCCGCCTTCCCGTCCTTTAAATTCCTCACCACCCTATTTACTTCTTCCTTTCCCAACTCGCTCTCTCCGTTCTCCCCCTCCCTCTCCCCCCTCCCATTATTACCCTCCACTCCACTCCTCCTAACAACCCCCTAAAATACTCATCCCACTCCCTTATTTCTATCCCCACGTTTACCCTCCTTCTACTCTTCCTTCCCCTGTTCACCACCTTCCAGACCTGCCCCTCCGTTCTTACCTCCTCCACTTCCTTTTCCCACCTCTCCACTTCCTTTTTCTTTTTCTCCTCGCACATCTTCCCATACTCTCTCTCTTCCTTTCCCTATACACTCCCCCATTCCCTCCTTCCCTTCTCCACTTCCTCAGTTCTCTCCTCACCTTACCCTTCTCCTCTCTGCACTCCTCATCCCACCACCCCCCTTTCTTTTCCCTCTTCCCCACCCTATCCTCTGCCTCCTTAATCCTTCCCTTCACCTCCCTCCAGTCCTCGTCCACTCCCCTCTCCTCCGCCTCCCTTTTCCCAAAACCCCGCATAAACTTCATTCTGCCCTCTTCGGTCCAATTTTTTCTTCCCCCTCTATTCCCCCTACCTTTTTCCCCCTATCTCCCTCCTCTGTCCCTACCCCTTTCACCCATATCACCACCGGGTGGTGATCCGAGTCCACTCTCTCCCCTACCTCCAGTCTTTCCACCTTCTCCCTTGTGTCCTCATTTCCCATCACATAATCTATTACTGAATTCCCCCTCCCCCCTGAAAACGTCCACTCCCCTTCTTCGTCCCCTTCCACACTTCCATTCAGTATACCCCATCCTCTTTCCTCCAGATATCTGCATAACCTCCTTCCTTCTCCATTCACCTCCTTATCTTTCGATCTCCTGCTTACCCATCTACCCTCTCCCCCTCTTCTTCCCCCTCCCACACCCCTCCACCTTACTCCTCTGTCCTCGCATTGAAATCTCCACCTATCACCACTCTTACTCCCTCCTCCCTCTCATCGGTCCAATCCCCTAGTTCCTCCATCTTCCTCTGCAAATCCTTGTTTACATACACCCCGACTATCCTCCACCACTCCCCCGCCAACCTCACTTTCTTCGCCATTATTCCCTCTTTTTCTTCCATTCCCCCCTCTCCCATTTCTATACCCCTTCTCACCCCCAAACTCATTCCTCCCTTCGCTCTTCCCTTCTTACTATCCCTCCTTGCCCACTGCCCTTCCCATACATACTCCATGGGCAGCTTTTTCTCCACCCACTCCCATTTTATTTATGACTTTACTCTGTAAAATTAGGCAACTGCTAGCGTGTAAGGTTGACAAGAGGCGCAAAATGGCCTTTTCATTGTTGGCATTGTTGAAAATAAATTTTCAAATGAAATACTACAAATTATACTACAACGGTTTTAAACTACGAGTAAAAGTTAAGAGTAAGGTCATGACGAAGCTCAATTAAATGTATTATAATAAATGGCGGAATTTGGCAAGCTCGCTTATGGCACAAAGAAGACTCGTGCCGTGCCTGGCTATCTGACCGTGGCGCGCATGCGTCGAACAGTCACGATTCCATCTGAGCGCCCGCGCCCGTCGCGCACGCCTGCCGTGCACGCAAAACGTTCCATCCCGCTCCCCCCTTCGGCCAGAAAGAAGCGAGAAACTGAGCCTCGGAATTAGGGCTCCGTTCATGATACGGGCTCAACGCCGGTCCCGACCAGCGAGCGGCTAACGAGACTTTACATTCAGATATATTGGCCGGTGCGTTTCGTAACGTGTATTCCGCCACCATAGGTACCGCTTGCCTGCCTCGGTGCTCCTGTTCGCAACGTTTTCTGACTCGCTCTCGTTCCATCTCACTCTCGCCGTCGCAGAACAAGAGTGAGCCAGAAGTGATGGGGTTAGCGCCAAGCTTCTGGTGTGTATAGGTCAAACCGAGCTGTCAGCGTCGAAATACACACATCAGAATAGGTTTGCCTTAGTTCCGAAAAAATTCAGGAGCTTTATTGGTCTGAACATTTATTCTTTCTCGATAGCTTCATCTCGTATTGGACATAACAGCCACACGGCTACGTTCAGACGGAGCCGAGCAGCATTCCCGTTATCCCACCATACCCTTGGGTGGCCAAGTAACTCCAACTGACAAATCCACGATCGTCAGATGGTGGTGCCTAATTTCTCCTCAATCGCTGTTCGCGAAAACGAATCGACCGGTCAATATATCTGAATACGACCTTAGGATAAAGATATAATGAAAGATGAAAAATTATTCGAAGCACAAGATGAAAGGCCTTCGAATAAACAAAGGAAACTAATAAATACCCCAAGCTAAATAGAATTTTAGATTTAGGGTACACACACCCTAACCCAAACCTCGTGTCGATCAGCCACTGGGGCCATTCGGAAGTATATTCTTTTATTTAAATAATGCCCATCTCTGCATAGGACCGTAAAGAATTACAAAAAAAAATCAGGTAGTCAACTGTTGACTGATTTGGAGACTTTTCCTTGTTATATGTTATATACAATAGTCGAAAGAATAATAATAAGAGCAATAATTGCAAATAATTGCTGTAACTTCCACATTCTGAAAATATGATATCAGTAAATCAATATTTCCAGTATTAGTAAAAAAGTTCCAATCTATTTTTTTATTTTAAATATTGTGGCCATATAATTATAACATAAATTTGACAGCGATTTCAAGTGATGTATGTGTTACAATAAAAGCGTTAATTTAGTAAATGTACACAGTTCCCAGCAGTTATATGCCTAAAATGCATATAACCTAACCTACAATCGTCCGAAAATTCATACATTGACTGCAGCACGATTTTACTGTGGCACATGTATCCAGCTAACGCTTCAGTTTTGCTATGATTCCACGTTGGCAGTCCTCCCGAGTAGGCGCCATCTCGTATCCACTAGATCAACTAAATTTGTCACGTGACTTGCTCTGTATTATCGCCAATATGGCGGAACTCGTAATTGGGAATGCAATCACGAGAATACGCTTTTCGTCCTTATGTGAGCAGATTTTGAGCTGGGTGAGGTCTCATTCGAAAGAGGAAGGTTCAGTGCAGCGCGCTCTGGTCATCGTTTGAGTCACAAAACTCTTTTCGTGACCTAAAAATACGTTGATTCATGCGGGTGTATTTTGTCGATTTTTGCTCTACTTTGAACACTCATATTATTAGATATCAACACAATCTCGTCGACCAATGACCAGAGCGCGCTGCACTGAACCTTTCTCTTTCGAATGAGACCTCGCCCAGCTCAAAATTCGCTCATACAGGGTGTCCCATCTAAGACGAGACAGCCGGTTTTCTCCTAAACTATAGGAGATAAAAATATAAAAAAAATAGGCAATTGCATGGTTCGAGGGGGCCAATTAATTAGCGCGAACGAATTTTTTTATCGATTATTATTTTAAAAGATACGATGGTCAAGTTCGGTTTTTCAAATGGAACTATTTTTTTTGAACACCTGAGTTGATAGTGCGTTCCAAGACAAATTCAATAAGCTTTAATGTATACACTTTATTTTCACTGGTTTTTAAGATATTGCGCTTGCAAATTTACTGATTTTCACTGGAAGAAAACTGTCTGGTATAGCACGGACCGGGGACGGTTTTACTGGCTCCACTTGTGACACTGCCTTTTGAAATAGATACCTACCTGCCAAAGGTCTACGCCAGGCCCAAAGGCTGGACAATTTTTTTCCGTCAGAAATGCTACTTAGGTAGGTACATCTGCGGTATCGAGAAGCGCACCGTTACTTTTATTTCGCACTTGCTTCTACGCTCGGATGGCCGGTTCTTTTGGGAGGGATGCAAGTTCGATTGGTTAGGTTAGGAGGAGTGAAAGTTGCTAGATTAAATTTCAATCATAGGGAGCAGATTGTATCAGAACCATTCGGATTTGCATTCCTCACAAACGGCTGCTCTCTTGAAGAGGCCCTCTTCACAGCAATGCCCACCTTCTCTCGCACGGAATACGTTAACGCTTGCTTTTGTTCTGATATTGAAGCTCGTGTTTATACTCGAGAGGACCACGCGTCGACAGCGGGCTACCCCTTTTCTTCCTGTGTCTCTCCACGAGCCGTGTTGACGGTGGATTGTAGGAGCGTAGATATCTGGATGCCAGTTATTGAATTCAGGAGACGATAGAAACATTTTATTACAAAACACACATGTACTATAATTAAAGTAAATCGTATTCCTCTCGGGCAGGAGTACTGATAATGATCGAACTTGCGCCCCACTTCGCGCAGACCAATTACACGGAGGGTAGTCGGGTCACACACTGCCCAAATGATACAGGGTAATTCTGGAGCAACGCCCGTCAAGGAGATGCGCTGGTACCCCGTGGCGAGGACAGACCTTCGCATTGCCTCACCCGATTTTTATGGTTTTTTTCCGGAAAAAGGTACGAATCCTAGGCCGAACGTAGCGAATTGAAGTCGACCCTCCGCAGTCGAGGGTGAATTATCCATTACAGCGTATTAAGAAACCCTTTTCTTCGTCGTATCGAAAGGGAAGTGGTGCCAATGGATTCCTTATGTTTTTCTGACGAAAATCATACCAAATGTCATGCAAATCGGACTACTTTGACACAAGCTATTTGTATTCCTATGTAAAAGTTGTCCGATTTACACGACATTTGTAATGATTTTCATCGGAAAACCCCAAGGAATCCATCGGCGACACTTCCATATCCATACGATAAGGAATAACGAATTGTTTTATTTCTTAAAAAGGTAGGTACAGGCTGATTCTGGTGCTGCGCCCGTCACCCCGTGGCGAGGACAACACCCCGCAGTGCCCATCGAATTTTATGGCTTTCGACCCTCGAAGGGTTTGGAATACCATTAAGAAGTGAGAAATGTTCAGGATTTCAAATGTTTGCTTCTTTTCTTCATCGTATCGAAGGGCAAGTGGCGCCAATGGATTCCTGACGTACCGTCGATTAAAATCATACCAAATTTCATGTAAATCGGACTATTTTTAACCAAGTCAAGTCAGCTTGAAATGACATAAATCGATATTCCATGGAATTTCCTTCATTATGGTCCGAATTACGTCGTTCTTAGTATCAGCTTCATCGGCGAAACATAAGGAATCGATAGGTGTCGGTTTTGCAAAGATCTGATGAAAAATGCGCAAGTCGAAGATTTCTCACTCCCTATTAGGCACTCGGACCCCTTCGCGTGTGGAAAGCCATAAAATTCGGTCAGACACTGCGAGGGGTTGTCCTCGCCACGGGGTACCAGGCCGCCGCATCTCCTTCACGGGCGCCGCTCCATAATTACCCTGTATCTGGTTAGGAAATAAAATAATTCTTTATTCTTTATCGTATGGATATGGAAGTGTCGCGGATGGATTCCTTGGGGATTTCCGATGAAAATCATGCCAAATGTCGTGTAAATCGGACAACTTTTACATAGGAATACAAATAGCTTGTGTCAAAGTAGTCCGATTTGCATGACATTTGGTATGATTTTCGTCAGAAAAACATAAGGAATCCATTGGCACCACTTCCCTTTCGATACGACGAAGAAAAGGGTTTCTTAATACGCTGTAATGGATAATTCACCCTCGACTGCGGAGGGTCGACTTCAATTCGCTACGTTCGGCCTAGGATTCGTACCTTTTTCCGAAAAAAGCCATAAAATTCGATGGGCACTGCGGGGTGTTGTCCTCGCCACGGGGTGACGGGCGCAGCACCAGAATCAGCCTGTACCTACCTTTTTAAGAAATAAAACAATTCGTTATTCCTTATCGTATGGATATGGAAGTGTCGCCGATGGATTCCTTGGGGTTTTCCGATGAAAATCATTACAAATGTCGTGTAAATCGGACAACTTTTACATAGGAATACAAATAGCTTGTGTCAAAGTAGTCCGATTTGCATGACATTTGGTATGATTTTCGTCAGAAAAACATAAGGAATCCATTGGCACCACTTCCCTTTCGATACGACGAAGAAAAGGGTTTCTTAATACGCTGTAATGGATAATTCACCCTCGACTGCGGAGGGTCGACTTCAATTCGCTACGTTCGGCCTAGGATTCGTACCTTTTTCCGGAAAAAAACCATAAAAATCGGGTGAGGCAATGCGAAGGTCTGTCCTCGCCACGGGGTACCAGCGCATCTCCTTGACGGGCGTTGCTCCAGAATTACCCTGTATCATTTGGGCAGTGTGTGACCCGACTACCCTCCGTGTAATTGGTCTGCGCGAAGTGGGGCGCAAGTTCGATCATTATCAGTACTCCTGCCCGAGAGGAATACGATTTACTTTAATTATAGTACATGTGTGTTTTGTAATAAAATGTTTCTATCGTCTCCTGAATTCAATAACTGGCATCCAGATATCTACGCTCCTACAATCCACCGTCAACACGGCTCGTGGAGAGACACAGGAAGAAAAGGGGTAGCCCGCTGTCGACGCGTGGTCCTCTCGAGTATAAACACGAGCTTCAATATCAGAACAAAAGCAAGCGTTAACGTATTCCGTGCGAGAGAAGGTGGGCATTGCTGTGAAGAGGGCCTCTTCAAGAGAGCAGCCGTTTGTGAGGAATGCAAATCCGAATGGTTCTGATACAATCTGCTCCCTATGATTGAAATTTAATCTAGCAACTTTCACTCCTCCTAACCTAACCAATCGAACTTGCATCCCTCCCAAAAGAACCGGCCATCCGAGCGTAGAAGCAAGTGCGAAATAAAAGTAACGGTGCGCTTCTCGATACCGCAGATGTACCTACCTAAGTAGCATTTCTGACGGAAAAAAATTGTCCAGCCTTTGGGCCTGGCGTAGACCTTTGGCAGGTAGGTATCTATTTCAAAAGGCAGTGTCACAAGTGGAGCCAGTAAAACCGTCCCCGGTCCGTGCTATACCAGACAGTTTTCTTCCAGTGAAAATCAGTAAATTTGCAAGCGCAATATCTTAAAAACCAGTGAAAATAAAGTGTATACATTAAAGCTTATTGAATTTATCTTGGAACGCACTATCAACTCAGGTGTTCAAAAAAAATAGTTCCATTTGAAAAACCGAACTTGACCATCGTATCTTTTAAAATAATAATCGATAAAAAAATTCGTTCGCGCTAATTAATTGGCCCCCTCGAACCATGCAATTGCCTATTTTTTTTATATTTTTATCTCCTATAGTTTAGGAGAAAACCGGCTGTCTCGTCTTAGATGGGACACCCTGTATAAGGACGAAAAGCGTATTCTACTAACCCCATGTTTCGGGCCATATTGTGTCGGTATACAGCGCGCTGCATTACCTGTGTCTACCCCCTTAAGTACGCTTTGAAAAATATACACCAAATTATGTGGTCCCCTCCTCGAAGTGACAGAAAATATAACCTACATACAGTGTGTCCGCGGGAAAGCTAAACAGCCGGCTTCCTCCTAAACTATTGGAGATAAAAATATAAAAAAAATAGGGAATTGCATGGTTCGAGGGGGCCAATTAATTAGCGCGAACGAATTTTTTTATCGATTATTATTTTAAAAGATACGATGGTCAAGTTCGGTTTTTCAAATGGAACTATTTTTTTTGAATACCTGAGTTGATAGTGCGTTCCAAGACAAATTCAATAAGCTTTAATGTATACACTTTATTTTCACTGGTTTTTGAGATATTGCGCTTGCAAATTTACTGATTTTCACTGGAAGAAAACTGTCTGGTATAGCACGGACCGGGGACGGTCTTACTGGATCCACGGGTGGCACTGCCTTTTGAAATAGATACCTACCTGCCAAAGGTCTACGCCAGGCCCAAAGGCTGGACAATTTTTTTCCGTCAGAAATGCTACTTAGGTAGGTACATCTGCGGTATCGAGAAGCGCACCGTTACTTTTATTTCGCACTTGCTTCTACGCTCGGATGGCCGGTTCTTTTGGGAGGGATGGAAGTTCGATTGGTTAGGTTAGGAGGAGTGAAAGCTGCTAGACTAAATTTCAATCATAGGGAGCAGATTGTATCAGAACCATTCGGATTTGCATTCCTCACAAACGGCTGCTCTCTTGAAGAGGCCCTCTTCACAGCAATGCCCACTTTCTCTCGCACGGAATACGTTAACGCTTGCTTTTGTTCTGATATTGAAGCTCGTGTTTATACTCGAGAGGACCACGCGTCGACAGCGGGCTACCCCTTTTCTTCCTGTGTCTCTCCACGAGCCGTGTTGACGGTGGATTGTAGGAGCGTAGATATCTGGATGCCAGTTATTGAATACAGGAGACGATGGAAACATTTTATTACAAAACACACATGTACTATAATTAAAGTAAATCGTATTCCTGTCGGGCAGGAGTTCTGATAATGATCGGACTTGCGCCCCACTTCGCGCAGACCAATTACACGGAGCGTAGTCGGGTCACACACTGCCCAAATGATACAGGGTAATTCTGGAGCAACGCCCGTCAAGGAGATGCGCTGGCACCCCGTGGCGAGGACAGACCTTCGCTGTGCCTCACCCGATTTTTATGGCTTTTTTCCGGAAAAAGGTACGAATCCTGGGTCGAACGTAGCGAATTGAAGTCGACCCTCCGCAGTCCAGGGGGAATTATCCATTACAGCGTATTAAGAAACCCTTTTCTTCATCGTATCGAAAGGGAAGTGACGCCAATGGATTCCTTATGTTTTTCTGACGAAAATCATACCAAATGTCATGCAAATCGGACTACTTTGACACAAGCTATTTGTATTCCCTATGTAAAAGTTGTCCGATTTACACGACATTTGTAATGATTTTCATCGGAAAACCCCAAGGAATCCATCGGCGACACTTCCATATCCATACGATAAGGAATAACGAATTGTTTTATTTCATAAAAAGGTAGGTACAGGCTGATTCTGGTGCTGCGCCCGTCACCCCGTGGCGAGGACAACACCCCGCAGTGCCCATAGAATTTTATGGCTCTTTTCGGAAAAAGGTACGAATCCTGGGCCGAACGTAACGAATTGAAGTCGACCCTCCGCAGTCGAGGGTGAATTATCCATTTGAGCGTATTAAGAAACCCCTTTCTTCATCGTATCGAAAGGGAAGTGACGCCAATGGATTCCTTATGTTTTTCTGACGAAAATCATACCAAATGTCATGCAAATCGGACTACTTTGACACAAGCAATTTGTATTCCTTATGTAAGAGTTGTCCGATTTCCATGACACTTGGCATGATTTTCATCGGAAATCCCCAAGGAATCTATCTGCGACACTTCCATATCCATACGATAAAAAATAAAGAATTATTTTATTTCCTAACCAGATACAGGGTAATTATGGAGCAACGCCCGTCAAGGAGATGCGGCGGCCTGGTACCCCGTGGCGAGGACAGTCCTTCGTATTGCCTCACCCGATTTTTATGGCTTTTTCCGGAAAAAGGTACGAATCCTGGGCCGAACGTAGCGAATTGAGGTCGAGCCCCCGCAGTCGAGGGTGAAATATCCATTTGAGCGTATTAAGAAATTCTTGGCTTCGTCGTATCGAAAGGGAAGTGGTGCCAATGGATTCCTTATGTTTTTCTGACGAAAATCATACCAAATGTCATGCAAATCGGACTACTTTGACACAAGCTATTTGTATTCCTTATGTAAAAATAGTCCGATTTTCATGATGTTTGGCATGATTTTAATCGGGAGAACGCCCGGAATCCATTGGCGTCACTTCCCCTTCGATACGATGAAGAAAAGAGTTTCTTAATACGCTCAAATGGATATTTCACCCTCGACTGTGAAGGGTCGACTTCAATTCGTTACGTTCGGCCCAGGATTCGTACCTTTTTCCGAAAAGAGCCATAAAAATCGGGTGAGGCACAGCGAAGGACTGTCCTCGCCACGGGGTACCAGGCCGCCGCATCTCCTTGACGGGCGTTGCTCCATAATTACCCTGTATCTGGTTAGGAAATAAAATAATTCTTTATTTTTTATCGTATGGATATGGAAGTGTCGCAAATAGATTCCTTGGGGATTTCCGATGAAAATCATGCCAAGTGTCGTGGAAATCGGACAACTCTTACATAAGGAATACAAATTGCTTGTGTCAAAGTAGTCCGATTTGCATGACATTTGGTATGATTTTCGTCAGAAAAACATAAGGAATCCATTGGCACCACTTCCCTTTCGATACGACGAAGCAAAGAATTTCTTAATACGCTCAAATGGATATTTCACCCTCGACTGCGGGCGCTCGACCTCAATTCGCTACGTTCGGCCCAGGATTCGTACCTTTTTCCGGAAAAAGCCATAAAAATCGGGTGAGGCAATGCGAAGGTCTGTCCTCGCCACGGGGTGCCAGCGCATCACACATTTGGGCAGTGTGTGACCCGACTACCCTCCGTGTAATTGGTCTGCGCGAAGTGGGGCGCAAGTTCGATCATTATCAGTACTCCTGCCCGAGAGGAATACGATTTACTTTAATTATAGTACATGTGTGTTTTGTAATAAAATGTTTCTAACGTCTCCTGAATTCAATAACTGGCATCCAGATATCTACGCTCCTACAATCCACCGTCAGCACGGCTCGTGGAGAGACACAGGAAGAAAAGGGGTAGCCCGCTGTCGACGCGTGGTCCTCTCGAGTATAAACACGAGCTTCAATATCAGAACAAAAGCAAGCGTTAACGTATTCCGTGCAAGAGAAGGTGGGCATTGCTGTGAAGAGGGCCTCTTCAAGAGAGCAGCCGTTTGTGAGGAATGCAAATCCGAATGGTTCTGATACAATCTGCTCCCTATGATTGAAATTTAGTCTAGCAACTTTCACTCCTCCTAACCTAACCAATCGAACTTGCATCCCTCCCAAAAGAACCGGCCATCCGAGCGTAGAAGCAAGTGCGAAATAAATATACCGCAGATGTACCTACCTAAGTAGCATTTCTGACGGAAAAAAATTGTCCAGCCTTTGGGCCTGGCGTAGACCTTTGGCAGGTAGGTATCTATTTCAAAAGGCAGTGCCACCCGTGGAACCAGTAAGACCGTCCCCGGTCCGTGCTATACCAGACAGTTTTCTTCCAGTGAAAATCAGTAAATTTGCAAGCGCAATATCTTAAAAACCAGTGAAAATAAAGTGTATACATTAAAGCTTATTGAATTTGTCTTGGAACGCACTATCAACTCAGGTGTTCAAAAAAAATAGTTCCATTTGAAAAACCGAACTTGACCATCGTATCTTTTAAAATAATAATCGATAAAAAAAATCGTTCGCGCTAAATAAGTGGCCCCCTCGAACCATGCAATTCCCTATTTTTTTTATATTTTTATCTCCAATAGTTTAGGAGGGAGCCGGCTGTTTAGCTTTCCCGCGGACACACTGTATATGCTACATGACAATACCCATACTGCACACATCGTGGCGGCAACGTTGCAGGATGGTTGCAGTAACCTTGCAGTGTTGTATGGCTGCAGCGCAATGTCGATGTAACGTTGCTGCGACGTTGCCGTGCAACATTGCACGGGGCGGACATAGAATTATTGCTGCATAGTTGCATCAATGTTAGGTTGCAATATTGCACGGCAACGATCCTGCAATATTTCTGCAACGTTACGGCATCGTTTGGCAACGTTTCCACAATGTTGATGCAACGTTGTGCCAGTATTGCGGCAACATTCCTGCAACGTTGCCGCAACGTTGCTGCAACTACCATTAAAACCTAAAATATTTCCGTTGTTTTTAATGATTCGAGAAAATGTCTAAGGAAAAAAATGTTTGCTTCAGGGAGACAATTATTCTGACGGAGACGATATTTTTCTCAAGGTTATATTTCCCGAAATTTCAAGATCATCGATGGTTTTTTTAATGGGATGACGTATTTTCATTACTGTAACGTTATAGCCAATAAAAATACAAATTCAACCATGTATAATATGTTCTCCTTTTTTGACATTTGTGATTTTTGACATCCTGTTGACATTTTGTCGTAACATTAAAAACAACGGAGATATTTCAAGCTTAAATGTTAGGTGACGCAACCTGTTTATTTTAATGTGTAGAATGTCACAGGGTGGAAGTTGTAGTACATACGTACAGTAGCGGACAAAAATGTTACCACTTTTCCGAACCTCGTTACGTCTATTACTTTTTAACCATTCGTAGACACTCTGGGTGTGGGCCACCCATAAGCTGATTTTGACGCTCTGTACCTTTTCCAATACGTAGATTCTACGTAGAATATCGAGGATATTCGTGGAATATCTATTTTTTACAATTACTGAAATACCCTACCTTATACAGGGTGTCCCACCTAAGGCTGGACAGCCGGTTTCGGTTTTTCAAATGGTACTATTTTCTTTGAACACCTGAGTTGATAGTGCGTTCCAAGACAAATTCAATAAGCTTTAATGTATACACTTTATTTTCACTGGTTTTTAAGATATTGCGCTTGCAAATTTACTGATTTTCACTGGAAGAAAACTGTCTGGTATAGCACGGACCGGGGACGGTCTTACTGGCTCCACGGGTGGCACTGCCTTTTGAAATAGATACCTACCTGCCAAAGGTCTACGCTAGGCCCAAAGGCTGGACAATTTTTTTCCGTCAGAAATGTTACTTAGGTAGGTACATCTGCGGTATCGAGAAGCGCACCGTTACTTTTATTTCGCACTTGCTTCTACGCTCGGATGGCCGGTTCTTTTGGGAGGGATGCAAGTTCGATTGGTTAGGTTAGGAGGAGTGAAAGTTGCTAGACTAAATTTCAATCATAGGGAGCAGATTGTATCAGAACCATTCGGATTTGCATTACTCACAAACGGCTGCTCTCTTGAAGAGGCCCTCTTCACAGCAATGCCCACCTTCTCTCGCACGGAATACGTTAATGCTTGCTTTTGTTCTGATATTGAAGCTCGTGTTTATATTCCAGAGGACCACGCGTCGACAGCGGGCTACCCATTTTCTTCCTGTGTCTATCCACGAGCCGTGTTGACGGTGGATTGTAGGAGCGTAGATATCTGGATGCCAGTTATTGAATTCAGGAGACGATAGAAACATTTTATTACAAAACACACATGTACTATAATTAAAGTAAATCGTATTCCTCTCGGGTAGGAGTACTGATCATGATCGAACTTGCGCCCCACTTCGCGCAGACCAATTACACGGAGGGTAGGCGGGTCACACACTGTCCAATTGATACAGGGTAATTCTGGAGCAACGCCCGTCAAGGAGATGCGCTGGCACCGCGTGGCGAGGGCAGACCTTCACATTGCCTCACCCGATTTTTATGGCTTTTTCCGGGAAAAGATACGAATCCTGGGCCGGACCCTTTTCTTCATCGTATCGAAAGGGAAGTGACGCCAATGGATTCCTTATGTTCTTTTGACGAAAATCATACCAAATGTCATGCAAATCGGACTACTTTGACACAAGCTATTTGTATTCCTGATGTAAGAGTTGTCCGATTTCCACGACACTTGGCATGATTTTCATCGGAAAACCCCAAGGAATGCATCCGCGACACTTCCATATCCATACGATAAGGAATAACGAATTGTTTTATTTCTTAAAAAGGTAGGTACAGGCTGATTCTGGTGCTGCGCCCGTCACCCCGTGGCGAGGACAACACCCCGCAGTGCCCATCGAATTTTATGGCTTTTTTCGGAAAAAGGTACGAATCCTGGGCCGAACGTAGCGAATTGAAGTCGACCCTCCGCAGTCGAGGGTGAAATATATATTTGAGCGTATTAAGAAATTCTTTTCTTCGTCGTATCGAAAGGGAAGTGACGCCAATGGATTTCTTATGTTTTTCTGATGAAAATCATACCAAATGTCATACAAATCACACTACTTTGACACAAGCAATTTGTATTCCTTATGTGAGTTGTCCGATTTACACGATATTTGGCATGATTTTCATCGGAAATCCCCAAGGAATCCATCCGCGACACTTCCATATCCATACGATAAAGAATAAAGAATTATTTTATTTCCTAAACAGATACAGGGTAATTAGGGAGCAACGCCCGTTAGGAAATAAAATAATTCTTTATTCTTTATCGTATGGATATGGATGTGGTGCCGATGGATTCCTTGGGGTTTTCCGATGAAAATCATGCCAAGTGTCGTGGAAATCGGACAACTCTTACAAAAGGAATACAAATTGCTTGTGTCAAAGTAGTGCGATTTGTATGACATTTGGTATGATTTTCCTCAGAAAAACCTAAGGAATCCATTGGCACCACTTCCCTTTCGATACGATGAAGAAAAGGGTTTCTTAATACGCTGTAATGGATAATTCACCCTCGACTGCGGAGGGTCGACTTCAATTCGCTACGTTCGGCCCAGGATTCGTACCTTTTTCCGGAAAAAAAACCATAAAAATCGGGTGAGGCAATGCGAAGGTCTGTCCTCGCCACGGGGTGCCAGCGCATCTCCTTGACGGGCGTTGCTCCAGAATTACCCTGTATCAATTGGGCAGTTTGTGACCCGACTACCCTCCGTGTAATTGGTCTGCGCGAAGTGGGGCGCAAGTTCGATCATTATCAGTACTCCTGCCCGAGAGGAATACGATTTACTTTAATTATAGTACATGTGTGTTTTGTAATAAAATGTTTCTATCGTCTCCTGAATTCAATAACTGGCATCCAGATATTTACGCTCCTACAATCCACCGTCAACACGGCTCGTGGAGAGACACAGGAAGAAAAGGGGTAGCCCGCTGTCGACGCGTGGTCCTCTCGAGTATAAACACGAGGTTCAATATCAGAACAAAAGCAAGCGTTAACGTATTCCGTGCGAGAGAAGGTGGGCATTGCTGTGAAGAGGGCCTCTTCTCGAGAGCAGCCGTTTGTGAGGAATGCAAATCCGAATGGTTCTGATACAATCTGCTCCCTATGATTGAAATTTAGTCTACCAACTTTAACTCCTCCTAACCTAACCAATCGAACTTGCATCCCTCCCAAAAGAACCGGCCATCCGAGCGTAGAAGCAAGTGCGAAATAAAAGTAACGGTGCGCTTCTCGATACCGCAGATGTACCTAACTAAGTAGCATTTCTGACGGAAAAAAATTGTCCTGCCTTTGGGCCTGGCGTAGACCTTTGGCAGGTAGCTATCTATTTAAAAAGGCAGTGCCACCCGTGGATCCAGTAAGACCGTCCCCGGTCCGTGCTATACCAGACAGTTTTCTTCCAGTAAAAATCAGTAAATTTGCAAGCGCAATATCTTAAAAACCAGTGAAAATAAAGTGTATACATTAAAGCTTATTGAATTTGTCTTGGAACGCTCTATCAACTCAGGTGTTCAAAAAAAATAGTTCCATTTGAAAAACCGAACTTGACCATCGTATCTTTTAAAATAATAATCGATAGAAAAATTCGTTTGCGCTAATTAATTGGCCCCCTCGAACCATGCAATTCCCTATTTTTTTAATATTTTTATCGGCAATACTTTAGGAGAAAACCGGATGTCCAGTCTTAGGTGGGACACCCTGTATATGCAATATAAATTCATTATTTCCAAAGCCGACTTACAAACTATTATTTTTTTTAAAATATTATATCTGCACAACAACTCTGTAGTTTTTAGCTTTTAATATTGAAATTTGTAAAAGTTACCATTTTTAAAAGATTTTCTTCGTTTTTTCCTGGACATATGGCATTCTATTTTTTTTCTACAGAAACTGTAGTCAAATCTCAATTAAACAACTATTGGAATACATTCTAGAGACCTTGAAGTTGATCCATGAATTTTTTCATAACGATTGGATTCTTCAGATGAAAATGGCAGTCGTTCAAAAATTGCTCTGGGTGTGGGCCACCTAGTATGTGGAAGGGAATCGAAGAAAGGGGTGTGTCAACGAAGAGTTAATATCAACTTAAAGCGGCAGTATGTGCCTAATATACATATCTTGAAAGACACATATAAGCTGTAAAAAACCCAGTTACAGTTGAATTTATTTAACTAACAAACAAAAACCCTATATAACATTAAACATTTTTAAAGCCAACAAGAAGTTACCGCTATTGAACATTAATAAAAAAAATCTAATATTTGTGGGGGCACCTTTTGCTTTTAGGACAACCTGAAAAGTTACTAAACATTGTAACTTTTTTGTCGGCCCCAAAAATGTGTTACCCCGTTCAATGTCATAAAATACTTTTGTTTGTCAGTTAAAGAAATTCAACTTTAACTGAGTTTTATACAGCTTTAAATTGTTCACAGTCCCAAATGTATGCTAAAGAATAACAAAAATAGAACAAATCGAAAAAGTGATACCTTTTTTGTCCGCTTGTGTACTGTTACAAAACCAAAATGGAGTTTGTCAAAATGAGCCTTCGTTACTTACTAATTTGAGTTTAAAGTTTTGCACGGTAGGAGTATAATTTCGAATACGTTAGCAGTCTTATCAATCAGTGGTTGTAGCTGCGGTGGTAAAGTGTTCGCCTACGACGCTACAGGTCTCCGGTTGGAATCCCGTTTGGGGGAAACAATTTTCTATTAAGGAACCACGGGCTTTGTACTTCTATGATTGTCGCGTGCTCCGTATCACAGACACACATACAGGGTGATTTTCTCGGTGTGCCTGATCAAAGAAATGCCGCCTGGTCAACCGTGACGAGGTCAACCCTCCGTGGTGTCTCTCCGAATTTATGGATTTCGACCCTCGAAGGGGTTGGAGTACCTATTAAGAAGTGCGAAATGTCCCGTTTCCGCATTTCTCATCAGATCTCTACGAAAACGGTGCCAATCGATTCCTTATGTTTCGCCGATGAAACTGACACCAAGAACGACGTATTTTGGAAAATAATGAAGGAAATTTCATGAAAAATTAATTTCCATAACCACAAGCTATTTTCGTTAATAATAGTCCGATTTACATGAAATTTGGTATGATTTTCATCGGAAAAAGATAAGGAATCCATCGGTGTTACTTCCATATCGATACGAATAAGAATAAAGATTGATTTTTTCTGAAACAGGTATGATACCTCGGCCCACCGAAGCGAATTCAGGTCGACTCCCCGCAGTCAAGGGTGAAAATGTGAAATATCAATTTCAGCTTATTAAGAAATTCTTCATTCTTTGATTGGCGGTATGATTTTCATTAGAAAAACATAAGGAATCCATTGGTGTCACTTTCATACCCATACGATAAAGAATAAAGTATTTCTTACTATGCTGAAATGAATATTTCACATTTTCTTCCTCGACTGCGGGGGGTCGACCTCGATTCGTTGCGGTCGGCCGAGGATTCATACCTGTTTCAGAACAACTGAATTGTTAATTGTTTACCACATCGATATGGAAGTGATACCGATGGATTCCTTACGTTTTGCCGATGAAAATTATACCAAATTTCATGTAATTCGGACTATTTTTAACGAAGCTAGCGAGAAATTTTATAAATTATTTTTTCATCTAATTTCCTTCATTATGCTCCGAATTGCGTCGTTCTTGGTGTTAGTTTCATTGACGAAACATAAGGAATCGATTGGCACCGTTTTCGTAGAGATCTGATGAGAAATGCGGGAACGGAACATTTCGCACTTCTTAATTGCGGCCTTTACACGGACGTTCTTGCGTGGCACTTTTACGCGCCACACGCCAGCGCGGCACGCATTTGGCGTGGCGGGCCGGAACGTCGGAAGGAGCGCGCTCCTTCTCACAGGCCAGAAGATCGTACCCGTCACTACTTAGAGACAGCGAGTTCGGGCTCCCATTTCTACGTCGACTCCACATGCTTTTTCCAGGAACCAGCGCAGTCTTATATTGTGTACTACCTGTTCCATGTATATTATCGATCTGCGAAACGATCGGCAAAACACGATCGCGATATACGTAGGTTTGCGAAAAGTATACGAATTCCTCGATATACCTGGCTTATAGAGGATATCATAAATGCTGTTACTGTAGGGCACACTGAAACATCTGTTTTTACGAAGCTACATTTGGTTTACCTGAAGGTGCTATAAATTATGGAAATGGTTTATTACTCAGTTATAACGACTGTATTGCGATCTGCATTCTCCTTGCGGACGAAAAGTTTCCACCTCATCGGACGTTCTTGCTAGCATCTTGTGCGTGGTTAGAAGTGTGGCGCGCCGGAATTCCACGTTCTTGCGTGCGAGTAGAACCGTTGTCAGGCGTGTCGCGTCCAAAAGTGTGGCGCGCAAGAATTTTCGCCGCAAGCAAACCTCGACTCAAGAGGTAACGCTACCGATAAGCCGTGCCTCGATGGGTTTCAAGGACTTCGACCCTCGAGCCCAGGGGGGCCTTACAATGTTGCCCCTTAAGAAGTGACGAATCAAAAATTCTACATTTTTCATCAGATCTTGGCGAAAGTGGTGTGAATCGTTTCCTTATGTGTTCCCGATGAAAATGGTCCAAAAACGACACAAATCGGATCGTAATTAAGGAATCTTCATAATAAATTGATTTCCAAAACTTCGTTAAAAATAGTTCGATTTACATGAAATTTGGTATAATTTTAATTTGAAAAACATAAGAAATGCATCGGTATTACTTCCATATCGATACAATAAAGAATAAAGAATACAGTTTTTCTGAAACAGGTATGTATCCTCGGCCGACCGCTGCGAATCGAGGTCGGCGACCCACAGTCGAGGGTGAAATATTCATTACAGCGTGTTAAGAGATTCATTATTCGTCATCGTATCGATATGAAAATAACACTAATGGATTCCTGGCGTTCTCCCAATTAAAATTATCACAAATATCATGGAAATCGGACTACTTTTACACAAGCAATACAAATTATAAAAGGAGTAGGCATTTCTTAAACACACTCTCTTATCGTATCGATATGGAAGTGACATCAATGGATTCCTGGCTCATCCTGGAGTCCAACGAGAGTGTAACGTATCCAACAGCATGATTAGATCGATGTAGACTATGTGATCCGTAGGGTGATCAAAATAATTGTGAAAACTTTGTTTTATGAGGGCTGCTCGGATTTCGGTGGTCCGAACGATGACCAGAACGAGTAAAGAACATTGCTGATTGGCCAAATTTTCCTAGAAGAGGAGGGACCTTCCCTCTGCAAGTTCGACGGCGTAGGAGGTACCACCCCCCCCCCCCTCTCGATAACGTAGAGGTGTAAAAGTAGACATCTGCTTACCAAAACTAGACAGATTGATCGGTCAGAATCTCGCCCCGGGTCGTGGTTTATAACCGCATTGTCCCGCAGGTCTGCGGGGGAACCCGCCGATGGAGCAATATACGGATTAACTCAGACCGGAGAAATTCAAAATCGCTGAAAAACGGCACGATGTCGATTTTCCCTTTTCGACATCTGGCAGACAAATGCTTCCCGACGAAACCTTCGAAAACAAGCAATTAACTACTTAGGTAGTTGTAAACCAGGGTTGACTAACTGGTGGCTCGCGAGCCACCGGGGCCCCTACGCCTTGCTGCCACGCTCCATACCTACCAGACTCTGACAGACATAATTTACTAGGTTGCAGATGAAAATAAATAACATCATGATTTTGGTTAATAAAGTTTAATCTATTAATCGTATATTAATCTATTTCAGACAACTACAACAACTGATTTTATGGTAACAGTGCGCATATGAGTTTTGTACGGCGCTCTATTTGAAGCACTATAACTCCGGACATAACCACTATTTTTGCATACAATTTTTTTTTCATATTCCCTAAAGATTGACAAATGAAGCCACAAAGCTGCAAGTAAATATGTTTAATTTTTTGGTTTGAAAAAATTCTCGTTTACTTCTTACCGCTTGTAGCGGCTCGCAGAGTCTTGACTGCCAGGCGCGCCGCGCGCCTCAGAATTTTCCGCACTGTCGGAAAGTCCACGCGCCACGCCAAACCCTTGTCTTCAAGTGCCGCTTTCCTTTTCTAACTACCTTTTCTGTCTCTAATGTAAACTTTTCTGAAGTCGAGGTTTGCGCGCCACACTTTTGGACGCGACACGCCTGACAATGGTTCTACTCGCACGCAAGAACGTGGAATTCCGGCGCGCCACACTTCTAACCACGCACAAGATGCTAGCAAGAACGTCCGATGATGTGGAAACTTTTCGTCCGCAAGGAGAATGCAGATCGTAATACAGTCGTTATAACTGAGTAATAAACCATTTCCATAATTTATAGCACCTTCAGGTAAACCAAATGTAGCTTCGTAAAAACAGATGTTTCAGTGTGCCCTACAGTAACAGCATTTATGATATCCTCTATAAGCCAGGTATATCGAGGAATTTGTATACTTTTCGCAAACCTACGTATATCGCGATCGTGTTTTGCCGATCGTTTCGCAGATCGATAATATACATGGAACAGGTAGTACACAATATAAGACTGCGCTGGTTCCTGGAAAAAGCATGTGGAGTCGACGTAGAAATGGGAGCCCGAACTCGCTGTCTCTAAGTAGTGACGGGTACGATCTTCTGGCCTGCGAGAAGGAGCGCGCTCCTTCCGACGTTCCGGCCCGCCACGCCAAATGCGTGCCGCGCTGGCGTGTGGCGCGCAAAAGTGCCACGCAAGAACGTCCGTGTAAAGGCCGCAAATAGGTACTCCAACCCCTTCGAGGGTCGAAATCCATAAATTCGGAGAGACACCACGGAGGGTTGACCTCGTCACGGTTGACCAGGCGACATTTCTTTGATCAGGCACACCGAGAAAATCACCCTGTAGATATATATATATTAGGCCGTCCCGAAAAAAATGAAAATGATTGCAGCGATATGCCTTAGTGCGGGAAAGTTGTGTCATGGGATGAATAACAACTGTGGAAAATTTCAGCCCTGTGAGTTAATATCTTCTGTTCCGGCAAGAGGCTTGAAATTGCGAAATTTGAGTAAAAGGTATAAAAATGGCCTTGCAGCCTGTCGCCCACCCTATGAGAACAGAATGACTCAGAAGAACTCACCACGTGACGGTGGCTGCATGTGGAGTTCTTCCCTAGCTCACCGTAACCACCCAACCTTGTGGACTAGAAGGCGAAATTTCATACAAATATCCTAATCGCAAAAGGAGACTCGAAGATGGGTTTATAGACTTGATGAAGTGTAAACATGAGATTTCTACTGAAAGGCGGGCATATGACTGCAGGAGTCAAGTGTGGCCCGAATGAAGCCATCCCTTGCGTCGACTGCAATTACTTTGCTGGATGCATCTGTTACGAGCTTTACCATACGCTCCATAGCCTAAATGTGGCAAGGGTATGCATCGAAGTTCCATGATTTGGTACAGCATCTTTTTCAGGGAGATGATTTCAACAGAGTCAAGTATAGATGGTGAAGTTATTGGACATTCGCCCCCAATTGATGAATTCGTAATAATCGGTAGCATCAAAATTCAAGGAAGCTGAAGAACATTTTCTGATTTCTACCGACTTCAGTTTTTGAGGTTCTGCCAGCACGCTACGCACAACAAGTTTTTTTATGTTGTCTCTGTCATCAGTTAACATAGTCAAATATATTATATTATATTATGTCATATTATATTATACTATATTATATTATATTATGTCATATTATATTATACTATATTATATTATATTATATTATATTATATTATATTAAAACAATCGTCACGTTATTTAACCAAGAAATACAGGTCAATCATTGATAAGGTAATTTCAAATAATGCAAACTTCGCCTTATCAGAAAACGTAATTTTGTCTATGTTAACTGATGACAGAGACAACTGTCGATGACAGATATCAGAGAACTTGATGTGTGTAAAGTGCTGGCAGAACGTGAGAAACTAAAGTCTGTAGAAATCCGAAAATGTTCTCCAGCTTCGTTGAATTTTGATGATACCGATTATGCTGACTTGATTATTTGGGACAGATGTCCAATAACTTTACCACCTATACTGGACTCTGTTGAAACCATCTCCCAGAAAAAAAAATGCTTGAGGAGGGAAAGATCCCAAAATAATGGGACTTCGAGGCATACCCTTGCCACACTTAGGCTATGGAGCGTATAGTGAAGCTCGTGAGAGAGGCATCTAGCAAAGTAATTGAAGTCGACGCAAGGGATGGCTTCATTCGGGCCACCCTTGACTTGTGCAGTCGTATGCCCACCTTTCAGTACAAATCTCATGTTTACACTTCATCAAGTCTATAAACCCATCTTCGAGTCTGGTTTCGCGATTAGGATATTTTTAATAAATTTCGCCTTCTAGTCCACAAGGTTAGGGTGGGTTAGGGCGGAACTCTACATGCAGCCACCATCACGTGGTGAGTTCTTCTGAGTCATTCTGATGGCATAGGGTGGGCGATAGGCTGCAAGGCCATTTGTATACTTTTTACTAAAATTTCGAAATTTCAAGGCTCTTGCCGGAACAGAAGATATTAACAAACAGGGTTGAAATTTTCCACAGTTGTTATGCATCCCAGGACACAACTTTCCCGCACTAAGCTCTAACGCTACAATCATTTTAATTTTTTTCGGGACTGCCTAATATATATACATATTGTTATAAAATAAGAATATAATAATAATAATAACAATAATATCAGAATAATAAAGTCTAATAATGAAGAAAAAAATTAAAAAATGTAAAATATAAAAAATCAACTAATGCTATATGTCGTCGTCGTCGGGGGGTGACGGCGGCGGCGTCAAGAGCCCCTCGAGCCACTCAGGGGAAAGCGACGGCGGCGGCGTCAGCAACCCCCCGCCGGCGATGGGGGCAGAGGCTGCGGCCTGCGCACGTCGATCCACGGCGGCGATGGAGACCGCGGCCGTCGCAGAGTCCCCAATTGCTGGTACGGCACCGTACGGTGCTGTCGTCGCGCACCCATCACGGGGCCACTCACTGGCCCCGACCGCCGCATCCGCAGACCCAACGGCGCGCGGATGCGCGGCCTGGGGCGCATCCTCCGCCAGGATCCGCGCCAACAACATCATTAATATAATTGGCAGACTCTGCTGCTGGTCCAAGAACGCATACACAAACGTCGATATAATATTAGCACGTGAATAAACATAATAAATATCAAACACATCAAATGCAATGCAAACTACTACATACCTGCGGAGGCGGCGACGAAGGCGGTGGTGATGGCCAATGGGGTGGCGAAGGTGGCAACGGCGTTGGCGGGTCCTAAACCATAGAAACCCACGAAATAATATTGGTATGATCGCCTGATTTGATCGGTTAAACGCGATAAATGTCAAAATAGTGTAAAGTACATACCTCAGAGGTGTCCCGGCATGGCTCGGGGTCGCATCCTGGAGCGATTCTTAGTAATCCCATTTTTCACTGTATTTGCACAAATGTCAAATTAAATAGATTGTTGTCAACAAAGATTGAAAGACAACTGGTTTCGCTGCATCTTCAAGCTCTCGTATGTAAAAACCCCGCCTATCTTGAAATCGAGAAGTGCGTGGCTTTGCAAAAGTAGGATTCCGTTATTCTCCACCTTCATTTTCGCCGACCACTCATTTTTTTCTTCGCACTCGTCATTTGGCTGAACCGCTTTCTCTTCTTCTTTGGGCACATCATTCGACTAGACCATACCACATTGATCGTGTATCGAACACGCATCGAACCACTCTGAACGTGTATTGAACATCTATCGTACCACTCTGATCGTGTATCGAATGTCTATCGCACCACCTTGATCTAATCGAACGTGTATCGAACCACTTTGATCGTGTGTGGAACATCTATCAAACGTCTATCGTACCACTCTGATCGTGTATCGAATGTGTATTAACCACTTCTACATAATTACATCCACCATCTTAATCTAGCGTTCATTACATGCAGGAGATTGGGTTGGGAGGGTGAAGAAAAACATTTTTTATATGCATTCAAAAATTGATTATATTTTATTTACGCATTTCCGTCTGGCGTTTAGATCACCAGAACATCTTCGGGCATCACATTCTTTCGATCAGTCTGTAGAAAAAGGATAATGCATCGCGGCTTCTCCAGCTGTGCAGATGCCTTCAGGGCCCATGAATGCTTGGTCGTGCTCTATAAGAGAGGATACTCGTACAGATCCCACGAGTGGAAACTAATGCTCAGGTTTTGTCCACAGTCCAAAGCATGTAGCAACGATAGCTTATTAACGTCGTCCAGCGTCACATGAGGCATACGCCATTGCACTTTAAGTAATTCAATTTCTGGTTCCAGCATCGGCGATCCTATTAGAGAATTGTTATCGTTGAGTGATCGTAATCCATTCGTGACGCGCATTAATAATCATGTGTTTGTAGTCCTCGCAAAAACCCAATAAATATTTATGTGGGATGCAAAAATTGAAATGATTTTTCACTGTTGGCCCATCGGGTCGTTTCAAGCTCCATCCGGCATTCTCCATATTTTTGTCTTCGTCAGATGTCAACGATATATAATTTTTAAGCATGCTAGTTATTCCAACGTTTCTGTTGCGATCAATCTCCACGCCATTCAGCTCATATCGAATGTCATCAAATAAGAACGCCATGCAATTATTTCCCAACATCACAGTTGCTGCACCATTTGGCTTATTTATCGTCAATTTCCCCTCTACGTAGACGAAACTTTCATACGGCAATGTGCATAAATCCTGCTGTTGTATGGGTATTCTTATCTCATCGCTGTATCCACACGTCGTGTTGACGTATGGGTTGTATGTGTGCGTCTCGAGTTTGACGATGCGATCATCAAAGGTCGGCTTCCCTGCAATGCTTAGAATATCAGCCATTTTTTCAACTTAAATGCGCACGATGAATCACACTGATTTAAAAAATGCAATGCCCGCAGCACTGAGCCTCTTCCTTTTAGCGTAATCAGATCTGTTGCAGTTGTTGCTGTTGTTGCTGTTGCAAACAATTTCGTTTGGAAGAAACGGGTTTCTAGAGTCGTTCATCATAAGCATTTTTTTCGTTCGCACCACACGTATTATCGCCGTCGTCGTCGTATATGCAGTCTCATGGTAATCTCTTCACCTCGAAAATCGAGCAACCGTCCATTTTGATCCACAACGCGTATCGTTAGATCCGCAATGACCCGCGCGGTGATTAGAAGGTAAATGATCTGCGCGGGCGTTTCCGATATCTTATATCCTGGTGGGACTCTCGGAGAAAATTCATGTATCGTGTTACATGGGCCCTTCAGGTCCATTGCGTGCTCGCTGTCCTCGCGTCGCTTTCTTTCGAAATAGACGATTCGGCGGAATCGTCTTGCGTGTAGCAGTCACGTTATGCTGAGCCCGTGGCAACAGCCGTAGGGACAACGACCGCGCTCGGCCCGGGCCCCGGTTATTTCTCAATAATCGAGGAAATACAGCTGCCGACGGGGCAGTTTTCCCCATTCATAGGGATTGTTCGAGGCTCGGCCCGCAATCGAGAGACGCGGAATGGGCATTCGTATCAGAGAGCTCGAGCTAGGAAGTCGCGACGGGCCAGAAGGCCGTCTAGATACCGCGACCACGTCTCCGCGTCGATTCCGCGAAGCGCACTCGGCCTATCGTAATTCGTAAAAGGGTAACTCCATCCGACACACCGAGAAACGGCCTCGCCGGGAGTGCCCTTACGCGTCAATCAGGACCGACGTACGACCGCGAAGAATAGCGACGATTCGAGACCAAGAGGTACGACGGACTCCAAGTCTCCGACTTCCATGTGCTACCTGAGAGCACAGCGAGCGACCGCGACCTACGCTTGGTTCAGCGACACCGCAAGCGGGCGAAACAATAGACGGCAAGCGTGCCGTGCGATATTGGAAAATAACTGTGAGCGACAGCTGAGACGGAGCGCCGTCTCTAGGTATGTTAATCCGATCTTACTTTCTTTGAGAATATATTTTACATTATTGGTTTTCCTTTAAATCCTTTGTACTCACTTATTCAACCCCTTATTACCTTCCCAATCCTTGGTAAGTATAGTCAAGGCGTACTTTAGCACCTTGACAGAGCGAAGAACCCCGTGAATCGCCCTAACCGCTCGGGGTGATTCACAAAAGTCCCTTCAGGACGTAACAATCGCATGTACACGCTTCCCATTGTTGTACGCGCCAGCAGTCACGCTATATTCTATGCGGATAATGTTCACGTTCATGATATTAATTGGATCGTCCGATTCGTGCCACCGCCCTGGTTCTAATATCCGATTCGTCGAGAATCCCAGTAGCGATCCAATATTATTGCGCTTCGTAAAATCTACGGCGAACGAGCAGTACAGCTCGCTTTTCATGGTGTTGTTGTTGGGACGCAACACTATAGGATACACATTGTTGTCACGGTCATCGTTGTTCTTGTCGTCGGTGCCGCCGAGATTTTGAGGATACCGCTCGAGTAATCGCTGCTTCAAATACTTGGCAATGGTGTCTAGTTCGTAGGAGCCATAGGGAATCGTAATATATTCATGGTCGGTGTTGGCGCTGTTTTTGTTGATGTCATAGTTTGTGGTGAAGTAGAATTTATCGTTGCTCGAGTCGATGTTGGGAATTGTATGATAAGTTTCAAAGGTTGTTGGGCCAAGCTCGTAATCATCATCGCTCAAATCTATGGGCGGAAAGTAGCTTACAGCGACGGTGCTATTCTTGCCGGTTAGAGTGAATGTTAACCACATATTCCGCTTGAACTGCTCGACTAGTACTGAAAAAGAGTGGTGAGAAGTCAATCCTTAAATTTGGTGCTGATCGTTTGTAGAAAGCGCAGACATAGTTGTCCACAATTGCTCTGATTGTACTTCTGATAAGACGTTCGATTGTATTCGATTTTCACGGCATCTTTATCCAGATGTTGTACCAATTCCTAGGCGGTCGAAGATTCCCGAAGTTGTCGAAATATATAGCTCGACACCCTCTCTTCGCATACGCCACCCAATGAGTCCCCGGCCCCTCGACATTGTCCAAATTTACGATACCCCTCTCGTTTCGACGTATTCCTCCGGCTGGTAGCGCGTTGCGCATAAAAACACCTCTAAAGAATGTAATACGCATACGTTTTGCCAACTCCTCCAATTGTGCATCGGTAGTTACACCCACAGGCATTTTTATTTTCTTTCCGGCGCTTTTTTTTCGTTTCGATATTCCCTGTCGGCGCTTGTATGGAGTAGTAGGGCTAGGCGGATTCTAACCCATGGCGCAATGAGGGGAGCGCGGGGGCGGGGGAAGGGGTGAAGGGATGGCGCGCGGGGTAGTGCGGTGGGGGGAACTCTGGGCACGGGGGCAGTGGGGACTGGAAGACTGGCTGCGCGCACACGAGCCGCGGAGTGGGGGAAGCCGTAATCATGGAGGGGATCAGTCCATGCCGAGCCGCCACAAAGGTCTCTCCAGACCTGACCCACCCCCGAAAATATTTTCAGACCCTATCCACCACCCAGAAGTTTTTTCAGAGGGAGAGGACAACCTATAAGCGATATAAAGGAGGATCGCCACACTGGTTAAATGCTGGTTAATAATATCGAATATATTGTTACAAGTATCAAGTTATCGAATAAAGAAATTGCAGTAAAAATACAGAAGCGCGTTTCGGAATTTTGCTATGCTATTACAACTACAGATGGAGCATTATCATAATGCGCGCGGTGTTCAAAAGCTCGTTGTTGCGTGATATCCAACACGACCTCCAAAAAATTTTCCAGATCAATATGTATCAAACAGACATTCCCCACCCCTCTACGCAGAGTAATAATAATTTTGTATCAACGATCTAGCGAAACATTATGTAACAAACATACATATTTTTTCTGAACTAATATGTAGCAAACATACATTCTAAAGCTAACAAGTTTTAAAGCGTCGCGGCGCATCGCGCGATCTTGCGTAATTTGACTCCTCTGGAGCAGCCGTGCGGGATGATGTCATTTGGCGGCGTGAAGAAGGCGCGAATCATAGAATTATGTGGCGTCAGCAGAATTCGGAAACGTCGAATCTTAAAATTATGTGACGCGGAGAGAAGGGGGAAGATGGATAAATAAAATGGAGAAAGAATATATGTTTAAGAAATTTATTTTAAAATTAAAATAATATAAAATAGAATACAAATATAATTTAACATTTTTTGCTACGAGCATCATCTACAATATCATTGATGACACATGCTAACAATCTACGAGCAAGTTCACAATCTACAAGTGAATCCTCGTCGAAATATTCACTATCACGTATGATTTTAGCAGCACGATACATATCTAATGCTTCATAGGCAACACCACTCTGTTGTAGCACGTTAACAAAATTGAAAAATTTCGTCTGTACAAGATGTGTAGTTTCATACAACCGCGAATACACATGGCCCATACACAGCTCAAGATTAAATAACAATGTTACTGTGTCTGGTTTGAAATACAGCAAATTATTATGTAGTGTCATCTTTACAATTGGAGAATCATACATCAAGCAAAATTCCACCATCAATTCATCAATCCATAGCGATGTTAATTCAATCGACTGCATGCGCTGCTCGACATCGGCGCGTTTTTTACAAGCGCGCTCCATGTTGAAATCGGCAATATGAGATGGTTGGCGCGACTGTCGCTGAGAACAATTTCTACATGGGCTATGGGTCGTACACCGATTCCAATTTCCAAATATTTGTGGGCCGTGGATGTTAATGCGTATCTTCTGACCATGATACTTGATGCTTGGCGCAGTCTAAGAGAACAATCAAAGATATGAAATTGTTCGCTCGTATCAGGAATAAACATGAAAATTTCAAGAAGTTATGAAAAGTAAGCCTTACCTGTTAAATGTATTCTCCTTGCATGTAGCCAAACTATTTTCACCAGTCATTGGGATGGTATAATTCACACGTCCGGTGATTCCTTGGACACTGGTATAATACATTCTTTTTGGAGCACTGTCCGTCCCGTCAAAAAAAAAAGTTGTTGCGTCTGCTGAGCGATTAATGCAATAGCGTCCGAGTGTTGGCTTAAATAGAGGTGCATAGCACCATCCCCACCATCTACCCCCTCCTTTTATTCCACACCAAAATTTTTTTGTGATGCGAATGCAATATAATACTTGTAAAAACGTCGTATGCATGAATCATAGAAAGAATTATGCTGTGTCGGCAGAAACTGCATCGAATGATTTTGGAGTTTGCATGCCATATAAGAACATATCGCACGATCGCATATAATTTGAGCCCCGCTCTCAAGGATAAAAGTCTCGACAGGTGTGGAATGTAATATAATACTTTTGGAAACATCGAATCTTAGAATTATGCGATGTCAGCAGAAACTGTGTCGGATGATCTTGCACTGTAATTCGTCATACGCATGAATCATAGAAAGAATTATGCTGTATCAGCAGAAGCTGCATAGAACCATGATGGGACGGATCTTCGTTTTTTTCGCATGCAATGCATTCGAGGGTGGTGATACACCGAAAGAGTTAGACGAAGATCGCAAATCGTGGTACCAGCCATAAAAGCGCGCTCTAAACTGCACAAAACCTCAAATCGTTGCAACGTGTTGCACGGAAAAGACATTACATTTACATTCCATTTACGACCATGGAAGAATTCGCGCAAGTAAAACGTCAATTGTTGGATCATTCTGAACGATTTATTTCACGGGAAGAATACCTCGCGTGGGAAGAACGGTGCAACGAGTGTATCGAATCGTTGGAAGAATGCAGTCGAGTGAAACGTCCTCGTTTATCAATCGGTGTTCAACAATCGTTGGTTGCTCGAATCGCGCGGCTCGAAGGACTGAAATATTCGTTGCGCGGACGTTTCGTGCGTGAAGGTGCCGGACATTCAAGCATAGGACTTTTGTGAGGCGAAACAGATACTGCGTTCGATTGCCGCGTATTAACTGGTGTAGTGCTCAATTCCAGCTATATCGAGCCGCGCAACTTCCTCCAGGATGCGGCGATCATTGTATTGGAGCATGTGCGAGGCGCTTTGGGGATACAGCGGAACCTCAAAGTGAACACGGTGTTCAATGGCGAATTTGTTGCAGGTGACAAGCATGCTTGTAAATCCATCAACAACCCGAAACTGTGAACTCTTCGGCACATCCGATTTGCAGGAGTGGTACCAGCGATGTGTCATCGAACCCACCCTGGCATCGCTGGAAGAGTTCCAGGAACGCGACAGCGGATGGGCATTGACAAGAATCCTAAATCTGACCGTCAATGTCAATAAGTACAATCCGCTGCGCGCGGGGTGCCACGGCAAGTTACCGCGGGAAATATCGCTAAAGAAAGCGATAATTAGGGTGCAATCCCCAGACAACGCCTGTTTCGCGTGGGCAGTGGTCGCCGCGTTACATCCTGTGGAATGACACACCGATCGCCCATGTTCACACCCCAACTATGCTTCCATATTAAATCTCCAAAGCATTGAGTTCCCAATGTCCCTGGAGCAAATTGGGAAGTTTGAGGGGTTGAACAACATCTCCGTCAACGTCTATAGTTTCGAGGCGGAGATGAAGAACGGGTCAACAATCTTTCCGCTGCGCCTCATCAGCCACAAGATGGATCGACATGTAAACTTGCCCTACTCGCCAAATCAAGAGCACGGCGATGTAGGGCACTTCGTGCTAATCAAGGACTTATCCCGGCTGGTGAGCACACAGCTGAGTAAGAAGAATGTGATCGGTATGTATATAAACTTATGAAATGTTGAAATGCTCACGAAAAAAAAGAAAAATAAATTAAATTAAAATTTTTTGTTTTTTCATAGATGCATGCATTACTTCGGATCCGCCGAGAAGTTGGAGGTGCATTCAATGACTGTGGGCGGATGAACAACTGCGCTATTCTGCTGCCCAGCGAAGGAAACAATCAGCTCAGTTTCGGCAACCATGGTAGGAAGGAGCGACTTCCCTTCGTGGTGTATGCCGATCTTGAGTGCATCTTGGCGAAAACGGAGAACAATCGAATGGATGATAATAATAAATTACATGCATATCAGCACCATAAAGTGCACTGCATTAGATATTATATGCATTGCTCCTACGATACATCGCTATCGATGTATCGATGTTGCCGCGACATGGATTGTGTTTCATGGTTCGTCGACGAACTTAAAAATTTGGCAGACACACTTAAAATCGTTCTGACCAATAACACTCCTATGTTAGATTTAACTACCGAATATTGGTCGGCATTTCGCAATGCAACACATTGCCACATTTGCGAAGAGCCATTCAAGGCTGATGATATACGAGTTCGCGATCATTGCCATCTATCCGGACGGTTTAGAGGTCCAGCATATTCGGAGTGCAATTTAAATTATAAAAATGTATTTTACATCCCCATAGTTTTCCATAATTTATCCGGCTACGATTCGCATTTCATTATAAGAAAATAACTACCGCTTTCGAAGATCATGTTGAGGTATTGCCTATAACTAAAGAAAAGTATATTTCTTTCACAAAAAATGTCGAAGATACGGATGAATCATACCAATTTCTCAATACCAGTCTCGACAAATTAGCATCTTTTCTTAACGCAGATAAATTACAAATTTTACGATCCAAATTTGAAACATTATCCGTCGAGGATTTCAATTTATTGACGCGAAAGGGTGTCTTTCCGTATGAATACGTTGATTGCACGAACAAACTGCAGGATCCATGCTTACCGCCGCGCGAATCATTCGACAGTTCGTTAACGGGTGAGACTGTATCCGAGAGCGATTGCGCGCGCGCCGAGACTGTCTAACAGCGCTTCGGCAATAGAACCTTGGGCGAATACAGCGACTTGTATTTGAAAACAAATGTCTTGTTATTGGCAGATACTTTTGAAAATGTTCGCGAAAGTTGCATCATGAGTTATGGATTAGATTCAGCACATTATTATACTTTACCTGGTTTCACGTGGGATGCCATGCTAAAACACACCAAAATTACATTTGCATTGCTCACAGACGTCGATATGGCCATGTTTATCGAACGCGGTATACGCGGTGGTTTAAGTCAATGTTCCGGAAGATATGCACATGCCAATAACAAGTACATACCATCTTACGACGCATCGGAACAGTCATCGTACTTGATGTACTTTGATATGAACAATTTGTATGGATGGGCAATGTGTCAGCCCCTGTCATACGCCAAATTTCAATGGGTCGAAGATGTTGCAAATTTTGATGTGTCTTCAATCGCTGTCGATTCGCCCACGGGATACATTCTCGAGGTAGATCTGGAATATCCGCAATGTCTGCACGACGCTCATGCTGATCTACCGTTCTGCCCGACGCGTGCCAAACCACCTGGTAGCAGACAGGACGAGTTACTCGCGACGGTATACGATAAGCAGCGTTACGTTATCTATTATCGCAACCTGCAGCAGTGCACACGTCACGGTCTTCTTATTACAAAGATACATCACGTTCTTTAATTCGCTCAATTTCCCTGGCTCCGCGATTACATCGAACTCAATACACGGTTTAGGACAGGTGCGACAACCGATTTTGAAAAAAATTTGTACAAATTGATGAACAACGCGGTATTTGGCAAAACTATGCAAAATGTACGAAATCATGTGGTTGTAAAACTTTTGACACATTGGGAAGGGCGATCTGGCGCGAAGGCAATGATCGCGAAACCGAATTTCCACAGCAGAAGTGTTTTTTCGGAAAATTTAATAGCTGTTGAATTGCGAAAACACGAGGTGAAATTCAACAAACCGATATATGTGGGTATGTGCATTCTGGACATATAAAAAATTTGTTTGTATGAATGTCACCACGAGTACATGTCTCCCCTGCACGCTCAAAATTGTAAAATTCTATACACAGACACTGACACTCCCATTTATCACATTCAATGCGAAGATATCTACGAGACCATGAAACACAATATCAATAGATTTCACACATCCGATTATCCTATCAGCAATCCATATAATATGCCATGCTTAAATAAGAAGTTTCCGAGGCTGATGAAGGATGAAAATAACGGTGCGATAATGACCGAATTCGTAGGTCTTAGATCGAAAATGTATGCACTTCGCATAGACGGCAAAAAAGATACGAAAAAGGAGAAAAGGCGTCAAGACCAACGTTGCTACGCTACGCGCCTGGTTGGCGCCAATAGCCAACGATCGTCCCATACCTGTGACAAAGGACTGTAGCGGTTTGTTCGCTACTTCGCCTCCATATCTAAGACGCGATTTTTCCTTACTTCGGTACGCTTGGGTTTTCCCCCGTGGGCCTGGGTGAGTCAGGCTATGGCCACGTACGCATCGGGCAGCCAGGCTCGCCCAGGTCAGGGTTTTTCCAGCGTACGGACGCGCTTTTCCCGCCGAAATTTGCCGCGCGTTTTCGGCGTCGCTCGAGGGACGCGTCCCTCTGAGAGGGCTGTATAAATAGCCTCCAGAGGTGACGCGCGCTCTCACTCACCTGGAACGGCCTGTAGAGGCTACGTCTCGCGCCGTGAAGTTTAACACGACCAAGTTACACTGTACCTAGAGAATCGCCTTCGCTTATTAAAAGGAGTGTGGTGTAAGAGACCGTTGGTGATTAATTTCCTTACTACCCCACAAAGTGGTGACCCCGACGTGATAAAGTCCAGTTACGTCACCGGAGCGTTAGGACCGCGTTACATGACGGAAGTGCGGGACGTGTTGTTGGATCCACCGGAGACGGGTCTTTATGAAAAATTAAAGGCCGAATTGATTAGTCGCGTGTGCGTATCACAAGGGCAGAAGACCCGCCAATTGCTGGAGCGCGAGGAAATGGGTGATCGTAAACCCTCTCAATTCCTGCGTCATTTACGAAGCCTGGCGGGGACGTACGTCTCGGAGCCACTGTTGACGACGCTATGGATGGGGCGTTTACCCGCTAGTGTGCAAGCTGTCCTAGCAACGCAAAAGGACACGTTGTTGGATAAGGTCGCCGAGTTAGCGGACGCCATCTTGGACACCATCCCCGGACGGCCAGTGGTAGCTGAAACATCGCGTCCTGGTCCATCAACACAACAAAGCTCCGTGGACCTGGTGACCGAGAGGATGCTGCAGCTCCTCGTTTCCCTCCAAGAGGAGACAAAAGTCATGAGAGGCCAGATCGATGAATTGCGTCATTCCCGGAGGGATGAACCCTTCCGTAGGTCCGACCAAGGGCGTTCGCGCCGTCCGCGGAGTTATTCGAGGCCGCGATCGAGATCTAGGGAGCACGCAGCGAACGGCATGTGCTGGTACCACGCGAAGTTCGCGAATAAGGCTCATCGGTGCATCGATCCCTGCACATACGGCCAGGGAAACGAATGGGGCAGTCGTTGATGTCGGCTAGCGACTCCGGCCCGACGTTCCGCCGTCTTTTTGTGCTGGATCGGCACACCAATACGCAGTTTTTGGTCGACACCGGCGCGGACCTCTGTGTTGTTCCCCGAAAATTTGTGATTGGCCATGGTCCGAAATCGGACTACGAGCTTTCCGCGGCGAACGGATCTTCGATCGCGACCTATGGTACGGCGACGTTTACGTTGAACTTAGGTCTGCGTCGAGATTTTATTTGGCGATTTGTCGTGGCGGACGTCTCCAAGCCAATTATCGGGGCCGATTTTTTGGCACACTTTGGACTTTTGGTGGATATTCGCAACCAGAGCCTCATCGATTCAACCACGACCATGCGGTCAAAAGGGACCACGGTTCGGCAGAAGGTGGCATCAATCAAGGTATTGGTAACCACGTCCATCTACCATTCACTGCTGCTGAAATATCCCGATCTTACGAAACCTGGAGGCACGCCAGTCGAGGTAAACCATAACACGTGCCATTACATAAAAACAACCCCGGGGCCTCCCGTCGCTTGCAAGCCAAGGCGGCTTGCACCGGATAGGCTCCAATTTGCAAAAAAGGAGTTTGAGACGATGATGCGCCTGGGAATAGCGCGGCCGTCGAAAAGTTCTTGGTCCTCTTCACTACATTTGCCCAAAGGTTCCGATGAGGATTTGTGGAGAGCGGTTGGAGATTATCGGGACGTTAATGCGCGTTCCGTACCTGACCGGTACCCCATCCGCCACATTGAAGATTTCGCGCAGTCGTTGCGGGCAAAAAGATTTTCTCCACTATAGACCTGATGCGCGCATATAATCAGATCCCGGTGGCGGAAGAAGATATTCCGAAGACGGCGATAACAACACCGTTCGGACTGTTCGAATTTCCATTTATGTCGTTCGGTGTCCGCAATGCTGCTCAGACTTTCCAAAGATTCATTGATGAGGTGTTGCGGGGATTGGATTTTTGTTATGCATATATAGACGATATTTTAATAGCATCTACATCAGAGTCGGAAATTTAGAACATTTGAAAATTGTATTCGATCGGTTGTGTAAATATCACTTAGTTATTAATTCACGTAAGTGCGTGTTGGGCAAACCAGAAGTTAAGTTCCTTGGTTACGTAGTGTCGGAACTGGGGTCGCGTCCGGGAACGGAAAAAGTGGACGCCATTAACAATTTTCCTGAGCCGGTTACAGCAAAACAGTTGCGTCGGTTCTTGGGCATGTTAAACTTTTATAGACGTTTCATGCCCAAGGCGGCGCAGACACAGGCTCCTCTGAACGATCTCCTGCGAAATAATATTAAGGGCAGCAGCCCGGTCGAATGGACGACTGAAGCTCGTGACGCGTTCCACCGGTGCAAGGAGGGTCTTTCGCGGGCCACCTTACTGGCACACCCCGAGCCCAATGCTCCTGTGACCCTTACTTGTGATGCATCAAGCTCCATGGTGGGCGCCGCCCTACAGCAGCGGATTGGTGATGACTGGGAGCCGTTAGCTTTCTTCTCCACCAAACTGTCGACTACGGAACGGAACTATTCTACATTTGATCGAGAATTGTTGGCCATTTACAAGTCGATTAAGCATTTCAGACATTTGTTGGAGGGTAGAACCTTCACAATTTTTACTGACCATAAACCACTAATTTTTGCCTTCAATAGTAACTCAGATAAGCGTACTCCGAGGCAAATCAGACATTTGAGTTTCGTGAGCCAATTTACTACCGACATCCGTCATATTGCTGGTCTGGATAATGTGGTAGCTGACGCATTATCTAGGCTTGAAACTGTGGAAAGGACGGTGGACTTTGAAGCGTTAGCGGCATCACAAGCTATGGATCCGGAGCTACAGTCATTTTTGCAGAGGGATTCTGGCCTGGTACTAAAGCACGTGTCGATTCGAGGATCATCCAGTCGGATTTGGTGTGACACATCCACTGAGAGGGTGCGGCCTTTCCTTACAGTTCCTTTTCGTCGGCTCGTCTTCAACACCCTCCATGGACTGTCTCATCCGGGGATCAAAGCGACGGTTAAATTGATAACACAGCGTTATGTTTGGCCGTCGTGTAAATCGGATTGCCGGGAATGGACTCGAGCTTGTGTCCCTTGCCAGCGGTCAAAAGTCCATAAGCATGTCGTTGCACCTTTGGGAACGTTCCCTCAACCATCGGCGAGATTCGAGCACGTGAATATTGATATCGTGATTCTACCGGTGTCTGAGGGATATCGGTATTGCCTCACGTGCGTGGATCGTTTTACGCGGTGGCCAGAAGCGATCCCGCTGTTCGATCAGGAGGCAGCTACGGTTGCACGAGCCTTCTTTGAGGGTTGGATTTGCCGTTTCGGGACCCCGCTGCGTGTGACCACGGATCAGGGACGGCAGTTTGAGTCGTACCTTTTTAAGGAATTAAACGCGTTACTAGGCTCGACTCATTTCCATACCACGGCGTACCATCCCGCGGCTAATGGCATGGTGGAAAGGTTCCACCGCCAGTTCAAGGCTGCCATTCGGTGCTACCAAAATGATCGGTGGACGGAGGTTCTTCCGACCATTTTGCTGGGGATCCGCTCAGCCTGGAAGGAAGATCTATCGTCAACGTCGGCGGAGCTAGTGTTTGGCGAGTCACTACGGTTGCCGGGCGAATTTTTAGCGCCATCAGCAATTTCCGATACCGCCGTATTCGTCAATGGATTACGTGATCATTTCCGCAATATTGGACCGTCTGCGCCGTCTCGACATGGCACACCCCGCGTTTTTGTTTTTAAAGACCTTGAATCATGTAAGCGTGTTTTCATAAGGCATGACGCGGCAAAAACTATTTTACAACAGCCATACGATGGGCCATATGATGTTGTTAGTCGTGGGGATAAAACATTTACAATAGATATTAAGGGTAGACATAAGGTTGTATCAATAAATCGACTTAAGCCAGCGTTTGTAATAGCGGATGATATTCCGATCCAGCTAGATCGCACTCAGATATTACCCTTTACTAATACTGTACTACCTGACGCTGCGACGCCGCGAGATATGGACACGAGTCCACCTGTAGTTCCACCAGTTATTCGAAACGCGTTACCGCGAGTACCTGCACCGGATTTAACTACGCCGGCACGTTTCGTTACCCGTTTCGGTAGGAGGGTTAAATTTCCCGACAGGTTGCAGGTTGGATTCTCGTAATTAGGGTTAATTACTACCGGGGGGGGGGGGGGTGATGTAGCGGTTTGTTCGCTACTTCGCCTCCATATCTAAGACGCGATTTTTCCTTACTTCGGTACGCTTGGGTTTTCCCCCGTGGGCCTGGGTGAGTCAGGCTATGGCCACGTACGCATCGGGCAGCCAGGTTCGCCCAGGTCAGGGTTTTTCCAGCGTACGGACGCGCTTTTCCCGCCGAAATTTGCCGCGCGTTTTCGGCGTCGCTCGAGGGACGCGTCCCTCTGAGAGGGCTGTATAAATAGCCTCCAGAGGTGACGCGCACTCTCACTCACCTGGAACGGCCTGTAGAGGCTACGTCTCGCGCCGTGAAGTTTAACACGACCAAGTTACACTGTACCTAGAGAATCGCCTTCGCTTATTAAAAGGAGTGTGGTGTAAGAGACCGTTGGTGATTAATTTCCTTACTACCCCACAGGACCAACACATAACTTCTCGTTAGGTCGACCCGATACCTTTTCCGATAGATCCTAGTGCCAGATCCTCTCTTCGGACCTTCGCAATAGATCTTAGCTCTAGATCTTCCAAGAGGATCTTCCCGCCAAATCTTCCCGCCTGATTTTCCCGCCGAACTTTCCGCCTAAAAGCATAGGAAAGCGTCGTGCCCTTAAGGGGTATAAAACCCCTGGAGCTCCACCGACATAAGACACTCCAGTGCGGACCATCGACTAATACACATTGTCAACGCGTTACCTTAAACACGGTGTTCATTCTATGTAATAAAAGTCTATCCACAATAATACTCTATCGTTACTAAGAAAGCACGAGTGCCTTCTCTACCTCGTAACAACGTCATAGCCAGAACGATAACTTTCGACGACTACGCGCAGTGTTTGCAAAGGAAGATCGAAATGGTTCGCAGACAATCATGCATACGGTCAAAATTGCATAAAGTGTACACCATTTCGGAATCCAAAATCGCTCTAAGTCCATACGACCACAAGCGGTATATCGTACCCGATTCGACCGACACTTTGCCCTGGGGACATTACAAAATTCTTTTATGAAATTCCGTTGTAGAATAGAAATTGTATTTATTAACACATTATTATAAATATTTGAATTATTATGTAAAAATAAAATTGGTCACTCATGTATATGTGTATATATATATATATATATATATACAGGGTGTCCGCGGGAAGACTGGACAGCCGGTTTTCTCCTAAACTATTGGAGATAAAAATATAAAAAAAATAGGGAATTGCATGGTTCGAGGGGGGCAATTAATTAGCGCGAACGAATTTTTTTATCGATTATTATTTTAAAAGATATGATGGTCAAGTTCGGTTTTTCTAATGGAACTATTTTTTTTGAACACCTGAGTTGATAGTGCGTTCCAAAACAAATTCAATAAGCTTTAATGTATACACATTATTTTCACTGGTTTTTAAGATATTGCGCTTGCAAATTTACTGATTTTCACTGGAAGAAAACTGTCTGGTATAGCACGCACCGGGGACGGTCTTACTGGATCCACGGGTGGCACTGCCTTTTGAAATAGATACCTACCTGTCAAAGGTCTACGCCAGGCCCAAAGGCTGGACAATTTTTTTCCGTCAGAAATGCTACTTAGGTAGGTACATCTGCGGTATCGAGAAGCGCACCGTTACTTTTATTTCGCACTTGCTTCTACGCTCGGATGGCCGGTTCTTTTGGGAGGGATGCAAGTTCGATTGGTTAGGTTAGGAGGAGTGAAAGTTGCTAGACTAAATTTCAATCATAGGGAGCAGATTGTATCAGAACCATTCGGATTTGCATTCCTCACAAACGGCTGCTCTCTTGAAGCATTGCTCTTCACAGCAATGCCCACCTTCTCTCGCACGGAATACGTTAACGCTTGCTTTTCTTCTGATATTGAAGCTCGTGTTTATACTCGAGAGGACCACGCGTCGACAGCGGGCTACCCCTTTTCTTCCTGTGTCTCTCCACGAGCCGTGTTGACGGTGGATTGTAGGAGCGTAGATATCTGGATGCCAGTTATTGAATTCAGGAGACGATAGAAACATTTTATTACAAAACACACATGTACTATAATTAAAGTAAATCGTATTCCTCTCGGGCAGGAGTACTGATAATGATCGAACTTGCGCCCCACTTCGCGCAGACCAATTACGGAGGGTAGTCAGGTCACACACTGCCCAAATGATACAGGGTAATTCTGGAGCAACGCCCGTCAAGGAGATGCGCTGGCACCCCGTGGCGAGGACAGACCTTCGCTGTGCCTCACCCGATTTTTATGGCTTTTTTTCCGGAAAAAGGTACGAATCCTGGGTCGAACGTAGCGAATTGAAGTCGACCCTCCGCAGTCGAGGGTGAATTATCCATTACAGCGTATTAAGAAACCCTTTTCTTTATCGTATCGAAAGGGAAGTGACGCCAATGGATTCCTTATGTTTTTCTGACGAAAATCATACCAAATGTCATGCAAATCGGACTACTTTGACACAAGCTATTTGTATTCCCTATGTAAAAGTTGTCCGATTTACACGACATTTGTAATGATTTTCATCGGAAAACCCCAAGGAATCCATCGGCGACACTTCCATATCCATACGATAAAGAAGAAAGAATTATTTTATTTCCTAACCAGATACAGGGTAATTATGGAGCAACGCCCGTCAAGGAGATGCGGCGGCCTGGTACTCCGTGGCGAGGACAACCCCTCGCAGTGCCTGACCGAATTTTATGGCTTTCCACCCGCGAAGGGGTTCGAGTGCTTAATAAGAAGTGAGAAACCTTCGACTTGAATTAACGGTGGAATTTTGTCGGATGTATGATTCTCTGATTATAAAGGTGACAATGGATATTAAGTCGCTGTATTTCAAACTGAATACAGTAACAATTTTATTTAATCTTGAGGCATTTGTAAGCTATGTGTATCCGCGACCGTATCAAACTGCAGAAGATGTGAGGACAAAATTTAAAACTTTTGTTAACATGTTGCAACAGAGCGATGTTACCTGCAAAACATTAAGGCTCCTACAGACTACATGCCAGGCATCACGACTCCTGCATCAGTTTCAAGTCGCCTCCACATTACTGATTCCTGACAGTTTGTGATCTGATGCGGACGCTCAAACACCTTTGTAAAAATGAGTGATTCTATTCCAATACCAGTGTTATTAGCAATAATAGGGGGTGGACTAATTATAAAAAATAAAAAATTGAAAACCAAAAGAAAATGGGCAAAGAGATGGTTCATTGAGAGAAAGAAATGTTCTACTTTTGCGTTACTAAAAGAATTGAAAGCAAACGAATCGGGTGATTTTAAAAACCATTTACGCATGAACGATTATGCTTTCGGGCATTTATTGGAGAAAATTCGACACCGCATTGAAAAGCGAAATACAATGATGAGGGATGCGGTTAGTGCAGAAGAAAGACTTATTGCAACATTAAGATATTTAGACACCGAAAATAGTTTACAAGATTTAAAATTTGTGACTGCGATTTCTCCCCAATTACTGAGTAAAATAATTCCTGAAGTACAACCATCCTTGTGCCGGCCCTGTATTACTGATTCCTTGATGCAAGCCGCATCTGATGCTGAAACACGGTAACCGATCTACTCACGTAGCCTACATCACGACTCCTACATCACCGTCTGTAGGAGCCTTTAGATACGTGTCGTACTGCTAAAATCATACGTGATAGCGAATATTACGACGAGGATTATCTTGTAGATTGCGAACTGTTAGCATGTGCCATCACTGATATTGTAGCTGATGCTCGTAGGAAAAAAAAGTTAAATTATATTTATATTTTTAATTTTGTATTCTTTGTAACAATATATAATTTCTTAAACATATATTATTTCTCAATTTTATTTACCCGTCTTCTTCCTCCTTCTTTTCTCGCTACATAATTTTAAGATTCAATGTTTCAGAAAAAGTATTATACTTCGTTCGTGCGTTCTTCGCGTCGTGAAAATGGTATCATCCCGCGCGGCTGCTCCAGAGGAGTCAAATTACACACTGTTTGCGATGAGACTAGGGTGAGAAGAAAGGAGGGGAGTCTAAGACAGGTTATATTCACTTTATCACTTTGTGCGGTAAACACTTTGTCAATTTTATTTAAAAACAACTCGATGAGCCGATGAGATGATACGAGTGTCCCGATTTGGTGCCACAGTGTTTGTATTAAACACTGTGGACTGCACCGAGAGAGCGTGAATTGAAACCGCGTGAGAATACCACGTGGCGTCCACACGATTCTATTAATCGGTGGAGTAATGAGCGTTCAGTGAGCTGAGAAATGGCACAAATTGCTGTGCCTTGAGATGACACTGAGAGTACGGTGAGCTGAGAGTGAGAAATTCACAGATAAATTAACAATTCGCTATGCAATGAAACACGGTACTTTCTTTGTACAAGGCACACACGAGAATGAGATGAATATGGCCGCTGGCCGTTACGCTTCTTCTCCGTTCTCTTGGATCGTCGACGCGCACGCTAATTGGTCGATCGATCCGAGCTGATTGGTTCATCGATTGCGGCGACAGTTGATCGATCGCCGCTGATTGGCGGCTCGCCAATCGTTCAGCGCTGCTGAATCGCGGTCCGCGAGGTGCTGCCATGAGAATGAGTGTGGCGGCGTGGGAAACTATTTTCATTCCCAAACACACACATTATCGCGCGATACGCTGCGATGTTAAGATTGAAAAACGTTTTTGAAATACTGTTAGCTTTAGAATGCTTGCTGCCTATTTATTTTAAAAAATATATGTATGTTTGCTACATAATGGTTCGCTAGATCGTTGATTAAAAAAGTGATTATTTCTCTGCGTTGGGGCGAAAATGTTTGTCTGCTACATATTGGTCTCGAAAATTTTTATTGGGGGTCGTCCCCTCCCTCTGAAAAAAAATCTGGCGGTAGATATGGTCTGAAAAAAAATTCTGGGGTCGGACGAGGTCATTCTCTCCCTCTGAAAAATTTCCGGCAGTGGGTCAGGTCTGGAGAGGCCTCCACGGCGGCTCGGCCCAGACTGATTCCCTCCACGATTACGACTTCCCGCACTCCGCGGCTCGTGCACGCGCAACCAATCTCCCACTCCCCGCTCCCCCCGCGCCCAGAATTCTCCGCACCGCACTCCCCGCGTGGCCTCACTTCCCCCGACCCCGCGATCCCCTCAGAGTTAGAATCGGCATAAACATACTACTGAGGTGTCGCCACATACATTAAAAATAATATTTATTGTAAAGAGATCCCACTCCAAACAAACCTGGAAGCGGTAGTAATCTCACTATTACTACTACCAATGGAAATATGTATATGTAACATATATGTACATACCTAACAGCTACAGTATATGCATCTCCGAACTGACAAATCTAATTGACAAACTCCCCAAACCATTCATCCTTTTAAGAGACTTTAATAGTCATAGCACACTGTGGGAATCTAACAAAAACGACGCAAGAGGTAACATGATAAAATCTCTTCTGGATGACCTCGATCTCTTTCTATTAAATTCTACATGTCCTACCCATTTGGATATTGCGAACGGATCCCTCAGCTCTATTGACTTGTCAATTTGCTCCACCAAAATAGCCCATTTACTCTACTGGGAATTGGCCTCAGATCCACATGACAGTGATCATTTCCCAATAACACTATCAGGAGCAGCACCTGAAGAATCAAACCACCTTCGCACCCCTAAATAGAATAGTAAAAAAGCGGACTGGGATCTGTTTCGGTCGCTTATGGAGAAACGCACAACAGCACTACCTCCTATCAATATTAACACAATTAATAGTATAGACACAATTATTGGAAAGCTTATTGACATAATTCATGAAGTTGCGAACAGCTCTATACCTCTATTGAGTAGAAAACCTAGGAAACGCACAGTCCCATGGTGGAACGAAACATGTATATATATACTTTATTGCTTCCCCTTGGGGATTACAATCCGTCTTCTTCCTCCTCTTACACATAGTTCTTAACTCTATATCTTATCTTACTCGCCCGCTCGCTCGCTCGCTACCCTCCGCCACGCACGCACCCACACACCCCCTTCGCTACCGTTTGACCCCCGCTTCCGCTCGCCGCCTCTCACTCTCATTCCTTCAACATCCCTCCTTCCATTCAACCTCCTCTCCATTCCTCCACTCTTGTCATCCACTCCTCTCCCCCTCCCTCGTCGTCCAGCACCTCTCCCACTACTTCCTGCCACCCCCACCCCGTACACTCCTCCCACACATGCTCCCAAGTTTCCTCTCTCCACTCACAAACCCTACATTTCCTCTTCTCCTTTTCCTCCCAGTACCTCCCTCCCCTCATCTCACACCCCAATCTAAACCTTGCCACGCGCCTCCATCTGCTTCCCCCCAGCCCTTCTCCAAATACCCCAGCACCCCTACCCCCTTCACCGCTCCATACCAGCTATTACATTTCGATTCCCTAATCCTTTCCCATCTTTCCACCTCCTGCAATTTCCTTTCTTTACTAACTAACTCCTCTCCCCTCAATTTCCCCTTTCCCCTCATTCTTTCCACCCCCTCCACTGTCCATCCCCTCTCCTCAAAGCAACCCTTCCTTTCCTCTTCCCATCCCCCCAGAACGTTTCCCCTCCTTGCCCTACCTTTTATTTCCTCCCAGCACATCCTAGCTAGTTCCCCTCCTTGCCCTTCTTTCAGCTTCCTCTCATATCCCCATGCCCTCAACTCCGCCCTACCCTTCAACCTATCCCTCTGCAGTTCCTCCCTAACCATACAACCGGGCGTGCACCAGTCCACCCCCAACACCCATCTCAAAAACCTATCATGCAACCCCTCAACCCTCTCCTTCACCTTCCACCCCCATATCTCCACCCCATAGCTCATCGTCGTCCACACCAACTTATCAAATAACCATACCCTTTTCCCCCAATCCTTCCCAAACCTCCCCAACGAAACATGTAAAAAAGCTATAAAAGACACGAACCATGCCTTCAACATATTCAAACAACACCCGACAACTGAAAACAAAATAAAATACAAAAATGACGAGCCATATCTCGGAAAACAATGAAAGAAAGAAAAAGAGTATCTTCGATGAAATATATTAGATCCATAAACATCAGCCCCCTATAATACCTGTTGGGATAAAATTAGAAAAATTAGAGGCACCTCACGAAAATTCGCCATTTCTACACTTGTCAATCAGGCCAACCAAATCTTTAGTCACCCTAAAGACATTGCAAACGAGCTTGCCAGAATATTCGCTAAAAACTCCAGCGACGACAACTACGACGAGAAATTCCTCTAGAGCATCGTCAACTACCAAGAACCAGGCAAAGACAAAATATTCACAGACAAGTACTCAAAAACCCGAAGTACTCAAAGGCCCGACCTGATCCCAAATGAATTCCTAAAACAATTTTCGCATAGAACTTTACTATACCTTACGGATATATTTAACTTCATCTGGGTTAATATGGTCTTCCCCGACAAATGGAGCGAAGCAGTAGTGGTACCAATAGAAAAACCAAATAAGGACAAGAGAATAACAAGCAATTATCGACCTATCTCTTTAACATGTACAATCTGCAAACTTCTAGAAAAAGTAATCAATAAAAGATTAAAGTGGCAATTGGAAAGCATAGACTTCTTCTCCCAAGAACAAAGTGGCTTCGGGCAATTCAGGTCCACAATGCATCATCTAATAAACCTTGAAAAAGCTATATGCGACGCTTTCGGCAACAAACAACATCTGACAGCAGTTGCATTAGACATAGAAAAGGCGTACGATATGGTGCGGCGACCTAGAATTACAGAAATTCTCCTAGAAAATCGAATAACAGGAAGAATACATTTATATATAACTTCTTACAGAGAAGAAGCATAAAAGTAAGAGTAAACGAAGATTTATCAGAGAGCTTCGAGATTCAAAATGGTGTACCACAGGGTTCTGTTATCAGCGTAACACTATTCCTGATCGCAATCAATGAAGTGCCAAAACTACTAACAGCCCCAGTTAAATGTGGATTATTCGCCTAACCATTTTCTGCACCGGAAAAGAAAAGAGGACAACTGATAAGCTACTTCAGCAATCGATAAATAAGCTCGAAGCGTGGGCAAGCAAAACAGGATTTAAAATCTCGGTACAAAAAATACAATGTATATCCTTTGCAAGACACAAAAATCTCACCTACAAACCCAATATACACATAAACGGCAACTTAATCAAATCAGTGGACTCACTAAAGATATTAGGTATGACATTTGATAGAAAACACACATGGAAACACCACATAAAAATATCACAGATGACTGTAAAAGACGCTTAAACTTAATTAAATCATTGGCAGCCTCTGGCTGAGATGCAGACCAAACAACTCTAATGAGTACATACAAAGCAATAATCAGACCAAAAATTGACTATGGTAGTTAACTACCACTGGACGAAAGAAGAAAGCTCCTCTCAGCAAACTATGCCACGAGTATTGCGGCAGCTCCTAACAATCCAGTATACAAGAATGTATTCACTGAAAGATTCAAGAGCGTATATAAGAACAATGCAGGATTGCCCGCACCGTTTTGTGTAAGAATTAGCAAATATTCAGCGCAAACTGATATCAAAATAAACACGACTGCTATCGGCAAGAAGAAGCACCAAAATGAACCACCATGGACTATGCATCTACCGTCAGTAAATTTCAATCTGGGAGTGGCAAAAAAAAGTGAAACCAGTCCAACTATATTCAAGACTCTCCACGAAGAAATACGCGAAGCCATGTCCAACTACATATTCTTGTATACAGACGGATCTAAGCCTAAGGGGGGAAATGGTTGCGCGGTCATAAAACCAGCAGAAGAATTGAGCTTCAAATTTCCAGGAATCTACTCAATTTTTACATGCGAAATAATTGCTTTCAAGAAAGCACTCGAGTACATTAACAACTAAGCACATAAGAAGTTTGCTATCTGCTCCGATTCCAAAAGTGCATTGCAGGCGACCCAAGACCCCGGGAGGCCTGATGAATTAACCCAAAATATCCAAGCGTTATATTCAAATTTCACCAAAGAAGAAAAAGATATAGAATTCATATGGACACCTTCTCACATGGGAAGCATGGGAAATGAAAAAGCAGATCATGCAGCCAAAGCAGCGACACTACTCACTATCCAAGACCCACCAGAAATTATCCCGTTACAGGACTTCAGAACAGAAATAAAAAGAAGATCAAGAGGTAACTGGGCCCAAAAACTGGAACATCTAGTCTCGGCAAAACTGCCAGCAAACAAAACAGGAGGCTTTAAACCTGAGCTGAGCGGACCAGACAGAAGGGACCAAGTTATTATTACGCGTTTAATAATTGGCCTTACCAGACTAACACATACCCATCTGATAACAAAAGAAATTATTCCCAAATGCGAACTATGTAATGAAAATCTAAATATCAGTCACATCCTGTTCGACTGCAATCGTCTCGCTGAAAATAGGAAAAGGTACCAAGTTAAAAATAGCTTAAGCGAAATAATGAACTCAAGGGAAAATATTAGAAATACAATCAAAGTTTTAAAAGAGATTAAAATATATGCCAAATTGTAAAGACAGAAACGATTCAAATTGTTTATATGTGTAAACACTGTAAACTGCGCACTGAGTAATATGTAACCTACAGTAGATCGCCAAATTGTAAAGTCGCTCATGACCACATCAGTTAATGCGACTCAAAACCTTAAATAAAAAAAAAAATTTAAATTTGCATATTTTATTTCAGATCATTGCGACAGTCAGACTTATGTTCGCGAATAACATTTTTTTTCAAAACCCCTCTTACTACTACCACTATAACTTTGAACAAAATTACTATTATTGCATATAATTTTTTTAATGATTATAACACAATAATTTTCTCTTAAAAAAATCCCCAATATGTGCCATAATTTCACAGCGTCAAACTAAGGTCGTGTTCAGATATATTGGCCCGTCCCTTTGTTTCCGCGAGCAGCGATCCAGGAGCAATCATTCGACGATTGCCGACTTGTCAGTTGGAGTTGTGCGGTCCCCGAAGTGTATGGTGGGGTAACGGGAACGCTGCTCGGCTCCGCCAGAACGTAACCGTGTGGCTGTTATATATTTTTAGCGTAATAGTTGTGTGCATTACGAAGCTATGTGTAGACCAATACGAGATGAAACTATCAAGAAATAATCGATGTTCTGACCAATAAAACTCCTGAATTTTTCCAGGCCTAACGCCATGGGCGTCCGGAGAGGGGAGGGGGGGGGGTGCAAAGGGGGCAGTGCCCCCCTGGGTTTTGAGAAAAATCGCTTATTTTTCAAATCTGATCTTTGTTGTTTGTAATAAAAAAGGAAATATTTTTAAATTTCGGTTTTAAATTTTTAATTCAATTGGCACTATAAAATGGGTTTAAAAATAGCAAGAGGAGTATATTTTTCTTTACCATCATCCCAAATTGCCCCCCCCCCCTCCCTCCCTGGAAAAATGTCTCTGGACGCCCCGGCCTAGTAGTCCTTTAGTCCTATAGTATCGACCACGTGCCGCGGGTCCCAGGCGTCACTCAAGCCAATCGGCCAGCGAGTGTACAATCATTCCGGAGACGGGGGTTCCCCCAGGGCAGACCGCGCCTTCCGGTCTCGTGGCCGCTCCGCCTCCTTCTTCCTGCGACTGCCCGGGATAGAGGAAGCCTCCCTGCATCTGCCAGGGGAGGAAAGACTGCGCCACCCGCCCGCAAGGACCGCACCGAGCTTCCCTGCACGGCCCGGGAAGACGGGCCTCCTCGAGAAGAGGAAATGGCTATGGCGACCGCCTCCTCAGGGATACACGTTAACCCGCCAGAATTCTACCCCGTTTCTCGGGTACGTCCGCTTTTTATAGGCCCGGGCCAACTTGCGGACAGACCGTACTCGCGGGGGTGGTCTTCGTCGAGGGTGGGCGATCCCTACCTAGACGCACCTCGGTGCGCGGGAGTTTTACGCGTTGCGCTAACCGCCCTCTCCGACCAACGGTACCAGCCCGCCGCTAATTGTATCCGCGGTTTATCGAAACGTGTCTCAACACCGCTCTACCGGACCTCCTATCCACCCCGTAAGCTCGATTTTACTCGTCGTCCTGGACCGAAACTGCCGGTATCCACTCTCATCCCCGCTTAAGCACCCGGAGTGCGCGAGCTCGCGCGTGCAATGCCTCTGACTTGTGGAGGACTGGATTAGTTGTCCACTTAAGGCTAGCTACTTCTCCCACCCGCCTAAGCCCTTCTCCCCTAGACCCATGACTCTAGTCCCTGTCACTCCCCCCTTGGTAACGTCCCACACCCTCGCGAGCAAGTCTGTCCCATTGGTTTCCCCCGTCCGTCCCTCGTCGATCTACCGTAATCTGAACCCCGAGCTAAGCTAAGCCAATCCCCGGCCGGACCCCGGGATCATAATCCCCCCTCCCGTCAGCCGATCTGGGTTGAGTCAAGTTATATCAAGTGCGTTGAGGTCCGATTGCGAGACACGATTCGCATACACCTCAGAAGTTTGGCGCTATCCCCACCACTTCTGGCTCACTCTTTGTTCGCGCGTAGCCAAGATGAGACTCGACCTCCGAGTGTCTAGTCAACGGAGGTTGTAAAGCTCCGCTACGATTTTTACCGACACCGGAGTTACGCTGATACCCTACTCGTTTTACTGAAGTAGGGCTAGTAAGTTGAATGCAGAATGTAAGGAAAACAGTGAAGTGGTATATATTTAATAGCAATACATAGGTATAACAGACTAAAACGATGAATTGTGAATAACAAGTGTGTAACTATTTTGCGCTAACCGTTCTGCGCTGACGGATTGACGCTAACCGTACTGCGCTGACGGGAGATGATGACTGATTTTTGCGGACTCCTCCGATGTATCAAGAAGAGTCCGGCGGTGGCTGTCTTGGCCTGATTGATCAACGTAGTCGGTGTCAAACAATCGGGTAATTTCCCCCGCACAAATCGCGCGACCTATTCCCTGCGCCCGTGGCGCGCCTTCTCCAGGAATGGGGCTAGATTTGGCGGGAATCGTTCTGGCCGGTATTTTGGCGGCAAGATATATCCTACCTGCCTGCATAGGACGGCGCGAAAGCGCAAAGACACCCACATCTTCGTTGCACGTACGGGCGCATTAACCAGCGACCCTTCCGAAGGTGAACATGAGGCTGCCAGATGCCTTGACCTAACTTGGCGTTTATGGTGGCCTTTTACTTTAATTGCCGGAAGACAAATTGGCTCGTGTAAGGGTCAAACCGTCTAATAAAGTGTGCAACGCAGATGTGAGGATCTTAGAAATGCCTGACAATGAATCCGGATTTCTCCTTTTTAACAAAACCGGAGAATACCCCTCATCAAACTCACCGGCCAATCTATCTGAACACGACCTTAGGGAGACCTCTTCGGCAGCCTGTGTATTACTCATACGAACACTCCGCTCCCACTACTCTAGCTGCTCCACATTCCGTTGGCGGAGTGGCTTGTCATTGAATGGACTCGGAGCTCGAGTCCGAGTCGAGCTCGAATGTGCGTCCGCGCTCTGAAAACGAATGGTTGGACATGCCTCTTGCAGGTCAAACGGTATAGCCGTAAGGTTAAACACCATGAAAAACGTCGTTCGGTAAGATGTTGCGTATCACGACTCTACCGCCGTCATTTTGTACGAAAAAAAAAACAATTTTTTCCGTCAAGAGTTGTTCAATAACAGACTTCATATTGAATTTTCCAATTATTTCATAATCTCCCACAAAAAATTGCCGAAAATGACTATATCCTTGCTTCACCCAACACGGCCTAACCCCTTAAGCAGAAAATGAATTTAATTAGAACGATTTACTTAATAGCAATCTCTAACAATATTTCCGCATTTGTAATGAATGTGATGAAGTAGGTAAAGGAATTGACTAAAAACATTTGAAATTTAACTATTACTTTAAATACAATTTTATTAAAAAATTTTTAGCGTGTCAGAACAGAGACTGATAATTACAGATGTAATCGTTTATGGTAGTATTTTTGTAGTCGGCGACTAATCGGCAAAGAGACCAATTGATCGGCTCCCTTTTTGTGAATACCTACTTACCCATTTTTAACTCTTTTTTTTAACAAGTTTTATAACTTTACTATTAGAGATTACGACTAGTCGGTTACGTCGACTATCCGGTCACTTTTGTAATCGGGGACTACACAGCTTCCTGGGGGGGGGGGGGGATTAATCGGCTAGTCGGTACATCTCTACTGATAATTATCCACAAATTTCAATTACCACTGATATTTATTATGAAATATGTACTTAGTTTTATTGTAACGTATATATACAACTAAGTAATAAAAAATACAATTTTGAACGGTTCCCTTGTGTAACCGTTTCGATTATTTACACGCGGTTTTCAAAACTTAAATTGGAAATTAACATACGTATGTATAAATATAAGTCGAATAAGCGTAGAATCTGCAAGGGAAAGTTTTTAAAAAATTTAATTTCCATGATTTAGCACTATTCGATTTAATTATTTATTAAATAAATATTTACTTAAAAGATTATTTACATTTGGTTATTTATACATGGATATTTATAAGATAACTCTACTTCGAAATAAATTGGACATCATATAATTTTTTTTTTCATGCAGTATAAATGTGAGTTACTTATACTACGTATATGTGATACACGGAGACAGGGAATGACTAAGGTCGGGTTCAGATATATTGGCCGGTGGGTTTCGGGAGGGGTATTCTCCCACCACACCGCTTGCCTGTCTCGGTGCTCCTTTTCTCTACGTTCTCACTCTGTTTCGGGTTACGCCTGGTCGTCGCGCGATGGGTTAGAATAAACAACAGCGACACGGCTTCGTTCAGGCGGAGTCGAGCAGCGCTCCTGTTACCCCTCCATACCCTTCGGGGGCCCAGCAACTTCAACTGCCAATCCACGGTTGTCAGGTGGTGGTGGCTGATTTCTCCTCGCGCGTTGCTCGCGAAAGCGAACTCACCGGCTAATATATCTGAACCCGACCTTAGTGAAACTCCATGAAAAGACGTATATATTGTTATTGTAAAGATGAATTTTTTGATTACGTAAGTTAGTTAAGGATGATAAAATAAGATTTGAAATAATAAGACGTTTTTTGTACTTTTCTAACAGAGACGTATGTGATGCAATCGGAGAAATAGCTGGCAAGGATGGAGCAAGTGTTTATTGTATGGATAAGTGTCTAGTCTATCCATCTAACTGCCCTTTTCATCGATGTCGATGTTATTGACTACAAGTTATGTACTGAAAAATACTATGTTTTTGTTTGAAAAGATCTGATTTGTCTCTTGCGTAGAAATATAGCAATCGACGTGACTACTTTAAACTTTCAATGGTATAGGTATGTATATTATATGACAATCATGTAAATCAATAGTATCCTGTTAAATTTGAATCGGCTGAAGCAGTGAGCCAAAAATTGGTCTCATAACAGATTGACAAGGAAAATTAACAGATAAGTATGTACAGGGTGTTAAAAAAGTAATAGCCACTGCTTTCAGGGATCAATCTACACGTTTTGATCGGGGACATTCGTAAAAAATGCTGCAAAATTGTTTATAATATTAAAAATTAATATTAAATTTTTTTACGCCAACATATTTTGTTCGCTGAAAGGAGAACGAAACAAAATTAAAAGGAACCATATATTGTAGACGCACTGTTTTCTGAGAAACGTAAAAAATAGATTCATCAAATAATACATGGATCACTTTATACATGCCAAAACTTTACCAATTTTTTTTAGGAAATGGCTCGTTTGCGACATATGGTTCCTGTTAGACTTTGTCTCCTTTCAACAAGCATAATATGATTAATGAAAAACGAATTATAATTGATTTTCAATATTAGATATAAACAGTTTTTCGGACAGTGTTTTTAATAAATGTCCACCGATCTAGATTCACCCCTGAATGTCACGATAAATAATTTGTTTACATCCTGTGCATATGTATAGGGTTCATCAGTTTATCTTGCAACCCATGCACGCATTCTACTACAACCATACGTCGCTACTTCCGCCATCTAAGAGCTGATGTTGAAATGTTGCGGTATTTTACATACCAATAGAGAGCGCAGGGTAACTTTTGGCTTTCACCAGAAGATATTAAATTTGACCTAGCAAACGAGGAAGGAAACGGCAGCCATTTTCAGAGTGCGATCGCGCCGAGTCCGTTCCGCGTGGGAATGTCTAAGTACCCTAGTAGCATTTATTTGCTGGGACATTGTTGGGCCAATGACGTGATATCCGTTGGCCAATTGTTGAAGTGTCGCGCTATTTTTAAATGGGCCAACGATTGTAACCAACGCAGGCCCAATTGAAGATTTCTTTCCATAGGCCCAACTGAAGGTTTCTTTCCATAGGCCCAACTGAAGGTTTCTTTCCATAAGCCCAACAGTTTCTTTCCAAAAGACGTCGTACAGACGTCCAGAAGGCATCTTGAAGAACGTTAAAAGACGTTGTAAACACGTCTTTTGCAGGTTGTAAACACGTCTTAGGAAAAAAAAGTTCGAGGTGAGAAGCATAGAACCCAAACTTTCCGCTTACGAGTTACGAAGCAACCGCTGTTCCCACTTACCCAACACATTTCCTTGTAGACAATTCTAATTTCTAGTTACATAACTAATATTAATTGTTTATAAAAACTGCGCAGTGACGCGAAATATTCTACAAAATAGCATCATTCGACCTTTAGACTCATTCCTTAAAATTTCACATTCGTCTCAAGACAGACGTCCTCATTACGTATTTATAAATAAGAAAAGAAAAATCACAACTTAGAATATAGTAACAGGTTTTTGGATGTAGCAAATTTTTTGTCGTTTGTAAGACGACATTTAATCATCGTTGTAAATTTTTTGTTAATTAACCAACCATAGTAATTGTAGGCCCAACATTGAATATTCGTTGGCAAACTGTTGTAAGTTTTTTGCTGTAGGCCCTATGTTGGGAATTTGTAGGCAAAACACTAACTATATCCCAACTAATTCCCAACTGTTGGCTACCGTTGGCCAACCAAAAATGCTACTAGGGTACCTATGCCACGGTTCAGCCGAGGTAGACTACGCTGACGGGTAAAAGAATTTGGGGCCTTTTTCGTGTAACATTTGAAGTATAATAGATGTCGGAATGCAATTTGCGTCGAAAAGAGGGAAAAATTATCCTCCCTTAATGATGAATAAGGGTATAGCGGGGGAAGATGGTCAAATGCGCCCTTGAACCGAATTCAACTCGCGATGAGTCATTCGAAAGCTTATAAAAAATAACGCTTTGTACCAGGTTTCAAGTTTATTTCTCAACCCGGGGGGTAGTAAAGGGTAAAAATAGAAAATCATGTTTTTGCCGATTTTCTCGAATATTGGCTGATGAAAATTTTTGAAAAAGATCAGAGGGATTTTTGTTACCAAGGCACATATTAGGGAATGGTTTCAGATTTTTAAATTGAAAAACCAAGCTGTGAAAAATAAAAAACGCCAAAAAATTGCTGAAAAATGCCGGTTGTGTATCGAAGCAGTTTTAGTACTATAAATCATCATTGTTACTATTATCGTGAATTTTTTCAGATTTTTCAGATTGGTGCACCGCAGTTAAAAATATTAAAAACCGATTTTTTCGCCTTTTTTCCGTGTCAGAGTAACTAATAAGTCGAACTTTCGTACATACTTTATGGAATAAGTCTTTTATGCAATCTTCAATGTCTTTACATGCAACAAAACAGCGTAGGAATCAAACGAACTAAATATGCTGTGCCCAATGTAAAAATCTGAAACGATTCGCTAATATATGCCTTGGTAACAGAAATCCCCCTGATTTGTATAAAAAATTTTCATTCGCCGGTATTGTAGAAAATCGGCAAAAACATGATTTTCTATTTTTACCCTTTACTACTCCCCGGGTTGAGATATAAAGTTGAAACTAGGCACAAAGGGTTATTTTTTTATAAGCTTTCGAATGACACATCGCGAGTTGAATTCGGTTCAAGGGCACATTTGACCATGATTACCAGCTATACCCTCTAACATATTTTACGTTTACCATAATTTTATTTTAACCATAATTGTTGTGCAAAGTGTTTGCAAACTGTTTATTTGATACTTATTTAATGCTCTATTTAAAATTTGCGGTGTTGATATACAATAGGCTAGTTGTTTCTGTATCATTACTTTCATAATTTGAGAAATTAAATTTTTACTGTTTTTATCTATCAATAATCAAAAAAATAGTCAGATTTATGTCGTGTTTGGATTCGTTTTCATTTGGAAAACCTTATCAATCAATGCATACCATTTTCATAAAAGAAGGACGAAAATTATAGATAGTTGAATTTTTATATATATCTTCACTTTCCTTGTCTATCTGTTTTGTTTCGCTGAACTCGAGGTGATGAAGAAGGGGGGTGGAGACGCTCATGCAAAAAAAGTTGGTTGAAAGAGTTCGTTTAAATTCACCCGAACAGATTTCATTCGATTTAATCGGGCACTACTACATTTCAATTGCAGCAATAGATGAAATAAAAATTGAGGGGACAGCATTGTTTCGTAATTTAGCGAATGAATTGTCACGTTTAATCATTTTCAAAATTCATGTGAAATCCGACAAACCTTTGAAATATCCCACACAGCACACTCTCGTTGCAGAAAAGTTGCAGTGCAAGATTGAAATGTTCCACGCAACGTTGTGGCAATATTTCTATGTCCGCCTCCTGCAACGTTTCGGGGAGTAGAGCCAAGAATATAAATAACGGTATTATAATATAATATGTGTCTGCGACGGAAGCGACGATATTGAATGTGTGCCGCCGAATTATAGAAGTACAAGGTCGCAGCAACGTTACAGCAACATTGCGCTGCAATCATGCAACATAGCAAGGTTGTTACAACATTCCTGCAATATTGCCACAACGAAGTGTGCTGTATGGGATAGAGAATACATAATTTACGACTTTGCTATTATTCTGTCACCAACAAACGTACTTAGAATTTATAGCATTATTGATTATGTGGCATAATTAAACGTAAGTAGTTCTCTGGTTTGGATTTCGAAATGCGACAACTGTACTGCGCAACAGGAGCGATGAACAGACCTTTTTAAATACTGCGAGACCGATTTCGAATCATTTTATAATTTACCCAATAGCGTAACGGTACCTAATATCGCTTAGCAAAAGTTAAATTGTTCTTAATTGTATAATGTTTGATATTTTTGTATGCAATTTGTTTCAACGTAAAGAGAAATTATTCATGTTTTATGTAGCATAAGCTCAAAACGTAAGCCATGCAAAAATCGGGTGCATAAAAGTGGACATCCAATATCGCCTACTCAAGAAATATTGATTAATTCATGTATATATGAATATATAAAGTTATTTTCCACATGTGTTTTTATTATTTCTGGCTATATAAATGTTTTTATCAATTTTTTATTAGGATTAGGTTTAAGAATACTTCACCTAACCTAACCTTGTTACCGCCAAGCGAAGTCACTCGGCATTATTGAGGGTAGGCTGTATTGAGAACACGCTTACTGCTAACAGGGAAACGTTATTTTCATTATGAAAAATATTTGAATCGATTACAGTCCTTAAGGACGTCATTAATTAGAAAATTCTAGTAAAATCGGTAACAGATATATTGTCCGGTGACTTCGTTTTCGCGAGCAGTGATTGAAGAGAAATCAGCCACGACCATCTGATGATTGCGGATTTGTCAGTTGGAGTTGCGTGGCTCTCGCAGGGTAAGTTGGGGTAACGAGAACGCTGCTCGGCTCCGCTTGACCTATCCGTTTGGCTGTTATTTATTCTTAGCGTAATAGTTGTGTGCGTTACAAAGTTATGCGTAGACCAATACAAGATGAAGCTATCGAGAAAGAATCATTGTTCTGAAAGCTCCTGAATTTGTTCGTAGCTAACGCACACCTATTCTGTTATGTGTACTTCTACGCTGACTGCTCGGTTTGGCCTACACCCCACAGGCTTGGCACTATCCCCACCACTTCTGGCGCATTCTTGTTCTGTGAAGCCGAGAGCGAGATGGAACGAGAGCGAGTCAGAAAACATTGAGAAAAGGAGCACCGAGGCAGGCAAACTGTGTGGTGGGAGAATACCCCTCATGAAACTTTACTTTCTGCAAGTGTGATGTAAAATTGTCGCAGTGACCCATGATTGTCCAATGGGACCCAAAACTGAGGCCTTTTTTCGCCTCTTTCTGGTCCCACGATTTTGGAACTGAATTTTATACCAAACGATACCTTATGATGAGACATCAATCACACGAAATTTTCAAGTTGAGGTGACAAGTAGTTTCTGAGATATGGAAGGTCAAAGAAGTGAAAATTCCTTAACGCGTCAGCCAATACGCTTCGATGTAGGTACGGACTTTTATGTCAGTACAATAGTTTAAACAATTATTTCCAGGGGTTTTGCTGATTGCTAACAACGAATCTGAACTTAGATTTTCAAAATTCACAATGACCGATTCAATATGGTGAACGATATATTAAAAAATACACCCACTACACAAACATTTATATTTTTTTATTTTATGTGTTTTGTAAATTTTAAAAATCTAAGTTCAAATTCGTTGTTAGTAGTCAGAAAAAATCTCTGGGAATAATTGTTTAAATTATCGGACTGACAAAAGTGCATACATCGAAGCGTATGGGCTGACGCGTTAACGAATTTTCACTTCTTTGACCTCCCATATCTCAGAAACTAATTGTCACCTCAACTTGAAAATTTCATGTGATTGATGTCTCCATCATAAGGTATCGTTTGGCATAAAATTCAGTTCCAAAATCGTGGTATCAAAAAGAGGCGATTTCTTGGATCACTCTTTGTACACTGTTAAGATTCATTAAAATAATTCCCTTTCTGTAATTGTTGACCACATGACGCTGCAATTACAGTATGTCTTCCCACACATGTTTAGATACTAATTTAGTTCGTGAGCGATAAATTGTAATGCTTGGTTTGCGAGATATAACGAGTGTCGATATTAGGAACCTGGGCGGTATTAGGTATAATGAATATATGAATTCTTAGCGAAAACTGTTGATAACTGGTTTACGATACTTTGTACTACTTTTTATAACGTCTGCTTTCTAATTTATAATTTATAAAAGTGATATTGCAATCTCCCTGCGGGTTGTACCGACAATATACTTATTATCGTGTCCACGCAGCTCAAACGATTGTGGCCGATCGAGGGCTAAACTTCCGAAAACCCCCATGCTCCGAATTGGCTAAAATTTTGGGAACATGTTCATTTTGCATAGAAATAATGTTTGCGAGAACGATTTTTGGCGACTCGAAATTTTTTTTATTTCTTTTTATCATGTTGATGTCATTCCCTACCTTACCGACGCAATATAGTATAATGTATAATGGTCAAAACTTTTAACACAAATAATTACCGAACTCACATCGGTTCGCTACCACGCTTTACGCGCCCGCGGGCGGGCGCCCCCCCCCCCCCGCACTAATCTAACCCAAACCAATACTAATTTCCGGAACAAGTTGAAAAGTCGAATGCGGTTATAATGGTCAAAACTTTTAACACAAATAATTATCGAACTCACATCGGTTCGCTACCATGCTTTACGCGCCCGCGAGCGGGCGCGCGCCCCCCGCGCTACTCTAACCCAAACCAATACTAATTTCCGGAACAAGTTGAAAAGTGGAATGCGGTTTTTAGAACAGTTTTATTAATCGGCAGGATATACATTTTTAATATCTTCTATTATTTGTAAAAATGGATCTGTCCCGTCTCTTTTTATTTCAAAACGCCATAGGAATTCACACATGTGGTCAATAAGTGTATCTTCTCTAATACCACCTCTACTTAGTCGAGCTCGCAAAACACGCCATGACGACTCTATATTTTGTGTATAAGCTCCGCTTTCCGGGTCTACGAAATTAGTGCTATGGTTCACAGTTTTGTGAACGTAACCATGTTTTTCTAAATTTACATAGCCCTTCCAACAATCTGTGTGTATTTCTGAGCCTACTGCTACGTGTTTCTTAATTAATGAAATAAGAGTATTTTCGTCTCGTTTGTTTTCAGGACATATTTCTAAACGATACTTCTGTCCTCCTTGTTCCTCTAGTAGCAATTGTTGTTGGCATACAGTTGGGCCACGCACATAATATTAGTTGGCCAACAGTTAGATTTGGCACTTTTTTTCAGGTTGGGCCAACAACAGATGGCCAAGGTAGGCTTTCCTACCGTTGCCCAATTATTTATATTCTTTCCAAAAGACGTCCAGAATACGTCTTAAAGAACTTCAAAAGACGTCGTAAACACGCCTTTTTCAGGTCTGTTTTATGAAAAAAAAAATCGCTGTGAGAAGAATCGAACCCAAACTTTCCGCTTATGAAGCAACCACTGTTCGCACTTACCCAACACATTTCCTTGTAAACACTTCTAGTTTCTAGTTACATAACTAGTATTAATTGTATATAGAAACTGTGCAGTGACGCGAAATATTCTACAAAATATCATTATTCGACCTTTAGACTCATTCCTTAAAATTTCACATTGGTCTCAAGGCAGACGTCCTCATTACGTATTTATAAATTAGTAATTGTAAAAAAAAGTAATTCTAGGCCCAACATTAAATATTGGTAGGCAAACTGTCGTAACTTTTTGTTAATTAACCAACCATAATAATTGTAGGTCCAACATTGAATATTCGCTGGCAAACTGTCGTAACATTTTTGCCGTCGGTCCTACGTTGTGAATTTGTAGGCAGAAACACTAACTATATTCCAACTAATTCCCAACTGTTGGCTACCGTTGGTCTACCAAAAATGCTACTAGGGTCTATCATACCTATTCCAAAATTTTCTTATAAAATAAACAATAAAAATTAAACTAATTATTTAAGAACTTTTAAAATAACAATGGCCATAAAAATTGCACCTAATATCCATGCTCCTTCACGCAAACGTCCTCTTTCAAATTTCCTGCGTCTAATTTTGCATTCGTCAATCTCGACTATAATACCAGGACCACCAATTGAACCTTGAATTTCATATCGTCTGTCAAGCGCTAGAGTGCACACTTCTCTACAGAATGAAAATCTATCTGCAATTGACTCAGTCGAAATTGTTTGGTCTTCAGCGATAGAACATTGTTTAAGAGCGAAACGTCGAAGCTTCGAGCGGTCGCGAATTAGATTAAGAATTAGGATTAATTTAGCGTATACGATAGTCTTTTAAGAATAGCCGATAAGTATAGTCGTTAGGTTTAAACTAAGGTCACGGACACTTTGTATTTACAAGACGTTGCACAATAAATTACACTTAGGTCTTATTACCGTAACAAAGAACACTGAGTCTATTTACAATAACGCGAAAGCGCGCGAGAAATAATGACTGATCTGAGTAGATCACACAAGATAATCCTGGAACGTTCCAGCAATGCGCAAGCACGCGAGATACAAGAGAAGTACTTGTCTAGTCGACGATTCTTAGAAGAGAGATCGATCGCGGTGATGGATCGGGCCGTTTCGCCGAATTCTGTGACGTCAGCACCCCACCCAACAGCTGTTCGGCTCGAGCGAGACGAGGACTGTACCGGCGACACAATGCCGGTCGCACGGTAGAGCGAGAGAGCTGTCTAATTAGCCGAGGTGTGCGTCAACAGATGGCCCGACCGATCTCATCACCGCGATCGTGCATACCGCGACTTGGTCGCGTTAAGGCGGGATTTCCTAGACACGATTCGCCGCGGCGGCCGGCGGCGGTCCCACTAGCGCAACGGAGACACAGATGCATAACCTCTCTATTGCACTAGTGGGACCGCCGCCAGCCGCCGCGGCCGATCGTGTCTAGGAAATCCCGCCTTTAGCCGGTTCGAACCGCGCGCGGAGTCGGCAGCGAATCCGCGCCGGCTTGGCCTGTGGCCGTTTGGGCCAATCCCAAACAACATTCATGCTGTGTTTGTTCGTATGAATATCGCCATGGAAAAGCATAAGTTATTAGCATGCAACTTTGAAAACTCAAATGACAACGTTCGAACCTATGGAAATTTTCACTTAAGATAACAATAACATGCATAATAGAAGTATAATTACCATGTATTATGTGCGGCTGTAATACTATGGTCATATTTTCCTGATTTATAGCACCGAAAATAGCTCAAATCTCCTCTTGTTTCGACATAAACCATCTTTTTTTTTATGTTTTGCACAACACTTTTCCCTGGGAATTAAAGACATTTCCTTTAGCCATTCAATTCCTGTTTCGTGCTCGACCATTTTCTTCGCAAAGAAAAATATATTTATGTGATTCATTTTTAACCGACTTCAAGAAGGAGGACCTAGACTTACTAGTAACGTCGAACCACAACGAACTGAACCACGTGTTACATTGTTGTCTCAACAATCCCGATACCTTTTAAAAACATTTGAAAACAGCAGATTCTGTGGCTTTAGAGCCGCCTTCAATGTGTCGGTAACATAGGAAGTGACACTTATATGATAAAAAAAAAATTCGAGTCGCCAAAAATCCTTCTCGCAAACATTAGTTCTATGCAAAATGAACCTGTTCCCAAAATTTCAGCCAATTCGGAGCATGGGGGTTTTCGGAAGTACAGCCAATTTTTCTTGAAGTTCATTGCAATAAAAGTCATTTGACATTTATTCTTGGTGTTTTAACGTGAATTAAAAGTGTTCTAGACGGGAACCTGTGGCTTGGCAGTGACATTACCATGTTCATGAAATACTGTACAATGTTAGCGATGAAACAAACCAACCCTGGTAAGCTCGAATACAATCGAATCTCGATCGGCCACAATCGTTTGAGCTGAGTATACGCTTTATGTACCTAATTTCATTTTGTTTTGTACTCCTTGTATTAACCGTGTCTATCATTCATTGTTGTATTATTGTGCCCTTTTGATATACATATTTTCAATAAACTATATGTTATATGTTAAATTCTGACACCTGCCGCTCTCCCAGTATTTAACCAAAACACTGAATGGTTATCTTTAACCGCTTAAAGATACATTATTGGAAATTTGATTACAATAGAATTTATTGAAAAAAATTGCAATATTTGAAAGTATGTAGTAAAAAATAAATATCATTTTTTAGTTTGTGTAAATTAAAATAGTGAGTAATTATTCGCAATAGCGGGTTCCTCGTCGATTTCAATGACCTTGAAATATGCTATCAGGGTCATTACTCTGAATAACTTTTTCCTACACAGACAGCAGCCATTTGGCCTTAGTTTCCGAGATATTCGCAAAAAGCTTTAATTAAACTTAGGATTCAAGTAGACACACTTCATTTTGGCGAAAAAAATTGCGTAAAATAATAACCATCCATTGATTTGAGATGGGATACAGCTCTTGCCCTATAAACAAACCCCCCGCCCCTCCGCCGTGCTCTCGCTCACCAAGTTACCAATATTCTAATAGAGTACTTAAGTACAGTGTGTCCGCGGGAAAGCTAAACAGCCGGCTTCCTCCTAAACTATTGGAGATAAAAATATAAAAAAAATAGGGAATTGCATGGTTCGAGGGGGCCAATTAATTAGCGCGAACGAATTTTTTTATCGATTATTATTTTAAAAGATACGATGGTCAAGTTCGGTTTTTCAAATGGAACTATTTTTTTTGAATACCTGAGTTGATAGTGCATTCCAAGACTAATTCAATAAGCTTTAATGTATACACTTTATTTTCACTGGTTTTTAAGATATTGCGCTTGCAAATTGACTGATTTTCACTGGAAGAAAACTGTCTGGTATAGCACGGACCGGGATCTTACTGGATCCACGGGTGGCACTGCCTTTTGAAATAGATACCTACCTGCCAAAGGTCTACGCCAGGCCCAAAGGCTGGACAATTTTTTTCCGTCAGAAATGCTACTTAGGTAGGTACATCTGCGGTATATTTATTTCGCACTTGCTTCTACGCTCGGATGGCCGGTTCTTTTGGGAGGGGTGCAAGTTCGATTGGTTAGGTTAGGAGGAGTGAAAGTTGCTAGACTAAATTTCAATCATAGGGAGCAGATTGTATCAGAACCATTCGGATTTGCATTCCTCACAAACGGCTGCTCTTTTGAAGAGGCCCTCTTCACAGCAATGCCCACCTTCTCTCGCACGGAATACGTTAACGCTTGCTTTTGTTCTGATATTGAAGCTCGTGTTTATACTCGAGAGGACCACGCGTCGACAGCGGGCTACCCCTTTTCTTCCTGTGTCTCTCCACGAGCCGTGCTGACGGTGGATTGTAGGAGCGTAGATATCTGGATGCCAGTTATTGAATTCAGGAGACGATGGAAACATTTTATTACAAAACACACATGTACTATAATTAAAGTAAATCGTATTCCTCTCGGGAAGGAGTACTGATAATGATCGAACTTGCGCCCCACTTCGCGCAGACCAATTACACGGAGGGTAGTCGGGTCACACACTGCCCAAATGATACAGGGTAATTCTGGAGCAACGCCCGTCAAGGAGATGCGCTGGCACCCCGTGGCGAGGACAGACCTTCGCTGTGCCTCACCCGATTTTTATGGCTTTTTTTCCGGAAAAAGGTACGAATCCTGGGTCGAACGTAGCGAATTGAAGTCGACCCTCCGCAGTCGAGGGTGAATTATCCATTTGAGCGTATTAAGAAATTCTTTGCTTCGTCGTATCGAAAGGGAAGTGGTGCCAATGGATTCCTTATGTTTTTCTGACGAAAATCATACCAAATGTCATGCAAATCGGACTACTTTAACACAAGCAATTTGTATTCCTTATGTAAGAGTTGTCCGATTTCCACGACACTTGGCATGATTTTAATCGGGAGAACGCCCGGAATCCATTGGCGTCACTTCCCATTCGATACGATGAAGAAAAGAGTTTCTTAATACGCTCAAATGGATATTTCACCCTCGACTGCGGAGGGTCGACTTCAATTCGTTACGTTCGGCCCAGGATTCGTACCTTTTTCCGAAAAGAGCCATAAAATTCTATGGTCACTGCGGGGTGTTGTCCTCGCCACGGGGTGACGGGCGCAGCACCAGAATCAGCCTGTACCTACCTTTTTAAGAAATAAAACAATTCGTTATTCCCTATCGTATGGATATGGAAGTGTCGCCGATGGATTCCTTGGGGTTTTCCGATGAAAATCATTACAAATGTCGTGTAAATCGGACAACTTTTACATAGGGAATACAAATAGCTTGTGTCAAAGTAGTCCGATTTGCATGACATTTGGTACGATTTTCGTCAGAAAAACATAAGGAATCCATTGGCGTCACTTCCCTTTCGATACGATGAAGAAAAGGGTTACTTAATACGCTCAAATGGATAATTCACCCTCGACTGCGGAGGGTCGACTTCAATTCGCTACGTTCGACCCAGGATTCGTACCTTTTTCCGGAAAAAAAGCCATAAAAATCGGGTGAGGCACAGCGAAGGTCTGTCCTCGCCACGGGGTGCCAGCGCATCTCCTTGACGGGCGTTGCTCCAGAATTACCCTGTATCATTTGGGCAGTGTGTGACCCGACTACCCTCCGTGTAATTGGTCTGCGCGAAGTGGGGCGCAAGTTCGATCATTATCAGTACTCCTTCCCGAGAGGAATACGATTTACTTTAATTATAGTACATGTGTGTTTTGTAATAAAATGTTTCCATCGTCTCCTGAATTCAATAACTGGCATCCAGATATCTACGCTCCTACAATCCACCGTCAGCACGGCTCGTGGAGAGACACAGGAAGAAAAGGGGTAGCCCGCTGTCGACGCGTGGTCCTCTCGAGTATAAACACGAGCTTCAATATCAGAACAAAAGCAAGCGTTAACGTATTCCGTGCGAGAGAAGGTGGGCATTGCTGTGAAGAGGGCCTCTTCAAAAGAGCAGCCGTTTGTGAGGAATGCAAATCCGAATGGTTCTGATACAATCTGCTCCCTATGATTGAAATTTAGTCTAGCAACTTTCACTCCTCCTAACCTAACCAATCGAACTTGCATCCCTCCCAAAAGAACCGGCCATCCGAGCGTAGAAGCAAGTGCGAAATAAATATACCGCAGATGTACCTACCTAAGTAGCATTTCTGACGGAAAAGAATTGTCCAGCCTTTGGGCCTGGCGTAGACCTTTGGCAGGTAGGTATCTATTTCAAAAGGCAGTGCCACCCGTGGAACCAGTAAGACCGTCCCCGGTCCGTGCTATACCAGACAGTTTTCTTCCAGTGAAAATCAGTCAATTTGCAAGCGCAATATCTTAAAAACCAGTGAAAATAAAGTGTATACATTAAAGCTTATTGAATTTGTCTTGGAACGCACTATCAACTCAGGTGTTCAAAAAAAATAGTTCCATTTGAAAAACCGAACTTGACCATCGTATCTTTTAAAATAATAATCGATAAAAAAATTCGTTCGCGCTAAATAATTGGCCCCCTCGAACCATGCAATTCCCTATTTTTTTTATATTTTTATCTCCAATAGTTTAGGAGGGAGCCGGCTGTTCAGCTTTCCCGCGGACACACTGTATATGGCATGGCCCCCTGATGGGGGTCTGCCAACTTTTGAGAGATTTAAGATAAAAAAAGGTGTTTAAAAAATGAATGGTCATGGGGATTTGAACCAACTCGTGTTTCGGGAGTATATTTCTGAAACACATTTTTTTATCTTAAATCTCTCAATTGGCGAACGCCCTCACGGGAATGTATAGGGAAAAGTTGTTTGGAATTATGACCTTTACAATATATTTCAAGGTCATTGAAATCGATGAGGAACCCCCTATTCCGAATAATTACCAAATAATGTGACTCTTTGCACAAAACCACATTATAGTTTTCTACTTTTGACTATATGTTTCAAAAGCAAATTACACACTTAAATATAAACAAATTAAGGACAGATTTATGAAGAATGGGGAAAAGAGGAATATAATGGAAATTCAATATAACACACAAATTCATGTCGTTATAATATTTAATATCAGCACATTCTATGGATAATTAAAAATAGTACGCATGTATCATATATTCATTTCTGCTTTTACGTATACGTGGCATGCGCAAGTGTATATATACACACATGCATATGCGTAAATGCAGCTACACACACAACAAAACGGTCAATTTCTTATTTATGCGCCGTAAAATCTATTCAATGCAACAATTCTCTCCATGCCGAGTATGGTACGCTATGTGAGTGCATTGTTTATCCATAATATTACATCATAATAGGTATTTTAACTTCTCGGTGAAAACTTGTCACTCGTTGCTATATAAGTTACCCATAATACCATCGACGGGAATAGCAGGTCGGCTCAGCTCTGTCAGTTTTTCACGTAATTATCTTCGACGACTACACACTGTTAATATTTTACAAAACTACATATATACACTAAAGCCTTTTTTTATACTCTAATACATTTTCCCGTTCCTAAATAGTAATACTTTTCTCTTCATTTCTTTCCTTTGTATGTACCATAATAAATGTAGTGCTCTTTAACTCTACTGTATATTCTCACACACCTAATTGTAAATAAAGTGTTCATCGGTTAAACTATAATTTTTCCTCGGTTAGGCTGATAAAAAATCATCCCCACTACCTTTTTCTATTTACGTGGAATGTGGGGACCGTCGCAACAGAGGCCTCAACGCCCGAGAACAGTGGGACCATAAAAGATAGGGTTAGCAGTAGCCATTAATAAGGGAAGAATATCAAGTTCCGCATTTCGCATCGAATCTTCACTAAAATGGAACTATATGATTCCTTGTGTTTTCCCGATTAAATATCGCCACAAACTACTATAATTTGTGAAATTACATAAAAAGTTAATATGCAGAATTTAAAGTCAACTTCGTTAAAAATAGTCCACTTTACATGGAATTTGTTGCGTTTTTGATTCGACATCGCGTCGGCGCTCGGTGAATACCAAATGGCACCGCGACACGCCTATGGTCTCTCGGGCGTATAAATCAAGAAATCAAATTCATCTTTCTTCGTATCGATATGAAAGTATCACCAATGGAGTCGTGGCATTATTCTGATTACATCGGTTCTAAATTCTGAAAATTAAGTTTTTATGTAATTTCTTTAATTATAGTATAGTAGATATATTTTTGTGTCTTTTAATCAGGAAAACACAAGAAATCGATTGATGTTTATTTTAAGATTCCATGATAAATGCCGAACTTGACATTTTTCGCTTCTTAAGGACTAGTGTTATCTTTATCTCCCTGGTCCACTATTCTCAAGTGCGGAAAGCCATAAAACTCAGTGATGCCTGAAATCGGTGTGAAATTCGCCTATCACCCCGAATGAGAGATACTCTTCGGACCCTGATATTATCAGATTAACCGAGATCAGCTATATTTAGTAACTGAATAGATCCAACACGTTAACACAACATTAAAATAAAGAATGATAGACGCATCATAGACTACTAATGCAGTTACAAAAGGTCTAATGCAAAGATCACCTTTTCTCTCGTTTCTTGTTTATGTTCTAATTTGATCTAAGCAACTATTCGACGTCCATAAGTGATTTAGAATACAATTTGCATATGTCTAGATGTTATCTTAATTTTCTTATAAGTAGTTATTTTTTATTCACCAATTCACGTTGACCCATTTACATGCAAATTTCTTATCACATTCTCCATAAATGCTATAGTGTATTTTTCGTTTTTGACATTTAATTTTTGGATCACTATGGAGAATGAATGCAAATTTGCATGTTTACGAACATTGAAATTGGAAAAAGTTAAATGTGAAAACATTATAAAGCTTTTTCCAAGCACTACAATTCTTTAACTCATATTAATATTGTTGAGCTTCGCCTGATCAGGATTAAGGATTTCAATGAAATTATGACTTCATTATAATATTTTCCTTTTTGTCAATTTCTTACGATCAAAATCTCTTACCTCTCAAATTTCATTTAACCTACATTTATATAATGATTAATTAATTTGTGTTCAAACTAGACAAAATAATCTTTTTATATTGAAAAGCAGCAGATTTCAGAATAAGTAACAACCAGTTCAATAGAAACTTCTATACTAATTTCTTAAGTTTAATCGTAACTCACTAGACTAAATATATTACTTTTAGTGCACGTTGCAAAGCAACTTGGTGATGAGTTTATTCAATACGAAATACAGATAAAATATCATAGGACACACTAAGGATCGCTGAAATCTTGCATCAATCGCCCTTTCCCTTAAAAACACGACTTAAAATTATTTTTTTCCTTGTATTTTCTGTTAACGTTATTTTTTTCAAAACAGCCAGATAATACTAATGGTTACTCTAAAACTCTTATTTATAAGCCTTGTTACATATATTTTGGTAGGGTTTTCAGGTACTTTATCAGTCTTTCTGTGGCAAACATGGCTCATTTTCATTGAATTTTATTGTTATATAATTATTTAGGCCAGAGGAAAAATAACAAGAAAATGTCAGGTATACATACTTTAAGATATTTAGTAATTTTAACTCCAATATTATAAAATAAGCACAAACCATGCCAAATGGAGAAACTGATGTATAGGCAAAGAGAAGGTGTACTAAGAGGCGATACTCCGAGCGATATCTTTGAAGTTTTTCGTTGGCTTGTCCCTTTAAATTGATTGTATACCTAGGCAGCTGAATATCTTCGTCTTACTATCGCCTCTTGTTAATCCCTCCTCTTTTCGATTACCGAATGGACATTTAAATTGGTTGTGTCATTCGTCTCTCTCTAAAACTGGTTTCTTCGTTAAAGTGTCGCCTCTTAGTATACCTTGTCTTTGGTATAGGTGTCATGACAAAAATTAAACATGCCCGATCAGAATATTGGTTGTATTTTTTAATGTAGAGAAAATCTATCTGAGCCCATTTACATAAATGAAAATTAGAAAAACTAAATAAAGACTTGGCTAATTTTACAACACGTACAAGATGTTGCTCATTATCAACGGATAATAATTATAATTACAGAACAAAATGTGAATAACATTTTTCTTTAAGTGTACGTTACAGTAATGTATTTGAATTGTTAATTAAGTGAATTCCTATTCAAAAATAAATAAAAGCCATGCTTACCCGTACGTAATTACCTATAGTTTAAGTTATATTTGTACTATTGAAGAATCATGTGTTAGAAAAACAGAAGAGGTATTAGCTTTGATTATTTCATCTTATGTGTAATTTAATGAAATAAATGAATCTAATTTGATTAGAAGCATTATAAACACTACGCTTCTTAAGAATACCTATATTTACATGCAAACAATAATGCATTTGTTTTTATTCCACAACTTGAGAAACATTTGTAATTGGTCAACATAACTGTTAGTCAAAAATCGTGAGATATTACAAATAAACAAAACGTATATTAAAATAAAATAAATGAGAGTAATTATGCAGTATAGGGGAGGCAACTCCGATCGCAAGGACATGACCCTGAATAATTTTTCCTTATAGCTTAAACGGCGGTCTCTTACAGTTTTTGAGATATATTTATACATTGTTATTCATTTAACTCAGAATCCGCGCGCGTGAGAACAGATACCTTGCGTGGCCTTTTTCAGACAATCGCCTTAGCATTTGTCCTGATGCTCAGGGGAAAATGCCGCAAAAGCCACGAACAAAGCGTTACATGCGGAATCCAAATTTTTCTTTGAGACAGAGACTAACTAGTTCACCATCTGTTCTTGCGCGCACGGATTCTGAGTTAACTGGATAACCGTGTATAAATGGATATTCTAGAATACTTCAGTATGTCACGAGGTATCGATATAGGTTTGGTGACAGATGGGGGGGGGGGGGGGGGAGCAGCTACGCGTATGTAGCGTTGACCCCAGAAATAAAATTTTAGCTTCGGGTATTTATTAGTTTCCGCGATATTAATAAAAAATTATTGTTCATTATTTTTTTTACAAATTTGTTTTGGTCCACATGCACGAAGCTGTGGGACCACAGCTTCTGACGGCGGGCATCCCAATTCGACCTCTTCCCGAACCTATACCGATACCACGGAAACGATCGGTACGGGTGTACCTGATTCTGAATAAATACCAAACTATTTTTATGAATAAAGCCGAGCGATGGTAACATTTATAGGGGCAAGTTGTTCAAAATGATGACATGACGACATATTTCGAAGTCATCAAAATCGGTGAGGTATGCTCTTTGTGAATCCTCTTTTTCTAATAACTTTTTAATAAATAATGACTGCCGATTAAGTTACACAGGAAAGATGTTCAGTGTGATGACCTTGATGACATGTGTCACGGTCAAGGTCATCGGAGCTGCTTTCCCTATACTGCAGAATTACCCACAAATCGCAAGAATTAAATTCAATGGGGAAGCAACAAGAGATCCAGGACGCACAGCGATCCTCTTAATTGTCCAACATACAATAACAAGATTTTTCAGGGATGACGAGTACATTCTATTTCTCATAATTTCAAAATGAAGCCGTATGGAGAGGCCAACGATGCATGTATACTGTATATGTACAGAAACAGAAATAGTTTTTTTATTCATCTTAAACATTACACAGTCCAATAAAATGAAACGTTTTTTCTGTTCCGCCAATATCCACTGGGTGATTCTGGTAGAGTTTATCGCCCTAAACACGAATCCGCAAACCGTTTTTCGCCACCACCCTCAGTTTTTGAGAAAATCGATTTTGAAAAAAAAACTGAAAATTTTCAACTTTGAACATCTTTTGCGTCGAAACGATAATAGTTATTCGGTTGCTCCTTGCGTCAAATTATTCTATGAACCCTCCCGAATACAATGATATAAGTTATTATTGCATTATGAACATTTGAGTATGTTTAAACAACAATCAAATGCAAAAGGATACCCAAAATGCACCCACTTTTGAAGATATCTTTCAATTTATTTACAAAACTAAGGATTTAGGATAAAATTTGACAATTCCACGCGATGCAGCTGACGTTTTCCTTCAAAAAGCATCAACAAAAGTGGCAACTCACGTTTTGTTTTCAATACAGAAGCGAAATAATTTGGCGAATCGTGCGGTGCCAACAATGGTAGTCAGGCGTGTTAAGCGATTGTGTTACGCTGAGCGGCAGTGGATCGCGCGCCGCCGTTGACTACCACTGTCGACACCGCGCGTTTTGCCAAACTATTTCGCTTCTGTATTGAAAACAAAACGTTACCTACCACTTTTGTGGATGATTTTCGAAGGAAAAATGTCTGCTGCATCGCGTGGAATGGTCAGATTTTCTCCTAGACCCTTAGTTATGGAAATAAATTGAAAGATATCTTCAAAAATGGATGCATTTCGATTGTCATTTTCCCTTTGATCGTTTTTAAACATATTTAAATGATTATAATGCAACATATTTAAATGATTATAATGCAATAATAACTTCTATCGTTGTATTCGGGAGGGTTCATAGAATAATTTGACGCAACGAGCAACCGAATAACTATTACGGTTTCGACACAAACGATGTTCAAAGTTGAAAATTTTCAGTTTTTTTTCAGAATCGATTTTCTCAATAACTGAGGGTGATAGATCAATTCTGCTTGCAGATTTGTGTTCAGGGCGAAAAACTATACAAGAATCACCCAGCGGATATTGCGGACCAAAAATCGTGTTGGACAGTGTTATTTGTGGGTAATAACCTCTTGTTTGTTTAACTGAGATTCTGAGAATTCATAAGATAATGGAAGTGAATAAATCTTTAATGTGCACAAGTCATTGTAGTTTATAACTAAGAACCAGTCACAAGACAAAACTATCTATTTATATCACGATTAACCGATTAATCTAAACACCTATGTTATAGTCATATTCATTTCCCTAAGGACTGCGATATAGTTTTCATTTTCATCATATAACCACCTATATATTTATAATAAGAATGTTTACAGTTAAGTTGAGCTCCTGAATTAACAAAGTATTCGTTATGAGTAGTTTACATTTCTTAGAATTAGCCTCGAGTGCCCGAACTGTTATAAGGACTATTTTAATGCCATTTCTAAACTAACTTCCATTGCAAATTTTATTGTGCAGGTAAAGAGTTAAATTAATATAAGAAATGTTATTTGCTAACCAAAACATTTACTTAATCCATACTGAACAAGCACAGTAAACGTGTCGCCCACCAGATGGTCGAACTGTGAAATGGTACGAACCAGCTTACGCGGCTCACTTTAACAGATCATTGTGACTTCCAAAATTGCGATTAAAATGTGGTTCTATGTGCAGTATACTTAGAATAAAGGTGTGCATCCATAATCCATTGAAACGAGTAGAGAATTCCATTAAAAAGCAACTGCGTTTTATTGCTCTTGAGAAATGGTTATATATATTTTTTCTGTTCTTTACAATGGATTATGGATGCACACACTTATTCTAAGTATACTGCACATAGAACCACATTTTAATCACAACTTACTATTTACTGTACTATATATATATATGCGTATGATTTTGTAAATGATGCAACAGAGAAGGAAAATCATCCTCTGGAAAAGAAAACACTCCAAATCGCCATTTTGAATAAAATATTAAAGTATTCCCGATTGCAAATGTATGAAGTGAAGGCAGTATTCAATAAAAGTGTTAAAAATTAAATTCTCTAAAAAGCAAAAAACTTGTGGCCATATCATAAATCGAGTCCTTGTTGCTTAGCAGATACTTTTCAGAACATCATGTCACAAATTCTTCTGCACCCGTTAAGGGATGTTTTCACTATAAATTTGGATGTAAATATTGGATGGTAGAAAAGAAAAACCTTAATTAAAGAGATATGTAGGAATCATAGAATGAAGCAATGACAGGAAAATGTTTTTTTTTCCTCTATAAATTGGCATGCATGTACTCAGTACATATATTTATGCGCCCACCAATGGGCGAAACATAATTAATTAAATAAGTGTATGTGTAAGTTTACCTTTTGGACTCTTAGGATATGATGATACATTAAAATTATATTTCATTATAAGTAAATAGGTACTTGCACAAATTCTTCAAAGAAGGAAAAAATAGATACCTATTCGATCAAATTCTACTGGTATGATGCAATTCCACTTGATAAACATCTAAAGGCTCTGGGTACTGGGGCAGTGACAGTACCGAGAACTTAGTGTATATTAAACTATTGCCTTCAAAGAACAATATTTTAATCAATAAACAGACAGATTCTTATTATTACATTTTATTTTTGTTTTTCTTGTTTTTCCTTTATTAACTTCAAATGGATATAGTTATGAACAGTGAATAAGAAGACTTAAATAGTCAGTTACTACCATTAAAGTGAAACAGCTTTGATACTGCTGTATTCTTTATGCTTAATGTAGGTCATTGTAACTTCAGGCCGTAAATAGAATAACACTGTGTTTAATACTTGTAATTAGGTACTTATTATATGCGAGGTATACGCATGCCTAACAGTCATGTAGAATAATAATCGTATATCATGGCATTAAAACGATCTTATTACAAATTGTGATCTAAACACGTATATGTTCATTGTTTAATGTAATAGTTTCATTGTTTCGTAGAATGGCGTACTATTAGGATTTACCTATAATTATGTTTCCCTTTTAATAATAATTTGTTTACGTAGCAAATTTTCGTGGAATGGAACATTCAATACAGAGAGAATAGACAGTTCTTCTTGTTTATAGTTAGTATTAAAGAAATTTGCAACCTGTGGGAGCAGTCAATGGGCTCATGTTTGACCAACACCCTCAAAGCGCATCTTTGCAGTTAATACTTTTACACAGGTCGACAATGTAGGCTTCATTTATCAAAGCTTTATTATACCCATCTATTCCCTTAAGCAAATTGATGAATATCCTTATATGCCTTAGTTTACATTTTTTATGTTATCCAATGTTTTTTACACGGATAAACATAGTTGTATCTTTTTTTTTATATTTATGACACTAACTATGCCATGCTAATACATATTACATGCTACAATTTACCATATATCTATGTATACAATACGAACTCATTCAATTTTGTTTAAATAAAAAATTTATAAGTATGATTTAATCATTTATTTCCTTTAGGAAGGAAATAAGCTGGAGTTTCATTGGATGTAGATTGAAATAACAGTACTTCAAGTTTACACGTACATTACAGTATTTGAGGCAAAGCAAATAACAAAAGCTGTGTTCCTTGATTGATATCAGATGCGTTATACTAAATCACACATATAAAGCCGGCTTTAGACCGACAAGTTTGCTCATAGTTTTGGAGCGCACGCCTGGACTTACGCTCCAAAACTGTACGTGTAAAGTCTCCAACGTGATAAAGAACGGTTACGCATTCCCGGCGCGCGCGTCTGGAGTGCAGGTCTGAACTTGTCCTTTCCACGTTCAGATTTGATTGGTGTGCCACGCGCCACGCGCCAGAGTGTGCTTTATTGGTATAGCAGTGAAAATGTGGTCCAAACACAGTTTGGAACAATTTATCGCAATTTACAGAAGCTTCCCCTGCCTGTGGAAACTAAAACCGTGGCGATCTCTGTCTTCATGCCATCCCTTGACTCATATTCTTGTTTTATGTTGTTGCTCTTCCGCTTTAAAATAAGCATGCAATACAATGCAAGTGATCGCGCGAGTTTTTTGCTTTTTTATCAAAGACATTTTACTTGCACAATGTCAGCGATGCAGTTGGCGTAGTGAGGCGCGTCTCACTCAACTGTCCGCCCGGCGGACATGCTACGATCCACGCAAAATCTTGCGAATTTGGAGCGGACGCTCCAAACCTGCGGATCTGGTGCGCGCGCTTGGAGTGCAGTAGCGGCCGTGTAAAGCCGGCTATAATACTTTGTTAACATTTCTGCACGCTCCAAGCGCGTGTTCCAGCGCGGCACGCCAGAGCGACGCGCCAAGCCCGAAGGTTTGGAGCGGCCGTGTAAAGCCGGCTATAATACTTTGTTAACATTTCTGTCGTCGGGTTATACTACATATTTTCATAGCGTCAATATCTTTTTTAAAGTGCTAATCAAGTTTTCCTAATGTTGTCTTGCATCAAAATGATTTTTTTCTCCTTGCTAAATGCCACTGATAAACAATTCAACGTTTTCTGTTAACCTACCTTAAAAAATTAATCAAAGATAGGAACAAATAATCACAACGTATCTTTTAATAGTTCAGGCACTCGAACGCAGTAAAGTAAAGTGAGAGTTAAACTTCTAAGTGTTTAATTGGAAAATGCGATTTTAATATTAACTCCAAGTTACAAGTAACCTAATGTTGCATAGGTTTTTACATAGGGTGCATCCACTCTACAGTTTTCCCTGAAACAGATAGCAAACATAGTATGTTAATTAATCTGGTTATACATCCAATAGTAAACACATTGATATTAAGCAGCTAATACTCTAGAAGTATTTACGATATTATGTATATATGTATAATATGCGTATTTGGATATGCGAATTCATTACGTTCTCTTACTATGACGCTGGGCAAAAGAAATATATTTAAGGTCGTCTTCAAATATATTGGCTGGTGAGTTTCGTAAGAGGTATTCTCCCACCACACCGCTTGCCAGCCTCGGTGCTCCTTTTCTCTACGTTCTCACTCTCTCTCTTGGGTTACCTACGCCTGGTCCTCGCGGGGTGGGTTAGAATAAACAACAGCCACACGGTTTCGTTCAGGCAGAGCCGAGCAGCGTTCCCGTTGTCCCACCATACCCTTCGAGGGCCCATCAACTTCAACTGCCAATCCACGATCGTCAGGTGGTGGTGGCTGATTTCTCCTCGCGCGCTACTCGCGGAAACGAACTCACTGGCCAATATATCTGAACACGACCTTAGACTGTAAAGTCTAAAGTGCTGCGCTGCGCTAGATCGCGCAGCATATTCGCTCATGTTCGTAGCTGTTCCACAAGTCTATGTATAGAAAGATTATTTTATTTGTTACGTATTTTAGCGGAGATTCTGGGAATGTGGACGTTGGTTGGTGTCCGTGGAGCGTTGAACCACACTGCTCGTTGGAGTGCGCGTGTTTTAAACAAATGATAGAAACTGATTCTAAGTTAAAATTTTGGAGTTTATTTCTGAATCGGTTTCGAACTGTTCAAGGAAGAGATCAAAGACAGAATGTATGTAGCGTTCCAAAATATACTCCGCGCTCCTCGATGAAGTCAATGGCACAGTGCTCCTTCTCTTCTCATACATCGTTGTAGTCCAATCAGCATGGAGGCTGCAACCGAGCCAAACGGTAGGTTGTCCTTCTACCAACGGTTTCCTACCTGAATGTTTTCGGATGTTTGGCTTATTACTACATTCCCAAGGTCGAGCGAACAAAATTAAAGCCCAAGGCGGGCAAAGGAATATTTATAGGATACTCCCGAGAGAGCAGGGCATATAGAATCTATAATCCAATTGCAGGAAAAGTATGCGCAACGCGCACAGCTAGATTTAACGAAGGGGAGAAATGATCCCAGCTACTTACAGCGAACGGCAAGGTTAAAGAGTACGTCGATCAAATCCAATACAGTCCAATGATAGAAGAAACTGGACCAGAAGAAACTGGACCAGATAGAAACGATCGATGAAAGAAATGACAACGAAGAGGAAGAGAACACAGAGCAGCCAGGGACAAGTAACGACGAAGAAACCCCCAGCAAATGGGGCCGCAAACAGGGCAGATCTATGAAAGATATAGAAAATAAAAGAAGGACGGAGGCAAGAGCGCGTGGGGAACGCCTAATATACGAATGCGATCCGAAAGGATCAGAGACAGACAAGATCAAACTCAAATGGCTACCCAAGGACACACGGTCCCGAGGAACTTTTCGGAGGCAAAAGAATCGAACCAGTCCAAGAATTGGATCAAAGCCATGAGAGAAGAAATAAAAACAATGGAAAAACGAGAAGTATGGGACCTAGTGCCCAGACCGCAAGATAAAAAACCCTAAAAAGCAAGTGGGTGTTCAAAATAAAGGACTCGGACAGTGAAGCACAGCCGAAGTACAAGGCAAGGCTGGTTACGGTAGGAAGTGGACAGAGACAGGGCTTGCATTATGAAGAATCATACGCGCCAGTGCTCCGACTGGAAACGGCAAAAATCATGTCGGCATTCGCCAACATAAACAAATTGAGAATAAGACAATACGATGTTAAATCAGCGTACCTGTACGAAGCACTAAATGAAACCGTATATATGGAGCAACCAGATGGCTTCGAAAAGGATGATGGAAAAGTATGCGGACTGAAGAAAAGCATCTACGGACTACCTCAAGCCGGGAACTGCTGGAATGCAAAAGTCAACGACATTTTGTTATCCATTGGAATGAAGAGGATACCGGAGGGCCCATGCCTCTACCACCAAAAAACAAAAAGGAGTCGCGTTTGGCTGGGGTTATACGTAGACGACATACTAGCCATGGGAACAGACGATTCAACAATAGAAGAAACCATCGGGAGTCTGAGAGAACAACTGACATTGGTAGAAATGAAGGAGCTCAAATTCCTCAACATAAGGGTAACACGCAAGTAGGGACAGATAGAACTATCTCAAACAACCTACATAGAAGATATACTGGGGAGGTACGACCTCCAAGATAACCCTTGTCAATCCCCGATGGACCTCAACCAGTAACTAGATGACGAGGAGGGATCACCCAGCAAAGAAAAAACGTGATATCAGGAAATGCTTGGCACGGTAATGTAAACAAGTGCATTTAACAGCCCTTAAACGAGTTTTTAAATACTTAAAGGGAACGAAAGATTGTAGCATAAAGTACAGGGAACGATCAAAGAAGGTGAGCGTACTTACAGATTCTAGTTCGAATACTACAAGGGATGCGAAATCTTATGGCGGATATGCAGCGAAGATAGGAAACAACACTGTCCGTTGACAAAGTAAGAGGCAGAGACTCGTAGCATTATCCACGTGTGAGTCAGAACTTAATGCAATAAGCGAAGGCGTCATACAAGCACAATGGATAACAAGACTGTTAGAATGTTTCGTGGAGACTAAAACAACGCCGGTTGCTAGGTTCGGCACGGACAGCAAGGCTGCCATAGACTGGATTAAGCGAGTCACCAATAGAAGTATGCATATCAATAGAAAGTTTCAATTTGTTAAGGACGAAGTAAGATCCGGAAGCATCATATTAGAACATATAAAATCAAAAGAACTAGAAGCAGACATATTGACTAAGGCGTTACCGCGCGATAGACTCGCGAAACATTTAGAACGTATAGTGCTCGGATGCTAGGGATCAACACCGGAAGGGAAATGCAAATTTGTAAGTGCACGCGCAATACAAACTTAGATTTAAGAAGCACGATAATAGATTAAGAATTGCGAAAGGCAAGATATGTTAAAAGACTGCGCAACCAGAGAGGGAAATTGTGAGAGAATGTTAGAATGTGATTACGCAGGAGCGATAGCGCGAATGTGACGAAATATCGAGCGATTGTTAATCGCGCGTCACTTCCTTCCGCGAGCGAGAAGTATAGAGCAAGCGTAGTAGAACGTAGATATAAATCTGTTGAAATAAAGAGATATATATTTTATATTCAATATTTCGTATATTATATGTATGTACGTGTCAATAAAAGTGTTAAAAGACCACACATCAGAACGATTATTCTCCAAAGCTGGAAGAATTATTATCCGAGACAGAAGTCGCCTTAAAAGCAAACACTTACAGCAACTTTCATTTTTATCTTCTTTGCCAAAAGAAGATTGGCTCTTTAATTAAAATTAAATCATTTGTCATTTTTTAATAGTTCAACACGCAGCGTAATATTTTGAACAAAAATATATTGTACTCAAAATAAATGATTATATTTCAAAGTAATGTATCGTTCATTACGTGTTTTTACCCCCCCCCCCCCAAACACACAAATTTAGTGTATATAAAAATATGATGCGTCAACGAGTGTTCTACCAGATTTTACATAATTAAAAAAGGTGATTTTCTTACTGATCTTTTTGTTTTTATTATCAATACCGTATCGATACTTATTAATATCGATACTTTCTGTCCGATATATTGTATGTATCGATACTAAAGAAATCAATACGTATCGATACAAAGTATCGATACTTTTGACTGTATCGGGCATCCCTACAAAGCATGTGTGTTTCAAAAATGTGCTGGCTTCTTTTTACCTAAGGCCTGCTATAGTGGTGGGAGTTAACTCATAATGGAACGAGAGAAACTACTTGGGGATAGAGGAAGCTCCTTGGAAAAAATCCTAGCACTCAGTTAGCAATCGTGCCAGAGAACTGTTTTCTACACATGAGTATTATTCGATGTTTTGGGTTTATGCCCCAAAAAACGAAGACGCAACTATTGTTGTACAAGCATTTGCGCGGCTGTACCCATAGCTCCGAACTCTAAGTGAAAAATCATTTCCACTAATTTGTATATCGTAGGAACAACGCGTTCCATGAAAAATAAATTAAGTGATCAGTGTTAGTAGACGTGAAGTAAAATGAACCCCATAAAAAACTTCAAGGAAGTAAACAAATTATGCCAAGTACATGAAATAAAAAAAAAACACAAAAAGTAAAAGATAATAATAATTACAAAGTAAAAAAAGATGTAAAATCAAAGCGAGCTGCAAGTACATAAAGGCGACACTGTGTAACACAATAAAAGACAAAAAAAGATGTCTGCGGCCTGGACGTCAAATACTTGGCGTGGCCAGGCATTTAAGTGTATGTTAAAAAATGTAATAATATTTAATTAAAAAATAATACTGGTTTGTGGTTATATGCTGATTGCATATCGATTGAATTGATTTGATTTGAGGTTACAGGCTGATTTCAAGACGTTTGAATTCGTGGTTCTGGGTTATATTTATGATATACAAACAAGACGCAATTCAAATTTGGCCAACGTACCTTGTGTTTGAGACTGCATTTTGGTTGCAATTCAATGGTACAGCGATATATATTTGTAAAAACACGTGGCATCTCAAATTTTGACAACATACCTTATTTGACACTCGTCAGGTTATAACCTGACTGGCTCAGTCAGCACTGCGTACGTTTCAACGAATCAGACTGATGGACCCGACCCGAAGCAGCGGGGCGGGGCCACTGGGGCAGTTGCAATGCACTACCCAGGAGAAGCTATAGCTGCTCGACCTGGCAATAACAACAATGATGATTATGATTTCCCGAAAGGAGGGCTGGATGTGGGCAAAGGAGGAGGCCCAATCGAGAGAAGAGGGGAGTGTATAAAGAAGAAAGAGGGGAAACCTCCCCACCCCCAGGGTAAACAACAACAACAGTTACCCTTCGAAGAACTGGCGGCGTTCATGAACAAACAATTGGCAAAGATCGCCCTGAAGCAGGAGGCAGTGGACTCTCCACTGCGGAAAGATTATGGTCCAATTATAGATCTTGATCTGGTGCCGGACATGATCCCGGAATCCTCCATGGCAGGAGAGCCGTTTAAGGGGAGGGCACTAATGAGGACGCCACCGAAGGAGGCGAGGTGCCTCGTTAAGGACCAACGAGAGGTGGAGAGAGCTGAGAAGCAGAAGTTGATAGATGAAGCGTGTAGACGAAATCCGTGCATATCTATCACGCCGATTACCGACTCCAAGGCCAAAGTGAGAGTAAGATCGAGCTCGCTCAAAAGGGTGGCCGAGTTAAAGAAGAGGTCGGTAGAGGTGGCCACCGGTATAGGGAAGGAAGGCTTCCGGATCCCGGAGAGACCCCCGCCAACGGGGAAGGGAGGGGGACAGGGGGCCCAGGAGCCTCCGGACGCCAAAATGGCGAGACTCCTTTCTAGAATATCGGAACTGATTAACGGTCTAGCAGACGTATGTGGGGAATTGGCATCTCTTGGTGCCCAAGGAACCCATGGGAGCAACCCGAAAGTGGCAAACTTGGCGGAAGCAGCGGCAAAGGGCAGCTCGGAGGCCTCGGTAATCGTGGCAGAGGCCATGGCTACCCAAACGATTAATAGGTGGACAGATGGCGCTAAACGGAGGGACCCTAAGAGGAAGGACGTGGGGTGCGGGACGGATGGACCCCCCCCCTCCCACCTCCCAACCACCGGCTCGCAAGCTGACGAAAACCAGGGACTGGGAGACTCAGACGGCGATGCCGTCTCCACCACCTATGATGGTGGAATCATACGGTCTTCCCCCACCGAACCCCACCCTGACGACTCATGGTGGGGAGGGGGGTACAAGACAAGTAAAAAGAGGGCTGCGAACCCCGAATCTGGAGAGTGGAATCGATGCTAAAAAGAGGCTGTTCGCAGATATTGTCACCAGTGGGCGAGACCCCCAGGGAGGAGGAGGGGTGATAATGACGTCCCCCCCCCCCGATAACCGAGGAAGGGCCGCCCCACCTCACGAACCCACACTCCCCGCCGCTTCAACAACTGCGGCAACGGGACCAGGAGCAGCAATGGGAGGTCCAGAAACCCAATAAGCGCGCGGGGATCCACCCGCGGGAGCAGGGAGTTGGACAACAAGCAACGCAATCGGGCCGTAAGACAGAGAAGCAGAGAAAAAAGGCGGAGAGAAACCAGCTGATGCTGAGGGTCCAAGACCAGGAGGCCAAACATAAGGTCCAGCAGCAGCATCAATACCAGCAGCAGAAACCGCAGATGCCGAAGCCGACGCAGCTGCATGTGCAGCAGCACCAGCAACAACAAACAGCAGCAGCAGCAGCAACATTACCAGCAGACGCAGAGGCAGAAGAGGCAGCAACTGCACCGGAACAGTGTGGGGTCCCCACAAGTCCGAAACCCTCAGCAGCCGCAAGTGGGCCCGGCACGCTTACAAGAAGAGGGCAAGAAGGCTAAATCTAAGCCGAAGGCAAGGAGAAGGCCAGAGGCCGTGCTTATTAGAGTTCCCGAAGGTTCGTCATATATCGATACCTATAGGATCGCGGTGACCCAGGGTCGTTCGGCGCTGGAGGCGGTGAAAGCCGTCAAGAGAACGCGCCTCGGACACGTCCTGCTAGAACTGAGGGGACCCTGCAGCGCAGCGGAAACGGCAAAGGCCCTGATAGAGGCGACCGGCGGGAAGCTGACGTGCACCCCTCTCCAAGACAAGACCACACTCGAGATCAGGAATATCGATCCCACGGTGGATCCAGCACTCCTCCGGACCGACCTCGGGACGGCGCTGAAGATAGGAGAGGGGGGGGGGGCTTGCTGGAATAGCAGTTAAGGCCCTCAGAATGGGTCCGGGCGGGACACAGTCGGCGATCAAAGAGATTCCCACGGCTGCGCTGCCTAGGGGCACTTGGCCATTTGGCGGCGACCTGTACACTGGTGGAGAAGGGAAAAGAGAGATGCAGGCGGTGTGGTGCTCAAGATCACACGATCGCCACATGCAAAAACCCTCCCAAGTGCACAATCTGTGCGGCGGAAGGCATAAAGGGCCCAAGAGCTGCCCATGTGGCAGCGTCGCTCTCGTGCCCAGCAATAAGAAGAGGAACACCGGCGGCGGGGGGGCCTAGAAACCAAGCACGTAAGGTAGCACGCTGAGGCATCCTGCAGATAAATCTAAACAGATGCAGGTTTACACAGGACCTTTTGGTACAGAACGTATGCCAGTTAAACATAGATATCGTCATCATCTCGGAACCATATAGGCAGATGCCGGATTGGGCGAATGACACCACCGGTGACGCGTCAATTTGGATCACGGGTTTTAACGGGAGGTTCGCTACCTTGCCCCCCCCCCCCGTCGCTGCGGAGGGCATAGTGGGGGTTTTGGTGGGGGAAACGGCGGTAGTGAGCTACTACTGCATCCCCAGTAAGAAGAAACCAGATTTCCTCAGATACATCGATGAGCTAGAGGATATTATCAACGATTTGTTAAGGCCCGGAAGGGTCATTATGGTGGGGGGCGACCTCAATGCCAAAGCACCCGCATGGGGCGGGTCCAAAATGGATAGCTGAGGGGAGATTGGCATGGGGCTGATCGCGAGACTGGGCCTGGTCCCAATCCGACTTAGACAGAGGGCCACTTTTAGGAGGAATGGTCGGACGTCAGTGATAGACGTGATGAGCATGGACAGGGCCCTCGCTAGGGTGGTTAAAAAGAGCGAGGTCCTGCCATATTTCACGGCGTCCGACCACCTCTATGTCCTCCACACACTTGCGAGACCACAAGGGCCCTCTAGGCCGCGTGGAGGGGAATGGGCCCCGTACTCTATGAAGGAGGTGGAGGTGGAGTCCATTGTAAATAGATACAGAGAGATCAGAGCCCTCCGGAGAAGTGAAGAGGAGGAGGAAGTAGGTGGCAGTGGTAACGGCAACAAGGCGGATACCCTACAGCGCCTCCTGGAGGAGGTCTGCGAAGAGACCCTTCAGGCAAAAAGGCTTCCGAGGGGCACGAGGAAGCGAAACTATTGGTGGAATGAGGAGATAGCGGGGGCGCGAAGAGCGATGCTCAAGGCGAGACGGATCTTCCAGAGAAAAAGGATATACGGGGATCCGGATACCCCACGCCTTAGACAGGAGTACGCTCTGGCCAGAAGGAATGTTCAGATCCTTATATGGAGGGCGAAAGAAAACTTATGGGGAGGCCTCTGCTCCACTGTGGACTCAGATCCGTGGGGCAAGCCTATAAGATAGTCATGGCGCGGCTCAAAGGTAAAAGCATGAAAACAGTAATGAACAAAGAGCAGGTGGGAGGCGTGTTCGACGCCCCTTTCGCGACCTCCCCCCCATCAATGGATCTCGTGCCGGGCAGTTGCCGCCAGGGCTCCCTCCGGCAATGGGTAACGAGGCCGAGGACCGCATCCCCACCCCGCGTGGAAATGGACCTGGTGGAACGGGCAATTAAGAGAGTAAAGCCTAAGAAGGCTCCTGGGCTTGACAGAGTCCCTTCAGAGGTGGCTGCAGGTATTGCCAGGGCCTGCGCGGGTGATATCATGGAAATGGTAAGGGACACTTTTACGAAGTGCAAGATCCCCGCTAGCTGGAAAAGGGCACGGGTGGTTCTGCTCCCAAAATCGGGCAAGGACCCGAGCAACCCCCGTGCCTACAGACCCATTTCTATTCTTCCAGCACTCTCTAAGATCTGGGAGTATGTAGCGAAGGAGATCATAGAGACCCAGGTGGGCAAGAACCCGTTCCACCAGGGATTCCGCAGGGGCTGCGGCAAGGTGGAGGCCACTACAGAGGTGGCCATGTTCGCGGGGGAGTGTAGGAGAAAACAGAGAATATGCGTACTATTCTCCCTCGACGTCAAAAACGCTTTTAACTCTCTGAGGTGGGAGCTCATCCTAAAGGAATTAGAGAGAAGAGGCGCCAAGCCGTCGACAGTGGCGGTTATGAAGAATTATTTCGAGGGGAGGGCGATTATAGTTCACACTCCTGAAGGCCCATTAGAGCGCTTGATCTACGCGGGGGTCCCGCAGGGCTCAGTGCTGGGCCCGTTCTTATGGAACATCGTGTACGATGGGATACTAGCGGAACTTAGCACATCAAGGTTTGTAAAGGCGATCGCATACGCCGACGACCTTGCGATCCTGTTCTCGGCAAGGGGTCTGCCGCAACTAAAGGAAATGGTGGCGGGGGATATGCCCAGGGTCGTTAGATGGTTTAAAGAGACGGGACTCACGCTCGCCGCCGAGAAAACGGGTGCCATCTTCTTGACGAGGCGTAGGGTCGAGAAGGTCTTGGCCCTACAGATCTTAGGGACCCGCATAAATAGTTTTGACTGCCAGAGGAACTTTAGAGAACACCTAGAAGAAGTGACGAGGAGGGCCGAAAGGGTGTCAGGGGCACTGGCATCAATTTTACCGAACACCAGAGGACCCTCCTCCATGGCCAGAAGACTCTATTACACGGTATGGGAGTCGATAGTTATGTACGGGGCCCCAGTATGGGCCGAATCGCTGGACAAGGAAGCCAATAGGGCCATTCTCAGGAGAGCGCAGAGGACGGCATTAACGCGCACAACAGCAGCGTACCGCACCGTCTCGTTCCAGGCGATCTGCGTTCTGGCAGGCCGCATGCATCTATTTATTAAGGCAAAAATGTAGCGGGCCATATTCAAGGCCAAAAGAACACGTTCATATTTATCTATCTAATTATTTATTTATTTATTTATGAACATATATATGTATATAGCTAATAGTATTAGTATAAGTAAGTTTTATTACAGCGACGACCATAGGGAGCAGTTTTACCCATGGAATTCTGCTTTTTATTTATTTATTTATTAATAAGGAGAGTAAGAAAGGAGAGAGAAGAGGAGGAAGAGTGAAGAGGGTAGAAGAAAGAAGAAGATTGCCGTAGAAAGCTAAGAAGAGGAGCGCTGCCAGGGAAATGGCGATTGGAGGGCCCGCACCAGGTTTATCTGGTAACTGAGTACTGAAGTACTACACTAGAAGTCCCAGCGTCGGTAAGGGCGAAACGGAGGCCACGAGAGAGGGGGTTTTTAGTGGGTATGCTATAGTACATTGGTGAGTCCCGCATAACCCCGACGACTTGCGTCGGGGTATGCGTAAAGCATTTTCCCCCTCTATATAAAAAAAAAGGTTACAACCTGACTGTAAGCTGTCAAAATTTGGAGTAGATTGCATAGTGAAGATAGCGATTGACGAACAAAACATATATTAGTTCGTTTTTACAATGACGGACGACGATCACTGCCGAATGATCCCGAGAGTCGACAAAGGAAGAACGAAACATGTGTTGGCTGAAGGTGTGTGTGTAACGCATATTATGTGGACGAAAAGTTGACTTGGAGAATCAGGAGAAGAATCAGAAGAAAAATCTTACCGTTTCCGACTGATCCATGAGACGATATTATGATATCTCTGTCATGCGTGGACCGATTTTATTGAAATTGGTCTTATTCGAAAGCTAATATGCGGTTTACATAAGAATAATGCCTTTAAATTTAGAAATTTAGATAGAGGCAAAAATCCAAAATTTAGATAGAGGCAAAAATCCAATATATTATCGAAGGAATTCTTGATGATCCTGTGAATGAAGCTATTTTATATGCCACATACGATATCAAGTCGTTAAGGAAGAAACTGTCCCAGTACGAGACCATGAAGGCCTGTCAGAGGCCCACTTCTTCGATGACACAATCTACGAAGCTAGAATCTACAAAGGCGGAATCTACGAAATTGGAATCCACGAAGCCAGGAAAGGAGGTGAAGTCGGAGATTCAACGTTCGCCGGATGTTATGCGGTGCGGCAGTTGCGGAGGAAAATACTGTTGCGCCGGGGTGTTTCCATCGCAGGCCACCCCGACGCAAAGGAATGGAGTAACACAGGGGTGCACGACACAACTATATTTGGTACAGGGCAATTAGTATATGGCGGTACAACCCGCGCGTCCGAACGCTATGGCGTTCGGTACCAGACTCTCTAATGACAGCTTGACAGGTGATCGATCCGATCACCTTCTTCTCGCTGTCCTCTTGTCATCGACGCGAGCACCAGCGGGCCATAGATTCCCATCTATGGGGTGCTCGCAACACTGCTTCCCCCTCCGGAAAAGCGGGCGTCCCGACCGCGTTGAATCCTTTTCGGAATCTTCGTACCCTGGTCTGAAAAAGTGGTCGTGTTGGCTGCGTGGCTCCTCCAGACCGCCGCTTCGGCATTCGCCTTCACGCCCAAGGGAAAACCACCCAAAAACCCTGGGCAAGGCGTGGGTACAACGGGACGGCTGACGCGATCTCCTCGTTGCAACGTTCTGGGACTCGATGTCTCCGATCCAGCGACGAATCCCCTGCGTTGTGTCCCCTCGGCGGGAATCTCCAGCGACGAAGCATTCGGGCCTCGTCGAACGTCCTCTGGAACTCCGGCGATGCTCTTGTCCCCTCCCGCGTGTCCCACGTCGGGATCCTCAGCGCCGACGAACTCCGGCCTCCCGGAAGTCGGTGTCCTCTTCCGGCAGGTCCCTGTCCGGCGTGCCCTCCGTGCCGGGCGCCCCAGTTCCTTATCCCGCGAAGTCTCCGGGCCTCCGCTCCCACGAACGTCCACGACGAGTATTGCGAGCACCGGATATAGGCCCGTGCATAGCCTACTGGTGCTCGTAGCTGAAGACAGAAGAGGGCCAGCCCCCTTCGAGAACAACGGCGAGGACTGAGTCTTGGAATATACGCGAGCGCGGCCGGACGTGCCGGCCTACGTTATACTGCCCTGTATAACGAAATATAGCAGAGTCGTGCAATAAGAACTCGCGTGTGACTATTCATTCCATTCCTTTGCGTCGGGGTGGCCTGCGATGGAAACACCCCGGCGCAACAATACCATGCGACGGCGGACTGTCCAACAAAAGACAAAGGCGTCAAGTGCTTCCAGTGCCAAGGGTCTGGACACATAGCGGCCAAGTGCGAAAAGGGTAGTGGTAAGCAAGTTAACGAATGTAATAACCCCGCGGTTCGCGATCGAAATGTATACAAAATTGTAACTATTGGAAATAAGCGATGAATTGCTTTGCTGGATACGGGTAGCGATCTCCATTTAATGAAAGCGGAACGATATATAATGTTGGGTTCATCATCGCTCACGAGTCCGGCAATTGCATATAAAGGCATAGGTAAAGACAGTATGATGACGTTGGGAAGTTTTGTAACAGACGTAGAAATAGACGATAGCGATTTTTCTTTAACAACGCATGTAGTATCAGACGTGGCCATGAACCACAATTTGTTGATAGGTTCGGGCCTATTGAGGGATGCGAATATCCAGTTAATAGGAAATAACGCGTTAGTCGCGAGGCGTAACGAATCGGTAAAAACCGCGCGTGAAACACCCAAAGTCCCAGAAAACTTGTGTATCGATATACGGGGCACAGATAGCGATTCGGATAGTGAGCGACAAATAGACTTTTCGAACATTCCCGATCCTTTGATTAAAAGCGAGGTACAATTATGAACCACGAGAAACTAAGCAATCAGAAGTGGAGTTGCAAATTGTATTAAAAGACGAGGTGCCGGTTTACCAGCATCCTCGAAGACTTACACCGGTAGAAAAATCTCAAGTAAATGAACAAATCAAGGTTTGGTTGCGGAATGGAATCATTAGACCTAGTGTATCGGAATATGCTAGTCCGGTGGTGCTCGTAAAAAAGGAAAAAGTTAAAAAAGATGGAAAAGTTGAAAAAATACGTCTTTGCGTCGATTTTGAATATTTAAAAAAAAAACAGTTAAGGACCGGTACCCACTTCCTTTAATTGAGGATCAGTTGGATCGTTTACAGGATTCAATATTGTTTAGTACACTAGATTTAAAAGACGTTTTCTTTCACGTCCCTGTAAGCGAAGACAGTCGCATGTATACAGCTTTCATTGTGCCGGATGGACATTATGAATTTCTCAAGACGCCGTTCTGGTTATGTAACTCCCCAGCAGTCTTCCAAAGATTTATAAATGCAGTTTTTCAAAAGTTAATCACTAACGGTACGGTATTAACATATTTAGACGATCTTGTAATTCCTTCTCGCAGCGAGCAGGAAGGCGCGGCGAGACTACGCGAAGTCTTGTCTGTGGCGAGCGATTACGGCTTAAACATAAACTGAGGTAAATGCCGATTTCTTGAAAATAAAATTGAATACCTTGGACATGTTATTGAGGGAGGCATGGTGCGCCCATCTGAACAAAAAACGCGAGCAGTCATGAAATTTCCAACTCCCACGAATGTTAAACAAATTCAAAGTTTTCTAGGGCTCACCGGTTAATTTAGAAAATTTGCTCACTTTTCAATTTGGTATCGAACAAGAAAATGCTTTCAACTAAAGTTGCATCGGGCGACCGCGGAGACGGAGCTACACACGGATGCGTGTAATCGAGGTTTGGTGCGATTCTGTGTTAGCGAGATGACCAAGATCAATTATTTCTTCCAGTATACTACGCGAGCTGAAAGTCGACAACGGCTGAATCGAAGTACACGAGTTACGAGCTCGAAGTACTTGCTATAATTAAGGCACTAAATAAGTTTCGCGTGTACCTTCTCGGAATAAAGTTTAAAATTCTTTCGGATTGTCGTGCGTTTGCGCTCACCATAAATAAAAGAGATTTGTGTGTACGCGTTGCGGGATGGGTAATTCTATTAGCGGACTTTAATTACACAATCGAACATAGGCCGGGAAAAGCGATGCATCGTGTCGACGCTCTGAGTCGAAACCCACAAGTTATGTTATTGCAAGAAAGTAATACTAGTTTAATATCACGACTAGCGAAAGCACAGTGTGACGACGATAACATCAAACCGATATTTCAATTAGTTCAAAATGGTAGCTGTGAGGACTTTGTTATAAGAAATGACATTTTGTATAAAAATTGCGGAGGTGATACACTTTTCGTAGTTCCAAAAACAATGCAAACAGATATTATAAGACAAACACACGATAAAGGCCACTTTGCGGCCAAGAAAGTGGAACAGCTTTTGAAATGAGAATTTTGGTTTACGCGCATGCGAGATAAAGTAGACAACGTTGTTCAAAATTGTATTGCTTTTATCCTTGCTGAGAGGAAACACTGGAAACAAGAAGGTTGGCTAAAAACTGTATCTAAAGGCATCGTTCCACTAGAAACATACTATATTGATTATTTAGGACCTATACCGAGTACAAAAAAGAGTTATGTGCATTTGTTGGTAGTGCTAGACTCGTTCACAAAATTTACGTGGTTATATCCGACAAGATCGACGATTGCGGAAGAAGCAATAAAACGCTTGACTAAGCAAGCGAGCGTGTTCGGTAACCCGCGGCAGATTGTATCCGATCGGGGTAGCGCATTCACTTCGAATGCGTTCCAACAATATTGTAACAACGAAAAAATAAAACATTCACTGATCGCGACTAGAATTCCATGAGGAAATGGCCAGGTAGAGCTTACCAAACTTTCGGCACCAAATCCCGAAAACTGGTACAAATTTGTGGACTAGGTACAACAGTACATTAATTCGTCAATGTCTCGTAGCACTGGCGTATCGCCCTTCGAATTGTTAATCGGAAAATTCATGCGATTGAAAGACGATGTCGAATTGAAGCGAATCGTGGAGGATGAAACGATTCGAGTAATGCAAGAAAAACGGGATACGTTGCGCGAGCGGGCTAAGCAAACAATCGGAAAAGTTCAGAGAGAGAATCAGCGTATTTACAATAAAAAACGAAAACGAGCAAAAGTTCATTCAATAGGCGATTTACTAACGATAAAGCGAGTCCAGGTTACACCTGGCAGTAAGTTACAACCAAAATATTTAGGTCCGTACCAAATTTCAGATATTTCGCGTGGCGACCGTTATGCAGTGAATAAAGTAGGCGAACATGAAGGACCTCGTTTTACAACAACGGCGGCAGACAATATATAGAAATGGACGTCGGGTTTGTATGATTTAAGTGACCAAAGTAGCGACGGTCATTCGGACAATGACAATGCCGAGATCGAAGGACAACATCGGGGACCGATGTTACAGCAGGACGGCCGAGATTGTAGTTCCGCGACAATCGGAACAATTAGAAAAAAGCTACCTCTGGTCTTTGCTGAAATCTAGATGAAATCTATTTTTGCTGAAATTTAGGTGTCACATCAGGTAAGTCACATGGTATTTTTTTGTACTTCACAAGAGGAAGCTTCTCGCAATCTGGAAGCTTTGATCCTATAGGACCTGTAAATGTGGATGGACCGGATGTTCCTCCATCAATCATGTAAAATAGGGCACGGAAATGTAGCTCGTTAAAGCGCAAAAGACAAATGATCCATTGGAAAGGCCGGTGTATCATTTCCTTGAACTTACGGAGGATGCCACACTACCATCCTGTGTTGGTCGGTGTGCCGTCACAACCAACAGCATCTAGCTCGTCAAAATCACCATTGAGATTATTGACGACATAATCATGAATGGCGTTAGGTTCTGCTGTAATTGAAATGTGCTCTTCCTTTACTGTCCCTTGTGTAGTATAAGTATTGTCTTTTCGACCATCAAAGTAGAGCCTAGTAATTCGATCATTATGTCGAAAGTTTTCTTTAAGCTCTTTGCCAACCTTAAGTTTGTCACGCCTTATTTTATGCCTGTCAAAAACGAAGACATTTATCATGTCACTACTTTGCCTATCAGATATTATTCCAGTCCTTTTGGCAGCTTGTAAGACAGTTGTGACAATGTTGCTCTGTCGCTCAATCCGTATCGTTGTGCGAGAAGAACAGTCTCTGAGAGATCAATTTTTACTTGTTCGTTTTTACGAAGCAATTTAAAGAGTTCATCTTTGTCGCCAATATAAACCTCACCTTCGCCAGCATCGGCTGCGTACCCGCCATAATAAAACTTTCATTTGGTGTTGCATAGGAGGGTGAAGCGTGAGCTGTGTCTTCAGTAGAATGTTCAAGCCTGATTCTTTTGGCAGCACGCTCAGCTCTATTAAACATTATTTTTTGTTTCAGGTAGATCGACCAATATGCCTAAATCTAGGTGTTGTAACCCAGCCAACGACCGGTGGTTACAACCTCCGCGCATTCCAGTATCAAACGCGAGCGCCAAAGCGCGGGCAGTAACCCGCGAGCACCATCAGCGTTTCCCCGAAAACGCCGAAGAGCGAGCCGAAGGCGGTGACCCCTGTGGTCCCCGCTTCGCCCCGAATTAGCTATAAGAACTCCCACAAGCTAGGAGACAAGGTCTTTGGTACTCAACGCACAATCGAGACAGTCCGCGCAACGCCTGTCACCCAGATCGGGACAGAATAAACTTGTTTAAACCTTACGGTGAGTTCCAACTCTTTAACCGACAACGAACCCCTACCTTCGGTTTCAAACCGAATCCTTCCGTCCCGGCATATTCACCCGAACCTTCGGAGCCCGTCGGACGACGATCATGAAGGACGACCCGGAGCACCCCGAGATTCTCTGCTAGAATCTCGACCCCAGGCGTCCAGAGCACAAGAAGGACCTTGTTGATCAAGATAAAAGGCCTGCTCAATGGGGCGGATCTTATTTCCTTTTGGGCATGAACACATTTCAAAATCCTTACATTTACAAAAAGCAATATTGAAGGGTTTGGCAGCATCGTCCTTGAATTCCTTTAATTTCACATCTTTTATGACTTGACGCGTGGTCTTACTTTTGCAAATTTTTTTCGAAGATATGTAAGCATCATGATATTTTGTAATAACTTGTACCATACTTGCATGGAACACAGTTGGAATAGAAGCCAGCTCACCTATATTAAAAATGGATGTTCCCCTTTCCCATGAGAGCTTTGCCCAAAAATTCATCGTTCTTCCAGGCAACACCTAATCACCTCCTCTTTAGTGGTAAGCTGTGTTTGGTAAAATTCTTTGGGAGAATCCAAAATGGGAGAGGCGACTGCTTGCCGTAAAGAATACTTTGAGAGAGACATTATAACAGTGTATTTCTATTGTGTCAAGAGAGGCAGTCGGAGCCCACTCTGAAGAGTGCAGTGTATTCAGATACACAGGGAACGAGAAGTTCTGTTGCATGCGACAAAGCGTCTTAACCAATCCGGCAGGGGCGCTTTTTCGAATCTCATGGACGGGCGCATTGCGGCAGTTTATGCCGCAAACAGAAAGACACCAATATAGTTCAATAATAGCAAAATTGTTTGCATAAATGACAAGAACAGTAAAGTTAGAAGTGGTTCGTACAAAATAGCCGTAGGTGTTCCACCTCCACTACGAATAGTTTGCAGGAACCCTATTCCCCGGCAACGCTGATACTGACTTACAGTGCCGAAAGAGAAACAGTGACAAAGTGAGAGAAGATATTCGGGGATCAGGAACCTCAACACCATAAGAGAGGGCTCGGAGAACCAAGACCTGGGGGAGTCTGCGGTAGCCGAGGTGGCTAAAGGTGGCATTTCCAATGAGCGGCGGACCGCCGCAGAATTCTTCGTGCAGCAGCAGATGGTATTTCCTATACCTAAGCGTCAACGTTAGGGCCCCACGACGCGCCGCACTGGCCCATTTCGAGCACTTGAAAAGGTCTATTGTTATATGAGGTCTCGACGACCGTCTTCGACACTGAATTTGATGGCTTTCGACCCTCGAAGGGGTTGGAATACCATTAAGAATAAGTGAGAAATGTCCAGGATTTTCGCATTTCTCATTAGATATTTGCGAAAACGACGCCAATCGATTCCGTATGTTTCGTCGATGAAACTAACACCAAGAACGACGTAATTCGGAGCATAATGAAGGAAATTAAATGAAAATTTAATTTTCATAATCGCCATATAACTTTGTTAAAAATAGACTCATTTAGCCAAATTTGGTACGATTTTCATTGGAGAAACATAAGGAATCCATCGATGTCACTTCCATATCTATACGATAAAGAATAAAGAATTATTTTATATCTTAAACAGGTATGAATCCTCGACCGTAGACCCTTTCAAGTGCGCTCGAACGAAAGCGGGACCCTGATCGCTGCAGGGCTGGAGTATGGCCGTCGATCGCGGCTAGGAAACTCGACCTTATAAAGGGCCCTAATATAATCTCCTTCCTTCGGCTTACCTTCTCTCGCACCGAATCCGAATACGTCAACGCGTGCTTTTGTTTTGGTATGCAAGCGCGTATTTTTACTCGAGAGATCTCTCTCAAATTTGTAGGGAGAACGGTGAAGGCGGGAACACGCGCAGTCGGTCGACTACCCCGTTTCTTCCTGTGTTTCACCGCGAAGCGTACTGATACTTCTTCAGAGTAATTTCGTTTCTTACTCCATTGTCAGGAAAACATTTTTCGATCTAACATAAGAACATCTTATTTTGTCAGTGGACGAAAATGATATATCTGATTCCCAAAAATTAATCAGGCTGATCGGCCAGAGCGTCTTGCCAGGATCGCGGTTTATGACCGTATTGTCCCGTGAGTCGGCGCGGCGGTTAACAACAGTACCTACGAGCGGGTCCGATGCCATCGCACGTACTACCCACCGACAGAGCAATATACGGATTAATTCATTGTCAGACAGAAGAATGCCTAAAAGTCTTAAAGACGGCACCACGTTCTTGATTGCACTTTAGAAATGCTGGCAAACAGATGTTGTCGAATCGTTCTTGGGAAAATATGAAATTACCGATCGTAAACAAGGAATGAATTCTCGCTTTGTTCTGAGCCTGCATTTGTCCCAACGCGCAGTGGACGTCAATCCCAAGAACAGAGAAAAAATTCATCATGCTATTTTTACCAATCAAAATGTCGAATCGTATCAAGCTACTTTATAAAAAAAGCTTTTAAACATTTTCGTGTGTATTGCAATGAGAATATTTTGAGCGTACAATCTTTTCTATACTTTTTAAAATCTTTATTTCTGGCTTCTTGGGTCCCTTCACCCAATTAGCCGATTGGAAGGTTGCCCAAATATTGTATAATTTCGTAGGAATGTATTAACACTTTGTGAACAATACCCATTTAGTATATTGGTACCGGGATAACATGGATACAGGTTTACAAATATTTCTGCGCTTTCCATAGTACGTATATTTATCAAATTGTTTTAGTTTTATTGAAATTATTGACGTTATTTTTTTATATAACGTCAAACCTTCGTATGAGTTGTATATTAACACTCTTTTTATGAACTTCCTTAATAATATTCGGTATTTTCAGAGCGAAGAATGGGATGTTGCATTTTCCTCCTATTTCTTGGGGTTCAGCACCACTGTACGATATAAAATACAGGTAATTACTTCATTATTGGCAAATATTTTCAAATGTTTTTTTCGCAGTTGTAAGGACAAATATATGTTGATTATACAACAGAAAAGAAATTTGCTGGGCAGTTCTCGGAAAGTAACTAAACAGTCAATAATTACTGATATTTTTTCAATGGGTTTCTTAGGGAAAAATAACTGTATGTAACTAATTATTTGCTATTACTTTGCAGAATCGATAGGTACTACTCATTTCGGTCCGTAAAAAATATTTTCCTTTTATATCACCAAAATTTAAAAGACTCGATTTAAAATTCTGCACAAAAAAATATACAAACTTTGGCATATGTTTACACATATATCAGAAGTAAGTAGCCGCCATGATATTTTTACCTTTTTTAAGAGCTCATATTATTAGGTTACAAAAAATATATAAAAAACATAATTTCATAACTTCTGAATTCTGACTTGTTTTCTTATTTCTGGGGATTCTGTCCCATTGTGACGATGGACCGCAGCAGTGCGGCCAGGAGCCGCAGACCGTCGTGCGGCTAGGAGATTCTGCCATTATGGCGGAAAACTGACACTCATCACATTGTGTTGCGTGTTCAATAGCCTAGGCGGCTCCTGGAGCAGACGCACATAGACTGTAGCAATCTGCCGCAGCCGCATGCGGTCGAAATTGCAGATAGGAGAACAGATGTATGCTTTTCCATTGCACCAGTGTACTGCGGCGAGTCGCTTATTGGAAATGCCACCTTAAGGCGTCTGGCCAGCGCGCAACGAATCTGAAGATCGCGGGTTCGAATTCTGTCGCCGAGGCTCCCTTTTTCCGTGCTCCTACAATATTGTATTTCGTCGCCTTCGTGTCGCTTTATAGCGCTGAACGTCGTTTATGATTTGCCGCCATTTCGGTCCCTCTCACTCATTCGCGGGCTGTCCCACTCTACGCGATACCAGAATAAAGGGAAGCCGAAAAGACTTTCCGACTAAGAAGATGTGCTCGGTCACGAATGCTTACCTTACATCAAGACAGATCTGTATAGTGCGCTTGTAAACTAAATAATTGATCGGCGACAATGTATTGGAGCATCGGCACCGACGGCGGTAAATAAATAGAGGGAATCGACCCAACTGAAGATGATTCGCAATGTAACGGATCATGGAGCACGATGAAAGATTCATTGCTACAAACACATACAGCTTAGTTCTAAGAGTTTTCTACATGAAATGGCCAGACGCGATGCGCAACAGAATATCGCGATTTAGTACCTTCCACTTGAAAAATTCAGTTACATCTAATACAGTACTTCAATAGCCACGATTTTGGTGTTATATGTTTCTTATAATAGTCAGCCAAGCATATCTCGATGGACACTGGCATACAATTAAGAATATAAATAAAATCTCTAAACACATAAAAATGCGGCATAAAAGACCGCAACGCGCCCATCGCAGGGTTAAAGTGTGATTACTGGTGTGTAACACTCGAATGAGCTAGTTGGAGATAGCCTTGCGTGGACAGTGTAGGGGACAGTATACAGGGTGTCCCAAAAATGCTGCGGTTCCTTGAAGGGGGTGATTCAGGGGGTGATAGCAAACAACTTTTTCCTTTGCGAAAATTCTCACCGAGGTTTCGTTAACGAGTTAATAACAAAAAGCACCGACCAATCAGAGCGCGAGCCTTCTGCTGGAGCTCCCGCGCTAGCGTGGCCGCGCGCCGAGCCGCGCTGCGACTACGAACAAGCAAAGCGGCATGCACCGAAGGAAATTGCGTAGAATGGCAAATGAAAAAGACGTAACAAAAAAATCGAAACTTTTGCCATGGTTTGTTTGCCATTTGAAGTGAACAATGAAAAAAGGATAAATGGATGAAAATCACGTGTAACGTAAAAAGACGAATACACAGTTGTTTTTTTTTGGACGAATCGAAAATAATAATTATTTGGAGTGAGAGGATAAGGAAGACGTAAATTTCCTTTTTTAATAACGTACAAACGAAAAGGTAATGCAACAGGGAACGAGTGAAAAGTGATCGTAGTTCGTTATTGTGATAAAAATCCGTAGTTCAATAACGGCCAACACTGTTGTTGATAATGAATAAATCCGTTTAAAAACTGCGAAGAAAAATTTGCGTACGGAAATTTGGAGAATTATCGCCGGAAATAAGCCATAGCCTGCGTTAGGCTTAAAAAATAATAGTTGCCAATAATGTAACTAAAACTCACCCTTGTCGAAAATTCACCTGCAACATGAAAACTTGTGTCACTGGGTCACTGAACCGATCCTGGTCATCGATGGACGTTGCCCAGTGCACAGCTGATCCCAGGTATACGACACTACCCAAAGTTAAGGATCGCAATGTCCGGTGCGTCCAGGTCAACGTACCGAATATTCACTTCACTGCACGGCTACTAACACTGATCACTTTATTTACTTTTCATGGAACGTAAATAAAGTGGTTCCTACGTTTTAAAAATTGGTGGCCCCGAAAGGGGCCGATTGTTGTTAATTGATGAATTGCTCCACATGGCGACCGTCATTGTCCACGCATACTTGAGCGCGGAGAACTAGTTGTCTTTGGACGCCCCGTAATGTTTGCGGCGTTATGATTTCCACCGCTGCGTGGATAAGCGCAATTGCTTCCTCAGGCGTGTCCACCGGCTGATAATACACCTCATTCTGAAATGATTGTTGTACAACAAATACAAAACGTAAGTAAAAAAAAAATATCTACAACAGGAATAAGTAAAGAATAACAGCAATAATCAAATTACTTTCAGGTAGCCCCAGAAGAAAAAATTCAGCGGATTCATATCCGGTGACCGTGGGGGCCACGCAACGTGGGCCTCTTGCCCGCCGTGGCCGATCCACCTGTCCTGAAAGATTTCACCTAAATAAGCGCGGACAATATTGGCGAAATGTGGCCCAGCTCCGTCATGCTGGTAGTACATGTTCTGTCGGATCTCATATGGAATATCGTCCATAAGATCCGGCAGAACATGTTCTAAAAAATATTTATACGCTGGGCCGTCCAGCCTGTCTGGCAGAATGTACGGCCCAACGATAAATTCGCCACAAATGCCGGCCCATAGGTTGATCGACCAACGGACTTGTGCTGCACGTGGACGAAGCGCTAGAGGATTTTCGTCGCTCCACACATGCATATTGTGGGAATTGAAGCAACCTTCCCTGTTGAAAATTGCTTCATCCGTCCACAACATGTATGTGGTGAACGACGGATTCCTTAGCACTTCTCCCAACAGCCACCTGGAATATTGAACCCGCTGGATGTAATCCCCGGCGTGCAAATGTTGCACCCGTACATATTTGTACGGATGCAACCTGCGATCCCTGAGGATTCGGTGTATCGTCGTCTTGCTGACACTAGAAGAAAATGCAAAAACATCCACTATTAGATAACATTTTTCTTTCTTAATTAATAATTGCTGCAGTTATCTTGAACTGTGACTTACTTTAGGCGACGGCTCAAGATGCGCACACTGATCGTGGGGTCGGCTTCAACGGCGTCGAGGATTCTCTCGATGGTGCCCGGATTTCGCGCCGACAGAATTTTTTCCAAGCAACGTCCGCTACCCCCAAGTAGCTTCTCTGGTTCCATTATGAGTTAACTCCCACCAGGCCAAGAGGCTTTAGGTAAAAAGAAGCCAGCACATTTTCGGAACACACGTGTTTTGCAGAAGTGCAACGAACACTTTCACAAAAGCCCGCGCTCCCGCAGGAGATATTGCTGTAAAGAGGGCCTCTTCAGGACAGTGGCCGTTTGGGAGGGCTGCAGGACAGATTGGATAGATTAGATTTATCTCGAAGCAATGGGTACATTGGCAGTAGAAGGACGGAGCGCGGGCTTTTGTGAAAGTGTTCGTTGCACTTCTGCGTAACACGTGTGTTCCGAAAATGTGCTGGCTTCTTTTTACCTAAAGCCTCTTGGCCTGGTGGGAGTTAACTCATAATGGAACCAGAGAAGCTACTTGGGGGTAGCGGACGTTACTTGGAAAAAATCCTGTCGGCGCGAAATCACCATCGAGAGAATCCTCGACGCCGTTGAAGCCGACCCCACGATCAGTGTGCGCATCTTGAGCCGTCGCCTAAAGTAAGTCACAGTTCAAGATAACTGCAGCAATTATTAATTAAGAAAGAAAAATGTTATCTAATAGTGGATGTTTTTGCATTTTCTTCTAGTGTCAGCAAGACGACGATACACCGAATCCTCAGGGATCGCAGGTTGCATCCGTACAAATATGTACGGGTGCAACATTTGCACGCCGGGGATTACATCCAGCGGTTCAATATTCCAGGTGGCTGTTGGGAGAAGTGCTAAGGAATCCGTCGTTCACCACATACATGTTGTGGACGGATGAAGCAATTTTCAACAGGGAAGGTTGCTTCAATTCCCACAATATGCATGTGTGGAGCGACGAAAATCCTCTAGCGCTTCGTCCACGTGCAGCACAAGTCCGTTGGTCGATCAACCTATGGGCCGGCATTTGTGGCGAATTTATCGTTGGGCCGTACATTCTGCCAGACAGGCTGGACGGCCCAGCGTATAAATATTTTTTAGAACATGTTCTGCCGGATCTTATGGACGATATTCCATATGAGATCCGACAGAACATGTACTACCAGCATGACGGAGCTGGGCCACATTTCGCCAATATTGTCCGCGCTTATTTAGGTGAAATCTTTCAGGACAGGTGGATCGGCCACGGCGGGCAAGAGGCCCACGTTGCGTGGCCCCCACGGTCACCGGATATGAATCCGCTGAATTTTTTCTTCTGGGGCTACCTGAAAGTAATTTGATTATTGCTGTTACTCTTTACTTATTCCTGTTGTAGATATTTTTTTTTTTACTTACGTTTTGTATTTGTTGTACAACAATCATTTCAGAATGAGGTGTATTATCAGCCGGTGGACACGCCTGAGGAAGTAATTGCGCTTATCCACGCAGCGGTGGAAATCATAACGCCGCAAACATTACGGGGCGTCCAAAGACAACTAGTTCTCCGCGCTCAAGTATGCGTGGACAATGACGGTCGCCATGTGGAGCAACTCATCAATTAACAACAATCGGCCCCTTTCGGGGCCACCAATTTTTAAAACGTAGGAACCACTTTATTTACGTTCCATGAAAAGTAAATAAAGTGATCAGTGTTAGTAGCCGTGCAGTGAAGTGAATATTCGGTACGTTGACCTGGACGCACCGGACATTGCGATCCTTAACTTTGGGTAGTGTCGTATACCTGGGATCAGCTGTGCACTGGGCAACGTCCATCGATGACCAGGATCGGTTCAGTGACCCAGTGACACAAGTTTTCATGTTGCAGGTGAATTTTCGACAAGGGTGAGTTTTAGTTACATTATTGGCAACTATTATTTTTTAAGCCTAACGCAGGCTATGGCTTATTTCCGGCGATAATTCTCCAAATTTCCGTACGCAAATTTTTCTTCGCAGTTTTTAAACGGATTTATTCATTATCAACAACAGTGTTGGCCGTTATTGAACTACGGATTTTTATCACAATAACGAACTACGATCACTTTTCACTCGTTCCCTGTTGCATTACCTTTTCGTTTGTACGTTATTAAAAAAGGAAATTTACGTGTTCCTTATCCTCTCACTCCAAATAATTATTATTTTCGATTCGTCCAAAAAAAAAACAACTGTGTATTCGTCTTTTTACGTTACACGTGATTTTCATCCATTTATCCTTTTTTCATTGTTCACTTCAAATGGCAAACAAACCACGGCAAAAGTTTCGATTTTTTTGTTACGTCTTTTTCATTTGCCATTCTACGCAATTTCCTTCGGTGCATGCCGCTTTGCTTGTTCGTAGTCGCAGCGCGGCTCGGCGCGCGGCCACGCTGGCGCGGGAGCTCCAGCAGAAGGCTCGCGCTCTGATTGGTCGGTGCTTTTTGTTATTATCTCGTTAACGAAACCTCGGAGAGAATTTTCGCAAAGGAAAAAGTTGTTTGCAATCACCCCCTGAATCACCCCCTTCAAAGAACCGCAGCATTTTTGGGACACCCTGTAGAGCAGCGCTGTTCAGTAGGGTGGACCATATTTTTCGACTTTCTATTTTTTTCCGTACACCCCCAGGAGTGTGTCATTTGGGGGAAAAATAATTTGTGCAAAATTTGAAATCTATCGGAGGACGGGAAACCATGCCTCATCGCATTTGAATTTTTTTTATTTTTGTAACTCGTTTTTCTTCATTGTAGTATATCGTTAATATACATGTTTATATATCGTTGAATGTGTCATTTTACGCTCTGTAACTGGGACTGTAACTGTATAGAATCAAAGTATAAGATTACTTAAAACAAAATCATAACCTTTAAATCCCATCGATTTACCTTAAGAAAAAACTTTTCTCGTTGGCATTATTTTTACCTTGTCAAACAGTACAACTTTTGTCTAAGAAATTTTTTCATATATTTATAAACAACAGATTTCAATATTTTAACTCTCTAATTAACGATATTAGGCATACAATAAATTTGCAGGATTGAAAGTCCGTTCCATTGAAAGTAGTTCGATTTAAATAATTTTTTGTCAATTTGATCAGGGGAAAGCAAGAAATCCATTGGTGTCACTTTCATATTGATATGATGAAAAATAAAGAAATTTCGGTTCTGTATAATCGATGACACATCGCCGAGCACCTCCGCGCTGCAGTATAGACGGGTGAACAATGCAATGTCAGTTGGCTCGAGAAGCTGGCATCGATCAAAGGCGCTCGAGACTCGCCCAGAGTTATTTGTGCATTCAATAACTTTCGGATACCCCTATAGCATACTTTGTTGCAGGAACGTTGCAGAAACGTTGCTATCCATTGCAATGTTACCGTTTGTTACAGGTTGCATTGCAATTTTATTCCAACATTGTGGAAACATTGCCGTGGAATATTGCAATAGACACGTTTGTGCAATGTTCCTGTACCATTGCGCACACATTGCCGTGCAATATTGCAATGGCCACGTTGGTGCAATGTTTCGGGAATATTGCGCACATACTGCGGTACAATTACTCCTGGAATATTTCGCACACATTGCCATGGAATATTGCGCACATACTGCGGTACAATACTCCCGGAATATTGGGCACACATTGTCATAGAATATTGCGCACATTGTGCTCAGCGCCGTTCCTGCGACATTCGCACAGAATACGCATTTACGCGTAACGTTCCTGAAATGCGAACACACGGAATACAGTCTTGGATTCCACAGACAATCTAGGAGGGAATATATGTGAACATGGAAAATATGTGATATAAATAATTAATACAATTACTTAATTATAACTATAAGGCTTAAGCTATGTTCTTAAACTGCATACAGTGACAAAGGATATTTGTAAAAAATAAATATTAGATGTCCCAATTATTGCCAGTGTCCCTACTATTGCCATTTAATTTATTGTACTTAATAAAAACGTCCCGCGATGTCGAGTATAAATTCATAAGTCTGTATAATGTGGGAACGTCGCAGGAACGGCACCGTGTGCCGTTCAGGAAACATTCCTACATAATACGAATTTACGCGGAATGTTCCTGACCAGGAGTATGGTGACCAGGTGTATGGAAAACCTCAGGTGCGAAGCTAGTTCTCCAGGGCCGCAGCTGACAGTTGCAAGTGCAATGTAAGATTGTATTTCGCGAGTTCGGATTTCAGGAGCGTTCCGCGTAAATTCGTATTAAGGAGGAATGTTTCCTGAACGGCGCTAGGTGCCGTTCCTGCGATATTCGTACATAATACGGATTTATAAATTTACACTCGACATCGCGGGACATTTTTATTAAGTACAATAAATTAAATGGCAAAAGTAGTGACACTGGCAGTAATTGGCACATCTAATATTTCTTTTTTACAAATATCCTTTGTTGCTGTATGCAGTTTAACACATAGCTTAAACCTTATAGTTATAATTAAGTAATTGTATTAATTATTTATATCACATATTTTCCATGTTCACATATATTCCCTCTGAGGTTACTTGTGGAATCTAAGACTGTATTCCGCGTGTTTGTATTTCAGGAACATTCCGCGTAAATCCGTATTATGGATGAATGTTTCCACTCGACATTCCGGGACGTTTTTATTAGGTATTATAAATTAAATGGTAATAGTAGTGACACTGGCAGTAATTGGCACATGTAACACTTTTTTACAAATATCTATTGTTGCTGTATATATTTTATGAGCTTGTTTAAACCCTATAGTGTTAATTAAATAATTGTATTAATTACTTATGTAAGATATTGTCCACATTCGAATATATTCCCTCGGTGATAGCCTGTAGAATCTTAGACTGTATTCTATGTGTCGACATTTCAAGAACGTTCCGCGTAATTCCGTATTCAGTACGGATTCGTTGCAAGAACGTTGCACATACGTTACGAGTGCAATTTTTAACTCGTAACCTATGCGCGACGTTCCTGCAACGTTCGAAACGAATACGGAATTACGCGGAACGTTCCTGAAATGCGAACATCCGGAATACATTCTAAGATTCCACAGACAACCACCGAGGGAACAGGTACCAAAAAACACCCAAACTCCAATTCATGCAACTTGACCGGCTTCATAAATCTTTTCTCAAAGAATGAAGAAGATGGTAACTGCGCCCTCTAGCATACTTGAATCTAACGACGAAGTCTCCTACTAAAAGGTATCAGAGGTACATTCAGCCTCGAAGATATTAAACAAGAAATTGTTGACTTAAATCTCCCCTCGATTGAAATAGTTAACATCTCAAAGTTTTTGTTTGACCGGTACCAGCCCGAAAAACACCATTATCTTCTACAACTTTCAAGTGGGAACCGCACCTCCGAGCTATTCAAAATTAAATCAATTGCCTACCAAAAGGTCAGGTGGGAGCATCTTAAAATGCCCATTCTGTTCCAGTGCAAAAACTGTCAAAGGCTTGGCCATGCCAGTAAAAATTGTCACCTCCCATTCCGCTGCGTGAAATGCTCGCAGTCCCACACTCCCGGTGATTGCCCTATCAAAACGCAGGATGACAGACTTGCGCTTAAATGCGCAAACTGTAACCAGATGGGTCATCCGGCTTCCTATAAGAGATGTCCATTCCTCAAATATGCCCTTTCTAAAAAGAAAGAGCACGCTACCCAAAAAACCCGCGCTACCTGGCAGAAAATTAACTACATCTCTTCTTCTGTCCGAGAAAATCTTTCGTATGCGCAAGCTGCCAGCTACAGGAAGCAACACCAGGTATCCAACTTGATGCCCCTGGGAGTATCATCCCCTTACCAGGAATTCCCACGGCCGAGAATCTACCAGAACACCGCTCCCCAAACGGAATCCCCACCAAAACCCACTCCCCCATCCAACTGGTTGGCCAACCTCAAGAATGAAATTACATCCATGGTTGCAGAGCAACTCCAAACCGTCACCGTCCTCATCGCTACTAACACAGCAAATATAGATTATCTACTCAACGCTCTTTTAACTAAAGTCAATGCCTGACATCGGTCAATATTGTAACACATTCAGAGTAGCAGCCATAAATGTGAATTCAATTGTGGCTAACCAACGTAGGCTGGATCTCCTCCAATTCCTGCGTGAGCACAGCCACGAGGCAATATTTATTTCAGAAACTAAATTGAACCCTACTCACAAGTTAACCTTTAAAGAATATAATCTAATTAGAAGGGATAGACCCAATTCAACTCCCGGTGGGGGCACGGCCATCCTCATCAAAAAAGGAATTCCTTTCGAGGAGGTCCAGCCAACGCTCGCCCAAATACACGAAATCTTAGAATACACTATAATTAAGATCCCGATAAGCAACGGCAACAACCTTATCCTTGTCAGTATACACGCTAGGCACGACAACAGGCGTCTGTTCATAGATGAACTGGACAGCCTCTTCCGCAGCCTAAAACTTTGCAGTAACAAAACATATTACATTATTGCAGGGGATTTCAACACCAGGCGGATGGCTTGGGGAGACAGGGCCAATAACCGCAGAGGCCAATACTTTAGACATTGGGAGTCGCTACACGATGGCGAATACAAATTGATATCAATAGCGCCGGCAACACCCACCTATAAACCGGCCCTGACCTTCCTTGACATCTGCCTGGCCGACTCTAGACTGAGATTGGTAAACGCGACTGGTGGGAAGGCCCAAACCCTCCCTTACGATAGCGACCACACAGCTATCTCGCTCCAATTCGATCTCCTCTCTGATAACTTCCCGCTGAACAATAGGGCCCCGGACCACAACCGCTTCAACTATAGGTCGGCCAGATTGGATAGGTTTTCTAAAAAGCTGGCCGAGACTCATTCCCTGCCACACGAACCGCGGAACTCATATCAAAGAAATAGTTACCGCTGCAGCAACATCTATTAACCAAGATTTCGCCTCCTTCAGAGAGCGTAACGGTTCCCTACTGCACTTCCACGCGTACAACCCGGCCTTTAATCCAACTACCGTAAACATCTCGCCCAACTCTTCTTGTGACCCCACATCCCTAGCTCTAAAAATATCCAGACTCCCCAACAAAACGTCCTGCGGTCTGGACGGCATTCCAACCATAGTCCTTAAGCACCTCCCTGCAAACATAATCATAGATCTCTCAGAACATCAGCTACTTCTCCCACGAATGGAAGTGCGGTAAGGTTCTACCGATCCTTAAGAAGGGTAAAAGACCCGACGACCCGTCCAGTTACAGGCCCAACAGCCTGACTCCTTGCCTCAGTAAAATCTTTCAGGCGGTCATCAACGATACTATTGTTACCTTCTGTACCGACAACAAAATAATCCCAGACAGGCAGTTTGGATTCAAATTCCAACATTCTACGTTACACGCGATCCACAAGCTCCTGTCGGACCTCAACTCAATGGCTAGCAACAACCAACTGGTTGGCGCTGCTTTCCTCGACCTTGAAAAGGCATTCGACTCGGTGTGGCTAGACGGGCTGCTCTACAAGCTACATAAAAAGGGCTTCCCCCCCTGGTTGATATACATATATGGTGTGGGACATGATATCAAAGAAATCCTTTGATTCGTGGGACGGCAAGAGACTGTCCCCCACCAGGTTTCTCATAGGGGAGGGTTTACAACAGGGCACGGTCAACTCGCCGGTCCTGTTTAACATATTCCTCAGTGATCTACCGGATCTCTTCGGCTTTAATGAGCAGGGGAGTCCCGGCTTCCTGTCCTTCGCTGACGACGTAGCGGTATACGTCGCCGGGAACAGAGCAGAGGCTGTCCAGAACGATCTTGACACTATTGTTGATGAAATCAACAGGTATTATGTGGCGTAAACCTTAGCCTTAACCCTCTCAAGTGCGAAACGATTCTGTTCCGTAAGCCACTCGACAACATCACGCCCAGGGCTAGGGCAGGCATCAAGCAGTTCCAGATCTCGGCCACCATACCTGGTTCCTGCAACAAGGTGCTCGTACCACACAAACAGGAGGTCAAATACCTGGGAGTCCAGCTTAATTACCTGCTGCTGGGACACAGGCACTTTACTATCCAGCTTGACAAAGCCAATAGGGCATTCCTGGCCCACAGCAGGATCTTTCATAACAAACACCTACCAGGAAGGGCCAAAACCATATTGTATCTACTACTGATACTGCCCATTATAACATATGCTACACCCATATTATGGAACTTCAACCATACCATCGCAGAGAAAGCCAGAGCTCTGGAACGTAAGTGCTTGCGCGCCTGCCTTAAGCTTTATCGGACGCCGGAATCAGAGTGAAAACACTACGTAAGCAACAAGATCCTTTATGATCGAGCAGAAGTGCCACGAATAGACTCGTTTATGATCTCCCTCGCCAGAGAATATTTCTGCAAACTCTCTAGTATCGACAACACAGTCATTAATTCCCTTGCCATACAGGCCGAAACCCCTATTCACCGACAGCTCGCGACAGGGTATATGACCCCACAGGCATTTATGGAATGCGACGCCCTTGGGCTAATACAAGACAGCAATAATATACCCATAATATATTACTGGCGACGGAATAAGGCAAACAAGAGGATAGCTTTTTTACACGACTTCATGACCAACCGAGAGAAATTTAAATTTTCGACAACCATCCCCCCGAGAGATCAGCACGACTTCCAACGCTTAAATTTTAAGAAGTTCTGGTGGCTATCCCCCACCTGCACTCATATTCCAGATTTAATAATACGCCGTAGATACCTCCTTCTGGCGAGGGAATCATAATTCGGGGCCGTTTGGCACTTGAGAGGGATACACGCTACTTGCGATATACTGTACATGCTCCAATGTGCCTCCTTCGCCCTCCAAATCTGTCGCTGGACTTCTTTTTTTGACTCAGCGTACGCCCTCCTCGCATCATCGGCGTCCAGGGCGCCCATCTTCCGCCGTCGCTGAAACCATCTTCTGGCTTTAAAAGATGCTTTCCTAGCAGCTGCAATCTCTACACACCACCAAAAGTTCGGTTTACGCGACCCACGCGGGGGGGGGGGGGCCGCCCTCGGCAGAATAATTTCTGATACCCTTTCTAGGACTTCCTGGAGTTTTCCAGCCCTCGTTACAGGAGAGAGAGTCCTTTCGCCGCTTGGTCCAGCCAACCGTGCGTCTTCCTCCATCGACAGCTCCAGGTACTTGTCTAGAATCTGTTCCATATCCATTCCCCTGGTCGAATACCTAATCCAGACCGGGAGGGAGGAGGGCCCATTCCTAGGTGGGGCTGACAGGGTATGACACACATACATGTGGTCTGAAAAAGAGGCGTGTTTTAATACCTCACTTTTAACAAAACGTCGCGCTGTCACCCGATCTACCGACATCACATCCAGGAACGCGGTTCCTCTATTATGGTGTCTAAAAGTAGCTAACTCCTTCATCCTAATAGGGACTAAACCGCGTCCTACCAGGAATTCCATACACGCTAGGCCTTTGTTGTCCACCTTATTACCTCCCCACGCCGGGGATTTTGCGTTGAAATCCCTTGCAATCATAAGGCCCCTCCAAAGGGCCCTTGCATCCGCTACTACCCCTTCCAAGGAGTTAAGGAAGTCCCGGAACTCCGGGAGCTTCTTTTTTGGGGAGCAGTACCCACTTATGATGACGGTGTCACCTAATACTGCCCCCACAATACCATCCGCGGCCATTAGTGGGGCTCTCGTCGCAAACTTTCCCCTAAACCCAGTCACCCAAAGGGACGCATGTCCCGACGCATCGTTATACCACCTATCCAGTTGTTTATACGGCTCAGATATAATCACCACGTCGGCATTCAGAACTGCCATACTCTGGGTCATTATATCTTGAGCCAACCTCGATCTGTTTAGATTGATCTGGATAATTTTTAGTGGCATAATTAGGTGGTTTGACCTCCGTTCCGCCTCATATCCCGGGCCTCCGTCCCCCTTTTAGCCTTGTTTAACGGACATGCCAATGAGGCTATCACGTGCGCAGTTAATGGGCCCGTAACCCCGCTCTTCGTACATATAATGCACTTCGGCGGGTTACGGCATGTCGCAATCGCGTGCCCTCCTTCCCCGCACCTCCTACATACCTCACTTTGGTCCCCAGGGGCCCTACAGTCCCTGGCCAGGTGACCCAACTGATGGCACCTGAAGCACCTCTTCAATTTCGGGAGGATCCTTCCACGGACTATGGTTAGCCCCACTCTGAACCTAAGCCCATCAGAGAAGGCCTTGACCGCATTCGTAGGGACCACAACTATAGCATACTGGGACCCCATTAGGCCCATTCTCAAAAATTTTAGAGTGAGGTCCTTGGAGTCGACCTTAAGAGTTTTCCCCAACTCTTCAAGGACCTCCCCCCCCTGCCATTGGATCGATTCCCTTGATTTCGATCGTTGTCCAATCTTGCAGCGGGGAGCATACGATCTCCGACTCCCCTAATTTGCTCCGCAGGACATTGGCCAAATCGGACGACTTCCCCTTTCTGTCCAATTCCAGGAGGATATGCCCCAATCGGGTCCTCCAGACCCCAGTAACCCCCTCGAGCACCTCCCTTCCCTTGGCTACGATAGCCTTATAGGTATCGAGGTAAGTGGTCGACGGGGGAACCCTAATTAGTACAGCCTCGGGCCTTATCCTTGGGGCTCGCTCTCTTTTCCTGGGTCTAGCAAGAGACAGGAGAGGGCCCGAGGTTTGTCCCCTCCGGGCCAATTCGTCCTGGCCGCCCCTCCCTTGATTTTGCCAACGTCCCTCCGGCAGATCCCTCCAGGGAATTTGCTGTTGTTGTTGTTGTTGCTGGTAATTAGGCTGCAACTGTACCTTCTGGCGTTGGCGGTCCTGCCAGACCTTTGCCTTTTTCTCTCTTTTTAACTGGCTCCGGGTGGGAGGTGGTATTTCCCCCTCCTCCTGATTAGGAGCCACACCCATCCGTGGGCCAGTCGAGGGGTAACCATCCCCACTCCCTTGCGTCCTCGCATCGGGGGTCTTATTCCGTACAGCGGGGCCGGCCACCCCTAAAACCTCCGCAAATAACCTCTTCTTCGCGTTGGTATTAGTTCCCTGATTATCAGGGGGGAATACTTTTCCCTCGGCCTCTTACCCCTCTTGCTCTTGGTCCGCTGGTTACCCTGACCACTATTGTTAATGGGCCTTTCCCCTTCCTCTTGGACCCGAGGTCCAGGGCCCCCGCTATTCCTTAATAACGGGGATTCCTCCATGGGAGATCCTCGGGGGATATTACCCCCACTTTCTCGGTCTGGGTGCCCGAATCCCTCGTCAGCACCCCCCGCTTGGGGACCTTCGTCCTTTCTTCCCCTTTTTTATTGTCCTTATAGGGCCCATTCCCGGTTTTTGTAGCCCTCTGGCCCGCAGTCCATTGTTGGATGGACTGCGGGCCAGCATAATTTAACAAAGTTCCCTTTGTCATGGCATTGTCTTTAGCCACCTCGATCAGCTTACGGCATAATTCCGTGAGTCCAGCTAACATGGTCGCCACCTCCGACAACATGTTATTTCCCGCACTTGGTGCAGCGTACTACACCACCTCAACCACGTGTTTCCCGTGCTCGCTCTTATGTTTCAGGCTCACAGGAGCCGGCACCGCAAACAACGGTTTAGAGGTGATACCCCCTACAGGAGGTCTCTCATTGTTGACCTGAGCCTCAGGGTGGTTGCCACCCCCCCCCCCCCCTCCTTCTTGTCCATCAACCTCGACGTCAAGCTTGATCTATACCTCAACTTTACCGTCTTGGAAAGCTCACAAGGTATTCTCGTCAGTGTCACTGACGGGTCAAGGTTAATCCCTAATACGGTTTGTTTTTTCTGCTTCTCCTTCTGTTCCACCCCCTCTCGATTCTTAAAGGTATCCGGGGGGGACTTCCACCGCCACGGAGGTGTGCGCTGGATTGATTTCCCCTTCCATATGTTTGTCGGAGGGGTCTCCGGAATTACCATCGAGGTACTTACCGGGTCAGGACTATCGCCTGCTCCTGACGCAGCCACGATCCCCGAGTAGTACTCACCTATTGTCCCCTTGTTAGGATCTTGGGAGCCCGTCAGGTCCTTCTTGTCCTTCAGGTCCTTCTCCCACCTCCCGGACCCACTCTTATCAAAGAGTATAAAAGGTTCATCCACCTCCTTCCTCTTCCCCCTATCCGCATTGATCCAACCAAATACAGTTTCAATGTCCTTTGTGGATTTGCATAGTCTTGCCGCTATAGCTTCTGCCAGAGGGTGCATTGGCGAATTTTCGCCCTCTCTGGAGATGCTCGCCCGCCGCATCAGCACAGCATCATCGGTCTGAATTCTTCCGCTCTGCTCACTGCCGACAGGGTGACTAGAGGTGTGGTCTTATCCAAGAGGTTGGTCTTATACCAAGATTCGCCTTTTGATCATCCGAGGCTTCGCTCTTCTTAGGCATAATTCCATTATGTATCTTGAGAGCGACGGCCCTACCGCCCAGCGGATTTCACCAAACTCTGGCCCTGATGCACTGGCCACGGTATCAGCCTGCTTATTGCAGGAGGGACCCCAATCACATTTCGGAGATTTTATAACAATGGTCACGCAACATTTCTGAGATATTACACAGCAATGGTTACGCAACGTTTCGGGCAAGTAGGGCCAAAAATAAAAATATCGGTAAGTAAGTAAGGTATTATATGTCTTTGATGGACGCGAGACGACATGAATGTGTGCAGTAGTAGTATAACGTCCGTGTGTTTTTTTTATAAATAGAAAATTCTTTTACCCCAGTGAGATTCGATCCCATGACCTCGAGCACCGTAGACGAACACTTTACCGCTTTTTTTTTTATAACGAATGTTTATTGGGTCATATATTACATTTACAAAGGGTAATTGGCTCCCAAAAAAAAACATTGATAAAAAAGTAAGCCAAGCAGTCTTGTTATACATAATTATTTGTTCGTCGCAGCGAAACTTATAATTAAATTATCGGTGTTGAATAGAACTAATATTAAACTCTATGGTCATAATCGGCATATAGGAATGACGTTCTATATCACTACCGCTAGTGTCATTATAACCGGGGAAAATTAAAGCGGCCTTAAGGCCAGTAACAAAAACCCAGGAATAGCTCTTGGTCGCGGTGTGAGTCTTATAACTAAACTTAGGGACTATGAAATAATGAGAAGGAATGAGAATATATACAATGGCGAGGGTGTATAAGAGAGGGGAGAGGAAAGAGAGGAGAAGAGGGTATTCACAATAGATTAAAGATGATCTTGTACACTCGGCGACGGAATCGGCTTCCCTTCGGAAATTTGGCAACGTTGCATGTCGGGTCCCCCTGTGTCGAAGAACCACTGAGTTATGCCTAGTGACAATGGTGACAATTTTACAAGTTATTATTTAGTTTCCTAAAATGAGTTTTGCTTGATGAAACATTGCACGTAAGAGGATGATGGGCTCGATTCCTCATCTATTTGGCAAAGAAGTAGCATGTATCGTAGGTAGAAAGTTTTTAGACTGCCAGGCTGAAGTCTAGGTAAACGCATAAAATCCCCATATCGGTGTTCCAGCACGGGAAGGCAAGGGAAGGCGTTCTGCCCGCTGCGACCTCAAGGTAGCCGCCGTCCGCATAAGACCCTCTCACTTGCACATAAAGCCCTGTCCTTGTTTAGTACCATCCCTGTCTACCGCATGCTCTCCGTCACTCCCGTGCAGCGAATTGGCGCTAAGAGGCTAGTTATTTCTTACGAAGGAGCAATATCGATGGTCCTCACTATCGATAGCTTATTTTCACTATCGATAGTTATCGGTATTGAAAATCGTGGGTTGATATCCGTGCAATTCTGATCGCTCTGCTTAATATCTGCTGCTAAACCTGATAAAGCATTAAACTTAGCATAATAATAACCAAAAACATCGAAATCCATTATGAAAACATTGATGGTTTCGATATACATATCGATGTCCCAATATCGATTGTAAAAAACATCGATGCATCGTTATCATCTCTACTTCAAGTTCAAATTTTATTGTAAATTATTTAAACTCAAGGCTCGTAATACAGTTAGGGTAAACCAACCAGTAATTGACCGCATACCAGTGAATGACCATTAGGCAAAGAAATGTCAATTATAAATTTAAAAAAATATTATATGTTTATAAATGGAGTGTAGTTGCAGTTTTAATATCCCATATTTTTAGTTACACGTATTAAGCAAACATTAATAAGTATACAATTCTTATTAAAAGTATGCGGTCATTTACTGGGCTTCTACACGTTTTGCATTTTATAATCTTTTTTTTTTTAAATTATGATAAGAATAAGTAATTCGTTTTATAGAAATTTCAAGGAAAATCAATTTAAATGCAATTTCAACAGCTGTTTTGTTGTTATACATAAATATATCTAAGTATTAATCTCAAAGGTCCATAAATTCAACATTTCGGTCATTTACTGGTTGGTTTACCCTATTCAATTTTTTTTTATTTGTTTGTGAGGAGAAAGAAGGGTTACGAAAGGAAGTAACGTGAGGGTATGTCCAACTTTTGTTTGAAAATATGTTTAATATTTAATTCTTTTTCTTCAACGTGTGAGTATGGCTCTGAAAAGAGCCGTTTTATGTTAAAATATTCTTTAAAGCGAACCGAGTTATTCCTCTGTTTGATTTGATTGTGGCTCTGAAAAGAGCCGTTTGGTGTCTGGCGTCCTCAAGCTTTCAATAATTTGTCCAAAACCCATTATTGTCGATTACTGACGATAATCGATTAGAATTGGATCGTCGAAGACTTGCAAAATATTCCGGCCTCCTTCTCAAACCTTCCCATACGGTTTGAGCGTGAGCAAGCAGAGTTGCTCTCGTTCTCTCGTGGCCAGGAACTCATCTTCTCCCCATTTCGCTCCACACGTTCTCAATTAAATTGAGATCTGGAGACTTCGCTGGCCAATCGAGGAGATGAAACTCTGGATGCTGGGCGAACCATTGCCGCACAATGAAGGATGTGTGCACTGCGCTGTTGTCCTGCACGAGGCGGATGATGGGTACGTCCTCCGGCGGGAAAAGTGCTCTCACGGTTGGCAAGAACACATTTTCCAGAATTTGTACATACGCTGGACCATCCATTCTCGGGGGTATTTCAATTAATTCTCCCGGCCCAAACGTACTAATCCATCCCCACATTCCGCAGGTAATTCGCCCACTACGATCAATGGGTAATACATATCGGGGATCAAGCCGCTGGCCTCGTGGCCGCCACACATAAGGTGTCCTGTCAACAGCCGAACAGAAGACTTTTTCGTCCAACCAAATGGTGGTATCCCAATCTTCCGCAGAGGTTACAAGATGTTCCAATGCAAAACCAACACGATTATCGCAGTGGTTTTGCGTTAGTGCGATTTTCCGCGCGGGCCGACAGCAACGCAAACCTGCATCACGCAGGCGGTGTCGAGCAGTTTTCGCGGAAATTTTTAATTGCATATCCCGCGCAACCTCTCCGGGGGGGGGGGGGGGGAATGGCTTCTCCACTATTCGTCGGACCAGTTCGGCGTCTTGATCAGGAGTAGTTTTCCGGTGACAGCCTCACGGTCGCTCACTACAGCCGATAATCCATTTTCTTGAAACTTCCTGATCCAGAATCTCACGGTTTTAGTACTGCATGGCACACGCACACTAATTTCCCTTAAACTAAATCCTCCCTCCCAATAAGCGGTAATTCGCGCCCTGTCTTATACAGAAATATTTGGAGCCATCGTCCTCGTACTGTCGCGAAAGAAGATTTGACGATTAATGCCATGCCTGAGGACTTTTTCCATGACAGAAAATGTGGCAGTCAACCAGGTATTGCTATAAAGTAATAAAATAATAAAGAATGCCACGGCAGTCAACACGTGCGACACACCTTTGGCCTGACAAACCCTGCTCGACCATACCGCTACGCTAGCATTACCTGTAGTATGGCGAAAACGCTGTATAATTATTAAACATACGAATGTGGCGCTTATTTGTTCCTCTTGAAATTCTACGAAATATTTCTTCTTAATGTTTTACTTATTCAAAGAAATTTTCAACTCGAAGATGCAGTGCTATCGGTTAGATTGATTAGGCGCAAACCGCATGGGAAGGTTTGAGAAGGAGGCCGGAATATTTTTTATTATCGTCAGTAATCGACAATAATGGGTTTTGGACAAATTATTGAAGGCTTGAGGACGCCAGACACCAAACGGCTCTTTTCAGAGCCGCAATCAAATCAAACAGAGGAATAACTCGGTTCGCTTTAAAGAACATTTTAACATAAAACGGCTCTTTTCAGAGCCATACTCACACGTTGAAGAAAAAGAATTAAATATTAAACATATTTTCAATCAAAAGTTGGACATACCCTCTGTAAGCCGAGCGACGGCGTACGGGATATGCCGATACAATGTATGTCTGTTCTGCACGTATTCCTAAAGCGTGGGCCTCGCGCCTCGCGACCTTCGGCGAGCCGATTGTTGAGCTTGGCCGAAACCGCGGCGCGACGGCGAGCCGGTCGACGGAGACAAAACACGGTGACGATCGGCGGCCGACGAGGCAGTCTTCCATAGTCGCTCGCACGAGACAGTCGTGTATCTAAAACCCTCAAATATATATAGTTTCTTTCATTGCTAAACCTCAATGTTCCTTACCCCTCCTATAAGTCAGAAGTGGGATCTAGCCAATGTGATAATCCAGTGGCGAAGATCGCGTGGTTACGTTACACGGTAGAAAAAAAATACAGTTACGCACGGTGCGTTTACGCGAAGTGTTTTTACGTGAAGTGCGGGAAAGATGAGTTGCCCGCTGACGGTGGCCGAGCTGAAGGAACTGTTGAAGTCGAAGAGCATGCAAACGACTGGCACGAAGTGCGAACTAGTGAAACGCCTGTTAAGTGCTGACGTCGCGCCCGAAACGCTACGTATGACCGAGGACGCGGCGAGACGGATGCAGGAGGTTTCGAACGAGGAGACCCAGAGTCAACCAGGTACGAGAACGCCGACGGAAGAAATGGCCTGTCGAGAGCTGGACGTGCTGAGAAGGGAACGAGACGTGGCTGCGCAGGAAGCCGAGCTGCTAAGAAGGGAGCTGGCTCTGCTACGAGCGACCGCCAGGACGGAGGCAAGCCCCAGGACGGAGGCAAGCCCCAGGTCGGAGGCAAGCGCACCCGAACCGACGACGGTGAAGAAATGGCATGAGCTGAAAGACATGGTCGGCGAGTACAGTGGAAGCAGCCTAGATTTCAATAGATGGGAAAAGCAGATGAAACTTCTATCGTCGTATGAACTCAACAGCCACCAATCAAAAGCATTAGTGTGCAGCAGGTTGACCGGCCGAGCATTGAAGTGGTACCACTCGAGGGTCGACTGCGTCGAGTTAGGTCACGAGGACCTGCTAGCGGGGTTGAAGAAGATGTGCGGGCAACGACTGGACCCTTTGGCCTTGAGGCAGGAGCTCGAGGCGAGGAAGTGGGGCGCAGGGGAAAGCTTCGCCGATTACGTCCACGATAAAGTCGTACTCGCAAACCGTGTGCCGGTCTCAGGAACGGAATTAATCAGTTACGTTATCGCTGGTATTTCAAGTTGGGAGCTGCGAACCCAGGCCAAGGTCCAGAGGTACGAGTCCCTGGGCGCACTGCTGGAGGCCTTTACGGACGTCGAGCTACCGTCGGAGAAGACCCCGTCGCCGGCGGACGCATCTCGGAAGCAGCATCCGCGCGGTCGAGCGCCGGCCCCACCAGCCGGCGGAACAGGGAAGCCGCCACCGAAGGAGGAACAAGGAACGAAACATGCCGGGTGGAAATGCTACAACTGCAACCAAACAGGGCACATCGCAGCCACGTGCCCGAAGCCGAAAAGGGAGAGGGGTTCTTGCCACAAATGCGGAAAGACGGGTCATGGGGCGAACCGATGCGACTCCCAACAATCCCAACCAGCCGTGGACGACGCGAACTGCGTGGCGCGCGAGCTGAAAGAAGACGACGATTTTCGGCGAGCGGTAAAATTACAGATAAGTAGCGACAGCAGTATTGTAAATGTTAAGGTAAACGCGCTCATCGATTCGGGAAGCCCGATTAGTTTCCTTAAAAAAAGCTACGTCCCGAGAGCATGCGTCGCGAACGACCACGAGTCCGATAAATTTCGCGGAATAAACGGGAGCGATTTGAACGTAATAGGGCAGGCGCAAGCAACGGTCACATACGACGATAGGGAATATCAAGTCATATTACGAATTGTACCGGATGGGACAATGCAAAACGCGCTAGTTCTGGGACGCGATTTTATGAAAGTAGCCAAACTGCCGTTGGGTAGAGAGGAAAAAGAAATTATCGATATTATGAACATCGAAGTAGGTAGAAGCGATACTCGCGTGACCGCCGACGACATGCGAATAAATGAGAGCCTTCCAGCCGAGGTGAAGGCGCTCGCGCGAGATTTGTTCAATCGAATGTATGCGAATGCAGAAAGGCCGGCGGAGCCTCTAGTAGAGAACGTGATGAAGCTGACGGTCACGAGCGACAAGCCATTTTCGTTTGCGTCCGCGTAGGTTATCATACGACGAGAAAACCAGATTGCGACTGATTCTGGGTGAGTTATTAGCCAAAGGAATCATTAGGGAAAGCACGTCGGAATACGCGTCGCCCATCATCTTGACGAGGAAAACGAACGGTGAAATCAGGCTATGCATAGATTTTCGGGTGTTCAAAATAACGGCACGCGATAATTTCCCACTCCCGTTAATCGAAGATCTGTTAGATTTGTTGGGGGGGAAAAAGTATTTCACGACCCTTGATTTGAAGGACGGGTTTTTCTACGTTAGGATGGACGAGGAGTCGACGAAGTTCACTTCTTTCGTTACACCCTTCGGGCAGTATGAATACACGCGAATGCCGTTCGGGCTGAAGGGGGCCTCTCTCAAATTTCAACGGTACGTTAGCCAAATCTTTAATGAACAGATTAAGGCCGGCGAGATATCGGTTTATTTGAATGATTTCCTGGTCGCGACGGAAACCCTGGAGCACCACTTAGAAATATTAGGGAAAGTATTTAAGCTACTCGTGGCCAATCACCTAGAACTGCGGTTAGATAAGTGCAGGTTCCTCGAGACGAAGCTCGATCACTTGGGGTATACGGTTACGAGCGAGGGAATTAAGCAGACGGAACAGGGCCTTCAGGCAGTAAAGAAATTTCCGGTCCCACGAAACGTTCGGGAGGTACAAGGATTTATAGGCTTGTGTTCGTATTTTCGCAAGTTCATTGAGAGCTCTTCCATCATCGCCAAGCCTCTGTACGATTTAACAAGGAAGGACGCGATTTTCCATTTCGGCGAGAAGGAAAAGCAGGCGTTCGACTCACTCAGGGATCACTTGCTAGACGCACCCATACTAAGCATCTACTCTCCGCGAGACGAGACGGAACTGCATTGCGACGCGAGTGCAGCGGGCTCCGGGGCGATCTTGTTGCAAAAAAAGGCGGATAAGAAGTTACACCCGGTATTCTATTTCTCGAAACGCACGACCGAAGTCGAATCACGTTATCACAGCTTTGAATTGGAAACGCTGGCTATAATTTATGCCCTCCGCTGTTTTCGAACGTACCTGTTAGGCGTAAAATTTAAAATAATTACAGACTGTCAAGCTCTTAGCCTAACCCTAAATAAAAAAGAAACGAATTGCGCGCTGGGTGTTAGAAATGCAGGATTATGATTACGTACTGGAGCACAGGTCAGGTTCGCGCATGCTCCATGTGGATTCATTGAGCCGCCAGGTTTTTGTGATTGAGGATAACTCCTTCGACCGAAATCTTGCGTTATGTCAAGCCGATGACATAAATATCGAAAAGATCCGTAAGGAGTTGGAAAACTCCGAAAATAAGTTGTACGAGTTGAGGGACGGCCTCGTGTACCGAAAACACCAGGGCCGAATTTTGTTTTATGTGCCGAGCGCGTTAGAAACGGGCATTGCACATAAGTACCATAACGAGATGGGCCACGTCGGGGTCGAGAAAACAATGCGAAACATCGCGGATAGCTATTGGTTCCCAGACATGAAGTCTAAAGTCGATAAGCACATCCGGGGTTGCTTAAAGTGTATAATATACCAAAAGGGAACGAACCTTTTGTTACATTGCATGTAGACCATGTAGCCCCCGTGTCAAGGTCACACAAGTCAAAATACCACTACATATTTGTCGTGGTCGATGCGTTTAGTAAGTACGTATAACTATACGCCGCTAAGACTACTAATACGACGGAAGTCACAGGGAGCCTGAAGTCGTATTTCGAACATTATAGTCGACCGTTGCGCGTTGTCTCGGATCGGGGGAGTTGTTTCACATCTCGCGAATTAGAGGACTTCACGCGAGAACACAACGTACAACACATTAAGGTAGCCACTGCCTCGCCCCAGGCGAATGGGCAGGTGGAGAGATTCAACCGTACGATTTTACCCATGATCGCGAAGTTAACGAGCGAGTGCGACACGAATTGGTACAATGTGTTAAGAGAGGTAGAATTTGCGTGCAACAATACAATTTGTAAGTCGACGAACAGTAGCCCAAGTATGTTGCTGTTTGGAGTTCGACAGCGTGGCGACGTTGTAGACAGATTGCGAGACGCATTGGAGGCGGGGGGGAAGATTAACGTTCCTCGCGACTTGGAAGCGGCCCGGGAGGAAGCTAGTGAACGAATTCGTAGGTGTCAGGACGCGCAAAAACGCATCTACGATAAAAAGCACAAAGCTCCGAGCAAGTACAAGGTGGGGGACAAAGTATTAATTAGAAATTACGATTCTACCCCAGGCGCTTCACCGAAGATGATCCCGCGGTTTAAAGGTCCGTACGAGGTCGACCGCGAGCTAAGAAACGATCGCTGTTATGACTTGATGCGTCGCCTGTTTTTTGGAGGGTGTAAATCTCCGACGGCGCAATGTCACGTTCTCTGTGGTGTCTTATGACCACAAGAACTCACTTGTAATTGAAGGAATGAGTGATATAGGTTTCAATGAAATCACTGTGAGACAACATATAATAACAATAATGAAACTATATTCTGTTTAGTAAAAAATGTATGAGTACTATATTGAATCGTTCTATGTTGCCCGTGTGGGTCTTGGTTTTCGACTGACTGTCCGTTTGACTACGTCTCTCTCGCAATATTCGTTTAGGGGTGGAGTTACATTAACAGTGGTACAAATCGGGTCTCTTATTGGTCACAAATGGTTTAGGAGTGGGTGAAAGAAAAACTATGAGAAAGGGAAATCTTAATCAGGGTGTTGGTACGTCGGTGAGCATGGTGGTCGCGAAGCTGTTTGTTTATATTTCTGACGATTCCCAGACCCGGAGTCTTCACTTGGGCTAATCGTCTTCGTTTACGGTCGAACTAAATTTATGGGTCTCCAACGGTCCCAGGTCATTGAGGCGCGGACTGACAGACTACGTGTCTGCCAAAAGAAAACTCGAGGACACAAGGCACCCTTGTGCGGCCTTGGTGGCCAAGTTATAAGCTAACGCTCAACATACCGCCCTCTCTTGAACGATCACGTTCAATACAATGTGAAACGTGTAGAATGAGTTTAATGACTACAGGTATCGCGACGAAGACTATTTAGAATCTTATAGTTATATCTGTCATAAGCACATTAATCTTACATGATACTAGTTAGATACACGCAACACGTTAGTAAATAAGTCACACAAAAAAACAAAAACGCTTACACAAGTCCATAACTATCATGAATATGAATATACATAGTAATTATGAAACAATACAAACTATACCACCAACATCAATTAAACCTCGTCAAGAAGTAATGGACTTAATTTTTTCACGCTACGTTTGTATTCCCCGTTTGCAGTTTTTACGGTTACCACTCGGGTGATGCCATCCTCGCCTGGATGAGTGGCTACAATTCGACCCATAGGCCAGTATAACGGGGGCGCATTGTCCTCCTTCAGAACAACCAGCATGCCTTCCGTGATTTGGGTTGATCTTTCCTCGTGCCATTTTTTCTTGACTACCAGTGTATTGAGGTAATCCTTGTACCACCTCGACCAGAAATGTTGGCGTAGCTGTTGAACGTGCTGCCACGATGATAGTCGACCTGTCTTAACCCTCGTAAAATCGCACTCAGGTGTGCTTGTTAAAGAGTCACCTATTAGGAAGTGACCAGGTTTCAATGGAATTAGATCATTAGAATCGGAAGACAACGGAGTTAAAGGTCGAGAATTGAGAATTGCCTCTATTTCCGTCAAACACGTGTTAAACTCCTCAAACATCAATAATGAATTCCCCAAAACGCGCATCAAATGGTATTTTAGTGATTTTACGGCGGCTTCCCACAATCCACCAAAGTGTGGTGCACGCGGGGGTATGATATGCCACCGTACTCGTTGATCTAACAAAAATTTCGACAAACACTCGTTAGGCTCCTGCAATGAAATTACGTTGTATATTCTTTTCAATTCACGGTCGGCTCCGACAAAGTTTGTGCCGTTATCACTGTACATATCAGTGCATTTACCTCGCCGAGCGAAAAATCACTTTAATGCTGCCAGAAATGCATCGGACGTCAACTCACTGACAAGTTCCAAGTGTACCGCCTTTGTACTGAAGCACACGAAGACCGCCACATAGGTTTTGATTTTCTTGGTATTTCTGAATTTCTTCTCCTTTATATACAATGGACCGCAATAATCTACACCAGTTATTAAAAGCGGCCGGCTCAATGTGACTCTGTCCCTCGGAAGCTGACCCATAGTGTACTCAGGAATTATGGGATTTAACTTTTGACAAATGGTACACCTTCGAAGGACCGCCTTGACCGCCACCATTCCGTTAATCGGCCAATATCGTTGACGCACCGCGTGCAAAGTCCCTTGCGCCCCGATGTGACCGTGCTTTACATGTACTTCCCGAATGATTAAACATGTAATTGTATGGTTTTGAGGTAACAACAATGGGTGCTTGACCGAGTACGACAGCAATGACTGCTTTAGCCTACCACCCACTCTCATGAGCCCGTCTCTGTCCAAAAATGGACTTAATGCTGCCAACCGATTTTTACCACCAGATTCGTGGCCAGTGGATAGGTCACGAATCTCTTTCGCGAATACTAATCGCTGCAGTAAACCAATGATTCGACCGTGACTCTGTTTCAGTTCGTCAGAAGTGAGTGAGCCCACCCGCTTCAACTTGTGATGAATAGCATCGTAAAATCTCAAACAATAAGCTAGTACTCGTTGCAACAGTGCAAACGAAGAAAATTTCTCAAGCAATTGAAAGTCTGAATCAGTTGTCGTATGCAACACTACAATCTTCCGTTTCTCAGGAACGTCGATTGCAGGTAACACCCCATAATGACATCACTCGTTATTTCAGTCATATGACCCAAACGTTCATATTCTTTAAGAAAATCCACGTACTGACGTTTGACACTAGGATTCCTATTGAGAGACCGCTCTAACGACATGAACCGTTTCAACGCCATCTGATACGTTTCGCCTATCTTCGCTTTCTGGTCATTAAACGGAAGACTCACTGTATATCTCCCGGTCATCGGATCGCGGGTAGTATGCGAGTTATAATGGTCTTCGCAGGCCTGCTCTTCCGGAGCAAGTAGTTTTATTGATGGGCATTCTTCGATATCCCAAAATTTATTGAGGTCCGTCTGAAGCGCATTCAGAGTCAAGTTACAGGTAACCGGTCGATTGGTCTGTTTACCCGGTATCCGCCCGACAACTATCCACCCTAACTGAGTTTTTTGTAGCTTCGTGTACCGATTCGCGAGTACCACTCGGCCAACACACACCAAGTCCCAGAAATATTCCCCTCCTATTATTCCGTCTATTTCCCCGGGTACATGGAATTCTGGATCCGCCAGGTGTATCCCAGCCGGAATATCCAACGATTTCCTGTCAATAGTATCGTGCGGTAATGGTTGTGACACCTCTTTTGTTATAAGGAACGTTAACCACGATGAATAGCGATTATGATGTGACTTTATTCGCGCCTGCGTGATTTCGGTAATTTTGGATGTCATCGCGTTTGTACCACGGAGCGGAATGGAAATCGGTCGAGTAGGCAACCCAATTCGCTTGCACAGTCTTTCAGATAGAAAGTGTGACTCTGCACAGGAATCTAACATAACCCGGCATTTATGGGCTATCCCAGCCTGATCAACAATGTCTATGACCGCTGTACAAAATATCACCCCAGGTTGATTGGTGAGTGCTGACCAGGTACTGTTTACCTGCACAGCTGGCGGTGCGGTTCTAGCCTCCCTATGCAAAAGGGTGTGATGCTTTCTATGACAGCGTCTGCAGGTACTCGCCTGGCAGTCTTTAAATGAGTGGCCTTTACGCAAACAGTTATAGAAAAGGTGGTTATCTTTTACTAATTTAGCTTGTTCCGGAACAGAAATACTCGTGAATTTGTCACAATTTTGCGAAAAATGCGATTTTGAGCAGAAATTACAGACCATCGCCGTCTGCGTAGCATGTATCTGCATATTTGAACGTAATTCGCAAACCACAGGTTTATTACGCTTTTGTGGAACTTGACTACTTTGACCAGTTCCCTGAACTGGTGCCGGCGAGGTGACAGCGCTCTCCACCGGACCCACTGGTTCAAGCACCTTACATCGATCATGCAAAAACGTGAATAGCTCTTCCACACGCGGAAATACGGTGTCATGCGGACACTCTTTCCACTTTAACACCGATGCAGTATCTAACTTTGACATTAACAGATAAATAAGAACGGTATCTACATCGGGTTGCTCAAGTGATCGCAATGCGCGATAATGCGCTTCCATATTGTTAAAAAATGTTCTAAGTTCAAGATACGATGATTCCCGTAACAACGGGGTATCGAACATTGCCTTTAGGTGGTTCGTTACAATAATACCTGGGTGATTATAGCGTTTTTCTAACATGGCCCACGCGACTTTGTAATTACTTGGTGAGTTCTCTAGAGATTCTATAGACTTTGCTGCTTCGTCTTTTAGGCATGATCTCAAATACATTAGCCTCTTGCAATCGTTTATACGCGGACTATCATGTACTGCGGAGCGAAACTGATTGGAGAAACCAGGCCAGTCTTCATATGCTCCAGAGAAGGATGGTAAACTAATCTTCGGCAAATGTGCCTCGTTATGGTTAAATTCTTCGTGCGAATGTGGCGATTCTCGTAACGTAAGCGAATCGGCACCCACCACGCCTCCGATATTTGAACTTGCCTTTATCGTGTTCAATATGTCAATCGCGCACGCCTGCAATTTCCGAACGCGGCTTTCAAGGCGATTCTTTCGCGCATCAGTGCTGTCTGCAGCGTCTAAGTCTGTTTGTGTTTTGCAGAAGCCTACGTATTCTGATTCAAGTTCGTCAAAGTGCACCTGCACTTGACTGGCCGACGCTGGTGGCTCCGACCCATCTATCAGCAATTTAAAGTTATCAAGTTCTAACTTGAACGCTTCGCGCTTCAATTTCAAAGTCTTAATACGTTCTTCAAGGCTCGGCGCCATGACGAGGATTTATTGTAATAGAGACAACGGCAGGAGAGGACACGATTAGAAAGGATTAATAGATGACTCACACAAACTGAGTGCAACTTACGATATCGTGGTCTCTAACTGGTCAGCTGAAGCAGCGATCGCCGGCAATGATGGACGGTTGATAGCGATGTCCGACGTAGTGTCTCGACGATGTCCACTCCAAGGCTCGACACAGGTGATGGTGCTCACGCCGACCCCCTTGTGCTCAGGTGTTGCTCCTGAAGCTGATGAGTTCTGCGAGGTCGTGGGCAGGTTCCTCTGCAAGCTGTTGCTCTGCTTCACTTTATCGATGAGTTTCAGCCGTGCAACCGTGCTCGCACAAGCTGTAGATCAGGTGATGCTCCTGATGCTGTTGAGTTCTGCGCTGTTGCGTTCCTTCGTGATGCAATCAAAACCGTGATGTTCTGTCCCACCGAACTTGGATCCGGCCTCAATAATGATGACACACAGGGTGGCCTTGCCTCTTCCTGGTTGCTGGATCCCTTGCCGACGGCGTATAATAACACGGACCAAGTAACTTCACAGCGCTCGATCCGGCTCGAAGGACCAAAATGTTATGACTTGATGGGTCGCCTGTTTTTTGGATGGTGTAAATCTCCGACGGCGCAATGCCACGTTCTCTGTGGTGTCTTACGACCACAAGAACTCACTTGTAATTGAAGGAATGAGTGATATAGGTTTCAATGAAATCACTGTGACACAACATATAATAACAATAATGAAACTATATTCTGTTTAGTAAAAAATGTATGAGTACTATATTGAGTCGTTCTATGTTGCCCGTGTGGGTCTTGGTTTTCGACTGACTGTCCGTTTGACTACGTCTCTCTCGCAATATTCGTTTAGGGGTGGAGTTACATTAACAGTGGTACAAATCGGGTCTCTTATTGGTCACAAATGGTTTAGGAGTGGGTGAAAGAAAAACTATGAGAAAGGGAAATCTTAATCAGGGTGTTGGTACGTCGGTGAGCATGGTGGTCGCGAAGCTGTTTGTTTATATTTCTGACGATTCCCAGACCCGGAGTCTTCACTTGGGCTAATCGTCTTCGTTTACGGTCGAACTAAATTTATGGGTCCCCAACGGTCCCAGGTCATTGAGGTGCGGACTGACAGACTACGTGTCTGCCAAAAGAAAACTCGAGGACACAAGGCACCCTTGTGCGGCATTGGTGGCCAAGTTATAAGCTAACGCTCAACAATCGCTATGTAATTAAAGATGTAGAAGGGTTCCAACTAACGCAAACGCCCTACCGTGGAACCTGGGAAGCCGCGAATATGCGACTGTGGCGTCCGTCCTCCTAGACTAAGTATGATTGTCAATAACTCGTTGTGTACATAGCCGCGTTTTGTTAATTAACCATCTTACTTTGACACTTTATTTTCGTTTAGCTGTAAGTTTTACCTGTGTTGGAATTTATGTTTGTTTGGCGTCGAATATGACGTCGTGTAATTCTCATTAAGTCAAGTGTGCGTGTGAGTCTGATGCCTGATGAATCGGGGCGATTATTCGTCAGGATGGTCGAGTTGTAAGCCGGGCGACGGCGTACGGGATATGCCGATACAATGTATGTCTGTACTGCACGTATTCCTAAAGCGTGGGCCTCGCGCCTCGCGACCTTCGGCGAGCCGATTGTTGAGCTTGGCCGAAACCGCGGCGCGACGGCGAGCCGGTCGACGGAGACAAAACACGGTGACGATCGGCGGCCGACGAGGCAGTCTCCCATAGTCACTCGCACGAAACAGTCGAGTATCTAAAACCCTCAAATATATATACTTTCTTTCATTGCTAAACCTCAATGTTCCTTACCCCTCCTATACCTCACGTTACTTCCTTTCGTAACCCTTCTTTCTCCTCACAAAAAATTTAAAAAAATTGAATACTAAAAATATGGGATATTAAAACTGCAACTACACTCCATTTATAAACATATAATATTTTTTTAAATTTATAATTGACATTTCCTTGCCTAATGGTCATTCACTGGTATGCGGTCAATTACTTGGTTTACCCTAACTGTATTACGAGCCTTGAGTTTAAATAATTTACAATAAAAGGGTCTAGCTGGATAAGCATAGTGAAAAGTGCCCTTGAACCGATGTTAGCTGGCAATGCACCTTTCAATAGTGTAGCACAGGAAAACATTGTACACCAAGTTTCAACCCCCTATCTCAACCAGGAGGGTAGTTATAGGGTAAATTCGAATTTTCGGTTTTTGCCATATTTTCCCTATTTAATGGTCAGCAAAAATTCTAAAAAAAATCTGAAATATTATAGACATGATTGTGTATGACTGTGAATTTTTTCAGATTTTTTCGTTGCAACTGCTAAGTGTAAGAAATAAAAAACGCAAAAAAAATGTCGAAAAATGCAGATTTCGTGTTGAAGTTTTCGAGCGACTAGATTTTTAATTTTATAGTAGTTAGATATTGACATGACTATTATCTTCAATTTTTTTCAGATTTTTCGGTAAGGTGCGCCATAGTTAAAAAAATCAGAAAACGATATTTTCGAGATATTTCGCGTGAAAACGTGATAAGTACTTTCAATTTTTGCATTTCCGTCATACAGTGAATGCATTATATGATTTTTAATATCTCTACATTCGACAGAGTAATATGTAAACGAAGGGAATCAAGTTAATATGATTAATTGGAAGTGTATACGCACCATATATCATATGGTACGAAAGAATCATTCAGCGCCGCAGTTAGCGGAGTGGTCAGAGTGTCGTAAGTTCGCACCCCACCAAGGTCCAATTTTTTTTTCATGATATAAAATTTTTTTCATCGTTGATTACATGACAATACACAATATTTATTTAAAAATGTTTCTAGAATATTTTAAAAATATTTTATCATAAGGTTTCCATAAAAAAAATTTAAATGCACCGCCGCGCCGGCCGGTTTTCTGCCTATGTATTGTTCTAGCTCCGGATAGTTTATAATTATTTTGTCAATGGAATAGATGTGTAGTATTGGCTTATGATACGAATTCTGAATCCACTGGTTGGATTCGCCATTCTTTTATCAACGTACACCGTCCTCATTCGATTGTGGTCGCGGTCCGTTCACTTAGTGTCTGATTCCCTGATCAATAAAAGAATATAATATAACATAATATAACAATAGTATAGCATAACAACAAAAATATAACAAAAATGCAATGCAATGCAATATAATATAGTATATTATAATGTAATAAAGCATAATAACAGTTGTACACTACAGCTAGCTTATGGCAATATTTTTACGTTTATTTTTTTAAATCAGCCATTAATCGGACGCACTGCGACCACAATCGAATGAGGACGGTGTACGTTGATAAAAGAATGGCGAATCCAACCAGTGGATTCAGAACACGTATTATAAGCCAATACCACACATCTATTCCATTGACAAAATAATTATAAACTATCCGGAGCTAGAACAATACATAGGCAGAAAACCGGCCGGCGCGGCGGTGCATTTAAATTATTTTTATGGAAACCTTATGATAAAATATTTTTTAAATATTCTAGAAACATTTTTAAATGAATATCGTGTATTGTCATGTAATCAACGATGAAAAAAATTTTATATCATGAAAAAAAAAATTGGACCTTGGTGGGGTGCGAACCTACGACAAAAGAGAGTATGCAGCGGTTTTGGAGTCTAACACTCTAACCACTCCGCTAACTGCGGCGCTCAATGATTCTTTCGTACCATATGATACAGTCAGTGACAAAAAGATAGGACACCCATTAATTTGTCAATTGATATTTAATATGTAACATAAATTATGTTTACATTTGTAAAATAAATAAGTATAAATCGTTTTACACTGTGTTTGTTCATATGGTCCAATTGGTTAAATTAAAATGTTGATATTCAATATAAAATTATCTGGAAAACTGTAAACATTCAAGAAAGTTAGTGGGACAAAATGATAGGACATGTGATTAAAAAATGGAATGTACAAAAAGAATTACCAGTTTTGTTTAATATTCAGTACTTGGTAGAGCCTCCTTTATTTATTATTACGGAAATCATCCGTTTGGGTAGAGATTTATATAACTTTTTAATCGTTTTTCTCTTTAATTGGTGCCATTCATGTTCTATGCATTGTTTTAATTCGTTTATAGATAAAAATTGTCGGCCGTTGGCATATACCGCTCGCGCAAGGTCCGCCCTAATATTTTCGATAATGTTGAGATCGGGCGACTTTGCTGGCCAGTCTAAAATTTTAATTGTTTCATTTGCGAAAAATGATTTGACTATTTTGGCTGTGTGAACGGAGGCATTGTCATGTTGAAAGATGAACTTATTTACTGCAATTCTTGTAGCATGTTTGTTTATTTGCTCCTTAATCAGATTCAAATATTTTTCGCTATTCATGTTGCCACTAATAAATTTGATATCTGTTTTTCCATGGTAACCTATGCCGGCCCAAATCATAACTCCACCACCACCCATTTGACGACGGCTTAATATTTGAGGTTCTTTTCTCAAATCATGGTAGTAGTAAGCAAAACCGTCAGGTCCATCCAAATTAAATTTCTTTTCATCGGTAAATATTATTTTGCGCCACTTTTTTTTCAGCTGGATATGTTTTTCCGCAAATAGTAAACGAACACTTTTATGTTGCTGTGATAACACAGGCTTTCTCTGCAGTTTTTTGCGTTTTAAGTGTTTACACTGTCGTAAAACTCGTCGCACATTTTTGACGTGTGTTGTAACACCAGCTTTTTCCGCAATTTGTCTAGCGGTCATCTTCGAATTCGATGCTACTCTTAAAATTGCACGCTTCGCACGCGACGTTAGAGCAGGAGGGCGACCAGAACTCTTTTTTTTACCGTAATTATCTGGGTTTTTGACTAATTTACTTATTACGTTTCTACTTCTCTTTAATATTTTAGCAATTTTTGCTCTAGAATACTTTTCTTTAATTAATTTTAAAGCTGTATGCACTTCACATGCACTCAATTTTTTCCCGCGACCCATTCTTTATTGCTGTGTTGTAACTGCACAAATTAAACTGTTTATATTAAATAATTTTTAGTGTAGACTTTACACGGCACTCGATGTTGACGCTTCTTGTACACGTTTACAACTGAGAAGTGAAAATACCTCGCATGTCCTATCATTTTGTCCTACGCGAGGACAACAATGTTTACGTTTTCCTTCATACTATTTCTTAGAAACGGATGCTACGTATAATCTTCGGTATATTTACAGTTATCGGTATGTAGAATGTAGCTGATTTACTAAAATGTACATTTTCTTCAGCTATTATATTAGAACATGGAGAAACGTAAGGTGTCCTATCTTTTTGTCCCTGACTGTACAGTGTGTCCGCGGGAAAGCTAAACAGCCGGCTCCCTCCTAAACTATTGGAGATAAAAATATAAAAAAAATAGGGAATTGCATGGTTCGAGGGGGCCAATTAATTAGCGCGAACGAATTTTTTTATCGATTATTATTTTAAAAGATACGATGGTCAAGTTCGGTTTTTCAAATGGAACTATTTTTTTTGAACACCTGAGTTGATAGTGCGTTCCAAGACAAATTCAATAAGCTTTAATGTATACACTTTATTTTCACTGGTTTTTAAGATATTGCGCTTGCAAATTTACTGATTTTCACTGGAAGAAAACTGTCTGGTATAGCACGCACCGGGGACGGTCTTACTGGATCCACGGGTGGCACTGCCTTTTGAAATAGATACCTACCTGCCAAAGGTCTACGCCAGGCCCAAAGGCTGGACAATTTTTTTCCGTCAGAAATGCTACTTAGGTAGGTACATCTGCGGTATATTTATTTCGCACTTGCTTCTACGCTCGGATGGCCGGTTCTTTTGGGAGGGATGCAAGTTCGATTGGTTAGGTTAGGAGGAGTGAAAGTTGCTAGACTAAATTTCAATCATAGGGAGCAGATTGTATCAGAACCATTCGGATTTGCATTCCTCACAAACGGCTGCTCTCTTGAAGAGGCCCTCTTCACAGCAATGCCCAGCTTCTCTCGCACGGAATACGTTAACGCTTGCTTTTGTTCTGATATTGAAGCTCGTGTTTATACTCGAGAGGACCACGCGTCGACAGCGGGTACCCCTTTTCTTCCTGTGTCTCTCCACGAGCCGTGCTGACGGTGGATTGTAGGAGCGTAGATATCTGGATGCCAGTTATTGAATTCAGGAGACGTTAGAAACATTTTATTACAAAACACACAATTAAAGTAAATCGTATTCCTCTCGGGCAGGAGTACTGATAATGATCGAACTTGCGCCCCACTTCGCGCAGACCAATTACACGGAGGGTAGTCGGGTCACACACTGCCCAAATGTGTGATGCGCTGGCACCCTGTGGCGAGGACAGACCTTCGCATTGCCTCACCCGATTTTTATGGCTCTTTTCGGAAAAAGGTACGAATCCTGGGCCGAACGTAACGAATTGAGGTCGAGCCCCCGCAGTCGAGGGTGAAATATCCATTTGAGCGTATTAAGAAATTCTTTGCTTCGTCGTATCGAAAGGGAAGTGGTGCCAATGGATTCCTTATGTTTTTCTGACGAAAATCATACCAAATGTCATGCAAATCGGACTACTTTGACACAAGCTATTTGTATTCCTTATGTAAAAATAGTCCGATTTTCATGATGTTTGGCATGATTTTAATCGGGAGAACGCCCGGAATCCATTGGCGTCACTTCCCCTTCGATACGATGAAGAAAAGAGTTTCTTAATACGCTCAAATGGATATTTCACCCTCGACTGCGGAGGGTCGACTTCAATTCGTTACGTTCGGCCCAGGATTCGTACCTTTTTCCGGAAAAAGCCATAAAAATCGGGTGAGGCAATGCGAAGGTCTGTCCTCGCCACGGGGTGCCAGCGCATCACACATTTGGGCAGTGTGTGACCCGACTACCCTCCGTGTAATTGGTCTGCGCGAAGTGGGGCGCAAGTTCGATCATTATCAGTACTCCTGCCCGAGAGGAATACGATTTACTTTAATTGTGTGTTTTGTAATAAAATGTTTCTAACGTCTCCTGAATTCAATAACTGGCATCCAGATATCTACGCTCCTACAATCCACCGTCAGCACGGCTCGTGGAGAGACACAGGAAGAAAAGGGGTAGCCCGCTGTCGACGCGTGGTCCTCTCGAGTATAAACACGAGCTTCAATATCAGAACAAAAGCAAGCGTTAACGTATTCCGTGCGAGAGAAGCTGGGCATTGCTGTGAAGAGGGCCTCTTCAAGAGAGCAGCCGTTTGTGAGGAATGCAAATCCGAATGGTTCTGATACAATCTGCTCCCTATGATTGAAATTTAGTCTAGCAACTTTCACTCCTCCTAACCTAACCAATCGAACTTGCATCCCTCCCAAAAGAACCGGCCATCCGAGCGTAGAAGCAAGTGCGAAATAAATATACCGCAGATGTACCTACCTAAGTAGCATTTCTGACGGAAAAAAATTGTCCAGCCTTTGGGCCTGGCGTAGACCTTTGGCAGGTAGGTATCTATTTCAAAAGGCAGTGCCACCCGTGGATCCAGTAAGACCGTCCCCGGTGCGTGCTATACCAGACAGTTTTCTTCCAGTGAAAATCAGTAAATTTGCAAGCGCAATATCTTAAAAACCAGTGAAAATAAAGTGTATACATTAAAGCTTATTGAATTTGTCTTGGAACGCACTATCAACTCAGGTGTTCAAAAAAAATAGTTCCATTTGAAAAACCGAACTTGATCATCGTATCTTTTAAAATAATAATCGATAAAAAAATTCGTTCGCGCTAATTAATTGGCCCCCTCGAACCATGCAATTCCCTATTTTTTTTATATTTTTATCTCCAATAGTTTAGGAGGGAGCCGGCTGTTTAGCTTTCCCGCGGACACACTGTATATGGTGCGTATACACTTCCAATTAATCATATTAACTTGATTCCCTCCGTTTACATATTACTCTGTCGAATGTAGAGATATTAAAAATCATATAATGCATTCACTGTATGACGGAAATGCAAAAATTGAAAGTACTTATCACGTTTTCTCGCGAAATATCTCGAAAATATCGTTTTCTGATTTTTTTAACTATGGCGCACCTTACCGAAAAATCTGAAAAAAATTGAAGATAATAGTCATGTCAATATCTAACTACTATAAAATTAAAAATCTAGTCGCTCGAAAACTTCAACACGAAATCTGCATTTTTCGACATTTTTTTTGCGTTTTTTATTTCTTACACTTAGCAGTTGCAACGAAAAAATCTGAAAAAATTCACAGTCATACACAATCATGTCTACAATATTTCAGATTTTTTTTAGAATTTTTGCTGACCATTAAATAGGGAAAATATGGCAAAAACCGAAAATTCGAATTTACCCTATAACTACCCTCCTGGTTGAGATAGGGGGTTGAAACTTGGTGTACAATGTTTTCCTGTGCTACACTATTGAAAGGTGCATTGCCAGCTAAAATCGGTTCAAGGGCACTTTTCACTATGCTTATCCAGCTAGACCCTTTGAACTTGAAGTAGAGATGATAACGATACATCGATGTTTTTTACAATCGATATTGGGACATCGATATGTATATCGAAACCATCAATATTTTCATAATGGATTTCGATGTTTTTGGTTATTATTATGCTAAGTTTAATGCTTTATCAGGTTTAGCAGCAGATATTAAGCAGAGCGATCAGAATTGCACGGATATCAACCCACGATTTTCAATACCGATAACTATCGATAGTGAAAATAAGCTATCGATAGTGAGGACCATCGATATTGCTCCTTCGTAAGAAATAACTAGCCTCTTAGCGCCAATTCGCTGCACGGGAGTGACGGAGAGCATGCGGTAGACAGGGATGGTGCTAAACAAGGGCAGGGCTTTATGTGCAAGTGAAAGGGTCTTATGCGGACGGCGGCTACCTTGAGGTCGCAGCGGGCAGAACGCCTTCCCTTGCCTTCCCGTGCTGGAACACCGATATGGGGATTTTGTGCGTTTACCTAGACTTCGGCCTGGCAGTCTAAAAACTTTCTACCTACGATACATGCTACTTCTTTGCCAAATAGATGAGGAATCGATCCCATCATCCTCTTATGTGCAATGTTTCATCAAGCAAAATTCATTTTATCAAACTAAATAATAAAACTTGTAAAATTGTCACCATTGTCACTAGGCATAACTCAGTGATTCTTCGACACAGGGGGACCCGACATGCAACGTTGCCAAATTTCTGAAGGGAAGCCGATTCCGTCGCCGAGTGTATAAGATCATCTTTAATCTATTGTGAATACCCTCTTCTCCTCTCTTTCCTCTCCCCTCTCTTATACACCCCCGCCATTGTATATATTCTCATTCCGTCTCATTATTTCATAGTCCCTAAGTTTAGTTATAAGACTCACACCGCGACCACGAGCTATTCCTGGGTTTTTGTTACTGGCTTTAAGGCCGCTGTAATTTTCCCCGGTTATAATGCCACTAGCGGTAGTGATATAGAACGTCATTCCTATATCCCGATTATGACCATAGAGTTTAATATTGTTGGGTTAATAACTGAACTGGGCCACCAGTATCTGAATAACAATTATATATTTGACAAACTATAACTACCGTACAACGTGGTCGCCGGCCATCGCTCGACTCACTACATCATACACACACATTCGCTTAGAAACGAAAAAGGTTAGCACACTCATACCTCATGCGCAGGCGCGTAGATATTTCGCGGCATTTTCAACACTCCCCCTTATCTACGTGCCGAAGTATCTGTTATCTGTAATTAATCTATTTTAACAAGTTTAATAATTTCACACAATGCACATGTCTGTCTTTAGTGAGAGGCTTTGTAAGCATGTCTGCTGGCATTATATTAGTATTTAGATATCCTACTTCTATGTCTCCCCGCTCCTGCGCTTCTCTTGAAAAATGGAACCTTATGCTAATATGTTTGCTACGTGCATGGTACACACTGTTTTTACATAGTTCAATGGCGCTTTGGTTATCACATTTTATTCGCGTAGCATCTTTTATCAATTCATAAATTTTCATATGGTCAAGCAGGTTTCTCATATAAATGATTTCCTTGGTCAATTCAGATAGTGCCATATACTCAGCCTCCATTGTCGAAAGGGGTACAGACTTTTGCTTTTTGCATTTCCAACTAACTGGACCTCCTGCAATACATACTATATACCCTGTACTGGATTGCCTATAGCTATTATCGCCAGCCCAATAGGAATTTACATAACCTACAAACGACTTTTAAGTCTTAGAATAATTTATACCGTGATCTATTGTACCCTTTAAATATCGCAGGACACGTTTTGCCATTTTCCAATGAATTAGCTTAGGATTCGCACAAAAACGACTTAGTAGATTCGTTGTGAACGCAATGTCAGGCCGCGTCGCGTTTGACAAATAATTTAAACACCCAATTAACTCTCTGTATGGCTCACTTAATTTTTCGTCGTTACATACTTTTGTCTCTTCTTCGAGTTTGGCGATGTCCAAATTTTGTTCCATCGGGGTGCTTATAGGGTTACAATCCACCATGCCAAATCTCTCTAATACCTCCTGGATATACATTCTATGGCTTATTTTGATGTCTGCGACTCCGTCTCTGTCTACATGCATACCTAAAATATCTTTAACGCAACCTAAATCTCTTATTTTAAACTTTACTTTTAACGCGTTCTTTATATCATTTATACTCATTGAATTAGCGGACGCAATTAATAAATCATCTACATATACTATGATTGTTGAATCATTACCTTCTTTTGTATCTACATACACACACGGGTTAACAGCTGTTCTCTTAAACTTTAATTCTGTCAAGTAATCGTTTAGCTTGTGATACCACTCACGTCCCGCTTGCTTTAGTCCGTACAATGGTTTGTTCAATTTACAGACCTTTTCCTTTTCATTACTCTTAACAAACATTTGGGGCTGCTCCATATATATTTCATCCTTCAAGTCCCCTTGTATATATGCAGTCGTCACATCCATTTGGTGAACCTGCATTCCTCTTACTACACTGGATGCCAACAGAGTACGTATTGCGTCCAATCTGGCGACTGGTGCAAATACTTCGTCAAAGTCCACTCCTTCAATCTGTTGATCCCCTCTCGCTACCAACCTGGCCTTATACTTGTCGATGGATCCGTCTTGGTGTCGCTTTACCTTAAACACCCATTTATATTTTAATACATTTTTGCCTGTCGGCCTATTTACCAAAGACCATGTGTTGTTTTCCTGCAGCGCGTTGAATTCATTCGACATCGCCTCTAGTCAGTAATTTTGATCTGGACCATCTATTGCTTTTGTGACTGTTGTCGGCTCAGCTCGGACTTGATTTTGGATTTCCTCAGTGGAAAATAACTTCCGGGGTCTGCCTCTTCTTCCCGTTCTTTCCAGTTTAGGACGACCTGGCCCTCTCTTTTGAATAGTCACTGGATCCTCTTGCTTGAATTCTTCGTCAAGTTCTTCTCGTCCAGACTCCTCTGCTTCTTGAACGTCATCTCTTTTTTTTTGTTCTTCTTGTTTGGGTGTGAGTTCAATAGGACCATCAAATGATTGCATTTCGTCTTCGCTTGGAGCTTTATTCCAATCTTCAATGAATCGTACATCTCGTCTGTTAATTACTCTACGGGTTCCCTTTTCCCATAATCTATACGCTTTGGTTTCATTTGAGTATCCAACCAGGACGTACTCCTTTCCTTTCATTGCAAATTTGTTTCTGGTTTTCCCCTTTTCTAGAGCAATAACCTTGCTACCAAATCCCCTCAAGAAACCTATATAAGGTTTTCGCCCTGTCCAGATTTCATAGGGTGTAGCTTCAAGATTTGCTCTTGTTGGACAACGATTCCTGATAAAGGCTGCTGCATTTATAGCCTCTGCCCACAATGACATAGGTGCTCCGGCCTGTGCTAACATGCACCGGGCCATTTCTACCAAAGTACGATTGGCTCTTTCGGATACTCCATTTTGCTGTGGAGTATACCCCACCGTTAATTGTCTCGATATTCCTTCGTGTTTCAAAAACTCGTTGAATTCACGTGACAGGTATTCTCCTCCATTATCTGTCCTTAACCTTTTTATTTGTTTGCCTGTTAATTTCTCCACACGTGTTTTGTATTCCTTAAATGCTTCTAAAGCTTCAGATCGCTTCTTCAATGTTTTAATTTGTGTATAACGGCTCTTATCATCTATGAACGTTATGAAGTATCGTGCTCCCCCTAAAGATTCGACGCTAAATGGACCACAAATATCGCTGTGCACAAGTCCTAATGTTTCAGTCTCTCTGTTATTTGTCGGTCTGTATGGTAACTGGTTTATCTTTGCTTTAATACATACCTCGCACACCATATTTTCATTTTGTAATGTATCGTTTATGCCATCTGCCATATTGTTTCTTTTCAGTTTATGTACATCACTGAAATTAAGATGCCCTAGTCTATTGTGCCACTTCATTAGCGGGTTACTTTGTTCCGCTTGGAACATTGCATCATGTTTTGTATTTTCTTCCACTATGTACAACCCATCTCGTTCTTTAGCACTCATTGCAACGCTATCATCAGGACGTCTCACTTTGGCTCCATCTTTGTAAAATGTTACTTTGTACCCATTCTTAACAATCTGGGAAACGGACAGTAAATTGTTCTTGAAATTTGGCACGAGCACTACCTCATTTAATTTTACTTTGTTCGTATTATTATTTGGCGTTTTTACTTCAATGTTTATTTGTCCTTTTCCTGTTGAACCCACTTTCTCATTCGTTGCATTATATATCTCTGTTCGATGTTCATTTATACTGTTAAATTTCTGTTCTACACTGGTTATATGTGTAGTCGCATCACTATCCAGATACCAGTTTTTTAAATTTTGCCCGGAGTTGTATAGGGCCATTGTCAACATCGCATCTCCTGTTCTATTTACTTGGCTTCTCTTATTTTCAGCATTGTTCTTTCTAGAATAACACTCTTTTGCGCGATGCCCATATTTATTACATATGTTGCAATTGCCATTGAACTTTGCTTGCTTGCGATAATTTTCAAAAAATTTTCCTTTAAAACGTGGAGGATTTTTCTTTTGCGTCATAAATGCATTATTTTGTGGATCTTCCATTTCATCATCGTGGTTTTCTCTTTTTCTGGCTTCTTCTTCTATGAGTTTTACTTTGAGACTTTCGAGGTTAGGAAGTACGTCTCGTGTTTCGATCGCTATCGCAAAGTTTTCGTATTCGGTCGGTAAGGAGCCGAGCAACATTATTGACGCTAGCTCTTCTGGGATATTTACCCCCGCTTCTTCCAACTGTTCTAGCTTGTTCTGGAAAGAATTCGTATATTGCGTCACCGTTTGATGCGCGTCCTTTTTTATTCTAGTTAATTCTTTATATAATGCAGCTCTTCTTACCGGACCTTTTGATTGATGTACTCGTTGCAAATTTTGCCGAGCTTCTTTTGATGTTTCTGCCCTTTTTACATGGTTCAACTGATTTTCTTCCACGCTCAGCAATATCAAGGCCAGCGCCTTTTCATCCTTTTTTGACCAGTCTCTTTCATTTTCCTCAGTTTTTACTTCTGTTCCATTCGTGTACTGCCATAATTCATTATACAGGGTGTCCCATCTAAGACGAGACAGCCGGTTTTCTCCTAAACTATAGGAGATAAAAATATAAAAAAAATAGGGAATTGCATGGTTCGATGGGGCCGATTAATTAGCGCGAACGAATTTTTTTATCGATTATTATTTTAAAAGATACGATGGTCAAGTTCGGTTTTTCAAATGGAACTATTTTTTTTGAACACCTGAGTTGATAGTGCGTTCCAAGACAAATTCAATAAGCTTTAATGTATACACTTTATTTTCACTGGTTTTTAAGATATTGCGCTTGCAAATTTACTGATTTTCACTGGAAGAAAACTGTCTGGTATAGCACGGACCGGGGACGGTTTTACTGGCTCCACTTGTCGCACTGCCTTTTGAAATAGATACCTACCTGCCAAAGGTCTACGCCAAGCCCAAAGGCTGGACAATTTTTTTCCGTCAGAAATGCTACTTAGATAGGTACATCTGCGGTATCGAGAAGCGCACCGTTACTTTTATTTCGCACTTGCTTCTACGCTCGGATGGCCGGTTCTTTTGGGAGGGATGCAAGTTCGATTGGTTAGGTTAGGAGGAGTGAAAGTTGCTAGACTAAATTTCAATCATAGGGAGCAGATTGTATCAGAACCATTCGGATTTGCATTCCTCACAAACGGCTGCTCTCTTGAAGCATTGCTCTTCACAGCAATGCCCACCTTCTCTCGCACGGAATACGTTAACGCTTGCTTTTGTTCTGATATTGAAGCTCGTGTTTATACTCGAGAGGACCACGCGTCGACAGCGGGCTACCCCTTTTCTTCCTGTGTCTCTCCACGAGCCGTGTTGACGGTGGATTGTAGGAGCGTAGATATCTGGATGCCAGTTATTGAATTCAGGAGACGATAGAAACATTTTATTACAAAACACACATGTACTATAATTAAAGTAAATCGTATTCCTCTCGGGCAGGAGTACTGATAATGATCGAACTTGCGCCCCACTTCGCGCAGACCAATTACACGGAGGGTAGTCGGGTTACACACTGCCCAAATGATACAGGGTAATTCTGGAGCAACGCCCGTCAAGGAGATGCGCTGGTACCCCGTGGCGAGGACAGACCTTCGCATTGCCTCACCCGATTTTTATGGTTTTTTTCCGGAAAAAGGTACGAATCCTAGGCCGAACGTAGCGAATTGAAGTCGACCCTCCGCAGTCGAGGGTGAATTATCCATTACAGCGTATTAAGAAACCCTTTTCTTCGTGGTATCGAAAGGGAAGTGGTGCCAATGGATTCCTTATGTTTTTCTGACGAAAATCATACCAAATGTCATGCAAATCGGACTACTTTGACACAAGCTATTTGTATTCCTATGTAAAAGTTGTCCGATTCACACGACATTTGTAATGATTTTCATCGGAAAACCCCAAGGAATCCATCGGCGACACTTCCATATCCATACGATAAGGAATAACGAATTGTTTTATTTCTTAAAAAGGTAGGTACAGGTTGATTCTGGTGCTGCGCCCGTCACCCCGTGGCGAGGACAACACCCCGCAGTGCCCATCGAATTTTATGGCTTTCGACCCTCGAAGGGTTTGGAATACCATTAAGAAGTGAGAAATGTTCAGGATTTCAAATGTTTGCTTCTTTTCTTCATCCTATCGAAGGGGAAGTGGCGCCAATGGATTCCTGGCGTTCCGTCGATTAAAATCATACCAAATTTCATGTAAATCGGACTATTTTTAACCAAGTCAAGTCAGCTTGAAATGACATAAATCGATATTCCATGGAATTTCCTTCATTATGGTCCGAATTACGTCGTTCTTAGTGTCAGCTTCATCAGCGAAACATAAGGAATCGATAGGTGTCGGTTTTGCAAAGATCTGATGAGAAATGCGCAAGTCGAAGATTTCTCACTCCCTATTAGGCACTCGAACCCCTTCGCGGGTGGAAAGCCATAAAATTCGGTCAGACACTGCGAGGGGTTGTCCTCGCCACGGGGTACCAGGCCGCCGCATCTCCTTCACGGGCGCTGCTCCATAATTACCCTGTATCTGGTTAGGAAATAAAATAATTCTTTATTCTTTATCGTATGGATATGGAAGTGTCGCGGATGGATTCCTTGGGGATTTCCGATGAAAATCATGCCAAATGTCGTGTAAATCGGACAACTTTTACATAGGAATACAAATTGCTTGTGTCAAAGTAGTGCGATTTGTATGACATTTGGTATGATTTTCATCAGAAAAACATAAAGAATCCATTGGCGTCACTTCCCTTTCGATACGATGAAGAAAAGGGTTTCTTAATACGCTGTAATGAATAATTCACCCTCGACTGCGGAGGGTCGACTTCAATTCGCTACGTCCGGCCTAGGATTCGTACCTTTTTCCGGAAAAAAACCATAAAAATCGGGTGAGGCAATGCGAAGGTCTGTCCTCGCCACGGGGTACCAGCGCATCTCCTTGACGGGCGTTGCTCCAGAATTACCCTGTATCATTTGGGCAGTGTGTAACCCGACTACCCTCCGTGTAATTGGTCTGCGCGAAGTGGGGCGCAAGTTCGATCATTATCAGTACTCCTGCCCGAGAGGAATACGATTTACTTTAATTATAGTACATGTGTGTTTTGTAATAAAATGTTTCTATCGTCTCCTGAATTCAATAACTGGCATCCAGATATCTACGCTCCTACAATCCACCGTCAACACGGCTCGTGGAGAGACACAGGAAGAAAAGGGGTAGCCCGCTGTCGACGCGTGGTCCTCTCGAGTATAAACACGAGCTTCAATATCAGAACAAAAGCAAGCGTTAACGTATTCCGTGCGAGAGAAGGTGGGCATTGCTGTGAAGAGCAATGCTTCAAGAGAGCAGCCGTTTGTGAGGAATGCAAATCCGAATGGTTCTGATACAATCTGCTCCCTATGATTGAAATTTAGTCTAGCAACTTTCACTCCTCCTAACCTAACCAATCGAACTTGCATCCCTCCCAAAAGAACCGGCCATCCGAGCGTAGAAGCAAGTGCGAAATAAAAGTAACGGTGCGCTTCTCGATACCGCAGATGTACCTATCTAAATAGCATTTCTGACGGAAAAAAATTGTCCAGCCTTTGGGCCTGGCGTAGACCTTTGGCAGGTAGGTATCTATTTCAAAAGGCAGTGCCACAAGTGGAGCCAGTAAAACCGTCCCCGGTCCGTGCTATACCAGACAGTTTTCTTCCAGTGAAAATCAGTAAATTTGCAAGCGCAATATCTTAAAAACCAGTGAAAATAAAGTGTATACATTAAAGCTTATTGAATTTGTCTTGGAACGCACTATCAACTCAGGTGTTCAAAAAAAATAGTTCCATTTGAAAAACCGAACTTGACCATCGTATCTTTTAAAATAATAATCGATAAAAAAATTCGTTCGCGCTAATTAATCGGCCCCATCGAACCATGCAATTCCCTATTTTTTTTATATTTTTATCTCCTATAGTTTAGGAGAAAACCGGCTGTCTCGTCTTAGATGGGACACCCTGTACACTAACAGGCTTCGTATTTGAATCTTCCAGGATTCGTAATTTTTCTCCCCTAGCTTCTGGATTTGATTCGGATTCATGCTGACCACGTGGCGTCACTATCTCTCGCGACACTTTTAACGACGTATTCCTTTTCTTTCTAAATTTTAATTACTCACACTCGCTACTGAGTTACTAGAGTTCTCCTGGGCCCATAACCTGTTGGGTTAATAACTGAACTGGGCCACCAGTATCTGAATAACAATTATATATTTGACAAACTATCACTACCGTACAACGTGGTCGCCGGTCATCGCTCGACTCACTACATCATACACACACATTCGCTTAGAAACGAAAAAGGTTAGCACACTCATACCTCATGCGCAGGCGCGTAGATATTTCACGGCATTTTCAACAAATATTAGTTCTATTCAACACCGATAATTTAATTATAAGTTTCGCTGCGACGAACAAATAATTATGTATAACAAGACTGCTTGGCTTACTTTTTTATCAATGTTTTTTTGGAGCCAATTACCCTTTGTAAATGTAATATATGACCCAATAAACACTCGTTATAAAAAAAAAGCGGTAAAATGTTCGTCTACGGTGCTCGAGGTCATGGGATGGCCCGTGACCATTGCTGAAAAATCACCGAAACGTTCCATGACCATTGCTGAAAAATCCCCGAAGCGTTCCGGGACTATTGCTGCAAAATCCCCGAAATGTTGCTGTAAAATTCCAAAACAATGTTGCAGAAATATCTTCCGCAATGTTACACAGGGGTGGACATAGCAATGTACTTGTAACGTTTCGGGGACATTCCGTGCAATGTTTCAAATGTTGCAGCGCAACGTAACTAAGACATTCCTGCAATAAACTCTGCTGTAGGGGTATAAATACAAATGAAAATGAGAACATTATTCAAAGCTTCGGATGCATTCCCGTTGAATGAAAACATTATCTGTGGCTGTCGGATGAATTCCCGTCGAATAAAAAAATTATTTATGGCTCTTCGAATAAAAACTAATTCTGGGCTATTTTTTTATCTGATGAGTTTCGAATAAAATTTTTGTCTTCTATTCGAAATCAATTTTGTATTTAAAATAATTTTTGCTCATCTCTGATCTGTACCACAGCCACTGGTGCAAGATCTACACCCAGCGAACCGACGGCAGAAGATCTCGGAGATGGCGGAATTGTTGGGTTATTTAGACGGAAGCGGAAGCCAGTTCGAACAGTGGGAAAACAGGCTAAGTGTGCTACAAACGACGGAGGAAGGGGAAAGCCCTCCAACCATTCGAAGCCAAGCTTCATATATGATACGACTTTGTCAGGCAGGCAAATTCATATATCACGCCTATACACCAGGCGTCTGTACCTGCTTTTGTTTTTATTCCTTTTCTCTACGCTCATTTCAAGCGACTCGCCACATACATTCACGAGACATGTAAACTGTACGTCTGAATAAATATTCATTTTATATCTTTCAACCAACATGGTTATGGGCCCAGGAAGTATTCCACTACGCAAGTAACTCATAAAGACAACTAGTGTAGCCGTGTTGGCCCAGATGAGGCGCGTTCTACCTCGGGTTTAAATACCCATACGAGCATTTGGCTGGCAAGATGGCGTATGCAAATTCAACGACCGTCGCGAGCCAATACCAAAGGAAAATGCGACGTAGATGTTCTGCCGTAACGGTGTTTGGAAAAACCCTGCTCTCATCCGCTAGGAATCACTGGACAAGTTGGATCTGCTACCCGTCGCTGCGCTGACTAAACGAGCCAGTGAGGACCACGAGAAGGTAGAGCCGCCAGCATGAGCTCGATCTCAGCAGGTCGGCTTTTGCCATTACGCCCCACTCACCACAGCGCCGAAACACCGCCTGCGTTGGGGGTCGAGGCGAGTTGTGGGGAAGGGAAGGGGGTTGGAGGGGTGGGGCGTGTGATCGTGTTTTAAGTTTGGAGGCCTGAAAATAATGCATGCATTAAGTTGGTAGGTGAGAAGGTCCATCATTGAAGGTCCTGACAATGATGGAGATAGATCTCCAGGCCGCTTCCTACTTTATCAGGATGGCCTTTGTGGTCCGCATAAAGGCACTGAAAGTGTCTTCTGTCAGGAGCTGGGGGGTTGGTGGCCAGACGCGGGTTTGTCTCAGGATGATGAACCTGAGTTCCTCTTTGAGTTCCGGCAGTGGAGGAGAACGTGCAGAGCTGTCTCTGCCCCCCCCCCCCCGCTGCAACCGCACGCACCACTTTCCGAGAGGCCCAGGGAATTAAGTTTCCACGCGAAGTCTCCTGTCAGAAACTGGACTCCGTAGTGATCGGGCTGCAACCAGGTTATCCCTAGTCGTTGTCTAATATTCGAGAGGATGCTGTAGATATGGCAGCCATCGGGGGAATCATCCCAACGACGTTTCCAGGTGGTGAAAAGTATTTCAGGGATTGCTATTTGGGCTGGTCGTCGCGTGCTCGGGGAACCGGTATTCACCGAGGAAGAAGCTTATTCCTTTCCTGACTTTAAATTTGATGGCAGCTAACGCGACATGGAGGTCGATCGGAAGAACGCCTGCTATTACGGGCAAGGCCGCTGTGAATGTTGTTCTGTAGGCCTTCGTCACTTTCAGGAGAACCCGTCTTTGGGGCGATAATAAGACCTGCGCACAGGTCTTGTTAAGGTGCTCGTGCCATGCAGCAGCAACGTATGTCGCGACAGGGACAAAGAGACCGTTGTAAAGAATCCTGAGTGTATTATACCTGAGACCCCACTTCTGTCGAGCTACGACCGACAGTGCGTTGAACCTCTCGGTGCATCTCGGTTTGACCATACGGACATGAGAGTTAACCCTCATGCCCATATCGAAATGCACTCCGAGGTACCTGATCGTCTGGACCATGCGCATACTGCTGTTACCTATTTTAATAATCGGGGGCCTCTTGATGTCGAGCGTGCCTTTGATCAGGAAAAGTTCTGATTTTGCGGATAATATTTGTGGCGGATTGACCAAGGCCTTGAAGAGCCGCTCGGCTTTTCCCGGGGCTGATCACGATTAGATCGTCCGCGTACGCGATCGCCTCGAGGCCGCTCGATGCCAGGATACTAAGCAGGTCGTCGAAGACTAGGTTCCAGAGGCCGGGTCCGAGAATAGATCCTTGGGGGCACCCCTTTGTGACCCATTTCTGTACCACGCGATGACCCCCGACAAATCGAACGCTTCGATTGTTCAGATAGTCCGTTATGACTGCGAAGATGTTCGAGATAATCGAAAGAGGATGCTCGGCCACAAGACATTGTCGAACGCGCCCTTGATGTCGAAGATCATGGCGAGGACATATTTCTCGGAAGATGTTGCCGCTACCTGTTTCATCCTGATGATAACGTCCACGATCGAGAGACCCTGTCTAAAACCGAACTGACGATCGGAGGAGAATTGCTGATCCTGCAGAACGGGTCGAAGGCGATTTAGAAGCAGCTTCTCGAAGCATTTGCCGAGTACGGGGAGAAGGCATATAGGACGGTACGAGCTAATGCAAGACCCGTCACGATCGGGGCCCTTGAGGAGGGTACGGATAGAGCCTGTTTTCCAAATGCTGGGGAAGCAGCCAACATTTAGAAAGGCGTTGAATAACGCGAGAAAGGTTTCAGGTGCTACCGGGAATGAGGCTTTGACGACCTCGTTTTGGGGCCGAAGATCGCCTCCTGCGCTTCCTGGAGCGTGAAGTCGGGGACGTTTTGGGAGTCGGGGGGAAAAGCGTTGTACGCGCACCTTTCTCTCTGCGCGTCCGTGGAGTCCATGGTGTCATCGGGTACAAGGGAGTTCAAGAGGTTGCTGGCGGCAGCTTCCCAAGTGGTGGTCAGCGTTGGGCCCCGAACTGGGCGTTGAGAGGGCCTTTTCTGGCATTATTTTGTCAGCGCGGGATTTGTATATGGGGCCCCACGGGTTGGAATTGCCTACTTTCATGATGTATTCACGCCAGCTCCTCTTCTTAACCCTAAATATGGTTGCGGAGTATTTTCTCCTCAATTTAAGATACCGTAGCTTCTTATCGCGTCTATAGACTGGGTCGCGTTCCGACTCGAAGGCACGTCGCGTTTTATCCTATTTATAGGGTAGGAAGTCCTACAAATGTGGCACACAAGGACATATAGCGAAAAACTATAAGGGATCCAATGTAAAAGTAAATTGGAAACATGGTAGGTCCGCTCCACGTAAGCATAAAGATACATATTTATTACATGTAAATAATGCACAATTGGGTGCTCATTGGCTGATACATAGCGGTGCGTTCCACCACATATGTAAATACAGATCTTGGTTCAATAATTATAAGCAAATTGCCAATGAAACAATCTATTCAGCTAATAATCACACTAAGAACGACCTAAAAGCAGTAGGAATTGGCGATATTAACATAGAAACTCGGGTAAATAATAATGTATTTAGCGTGACTTTTCAGAATATTTACCGTGTACCTAATATAAGATGGAAACTGCTATCAGTCTCAGAAATAGAACGTATGGGTAAAAGATTAATATTTGATAACGGAAAGTAAAAATCGTTAACAAAAAAACTACGATAGTAGTGGGCGAAGCGTTTAATATGAATGGTTGTATATTGTAAAATGGATGATTTTGGAAACAAGTTAAGTCCAACTGAAACGTATATTGTAACTAACGACCAAATAAGCCAAAATCAGGTGTGGCACTAGAGATTTGGCCACGTAAGAATGACAAATGTGAAGGAATTATACAAGAAAAACTTAGTCCGAGTCCTAGGAAATATAGGTAATGATAATGTCCATTGCAATGAATGTAGTGTTGGTAGATCTACAAAAGCACCATGCAAGCAAATGAAATATAGACAGAGAAAAGCCGTTTTAGAGTTAGTCCATTCGGACTTGTGCGAGCCTACGCCTTCAAAGTTAATAAGAAGACCAAAATATTTTCTTACAATCACGGATGATTATTCGCGGAAAACCGTGGTTTATTGCTTGAAAGGTAAAGGTGAGGTAGCAAGTTACATCCGTAAATATATAGCTAGAGTGGAGCGAGAAACAGATAGGAAGGTAAATAGTATAAGAGCGGACAATGGGCTGGAGTTTTGTAACAACGAACTAAAAACATTGTTTAATGATTTAGGTCAGGGTTGACTAACTGGTGGCCCGCGAGCCACCTCCGTCTTGCTGCCACGTTGAACGGCCCCCTTCATATCTACCAGGCTCTGACGATCGCAGTCGTAAAAAGAAAGAAAGAAGGAGGAATTCGACTGCGATCGTCAGAGTCTGGTAGGTATTGGGGGGGGGGGGGGGGCTAAACGCGTGGCAGCAAGACAGAGGTGCCCCCGGAGGCTCGCAGGTCACCAGTTAGTCAACCCTGAATTAGGTATAGGACACGAACGAACAAATACATATACGTCTCAGATGAATGGGGTAGCCGAAAGAGTCAATCGAACGTTGTTATACTTAGTGCGCGCGATGTTGAAGTCACTTCAATTGCCTGAAAAATTCTTGGTGGAAACATCGTTAACGGCATACTATATTAAAAATAGAGTGATACATTCGGGGGTTGATAATAGCGTTCCGGGAAGTGTTTGGATCGGAAACCCACCAAGTGTAAGACATTTGAGAGCGTATGGATGTCTGGCATACGCACATGTACCAAAGCAGAACAGACACAAACTTAACCCTAGGGCAGGAGAAGTTACACTCGTAGGATATTCGAACCGGACAAAGGGATATAAGTTATGGGATCCTAAAATCGATGAATTCATACAAACTAAACACGTAGAGTCTCTAGAAGATACATGTGGCTTTGAATATATTTAGCAAAAGAATGGGTAGATGAAACATTAGATGAAAAAGTGGAGGAAACATTAGATGAGGCAATGATCGAAATTGTATGTGTAAAAATAGATGATGATGAGAAGTACGAAGTAAATGAACCACACACAAACAATAAGCTATATCCAGAGTCTAATGAACGTGAAAATATCATAGGTAGTATGTAGTTCGTATAGCTTGCGAGACACGGCTGCACGAAGAAGAGCTATGGCAGGTAAAACAGGATGCGGAAAAGTAGGAAGTAGCACGTCGGAAAGTGCGGGCGAACCCAAAGGCATCAACTTTACCGAAATCAAAGAACCGGTAATATTTGACCAAGCAATGTCATCACCTCAAAGTGACGAATGGCAGGCGGCCACGAATGAGGAAATTCGTTGTTTAGAAAGTAGGGACATATGAGAAATAGTAAACAAAACGAAACAGGCTAAATGCATGGGTGGTAAGTAGATTTATAAAGTAAAAACAGATACAACCGGACAGGTAGTTAAATATAAAGACAGATTGGTGGCATAGAGTTTTAGCCAAAAGAAACACATAGATTATTTTGAATCATACGCACCGCTCGCAGACATCTCTATTAGATTGTTATTAGCAATGTCAGCATCGCAAGGTTGGGAGGTACATCATTTGAATAACAAGTGCGCGTACCTATACGGAGAACTCAACAAAGAGGTCTATATGAGATTATCGACAGGGTACGATGAGTTAGACACGAAAATAGCTAAATTAAGAAGACCGATTTACGGATTGAAACAATCGGATCGAAACTGGAACATCGCGATAGATATATTCCTAACTGAAAGTGGTTGCCAAAGATTAAAAAGCAATAACTGTATATATACGTATGATAATGATGTTATAGAAAGCTCAGAATACGAATTTTGGTTTTAAAAAACTCTTGGAGGCTGAGGTGAAAGTTTTAAGGGTGGTCCAAAACAATGTGGTTGGCGTTTCTCAAACAAATAATAAACACTTCCACCTATCTGATGATTTATATACTACCTGCGACTTTTGTCCCGCTAGATTGTTATTCGGCAGACCACTGTGTGCTCACATGATCTTGTTCCAATGCACTGTAAGTTACCCGAAATGATTAGGAAATAATCACTCAGGGTTTTTAAAGCCACTGATCACGTATCTGAAGCCAGCTTTTCAAAAATCAAAATGGCGGACTAAAATTTTGAAAAATTTTCAATTTTTAGGAAAATTTGGATGTAGGGGTTCCTTGGATCGCTAGTTACGAATCCGCTGCTGAATTTTCAAAATTCAAAATGGCGGATGCTATATGGCAGAACAAAATTTTGAAAAATTTCAATTCAGGACAATTTGTATTTACAGGTAGTTGGGGTCGCTCAATACCAATCCACTGTCTGATTTTCAAAATTCAAAATGGCGGATCCGATACCAACGCAACGGCCGAGCATGTAAGGGCCTTGTATGGGTAGGATTCTAGAAGAGTAGATACAAAGCAAACAGATGGAAATACAATGAAGTAGATGGTTACTTCGTCCTCAGTTTTAAAACTTTTTTTTTGCCAATCCATCATATTGGTTGAGCCATTTTAATGTTTGTGTTACATGGGCCCTTCTGGCCCTTTCCGTGTTTGCTGTCCGCGCGTCGCTTTATTTCATAGACGGCGATTCGGCGGAATCGCCTCGCGCGTGGCAGTCACGTTACGGCGAGCCGCGTATCGACAGCCGTAGGGACAACATGACCGCCGACGGCCCGGGCCCAGAAATTTCCGACGCGTGAAGCGAGCGACAACTGCCGACGGGGCAGTTTCCCCCATTCGCGAGGATTGATCGAGGCAAGGCCCATAACCGGGATTCATTGAAAGGACATTCGATTTCGAGAGTTCGAGCTAGGAAGTTGCGACGAGCCAGCGGGCCGTCTAGAAATCGCGACCTCATCTCCGCACAAATACTGCAAAGCGCGCCTGGCCGATCAAGATAAGCATAAGGGTAACTCCATCCGAGAAACCGAGAACGGCCTAGCCGGGAGAGCCCTTACGCGCCGATTCGGACCGCGGAATACCGCGAAGGGCGCCTGGCCGATCAGGATAGGCATAAGGGTAGCTCCATCCGGCACACGGAGAACGGCCTAGCCGGGAGAGCCCTTACGCGCCGATTCGGACCACGAAATACCGCGATGCGCGCCTGGCCGATCAGGATAGGCATAAGGGTAACTGCATCCGACACACCGAGAACGGCCTAGCCGGGAGAGCCCTTAAGGTCTGCGCACACATATCCGTTCCGTATCAGTTCCGTGGACGTACAATATATCGGTTACTTGTTTTGGAATGGAGCAGCGCACACTTGTCAGTTCCGTGAAATTCGATGGTCTCTCCGTATCCGTCAGGTCCGGGCCGTCAGGATCCGTGTTAAAAAATATCGTTTGCGTGCTTTACAATGGAGCAGCGCACACTTGTCCGTGTCAAGGATGTCAGCCGATGTCAGTCTAGAACCCCTATCCGTTCGGTGAAACTAAAATTCGGTTGCCAACGATATTTGGGCATTTGGACTGACGGAGTCCGGAAATCACGGAAAGGTCGACCTTTTTTTATGACCGTGAAAGGTTCTTGGGTCGAAGCTCACGCACCACGCGCTTCAGGGGTCCTAGACCCTAGAGTCATAAAGACAAGGACAGCAATAGGCTCCTCAGTAATGAGAATGGTAATTTCTATAATTAATATTAGATCTCCATAGAAATACCACCAATGGATTGCTGGAGTTTTTGCAATGAAAATTATACCAAACATGATATAATTCTGATCATTATTAATGATTGTAATGAAAAGATTGATGATTTTCAAAAGGACGAAACACGCCACCTACTTAGTAAACTAATCCTTCTAGCTTCTAAAAAAAATCACGTCGTTTAGACCAAATTTAATGTTGTTATTCTGTTTTAAAGGGTGTCCGAATACTTTTGTCCCCACTGTATGTACATATGTAAGTACATAATACACATTTTCTTTCACTAATTCGCATTTGTGAAATAGGCTGGTAAGTGTGGACGGGTATGCGCATTCGAAATCTCGATACACATACTATTGGGAGATGAGAAGAAAGGAGACTACCCACAAGCTGAAATGTCACAGGGGCAAGGGGAATCGCCCGTTCGCTTCACCCTATCCCCTCCAAGAAATCCTACTTTTCGGTTCTTAGCGGCTGTCCATATCCGCGAATTGTCGCGATTAGTTTCGTTCGCGTTCTTTGTCACGGGACGAACTGTGTTGGAGGGGATAGGTTGACGCGAGTGAACGATTCCTCTTGCCCCTGTGACATTTCAGCTTATGGGTAGTCTCCTTTCTTCTCATCTCCCAATAGGACCTGGCTTATAGAGGATGTCATAAATGATATTACTGTAGGGTACACTGAAACATTTATTTTTATACAAGACGCATTTAGTTTGCCTGAAGGTGGTACAAATTATAAAAATGGTTTATGACTCAGAAAACGATTGTAAAATTTTACAACCGTACATTGAAAATTGTCCACATAATTTTCCTGGCAATGCGATGGCGAACCAAATTACAGTTAAGAGATTCACTGTTGTGACGGTCACAATTATAAATGTTTCTTTTCACATCATACCGATTGTACGACCATTCTGCTGTGCAGAGGTGTCAATACATCTCACGGAGAGACAGAGAAACAAAAAGGGTAGTTCGCTGACTGTGCGTGACCCCGCCTGCTTCGGCTTCTCGTCAAATTGGAGACTGAAAGAATTGTACAGCAGGCTTGCAGAAATGGCTGAATTGCGACTTACCGGGCCAGAGCCCCCTACACAGTTGTCAGTGAAATTAGGAACACCGCAGGGAGACGGAACGGACACCATACGGAGACAGAACGGAGACGGAACGGATATGTGTGCGCAGACCTTTACGCGCCGATTCGAACCGCTAAATACCGTGAAGACGCGTGACTATACGAGACGGAGCGACAAGACGGACCCCGAGTTCACCGACTTCCGTATGCTACCCGAGAGCACTGCGAGCGACCACGACCTGCGCTCGGTTCAGCGACACAGCGAGCGACAGAAACGATAGACGGCAAGCGTGCCGTGTGCTACCCGAGAGCACAGCGAGCGACAGCTGAGATGGAGCGCCGTCTCTAGGTATGTTAATCAGATCTTACTTTCTTCAAGAATATATTTTACTCTATTGTTTTTCCCCTTAAATTCCGTGTACCAGTTGATTCAATCCCTTTACTCCTTATCCTTCCTTGGTAAGTATAGTCAAGGTGTGTTTTAGCACCTCGATAGAGCAAGAACCCAATAGAATTATACGAAGAGCCCTTCAGGACGTAACATTTGACAATCCGATCTCATATTCTTAATTAGACAAGTCTTGTCATTCTTTTCGTCTTCTGCTAAACAATCCTTCATATTTTACGGATCTTGTACTGCATAATGCATAGTATTATTAATTATGGAATTTACTGTACAGTGGTTATAGATTCTGTTGCGTCAGAATATCTCATTACCCTTAATCTGTTTTTTGAAATATGTATAAATACATGGTTCATTTGAATGTTGGTCACACGAAGCGCACAAGAAAATCTTTAATGAAGGGACCCCTGAGTCCTTTTATGACTCTCCTTACTGCAATAAAAGAATCGCATGTTTGCGAATTTCTTCTTTGCCCCAAAAAAAAGAGCTTCAGATGTTAAAATTGCTCTGATTGGGTCAGCTTGTAAACTATAACGCATTACCTCCCTTTTTACGGTCGTTCTAATACCGCCACATGCTCCTTTTCCATATGTTGTGCCATGAGAGTGCCATTCTGCTTATAGGCCAAAATAGTATTTATACTTCATCAGATTATTCATTTGGTATCTGTTTTTGAAGTACTGCTTCGCACCATCGGAAACATTAATAATTTTCTTTACCGTAGACCAAGTTTATTTAATTTCAAGTATAACCGTTTCGTGCAATAAGTACTTACACAGCTGCATAATTAGTGCATTATGCAGTACAAAATCTGTAAAATATGAACGATTATTTAGCAGAAAACGAAAAGAATGACAAGACGTATTTAAGAATATAAGATCGGATTATCAAACATTAAACAGGTACATCCAATATGATGAATCCGCAAAGAAAAAGTTTTAAATTTGTGGAAGATGTAACCATCTGCTTCATTTTATTTCCGCCCGTTTGTTTTCTACTTTTCTAGAATCCCACCCATGCAAGCGCCCTTACATTCCCAGCCGTCGCGTTGGTATTGGATCCGCCATTTTGAATTGTGGAAACGTGACCGCGGATTCGTAATAAGTGACTCACAGAACCCCTACATACAAATTTCTATGAAAATCGAAAAAAATTCGTCCCCCATGTTGCATCCGCCATTTTGAATTTTGAAAATCTGCCAGCGGATTCGAAACGAGCGATCCGAAGAACACTTACGTGTAAAGTTTTGTGAAAATATTCAACTTTTTCAAAATGTAGGTCCGCCATGTTGCATCCGCCATTTTGAATTTTGAAAATGTGGCATCAGATACGTGATCAGTGGCCTCAAAACCGCCGAGTAATTATTTCCTAATCATTGCTGGTAACTGATAGTCCCTTGGAACAAGATCTTAGGTGCATAGCCGCCATTTTGAATTCGTCAATTCTCGCTTCAGATTCGTAATCAGTGACACGTGTTATTTTGTAATCACTTCACTTGCAAGCTGGTCGTGGCATTTTCGGATTTTTATTAGTAGTATTACTAAACTATCTCCCAATTTCGCAGGTTGTAGCCGCCATATTGAATTTTTCAAAATGCCAAGTTTCTTTCGAATCTATATGTGTAGGCGAAAGTGATCTAGTTTGGACTCGAAAGTGATCCGTTTGACGTGGAATGACCCGTATATATCTTATTCTATGTCTACTCTCTTGGTTCGCGGCAGCGAAATGACTTTGTATATTTTTCTCTTCCGTCATGTAGGTTAGTTATTACAGAATGTATCCTACTTATTTAGTTATATGCTTTACTGTAACTAAAGGGTGCTTCCCATTAAATAATCAAATAAATATTTGTGTTGGTGACGCCGTGACGTCATGCCAACTGACGCCAACGCCAAGCCAAGTAACGTGACCCTTTCAAAAATAAGTTGCCGTAGACTATTCGTAGTGGTGGGGGAACTCACCACGCATGCGCGTGATGACGCCGTAACGTCGAACTCATCAACGCCAAAATAGGTATTGGCTCCAAACCAATTACCGCCAAGGTTAGTTTTCCCTCCACCCGGGGACTCTTCGACAACCTATTTCCCAGCAACCCTAATGTGAGCTCTCGGTTCTTTCGAACCGCTCGGTTCTTTCTAGTTCTTGGTTGGAATCGGTTAATCGAACCAAGTATATCTTGGCTCGCGTTTTCCCAGTACACGAACAGCTCTAATTTATTCACTTCCTGTATCGAGAGAAAGGAATGTGGTCGCCACGTGCTTTTGTCTTCTTGTAAAACTATAATTTATATTCTTCTAATAAATAATGTAATAAGTGTGCAGTATAAGAGTGTGACTCTCTTTCCGTATTCCGTGACCTTTAACAAAATTTATCCGTGCAAAATGTGTCGACCTTCGTATACTCTTCTGTAAAGTAATTTTTATACGAGAATAATCTAAAATCGTAAAGAAATAATCTAACATCATCTTAGTCACCCGACCTTACTAGAGTTCGCACGTGTTTACTTGTGCTCCGCCTAACTGCTCCGTTATGCGTTATCGCAGTATCAATCGCCTAGTAATCGGATTTTGTTTCGGCTATTGTGGAGTTTTTGTGCAGATTACTGACTGGAATAAGTGGATTATTTTTTGCTTTTCTGAGCGTTCGCTATATGCATTGAGCGTGCTTGGGTTTATATGTACTTACAAGGGATGTTCGGCAACCCGGAAATTCAGAAAATTATGAAACACGGTGTGCAGGTAGAGTAGTTCATCCGTAGTACAACCCTATTTTTGTTGGTGCCATAATGCAATTTTTAGGGGTGAAATCACCCCTTGAAAAAAATGCAGAATTTTTTTTCTCTGGTATATCTCAAGAACGGTGAGAGATAGTGAAAAGAAGTTTAAACAAAAGTTGCATCATTCTTTTATATCTAGAAAATCGCTTATAAATAATTTTTGAAAAATCCATATATTTTAAGTTACCCCTATCACCAACCCTTAAAATTAAGTTTTTGTATTTTATAAATATGAGCTGAAATACCTCTGGATAATCTCTTTTCATACATATAAATAGTTTATGTGTTATATATTTTTTTTGCAAACAAATAAAATCTCCATTACCGAATTAGAAGACAATTTTGGCAGTTTCCATTAATAACATGGTTTCTTAAAGTCATATTTAAATTATTATTTATGTAAAGTTCGGAAATTTTTCAATTATTTATGCAAGGTACGAACCTAAAATTGTATTCAAGGTAAAACTCATTAAAACAAATCAGTGACGTGCATGAATCAGTATGATAACAGCACATTTGTACATGCATTACTTGAAGTGTAATCTTATTACGGTATTTTGGAGACCACACGAAAAATAAATAATGCTTGAAGATTTACAATGCCTTTGCAAAATATGTATGTTATCATTGAAATGGCGCAGAATCGCATTGATGCCAATAACCTTGTCGAGCCTTCGGATTTGCATAATGCATATGTATATGAATTTTAAATGATTGTAAATCAATATTACTTTCCTATCCCAATAATAACATATATATTACAATTAATATTAAATTTAATTATAACATTATAGCAGTTTTCATTAATGAAGTGGCCGTATAGAGTAATATTTAAACATTCGCAGTCTCTTTTTGTACATGTTGTATTGTTTGATTATACATTGGAAGAATTATACTAATAGAAGACGATAAATACATTGAAAATTACGAGTTGTAGTTGGTACAATAATGATATTCTTCACAAAAATGATTAAAACCAAAATACTTGCCACGCCATGCACATTGCATACAAGCCGGCTCGCCACAAATACTACATTTGGGTACAAGCTTTTCATTCCTGAAGTAACAGAAATCTAAAAGATTTTGAAATTCGCTGGGATGCGTTTCTAGATATCCGCTTTTAAACCAAGCATATTGAAAAACGTTTTTGAAATTAGGCGAAGAAAACTGGTTGTGGGTTAGGGACTACAATTTAATTATTTCATTAAGTAAGTGCAAATTGACATCTCTCTCTCTTGGAGAATCACATTATCCGAAAATGTCTGCACGAAATTTTTCCAAATCCGGAATCCAAACACATCTAAAGGCTGAACGATGCCCCTCGTTTTTTTTTGGAATTATTGAAAAAGTTACTTCCGTGTTTTGTGGAATCAACTGCTGTAACTCATTTGGGCAGTGTCCCGTCCACGAGTCGAGTAGGAGCATGCTTCTACGGCCAGTATTCGGTAGATACACTTCGCTAAACCAAGTTTTAAAATGGTCAGACGTGAGTTTTTCTGACATTGAAGCTCCGATGTAAATATTAACCGGACGGAATAGAGTTCTACGGCCAGTATTCGGTAGATACACTTCGCTAAACTAAGTTTTAAAATGTTCAGACGTGAGTTTTTCTGACATTGAAGCTCCGATGTAAATATTAACCGGACGAAATAGAGTTCTTTGCACTATCGGACCAAGTGTTCCAGTAGATTCCTTCAAAACTATGTATAGTGGTGAAAGACGACACTCGCTTGCTGATATAATAGGCATTATGATGTAACTATGTGTTGTTGAAGATACCGATAGAATCGTCGCTTCTACCGTTTTCACTCCTAATTTCGCCTATGTTCGCCCAGAATGTATTTCAAGGCTGAAGCCACTCTCGCCTGTATTATACATTTCTTCAACTCCGACAGCTGGGATGTTAGACTTTACGCGTGAAACAAACGATTGTGCGATATTTTTGATGTTGTCAATATCTTCAAATGTAAATTGCGTCCTGAATGTTGTTATCTTGCGGGACCCAATTCTATGCGCAGTCTTAAAGTTCCAAATCCACCATTTTCCTGCCACGAATTGGGGTAGGCCCACTTGGTTTTTTTGCCTCCAAGGCCCACAATCTTAAATTCATGTCAGGAACAATAGATCTTCTATCACAAGCTTCTTTAAAATTTTGCAGTACATATTCTGTAATAAATGCAAATTTATCTGCATTTGTTCCGCCTGTTTCTACACTCGCCTCCCACCTGTATAGCTGCTGCAAAGATTTAACCATGCGATAATTTTTCTGTACACTGGTAAGCGTTCGACGTGCCTTTTTTCCGCTTTTCCAAAACGTTACAGCTTTTCTCTTATAACTTAAGTCAATTTTTCGACCTTTATCATCAACAGTACATTCTGAAGGTTCAAAGCTGTCTTCATCTTCTTCTGCAGGCATAATGTACTCTACAACTTGTGTACCATGTGGTTCTGATGGATCGATAAAATCGGGCACATAGTCATGTTTAATTAATAGTAGGGAATGTATGTTTTGAAACTTTGGATATTCTTCCGAATGGCCCCAGTGGCCGATCGAGATGATGTTTGGGTGGAGGGGTGGGGAGGGGTCGTGAACATTAAATCTAAAATTGTAGCTTCGGGTATTTATTAGTTTCCGAAATATTAATAAAAAATTGTTAATTTATTTTGGAATTTTTTTTTAACGTTGGTGCAGGCCTGCCTACCCGGGAGCCCTTCCGTCCCCACATTTTCCACTTTTGAAATTTTGTAATCACAGTCTCATTTTTAGCATCGCCAAACTCACATCGGTTCGCTACCATGCTTTACGCGCCCGCGAGCGGGTGCGCGCCCCCCGCGCCAATCTAACCCAAACCAATACTAATACCCGGAACAAGTTGGAAAGTGGAATGTGTTATGTCGGTATAAGTCAACAGAAATATTGTTAAGAGAGGGGACCGTGGTAAGGTAAAAGGCCGTATTATGGTACAGATGCTAGAGAGGGATATGATATTTTCAATGATTTTAAATAATTAAGCACTTAAATGTCGCGAGTTTGTGCATTATTCAATAATTTCGTGTTTTCTGAAGTAGAAATAATCGTTGTTCTGTAAGTATAACGTTAGAAAATAATTATATGATTGAAAAATAGGAGTGATGTACATGTACATATTTTGGTACAGCTTTGAAGCACCATGTCCCTAGTGTTTCATGCTGTATGTCCCTATTTATGGAACCGCTAAAAACATATAAAAGCCGCTATCTTTTCTCATATTTCAGTTTTTTTTATAGAAATAATATATATATATTTATGTACATTAGTTTTTAAGAAGAACAGGGTTGACAAAATAATAAACAATCATAAAAAAATATTTTTAGAAATTATACTATATTTATTTTGTTTCTTTAATTTTTTTTTGTATTTCGGTCATTTTTTGTTGCAGTTTCTTTTTTCTGCAGCAATTTGTTTTTTTTCCTCCTGCAGAGTTTTCTTTATGGCAATTTTTTCTTGCTTAATTTTCTCTGTTTGTTCCTTCTGGAGCTGTTGTTGCCACCAGGCATCTGAGGTTGCAGCCGCTGGCCGTTTCGGCTTCCCCGAACCTTCGACCTTCATCCTTTTCTTCTGGGGTAAATATTTTGTGGGCAACGTAAATGCCTCTGCAAATTCTTTTGCATGTGCAATGTTGTTTTCTTCTCTGGATGAAAAATGTTGTGTTGGTACGTGTATCGTAATCTATATTTTTTTAACAGCATTCGACTTACCTTGAGTAGTAATTATCGCAATATTCTCCTTCTCCAATGCATTATCCATTATTATATTATTATTTAAATTAATACTATTATCCATATATTCAAACGTGACATTTTCTTGAATGTATTGTGGTACATTAATTATATCTAAAACCCTTTCTGGTATAATATCGTCTACCTCGTTTTCTAAAATCAAATCTTCTCCCTGATATTCGCTCGCTTCTGGAGCTACTACTTTAAACTTAAAATCTATTAAATTTTCCACGCTCTTGACGATAGGTTTCCCTTTCAGACTATCATCTAAATTGTATAAATAAAAAACACGCCTCATAATTTCATTTAAATAAATCACCATTATATTAAAAAATAAATTGTTAATTGATTGAAACTTAGATAAATTGATTGAAAGTAAAAAATTAATTAAAAGAAATAAATTGATTAAAAGTAAAAAATTTATTAAAAGTAAAAAGATTATTTAGTGACTATAAAAGCATATTTAAAAAAGGGATTAATGATTTCTGATTTTGAAAACGTCATAAGTATTTATACCAAAAGGTGTTCCTCTAATCGCAAGCCAATACTCAAAAAGTGCTTTCTTCTCAATGTCACCACTCCATGATCCAATTGATACAGCATTCTTGAATTCCAGTAATATTGCTGGAGGTACTTTTTTTCAAAAGTTCTTAAATGCTGTTCATCACTTTCAATTGTATTATCGGGAACTTGGTTCTCTTTTATTGGTTCCTCATTATCAGTAGAAATATTTATACTCTTTTTTTCTTTTGCAAAACATCGTAATCGACCGCATTAAAGTTAAAGGGCACTAGTCCAGATGCTCTGAATCCACTTTGAATAATATTTTTTTCTTCTTTCATATTGTCAAGTGTCATTTTCAACACTGTCGGAAAATCTTCTTTTTTCAATTGCATTCAATTTTTTTGAATTTTCCACTTTGGTACCGTTTTTTCCCACATATCTTTAAAAGGATGGAAAAAGGCTATGCCCAAAGGTTGCATGATATGCGTAGAATTGGGATGAAGTGCAATAATCTCAATCTGCTTGTCTCGACAGAAGGAGACTAATGGAATAGTTACATGTGAAGCATGATTGTCTAAATATATTATTACCGGGAATTGTATTTTTTCTCTTAAAAGCCATGCGTAAAACACATTTGTCATGTATTCATAAAACGTTTCCGTAGTCATCCAACCACTTTCCGATATGCCGATGCCCCAGCCCATTGGTGTATGTTCAATAATATTTTTTGGTACACTTTCTATGTAGGGACACATGAGCATTGGCGGGGCACGAGTACCTGCTGCACTGTACATGAAAAGTACAGTGAGACTTTCTTTCCCAGCATCTGCGATTTTGTACGCTGAGCGACATCCTTTTTGTGTTAGAACTTTTTCTGAATCAGGACACAAGAAAATGTTCGTTTCATCACAATTAAAAATCCTATTTGGAGATATGTCCAGCATATTTTTACTATTTAAATAGCTTTCTTGCACACTGAACCAATCTCTTAAATCGTCCCTTGTAACAGCAGCTCTACTTAAACTTAAGTGTTGTACTGTTCTAATCGATAAATTTGGATGACGTTTTCTAAATCCCTCATACCAATGACGACCTGGACGGTTTTCAATAAAGGGAGTATCCCTCTTTAATGATTCTATGTACTTTTGCACAGAATCTAACAGTTCTGTTTTAGTAACTGGGTAACCTGTTGATGCTTTGTATAATATCCAATTAACAATTTCCTGTTCTTCAGTTTGTGATAAAATAGTTGGTGGTCCAGTTCTCCTTTTTATTGTACCAGGATTGTTTTTCATTCTAGCTAGAGTGGTGACTGGAATGCCAAATGCATTCACAGCTTTTCTGAGGGAAATGCCTGCATCCAGTAGCTTAAAAGCATTCTGGAGATGTTCAGGAGAATACTGGATTCTCTTAGTTTTCTTTTTTTTATTAGTGTTTAACTTACTCACTAAGACCGTAGGTTTCTTTTTAAGCTTAAGAGTGTTTGCGCCTCTCTTCACAGCACTGTTAAGATTTTTCTTAACCTTTGTCCTTTGGGCTTTGGTTTTATTACTGTTTCTAGTATTTACCATGATTGACTAAGAAGTTTTGCCTGAAACAACTTATTCTATAAATAAATGTAATTTCAATCTACTCTATTCAGGCATGCAATATTTGATAGGTTAGTTCTACAATTTTCAAACAAAATTTTGTAATACACTTACTTACACTATGTTTGATGAAAATAAAGGTTAAATATAATGATTATTTGAAGTTACAACGAAAAAAGCTTAAAATTAAGATCTTTTTTAACTAAATATTGTATTATTTAGACTTCAACTTTGCTATGCCATAAACCGGGACTAGACGGAAATCAACAGGTCCATGGCACATGGAACAAGCGAATTATCGTGCCATAAATACGGACTTCTACAAAGTCAATGTACATATTATGAAACAGCTTTATAATTAATAAAATCACCACCAGAATTCGATTTTTTTTTAATGATTTACAATCTACGACTTTTCAGCTTTCGAATAAGCTATTAAACATCTTTTAAAATCATTGAAATTTGATAATATGCTTGAAACAAAGAAGTAAGTGCATCTGTACTTCAACTCAAATAGCAGCTACTTTTGTACCAACTTAGAGACATGGACCCTTCAACATTTTTTTATGTTAAATGCATTGACGCAACATTTATATTCATACACATACAAATGTTTAGAAAGTAATGTTTATAAATATAATTTTATTTAAATTATTATATACAGGGTGTCCCACCTAAGACTGGACAGCCGGCTTCCTCCTAACCTATTGGAGATAAAAATATAAAAAAAAAAGGGAATTGCATGGTTCGAGGGGGCCAATTAATTAGCGCGAACGAATGTTTTTATCGATTATTATTTTAAAAGAAACGATGGTCAAGTTCGGTTTTTCAAATGGAACTATTTTTTTTGAACACCTGAGTTGATAGTGCGTTCCAAGACAAATTCAACAAGCTTTAATGTATACACTTTATTTTCACTGGTTTTTAAGATATTGCGCTTGCAAATTTACTGATTTTCACTGGAAGAAAACTGTCTGGTATAGCACAGACCGGGGACGGTCTTACTGGCTCCACGGGTGGCACTGTCTTTTGAAATAGATACCTACCTGCCAAAGGTCTACGCTAGGCCCAAAGGCTGGACAATTTTTTTCCGTCAGAAATGCTACTTAGGTAGGTACATCTGCGGTATCGAGAAGCGCACCGTTACTTTTATTTCGCACTTGCTTCTACGCTCGGATGGCCGGTTCTTTTGGGAGGGATGCAAGTTCGATTGGTTAGGTTAGGAGGAGTGAAAGTTGCTAGACTAAATTTCAATCATAGGGAGCAGATTGTATCAGAACCATTCGGATTTGCATTCCTTACAAACGGCTGCTCTCTTGAAGAGGCCCTCTTCACAGTAATGCCCACCTTCTCTCGCACGGAATACGTTAACGCTTGCTTTTGTTCTGATATTGAAGCTCGTGTTTATACTCGAGAGGACCACGCGTCGACAGCGGGCTACCCCTTTTCTTCCTGTTTCTCTCCACGAGGCGTATTGACGGTGGATAATACTTTTCAATTCCTATATTTGGGGCATCTTTCTCGCGTGCGTCGGGACAAAAGCGAACTCAGAGCCAGACGAAAATTCATTCGCTCTTTACGATCGATAATTTATTATTTCTCCAAGAACGTTTCGACAATATCTGTTTGCCAAATTTGTAAAGGCCAATAAAAACGTGGTGACATTGTCCAGTCTGAGTTAATCCGTACATTGTTCTGTCGGTGGGTAGTGCGTACGATGACTTCGGACCCGTACTATGTACCGTTGCCTACCGCCGACGCGTGGAAAATCCGCTCATAAACCGCGACTCTGGCAAGACACCGCGGCCGATCAGTCCGGTTAGTTTTTGGTAACCAGATGTGGCATCCTCCACCTCTATTTCATCAGGGTAATTCTGGAGGTACGCCCGTCACCCCGTGGCAAGGACAACGCCCCGCAGTGCCCATCGAATTTTATGGCTTTCGACCCTCGAAGGGTTTGGAATACCATTAAGAAGTGAGAAATATTTAGGATTTCAAATGTTTGCTTCTTTTCTTCATCGTATCGAAGGGGAAGTGGCGCCAATGGATTCCTGGCGTTCCGTCGATTAAAATCATACAAAATTTCATGTAAATCGGACTATTTTTAACCAAGTCAAGTCAGCTTGAAATGATATAAATCGATATTCCATGGAATTTCCTTCATTATGGTCCGAATAACGTCGTTCTTAGTGTCAGCTTCATCGACGAAACATAAGGAATCGGTAGGTGTCGTTTTTGCAAAGATCTGATGAGAAATGCGCAAGTCGAAGGTTTCTCACTTCTTATTAAGCACTCGAACCCCTTCGCGGGTGGAAAGCCATAAAATTCGATGGGCACTGCGGGGTGTTGTCCTCGCCACGGGGTGACGGGCGCAGCACCAGAATCAGCCTGTACCTACCTTTCTAAGAAATAAAACAATTCGTTATTCCTTATCGTATGGATATGGAAGTGTCGCCGATGGATTCCTTGGGGTTTTCCGATGAAAATCATGCCAAGTGTCGTGGAAATCGGACAACTCTTACATAAGGAATACAAATTGCTTGTGTCAAAGTAATGCGATTTGTATGACATTTGGTATGATTTTCATCAGAAAAACATAAGGAATCCATTGGCGTCACTTCCCTTTCGATACGATGAAGAAAAGGGTTTCTGAATACGCTCACATGGATAATTCACCCTCGACTGCGGAGGGTCGACTTCAATTCGCTACGTTCGGCCCAGGATTCGTACCTTTTTCCGAAAAAAAACCATAAAAATCGGGTGAGGCAATGCGAAGGTCTGTCCTCGCCACGGGGTACCAGCGCATCTCCTTGACGGGCGTTGCTCCAGAATTACCCTGTATCATTTGGGCAGTGTGTGACCCGACTACCCTCCGTGTAATTGGTCTGCGCGAAGTGGGGCGCAAGTTCGATCATTATCAGTACTCCTGCCCGAGAGGAATACGATTTACTTTAATTATAGTACATGTGTGTTTTGTAATAAAATGTTTCTATCGTCTCCTGAATTCAATAACTGGCATCCAGATATCTACGCTCCTACAATCCACCGTCAACACGGCTCGTGGAGAGACACAGGAAGAAAAGGGGTAGCCCGCTGTCGACGCGTGGTCTTCTCGAGTATAAACACGCGCTTCAATATCAGAACAAAAGCAAGCGTTAACGTATTCCGTGCGAGAGAAGGTGGGCATTGCTGTGAAGAGGGCCTCTTCAAGAGAGCAGCCGTTTGTGAGGAATGCAAATCCGAATGGTTCTGATACAATCTGCTCCCTATGATTGAAATTTAGTCTAGCAACTTTCACTCCTCCTAACCTAACCAATCGAACTTGCATCCCTCCCAAAAGAACTGGCCATCCGAGCGTAGAAGCAAGTGCGAAATAAAAGTAACGGTGCGCTTCTCGATACCGCAGATGTACCTACCTAAGTAGCATTTCTGACGGAAAAAAATTGTCCAGCCTTTGGGCCTGGCGTAGACCTTTGGCAGGTAGGTATCTATTTCAAAAGGCAGTGCCACCCGTGGAGCCAGTAAGACCGTCCCCGGTCCGTGCTATACCAGACAGTTTTCTTCCAGTGAAAATCAGTAAATTTGCAAGCGCAATATCTTAAAAACCAGTGAAAATAAAGTGTATACATTAAAGCTTATTGAATTTGGCTTGGAACGCACTATCAACTCAGGTGTTCAAAAAAAATAGTTCCATTTGAAAAACCGAACTTGACCATCGTATCTTTTAAAATAATAATCGATAAAAAAAATTCGTTCGCGCTATTTAATTGGCCCCCTCGAACCATGGAATTCCCTATTTTTTTAATATTTTTATCGGCAATACTTTAGGAGAAAACCGGCTGTCCAGTCTTAGGTGGGACACCCTGTACATATGCAATATGCAAATCCGAAGGCTCGACAAGGTTATCGGCATCAATGCGATTCTGCGCCATTTTAATGATAACATATGTATTTTGCAAAGTCATTGTAAATCTTCACGCATTGTTTATTTTTCGTGTGGTTTCCAAAATAGTCTAATAAGATTACACTTCAAGTAATGCATGTACGAATGTGCTGTTATCATACTGATTCATGCACGTCACTGATTAGTTTTAATGAATTTTACCTTGGATGCAATTTTAGGTACGTACTGCCTTGCTTAAATAATTGAAAGCTTTCTGAACTTCACATGAAGAATAATTTAAGTAAGGCTTTAAGAAACCAGTGTTAATGTGTTACGTGAGGGCGTTAATTTTAAACGACCGAGCGGTTGTGTCTAATTTTCTCACGCAACGCTTAACGAATTTAAAGGATTTTGAAATAATCAGTTATTACGCCAAATTGAGGATAATTTCCGGAGACGGCTTTTTTCTACAACCTATATAGGTTGTCCAATCAGGATGTGGTACTTTGGGCAGACTGGTTCGAAACAAAGTGAGACAGATTTATATTAAATTTACCATGTATTACAAAAATATGCAAAGGAAAAGCAAAAGGTGGTACAAAATGGGGCAATTACATGGATTTATGTTGCGATGAAGAATATTAAAGCACAATTTCGGTATGTGGAATTTTACAACCGATTACAAAGAATGCTATTCTATTTCGGAAGTTCCAATTACATGTTGGCGTGGACGCCAGACGATGGACAATAATTGATCGGCAATAATTGATCGAGGGAAATCCCGTAACCCAGTAAGTGGTTAGATCAATTATCACGCAAGTGTTTGATGTTACACATTCAGAATGAAATAATGTAGAAAGGTAATGCGGAAGCAATGTTATTACATAAATTAGAGAATTTCTAGAACGCGGTACACGGTGAAGGGAAGGTAACAGTTGACTGAGGGAAATCCCGTAACCCGCTGAGTGTTTGGATCAACTGCTGCTTCCGTACAATGTCATAGATACTTTGAATCACTCACCGACTCGGTACTAGAAGAGTGTTAAATTTGAACGGCTTACTCTCTCTCTCTCACTCTCACTCTCTCTCTCTCCTCTCTCATTAACACTGATGCTAATGTTCGTATAAAAAAAAATTGGGTTTAAATATTAAAATGCGAAAATATTAAGGATTTAAACAAGAAATTGTTAAAATAAGTATGATTTAAACAGTAGAATTTAAATGAGTCTCTACGGCAGGGGTGCACAAGGGAGCTGTTTTAGCGCCTAGCTGCGAGCAACCCACCTATCTCGTTGCTAAGGTTAGAATCGGTGAGGAGAACTGCGGTAGTGTACATGCATTTGGTATGACTTGAACCCAGGCATATATACTTATGCTACGAGCCTACGAGCACGCACGTACACTATTGCAGTTCTCCTCACCGATTCTAACCTTAGCAACGGGACAGGTGGGTTGCTCGCAGCTAGGCGCTAAAACAGCTCCCTTGTGCACCCCTGGTGTAAAGGAAATTTAGAAGGACGAAAAATATAAATGGTCTACTACAATGCTTGGGTTTCGAAATACTCATCGCATCGAGCGTTCTGTTATGTGACACTGTCCGAACTACCCGGACGCGGTCGTCGGGTAACACCTCTCGACTTACCCGAACGCAGGCGTCATGCGACGCCGACCGATTCACGCCCCAACGTACCCTTGGAGTTAAGCATGTGCAGCAGCCGATTGGTGTAAGGTCGCCTGCACGTGTTCTCTCCTTTCTAGGAAAAGCGGGGCCCCCCAGTTTTCATGGTCACGTGGGCCACGCCGAATCCCTTGTTGGAACAAGGGATAAAAACACAGGACCTCCTCCTCAAGGGGCAGTCGATTCCTACAAGTCACCGCGTGTACTCTTTGTCATTTCTGTACGACCCAGAGTCGAATACAACATTTGTGATCAGTATAATAATCGAGATTGAAAAGTGAAAACCCTTCAGTTTTCCCAACCCATAACAGTTCTCAGAACATCGCACGGCGTCGGAAGATTGTGGTCGACAATCTTGCATGGGAAAATGTGCCGTGGTATGACAGGCTTGAAACTGAGTTAAATTATAACTACTAAGAATTTTCACAGATAATTGACTATTGATTGAGGGAAATTCCCGTAACACGTGATGGTTGGATCAATTATCAATATCCTTAAATTGACAATAGCGAAAACACAGTATGAATATTGCGGGATGCATTTGGAAAAAGTAGCCGGCACGTAACAAATGGAAATTGCCAAAATGGACTTCAAATTCGGTAAGAGGTTTTATTTGTTTGCAAAAAAAGTATAACACATACACTATTTAAATGTATAAAAAGAGATTATCCAAAGGTATTTCAGCTCATATTTACAAAATACAAAAAATTAATTTTAAAGGTTGGTGGTGGGGGTAACTTGAAAATATGGATTTTTAAAAAATTGTTTTTACGCGGTTTTGTAGATATTAAAGAATGATGCAACTTTTGTTTAAACTTCTTTTCGATATCTCTCATTGTTGTCGAGATATTCCACGGAGAAGAAAATTCTGCATTTTTTCAAGGGGTGATTCCACCCCTAAAAATTGCTTTATGGCACCAACAAAAAATAGGCTTGGCACCTACATAAACGGATGGTGGTTATAGAGGACAATATACCCTCCGCAGCTAGTTGTGATATGTCCGACGGCTCAATCGCTGACTATGTATTTCGGAATTAAATGAAAGGAAGTGTAAAAGCTGTAATGTGATTATCCATGGGATGTCTGATGTTCCACTTGAACAAAGGAATTTTCGGGATACGGACAGAGCTAAAGCCTTATTGAGTGCGGTATATGATTCGGACTACAGCGGCATTCCTACGCGCAGGATAGGGAAAGCCAACGGACAGTCTCCAAAGCCACTTTCTTTGGGACTGTCAGCTACGGAGCTGGTCAGGAAAGTACTACTGGGAAAGAAATCCAAGAACACGGATCCACTGAAGATTTCGCACGACAAGACTCGACTACAGCGTTCGAACCTGAATCAGCTGTGGGATATACTGAATAGCCTCCACGCAAAGTGCAAAAATGATATGACAATAAAATATGTCAATGGGGCCCCTGGACTTGTCCGTGCTCCAGCTCCGGCAGCTCGGACATCGGAAAATTAGCGGGAAATCTTGTGGTGTATTACCAGAACGTTCGTGGCCTGAGGATGAAAACGAACTACTTTTTATGCACAGTAGCTTGTTCAAGTACTTTCTATGATATTATTGTACTAGTTGAAACATAGTTGAATGACAGTATATACACTGAGGAGCTGGGTCTAACAAATTATAATGTTTACAGATTTGATAGGAATACGGATACCAGCGTTTACTTGAGGTGTGGAAGGGTTCTGATCGCTGCAAGTAACTCACTATTAAGCTCGATTATTGATGTGTCTACTAGTAGTGTTAAGCAGCTCTTTGTTAGGGTTAATATAGGCCAGGGTAGTCTCCAGGGAAGGTCCGACAATAGCTGTCGAAGTGTCGCGTCGGCCGCACTCCCTGTGGCAAGGGGGGGGGGGGGGGGTGAGCTGTCACGACAGGTGGTTCGGTGGTTCGGTGGCCCTAAAGGGGCGGCCCGCCGAACCAGCCGTCATAGCCGTTGCGGCCGCAATGTGGCAGGGTGCGTGTGCTGCAGCGGCAGGGAGGAGTAGGGTGGGGGGCCCCAGAATTTGCGCCCCCCCCCCAGGGGGCGGCCAAATAGAGCCGCCTCCATGTTTTTGCGACAACAGTGCTTGGGGCGAGTCGGCATTTGGCCTGCCCTTAAGGGGGTAGACACGTCACGTGACCTGGCCGATTTGGCCGGTCGGTATTACAGCAGGTTTTTTCTGCACAGAAATGGTAATACCGATAGATCGACGATTGCCCGGGAAACGCGAGAGGGAGCTGTTTGCTATTTCCGTATTCTATTCTGAATAAGGAAAGAAATTCTCAGCTGTTGCGTTGTACTTATAAAAATTTAAACGGGAAGTCGGCTGGTGCTGCAAACGTAGAAAATTCATTTATACATTTTAATTACTTGAAATGTGCTTATGCTACAATATTCTACGTTAGCAGTAAGGAATTATAAGTGAAAAGGGAAAATAGATGAGGGGATGTCCCCAGAAAATGAAGTTTGTTAGGTTAGACATTTTTTACTAGCAAAGCACCGAAACAGAACATGAAATACACTTATTACACGTCCTATGCAGAAAGCAGTTATGAACAAACATTATATATAAAATTGTACGGAATCGATTGACATCACATTTGCAAAGATCTGATTAGAAATTGCAGAACTTCAGATTCGTCACTGCTTAGCGTGCAACATTGTATAGTCCCGCTGGTTTCGAGCGTCGAAGCCCACGAAATTCAGCGAGACACATGATTGTTGGCGAGCATCGCGTTTGACGACTCTAGCTAGAAAATCACGCCGTATGAATGCTAAGAAACGATAGTGTGAAGTGGCGTGCGTTTCAATTGCACATTGACAATATCGTAGATTCTAGGGCCTAGAATATTAGCTACGTATTACGATGTTCTTCACCAGAGCACTACATTAATGAATTAAAAAATAAATGAATAGGTCAATTAGTTGAAATTAATGAACTGTGCATGATTTTAATGACGCCTAATTTAATTGCACTTACAAACTGAATTACTAATTGTAATTAAAAGAATTTTTTGACGTGCAACATGAAGCTGCGCACTTAAATGTTTGGGCTCGGATTATCGGGAAAGACCTACCCATCCCACCGTTTTGCTTTCTCGTTGCGAGCGAGGACCTTCGGGCCCCAATAGACCACCCGTTGACAGCCGAGAGCAATAAAATCGACGGGCCAGATAAAATGTTTATGTTTTTGATAACTAGTGAGGAAAGTATTACCAATGGAGTTTTTAGGGTTTCTCGATGAAAATGATGTCAGATATGGAGGAATTCGGTCCATTTTTAGCGAACGTAGTGTGTGTCCTAATCATGTATTCATAAATAAAAATAGACCGAATTGCTTTGCGTCTCGACTCATGTTCGTGAACATAAACTCACCAATCCATCGGTGATGACACTCTTATCAAGGTGTAAAGACAAATATGAACATTTTCATTTTCAGTACTGGATGACTCAAGTCGCCGTCGACCGAGGTTCTCTCGCTGGTGCGCTATTTCACTCGCACTCGATTTACGTCGTTCAATCTCCTTGTCAAGCGGTTCAGACGAGGGCCCTGATAAATGTGAATTTATTTCGGAAACCAAAGTCGCGTCATTCGTGACACCTACTCGTGAACAGATATATGTATGTACAAGAAAAAGCAATTCAATTGCCCGATGACTTGAAGCAACATTTCAATAGGTAAATGCATGAAAAGGTGGGATCAGGAATTCCCAACCAAGTGATGCATATGAAAGAACTGGCGATATTCAACAATAGTTTGTCGTCTAAATTTTACAATTAAAGTATTTGTTTGACATGAATATAAAGTTTGTCAGCAAAGTCTTTCTCGATTTGAGTTCTATATAAGGCTGACTTTCCTTCGCCATGAAAAGTCCCCTATTGTCCTGTACGCTGGCAAGAAATCGACGCTCGAAACCAGCGGGGCCATACAATGTTGCCAAGCAGTGACAAATCTGCAGTTCTGCATTTCTAATCAGATCTTTGCGAAAGTGACGTCAGTCGATTCCTCATGTTTTCTCGATCAAATTGGCCCCAAAAATGATATAATTCGGACCAAAATTAAGGAAATTACGTGAAAAATTGTTTGCAGAATTGAAAGCCCGTTTCCTTAAAAATAGTCCGATTTAAATTATTTTCGGTCAATTTAATCGGGGGAATGCCAGGAATCCATTTGTGGCACTTTCATATTGATACGATGAAAAATAAACAAATTCTGTTTCTTTATAATCGATGACACATCGCCGAGCACGGCGATCTCGCGCGGCTCGGGACAAAAAGGTTCTCGTCGGTTATTGGAACTTCTAAGATCGTATTCAGATTTATTGGCCGGTGAGTTTCGTAACTAGGGGTGTGCGGTTACCCCATTTTTCGGGCTCGGGACGGGCCGGCAACTTTCGGGCGGGATCGGGCGGGGTCCCGATACTTTCGTATTGCTCGAGATCCCGACAGTTTCGGGACCCCGAGACTCGATTCGAGCTACAAGCATGACCGCCATGAGCGGACAATTTGATTTCAGGTCGGCTCGGCAAAACTCGGACGCGATCGGACGATATCGTTACCAGTAATAGATTAAAATTATTACCTGAGAACATAGAAAAATTATGTTTCTTACACGTTAATTTGAAATAATAAAATATTCGCCTCCTGTATATTGTTGTTATTATGAAACATCCAGGAAATATTCTTTTTTGTATGCTTATAGTTCGTACGTTTTCTATTTTAAATCTGAACCTATCCGGAAAAAGATAATACCCTATATATTCCCTTTACACAAAGTACCAAGTGTGAAGTATATTTTATTCAGATTTTAAAATATTGTCGATATAAAAATAGTCTTCTTCCCAAGTTCTGAACATGGTATTTATTTAAGTACGTATATGGACGTATTCAGTATTCACAGACTATTTGGTAGCAATGAAAATACGTATATATGTAAATACATAATAAGATACAAATTATGATTCAACAGGAGACAGAAAGGTAAAAACTTATCACTCTGGTATCGATACAAATGATATACATAATTCTTTCCGTCTCGGTCCCCTCGTAATAGCTGGCTTTCGAGTCGATCGCGTCCGAGTTTTGCCAAGCCGACCTGAAATCAAATTGCCCGCTCATGGCGGTCATGCTTGTAGCCCGAATCGAGTCTCGGGATCTCGAGCAATACGAGAGTATCGGGACCCGGCCCAATCCCGCCCGAAATTTTCTGACCCGTCCCGAGGGCCGAGAATCCGAGCCGCGGGACGATCCTATTCGTAACGCGTATTCTCTCGTCATCGCAGAACACGAGTGAGCCAGAAGTGGTGGGGATAGCGCCAAGCTTCTGTCATGTATAGGCCAAACCGAGCTGCAGCGTAGAAATACACGCATCAGAACAGGTGTGCCTTAGGCCTTAGCTCCGAAAAAATTCAGGAGCTTTAGTGGTCACAACATTGATTCTTTCTCGATAGCTTCATCTCGTATTGGTCTACGCATAACTTCGTGACGCACACAACTACATATGTACTACGCTGACAATAAGAATAAATAACAGCCACACGGCTACGTTCAGACATTCGGCCGAGCAGCATTTCCGGTACCCCACCATACCCTTCGGTGGCTAGGGAACTCCAACTGACAAATCCACGATCGTCAGATGGTGATGGCTGATTTCTCCTCGATCGCTGTTCGCGAAAACGAATCGACCGGCCAATATATTTGAATACGAGCTTGGGATAAAGATATAATGAAAGATGAAAAATTATTCGAAGCCAAAGATGAAAGGCCTTCGAATAAACAGAGGAATCTAATAAATACCCGAAGCTAAATAGAATTTGAGATTTAGGGTACACACACCCTCCCCCCAAACCTCGTGTCGATCGGCCACTGGGGCCATTCGGAAGTATATTCTTTTAATTAAATAATGCCCATCTCTGCGTAGGAGCGTAAAGAATTACAAAAAAATCAAGGAGTCAACTGTTGACCGATTTGGAGACTTTTCCTTGTTATATGTTATATACAATAGTCGGAAGAAAAATTATAAAAGCAATAATTGCAAATAATTGCTGTAACTTCCACATTCTGAAAATATGATATCAGTAAATCACTACTTCCAGTGTTATTAAAAAATTCCAATCTCTTTTTTTATTTGAAATAATGTGGCCATATAATTATAACATATTGTTGCGAGCACCCCATAGACGGGAATCCATGGCCCGCTGGTGCTCGCGTCGATGACCAGAGGACAGCGAGAAGAAGGTGATCGGATCGATCACCTGTCAAGCTGTCATTAGAGAGTCTGGTACCCAACGCCATAGCGTTCATACGTGCGGGTTGTACCGTATTACTCTGTATACCGAAATATAGTCGAGTAACGTGTATACCCGCGTATCTTTCTTATCCCTTTGCGTCGGGGTGGTCGGCGATGGAAACACCCCGGCGGCGGTGATGTATGTGTTACAGTAAAAGCGTGAATTTAGTAAATGTACACAGTTTCCTGCAGTTTCTAGTCAATGTATGCCTACAATCTAACCTACAATCATCCAAAAATACATACATTGACTGTATCACGCTTTTGCTGTGGCACATGTATCCAGCTAACGCTTCAGTTTTGCTATGATTCCACGTTGGCAGCCCTCCCGAGTAGGCGCCATCTCGTGTCCACTAGCTCAACTAAATTTGTCGCGTGACTTGCTCTGTATTATCGCCAATATGGCGGAACTCGTATTTCGGAATTCAATCACGGGCTGACGCTTTTCGTCCTTATATGAGCAGATTTTGAGCTGGGTGTGGTCTCATTCGAAAGAGGAAGGTTCAGTGCAGGGCGCTCTGGTCATCGTTTGAGTCACAAAACTCTTTTAGTGACCTAAAAATACTTGGATTCATGCAGGTGCATTTTGTCGAATTTTACTCTACTTTGAACACGCGTATTATTAGATATCAACACAATTTCGTCGAACCATGACCAGAGCGCCCTGCACTGAACCTTCCTCTTTCGAATGAGACCTCGCGCAGCCCAAAATTCGCTCATATAAGGACGAAAAGCGTCAGCCCGCAAACCCATGTTTCGGGCCACATTATGTGGGTATTACAGCGCGCTGCATTACCCGTGTCTACCCCCTTAAGGCATAGCCGGCCGCTTGCCCGGGGGGACCGGCCAGGTATGATTCTTTCAACTCCTTGACCATCGTTAAGGTCCCCCCCCCCCCCCCCGGGGTTGCGTGGCTTAGGGCTGCCCCCTCTGGGCTTTGCTGATCGCCCGCACCCGGCCCGTCTTAACTGCAACGAGCCGGGAGATAAAAGGCACGGCGTCATGGGGTCGTGGGGCGGGAGTGCCGGGAAGCGCCACCTGCCCTTGTTTGTTTAGCAGCGACCCCGGAAGAGGGTGGCGCGGACGAGTGACCCGTGACGCGTCACCCGGAGTGTGGATAGGTTGGAGTATGCTCCGGGAGGGGGGGGGGGGGGGGAGTATGGCCGCGTGACCGCGGACACCTTCTCAAGGGTGCTCGCGTCCGCACGACTCCCCCCCCCCCCCCCCGAGAAGGGCCCTGTTTAGGGGACAAAAGGCGCGGAGTAGCTGTATGTGCATCCAAGGGGGGTGGGGGGGTCAAGCGAATGTAATCGCTAGTTTGAACCCGCATAAGTCCTCCCCTTGGATGCGCGCTCTCCGCGCCAGGAGGTCACCTTGGTGGTTTTAGTGGGTTCCAGTCCGACATACCCCGCCCCCAATCCGTGGGGATTTCCACCAAGTAAAAAAAAAAACGAGGTCCGGGTAGTCTTATTCTGGAAACTGCTTATATCTCGCCTGCATCAAATCCATTTATATATCGGGACCATGGTGTCTGTATGGACGAAATACTAAGTTGTTATCCCACTGATACGGTCCTCTTGTTAGGCGATTACAACGCGGGTCGTATCTCCTGGAACCCTTATCCCTCCAGTGTGTTTGAACCCTTCTTATCCTGTCTAGTCTCCAATCAGGATAAAATTATTTTAAACTGTATCCAGGAGGTCTGTCATCTTCATAACTGGCAGCAGCACCACTGCTCTCCAAACATTCATGGATCTCTAGCGGACGTAGCGTCGAATTTCGACCGGAGCATAAGGCGACCAAGTAGGGTAATAAAGTTCAACTGAAGGTTTCGTGGCCGTTGGACTTTGTCAGGTGACGAAACCTTCCCTGTATCAGGACTCAGGGTTTTTCCCGATTTTTGCAAACGGTACGCGTTTCCTTCGGCTTTGGAAGGAACGCGACCGTTGACGAGGCATTCGGCTAGAAGTAAGCATCTTGAGCGGTTGTGCTCTTCGTCCGCTCGACATTGTTCTCCAGAGAAGTTTTATTTTGTGTTACCTTCTCAAATAAACAATATTCTTTGTTGAGTTTTAATAAGACGCGTAATTAATTACACTCCTCACGTCTTCCACCTCAGATCCGACCATGACGTCTAAGGGGAGGATTCGCTAGGGGCGGGTGGTGACGAGATCTCGTAACAATATATCAGACCTGATCTAACCGGGAAAGGGGAGGGGGGTCACCCTTTTGCCACGGGACCCTTTCCTTCCTATGATTTAACCTCGGGATTAAAGAGCGTTGATCGGGGGGGGGGGAGGGGAGGGGGGCAATGGCGCAGAATTGCAGTGTAGTATAGCTGTGGGAAGTGTCAGGCAACAGGAATAAAAGGGGGGAGTGCCAGGGAGTCGAGTAAATGTAAAGAGAGGGCGGGAGTAGGAGCGAGGGAGTAGGAGGGAAGGACAGCTAGCCTTATGAGGGTAAACAAGCCGTCACCCCAACAAGCCGGAGGCATCGTACGCGCGTGTTCGCGCAGTCCAGACGCTTTTAGCGGGGACGTGAAGTGGACCCGGAAACTCCGGGTTCAGGACGACGAGTAAAAGCGAGCTTACGGGGTGGATAGGAGATCTGGTAGAGCGGCGTCGAGACACGGTTCCATACACTACGAATTCACTTAGCGACGGGCTGGTACCCTCAAGGCCGGAGAGGGAGGCTGGTGCAACGCATAATGACTCCGGCGCACCTATGCGTGCGTCTTAGGTATGGATCGCCCACCCTCGTCGATGGTCACCCCCGTGAGTATGGCCCGTCCCCAAGCTGGCCCGGGCCTATAAAAAGCGGACGCGTACCCGAGAAACGGGGTAGAATCCTGGCCGGTTAATGTGTACCATGGGGAGGCAGCCATCCGAAGTCATTCCCTTCCCCTTTAGGAGGAGACCCGCCTTCTCGGGCCGTGCAGGGTAGATGGTGTGGTCTCTCGGACCAGATGGCAAGTCGTCCCTTCCTGCTCGGTCCCGGCCGTGGAAGGGAGGCTCTCTGACCCCGTGACAGCGCAGGGGAAAGAGTTGTGGTCACGCCGGGCGGCGTGATCAGCTCTGGGGGAACTCCTGCTCTCCGAATGTTTGTACACTCACTGGCCGCATGGCCTGAATGATGCCCGGGACTCCGGCACGTGCCGTATGCTCCCCCCGCTGTAGGTCGCAACTAATCAACTACCAAATGGGTTTTACCCGTACAAGTGAAATAAATAAATAAATGAATAAAGAAGATGTGCCTGATTTTTCAACTAAAAAAAAATGCATCTGCGAATCTACGTTTATAAAAAGTTTTTTCAAGAATGTCGTTAATACAAGACAATACTAAAGGTTGGCGAAACATTTTTGAACCGTTCGATATAGTCATCTTCACATTCAGTTGTATCTTTTCTTATTGATCCTTTGCATACGTGTTCGTTCTCCGTCAAATAACCTTAGTTGTTAACATTAAGATTTGTCCAAATTCTACATACAAAACAAAAGAATTTGTACTTACTCGTCTTCCCATGGGCACACTTCGTTAACGTTATTGTCGCGCTGTTGCTGAGATGCAGGCTGAATGGTAGATGCTGTTTGGCCGTCCTGTTGAGTGTCCGGTTCCCAAACAGGAACAACCTGTGCATTTTCCGATAGCTCCTTCGTCTCCGTTTCTGCTTGAGCCGGGATTGCTACGTCTGTTTCCATTGTGCTTATCGGGTCTTTTTTATCCGACTCCGAGTCCTGATTTTTCACAGCAATATCTTTTATTTCTTCCGTTACTCTTGCCGTGTAATCGTCGTCTGTCTTTCCTGTAGGCTCAATTGTAGAGCTGTCGCTTGCTAGATCGCCCACAATTGTACTGATACTTATTATTGGAGTTTTAGGTGAAGTTTTCGTAGGCAATTGCCTCTCAAATGACAAAATTGTTGACCTCGTAATATTACTTTCAGGATCTTTGGTTACGAACTTCTCTTTTGTGGACGCATCCGAATTGTCGGTTATCAAGTTGAAATACTCAAACGAGTGTTGCGTTGACGGATAGTTACAGGACGAAGCAGACGGACGACCAATATCCACAAGCTTTACTCTTCCGCTGGTTGAGCCCATAGAGTAATTGCGTATCAGTACATCGGATCCACTGCCAATTCGTTCAGAAGTTGTGGTTGTACCAGCTGCATCCCAAAAAACATGATATACTTGTAATACCTGTTACATACTTTATAAATTATATAGGGTGCTCGGATACACGTGGAAATAAATTTAAGGGAAAATTCTAGACATCAGAGTAATGTAAGACGAAAATTGAGAATAACGATATTGCGGTTGAGGCTTCGATCGTTAGTCATAAGTGTTTAAAGAAATGATTAAAAACAAGCAATCCGCGTGCACCACTGCACGCTGGGCAGGTCAGGCGAGGGATCGAGCAGTGGTCGTCAAAGCCACTGTCGCATGGGTTCACTCACCTCAGAGAAGCTACGACGAAATTTACTCACAATCGGCATGGCCACATGATTCTGCGACATTTAATCCAAAATTAAAGGATACTTACATACTTGCCAAAATCCATTGTTTGCATTATATCCACTGTTGTAGTCCATTGTGTTATCGAGACACATGCACGCAGAAATCACACAAAACACAGAATCACACCACCCCCAAAAAATATCAGAATTTGTGTAAAAGAATTTGAAAAGACCACAAATTTTCCCGCTTTAAGGGGGTACTCCACTGTGAACGGTAAAAAAATCAAGCTATTTTTAAAGATTTTTTTCTCAGTAAATACAACATATAATGAAATAAATCTTTTTATATTTATTAAGCTACTCTTATATTATACCAAAAAAATTAAAAAGAATATTTTTAATTTGTGTTACTTGTTTTTTTTTACAGCGTCAATATGCCACTTAAACAAAAACGGTATGTTCGTGGTGCAGGTGATTTCTCGGCTTAGGCTTATCCGAAACAAAAAATTCGAAAAGATTCTTAATCTGTATAAGTGTCTCTACGTCCTTACCTCAATCAACAATTTTTGCCGAAAAATAACAGAGATTTTCTCTGGGAACATTCGAGAAACACCATTTTGGGGAACTTTTTCCTTCAAACAGGCGCCATTTTGTTTTTTCTCAACAAAAATTGTTAAATGAGCTACGGGCGATAGCGACACTCTTACAGATTAAGAATCTTTTCGAATTTTTTGTTTCAGATAAGCCTACGCCGGGATGTCACCTGCACCACGGACATAACGTTTTTGTTTAGGTGCCATATTGACGCTTTGTAAAAAACAAGTAAAACAAATTAAAAATAGTTTTTAAATTTTTTTGGTATAATATAAGAGTAGCTTTATAAAAACGAAAAAGATTTATTTCATTATATGCTGTATTTACTGAGGAAAAAATCATTAAAAATAGCTTGATTTTTCGACCGCTCACAGTGGAGTACCCCCTTAAACACGCAAAAAACAGATTTACACACACTCAGACAATTGAAACTGATAACTCTTAATGGTTGTCTACTTCGTAATCTGGTTGTCTGTTCGCAATCGATATTCTTTAGGTTGAATATGAGGACCACGAAAAGGAAAATTGTTGAATGAGTTTATTTGTATATGCTTACTTTGTTGAAATACTGCGTTCGAAGAATTTGGTGAGACCGATGTCTTCTTCGCTCAAACCAGGAGAGTTTCCCGAATCTGGTGCAGAGAAAACTCAAATATGTTCAAACTGCAATGAACGGAAAAGAAAGCAACTCCGAACCTACTGCCACGTCTGAGGTTATAAAGTAATTTGGGCCTAGCTGCGCCGCACTTCATAGACGCTCATTTCGTTTTGCTGCTTCTCATAGTCAACACAGCTCCGACAATGTTAAATGATTTGAATTAGCATCGACACATCGTGAAGTAGACAAAGAGTCAGTCGACCCGCGAATTTAAGTCGAAAAACATACATAAAGTTCACTTATGAAGACCCTGATAACCATCTGTCTCCAGTCTGACATCAGATTGGTAGCAGGGTCTGGCGCTGGCATGAGAGCGCAGAGTCTGACGTCAGAACCATAGCAGACGGCAGAATCTGCTGTCAATCTGCTGCCGATCTGACATCAGGCATCTGACATCAGAATCTGCACCTCAGAACGCAGCCAAATGCGGACACAGACGACTACGGTTCTGATGTCAGATTCTGCTGCCAGATCTGGTTATCAGGGGAGTTACTAGTTATTAGTTTCAATTGTCTGAGCACATGGGAACCTGTTTTTTCGCGATCAGTTTTAGTGCGGGTAAATTTGATATTTCTTAGAAATTTTTTACATGTTTTTAAGCAAGAAATCTGATATTTCTCATTTTGGGGGGGTTGGTTTGTTTCTGTGATTTCTGTGATTTCTGTGCATGTGTTTCTCGATAACACAATGGACTACAACAGTAGATATAATGGAAACAACAGATTTTAACGAGAAGGTAAATACCGTTTAATTAAACGATTTTAATTAGCTTTGATTCTCGGTTTTTTTGTTTGTTTGCGTGACGTTCCGGCCCCACCATGTGTCGCGCCGGTCAGTCTCCGCCGACGCCGCTAGAGGTCTACTCTCCAAGTTTTACTCTCTAAATTCCTACTACAAGTTCCAAATTATTTCCTCTTAGTCCCCGTCTGACTAGGGCAGGGACCGTCAGCCATAACCCTACTGATGAGTCTGGCTGACGGTCCCAAGACGAAACGCACATCTTCTTTTCCTCCTCGATCTTTAAATTGCCAATCTACCTGCCCCGCACAGTACTCCAAAAAGCGTGACCGGCCTAATGTTTCGGATGTAACAGTTTGTATCATGTTTGGTTTAAATCTGGAAACTGAATTTTCACCCACTTCCAACTATCCAATAGACTTGAAATTCTTCATGCGTGCGTAGTTTGCATGACAATACAATATTATGAAAAATTTATAAAATAAAAAATACATAAAAAATGTATAAAAAAGCCACAAATACTAAAAAATAAAATATAAAAAATATATACAAAAAAATGAATTAAACGATTTTAAAATGCACTAAAAATGACAAAATAATTATTTTCTTGTATTACAATAGCGATGGCGATATGTCACTTTAAAGAAAATGGTGGGAACGGATATATCATAACAGGATACGATTCACTTTCCCCTACAGCACACTTTGTTGCAGGAACGTTGCATAACCGTTGCAGCGCGTTGCAATGTTGCCGCTTGGTTACAGGTTGCATTGCAATTTTACTGCAACATTGTGGAAACATTGCCGTGCAATATTGCAATGGACGCGTTTATGCAATGTTCCTGGAATATTGCACACACATTGCCGTGTAATATTGCAATGGTTACGTTTGTGCAATGTTTCGGGAATATTGCGCACACATTGCCGTGCAGTATTGCAATGGCCACGTTTGTGCAATGTTTCAGGAATATTACACACACAATTGCCGTGGAATATTGCGCATATATTACGATACAACCCACGTGGAACGTTCCTGCAATGTCGACCACAAAATACGGTGCAATGTTGCACTCGTAACGTATGAACGCCGTTCCTGCAACGATCCGCACTGAATACGGAATTACGCGGAACGTTCTTGAAATGTCGGCACACAGAATACAGTCTAAGATTCCACAGGCAACCACTGAGGGAATATATACGAACGTGGACAATATCTGACACAAGTAATTAATACAATTATTTAATTAACACTATAGGGTTTAAACAAATTCTTAAACTATATACAGCAATAAAAGATATTTGTAAAAAAGTGTTACATGACCCAAATACAGCCAGTGTCCCTACCATTGCCATTTAATTTATTATACTTAATAAAAACGTTCCGGAGTGTCAAGTGCATTATATATATACAGGGTGTCCCACCTAAGACTGGACAGCCGGTTTTCTCCTAAACTATTGGAGATAAAAATATAAAAAAAATAGGGAATTGCATCGTTCGAGGGGGCCAATTAATTAGCGCGAACGAATTTTTTTATCGATTATTATTTTAAAAGATACGATGGTCAAGTTCGGTTTTTCAAATGGAACTATTTTTGTTGAACACCTGAGTTGATAGTGCGTTCCAAGACAAATTCAATAAGCTTTAATGTATACACTTTATTTTCACTGGTTTTTAAGATATTGCGCTTGCAAATTTACTGATTTTCACTGGAAGAAAACTGTCTGGTATAGCACGGACCGGGGACGGTCTTACTGGCTCCACGGGTGGCACTGCCTTTTGAAATAGATACCTACGTGCCAAAGGTCTACGCTAGGCCCAAAGGCTGGACAATTTTTTTCCGTCAGAAATGTTACTTAGGTAGGTACATCTGCGGTATATTTATTTCGCACTTGCTTCTACGCTCGGATGGCCGGTTCTTTTGGGAGGGATGCAAGTTCGATTGGTTAGGTTAGGAGGAGTGAAAGTTGCTAGACTAAATTTCAATCATAGGGAGCAGATTGTATCAGAACCATTCGGATCTGCATTCCTCACAAACGTCTGCTCTCTTGAAGCATTGCTCTTCACAGCAATGCCCACCTTCTCTCGCACGGAATACGTTAACGCTTGCTTTTGTTCTGATATTGAAGCTCGTGTTTATACTCGAGAGGACCACGCGCCGACAGCGGGCTACCCCTTTTTTTCCTGTGTCTCTCCACGAGCCGTGTTAACGGTGGATTGTAGGAGCGTAGATATCTGGATGCCAGTTATTGAATTCAAGAGACGATAGAAACATTTTATTACAAAACACACATGCGAATGCACGCTGCGCATTGTCGGAAAGACTGGAAAAATGTGTGTCTTCAACGCAAATGTACTCTTTGCTCCTACGTGTCACTTGCATACGTGTGTTCATGGTCTATTATTTAGTTTATATATTAAAGCAAGCAATGACATGATAATTATTACTGTAAATAACAACAATTATACTGCTGCGATAGGTATACTTGTTTCTAGATACATCATAATTGTAATACACTATATATGCAGATATGTGACACTGAATTATTTAATTTTTTTATCTATAATGCTATCGGCGCACTGGATCGGTCAGATTAAAACAATTATTATCTTAATAAATTAAAATAATACATCAAAGCTATTTTGCAATTAACTAATTATATATATATATATAATTTTCTTCCACAATTTATCAAACGGTAAAATAAACTGCGTAGATTACAATAGAGATCATAGAGTACTACAGATGAGCGTTTCTATTGAGCGATTCCCACTCCTAGCCTTCTTCAAAACTGAGGACACACCAAGGAGGAATTTTGGCAAGGCTAATTGGAGGAAGTTTGAAAAGCTCCTGTGTGCTAATACAGTCATCCAAATTTCAAATAATAGAAATCTAACAACCGAAGAAATAGATACATTTATTGAGGATATAAACCGGAATATAATTTTAGCCATGAACCACTCAGTACCACTTTATAACTTCGACAGAAATATTACTGATAAGTTTACCAATTCTAAGATCCGAGAATTGCGTAAACATAAAAAAAATGTTATTAACATTAATTAATAACCTCATTATAAAAGGCGATAGCTCAGAAACCATTCTGAACCTGATAAAATTCTTAAAAAAAAAATACGTTGAAACAGACTCGCTATCAAATTAAGTTGGCTTTCCAGGAATCGGCGATTGCCGAAGTATCGCTTATATGCCTTGGGTACCTATCCAAGGCCCCTCGGGCCAGTTGGGATTTAACTACCGGTTTCTTTTGTTTAAAACTCAACATCTCGAACTTTAAGGCCTTTTTCGAGGTGATCCCATATAATTTCTGTAAACAGGTTATAATTCGTGTCCGAGGATTAGTCCGGAAATTAATTACGCGATGGCGTCGCAGAGCTACCTTTTGTGTTCGGTTCACAGGTCTAGGTTGATCGCTGTTATGTGATAACCGCGCGTCGTGATTCTTATTCTTCTTCCCGATTTGTGCGGCGCCAAGCAAGTATTGTTATGTCATTTTCCTTTATATCAATTACGTTTCGTTGAGTTTCTTTGCTGATTAGTTGCTACAAGTATTTCTACCTCATTTACTTTCTTTGCCTCGATATTATTTTACGTTTCAATAAAACATATTCCTTGTATTTAAATACTGCGTTAACAATTTCGAAGTTAAAAATGGTATCAATCGATTTGTCTGCACGAGATCGTGCAATCACGCAATCTCTGCATGCTCGTAGGTCAGTAATCCCCTTTGGAACTTAACATTGTACTCTATATTTCGTCCGCAATACTACTGCAAGAAATACATTTTGAATAATCTTAGAAATACTACTTCACCCAGTTCAATATAGATTTGGTAAAGCGTATTCCTTACACGTATTTTCTAGAAATGCAATATAATTTATTATTTATGCATCTATATTTATAAATGTGTGGCGGGCGAGAACGTGAGAGGGCCTGGTGACGTCATCGGGGTTAGAAAGTTCTGGGGGAAAGGGGCCCTTCCGTTGAACGGACCTTGTCCACAGGGGACGTTGCCAGGCGGGTAGTACAGATCGCGCAATATAACTTTGCCTCCGAGCGGCGACCAGCGGCGACTGAGTTGGCCATGACTCGACCGTGCATGCGAGAGAGTCAGACCGTCGGCGTTCTTTTAACGCGTTTCGAAAAACATCCGATCGCACACGGATGGAGACAGCGAAGGAAACGATGACAGCCAACAAAGTAACAGGTCAGTGTGATACTCCATCCGTGCGCGATCGGATGTTTTTCGAAACGCGTTAAAAGAACGCCGACGGTCTAACTCTCTCGCACGCACGGTCGAGTCATGGCCAACTCAGTCGCCGCTGGTCGCCGCTCGGAGGCAAAGTTATATTGCGCGATCTGTAACAAGGGATTCTTCGTTGGCTACGCGACCGAACACTACGCTCAAGTTTACCTTAACCAAAGATCTCTGTTATTTAGTGAATAAACGTTTTGTTAAGTTTACTGTTAATATTGCTTCGATTTCTATCTATTTATTGATCCATTACCCAATCACTTCAAATGCCCAAAAATTCCAATGCGAATTACTGTTATTCGCAATTTTGTTGTAAAAAAATAAGTTCATATGCGTAATCAGCAACCGTAGAAACCCTGGAGTACCGATTTTCTTGCAGATCCAATAATTTTTTAATATGCTCGCCCGCCATATTAGATTCGACATTTTCTTTTAAAAATATTAATGTTCAGATTCGTAATCAGCGACCCCACAAACCACGGAATACCGATTTATTACTAAATTGAAGTACGGTTTTAGATTTCGCCCAGCTGTTGGCTATTTGGGACCACCGTGCACCGCCACTGCACGCACGCTGGCTGGCTGGCTTGCGCAGACCATTGTCGCCGAATTGCTGAACTAAAAAACGAAGCAGCCACCGCAATTTCGTTACTCTTGATTTTCGTCTTAGCTTGTGACATAGAATCACTCATTTATACTTGTATGACTTATTTTCTATTATTTGTTGCCGAAAATACTGCATGCAATATAGTTTACATAAAACACATCTTTGATAAGATTTCTTTTATATTTTTCTTCATTTTGAAATTAGTATTTGAGGGCAAAGGTTTGTGTGATGTTATTATCATAAAACTGAAATTAGCATGGAGTCAAAGAAATATATAGCCCATAATTATTCTTGATCTAGTATGTAAAGAAAAGATGAATATTTACCTGTATTACCGCTGTTTTGTAAACTGCAAGACTTCCGAAGATGTTCAGAGACTTCCGTTACTGACAGACTAACGTCAGATGATGAATTGCAGGAATCCAATTGCGTTGAGTTTTTGCGGGATGTTTGTGCAATTTTTATAGATTCCGATTGCCCAACTAAGTTGTTGTCGTTTTCTTCTTGTTGACTTTCAACCGATAGCGTTGTTCCAAATAACGCCAGGTGTTGGGACCCCGTGGAATCCAGAGCGTGTTCTATACTGGGGCCTGAAGGCACGTCCCACGGACAAACGTCATCGATGGGGCGAACCATTGTTTCCGACGTGCCAACATCCCTGACAACACGAACTTTATTATATGATTTATATTTTACTTTATTCTTTCGACAAAGTACGACGATGTCTTTTGATTAAATGTGTCGGTAGACCATGTACATACATAGTCGGGTAAATGTTTAGATTAGGGGAGGATTCTCCGATTTCAAAGACCTTCACATATGTTGTCAAGGTCATCATTCTGAACAGCATTTCCCTCTAAACTTTTCGGCGCTCGGCTTTGGTTTACGAGATGTTCACAAAAAACTTTACTTAAGACTAGGTAGAACTGCCGACGGTATTAGTATTGGTTGGGGCTGGGTAAGTAAGGGGGGCGCGCGCCCGCTTGCGGGTCGCGTAAAGCAAGGAGTCAATTTACTTTCCGGTCATCCACAGTTAACACTAGAATTTCCGAGGTTAACACATACTCACATCGGTTCGCTACCATGCTTTACGCGGCCGCGCGCCCCCCGCCCTAATCTAACCCAAACCAATACTAATACCGTCGGTTATGAAACTGATTTCAATATATTACGCCGAAAGTTTTTTATTAATATCTCTGAAACTAAGGCGAACTGCCAAAAAGTTTAAAGGGAAATGTTAACCACATATGTCAGGTCATTGAAATCGGTGAGGAGGTAGCTTCTCGCGAGGTTTACTATTTTTGGGTTTATTCACGTATTTTATAAATATTTATCATATAATCAACAATTAGACTTTTCGCGCCCACAAGCGGGCGCCCCCCCCCCCCCGGCCTACCCCCAAACAATACTAATACTGTCGGCTGTGAAACAGTCGTCTGTATAGGTACATTTCAATGTACAATTATGCCAAGTTTTTTGCAAATATCTCGTAAACCAAAGGCGAGCGCCGAAAAGTTTAGAGGGAAATGTTGTTCAGAATGATGAGCATGACACAATATATGAAGCTTATTGAAATCAGAGAATCCTCCCCTAATCTAAACATTTACCCATAGTCGTACTACGTAATGGTCAAAACTGAAAATACGATTTATAAAATTACATCTAGAACACGGTTACATTTACTCATTGTCAAATTCGAATCAATAAAATAATATGCGCTTTGCGAGAGGACGTGCCTCTTTACTAAAAATAAGTGGATGAAATGGAATTATCGCGAAATTAATTGATATAATATAGTTGGTTGAAACCATGAAATTCGACAAGCCTCTATATCTGAGTAGTAGAACTGTGGGGATTCTAACTCAGGTCCGCTGAGGGGAGTGGGTTATGGAGTAGAACTATAGCTTTGGTCCGGGTACCCGTGATACCCGGACACCCGGGCACCCGGGTACCCGTGAGATACTTGGGAAGAAGAAAATTCCCGGGTAGACGCTACCCGAGTAAACTACCCGAGATACTTGAGATATCCAAGAATTTACAGAGTACACGGTGATTCTGAAGCAACGCCTGCCAGAGAGATGCCGTCGGCCACCCCCAGGTCAACTCTCCGTGGTGCCTCACCGAATTTTATGGAATTTGTATTCCTTATGTAAATGTAGTCCGATTTGCATGAAATTTAGTATAATTTTAATCGGAAGAACGCCGGGAATCCATTGATGTCACATTCCTATCGATACAGAACACATCGATAAAGAACGTTTTAATATACTGTAATGAATATTTTACCCTCGATTCACTGCGGTCGACCGAGGATTCATACCTGTTTCAGAAAAAAAATTCTTTAAAGGAAAATGTTATTCAGAATGACGACCTTGACAACATATGTGAAGATCATTGAAATCGGCGAAGGCCCAGTTCACCGGCAAGTTTACCGTGCTATCCTGTTGTACACTAAATAAAATGTGCGTCAAACTGCATGTGTCCTAAAGTGTTTGTGTCCTAAATTGTTTGTGTCCTAAATCGCATGTGTCCTATAAATTGTATGTGTCCTAAATCGCATGTGTCCTAAATTGTATGTGCACTATAAAACGCATGTGTTTTAAATCGCATGTGTCCTAAATCGCATGTGTCCTAAATTGTATGTGCGCTACAAATTCGATTGTGTTTTAAATCGCACGTGTCCTAAATTGCATGTGTCCTAAATCACATGTGACCTAAATTGTATGTGTTTTAAATCGCATGTGTCCTAAATTGTATGTGTCCTAAATCGTATGTGTCCTAAATTGTATGTGCACTACAAATTCGATTGTGTTTTAAATCGCATGTGTCCTAAATTGCATGTGTCCTAAATCACATGTGTCCTAAATTGTATGTGTCCTAAATAGCATGTGTCCTAAATTGTATGTGTCCTAAATCTCGTGTGTCCTAAATTGTATGTGCACTATAAAAACGAATGTGTAGTAAATTGTATGTGCATTACTTTCTGTGCACTATTTTGATGTGTCCTAAATTGCTTGTGTAGTTTTGTACTGTGTAGTTTTGATATGGAGCCACCCAATTTTTTTGTTGATGCCATAATGCAATTTTTGAGGGTGAAGTCACCTCTTGAAAAAAATGCAGACTTTTCTTTTGCGTGGAATATCTCGAGAACGGTGAGAGATATCGAAAATAAGTTTAAACAGAAGGTACACCGTTTTCTTACATCTACAAAACAGCCTGAAAATAATTTTTGAAAAATCCAATTTTTTCAAGTTACCCCCCAACACCAGCCCTTAAAATTAAATTGTTGTACTTTGTAAATATATGTTGAAATACCTGTGGATATTCTGTTTTCATACATATAAATAGTTTAAGTGTTATATTTTTCTTTGCATACGAATAAAACCTCTATTACCGAATTTGAAGTCCATTAGCAGTTTCCATTAATAAAATGGCTTCTTAACGATATATTTAAATTATTATTTATATAAAGTTTTGACAGCTTTCAATTATTTAAGCAACACAGTACGTATCTAAATTGCATTCAAGGTAAACCATTATGACAACAGCCCATTCGTATATGCATTACTTGAAGTGTAATCTTATTAGAAAATTTTGGAAACCACAGGATAAATAAACAGTGCGTGAAGATTTACAATGACTTTGCAAAATGTATATGCTATCATTAAAATAACGCAGAATTGCAAGGATATCGATAACCTTGTCGAACCTTTCATTTTGCATAATGCGTATGTATATGAATTTTAAATGATTGTAATTCAATTTTACTTGCCTACCCCACTAATAACATATATATAAAATTACAGTTAAATATTATAATATTACATTAAAGTTATTAATATTAAATTTAATAATAACATTATAGCAATTTACATTAATGAAGTGGTTGCATAAAGCAATATTTAAACATTTGCAGTCTTTTTTTGTACATGCTGTATTGTTTAAGTATACATTGGAAGAATTAACTAATAGAAAACAATAGATATATTGGAATTTACGGTTTGTAATTGGTACAATAATGATATTCTTCATCGAAATGATTAAAACAAAAATACTTGCCACACCATACACATCTCATAAAAGCCGACTCCCCACAAATACTATATGTGAGTATAAGCTTTTTATTTCTGAAGAAACAGAAATCTGCAGGATTTTGAAATTCGTTGGGATGCGTTTCAAGATACCCGCTTTTAGGGGTACCTAATATTACATCCAAGCTAAAACTCATAAAAGCTGAACCGCTACGATAAATAAATAATGCGTGAAGATTTACAATGATTTTGCATCATTTTCATTGTAACTGATAATATTTTTGTGCCACGTCCAGTTTTCGGTAAACACTTTTAGGCACTCGCGTCTTTTGATTGTTATAAATATTCCCGAGGGTGTAGCTAACGATATTTACATTTTTGGCAGCACTCAGTTTCCTTTCAATTGACAAAAAATGAGCGATCATTGTTTGAAAGGCTTTTCTTTAAAATGACGTCGATTAATGTTGCCAACGCAATAAACATGTTAGCCACTATGTTTCAAATTGCATGTATAATACAGACACATCAACTTGGTAGAAACGGAAGTGCACAATGAAAATCGTGACATTATAAAACAGTTTCAAAACATGTATTCCCTACCATTAATTGAACATGATTATGTGCTCGATTTTGCCGATCCAGCAGATCCACATGGTGCACAAGTTGTAGAGCACATTATGCCTGTAGGAAAATAAGAAGACAGTTTTTACCCTGCAGAATGTACTGTTGATGATGAAGGTGGAAAAGTTGACTTAAGTTATAAGAGAAAAGCAGTAACGTTTTGGAAATGCGAAAATATGGCACGTCGATCGCTTTCCAGTGTACAGAAAAATGATCGCATTGTTAAATGTTTGCAGCAGCTGTACAGGTGGGAGGCGAGTGTAGAGAGAGATGAAACAAATGCAGATAAATTTGCATTTATTGCGGAATATGTTCTGCAAAAGTTTGAAGAAACTTGTGACAGAAGATCTATTGTTCATGACATGAATTTAGAATTGTGGGCCTTGGAGGCAAGAAACCAAGTGGGCCTATCCCAATTCGTGGCAGGTAAATGGTGGATTTGGAACTTTAACACTGCGCATACAATTGTGTCCCGCAAGATAACAACATTCAGGATGCAATTTACGTTTGAAGATATTGAAAATATCAAAAATATCGCAGAATTGTTTGTTTCTCGCGTAAAGTCTAACATCCCAGCTGTCCGTGTTGAAGAAATTTATAATGCAGACGAGACTGGCTTCAACCTTGAAATACATTCTGGGCGAACATTGGCGAAATTAGGAGTGAAAACGGTAGAAGCGACGATTCAATCGGTATCTTCAACAACACATAGTTACATCATAATGCCTATTATATCAGCAAGCGAGTGTCGTCTTTCACCACTATACATAGTTTTGAAGGAATCTACAGGAACACTTGGTCCTATAGTGTAAAGAACTATTCCTTCTGGTTAATTTATACATCAGAGCTTTAAAGTCAGGAAAACTCACGCACGTACATTTTAAAACTTGGTTTAGCGAAGTGTCTCTACCGAATATTGGCGGTGGAAGGATGCTCCTACTCGACTCCTGGGCGGGACACTGTCCAAATGAGTTACAGCAGTTGATTCCACAACACAAGGAAGTAACATTTTCAATGATTAACTATGAGTAACTCGAAAAAAATTTATTTTTATAATTTTCGGAAATTCCAGGTTACCCTACGTCCCTTGTGTACACCCCCGCGCTCGGCTCTGACCCGTAGTGGCCAACATTTGGAGTGCGAATCGTGGCTCGATTTACGACACGCGCGCCAGCGAAACTATTTTTGAAAAAGTCGTTTGCCGTTTGCTTGCAAGACTTGGACAACGTATGCTTTTTCCCTTTGAAACTTTCGTTTATGGTTTAATGGCGTTTGAGGGTACTATAAATCTTGAGTTTCCGAAGGATCCACGATGTGAGGACTGGCGGCCTGCAACCACCCGCGTCTTACACTTCCGGCCTGGAGGAAATTTCGCTACATTGTCAAACTTCCGTGAGGACTGTCTTCCTCGCCATTTCGCACTCCCGTTCTTGAAAAAGCACGCCAATGGCGCGATTTGGTGATTCAGAAATTACCTGATTGGTTCACACCGACGCGCTGGGTTAACCAATTAGGATACATAAGTCTTGTATCGCGAGAGTTTTCCCTAGAAATAAGAAGTCCGTTGAAAGTTAGTCCGCATCAGGCTTGCCAGATGCGAATGCACATGACCTAGTAAGGTAAGTAATACCGGATGATTCTCTCGCTAGAGTCCTCAAAGTCAATGGTGCCGGCACAAACGCGCCTCGCTGAATGTCGAGGCCTTCGATTCTCGAGCTCAGAGGGGCCATACAATGGTGCGCACTAAGAACTGATGAATCTGAAGTTCTGCATTTTTCATCAGATATTTACGAAATTTACGTCAATCGATTCCTTATGTTTTCCGATGAAAATGGCTCCAAAAACGACATAATTTGGACCTTAATTAAATATACTACATGAAAAATTGATTTGTACAATGTAAAATTAGCTTCGTTAAAAATAGGCCTATTTACATGACATTTGGTATGATTATCATCGGAAAACATAAGGAATCGATTGGTTCACTGTCATATCGGTTCGATGAAGAATAAAGAATTTTTTAAAGGAGATCGACGATTGTGATAGAGCAGGCTTGGAGCGCCTCAGGCCCGTACCATATGAACCGCGCGTGGCGCGTTGACAAAACAAAAACGCATCGACAATCATGCTCTCTAAGACGATATGGAAACCTATTGATAAAATGTGGCCTTAATACGCCACGCGCAGTTCACGTGGTACGGGCCTGAGACGCTCCAAGCTGCTCGGTCATCGCGGGGGTCAAGACGTGCGGCGTGAGAAAGGAGACTTCGCCTTTGAAAATCGGTCGCGAAGGTCACTTAGTTTCCAAGCCTGTGTTAGAGAACGTGGGCTTATGAGGATATACGAATCGGACCGCCAAGCTTCTGCCGGCAACATCTCAGCAGACGACAGTAAGAACTCGTGACGCCGTAGAGAATAGTCTAGGGGTAATCCGCGCATATATAGAGCTATACAGAACTCGTGACGTAGTAGAGAATAGTCGAGGGGGAATCCGCGCATATATAGAGCTATACACGGTTATTCACTTAACTCTGGCCGCGCTCGTGCGAATAGAGATGAGAATGGCAATAACGCTACAAGCATTCTTACTACTACAATCATATGTCGATACATCCGCCATCTATGCGCTGTTGCTAAAAACGTCGGGTTATGTAGATGTCAGTAGAGGGCACAAGTCGCTTTTGGTTGGCCACCCAGAGGACTTTACATTTGACGTAAACGACGGAGGAGAAAACGACAGCCGTGTTAACAGAGCTACGCAATGGCTTGTGGTCTGTCTTGATGACAAATTTGTGACACTCCAGGATATGACGAAAGTGCTTAATCGCAGCGTAAATAGCGAGAAGTTCCCTGTCATAGATACTGTATAATTCTTTTCAGCAGGACTTAATTTATGGGAAAAGAATCCGACGGGTTTCCATTGGTTGCCCTCTAGTTGCTCCACAGTTGCTCCGACAGCTATGTCAGAGGCATCAGTAGTTAAAGCTAAGGGTGCTGATAGTGGCATGAAGCCGTGGCGGTGATAGCTCTCTCTCTGCAGTCGGCAGAATTGGTCTTGTCGATGTTCTTTGAGCTTTTCAGGTAATCAGTGAGGAGGGCTTGGAGATTGGCTAGTCCTGAAATGCATTGTCGGAAATAGTTGATCATCCCCAGGAAGCGGCGAAGCTCTGACACGGTCTCAGGTTTTGGATACTCCAGAATGGCTTGGACTCAGTCTTGTGTAAGGATCAAACACAAAGACACACGAAATGAGAAGAACGCAATCGTTTCGACAGAACAAACAGCACTTTATTATTTATCGCACTTTTGGCCGAAGGATTTACCCTTTAAACCACCCACCGCCAAGAACGTAAACAGTCTCAAAACCGAGGCATCTAATCGTGACCGCGTGCTGCAAGAAGCGTCGATCGTGACGGCTTGCCTGCACTTCCATCTCGCAACGTTTCTGTAGAGACTCTGTCGCCGAAAAACCCGATCGGCAGACACCGGCTCTGCTGATCTCTACTAGATCGACAGGAGGCAACGCAGAGAGTCTTACACCTGAAATGGTTTGTAGCCATGCTGATTGATTACATAACTCAAGAATGTAGCCTCAGGTTGTCCCAATTGACACTTTGCTGAGTTGCTGGTGAGTCCGTGGTCCTGTAGGCGCTGGAATACTGCAGCAAAATGTTTTGTTGTGTGCGTCTGGTGACTCCGAGATCATAATAATGTCATCAATGTAGCAAAAGAAAAAGTTCAGGTCTCTGAAAACAGTGTCAATGTACCGCTGATATGTCTGTGAGGCATTGCGTAAACCGAATGATATTCCCATGTATTCGTATAAACCGAACGGTGCGATGATGGCTGTTTTCGCGATGTCCTCTTCCGCCATGGCGATCTGGTGGTAAGCTCTGATGAGATCCAGTGTGGAGAAGATGCGTTTCCCATGGAGACTCACAGATCCTGTATGGACGGTGGCGGGTATCGATCAGATACGGGTGATCCTAGAGCCACTGGACTCAAAGAGATGCCGCCTGGCACACCGTGGCGAGGACAACACCCACAGTGCCTCACCGAATCTCGAAAGAGTTAGAATACCATTAAGAAGTGAGAAATGTTCTGGATATCCGCATTTCTCATGAGATCTTTGCGAAAATGACGTCAATCGATCCCTTATGTTTCGCCGACGAAACTAACACCAAGAACAACGTAATTCGGACTATATTGAAGGAAATTCCATGAAAAATTGATTTACATAATTGCAAGCTAACTTCGTTGAAAATAGTCCAATTTGCATGACATTTGGTATGATTCTAATCGGGAAAACGCGAGGAATCCATTGGCGTCAGTTCCCTTTCGATACGGTGACGAAAAGAATTGCTTAATACAACCGTAATCAATATTTCACCCTCGAGTGCGGGGTGCCGACCACGAATTCATACCTGTTTCAGAAATAAACCATGGTAACTTTAGTAAAAAGAAAAGATTTCAAAAATTTAAGAAAAACATTGTATCCAAACTCTTCGCAATGACGAAAACTGTACTTCAATAACTGGCATTAGCACCACCCAAAGTGCGCCACGAGTTGGCGCATGCGCGGTCGGACCTACACTTCACTGTGCATGCGCCAACACAGCAAGACGAGACGCTACGCCACAGCCTACTACTCACGCAACAACTTGCTACTTTAAATTCGACTTTTAGCGAACTTCTTTTTTTGCACCGAATTATGCCCTGACGTCACCTAACTGACAAGGGAAGTGTATCCATGTTATCCTATATACCAAATACTGTTCACAAAGTGTTAATACATTCCTACGAAATTAAATAATATTTGGGCAATCTTCCAATCGGCTAATTGGGTGAAGGACCCATGATGCCAGAAATAAAAGTTACAAAAAGTAAAGAAAAGATTGTACGCACAAAATATTCTCATTGCAATACAAACGAAGATGTTTTAAACTTTTTATTGATTTCTTCAGATCCAGTACTAGTGTTTTATAAAGTAGCTTCATAAGATTCAACACTTTGATTGGAAAAAGCGGCATGTTGAATTTTTGTTCTATTCTTGGGATTGACGCCCACCGAATTCACAGGGGGCACGTCCCCTCTTTGAGGAAGGGTGCTTCCAATGTGTGTTGCATAATTAAAATATAACAACAATTATCTTCATATTACTTTCTCGTCTTTATGTAGAGACGCGGTAGCGTCTCGACGCCAACTACATGTTTCGACACCATGTATATGTCGACTGTCGCTGCTACGTATCTTTTACTTGAAACACTGCTATTCCAACCTTACCTGAAACTTATTTCAATAATATCTTATCACGCCTGCAATATTTTAAAGGCATTTTTCTTATGTAAACCGCATATATGCTTTCGAATAAGACCAAATTCAATAAAATCGGTCCACACATGACAGAGATATCGTAATATAGTCTCATGGATCAGTCGGAAACGGTAAGATTTTTCTTCTGATTCTTCTTCTTCTCCAACCAAATTTTCGTCAACATAATACGTATTCGCGTTACATGCACACCTTCAGCCAAAACGAACCAATACATGTTTGGTTCGTCAATCGCTATCTTCACTATGCAATCTACTCCAAATTTTGACAGCTTATAGTCAGGTTATAACCTGGCGAGTGTCAAATAAGGTAAGTTGTCAAAATTTGAGATGCCACGTGTTTTTACAAATATGTATCATTGTACCATTGAATTGCAACCAAAATGTAGTTTCAAACACAAGGTAAGTTGGTCAAATTTGAATTGCATCATGTTTGTATATCATCAAACTGTGTTTTATTTGTAACTAAACTGAGGATTATATGTATATGTAGATAATCGAAGCGTAAAATGATGCTGTGACCTACGTCAGGCTATGTATGTACGCATAATTTTGCAGGAAAGATTTCGTATACATACTGATTCAGTTATTTTGATGCATAGACACCTTCGCTAATGCATCAATTTAATTAGTGTTTCTTGTTTCAATAAAGAATTATAAATTTTGTAAATAAATTATACCCTATAAAAAACTTCAAAAAAGTAAAAAAAATACGCCAAGTAAGTAGTAGGGAAGGCGGGTTCTAACGCAGGTCCTCTGAGTGGAGAGCGGGGGTGGGGGGAAGTGATGGCGCGCGGGGGAGTGCGGTGGAAGAACTGTTGGCGCGGGGAGCGGGGAGTGGGAACCTGGTTGGGCCCACTCGAACCGCGGAGTGGGGGGAAACCATAATCGTGGAGGGTATCAGTCCTAATTGAGCCGCCGCGGAGACGTCTCCAGACCTGGCCCGCCGCCGGAAATTTTTTCAGAGGGAGTGAGTGGCCTTGGCCCACCCCCGAAATTTTTTCAGACCCGATCCGCCGTCAGAATTATTTTTCCAAACTAATATGCAGCAGAAATTTTCCCCCAACGCAGAGAAATAATTTTGAATCAACGATATCGAACCAATATGTAGCAAAAATACATTCTATGGCCAACAATTTTTCAAAATGTTTCTGATTTTAACATCGCAGCGTATCGCGCGATTACGCGTAATTTGAATCCCAGAAGACAGCCGTGTGGGATGACGTCATTTGGCGGCGTGAAGAAGGCACGAATCATAGAAAGAATTATGCGGCGTCAGCAGAAATTGGCGAGGAGAGAAGGAGGAAGACGGATAAGTAAATGGAGAAATGATATGTTTTAAGGAATTTATTCAAAATTAAAAGAATATAAAAATACAATATACAGGGTGTCCCATCTAAGACGAGACAGCCGGTTTTCTCCTAAACTATAGGAGATAAAAATATAAAAAAAATAGGCAATTGCATGGTTCGAGGGGGCCAATTAATTAGCGCGAACGAATTTTTTTATCGATTATTATTTTAAAAGATACGATGGTCAAGTTCGGTTTTTCAAATGGAACTATTTTTTTTGAACACCTGAGTTGATAGTGCGTTCCAAGACAAATTCAATAAGCTTTAATGTATACACTTTATTTTCACTGGTTTTTAAGATATTGCGCTTGCAAATTTACTGATTTTCACTGGAAGAAAACTGTCTGGTATAGCACGGACCGGGGACGGTTTTACTGGCTCCACTTGTGACACTGCCTTTTGAAATAGATACCTACCTGCCAAAGGTCTACGCCAGGCCCAAAGGCTGGACAATTTTTTTCCGTCAGAAATGCTACTTAGGTAGGTACATCTGCGGTATCGAGAAGCGCACCGTTACTTTTATTTCGCACTTGCTTCTACGCTCGGATGGCCGGTTCTTTTGGGAGGGATGCAAGTTCGATTGGTTAGGTTAGGAGGAGTGAAAGTTGCTAGACTAAATTTCAATCATAGGGAGCAGATTGTATCAGAACCATTCGGATTTGCATTCCTCACAAACGGCTGCTCTCTTGAAGCATTGCTCTTCACAGCAATGCCAACCTTCTCTCGCACGGAATACGTTAACGCTTGCTTTTGTTCTGATATTGAAGCTCGTGTTTATACTCGAGAGGACCACGCGTCGACAGCGGGCTACCCCTTTTCTTCCTGTGTCTCTCCACGAGCCGTGTTGACGGTGGATTGTAGGAGCGTAGATATCTGGATGCCAGTTATTGAATTCAGGAGACGATAGAAACATTTTATTACAAAACACACATGTACTATAATTAAAGTAAATCGTATTCCTCTCGGGCAGGAGTACTGATAATGATCGAACTTGCGCCCCACTTCGCGCAGACCAATTACACGGAGGGTAGTCGGGTCACACACTGCCCAAATGATACAGGGTAATTCTGGAGCAACGCCCGTCAAGGAGATGCGCTGGTACCCCGTGGCGAGGACAGACCTTCGCATTGCCTCACCCGATTTTTATGGTTTTTTTCCGGAAAAAGGTACGAATCCTACGCCGAACGTAGCGAATTGAAGTCGACCCTCCGCAGTCGAGGGTGAATTATCCATTACAGCGTATTAAGAAACCCTTTTCTTCGTCGTATCGAAAGGGAAGTGGTGCCAATGGATTCCTTATGTTTTTCTGACGAAAATCATACCAAATGTCATGCAAATCGGACTACTTTGACACAAGCTATTTGTATTCCTATGTAAAAGTTGTCCGATTTACACGACATTTGGCATGATTTTCATCGGAAATCCCCAAGGAATCCATCCGCGACACTTCCATATCCATACGATAAAGAATAAAGAATTATTTTATTTCCTAACCAGATACAGGGTAATTATGGAGCGGCGCCCGTGAAGGAGATGCGGCGGCCTGGTACCCCGTGGCGAGGACAACCCCTCGCAGTGTCTGACCGAATTTTATGGCTTTCCACCCGCGAAGGGGTCCGAGTGCCTAATAGGGAGTGAGAAATCTTCGACTTGCGCATTTTTCATCAGATCTTTGCAAAACCGACACCTATCGATTCCTTATGTTTCGCCGATGAAGCTGATACTAAGAACGACGTAATTCGGACCATAATGAAGGAAATTCCATGGAATATCGATTTATGTCATTTCAAGCTGACTTGACTTGGGCAAAAATAGTCCGATTTACATGAAATTTGGTATGATTTTCGTCAGAAGAACATGAGGAATCCATTGGCACCACTTCCCTTTCGATACGACGAAGAAAAGGGTTTCTTAATACGCTGTAATGGATAATTCACTCTCGACTGCGGAGGGTCGACTTCAATTCGCTACGTTCGGCCTAGGATTCGTACCTTTTTCCGAAAAAAGCCATAAAATTCGATGGGCACTGCGGGGTGTTGTCCTCGCCACGGGGTGACGGGCGCAGCACCAGAATCAGCCTGTACCTACCTTTTTAGGAAATAAAACAATTCGTTATTCCTTATCGTATGGATATGGAAGTGTCGCCGATGGATTCCTTGGGGTTTTCCGATGAAAATCATGCCAAATGTCGTGTAAATCGGACAACTTTTACATAGGAATACAAATAGCTTGTGTCAAAGTAGTCCGATTTGCATGACATTTGGTATGATTTTCGTCAGAAAAACATAAGGAATCCATTGGCACCACTTCCCTTTCGATACGACGAAGAAAAGGGTTTCTTAATACGCTGTAATGGATAATTCACCCTCGACTGCGGAGGGTCGACTTCAATTCGCTACGTTCGGCGTAGGATTCGTACCTTTTTCCGGAAAAAAACCATAAAAATCGGGTGAGGCAATGCGAAGGTCTGTCCTCGCCACGGGGTACCAGCGCATCTCCTTGACGGGCGTTGCTCCAGAATTACCCTGTATCATTTGGGCAGTGTGTGACCCGACTACCCTCCGTGTAATTGGTCTGCGCGAAGTGGGGCGCAAGTTCGATCATTATCAGTACTCCTGCCCGAGAGGAATACGATTTACTTTAATTATAGTACATGTGTGTTTTGTAATAAAATGTTTCTATCGTCTCCTGAATTCAATAACTGGCATCCAGATATCTACGCTCCTACAATCCACCGTCAACACGGCTCGTGGAGAGACACAGGAAGAAAAGGGGTAGCCCGCTGTCGACGCGTGGTCCTCTCGAGTATAAACACGAGCTTCAATATCAGAACAAAAGCAAGCGTTAACGTATTCCGTGCGAGAGAAGGTTGGCATTGCTGTGAAGAGCAATGCTTCAAGAGAGCAGCCGTTTGTGAGGAATGCAAATCCGAATGGTTCTGATACAATCTGCTCCCTATGATTGAAATTTAGTCTAGCAACTTTCACTCCTCCTAACCTAACCAATCGAACTTGCATCCCTCCCAAAAGAACCGGCCATCCGAGCGTAGAAGCAAGTGCGAAATAAAAGTAACGGTGCGCTTCTCGATACCGCAGATGTACCTACCTAAGTAGCATTTCTGACGGAAAAAAATTGTCCAGCCTTTGGGCCTGGCGTAGACCTTTGGCAGGTAGGTATCTATTTCAAAAGGCAGTGTCACAAGTGGAGCCAGTAAAACCGTCCCCGGTCCGTGCTATACCAGACAGTTTTCTTCCAGTGAAAATCAGTAAATTTGCAAGCGCAATATCTTAAAAACCAGTGAAAATAAAGTGTATACATTAAAGCTTATTGAATTTGTCTTGGAACGCACTATCAACTCAGGTGTTCAAAAAAAATAGTTCCATTTGAAAAACCGAACTTGACCATCGTATCTTTTAAAATAATAATCGATAAAAAAATTCGTTCGCGCTAATTAATTGGCCCCCTCGAACCATGCAATTGCCTATTTTTTTTATATTTTTATCTCCTATAGTTTAGGAGAAAACCGGCTGTCTCGTCTTAGATGGGACACCCTGTAGATGGAATATAATTTAACTTTTTTTTTTGCTACGAGCATCATGTACAATATCATTGATGACGCATGCTAACAGTTCACAATCGACAAGAAATTCACCGCCGAAATATTCACTATCACGTATGATTTTAGCAGGACGATACGTATCTAATGTTGCGCAGGCAACATCGCTGTGTTGTAGCACATTAACAAAATTTAAAAATTTCGTCTGCACAAGATATGCAGTTTCACACAATTGCGAATGCACATGGCCCATACACAGCACAAGATTAAATAAAAATGTTACTGTGTCCAGTTTGAAATACACCGACTTATTATGTAGGCTGTGTTCCAATTCACGCATACTGCGCATGAAATTGGTGGCACCGTATTGGTGGCATCGTACGATTCCGTAGAATTTTTCTCACTTACCACCAATACGATGCCACTTCCGGTGCAGCGAGCGGTGCAGTGACTGCTTCTCCTTTGAATTTCTGCGATTGCTTGAGATAGTCTTTATAATTGGAGGCGAGAATCATAGAAACAATTATGCGGAGTCGATAGAAATTGGTGAGGAGAGAAGGAGGAATATAGGCAAGTAAATAGATTGTAATGTATGTAAAATGATTATATATTGTTACATTAATTGAAAAATAGAAATATAAAAAGAAAAAATATAAAAATAGAAAATAAATAGTCTCTCGGCATAACCATATCCCCCCCCCCCCCCTCTCTCTCTCGCTTTCTCTGTCTGTCTCTCTCTCCCTCCCTCCCACCCTATTATCTCCTGTAGAATAGCCAAGTTGTTCCCCTCTCTTCTTATTACCTCTGTCCAATTCCTGCCACTCTCTCCACTTACATCACATGCTTCAATCACGCGTTTCACTGTTTCTTCCTCTTTCTTACAAAGCCTACATACACTTTCTTCTTTCATTAGCCAATATTTACTTCTATTATTAGCGGAATGTCGGTCTGCAACTAAGGTGGCAGATCATTTTTCGTTGTTTTATGGTTTCTGTTATTGTGGCTGTTATTTATTCTTGGCGTAATAGTTGTGTGCGTTACAAAGCTATGCATAGAGCAATACGAGATGAAGCTATCGAGAAAATGAATAATAAAACTCCTGAATGTTTTCGCAGCTAATGCACACCTATTCCGATGCATGTATTTCTACGCTAAGAACTCGGTTTGGCCTACACGTCAGCAGCTTGGTGCTATCCCTACCACTTCTGGCTCCCTCTCGGGAGCGAGATGGAACGAGTGCGAGTCAGATAACGTTGAGAAAAGCAGCACCGAGGCAGGCAAGCGGTATGGTGGGAGAATACCCTTCACGAAACTCACCGGCCAATATATTTGAATCCGACCTTAGTACCCTTAAAGGGGTAGACACGTCACGTGACCTGGCCGATTTGGCCGGTCGGTATTACAGCAGGATTTTTCTGCACAGAAATGGTAATACCGATAGATCGATGATTGCCCGGTAAACGCGAGAGGGAGCTGTTTGCTATTTCTGTATTCTATTGTGAATAAGGAAAGAAATTCTCAGCTGTTGCGTTGTACTTATAAAAATTTAAACGGAAAGTCGGCTGGTACTGCAAACGTAGAAAATTCATTGTACATTTTAATTACTTGAAATGTGCTTATGCTACAATATTCTACGATAGCAGTAAGGAATTATAAGTGAAAAGGGAAAATAGATGAGGGGATGTCCCCAGAAAATGAAGTTTGTTAGGTTAGACATTTTTTTACTAGCAAAGCACCGAAACAGAACATGAAATACACTTATTACACGTCCTATGCAGAAAGCAGTTATGAACAAACATTATATATAAAATTGTACGGAATCGATTGACGTCACATTTGCAAAGATCTGATTAGAAATTGCAGAACTTCAGATTCGTCACTGCTTAGCGTGCAACATTGTATAGTCCCGCTGGTTTCGAGCGTCGAAGCCCACGAAATTCAGCGAGACACATGATTGTTGGCGAGCATCGCGTTTGACGACTCTAGCTAGAAAATCACGCCGTATGAATGCTAAGAATGCTCAGGTTGCCAAGCCGACCTGAAATCAAATTGCCCGCTCATGGCGGTCATGCTTGTAGCCCGAATCGAGTCTCGGGATCCCGAAACCGTCGGGATCTCGAGCAATACGAAACTATCGGGACCCCGCCCGATCCCGCCCGAAATTTTCCGACCCGTCCCGAGGGCCGAGAATCCGAGCCGCGGGACGATCCGCACACTCCTACCTATTCGTAACGCGTATTCTCTCAGCCAGAAGTGGTGGGGATAGCGCCAAGCTTCTGTCATGTATAGGCCAAACCGAGCTGCAGCGTAGAAATACACGCATCAGAATAGGTGCGTTTTAGGCCTTAGCTCCGAAAAAATTCAGGAGCTTTATTGGTCAGAACATTGATTCTTTCTCGATAGCTTCACCTCATATTGGTCTACGCGTAACTTCGTGACGCACATATGTACTACGCTGACAATAAGAATAAATAACAGCCTCACGGCTACGTTCAGACAGGGCCGAGCAGCATTCCCGTTACCCCACCATACCCTTCGGTGGCTAGGGAACTCCAACTGACAAATCCACGATCGTCAGATGGTGATGGCTGATTTCTCCTCGATCGCTGTTCGCGAAAACGAATCGACCGGCCAATATATTTGAATACGACCTTAGGATAAAGATATAATGAAAGATGAAAAATTATTTGAAGCCAAAGATGAAAGGCCTTCGAATAAACAAAGGAAACTAATAAATACCCGAAGCTAAATAGAATTTTAGATTGAGGGTACACAACCCTCCCCCCAAACCTCGTGTCGATCGGCCACTGGGGCCATTCGGAAGTATATTCTTTTAATTAAATAATGCCCATCTTTGCATAGGAGCGTAAAGAATTACAAAAAAAATCAAGGAGTTAATTGTTGACCGATTTGGAGACTTTTCCTTGTTATATGTTATATACAATAGTCGGAAGAATAATAATAAAAACAATAATTGCAAATAATTGCTGTAACTTCCACATTCTGAAAATATGATATCAGTAAATTACTTCTTCCAGTGTTATTAAAAAATTCCAATCTCTTTTTTTATTTGAAATAATATGGGCATATAATTATAACATATATTCGGCAGCGGTGATGTAAAACAGTAAAAGCGTGAATTTAGTAAATGTACACAGTTTCCAACAGTTTCTAGTCAATGTATGCCTAAAATGCATATAATCTAACCTACAATCGTCCAAAAATACATATATTGACTGTATCACGCTTTTGCTGTGGCGCATGTATCCAGCTAACGCTTCAGTTTTGCTATGACTCCACGTTGGCAGTCCTCCCGAGTAGGCGCCATCTCGTATCCACCAGCTCAACTAAATTTGTCACGTGACTTGCTCTGTATTATCGCCAATATGGCGGAACTCGTATTTGGGAACGCAATCACGGGCTGACGTTGTTTGTCCTTATATGACCAGATTTTGGGCTGGGTGAGGTCTCATTCGAAAGAGGAAAGTTCAGTGCAGAACGCTCTGCTCATCGTTTGAGTCACAAAACTCTTTTAGTGACCTAAAAATACTTGGATTCTTGCGGGTGTGTTTTGTCGACTTTTGCTCTACTTTGAACACTCGTATTATTAGATATCAACACAATCTCGTCGAACCATGGCCAGAGCGCGCTGCACTGAACCTTCCTCTTTCGAATGAGACCTCGCCCAGCCCAAAATTCGATCATATAAGGACAAACAACATCAGCGCGCAAACCCATGTTTCGGGCCAGATTATGTCGGTATACAGAGCGCTGCATTACCCGTGTCTACTCCCTTAACGCATCTTGGAAGTATGCTGGTTAGACGCACTTTGACGCTGAAGCAGAACGTATCGAGTAGTATCTTATATTAAACGAATAAGCAATTGATTAAAAATGAAATGTACTGTGTCTAACTGTAAGAATTTTTCCAGAAATACGAAGTTACATGTTCTACCGAAGGACAAGGAGGTAAGATCGTACTGAAAACCATTTTGTAATTCTATTCGTAGTGATGGGGTAATATGAAACCCCAGCTTACCTCTGTTACAGAATTAACCGTGTATTTATTGTTTTTTCCGCACGGTGGCATCTAAATCAATTGAGCGTCTTCAAGCAGTCTTCCGGCAAGCGAAAGACCCCAGGTTCAATTCCCGGTCAAGGCATCCGATCGGGAGTCTCTTTGTCTCTGATATCCCCGAATACTAGTCGCTAACGCCCAGCCACGTTTATAACTTTTTATCAATTTAAACAGTGAAATTTAAAAATATTTTTCGAATTTATTTTTTATCGCGCGATACAGTGGAATAGGTCTACAGGGGATACCACTAACAAAAAAAAGAATCGATAATAGTACCCCGTGGATGATGTGGAAACCTACTGTGGGATCAGGAACCCCCATAGAATAAAAGGGAGCCCGGACTAAGAGTCCAGGGAGAGTCGGCGTAGCCGTGGTGGCAAACGCAACTGATGAGCACGCGGGCGGCTCGGGTTCGATCCCCGACGCCCTGACTCTTTTTTCCGTGGCTCCCGAACACGTAGGAATTACCTCATCTATTCCTACACTACTGATACGGGTGTCGTCCTAAAGGGCGGTTAAAGGTCCGTTTATACAGCCACCGAGCCGAACCGTCCGTGCCGGGCGGAATCTCTATGCTAAAGCTTGTGGAGAGCTCGGAGCCTCTGAGCCATCCGGGGCGTCCGGGCCCGGCCGTGCTCGGCGGCTCCTCGTCGCCCGCTGGGCCCGTGCTCGGTGGCCACTCGTTGAGACGACTGGAGTGCGTGCCCTGTCGAAGTGCAACGCTGCTAGATTTTATGCTCCCAACACGTAGGGTAAATCCGAGAGACGCGGTCGACCTAATATTAAATGGCTATTAAAACTAATAAAGTAAAATTATTTATGAGTGAATACAATAACAGATTCATTGATATTTAATTTGTTTACGCTAAACAAGTAAAGAACACATGAAAGAAAAAGTGAACTACCTACTGGCGGTTAGTAAGGCAAATGAATACAAAAGTAAAGAAATAAACTAAATAAACAAAAATAATAAAAAAATCATAACTCGACCATCTCACCTTTCTGCAGCGAGAGATGGTCTTCTCGTTAGCTTTCAGAGGAAGAGTTAATATGGCCAAATACTTTGCCTGCATTGGCCCTCAATATCTCTACTATCTTGTTATCCCAAACATTAAACGGAAATAAACTTAGAAGTATATTTTAAATACGATTCTGTACACCACTGGTTGAGAAAAGAGGTTAAATGTAACCTCAATTTATCTTTTATAGCCTATAAATAAATAAAAAAACACAGAAGGAAGCGAAATGACGCTATTCATTCAACTGTTTGGCTTCTCGAGAAGTAATTCGTCTGCACTTTAACGTGCTTTTCCGTATACAGTCTGAAATATGGCGACTCGACCAACTTTCCGGCACGACCGCGTCTCCGGGATTTACCCTAGAGGAGTCATACCTGACAAGCGAAGGTCCCGAGGTGTAGCTTCATGACTTTATTGCCTACGCCTTTTTAGCTGGTCGATAGCGAGTGACTAATCAGTTCTGAACAAATCTTCGACCAGTGAAGATCTTTGAGTTCTGTCATTCGTAATGCCTTATTCATTTCCTATGGAGCACTTAGCTATAATGGCAATTATATTGGAAGAACCTCAAAACAGATGAAGGCAGAGAAGGTGGAGTGTCCACCCTCTGTGGAAAAATAGAAGCCAGCAAGGAGAATTTCAAATTTACAATACGCTAATTGGCCATGAGGACAAATTTTACAATTACTTCAAGATGTCCAGAAATACGTTTGATGCCCTACTGGATAGAATCGAACTACTAATAAGCAGAAACGATACAAACTGGAAGCGGTCGATATCACCGAGAGAACGCTTAGCAATCTGTCTGAGGTAGGTACAGAAGTTTATTTGTTACATGTGCAGGAAATAACAGAAAATAGTAATAATAAACGTGCACAAACCGCAGAATACAAATATGCAGGGTGTCCGCGGGAACAGTAAACAGCTGGATATTTCCTAACATATTCAGAATAGAAAGAAATGTTTATATGCAGATGCACGGTTGAAAGAAGCTAATTTACTAGCCGCGACAAATTTTTTCGTAGATTATTATTTTAAAAGATACGATGGTCAAGCTTGGTTTTTTAAATAGAACTATATATTTTTTTAGAAATCAATTGATAGTGCGTTTCAAGACAGATTCAATAACCTGTAATGTACCCGTGTCCCTCCACGAAACGTATTGATGTTGGATAATACTTATTAATTATAAGTATTATCCAACATCAATACTTATTAATTATAAGTATTATCCAACATCAATACGTTACGTGGAGGGACACGGGTACATTACAGGTTATTGAATCTGTCTTGAAACGCACTATCAATTGATTTCTAAAAAAATATATAGTTCTATTTAAAAAACCAAGCTTGACCATCGTATCTTTTAAAATAATAATCTACGAAAAAATTTGTCGCGGCTAGTAAATTAGCTTCTTTCAACCGTGCATCTGCATATAAACATTTCTTTCTATTCTGAATATGTTAGGAAATATCCAGCTGTTTACTGTTCCCGCGGACACCCTGCATATTTGTATTCTGCGGTTTGTGCACGTTTATTATTACTATTTTCTGTTATTTCCTGCACATGTAACAAATAAACTTCTGTACCTACCTCAGACAGATTGCTAAGCGTTCTCTCGGTGATATCGACCGCTTCCAGTTTGTATCGTTTCTGCTTATTAGTAGTTCGATTCTATCCAGTAGGGCATCAAACGTATTTCTGGACATCTTGAAGTAATTGTAAAATTTGTCCTCATGGCCAATTAGCGTATTGTAAATTTGAAATTCTCCTTGCTGGCTTCTATTTTTCCACAGAGGGTGGACACTCCACCTTCTCTGCCTTCATCTGTTTTGAGGTTCTTCCAATATAATTGCCATTATAGCTAAGTGCTCCATAGGAAATGAATAAGGCATTACGAATGACAGAACTCAAAGATCTTCACTGGTCGAAGATTTGTTCAGAACTGATTAGTCACTCGCTATCGACCAGCTAAAAAGGCGTAGGCAATAAAGTCATGAAGCTACACCTCGGGACCTTCGCTTGTCAGGTATGACTCCTCTAGGGTAAATCCCGGAGACGCGGTCGTGCCGGAAAGTTGGTCGAGTCGCCATATTTCAGACTGTATACGGAAAAGCACGTTAAAGTGCAGACGAATTACTTCTCGAGAAGCCAAACAGTTGAATGAATAGCGTCATTTCGCTTCCTTCTGTGTTTTTTTATTTATTTATAGGCTATAAAAGATAAATTGAGGTTACATTTAACCTCTTTTCTCAACCAGTGGTGTACAGAATCGTATTTAAAATATACTTCTAAGTTTATTTCCGTTTAATGTTTGGGATAACAAGATAGTAGAGATATTGAGGGCCAATGCAGGCAAAGTATTTGGCCATATTAACTCTTCCTCTGAAAGCTAACGAGAAGACCATCTCTCGCTGCAGAAAGGTGAGATGGTCGAGTTATGATTTTTTTATTATTTTTGTTTATTTAGTTTATTTCTTCACTTTTGTATTCATTTGCCTTACTAACCGCCAGTAGGTAGTTCACTTTTTCTTTCATGTGTTCTTTACTTGTTTAGCGTAAACAAATTAAATATCAATGAATCTGTTATTGTATTCACTCATAAATAATTTTACTTTATTAGTTTTAATAGCCATTTTATATTAGGTCGACCGCGTCTCTCGGATTTACCCTACGTGTTGGGAGCATAAAATCTAGCAGCGTTGCACTTCGACAGGGCACGCACTCCAGTCGTCTCAACGAGTGGCCACCGAGCACGGGCCCAGCGGGCGACGAGGAGCCGCCGAGCTCGGCACGGCCCGGACGCCCCGGATGACTCAGAGGCTCCGAGCTGTCCATAAGCTTAGCATAGAGATTCCGCACGGCACGGACGGCTCGGAAGCCTCGGCTCGGTGGCTGTATAAACCGACCTTAGTGCGTAACGCGCGGTTCATATGGTACGCGCCTGAGGAGCTCCGAGCAGCGCGGTCGCCGCGCGGGTCAAGACGTGCGGCGGAAGAAAGAGGGCGGTGGCTTATGAAAATCGGCCGAAAACAGCACTTAATTCCCAAGCCTGGTGTACGACAATCGATATACCACACGATTCTTGTTTATTCCAAAATTAATGGGTTAGACTAATGTAAAACGGTCGAAAAATCATAAAAAAAATTCCCCTTAAATATTAGTTTGAAATCTCCAAAATGGCATGCAAAAGGTTTGAAATATAAATATAGCTTAGTTTTAGAGATAGAGAGCCGAACGCACACTCGAATGGCTGCGCGCCGAACGGTACTTTTCAAAACAGTCTACATGATTTCTCATTCTGTATTGATGCATTTGTGACCAAATTTTGCACACATCTTTGATGCTACATTCGTTAAGCATTAACGGATCATTTTGTACAAATTTCTTTTTTTTTTTACGGGACATACAGACGAATAAGTGCGAAATTCGTCTAGGAGACATACAGATAACAGGTACGTTCTGTAACTTCAAACGCGATTTCTTCAGAACGTACTTTTCAAAACGATGTACATGATTTCTCAATCTGTACAGGGTGATTCTCTTGCAGTGCATGTCAATGAGATGCCGCCTGGTACCCCGTGGCGAGGTCAACCCCCCAGTGGTGCCTCACTCTTATGGCTTTCGACCCTTAAAAGGGGTGGAATACTATTAAGAAGTGAGAAATGTCCAGGATTTCCGCATTTCTCAACATATCTTTGCCAAACGACGCCAATCTATTCCTTATGTTTCGCTGATGTAACTGACACCAAGAACGACGAAATTCGGACGATAATGAAGGAAATTACATGAAAAATTGATTTGCATAATTTCAAGCTAATTTCGCTGAAAATAGTTCAATTTACATGACACTTTGTATGGTTTTCATCGGAAAACACAAGGAATCCATCGGCGCAACCACCACACTCTCATATCGGTACGATAAATATTAAAAAATTATTTTATTTCTGAAACAGGTGATGATGATGATGAATCTTTTCCTTGATGCTCCAGGTGGAACTGGAAAAACTTTTCTGATAAACATGTTGCAGAAATAAGGTCGCAGAATGAAATAGCCCTTGCTATGGCATCGTCAGAAATCGCTGCTGCACTGCTGGGCGGAGACCGAACCGCACATTCAGCTCTTAAATTGCCGTTGAACCTTGCGCTTTCCGAAATGCCGGTTTGCAATATCAGCAAGAGATCTGGAAAAGCAAAAGTACTACAAGCGAGCAAAATAATTGTTTGGGACGAGTGCACGATGACCCATAAGAGAACCCTAGAAGCCCTTGACCGCACACTCCAAGACATTAGGGGGAAAATCAATTAATGGGAGGCGCTTTTGTCGTTTTAGCGAGCGACTTTCGCCAAACATTGCCTGTGATTCCGTGAACGACACCTGCCGATGAACTGAACGCCTGCCTCAATGCTTCCCATCTTTGGCGTTATTTTCAGAAATGGATGCTAACAACAAACATGTGAGTTCATTTGGGGGCGATATAACCACGCGAGAATTTCCGAACCAGCTACTGCGACTTGGCAATGACAAATTCCCTGCGGACTCCACTACGGATCTTATATGCTTCCCAGAAAGCTTCTGTGTTTTGGTTCACTCGTTGCAAGAAGCTGTAGAAAAAAGTTTCCCCTAATATCACGGCAAATTTTATAAGCTCACAATGGCTTTATGAGCGTGCCATTTTAGCGCTCAAGAATGAGAGCGTAAATAGCATAAATGGCCAGATCCAGGACAGTTTTCCCGGCCTTTCTAAGCATACAAATCTGTCGACATAGTTATAGACCCAGAGCGGAGCTGTATTTTATCCCACTCAGTTTCTAAACTCTTTAGAGCCACCAGGAATGCCGCCGCATGAATTAATATTAAAAGTTGGAACGCCGATTATACTATTACGTAATATTGATCCGCCCAAGCTATGCATTGGTACCAGATTTTGTGTAAAGCAACTCTTGCCAAATGTTATAGAGGGGACAATACGTATAAAAAGCGGGGCAGGCGGAAATGTGTTCATTCCGGGAATACCATTGATTTCGAGCGACAACACGCCCTTTGATTTCAAGCGGTTGCAATTTCCTGTACGCCCAGCGTTTGCTATTACCATCAATAAGGTGCAGAGAGAGTCCCCTAAAGGTGGCCGTTCCAATACGCGCCGACGAGCGGCGGAGTGCCGCAGATGGTATTTCCTATACCTAAGCGTCAACACCAGGGCCCCACGACGCGCCGCACTGGTCCTTTTGAGCACTTGTCTCGACCGGACGGAGTGCCCGGGCGTGCCTGGGCCTGTGCATTGGGCGCCCTGGGGGACGGCCTCAGACGTGTGTTTGACTCCGCGTTGAGGACCGGGAGGTTCCCCCCAGCATGGAAGGAAGCGAGGTTGGTGCTGATCCGGAAGCCCGGAAAGCCCGCAGAGTCACCCTCGGCATACCGGCCGATATGTCTCGTGGATGAGGCGGGCAAACTGCTGGAACGCATTCTGGCTGCCCGCCTCCTGGACCACCTAGGAGCCGCGGAATACTCGGATCTTTCCGACCCCCAGTTCGGCTTTAGGCGGCAGCGATCGACGGTAGATGCCATTTTGTTGGTCAGATCGCTGTCGCGCCGGGCGGTCGAGGGAGGCGGTGTGAGCGTGGCGGTGTCACTCGACATCGCCAACGCTATTAACACCGTCTCCTGCGCGGCGATCGAGCGGGCGCTTGTTTACCATCATGTCCCGCTCTACCTTCGGCGCCTGATCCGGGACTATCTCCGCGGTCGGGTGGTCTCCTATGTCAGCCGAGACGGGAACGGGGTGACTCACGTGCACCGCGGCGTGACACAGGGGTCCGTTTTAGGGCCCCTGTTATGGAACTTGGCTTACGACGCGGTCTTGCGGGTCGACATGCTATTACCGGACGTCTCGCTTGTTTGCTACGCGGACGATACTCTGGTGGTGACATCCGGGCAGCGATGGGTTACAGCACTTGACCTCGCTGAGAGGGCACTGCGACGTGTCATCCCCGCGATAGGGACGCTCGGTCTGCGATTCGCTTTTGAGAAAACAGAGGCTGTGTGGCTCGCGGACAAGGTTGGGAGTGGTATCCCCAACAGAGCGTCCCTGCGGGTCGGGGATGCCTGCATCAGGATCGCCCGATCGATGAAAGTTCTGTGTGAACTTTCAGATGAGGAATATGATAACCGCACTCCTGAATGCGATTCTGATTTCTCCGATGGAGAAGCCGAAAAAGTACATGATGTGGATCACGATAGTGATTCTATGCAAGGTGGTTCAGATTCTGAAATAAATGTTGCTATTGATGATAACGATCAGAATAGAGAGTTTTCTTTCGCTAAGAATAATGATATATTTTGGTGCAACACTGATTTTTCTAATGCAAACGCTCGTACAAGGACTGAAAATATTATAAAAGTACGCCCAGGCCCTAAAGGCTCAGCTAAAAACATTTCAAAGAAATTGATGCATTTCTTCAAACGATTACTTTTGATATGATCGATCAAATTGTGGAATTCACTAACATGTATATTACAAATAAAAACAGGGAAACAAATTATGCTAGACCGAGAGATGTCAAATGGACTTCAAGGAAAGAATTATGTGCTCTTATAGGGTTGTTATTTTTACTAGGGTTGAAAGGTTTACAACATGCTAATGTTCAAGAAATTTGGACCAAAGATGGTACTGGAATGACAATAGTCAGAGCTTGCATGAGTTATAAAAGGTTTTTATTTTTATTGAGATCTATTAGATTTGATGACAAAGAATCACGAGTTGAACGACAAAAAGATGACAAACAAGCGGGAATAAGGTCTTTATTGGATGCATTTGTACATAATTGTAAAAACAGCTACAACCATAGTGAATTTGTTACAATTGATGAAAAACTTATCCCATATAGAGGTCGTTGTAGTTTTATTCAATATATGCCAAACAAACCGGCAAAATATGGTTTAAAAATATATGCAATGAATGACGCTAAAACTTTTTACACATCATCTATGGAAGTTTATTGTGGAAAGCAGCCAGCTGGACGGTATGAAGCATCAAACAAGCCTTACGATATTGTACATCGCCTTATCACCCATATAAAAGGTTCAAACCGTAATTTGACGATCGACAACTGGTATACAAGTTATGATCTTGTACTGTCATTACTCGACGATAAAATTACTTGTATTGAGACACTAAGAAAAAATGAAAAGGAAATCCCGCCCCACTTTTTACCACACAAATTAAGACAAGTGGGTTCGTCATTATTTGGTTACCAACATGAAATGATTGTGTCTCACGTGCCAAAACAAAATAAAGTAGTTTTATTATTATCATCCATGCACGGTACTGGTTCTATTGATGAAAAAAACTAGAAAGCCTCATGTAATTTTAGATTATAATATGACAAAAGGAGGAGTCGACACTTCAGATCAGATGGAAGCAAAATATTCTGTTTCACGAATAACGAGAAGATGAACATTATGTTTATTTTTCACGTTCCTGAATATCTCTGGGATAAATGCTCAAGTTATCCACAAAGGAAATCCGGACAACCCTGCATTGAAACGAAGAATATTTCTCAAGAATCTGGCATTTCAACTAATGGACGGGACATTCATCAAGCGCTCCAAATTGTTTCTCTTCCCAGAGACATACGTTTTTTTTTTTAAAATTACAATAAAGAGGACGGCGAAGAACAAAATGCGGTAGAAAAGCCACAGCTGAAAAGAAAACGATGTGTCTATTGTGATAGAGCCAAAAATCAAGTAACCACAAGAAAGTGCGGGACGTGTTTGAATCATGTTTGCACATTCAACAAACATTGTTCTCTGTCTTTATTGTGAATCCGAAAAGGAAAATATAGACGATTCATAGTAATTAGTCTACATACCATATTTATGTTTTCGAAACTTTTATAATGTTTAAAATGTTTTATATTTACTATTTTTGTGTTATTAAATACATTTGCTGTATTCTTGGGTACATTGCTATTATTTTCCCATCACATTTAATCAAAAGTTACTACTATCGACAGAAAAACCGTTTCTGAAGTGTATACTTTATATATAAGAGAACTAAAATGATTATTTTCAACTGGTGAACTGAGTTCACCACGCGCCTGGGCGTGTAACTCTCACTGGCGCGCCCCCCCCGAGGGTTAAGAAGAAGTGAGAAATGTCCAGGATTTTCGCATTTCTCATCAGATCTTTGCGAAAACGACACCAATCGATTCCGCATGTTTCGCAGATGAAACTAATACCAAGAACGACGTAATTCAGAGCTTAATGAAGGAAATTAGATGAAAATTTGATTTTCATAATCGCCATTTAACTCCGTTAAAAATAGCCTCATTTAGCCAAATTTGGTACGATTTTCGTCGGAGAAACACAAGGAATCCATCGGTGTCACTTCCATATCTATACGATAAAGAATAAAGAATTATTTTATTTCTGAAGCAGGTATGAATCCTCGGCCGAACACAGCGATGCGAGGTCGGTGCCCCGCAGTCGAGGGTGAAAATGTGAACTATTCTTTTCAGCGTAGTAAGAAATTCTTTATTCTTTATCGTATCGATATGGAAGTGACACCAATGGATTCCTGTCGTTCTACCGATTAAAATCATATAAAATATTATGCATATCGAACTCGTAGCAAATCGTAAAAGTAGTCCGATTTACATGACATTTGGTATGACTTTCATCAGAAAAACATAAGGAATCCATTGATGTCACTTCCATATCGATACGATAAAGAATAAAGAATTTCTTAATACTGTTGCGAGCACCCTATGGATGAGAATCCATGGCCCGCTGGTGCTCGCGACGAAGACAAGAGGAGAGCGAGATGAAGGCGATCGGAGCGATCGCCTGTCAAGCTGTCATTTGAGAGAGAGCCGCCATTGCGAAAGACGTTCTATGATCAGGTATTTTGCAAGCGCGTCCGTAACGAGTTACCACGTTCCGTGGAGCGCGCTCACACCCCACTCTCTCATTGCCGCTCACATTTTTCGGTGTCTCATCCGTCCATTCCTCCGCATTGCTCTCTAATGGGTGGGAGTCATCCACACTCTCAGTCTGCATCATCTCTAACGGATAGAGTCGCTGTATTGGCCTCGTCAACTCCCCCGTAGAGGTAGTTACTCGCGCCACCCGACATTTACCTCCCTTAGCGGTTATCAGTTCTTTAACGCGAGCTAATGGCCAGTTTAGTCGCTTCGAGTGATCATCGCCTACCAAAACTACATCTCCGACCTTTAGCTCTCGGGGCTCTCTACGACGACTGACGTGGTGTTTCAACTCACCCAAATATTCGCTACGGAATCTCTGACGTAACGCGTCCTTTAATTTTTGTCGATAACGAAAACGCTTAGCTAGTTGGTGACGCTCTATGTTATCACAATCCGGTACTCCTATCTCTTTAATATCCTGTATAAACATCGCCGGCGTGAGAGGCACGAACTCCGTTACGGCGTCAGACACATACGTTATGGGTCTAGAATTAATAATGGCTTCACTGTCACACAGGACAGTCAACATCTCTTCGTAGCTCAGGCATGATCTACCTAATGCCCGACGTAATAAATGCTTCAACAGTCTCACTAGTCCCTCCCACCAACCGCCCCACCAAGGCGCGTTTGGCGGATTGAAATGCCACATGATTTGACTCGAAGTACCTGCTATAGTTATCTTTTCCCAATCAAGGCGTTTAAACTGATTGTCCGTGCCAACGAAGTTCGTCCCGTTATCGCTATATATGATCGTGGGTCTGCCCCTTCTTGCTATAAAACGCCTTAAAGCCCCCATAAAGGCGACGGTGGACAATGAGGTTACCAATTCCAAGTGTACTGCACGATAGACTGCGCAGGTGAACAGGCATATCCACGCTTTGATACTCCCCCTCAGGAATACCGGTCCCGCGAAATCCACACCGGCTATCTCAAACGCGGCCGCTTCTTTAACGCGATTCTCGGGAAGCGGAACCGGGTCGGCGCTTAATGCTCTGGCCTCCTGCCTGGCACACACCACGCATCCTCTGATGATAGAGCGCACAGCTCAGCTCCCCCTAAGACCCAAAAACTCTCTCGCAAGTCGCTCATCAAGATCTGGGGTCCCGCGTGTTTAAGGTCTTCGTCCCTTGCGCGAATCAGCAATCTAACTACATGATGGTCGGCAGGCAGAACAACCGGATACCGAAACCCATATGTATCCGGGCGCTGAACAAGCTTCGTTTTAATTCTAATCAAACCATCCTCCGACCTGAAGGCATTCAGAGACCGTAACATTTCCTCAGACTTATCCGTAAAACACTCCTGTTGAATAAGCCCCATAACCAGTCGTTCGGCCTCCGACCACTCGGGGGTGGTAAGTTCCCCTGTGTTACGCAACTCGCGAGATTTCTTACAATTATGTATAAACCGTCTAATCCACCCCATCAATCTAATTATTTGGTTATAGCTTGAAAAACGCATTGCATACCAAGCAAGGCCCCCTTCTTCTTTATTCCTACTTAACGCTACTAAATTCAACGACACACCGTCGTCTAAAGCCTTGGAGCCCTTGGTCCTTTTCTTTTCCGTACGAACTTCTAATTCGTCATAGCTTTCCTCCGTCAATGGCCACTCCTGGGGGTCGCGTTTGAGCCAGTCCGACCCCTCCCACCATCGTGAGGAAAGCAAGTGGTGGACCGCACAGCCTCTCGACGGTAGGTCGGCCGGGTTCATATCACCCGGTACATGGCGCCAGTGCTCCGCTTTCGTCAGTTCTCTGATCTCTCGCACGCGATTTCTCACGAATGTCCCGCATTCACCGTCTCTTTTTATCCAAGCTAATACCGTCGTAGAATCAGTCCAAAATTGTAGTCGCGCGTTCCTGTAACCGGGGGTCAGAGAGGCATAAACAAAGTTCGCTAATCGCGCCGCTATTGTCGCCGCCAACAGTTCTAAACGTGGTATGGTAACCTCTTTCGTCGGGGCCACCCTCGACTTCGCCTGTACAAGTCGAACACTCATTCCAGCCTTACCTTCAACTCGAGCAAAAATTACTGCCGCATACGCTAACTTGCTCGCGTCACAAAAAACGTGAAAACTCACATCCTCTACGGATATGTGACCCTCAAACACCCATCTAGGAAACTTCAACTGACTTAGCTTAGGTAAACTGGCCATCCACTCCAAAAATCTTTGTCTGACGTCGCCATGCACCTCGTCATCCCAACCCGTCCCTTCTGCCCATGTCTCCTGTAACAAAATCTTCGGACACAATAATACTGGGCACGCGAAGCCCACCGGGTCAAAAATGCGGTGTGCCGCAGAAAGAATGGCTCTTTTCGTAACCCGACCAGCCAGATAAGTCTGTACGCACGGTACGCTCAGTTCCAAGGTATCATTTTCCTTGTTCCAAAGTAAGCCTAACACTGAGGTTGGTACCCCGCCGCCATTTTCTCCGGAATGCTCCCACCCTCGCAGGACGAAGGCGCCCGCTGCCATTGCGGCGGTACTCTCGGCGATAAATTGCGCCACTTCCCCTCGGGAACTTTAACTAGTCACACAATTGTCAACATAAAAACTTTCTCTTAGCTTACTTATTGCATCGCATGAAAACTCAGGGTTAATTCCCCTTTGATCGCCCCCCAGTATATCGTCCAAATGTAAGTTAATTACTGCGCCCAGCAGATACGGGCTACAACACACCCCAAAGACTACTCTAGTATGTCGCAATACAATGATCTTTCCTTTCTCGTCATACCACAAGAATCTTAAATAATCACGATCACTTTCGCACAGACTTCTCTGTAGAAACGCCTTCTTAACATTTGAAACAACGCCAATCTTATTCTGACGGAAACGCAACAAACTCTTAGGAATAAGTTCGATTAGATTAGGTCCGGTTTCCAAACACTGGTTAAGTGAGGGCAGATTTCTCCCCCGTGCCGACGCATCAAACACGGGGCGTATTCTAGTAGTACTACCTTCTTTCACGACGTGACGATGCGGCAAATAATGACCCCCCACTACCGACTTCCCCATCAGGTACCGCTTCGATAATGCCCTCCTCGCACCAGTCCTTCAGAACTCGGTCGTACTCCCCGAACAGCCCTTCGGCCCTCAGCTTGTTCGTAGTCACTTGCAACCTCTTCCTAGCGATGTCCTCATTGGTGGGCAGCAGGGGGTGATCCCGGATCCACGGTAGCCGCACCTGATAACGGCCGTCTCCCTTTCGCTCCACCGTCGCCAGGAATTCTTCGTGCACCTCTCTTTCGCGGTCCTTCCGTGTCTTCTCGATGGCCGGATCTTCGATCCCCAGCACGTCCAACTCCCACAAATTGGCCACACTAGCGTTTTGTGTGAATGTCGTTGCCACCGCCACAACCGCATCCTTCCGAACGACGTCACTAGGCACTTTGCCCATCATTGTCCATCCCAAATATAACTGTACGGCCACTAGTCCACTCTGCAGAATCCGATACTTTCCCGTTATCAACTTGCCTGCGACATCCGCACCGATAAGCACTTTAATCGGTTCCGGCTCGGGATCCATGTCTGTCAACACGACTTCCGTTCTCTCGAGCTCCTGCAAAGATGGGGCAATCCTGCAGGATGGAATGTCCCCACAAATTTTCTCCTGGTCCAGGGCCATGAATTTGCAGGCGTATTTTCCATCTAGGCTGACCAGTCGTATCTCGTACTGGCGATGATTCTCTGGTTGTGATCTCACGCCTCCAAACAGGTTGTGGCAGATTACCTGGTTTCCTGCTGGCGTATATTCCAGACTAGTCACAGCGTCCCTTGTGATATAAGATCGCTGTGTGCTGGTGTCCACGAGAGCTCGTACCACAAAACTCCTGGTGTCATTGCGCAGCTTCACCTTCAGGGTCTGCAACAGCACCTCTGAATTGCGGACGTGGCTCGCCAAGTTGTGTTCGCCCACAACTCCCAGGGGTTGCTCGACCGGTCCAACTTCGCTGAATGCCTTCGGGCACATGGCAGCCACATGGTTCCTTCCACATCCAGCACACTTCACCTGCACTCTGCATCTCCGGAACCCATGGTCTGTTTTCAGGCAGTTAAAACAACAATTCTTCTCTTGCGCTATTTTTCTCCTTTCGCTGGGATCCATCTTACGTGCTTTTTCACAGTCACCACTGTTGTGCTCACCTCTGCAGAACATACAAAACAAACCAGTACCGGACTGTGTCGACATTAACCCAGCTGCTGACGGGGTATCCTTTCCTGCATCTGCTCGACTCCTCCCTTTCTGTGGTTTTCTATCGTCTTCCTTCAAGTCAAAACCGCTGATTGCCATCGCTATCCTCTGCTCGTTTTCCACCTCAGATTGCAGGAACGCTATGAGCTGACTGAGTCGGTCTTTTGCCACGGTGCTACTTACTGTGCTGCGTTGCCAAACCCTTAACAGCTCCTCAGGCAGCGATGATTCCACCAATGGATATAACATGGCAGCACATTTATTCGTGGCCACACCCAATGACTCAAGGGCACGTAAGTGCGATTCGATCTTGTCGTACAAACTAGACAGTGACGACTTGTTACTTGGCCTTGTCGCGTTCTGAAGTACCAACTTCAATAATTCACGTATGTAAACCTCAACCAACAGCTCCTCACGGCCAAAACGACTCTTTAGGCTTGCTATAACCTTTTTGTAATTTTCCCCCGTCGGCGGAAAACTTTGTACTAATTCATACGCACGTGATTGGGGCGTCATTGTCTGGATCAAATACTGAAACTTGTCTTCCTCATCCATATCTGGATCCTCATGGATTTTCTTGAATTGGCTCCAGAAGGAGAGCCACTCTTTAATATCACCGCTGAATTTCTTCAGTTCTATTTCCGGTAGTTTGAACGTGCGCTTTTTATCTGTGGAAGAATTATTTGCCGCATGAGACGTGTCCGCGTTCCCGTCACCGATACGTGAAATACGGTTACGCATTCGGATAAATTTCATTCTGTATTCATCTGCCGTTTTACTCCCGCTTTCGATATCCTCTTCGCCTGTCTCGCTTTCGATCAGGAGATCAACCACTTGCGCTTCGGCCGATTCTAACTCGGAATATTTAGCTTCTAACAATTCCATTGTTGCCTTGACATTGTCAACACTTACCGAATCTTCTTTGAGCTCTGCTTCGATAAGATTTATTGTTCTTGTGAACGCAGTGCGTATCACAGCCCGGGCCCTTTTGGCTCGATCCATTTTTTTCTACCGCACGTGTTCTTTCTAACCTCTACGGGGACTACCGCCGTCCGAGATTGCACCAGTCCTGTCACGGTCGCCACTAAATGTTACGTGCAATCGGGCTTTGGCGAGTTTAACCCCGTATACAGGTGTATGTTAATCAGGTAGAACAAAAACAAAACTCAGCACGTCATTATCACAAAAAGAACTTTATTGCGCCTACGCAGCATAACGTACGAAGCAAAGCCAGAAACGCTACTCCTGCCACTCTTACGGCTCGCAATTCACTACCGGCTTGCGACTCTAGCGCCCCGCACTCAGTAGTGCCAACCTCCGCGCTACAACTTTTTAAAAATAAGGCGATGGAAATTATCGCAGTCTCGTTTGGGGATTGCCAGTGAGTATTTAAATCTTTCTCTGTTGTTAATGAAATCCTTATGCGTAAACACAATCCTTTTGTCGGCCTTGTTCCTACGCCAGTGGAAGATAATCGGAATATTATCAGCATCTTGAATCAAACCACTGCTATCACAGTAAGTGAATACCTGCGGAGCTATGTATCCAGTGGAGAGTTGCTTATTAGAGGTCAGAATCTCCTGGGTGGCGAGAGCCTGGATAACGGGGTTTTCTATTGTAGGCAGGCTACTAAAATAATATCTTGTGAGAGAAATCATGAAAGAATCAATTCTCTGGATATTGGCCGTGTTGTATAGGGTCTGGTTTTTAACGTAGTATAGCCAGTCGGAGTCGGGAGTGCGGTAGAGGCGGAGGCAGGCCCTAAACATTTACGCTCCAAAGCCCTTACACCTTCCATAGAGATATGGTTATAGTTCCACAGAACAGGTGCCGCATACGTAATGATAGGACGGACTAAAAGTAAGTACAAGATCAATTTAGCCTTTCTGGACAGGTGTTTATTGTAGAAAATCCTACTTTTCGCGAGGAAGGCCCAATTGGCTTTGACTATTTGAGCGTCAAGGTGTTTATTGCCCCTAAGCAGATAGTCAAGCTGCACCCCGAGGTACTTCACCACCTTCTTATGCGGAATCAGTTCCTTATTACAAGTGCCCGGGATAGTGGCCGAAATCTGAAATCGTGTGCTACCCGCTTTTGTCTTAGACGTCAAACTATTTACAGGTTTTTTAAATAAAATTGTTTCGCATTTCTGCGGGTTGAGCCGTAGATTCCAGGTCATATAAAATCTGTTAATGTTATCTACTGCCGAGTCCAGGTCATTTTGGACCGTATCCACCCGATTTCCCGAGACGTATACCGCAACATCGTCCGCATAGGCCAAAAAGCCAGCACCCCCTGCTCATTGAACCCGAACAGCCCCGGGAGGTCACTTAAAAAGATGTTAAAGAGGACCGGAGAGTTCACTGTACTCTGCTGCAGCCCTTCCGCTATCAAACACTCAACAGAGGAGAGCCCCCCCCCCCCCCTCCGTTCCATGTGTGGAATGATTTCCCCTCTATCATGTCCCAAATAAAAAATACTAACCAAATGGGGAATTTTCGTTTGTATAACTTGTAAATTAACCCCTCTAACCAGACCGAATCGAAGACTTTCTCGATATCAAGAAAGGCCGCACCAACAAGGTGGCTTCTGCCCACAGTCACATTTGCGTCAGCCAGAAACTTATGGATCGCATGTGTTGTTGCATGCAGATGCCGAAAACCGAATTGATATGCTGGTATAATCTCATTTTCCTTACAAAAAGTTACAATTGTTTCATTAATTATTGCCTCAAAGACTTTGCCGATGGCAGGTGTCAAGCTGATGGGCCGATAACTAGAGGGGTCTGTAGGGTTTTTTCCTTTATTGAATAAGATTGTGAGGTCAATGATTACATTTGCGAGCAGACGCTTGAGACAAATAGGTGGTATGTTATCCAATCCACACGAGATTTTATTTGGCAATTTTAGTAATACAAGAGCTACTGACTGTGGGCTGCAGAACGGATACCCCGAACCATCCTCAAATTCTGGACAAATAGCTGCGCCAACCGTATTAAAGTGCATTAAAGACCCGTTATTAGCTCTAATATCCATGGTCTTTCGTCTAAGGGATGCGACCGACTCAACCACAATCTATTTCAAGCGAGAACCGTCGTTTAGATGACAGGGGGTGTTTATGGTCTCATAATACCCACCCAGAATATTTAGTGTATCAGCCGGCGCCATGAAAACGAGGTTTTCGCCATGGAGACCAGCTTCGGTTCTATCGTGGGGGGGGGGGGGGGAGGTAAGATCGACGCTAGAGGTCAGCTCTGCATGGGACTCCTCGGGAGACAGGGTCTGGACCCCGTCAGGCTGAAGGGGAAGTTCACATTCTGCCGTAACGGCGGGAAGTCCCTGATAGACGTCATGGCAACTGACTGCACCACTTCCAGGAGGCTGACCAAGAGCACGATCCTCACCCACCCCACGGAGTCGGACCACCGCTACGTGCTGCATTCTTTTGCAGGAAAACTAAAACCCTAGGCCTGGTATGGTCTCCGTACGAAGTGGGTGATATCGACCTAGGGGCCGTCACTCGAAGATATAGCGAATTCGGGGAGGCGTGGCGTGTTCAGGAGGCCCCCCGAGACACTGGAGAACCTGCAGCGAACAGGCTCCAGAGGATCCTGGCTGAGGTGTCGAGACTAGAGCTCGTGAAAAAAAGATTGCCCCGAGGTGCGAAGAAGCCGAACCCCTGGTGGTGCCCTGAGATCGCGGAGGCTAGGAAGGTGATGCACGCTGTGAGAAGGGCCCACCAGAAAAAGAGGAAAAGGAAGGCTCACGACGTGGCGGATTACAGACGGGCCTATATGACAGCGAAGAGACAGCTGCAGATCACAATCTGGAGGGCGAAGCACCAGTGGGGGACCTCATCTTGCTGGTAGATAGTGACCCCTGAGGTAAGTCATACAGGGTGGTTATGGCGAAAGTGAGGGGAAGGACCGTGAGGAGGGACCTAACAATTGATAAGGTGAAGGACATCGCGGGACAATTATTCTTCACCACCCCCGAGGCCCCCCGGCCTGCTCACTTTGGTACGTTACTGCGGTGGAGTAGGACCCGGGATGAACGGTCAATAGAGAGGGTGACGCCTGAGCTGATCGAGGAAGCGGTGAAGAAGATCAAGCCCACGAAGGCCCCGGGTTTAGACCAGATCTCCTCCGAGGTGGCGGCAGGGGTTGTGAAAGTCTTCCAGGATGATTTTAGGGAGGCGGTGAATTGACTGGGCCCATTTTAAGGTCTTCGCCGCCCGGGTCATGAAGGACCGGGAGGAGAAGGAGAGGGCGGCCGAGAAGGTAGCTAGAGATGAAAGACTCCGCCGAAGAAGGGAGGAGGTTGCCAGAAAGGAGGTCGAAAAAAGAAGGATGACCAGAAAAAGGAAGAGGAGAAGAAGCGGGTCATAACGAACGGGGCTTTGACGGCTACGGGATGGGCCAAATTGTATATAGGATTTTTATTTTATCTACCTATTTATCTATTGACTATTTTTATTTATTGATGTATTTGTTATTTACTCATTGAGTGATAGTCCTATTTATATATTTATTGCGGGGTCCCGATGCAGGTACCTGACAAGGAGGAAATCGTACCCACAGTAGGCTAGAACCTATGTGTCGGTACTGGTCCACCGCCACAAGTGCAAGATTGGAAGGAAGTGGTACATTCTAGTCCCCAATCAGTCCCAGGTGGAGCCTAAGGAGGATCCTTCAGAGGGGTTTTTTAGTGGGTATTACCATTGCATCATGAGTCCCACATAACCCTGGCGTGTTATATGCCGGGGTATGCGTAAATGAATTTTCCCCCTCTATAAAAACAAAGCTTCGGTTCTATCGCAACCACTCCTGTCCAAAATCGGCCAATTATCCCTGTGTACATGTAGTTCTTTGATCCCTAGATGGCGTTAATCTTGGGGAAGAATGAGTCCGATTTACGAAAGTCAATGTTTTTGATGATATTATTCCAGTAATTATCAATCGCGGATTCGAATTCTGTTTTCAGAGCATTCACCAATCTTTTATGTGCAGTTTTGGTATTCTTAGTGATGGCCAGTCTGGCTTGTGGGTCCGTTAGGTGAAGGTTGTGAAGTAGTGAGACAATAACCCTCTTGTCTCTTTGGAGCCTACGGAGTTTATTGTTGAGATATCTCATTGTACCATTAAATGGTTTAAACGCCGCGACCGAATTAGTAATCGCTCTGGTGATCACATTATTTATCTTAAGAAGACCCTCATCGATTTCCGCAATAGACAGGTTTCTGTTACTGGGGACTCTGTCGCTGTATATACTATTGACCTCCCTAGTAAAGCAATTCCAATTCGCGGCTCGGAAATCAAAACGGTGGACACTAACCTCCTCCCGATTAAACGGGATGTCGCCGTTATGCAATTCGAATAACAGTGGCAGCGCCAACTGGTCACTGTCATATGGTGAGTGTGTGCCTTACCTCCGACATCGTTTAGCAGTTTCAGTCTTGAATCCGCCAAACATATGTCCAAGAACGTCTGGGCAGGTTTGTACGATGGGACCACTGTAGTAATAATATTTAACTTATAATTAACATCGATCTCTGGTTCCCACTGACCGAAGTAATGACCCCTGGGATTGTTATCCTGTCCCCCAGGCCTTCCTTCTTGCATTAAAATCCCCAGCTATGATATAATATATATTACAGTTAAATAGCTTAAGACTAGTAAAAAGGTTATCTAATTCATCCAAGAACAAACGTCTATTATCATTTCTTGCGTAAGCACTTACTAAGATTAATAGATTGTTACCACAACCTTAATTATCGTGAATTCTGGAATCTCATTAGAAATTGCGGCCGGGAGGAGGACCACTTCGAACCTAATCGCTTTTCTGATCAGATTAGCAGTACCCCCATCTTGGGTAGAGTTAGGCCTGTCTCTTCTGATCAGATTATAACCAATGAATGAAAGTTTATGATTCTGATTAAGCTTCGTTTCCGAAATAAATACGATGTCATGGTTATACTCACTTAAGAATTGGAGAAGCTCCAATCTACGATAATTAGCTATTACTGAATTTACATTAATAGCTGCCACTCTTATTTGGTTACATACATGGGCCGTGACTGACATTTCACTTCCGGAATATCGCGTTAAATAAAACTTCAATATTTGCAGTGTTCTTCGCAATTTGGGCCGCAAGGGACTGAAATTGTCCTGTAATCAATGCGGCGAACTCATCCCTCAATTTGTTCACCCACGAAAGGGGGGGGGGGGGGCTGATGTGATCTCTAGGTTATGTGGGCAAGGAGAATTTTCGCCTGTCAGATAGCGGTTTAGCGGTGCCGACTGCCTGTGCGAATGTGACATTTTCTCTGACTACAGGGGATATGCTGTTGAGTTTTTGTAGAATCGTCCTATTTTTGAACGCTTTATGTTCCTTCTTTTTGGCTAGGGCGAATTTCAAAAACGGACACCCCTTATATGAGGCAGGATGTCCTATCTGCTTGCAGTTAGCGCATGTAAGCGCCGCTTTGTTGTCCTGTACGTTAATATTACACTCCCTCCCCCCCCCCGGGGGGGGGGGGAGGTGTGATCGAGCGCATTTAAGGTATCTAAATGGTAAATGGCAATTCTTGCTCGCGTGGCCTAAACGTTGGCAATTTTTGCACTGAAATAGTGCAGGTCTTTTAAGGTGTTCCCATTTGACCCTTTGATAAGAGATGGATTTTATTTTGAAAAGTTCCACTGTTTTGCTTACATTAGTTATCTGTACCAGGAAATGATGTTTGTCAGGTTGTGATTTATCGAAAACAAACTTTGTTATGCTGATGATTTGTAGGTCAGGAAGTTATAATTCGGAGATCTCCTGGTTGATTCCTTCCGGTTCGAAAGATCCTCTGATGCCCTTAAGAACGATGGATTTGGGCTTGAGATGTTTAGGCGTGTGTGTGTAGAATTGAATTTTAGCCTCCTTGAGCTTATTACAGATGAGGGAGTGGTGATCAGTAGTGAATACAAAAATGGAGTGCGCCCCGGAATCCGTTTCCTTGACCGGAAAGGCGTTTATTGGGATGTTCAGCGCAGTGACAAGATTGATAAGTTCGTTAATAGGCGACATTAACGTATTGATCGGGGGGGGGTTATAACCTTTTTTTTTCAAGGTTACATCGGGCCCGGTGGTGTTTTGATTCTCCAAATCAAAGTCCATCACGTTCTCATACCCAAGCGGTTGGAAACGATTCTTGTCCTGGGCGCTAGTCAACTGTGTCGTGGGGGACTGTGTAGGTTTGCACGTCTTCCTGGGGCTTCCCAGCCCTCATTGGACGCCATGATGCTTTGCGATGAGCATGGGGTCTCAGGCCCAACATTAGATGGCGCTGTAAGCGTACTTTTATGTGTCGCGCATAGGTTAGGTTTAACCTTATGCTGCTGTTGTGTACCAAATTCCTTGAGTAGTAAGGCTAGGCCGGTTCTAACCCAGGTCCTCTGAGGGGAGCGCGGGGGCGGGGGGAAGTGAGGGCGCGCGGGGGAGCGCGGCGGAGGGAAACATGGGCGCGGGGCCTGCGGGGAGAGGAAGACAGATTGCGCGCGCACGAGCCGCGGAGTGAGGGAAGCCGCGATGATGGAGGGGATCAGTCCGGACCGAGCCGCCGCGGAGACCTCTTCAGACCGGACCCACCGTCGGAAATTTTTCAGACCTGGCCCAGGGAGGGGATAGCCCCTGAAAAAATTTCTGGGGGCGGGTCGAGTCTGAAAAATCTTTTTTCAGTCTCGATCCGCTCCCTGAATTTTTTTTCCTCAAAATATTTTTCTAAACCATTATATAATGGAATTTTCCCCCCAACACAGAGAAATAATAATTTATTTTTATCGGATGAAGTCGGGAAAGATCGGCTTTTTCGCACCGCGTATTCCGAGGAGGGAAAGAGACAGAGCATTACTTTAAAAAGCTTAATTCGAGAGAGGGAAAGAGACAGCGCTACATGGCGGTACAATCGCATTTTATTCTACAGCTAACAAGTTTTCGAAGCGTTCCGATTCAGCGTCGCAGCGTATCGCGCGATCGTGTGTAATTCGGCTCCTCTGGAGCGGCCGCGTGGGGTGACGTCATTTGGCGGCGCGAATCATAGAAAGAATTATGCGGTGCCAGCAAATCTTAAAATTATGTGGCGAGGAAAGGAGGAGGAGGAGGACGGGTAAATAAAATGGTGCAATGAAATACGTTTAAGAATATATATTGTTACAAAAATATAAAATATAAAAAAAGAATATGAATATAAAAAATTATGACAAAAAGAGAATATAAATATAAATATAAATATAAATATAAATATAACAGAAAAAATATATGAAAAAAGAATATAAATAAGAAAAAATATATGAAAAGATTATAAAAAAATATAAAAAAGAAAAAAACGAAAAAGGAAAATAAAAGAAATATGTGAATAATCAAAATATATAAAATGATAGAAAAAATATATAAAATGATTGAAAAAAATACAAAAAAAATAAAAACTACTGAGGAGGTGGTGGTAGTACGGGGGGCGATGGCGGTGATGGGGGTGATGGCGGTGATCGTGGCCGTGCGACGCGATAGGGGGCCCACCTCGGCCCCACCTGGGGCTCCTGCCGCAGCCGCGCGGCTATCCTGTGCCGTACGTCCCGCGGCTCAGGGTGGAGTGGCGCGCCCTGAGGCCCAGCCTCCGCCAATAGTTGGGCTAAAAACGCTAGGCGAGCCCTTAATAGGTGCGGGTCCTAGAACACATACCCAAACGGCGATATAATATTAGCACATTAAACATCATAAACATCACACGCACAAAACAAATGTAAAGTATTACATACATGCTGAGGCGGAGGCGAAGGCGACGGCGGCGACGGCGGCGACGGCGGCGAGCCCCAATCGGAGGACCATTGCGGCGACGGTGGTGGTGACGAGCCCTAAAAGATAGAAACTCACGATGTAATATTGACACTCGATATCAAAGGTTAAACGCGATAAATGTTAAAATATTGCAAAGTACATACCTCGGGGTCACACTCCGGCGCTACCCTCTGCAGCCCCATTGTCACAAAAAAAAAATTCTTGACACAAAAAAAAATCTTGATGCAAAACAAACTGGCCTGTGGCTGCCGAGCTTTGAAGACAACTGGTCCCGCAGCGCTCATGCAATTTGTCGCCCATGCCTAAAGTTGCATATGTTGCAAAGTAGGATGCCTTTGTTCTTCACTGGCCACCCTCTCCTTCTATGTGCTCCACCTGCATTTTCGCTGACCATCTTCGCCATCTGCATCTTCTTCGAATTACTCACTGGCCATCCTATCCTTCTTCGTTTGCATCATTTCACTATACCACACCATACCACTCTGAATCGTACCACTATGAACGTAAATCGAACGTGAATCGAACGGCTTTGAACGTGTATTGAACGGGTATTGAACGTGAATCGTACCACTCTGAACGTAAATCGAACGTGAATCGAACGGCTTTGAACGTGAATCGAACGGGCATTGAACGGCTCTGAACGTAAATCGAACGGGTATTGAACGACTTTGATCGGGTATCGAACGGGCATTGAACGGCTCTGAACGTAAATCGAACGTGAATTGTACCACTCTGAACGTAAATCGAACGTGAATCGAACGGCTTTGAACGTGTATCGAACGGGTATTGAACGGCTTTGATCAGGTGTCGAACGTGAATCGTACCACTCTGAACGTGAACCGAACCGCTTCTGCATAATAATTATAACTATCGTCTTAATCTAGCATACATCGCATATAGAAGGTTGGGGAGTGTGAAGAAAAAACATTTATGCATTAAAAATAGATTATATTTTATTTATGAATTTCTCTCTGGCGTTTAGACCACCAGTTGAATATTTTAAGTACATTTTGCAAGGCACAATGCTTTGCGTGTCTGCTACATCGCAGAGTATTAACTACATTTAGCTTATTTAGAGATTTAATATCCTCGTATTCAATGTCCAGCGTCTCGATGACCACGTCCGCTCTCGTATTTTCATCGAGGAAATCCGCAAGCCAGTCGCGTTTCTGCAACCCGTTTAAGGTATACGATATGGGATGCGTCATCTTCTTCGTCGATTGCATCAGCTACAGCTTCGAAATTAGCTGTTTAGCCATACTGTACGGAACGTCTCCATCGTCCCACCGTAGTCCATGATGTTTTGCCACCAACCACCGGATGCTTGATTTGTCGGATTTTGTAAGAAGATATTGCGGCGTCGAACCCCCGAAAATATAGTGCGAGAGAATTGTTCCCTTTCGTAGGACAGCCACTTCCTTCACGATAAATCTTCCATCAACGATGAACCCTTGCAGGTCAGCAAATGTTGGTACAGCCATTATCGACACAAGTTAGAGGTCCGCTCGCTTCCAAGACAGACGGGAGAATGCAGTCCTTCTCGTAAAGCATCTCGATTTTCACGATGAAATTTTGGTATGATTTTGGCACATGAGAGGGCAGGCAAGTAGCATGGCAATTTAATTGATTTTGCGCACCACGTTTGTCAGCGGATTGTATTCAACCACCCGATCGTGCAGAATCAGGCAGTAGGCCGTAGTATTTACCGGCACATTCTCTTTACACTCGAATTCTATGCGCACGTCCACGGTGCCATTCTTGATCGACTCATTTTGTCGCGAACAATCAATTACCACGAGGGGGCCAAATTGTAAAAATTCAGCCACGGTGAATAATGTCTCGTTGCAACTATGTCCATAATACGATTTATGGAATTGCGTATACATGTGATACAAGATGGCGTGCTTATTCTTGTCAAAGTCCAAGTTCATGTCATCATATGGGTAAAATTCCGAGTTGAGAAAAAGTTTTACATTGGCCAATTTACAGTTGTTGAACTTAGTAACATCTTCAGTCATCACATTCTTTCGACCAGTCTGTAGAACAAGGATCACGCATCGCGGCTTCTCCAGCTGCGCAGATGCCTTCACGGCCCACGAATGCTTGGTCGTGCTCTGTAAGAGAGGATACTCGTACAGATCCCACGATTGAAAACAAATGCTCAGGTTTTGCCCACTTTCCAAAGCACGTAGCAACGATAGCTTATTAAGGTCGTTCAGCGTCACATGAGGCATCCGCCATTGCACTTTAAGTAATTCAATTTCTGGTTCCAACATCGGTGATCCTATCAGAGCATTGTTGTCGTTGCGCGATCGTATTAAAATCAATTCGTGACGCGCATTAATAATTATGCGTTTGTAGTCCTCGCAAAATCCCAGCAAATATTTGAGTGGGACGCAAAAATTGAAATAATTTTTCACTATTAGCCCATCGCGTCGTTTCAAACCCCATCCGGCATTCTCCATATTTTTGTCTTCGTCAGATGTCAACGATACATAGTTCTTAAGCGTGCTAGTTATTCCAACGTTTCTGTTACGATCAATCTCCACACCGTTCAGCTCGTATCGAATCTCGTCGAATAAGAACGCCACACAATTATTTCCCAACATCACCGTTAACGCATCGTTTTGTTTATTTATCTTCAATTTCCCCTCCACATAGAGGAAACTTTCACACGGTAATGTGTACAAATCCTGCTGTTGTATGGGTATTCTTATCTCATCGCTGTATCCAAACGTTGTGTTGACATATGGGTTGTATGTGTGAGTCTCGAGCTTGACGATGCGATCATCAAACGTCGGCTTCCCTCCAATGCTTAGAATATCAGCCATTTTTTTTCAACTTATATGCGCACAATGAATCCCAATGATCTCAAAAATGCAATGTTCGCAGCACTGAGCCTCTTCTTTTTAGCGTGATCAGAGCTGTTGCAGTTGTTGTTGTTGTTGCAAGCAATTTCACTTGGAAGAAACGAGTTTCTGGAGTCGTTCAACACAAGCATCTCTTTCGCACCACACGTATTATCGTCGCCGTCGCACGTGCAGTCTGATGGTAATCTCTTCACCTCGAAAATCTAGCAACCGTCCGTCTTGATCCACAACGCGTATCGTTAGATCCGTAATGACCTGTGCGGTGATTGGAAGGTAAATGATCTGTGCGGGCGTTTCCGATATCTTATATCCTGGTGGAACTCTCGGAGAAAATTCATGTATCGTATGTACACGTTTGCCATTGTTGTACGCGCCAGCGGTCACACTACATTCTACGCGGATAATGTTCACGTTCATGATATTAATTGGATCGTCCGATTCGTGCCACCGCCCTGGTTCTAATATCCGATTCGTCGAGAAGCCTAGTAGCGATCCAATGTTATTGCGCTTCGTAAAATCTACGGCGAACGAGCAGTACAGCTCGCTTTTCATGGTGTTGTTGTTGGGACGCAACACTATAGGATACACATCATTGTCAACATTGCTGGTGTCATCGAGATTTTTAGGATACCGCTCGAGTAATCGCTGTCTCAAATACTTGGCAATGGCGTCTAGTTCGTAGGAGCCGTGCGGGATCCTAATAGTTTCGGAACTGGTGTCAACACTGCTGTTTTTGATGCCATAGTTTACGACGAAGTAGAAGTTATCGTTGCTTCAGTCGATGTTCGGTATTGTATGATAAGTTTCAAAGGTTGCTAGGCCAAGCTCGTAATCATCGTCGTTCAAATCTATGGGTGGAAAGTAGCTCACCGCGAGGGTGCTACTCTTGCCGGTTAGAGTGAATGTTAGCGACATATTCAGAGCTGCACGGCTCGACTAGTACTGAATCATAATGGTGGGAAGTCAATCCTTAAATTTGGTGTCGATCGTTTGTAGAAAGCGTAGACATAGTTGTCCGCAATTGCTCTGATTGTACTTCTGATAAGGCGTTCGATTGTATTCGATTTTCACAGCATCTTTATTCAGATATTGTACCAATTCCTTAGGCGGCCGAAGATTCCCAAAGCTGTCGAAATATATAGCTCGACACCCTCTCTTCGCATATGCCACCCAATGAGTCCCCGGCCCCTCGTCATTGTCCAAATTTACGATACCGCTCTCGTTTCGATGTACTCCTCCGGCTGGCAGTGCATTGCGCATAAAAACACCTCTATAGAATGGAATACGCATACGTTTTGCCAACTCCTCCAATTGTGCATCGGTAGTTAGGCCCGCAGGTATTTTTATTTTCTTTTCGGCGTTTTTTTTTTTTTTTTTTCGTTTCGATATTCCCTGTCCACGCTTGTATGGCGTGAGATAAAGTCCACGGCCTTCCATGGAGCGATTATGACGTTGCATTTCCTGCAACTGATGCTGCGCCGCCTTATTATCGTTTACCGCCTTGGCGATCCCCGCCGCTCCGCCAGCTAACGATCCGAGAACACCTAGCAGCGGGAGAAGTGGTAATATACCACCCCGTTTTGCCACCGGAAGAATCCGCTTTTGCGATGCTCTCTTTGGAGTCCTTTTGCGGGTTTTTGTTTTCATCCCCATTCCGATTTTCGTCTTGGCCTTCGTAGTTGCCCAAATAGCTGTAGCAGCACCTCTTTCGCCCAGAGTCGAGTCTCGCGCAACGATGCGTTTTCGCGCTTTGTCAGCGAGAACTTTATCTGCCGCGTGCCGTTCACCGAGGTCGTTGCTACGCGAATACGCAATATCGTGTTCGCGACACGCTGCGTCCAACGGATTGATGCCTCGATCACCTCTAGCCAATCGTTTTATCAGATGAGTTCCTGGACCGCAAAACTGGTATCCCGGGATATGTAATTCGACAGGTAACGCGTTTATCGCCCGATTTAACAGACCACAACCTTTCTTTACTCTCGTTGGTGACATTCGCTACAGTTTTTAATCAATGGTGCTGGACCGTCGATATGCGTTCGCTGCCAAGGGCGGTTATAATGTTCCAAGCACCGACGATGCTGCTGAACCTCAGAATCGGCTTTTATATGCTCCGGGAGTCGGTCCCACAACTGGTCAATGTGCCTGCCAAACTCGCGCAGTAGAATAATCTTTGGTATGTATTTCAACTGCTCAGAGGTTAGGTCTCGAAAATCACAATTATCCGACAGGATCAGAAGCATTTTGAATACTGAGCTGACGTGTTTCGGCGCGGACCTATAAATAGGGCGCGTCGCTGCTTCGACGTATCAAAATCATTTTTCACAGTTCACGGAGAGGATGCGATTCGTGCGGCAACCTGTAACGATACGCGTGGCAAATTTTGACGATAAATTGCAAATGATGCCCCCGAAAACAAGACACAGACATGGTAGCATGCTACCAAACACTATCCGGTGCCTAATTTGCGGTCCATCAAATTGTGGAAAGACCAACGTGCTGGTGAGCTTGTTGGAAAGTCCACACGGCGTCCGCTTTGAGAACGTGTACGTGTATTCCAAGTCGTTGCAACAGCCTAAATATCAGTATTTGGAGAATTTATTGACTCCGATAGATGAAATTGGTTACTTTACGTTTTCGAATAACAGTGACGTCATCCCGCCGAGCGAATCGCTTCCGAATTCTATTTTTATCTTCGATGACGTGGCATGCGGCAAGCAAGATACGATAAGGGAGTACTTTGCAATGGGGCGCCACTCGAACGTTGACTGTTTCTATCTCTGTCAGACGTACGCAAAGATTCCCAAACATCTTATACGCGACAATGCGAATCTGCTGATTCTGTTTAAGCAGGATGGTACCAACTTGAAGCATGTGTACAACGATCACGTAAACACTGACATGACTTACGTGGATTTCTGCGCTTTGTGTCGTAATTGTTGGCAACGGGAGTATGGTTTCGTGGTGATAAACAAGGATAGCGCGATGTCCAATGGGCGTTATAGAAAGGGATTTAACGAGTTTGCCGTACCGTGAGGTGGTCAATTGTCATCAACACGTCGGCGGGAAAGCAACATCTGCGGTACAACGATGATTGATATCGATACTCTGGAGATTAAGGATCGCGAGAGAATAGCGAAGGAAATTGCAAAAACCAGTGAAGCCATTCGCCGGAAATATCAGGCTTTGAAGACTGGCAAGATGGAGGAAGATGTCGCGTTGGAGAGATACTTCAAGCCTATCGTCGAACCCTTAAAGCATATTGCGGAGAATACCACAGCGACAGAAGCTGACACATCACCGCTGATGAGCACAGACGTTGAAGAAAATGAAACATTAACGCCTAAAACAAAAATCACATCGCGTAAGGCAAAGAGGAAACGACACACGTTATCGGAATATTCACCCGTAACCTCCACACCGGTTCAATCGAAGCGGAAACGGCATGATGCTACATCAAACCAGTCTCCCGTTCCTCCCGTGCCAATAAATACAATTCCTCGTGTACAATCGCTCTCAACCATTGATGATGACGTTTTCGAAACTGGTCCCAACGAGTCGCTGGCAACATCTGTTAGGCAACAACTCCAAACACCCGAGGGACAAGAAACGTTTCGCAGTCATTTCGGTCCGCTGGGGCAAAAATACATGAGCGCAATTCTGAGTGGTGATAAGAATACAAAAATTGACTGTGTACGGCGTATACTTTGACGATAGTAGACCCATGCTTGGGGATAAGGCTTTCGATATTGACAAGGATGACAATATTACGTATAGATGGCGTAAAATACAAAGGAACAGAAGGCCTTTACGAACTGATTTTCATGAGAATACCTGACGATACTGTGTGCACCGATGCCGATAAACAAAAATACAAAAGTATACTGCTGGCGACAAACGCCCACAGACGCGATCATGTCGCTAAAAAGTCCCCATTGAGCAACAAGGGATACAAGTACAAACATGTAATTTCACCGCTACTCCCTAGCGCATCGGCTAGTAAAGCAGGGAAAGGTCTAAGGACACCGCGAGCCATGGTGGTAAACGATAACAAGATCGATTACGTGCACTGGGACGATCCCAACGAGCTGGTGGATCGGTTGCGTTTGCTGGAAGCGTCGCGTCAGGCGGGCAACAACTCTCATGATCCTGAAATTCTATCTATTCACGAGGAACTCCGCGAGATAGGCCTCATTATATAAATTAAACCGCACACCGATGATGTGCATAGTATGCGTCGAGATGCCGATCAACAAATTTGGGGTATCGCTCGAGAAGAGTGGAGCAGCTAGAATGGACTATTACAAATGGAACGGTGTGCTTCGAAATTACATGCGAGATAACGCTCTTTGCGTGGTTGGTGCCGATTTTGATGCAAAATCACGCAAGATACGACGCGTAGCTCAGCCGGTGGCTGACACCGATGCCGTCAATAAACTATACGTGGAAAAGAGCATTAAATTTTTGAGAGAGCAGCAGGAAGAATTAGAGAGGAAGCTGGTCGTGTTTCAGAAAGATATGCTGGCGTTGCAAAACAGTGTTCAAAAGATATCGCAGGCGTTGAATTCTATCCCACAGCCGAACAACGAAATTCGTAATGTTAAAGAGGCTATAACCGCTTTTGCTACGGAGCAGCAACTTGTCCAGACTTTTCTGGGGCCGACGGGAAGCACATAATGCACGTACACGATAATTATCGCATCATTCGTGTCCAAGGCACCTCTGCGATCAAACATGCGGCCATTATCGAAATCCAAGAGTAAAGAAAACCATAGCCACAAAAAGCGACAACTCGTTGAGGAATTGCACGCTCCAGCTCGAAGACATTTCCCACGGAGGCGCGTCATAGTGCATGGATACGATGATCTGTGGCAAGCTGACATTGTAGAAATGCGCCCATACTCGCGATTCAACCAGGGTCACCACTACATACTCACCGTCATCGATGTGCTGAGCAAGTATGGGTGGGCGTTACCGCTCAAGACTAAAAGTGGCGCTGAGGTGACTAAAGCGTTTGCAAAGATATTTAGAGACCGATATCCGAAAAATTTGCAAACCGATCAAGGAAAAGAATTTTACAACGCCGATGTGCAGAAACTCTTTGCAATGCACGACATTAATCATTATTCGACGTATTCGGTGATGAAGGCCTCCGTCGTGGAACGTTTCAATAGAACTTTGAAGAACAATATGTGGAAAATGTTTACGCTCAATGGAACCTACAGATGGGCCGATGCGCTACCGCGTCTACTTGCAGAGTATAACGCACGAAAACATAGAACCATCGGAATGCGTCCTTGCGATGTTACCCCTGCGATCGCCGATAAGCTGCTAGCCACCGTGTACAGCAACATAAAGGTCGCTGCTCCACCGAGATTCAAGTTGGGCGAGTTTGTGCGCGTGAGCAAATTTAAAACCATCTTCGATAAAGGCTACACGCCGAATTGGACAACGGAGGTGTTCGAGATAGCCAAAGTACAGGCAACTAATCCCGCGACGTATCTGCTGGTCGATTCCTGTGGAAAGCCTGTTGCCGGAGGATTCTACGAACACGAGCTGCAACGCGTCACCGATCCTGATGTGTATCTAGTGGAAAAAGTGTTGCGTAGAAAGGGGGATAAGGTGTACGTCAAGTGGCTGGGCTTTGATAAATCACACAATTCTTGGATAAATAAAAATAATGTATTGTAAAATAATAATACATGGTTCAATAAATACACTGATACATATGTAAATGTGCAAACAATTTTTTATTTTTACACATTAATCCTGCTATTTATGCGAATGAGTTAATAAATACAATAATAATTTCTATACAGTTGCGAACAATTTTATATTACGCAATAATTCCACTATATAATAATTTCTATACAGTTGCGAACAATTTCTATACAGTTGCGAGCAATTTCTATACATTTGTGAACAATTTGATATTATACGATAATTCCACTATTTATAATAAGTACAATATTTTCTATTTTACAATGGGATATTATAATGTCCCCAGGGCAGAGTGTCGGTCGAATCGGGTACGATATGCCGCTTGTCGTCGTACGGACTTAGAGCGATTTTGGATTCCGAAATGGTGTACACTTTATGCAATTTAGACCGTATGCATGATTGTCTGCGAACCATTTCGATCTCCCTATGCAAACACTGCGCGTAGTCGTCGAAAGTTATCGTTCTGGCTATGACGTTGGTCTTGACGCCTTTCGCCTTTTTCGTATCTTTTTTGCCGGCTACGCGAAGTGCATACATTTTCGCTCTAAGACCTACGAATTCGGTCATTATCGCACCGTTATTTTCGTCCTTCATCAGCCCTGGAACCTTCTTATTTACACGCGGCATATTATATGCATTGTTGATGTGATAATCGCTTGTGTCGAATCTATCGATATTGTGTTTCATGGTCTCGTAGATATCGTCGCATCGAATGTGATAAATGAGGCTGTCAGTGTCGGTGTATAGAATTTTGCAATTTTGAGCGTGCAGGGGAGACGTGTACTCGTGGTGAAATTCATACAAGCAAATTTTTTATATGTCCAGAATGCACATACCCACGTATATCGGTTTGTTGAATTTCACCTCGAGTTTTCGCAATTCAACAGCTATTAAATTTTCCGAAAAAACACTTCTGCTGTGGAAATTCGATTTCGCGATCATTGCCTCCGCGCCATATCGCCCTTCCCAATGTGTCAAAAGTTTTACATCCACGTGATTTCGTACATTTTCCATAGTTTTACCGAATACCGCGTTGTTCATCAATTTGTACAAATTTTTTTCAAAATCGTTTGCCGCGACTGTTCTAAACCGTGTATTGAGTTCGATGTAATCGCGGAGCCATGGAGATTGAGCGAATTGAAGCACGCGGTGTATCTTTGTAATACGAAGACCGTGACGCGTGCACTGCTGCAGGTTGCGATAATGAATAACGTAACGCTGCTTATCATATACCGTCGCGAGTAACTTGTCCTGCCTGCTGCCAGGTGGTTTGGCACGCGTCGGGCAGAACGGTAGATCAGCATGAGCGTCGTGCAGACATTGCGGATATTCCAGATCTACCTCGAGAATGTATCCCGTGGGCGAATCGACAGCGATTGAAGACACATCAAAATTTGCAACATCTTCGACCCATTGAAATTTGGCGTATGACAGGGGCTGACACATTGCCCATCCATACAAATTGTTCACGTCAAAGTACATCAAGTACGATGACTCTTCCAATGCGTCGTAAGATGACATGTACTTGTTATTGGCATGCGCGTATCTTCCGGAACATTGACTTAAGCCCCCGCGTATACCACGTTCAATAAACAAAACCATATCGACGTCTGTGAGCAATTCAAAGGTAATTTTGGTGTGTTTTAGCATTGCATCCCATGTGAAACCAGGTAGAGTATAATAATGTGCCGAATCTAATCCGTAGCTCTTGATACAACTTTCGCGAAAATTTTCAAAAATATCTGCCAATAACAAGACATCTGTTTTCAAATACAAGTCGCTGTATTCGCCCAAGGTTCTAATCCCAAAACGCTGCCAGACGGTCTCGGCGTGCGCGTAATCGGTCTCGGATACAGTTTCACCCGTTAACGAACTGTAGAATGATTCGCGCGGCGGTAAGCATGGATCCTGCAGCTTGTTCGCGCAATCAAGGTATTCATACGGAAAGACACCTTTTCGCGTCAATAAATTGAAATCCTCGGTGGATAATGTTTCAAAGGGTATAGCCGGTTAAGATGGTCAAATGTGCCCCTGAACCGAATTCAAATCACGATGAGTCATTCGAAAGCTTATAAAAAAAGAATGATTTCTGTCAAGTTTCAACTTCGTATCTCGACCCGGGGGGTAGTAAAGGGTAAAAATAGAAAATCAGGTTTTTGCCGAATTTCTCCTATACCAGCGGATGAAAAATTTTGAAAAAATTCAGAGACATGTCTGTCATCGGTGCACATATTAGGGAATCGCGTCAGATTTTTAAATTGAAAAACCAAGCTGTGAAAAATAAAAAACGCCAAAAAATGCTGAAAAATGCCGGTTTTGTATCGAAGCAGTCTTGATACTATAATTATATTTTTACTGTAAGTCCGCATCGTTGTTCCTATTGTCTTGAATTTTTTTCAGATTTTTCAATTTGGTGCGCCGCAGTTAAAAAAATTAAAAACCGATTTTTTCGCCGTTTTTTCCGTGTCAGAGTAACTAATAGGTCGAACTTTCGTACATACTTTATGGAATAAGCCTTTTATGCAATCTTCAACGTCTTCACATGCAGCAAAACAGCGTAGAAATTAAACGAACTAAACATGCTGTGCCATTACAGTCTAAAATGTCTATCATATTTTCAACGGCGTCAATGGCGCAGCGGTAAAGTGTCCGACTGTTGAATCGCTGCGAACTTTTTGAACGTAGGTTCAAGCCTCGGAATTTCTATGTCCCACAGGGTCATTTTTTTTCACATTAATTATGTATTTTTTCGATTTCTAGCTATATGACAATGATCGATATTTATATACAAATGTTTTAAAAACATATTAAAATTATTTCAATAGTTGAAAACTATTGTTAGGTATCATGCCAATTATAGCATTGTTTAACTTTTGAATTTTGGAAACCAGAATGAGTTGTATGATCTATAAGAAGAGGCGAAATAATTACAAAACAACACACAATTGTTGCTGTAATCCATCCACAATTGTTAAAGGTAAGAGATTGGAAAATCAATTTCATATAATATTAATTTAGTGCAGGGAATGTTACAACAATACTGTAATTGACGGGATACTTGATCAGAGAAACGGTGGCATCAAAATCTTCTCAAGTTATGTTTATGTATATTTCAATTATTAAAATATTTTTAATGTTTTTAAAACATTTGTATATAAATATCGATCATTGTCATATAGCTAGAAATCGAAAAAATACATAATTAATGTGAAAAAAAAATGACCCTGTGGGACATAGAAATTCCGAGGCTTGAACCTACGTTCAAAAAGTTCGCAGCGATTCAACAGTCGGACACTTTACCGCTGCGCCATTGACGCCGTTGAAAATATGATAGACATTTTAGACTGTAATGGCACAGCATGTTTAGTTCGTTTAATTTCTACGCTGTTTTGCTGCATGTGAAGACGTTGAAGATTGCATAAAAGGCTTATTCCATAAAGTATGTACGAAAGTTCGACCTATTAGTTACTCTGACACGGAAAAAACGGCGAAAAAATCGGTTTTTAATTTTTTTAACTGCGGCGCACCAAATTGAAAAATCTGAAAAAAAATTCAAGACAATAGTAACAACGATGCGGACTTACAGTAAAAATATAATTATAGTATCAAGACTGCTTCGATACAAAACCGGCATTTTTCAGCATTTTTTGGCGTTTTTTATTTTTCACAGCTTGGTTTTTCAATTTAAAAATCTGACGCGATTCCCTAATATGTGCACCGATGACAGACATGTCTCTGAATTTTTTCAAAATTTTTCATCCGCTGGTATAGGAGAAATTCGGCAAAAACCTGATTTTCTATTTTTACCCTTTACTACCCCCCGGGTCGAGATACGAAGTTGAAACTTGACAGAAATCATTCTTTTTTTATAAGCTTTCGAATGACTCATCGTGATTTGAATTCGGTTCAGGGGCACATTTGACCATCTTAACCGGCTATACCCTTTGGATCGTAAAATTTTTAATTGATCTGTGCTCAGAAAAGATGCTAATTTGTCGAGACTGGTATTGAGAAATTTGTAAGAATCGATGAATCGTAATTTAATATAATTTCGCGAGTCTGATTCAGCCGGATCTTCGACATTTTTTGTGAATGAAATATACTTTTCTTTCGTTATGGGTAATACGTCAACGTGACCTTCAAAAGCGGTAGCTATTTCCTGGATAATGAAATGCGAAACGTAGCCGGATAAATTATGGAAAACTATGGGGATGTAAAACGCGTTTTTATAATTTAAATTGCACTCCGAATGTGCTGGACCTCTGAACCGTCCCGAGAGATGACAATGATCGCGAACTCGTACATTGCTAGCTTCGAATGGTTCTTCGCAAATATGACAGTGTGTTGCATCGTGAAATGTCGTCCACTTTTCAGGAGTTAAATCCAGCATGGGAACATTACTAGACAAGATGGGTTTGGCAAAGTTTGCAAAATTTTTTAGTTCGTCTACGAACCACGAAACACAATCCGCGTCGCGGCGACATCGATACGTCGACAACGATGTATCATACGAGCAATGCATGTAATAGGCTATACTATGAACTTTATGGTGTTGATACGTGTGTAATTTGTTATCTACATCATCCATTCGGTGACTGTCATCTGTTTTCTCGATGATGCATTCGAGATCCGCATACACCACGAAGGGGAGCCGCTCCTTCATACCGTGGTTGCCGAAGCTGAGGAGATTGTTGCCTTCGCTGGGCAGTAGGATGGCGCAATCGTTCATCTTACTGCAGTCCAGCGAATGGGCCTCCAACTTCTCGGCGGATCCGAAATAGTGCATACATCTACAAAAACACAAAAAAAAATTTATTTAATTTTGTTTCGCGAGACATTTTAACATTTCGCATGTTTTCTATACGTACCGATCACAGATGAATTTCTTTTTTTCGTGTCTGCTCAGCTGCGCGCTCACCAGCCTGGACAAGTTCTTGATTAGCACAAAGTGCCCTACATCACCGTGCTCTTGATTCGGCGTGTAGAGCAGGTTGACGTGCCGATCCCTCTTTTGGCTGGTGAGGCGCAGCGGGAAGACTGTCAATCCCTTCGGCTTCTCCATCTCCATCTCCATCTCGAAACTGTACACGTTGATGGAGATGCCGTTCTGCCGTTCAAACTTCCCGATATGCCCCAGAGACATTGAAAATTCAATGCCCTGAAGATTTAATACGGACGCATAGCTGGGGTATGAACTTGGGCGATCGGGATGTCTTTCCGCAGGATGGAGAACGGCGACCACTGCCCACGCGAAGCACGCATTGTTCGGGGATTGCACGTTAATTGTTGCTTTCTTCAACAATAAATTCTGCGGCAACTTGATGTGGCATCCCGCACGCAGCGGATTGTACTTGTTGACATTGACGGTTAGGTTGAGGATCCGCGTCAATGCCCATCCGCTGTCGCGTTCCTGGAACTCTTCCAGCGATGCCAGGGTGGGTTCGACGACGCATCGCTGATACCACTCCTGCAGATCGGATGTGCGGAAGAGTTCGCAGTTTCGGGTGTTGATGCTTTTGCAAGCATGCTTGTCACCCGCCACAAATTCACCGTTGAACACTGTGTTCACTTTGAGGTTCCGCTGTTTCCTCAAAGCGCCCCGCACATGCTCCAGCACAATGGTCGCCGCATCTTGAAGGAAGTTGCGCGGTTCGATATAGTTCGAATTTAGCACTGCACCGGTTAATACGCGGCTATCGAACGCAGCGTCTATTTCGCGCCACAAAAGTCCTGTGCTCGAATGTCCGGCACCTTCGCGTACGAAACGTCCGCGCAACGAATATTTTAGGCCTTCGAGACGCGCGATTCGAGCAACCACGGATTGCCGAACACCGATCGATAATCGCGGGCGTTTTACACGACTCTGTTCTTCCAACGATTCGATACATTCGTTGCACCGTTCTTCCCACGCGAGGTACTCTTCCCGGGAAATCAATCGTGCAGATTGATCCAATAATTGGCGTTCTGCTTGCGCGAATTCTCCCATGGCTGTAATCTGTGCAACGTGTTACAGCAAATTGAGGCTTTGCACAGTTTAGAGCGCATATTTATATCCTCATCATGATTTTCTATCTCTATCTTACTCTTTTAGCGTACCCCCTCCCCCGAATGCATTGCATGCAAAAGAATGGTGATCCATCCTAATATGGTTCTATGCAGTTTCTGTCGATGCAGCATAATTCTTTCTATGATTCACGCGTATGACGAATTAGCGCGTGAGATCGTCCAACAAATTTTCTGCTGACACCTATTTTCTAAGAATTGATGTTTCTGCTGACACCTATTTCTAAGAATCGTGGTTTTTTTTTGCTGACACCTATTTCTAAGAATCGCTGTTTTTTGCTGACACCTATTTCTAAGAATCGCTGTTTTTGCTGATTCCGCAGAATTCTAAGATTCGACGTTCTCAGAAGTATCATGTTACATTAGCATTGCAAAAAAAAAATGGCATCATCTCGCGCGATACGCTGCGACGTTAAGATTGAAAAACATTATGGAAAATTTGAAAGTTTTAAAATAAAATGCGGCGGTGGGGGAAGCAATCGCACCACTATTTAAGACGGCTCCCGAACGCTGTTCCATCAATCGCTCAGTAGCCTCAGTGACTTTCGACGGAACAAATAGTGCTCTGAAAAAAATGTGCAGTACCAGTGTCGAAGAAAAAATGTGCAGTACCAGTGCCGAAGGAAACGCCAGACGCATGAATTATTACGTTCCGATCATGCCGGATGATGGTGTGGTTCAATGCGGGGAGGATACAGTTGGTTGGTAAGGCTTAATTTTCATATATTCTCAAAAATTTTATTCCTAATACGAGCGGATAATTTCATAGCTTTGATTGTTCTCTTAGCCCGCGCCGAACATCGCGTATCATGGTCAGAAGATACGCATTAACATCCATGGGCAGTAAATATTTGGAAATTGGAATCCGCGTACGGCCTACTGTCGATGTAGAAATGGTTCTCGGCGACAATCGGGGGATGTTTCTCGCGTTACCATTGTATGCATGGTATGCGCTATGCAGCAATCGTGCGATCATTGAAGAACGTTCACGATTACCTGGATCACCTTCGATGCAGTTGAATCAATTAACAATGGATTTTTGCGAGATCTATAATTCTCCGATTGTAAAGATGACGCTACATAATAAGCCGCTGTATTTCAAACCGGATACAGTGACATTTTTATTAAATCTTGAGCCATGTATAGACTATGTGTATCACCGGCTACATCAAAATGTAAGAGATGTGCAGATGAAATTTGAAAGTTTTGTTAACGTGCTACAGCAGAGCGATGTTGCCTGTGAAACATTAGATGCGCGTCGTGCTGCTAAAATCATATGTGATAGCGAACATTACTGTGAGGATTATCATGTAGATTGCGAACTGGTAGCATGCACCATCAATGATATTCTAACTGATGCTCGTAGGAAAAAATGTTAAATAATATTCTTTTAATTTTAAATAAAATTTCTTAAACATGAATTATTTCTACATTTTATATACCCGTCCTCCTCTCCTCGTCATTTAATTTTAAGATTCGGCACTTTGTAATATTTCGTTCTTCACGCTGCCAAATGATGTCATCCCTGCACGGCTGCATCAGAGGATTCAAATTACACACGATCGCGCGATACGCTGCGACGATAAGATTGAAAATCATTTTTTGAAAAACTTGATAGCTTTAGAATAAAATGTGTTGGTGGTGGTGGTGGTGGTGGTGGGGGGAAAGCAATCGTGCCTCTATTTAAGACGGCTCCCGAACGCTGTTCAATCAATCGCTCAGTAGCCTCAGTGACTTTCGACGGAACAAATAGTGCTATGAATAAAATTTACAGTACCATTGATGAAATACTCGCTGGGTGTGAGGATTATTTCGTTCCGATCGTGCGAGATGATGGTATAGCTCCATGTGGGGAGAATATATATAATGACTGGTAAGGCATAATTTTCACACCTTCTCAAAATTTTTATGTTTGTTCCTAATACGAGCGGATAATTTCATAGCTTTGATTGTTCTCTTAGTCCGCGCCAAGGATCGCGTATCATGGTCAGAAGATACGCATTAACATCCATGGGTGGCAAATATTTAGAAATTGGAATCGACGTAGGACCTACGGTCGATGTAGAAGTTCTTCTCGGCGACAATCATGGAAATCATCTCATATTATCATGGCATACATGGGGTGTGCTATTCGACAGCCGTGAAGCCATCGAAGAATGTGCACGATTACCTGAACCAGACTCAATGCGGATTGATACTTTAACGGTGGAATTTTTTAGGATCTTTGATTCGCCAATTATAAAGATTACACAATGTGATAATGCACTGTATTTCACACTAGATACAGCAACATTTTTATTAAATCTTCAACCATGTATAGAGTATGTGTATCCGCGGATGTATCAAACTGCTGAAGATGCGAAAGTAAAATTTGAAACTTTTGTTAACGTGCTACAGCAGAGCGGTGTTGCCTGTGAAACATTAGATGCGCGTCGTGCTGCTAAAATCATACGCGATAGCGAACATTACTGCGAGGATTATCATGTAGATTGTGAACTGGTAGCATGCGCCATCAATGTTATTCTAGCTGATGCTTGTAGGAAGAAAAAATGTTAAATTATATTATTTTAATTTTAATTTTAAATAAAATTTCTTAAGCATGAATTATTTCTCAATTTTATTCGTCCATCATCATCATCCTCGCCATTTAATTTTAAGATTCAACGTTTCTGCTGACACCGCGTAAGATTCACGTTCAATACCCGATCAGAGGGGTACCATAACCGTTTGATACACGTTCGATACACGTTCAAAGTGGTATGATATGGTATAGTGAAATGATGCAAACGAAGAAGGATAGGATGGCCAGTGAGTAATTCGAAGAAGATGCAGATGACGAAGATGGTCAGCGGAAATGCATGTGGAGCTCATAGAAGGAGAGGGTGACCAGTGAAGAACAAAGGCATCCTACTTTGCAACATATGCAACTTTAGGCATGGGTGACAAATTGCATGAGCGCTGCGGGACCAGTTGTCTTCAAAGCTCGGCAGCCACCGGACAGTTTGTTTTGCGTCAAGAATTTTTTTTTGTGTCAAGAATTTTTTTTTTGTGACAATGGGGCTGCAAAGGATAGCGCCGGAGTGTGGCTCGGAAGTATGTACTTTGCAATATTTTAACATTTATCGCGTTTAACCTTTGATATCGAGTGTCAATATTACATCGTGGGTTTCTATCTTTTAGGGCTCGTCACCACCACCGTCACCCTCGTGGCCTGAAGATTGGGGTGACGCGTCGTCGCCCCCTTCGCCACCTTGGCCACCTTCGCCACCGCCGCCGCAACCATCGCCGACGCCGCACCCATCGCTACCGTCTCCACAGGCATGTAGTGCAGTGTTTTTGTATGCTTTGTGCTTAATATGTTTAATGTATCAATGTTATATCAACGTTTTGTGATCTAGGACCGCGATGTACTATGGTGGTTGGCGCGGCTACTTGCGGAGGATCGCCCCATATTCGGCCCCGTGAGGGATTCACGGCTGCGGCACCCTTGGGTGCCGTATCTCCGGATGGGGCACCTGCAGCGGCCGCGGTCCCCATCGCCACCATGGATCGACATGAGTAGGCCGCGGCCGCTGCCTCCCTCGCCACCGTCACCACCGTCGCCGCCGCCGCGAATCGGTGCGCGGGGGCTGCCGTACATCGATCAGCGGGGGCTGCCGCTGATCGATGTACGGGGCTTACCCCCTACACCACCACCATCGCCCCCCCAACCATTGCCACCATCGCCCCCCCAACCATCGCCACCATCGCCACCATCGTCACCATCGCCACCATCGCCCCCCGGAGCATCGCAGTGATTTTTTCTATCATTTTATATATTTTTTCTTTTAATTTTATATTTTTTCTATTTTTCTATTTCTATTTTTTATTATTTTTTATTGTATATTATTATTATATTTCTTATTTTATTCTTAAATTCTATTTATATTCTTTATATTTATATTCTCTTTTTGTCCTAATTTTTTTATATTCTATTTTTATATTTATATTCTCTTTTTGTCCTAATTTTTTATATTCATATTCTTTTTTATATTTTATATTTTTGTAACAATATATATTCTTAAACGTATTTCATTGCACCATTTTATTTACCCGTCCTCCTCCTCTCCTCGTCACATAATTTTAAGATTTGCTGGCACCGCATAATTCTTTCTATGATTCGCGCCGCCAAATGACGTCACCCCACGCGGCCGCTCCAGAGGACCCGAATTACACACGATCGCGCGATACGCTGCGACGCTGGATCGGAACGCTTCGAAAACTTGTTAGCTGTAGAATAAAATGCGATTGTACCGCCATGTAGCGCTGTCTCTTTCCCTCTCTCGAATTTAGCTTTTTAAAGTAATGCTCTGTCTCTTTCCCTCCTCGGAATACGCGGTGCGAAAAAGCCGATGTTTCCCGACTTCATCCGATAAAAATAAATTATTATTTCTCTGTGTTGGGGGGAAAATTCCATTATATAATGGTTTAGAAAAATATTTTGAGGAAAAAAATTTCAGGGAGCGGATCGAGTCTGAAAAAAGATTTTTCAGACTCGACCCGCCCCCAGAAATTTTTTCAGGGGCTGTCCCCTCCCTGGGCCAGGTCTGAAAAATTTCCGACGGTGGGTCCGGTCTGGAGAGGTCTCCGCGGCGGCTCGGTCCGGACTGATCCCCTCCATCATCGCGGCTTCCCTCACTCCGCGGCTCGTGCGCGCGCAACCTGTCTTCCTCTCCCCGCAGGCCCCGCGCCAATGTTTCCCTCCGCCGCGCTCCCCCGCGCGCCCTCACTTCCCCCCGCCCCCGCGCTCCCCTCAGAGGACCTGGGTTAGAACCGGCCTAGCCTTACTACTAAAATTCTTATGCAGACGGTCCAGTGGGATCGGATTCGTTTTCTGTGTTTTAACATATCTTTGCCTCGACAATGGTATATTCTCCTCATTCTCTTTATCCTCGTCCCCAGGCGAGAAACCACGCTTCGCACCATGCGCCTGCGAATCAGTCATCTGGCCCCAAATTTGCGTGCGGGAAATACCCGCTACACATCAGGGTCAGGAACAGAATGACACAATATCAAGAACGTATCACTGACTAAATGTTTAGCACCAGAGAGCACACTTTCGTTACACAATATATAGATATTTCACTAAATGCACGCAGCAAATTCACGAACGACCATTCACCATCAGTTGCCAAACCGGAACCCCTATTTCACATTTTCATCCTAAACAGCGGTGCGCCGACCTGGAATCGCTGCGGTCGGCCGAGGATTCATACCTATTTCAGAAATAAAATAATTCTTTATTCTTTATCGTATCGATATGGAAGTGACAGCGATGGATTCCTTATGTTTTTCTGATGAAAATCATACCAAATGTCATGTAAATCGGACTACTTTTACAAAAGCAATACAAATTATAAAAGGAGTAGGCATTTTTTCACCTTATTGCTTGTGTAAAAGTAGACCGATTTACATCGGCACAGTAGACCAGATTGAAGAAGTCAGTGATATTTTGGTGTTGCTTTTAAGGTATCAGAATGAAATTTGCGCAAAAAAAATATGATACAACTATTCCTTTCTAATAACGTATAATTTAATATTTTTTACATTTATTTTTTGCAATTTTTAACTTAATCTTGATAAAAAAAATTGAAAACTGTTTACAGTAATCATTCGTATTAAACCCGACGAATGGGGCTGGCGGCGGGCGTATGTCGCGTTGTGGACACTATTCTGTGCAGCCGATGCCGCGAGTGAGAAAACCGAAGCGCGAGCGAGAGGGAACGAAACAGTTGACACGAAGTTGCCGTCGACTCTTTCGTTCTCTCACTCTCGACTGAAGGATTCCAAGAAATGGTGGGGATAGTCACCGGGCGTACTACGCATGGTAAAAACGGGGCTATAACGAGGATTTACTGTATTTGGTACTTTATTTAATGCCCTTTTAAGTGGTTTAAGTCGCATGTTGGGGAAACTTTTCGTTTCCAAGTTATTAGGAAAAGTTGAATATTGAAGGAAGGTAGCCGATTATCGATTTGTTTAAATTAAAGACCAGTTATTTGAGATAAAAATCATATTTTATTTAAAAATCATATTATTATCCGGAAAACACCTGGCATTTCTGAACGGTAAAGTATGAGGAGTTCAAAGTATACAATAGCAGATTACAAAAGTGAAAATGCACTTTAAATATTTGCACTTCAAAATTCATAAGGTATTGTACATCAGAACATAATATAAATATACAGTGTGTCCGCGGGAAAGCTAAACAGCCGGCTCCCTCCTAAACTATTGGAGATAAAAATATAAAAAAAATAGGGAATTGCATGGTTCGAGGGGCCAATTATTTAGCGCGAACGATTTTTTTTATCGATTATTATTTTAAAAGATACGATGGCCAAGTTCGGTTTTTCAAATGGAACTATTTTTTTTGAACACCTGAGTTGATAGTGCGTTCCAAGACAAATTCAATAAGCTTTAATGTATACACTTTATTTTCACTGGTTTTTAAGATATTGCGCTTTCAAATTTACTGATTTTCACTGGAAGAAAACTGTCTGGTATAGCACGGATCGGGGACGGTTTTACTGGCTCCATGGGTGGCACTGCCTTTTGAAATAGATATCTACCTGCCAAAGGTCTACGTCAGGCCCAAAGGCTGGACAATTTTTTTCCGTCAGAAATGCTACTTAGGTAGGTACATCTGCGGTATATTTATTTCGCACTTGCTTCTACGCTCGGATGGCCGGTTCTTTTGGGAGGGATGCAAGTTCGATTGGTTAGGTTAGGAGGAGTGAAAGTTGCTAGACTAAATTTCAATCATAGGGAGCAGACTGTATCAGAACCATTCGGATTTGCATTCCTCACAAACGGCTGCTCTCTTGAAGAGGCCCTCTTCACAGCAATGCCCACCTTCTCTCGCACGGAATACGTTATCGCTTGCTTTTGTTCTGATATTGAAGCTCGTGTTTATACTCGAGAGGACCACGCGTCGACAGCGGGCTACCCCTTTTCTTCCTGTGTCTCTCCACGAGCCGTGCTGACGGTGGATTGTAGGAGCGTAGATATCTGGATGCCAGTTATTGAATTCAGGAGACGTTAGAAACATTTTATTACAAAACACACAATTAAAGTAAATCGTATTCCTCTCGGGCTGGAGTACTGATAATGATCGAACTTGCGCCCCACTTCGCGCAGACCAATTACACGGAGGGTAGTCGGGTCACACACTGCCCAAATGTGTGATGCGCTGGCACCCCGTGGCGAGGACAGACCTTCGCATTGCCTCACCCGATTTTTATGGCTTTTTCCGGAAAAAGGTACGAATCCTGAGCCGAACGTAGCGAATTGAGGTCGAGCCCCCGCAGTCGAGGGTGAAATATCCATTTGAGCGTATTAAGAAATTCTTTGCTTCGTCGTATCGAAAGGGAAGTGGTGCCAATGGATTCCTTATGTTTTTCTGACGAAAATCATACCAAATGTCATGCAAATCGGACTACTTTGACACAAGCAATTTGTATTCCTTATGTAAGAGTTGTCCGATTTCCACGACACTTGGCATGATTTTCATCGGAAATCCCCAAGGAATCTATCTGCGACACTTCCATATCCATACGATAAAAAATAAAGAATTATTTTATTTCCTAACCAGATACAGGGTAATTATGGAGCAACGCCCGTCAAGGAGATGCGGCGGCCTGGTACCCCGTGGCGAGGACAGTCCTTCGCTGTGCCTCACCCGATTTTTATGGCTCTTTTCGGAAAAAGGTACGAATCCTGGGCCGAACGTAACGAATTGAAGTCGACCCTCCGCAGTCGAGGGTGAATTATCCATTTGAGCGTATTAAGTAACCCTTTTCTTCATCGTATCGAAAGGGAAGTGACGCCAATGGATTCCTTATGTTTTTCTGACGAAAATCGTACCAAATGTCATGCAAATCGGACTACTTTGACACAAGCTATTTGTATTCCCTATGTAAAAGTTGTCCGATTTACACGACATTTGTAATGATTTTCATCGGAAAACCCCAAGGAATCCATCCATGCGGAGGGTCGACTTCAATTCGCTACGTTCGACCCAGGATTCGTACCTTTTTCCGGAAAAAAGCCATAAAAATCGGGTGAGGCACAGCGAAGGTCTGTCCTCGCCACGGGGTGCCAGCGCATCTCCTTGACGGGCGTTGCTCCAGAATTACCCTGTATCATTTGGGCAGTGTGTGACCCGACTACCCTCCGTGTAATTGGTCTGCGCGAAGTGGGGCGCAAGTCCGATCATTATCAGTACTCCTGCCCGAGAGGAATACGATTTACTTTAATTATAGTACATGTGTGTTTTGTAATAAAATGTTTCCATCGTCTCCTGAATTCAATAACTGGCATCCAGATATCTACGCTCCTACAATCCACCGTCAACACGGCTCGTGGAGAGACACAGGAAGAAAAGGGGTAGCCCGCTGTCGACGCGTGGTCCTCTCGAGTATAAACACGAGCTTCAATATCAGAACAAAAGCAAGCGTTAACGTATTCCGTGCGAGAGAAGGTGGGCATTGCTGTGAAGAGGGCCTCTTCAAGAGAGCAGCCGTTTGTGAGGAATGCAAATCCGAATGGTTCTGATACAATCTGCTCCCTATGATTGAAATTTAGTCTAGCAGCTTTCACTCCTCCTAACCTAACCAATCGAACTTGCATCCCTCCCAAAAGAACCGGCCATCCGAGCGTAGAAGCAAGTGCGAAATAAAAGTAACGGTGCGCTTCTCGATACCGCAGATGTACCTACCTAAGTAGCATTTCTGACGGAAAAAAATTGTCCAGCCTTTGGGCCTGGCGTAGACCTTTGGCAGGTAGGTATCTATTTCAAAAGGCAGTGCCACCCGTGGATCCAGTAAGATCGTCCCCGGTCCGTGCTATACCAGACAGTTTTCTTCCAGTGAAAATCAGTAAATTTGCAAGCGCAATATCTTAAAAACCAGTGAAAATAAAGTGTATACATTAAAGCTTATTGAATTTGTCTTGGAACGCACTATCAACTCAGGTATTCAAAAAAAAATAGTTCCATTTGAAAAACCGAACTTGACCATCGTATCTTTTAAAATAATAATCGATACAAAAATTCGTTCGCGCTAATTAATTGGCCCCCTCGAACCATGCAATTCCCTATTTTTTTAATATTTTTATCTCCAATAGTTTAGGAGGAAGCCGGCTGTTTAGCTTTCCCGCGGACACACTGTATACATCAAATAATAAAATATTATTTTATTATGGCTTCATATTGCCAAGGAACTTCTCCAGCAGGCGAAATAAACCAGTCTACGAATGCGTTGCAAATGTCGATAGCTTGTTTATTCGGTCTTGCATAACGACCGACGATGAAATATTTTGCGGATACATGCTATTGTACTTTATAAAAAAAGTTTTTGGTTTTTTTTTGGGGCGAAGATGCCTAGAAAACTATTTAGTACTGGATCTGAAGAAGTCGATAAAAAGTTTAAAACATCTTCGTGTGTATATTATAATTAGAATATTTTGAGCGTACAATCTTTCCTGTACTTTTGAAAATCTTTATTTCTGGCTTCTTGGGTCCCTTCACCCAATTAGCCGATTGGATGGTTGCCCAAATATTTTATAATGTCGTAGAAATGTATTAACACTTGGTGAACAGTACCCATTTAGTATATTGGTACCGGGATAACATGGATACATGTTTACAAATATTTCTGCACTTTCCATAGTACATATATTTATCAAATTGTTTTAGTTTTATTGGAATTATTAACGTTATTTTTTATATAACGTCAAACCTTCGTATGAGTTGTATATTAACACTCTTTTTATGAACTTCCTTAATAATATTCGGCATTTTCAGTGCGAAAAATGGGATGTTGCATTTTTCCCCTATTTCTTGGGATTTAGCCCCCTGTACGATATAGAATACAGGTAATTACTTCATTATTGGCAAATATTTCCAAATTTTTTTTCGCACTTGCAAGGCCAAATATATGTTGATTATACAACAGAAAAGAAATTTGCTTGGAAGTTCCCGGAAAGTAACTAAACAGCCAATAATTACTGATATTTTTTCAATGGATTTCTTATGGAAAAAGAACTGTATGTTACTAATTATTTGCTATTACTTTGCAGAATCGATAGGTACTATACATTTCGGTCCCCAAAAAATATTTTCCTTTTATTTCACCAAAATTTAAGACTCGATTTTAAAATTCTGCACAAAAAACATACATATATAGTAGCCGCCATGATATTTTCCCTTTTTTAAGAGCTCATATTATTAGGTTACAAAAAATATATAAAAAACATAATTCCATAACTTTTGAATTCTGACTTTTTTCCTTATTTCTGGGGATTCTGTCCGATTGTGGCGATGGACCGCACGGCGGCCAGTCGCTAGACTGCTCCTGGAGGAGTCGAGCGACTAACAGCCGCAAGCCGCCGGGCGGCTAAGAGATTCTGCCATTATGACGGAAAACAGACACTCATCCAATTGTGTTGCGTGTCCAGTAGCCTAGGTTGCTCCTGAAGCAGACGCCAATAGACTGTAGCAATCTGTCGCAGCCGCGCACGGCTGAAATCGCAGATAGGTGTTGAGGTGTATGCTTTTCCATTGCACCAGTGTACTGCGGCGCTCCGCCGCTCGCCGCCGCGCATTGAAACGGCCACCTTAAGGTAGCAGGTATTAACTTAGATTCTCCATGTCTCTCACATGGCCAATTATACCTCTATATTAACCTCTGTATATATGCACCCGAGGGAAAAATAAGAAATGTTGTGTTCGTTAACGCTTTAGAGTAACTGCGAACCACAACCTCAACCCGATCGACCGAGTTAAAATCGAAAACAAATGACAAATGTTCTGCAAAATTGGACAGTTGGTTTGGTGATACCTAGAATTACTCTAACATTTAGAAAAATTCTGTATGGACATGTGTTTCTGATTAATTTGTTGTTCTAATGACAATAAATAAACTATGAAAAAATACTATTGTCTTTCTCGCTAACTTTAATAACTTATTTTAAAAGTTGCATTAACCCGTGTAACACCGGGTATTTCAGCTAGTCTATATATATTTTCTTAATTTTTAAAATGGTTTTTAATGCTTTACTATATGCCAAAATCAAGTGCTAAACTGCAATTTAATCGGCTGATTAGTTTCTCTACAATTTGCATCAGAAGATTACTTATTTTTTCGGACCGTCAGAGTAGCCTTAACACGGTACCTGAGGTCTGCTCGCCGCGGCGGTCAATCGCGATTTCGATGTTTCTCAGATGATTAAATGAATTGTCAATTTCAATTTCTGTCGAAAAAATGTACTTTTTTTCACATAATTCCATTGATTTCATCCGAACTACTGAACCGATTTGAAAATTTTGTCAAGTACATTTGTTGGTGATTCAATTATCTTCAATTTAATATAATGTTCGACCATATCGGTCATTCGCAACACGAGATATTTGCAATTAAGTGGGTCCACCTTTTTAACAGACAGGTAAAAAATTCACCTGTCGATATCTCGAAAATGTTGTTGGTATGTTTAAGTGTGATCAATCTTCACGTGTCACTAGGCGTTAATAATGATCAACTGACTCGAGTAGTCAGAGCGAATCGCTGGTTGCGACGATCAAATGTATGCGATCTTTATTATTGTTGTCTCCGACACCGAGCGTGCCACAACACAGTAGTTACATTTCAATAAATGTATCCATAGAAATTTTTTTAGACCACATTTCGGAATCAGCAGGCCATTTTACATAAGAAAAAAATAGTGGCTTCTGCTGCGCAATTTTTATTTTTTTATTTTGTAAACTAGTGTAATTTAGCTAATACTGGGATAACGGTACGTATAGTGCGTTCTGCTTGACCATTACCACGAGGTACTCCAGTGATAATAAGTACGCAGTCAATTTTCTCCTTTGTGCAATATTCTTAAAAATCTTTTGAGGTAAAAACTGTGCCTCTATCACAAATAATGCGTTCCGGATTCCCAAAAATTTTATGTTGCACGGTTAATTTATTAATCGCTTCTTTTGTGCTGGTCGCCTTAGTAGAGTATAGTCATGTTAACATCGAAAATTCATCGACGACTACGAAAAATATACTTATATAACTTATAAGTCATCGTCATAGGTCCAACGTGCTCGAGGTGGTACGTATCCAACGGTGCTTCTCCTTCAGGAATGGGTATTAAATGGCCTTGTCTTTATCCACGCTTTCTATCAACCATGATACATAACAGGCAACAATCGCTTAACATCTGTAGTTTTCGTTCTAATTTTGGTACACAGGGTATTATTCTACTGATAGTCAATACTCTATGGCAGCGTTGGCCACATCGGGCCATTTGGGAGCACGGTCTCCATGATGTTTACCATAGCCGCGCGGAAGAGGAGCTGGAAGCCAATGGTAACGTGGGCGCGCCACGGATAGGGAAAACTGTAAGAGTGTAAGTAGTAGCGTGCGGTGCAGGCTCGTACCCCTAGGCTGAAATAACTAGCCCTCTTAGAAGCCCAAATGGCAGCGATCACCGGGGTCCCCAAGATTCCCAGTATTTCAAGCCTATCGCACGGGCATGAGGTTGCACCGCATACTACTACAGTTTTCCCTATCCGTGGCGCGCCCACGTTACCATTGGCTTTCGAGCTCCCCTTCTGCGCGGAAATGGTAAACATCATGGAGACCGTGCTCCCAAATGGCCCGATGTGGCCAACGCAGCTCTAGGAGGTAATTCCACAGGCGAAAATAAAACGAAAAGTGACGAAATTGCGACAAACGCTTCATTTTTCAATTATAGATGGTTAAATACTCTCCAGGGTCGACCACCTTGGTGTTGGTGAGAGGGCTCTAGGGCAGTGGGGAGGTTCGCCGTCGAGTGATACGATAGCGTTTTTTCCCTCCCTATCGGTTGACGGGGGATGCTACTGCCCTAGCTAAGAGTCGGCCGTTCCCCGGGGGTGCAAGGGGTGATCCGGCTGCGTGGAATTAGTTGGTCATGGAAACATGCCGGCCCCGCGACGTCGGGCCCTCCTCCGCATTTTGAAAATAGTATTAATTAATTAACATAATATGATATGATTTGGTTATTTTCTTCTCTCCATACATTTATATACTACACCCATAGCCCTATTACTAATGATACAATTTTGGACAATATTTGTAACTATACCATAGCTTAAAGTGGGTACAATTATATGTTGGGGACACCTTGTGTTTGTCAGACGAGTAAGGTGACCGCTGGGCGGGGGGTCGTCGCCCTTTCAGACACCTTATGAACGATGACAACAATAAGCGGAGCCTTGGATAAACAAACCGCTAGTGAGAGTCGCTCATCTCTTCTTTGCCCCATCAGCAGCAGAGAAGTAGTAAGAAGTCAATCTGATGACGCCGCGCTGGTATCGCGGGTCGGCTTCAGGGGGGTGGGGGGGGGGGGCAAAGGTCCCTAGTAAACCTAGAAGAAGTTACAGCAGCAGGACTAGCTATGACCATTGACAGCGAAGTAATCGAGATTTTGGAATCACCAAGGAACCCAAGTGCGGAAGCGTTCACACAGGACGAGTTGGCTTTGTGTCGAGACGCATCTACGGCAATGAGGAATATCAGTTCCGAGATTAGCAGGTTGGAGCAGCTTAGTCCCAAGATGCAAGCCTTCCTTACATTCGATAGGGCCAGAAAGGCGGCCTCGATGGTGCTAAGCGGAGGTAGTGGCCGAGCTGCGGTGGAGTCAGGTAATAGGGAAGATGCACTTCGAGGCGGGGGAGATCCTGGGGATAACCTGGGCCCTAGATCTTTGGTAACCTCAAAGGGACCTACATCTAATGTACCCAACAAGAATAAGTCTAAGAACCCTCTGGCATCCAAGAAAGTAACGGGGCTATACCCAGTGCGAGGAGGGAGCTGGATACGGGAGAAGACTCTACGACCGCCGCTACCACGGATGATGATGAGTTAAGAAGCCTGGCCCTACGGGATGCAGGCGCAAGTAAGAAAAGGGATCCCTTGATGGACGGATTGAAAGAGGCCTATGAAACTTTTAGGGTAATCAGGGATCGAATCAGCTGCATGCACAAGTACATCTCGGAGAGCAAGACTATCAGGGCTGAAATGAAACAGAATAGCAATGATAATAGCAGTTCTTAAGAACGTAACCCTAATGAGAAAGAAACAGGTTTCCCAAGAAAAACCAGGCAGGAGGGTTCCGCGCGATGCCTTCACTCAGATGACGCCTAAGACTGCCAGGCTTGATAGGGGCCTACCGACAAGAGGAGGTACTGATCCGAATAAGGGCAGGATAAAGGGACCTGAGAAAGGCCCAAAGAAAGTTTTGGGAGACCCAGGGACGAACGTGGTTGCTGATACCGGGAAGCCACGTTTGATAGCTAGATTCGAATCGACGAGAAGAACTATCTCTGACCACGAAAGTGGAAGAGGCGTCGAGACGGAGGGGGAAACCGGACAACGCAGTAGTCAACGCTCGGACTACGAGACTGCGGGTACTGAGTATGAGACTTGGACCACGATAACTCTGAGGAGAACAAAGAGGAAGGAGGGCCCTGATATCATTGAACGGCCGCCACCACCTATGGGGTTAAAATGGACAGATCCAAGAAAGCGGACACCTCCGGTGAAGCCAGAGGCGGTGTTTGTGAAGACGCAACCGGGAAAGACATACGCTGATTATTCGGTCTGGTTGCTGGGACAGTTCCAGCTGAGTTGGATGAGATACGCGGGGCAAGAAATCTAAAGCGGGCCACTTGATTATAGAGGTAAAGGAGTCTCGTTTGAGCCGCCGTAGCGACAGGAAGTGCGAACCGATCGTGTCTGCGTGTGTCTCTCTAGGATTGCGATTAGTTGGTGTGTCAAGTGTATTCAACTTGGCGTTGCCCGGATGCCGCTTAGCTGTATCCGGGTCCAACTAACAAAGGAGTGATTCTCAAGATGAGCTCCCCTAAAAATAGTACCGCTTCTTCTCAACAAGATTTGATCAATACAGTTACCACACCCATAATGTCGTTTTCATATTCACAAGCTGCCCAGCAAGTAAATTTTCCGACAAAAGAACAAGCTATTGTAACAGATGCATTGGAAGGCGTATCAATTAAGTATTACATAGTAACCATCGGCAACATAACAGATCCCAGAAACATTCGGTTTGTATCTAGAATCTCACACGGAAGAATTTGCCTTTATCTCAATAGTCAAGAAACCGTTGATAAACTTCTCAACACGCACAAGTTTATAAACATAGGCACTCACACACTTCAGCTTCGACCTCTTGTCTCCCAATCGAAACGGATTATTTTATCTAACGTATGCCCGATAATTCCACATAAGGTAATCGAAGACAAACTAACTGAACTAAATATTGCATTAAAGTCACAGATTTCTTTCATAAGAGCTGGAATGAATGACCCAGGATATTCCCACATCCTTAGCTTCAGGAGGCAAGTTTATGTGGATCCGGAAGATATCAAAAAGCTTCCTGAAACCATACAAGTTAATTTTGACAATACTCTTTACTGGATATATATATATCTAAACGGATAGACTAACCTGCTTCATCTGTAAAGAGAAAGGTCACTTGGCAAAATACTGTCAAAATGGAGAATCGAGTAATCAACAAACATCAAAATGTTTTCATTAGGAGAAGTCTACAACGGAAATACAACCAGCAATACCGGTACCAGAAACATCTAGAAGTCCCGTCACGATCAAAGAAAAAGAATCCTCGATGCTGCAAGAGGAAGTATTTAAACAACCAGCCGCTAGTGTCTACAAGCGATCACTTTCAACCACCACCATCCCAACGAACGATACATCAGGGAAAGGCATAAGAAACGATCGCTTAACCGAAATCACCAAAACAGTGAACCTGCTTGATATCATAAATCCACCAAATAAAAAACCTAGAAAATGAAAATTGCCACAAGACATTACTAAAGAGTTGGAATTAATAAAGCAACACTTTACTGAAATACCTCATGAATCTTCTATTACCTACGAAAACTTAGTGGAATTTTTCGAAAAAAGCTACAATAAAACTAACATACGCAGCTTGGCTCTTGAATTTACAAATGACATGCCAGCCTTTATTAACATGTTAAAATGCATGCATGACCGTATTGAGCAAGGCAATTTCCGAGCCCGTATATCCAGAATCATCCAGAAACTGGACAGCTTCAAGGATAATACCCCTCTGAGAGAAGACTTTGCCTCATCTGACGTATAACAACGGTCCAACAGCAAGAAAAATCAAATCTCCTACAAGGTTCTGCCGACTTACGTCTTCTCTTCTGGAATGCAAGAAGCGTTATACGATGTAAAGAAGAACTAGAACTTATTCTGGAAAACATCGACATATTCGTGTGTGTAAAATCATGGTTAAAGCCACCGAAAAATTTTCAACTTGCAAGTTTCAACACATTCAGGAAATACAGGATACACTCTTCTGGTGGTGGTATAGTAATTTTAATTTGAAAAAATTTAGCTTTTACAGAAATAATAGATTTAAATATTCCAGACAATAGAATTGAAATTTACGGCATAAACCTAAATAATGTGTGTCCCCTCTTAAAAATAATAGCTTGCTACAAAACTCCAGGTTTCACTTTTTCCCAAGACCAATGGAAACAAATAATAAATAACGTGGCAGATGACAGGAACTCCATTATTATGGGAGATTTTAATTCGCACCACAGTTTTTGGAATTGTTCTTCCACTGACACTAACGGAGAAAGGCTCTTCCTTCATAATACTAACACACTTACGCATGTAGATAGCTATAGAAACATTAGAAACCAGAAGTCAAATTTAGATTTAATATTATCAACAATGAACATATCAGACAAAATTCACCTAAGCACTCACGATGAAACCAGGGGTTCTGACCACTACCCAATATACATAAACATTAGCACTAGGAAAAATTACTACCACAAAAAGTCGTTTAAAATAAGTTCCATTCGCACTGACTGGGAAAAAGTATTTTCGCATCTAAAGGACTCGTACGTAGAATTTTTCTCCCCGCAATATAATTTAGGTGCAGTAAACGAAAAATATAGAATATTCACCAATATAGTAACGGAGGCCATTAGAAATTTTACTCCAAAAAGAAAGATAGTACAACTGTTTGGGAATGCGTTAGTTCCCAAAGCCGCCACTCTCACTCTCGGCGCAGCACCTCACGGACTCAGCACAGGATCACAGATCGACGGTCGATCCGCCAATCGTAGACGCTGAGCGCCAGTCGATCACCAATCATCTGCGCTCCTCAACCACCGATCATCCAATCAGCGCATCGCGTGAAACGGTTTCGGCCGGTTGTAGAATACGCGTAGCAAATCACAGTTCACCAGAACTGTGGCTCAACCAATCAGATTTCCCCACGTCGGTCGATCGTCGAGAATGTTCGAGACGACCCGTACCGGAAGTCTGATTGTCCAACAAATTTATCTTGTTCATGTAGCGTGATAGAAAAGACGTGTCGCGGGCGATATAGTGTTTTCATAATCAACTCGTGAATTCTCAATCTATCTCTGCTCAATGTAATCGCTCAACGAGAGTCTCAATCTACACCGTGCTCAGCTCAATACTCTCTCTATATTCACTGTGCTCAGCTCAACTCACTGTAACGTTTATCAAGTGTGTTTCAACAAATCTATCTTGTTCACGCTGTATGAGACGCAAGACGTGTTCGCGTACATTCTCGTTCCGTCCTCTCATCACGTGAATTTCTCATTGCTCAGTGCTCTCAAATGCTCACGACGATCTCATTTTGTGCTCACAGACAATTATTCTGTATGATTGTGTTTACGGTGTAATCTTCGCGTGTGAATTGCTCGCGGAGAACTGCGTTCTCATGTGCTCACCACGTGTGCACGGGCTCATGGCACTCTACGAACAATCGTAACTCAAAGCTCATCATTTACACACTCAACGAGTGTTCAATACTCATCGGCTCATCGAGTCTTTTAAATAAATTGACCAATTACTCAACTCATATCTGTGCGACTGCATTCTTCTCACTGTCGTCCTAACCTCACTTTCAACCAGTTAGCTCACCCACCTTATTCTCAAACAACAATATTCATTACACAGGAACCCGGTTCCCTGGTGGGATAATGAATGCAATAGAACTAAAAGATTAAGAAGAGCAGCATTCAAAAAATGGGAATACACAAAGGAAACTGGACGACTTAATACATTACAAAAAAATGGTAGCTAAAGCCAAAAAACTGTTTAAAAGGAAAAAAATAAATAGCTTCAAAGAGTTTGCTGAAAGTATGAGTTTCCGCTCTAACGCCAAATATACTTGGAACAGAAGCAAAGTCCTAAAAAATAAATGGGCCAATTTAAAGCCAATGCATGTTACAGAAAATCTACAATTCGTTAACCAGACTCTTTACAAAATTAGTTACAAAATTACTCTTAACAAAATTAGTCTCCCATGGGTTCCCACAGATCCGAACTACTATCCTGAGTCCAACTCAAATGAATTTTTTGACGCGCCCTTTAGTTTGACAGAATTCAATCTGGCACTAAATTCCCGTAATTCCAAATCGGCCCCAGGTTTAGATGGAGTCGATTATGACATACTAAAAAATCTTCTCTTTAATTACAAACTAATTCTTATAGACATTTATAACGAAATGTTTACTATGGGGGACTTCCCATTAGAATGGAAGCAGTCCTATATTCACTTCATCAAAAAATCAGACGGAAAAAGTGTTCGACCGATTGCTCTCTCATCATGTTACTGCAAACTCTTCGAAGCTCTAATAAAAAATAGACTGCAATGGTGTCTTGAACATAACAACTTACTCCCGACTAGTCAAACTGGCTTCCGCAAGGGTCTCTCATGTATTGACAATCTTACGAACCTCACTCTGTATATAGAAGATGGCTTTATTAAAAAGAAAAGCACTATCGCGGCGTTTTTAGACATACAGAGCGCTTTTGATAATGTAAATAGTGACATTCTAATAGACAAACTGTCCTCCATGCAATGTTCAACGATGTTAATAAGGTTTGTCAAGTTTCTTACTTATCAAAGAAAAATTTACACAGAAAATTCTAAAAGAGCCAGACTTGTTTACAAAGGCGTTCCACAGGGAGGTGTCTTAAGTCCTCTTCTTTTTATACTTTACATCTCAGACATATCCAACAACTTACCAAAGAACATTTCTGTCTCTCAATTTGCGGATGACTTTGCAATCTATTCTAAAATTTCTCCCCTTCCAAAATGTATTAAGCTTATTGAGAAAGCCATTAAAACTATTCGAAACAATCTTCTTTCCTTAGGCCTTGACCTCTGTCCTCACAAAACAACTTTAATCCACTTCAACAAAAAGAATATAACTCCTGGCCAAACTGAGATAAAAATTAACAATCTCTCTATTAAATCTAGCGAGTCCACTCGTTTTCTGGGTATAAAATTTTATTATAAGTTGTCCTTTTCCCCTCACCTTCGACACGTTCAAGACAAATGTATGGAAGCGCTCAATATTATCAAATTCTTGTCTGGAACTTAGTGGGGATCCGATCCTGAAACCCTTATCACGCTATACAAGAGTCTGGTACGCTCAGATATCGACTATGGCATTTTTATTTACTATCCAACGCAAAAGAAACTGAAAGAAAAATTAGAGAAAATACAATTCTCGGCAATACGATCCGCACTAGGCTATCGTATCAGTACTCCTACGAATATGTTACTAGCGGAATTAAAGCTCCCAATTATTACCGATCGCGCTGTATTTCTGTGTAATTATTTCTTAACTAGATCTCTCTCAAACACGAGTACTCAAACAAATAAAGAAATAATTCACTATTACTCAAGAAACAAAACCGATAGACGAAAAAGAAAAAGACTTATAGTACAATGTATTCTCAAATATTCATATGAAGGAAAACATAATAATTTACATATTGACAACCAATTTAGTATCTATCGTTTTGACTATTCCACCATTACTACCTCGATCCCAATCAACACTGAAATTGACACTTCGCTCAAATATAGCGAGAATCCTAACATAAGATTAGGAAACTATTTATCCAAAGAGGACACACTTAAAATATATACCGACGGTAGTAAAATTGAGGGAGCAGCATCTGTAGGAGTGTCTTGTATTTGCCGAGAATTAAATATTTCAATTAAAAAAAGCGTTTCAAGCACCGCATCAGTATTTACAGCGGAATGCATTGCACTGAATAGTGCTCTGGACATAGCCCTTCTAAATACAGACCATAGTATTAAAATCTTATCCGATACCCTTAGTACTCTCTTATGCCTCCAACACCCGAGGATTGACGTAAAAACAAATTTCTACATCTTGGAGGCTAAAGAGAAATACAATAAATTCATACAAAGAACTACCAACAGTAACAAGATAGAATTAATTTGGATTCCATCTCATATTGGTTTACAAGGAAACGATACAGCTGATATCTTGGCTAAAGCCGCTACTATGGAGCAACCAGACAACAATATTGTCATTCCGATGACCGACTTGCGAGAGACGTTCAAACGCATTTGCAGTCTAAACACCTCCGATTATATAGTGAAACAAGGAGAAATAAAAGGCAAGGAATATTTTCGATACCACTACAGAAGTGTCTGTAAACCATGGTTTACAAATATGTCTTCCACGCGCGTTTATCACAACAGTAAACCGTTGCAGATCTAATCATTATAACCTTGCTGCCTCCTTGTTTCATGTAGGAATTACGAACAGTCCGAACTGCGAATGTAATGCTGAATGCCGTGATTTAAATCATGTGATTTGGCAGTGCCCTTTATACGATAATCAGAGAGCTGACCTTCTAGAAAGAATGTATAAAAATATTTTGTATCCCCCATTTAATGTTAGACCTCTACTTTCTGAACCAAACATTGTTGCGTGTATGTATACAGGGTGTCCCAAAAATGTCGGAGTTCCTTGAAGGGGGTGATTCAGGGGGTGATTGCAAACAACTTTTTCCTTTGCGAAAATTCTCTCCGAGGTTTCGTTAACGAGATAATAACCAAAAGCACCGACCAATCAGAGCGCGCGCCTTCCGCCCGAGCTCCCGCGGTAGCGTTGGCTACGCGGTAGGCGGCCGCGCTTGTACTACGGACGTACGAACAAGCAAGTCGACATGCATCGAAGGAAATAATAATTATTTGAAGCGAGAGGACAAGAAATACGTACATTTCGTTTTCAAATAACGCATAAACGAAAAGGTAATGTAGCAGAAAATGTACGACATGTGATCGTAATTCGTTATTGAGGTAAAAATCCGTAGTTTAATAACGGCCAACCCAACTAAATTTAAACAATAATATTAGGTGTATGAATAAATTCTTTCCGACTGGATTTACATAATCAGTACAAAGCTACTGAATTTCTATCGCGGTGGTATTTGTCATATTTTTTAAATCGAACTGTTATTGTACCCTAAAATCGGAAAGAATTTATTTCTACACCTAATAATCACCAATAAATTAAATAAAACTCACCCATTCGGACATTCCTTTCCTTATTTTTCGGAAACCTTATTTGTGTCACTGGGTCACTGTACCGATCCTGGTCATCGGTGGACGAAAAGATTTATGGTAGGGTAGCGCCCAGTGCTCAGCTGATCGCAGGTATTCGCAGGACACCACCCGAAGGTAAGGGTCGCAACGTCAAGTGCGTCCGGGTTAATGTACCGAATATTCACTTCACTGCACTGATACTAACACTGATCACTTAATTTATTTTCTACGGAACGTGTTGTTCCTACGTTATAAAAATTGGTGGCCCCGAAAGGGGCCGATTACTGTTAATTGAACAGTTGCTCAATATGGGCACCCTCAGCGTCTATGCACGCCTCCGCACGTACAACCAGCTGCCTTTGGACTGCACGTAACGTTTCTGGCGTGATGTTTGCCACCGCAGCATGAATCCGTACGACTAGGTCTTCCAGTGAATCCACTGGCTGACGGTACACCTCATCCTGAAATGATTGTTGTACAACAAATACAAAACGTAAGTAAAAAAAGAATACCTATAAAAAATTAAGAGCACTAATCAAATTACCTTCAGGTAGCCCCAGAAGTAAAAATCCAGCGGGGTCATATCCGGTGACCGTGGGGGCCACGCAACAGGACCGCCGCGGCCGATCCACCTGTCCTGGAAGGTTTCGTTAAGGTAGTCGCGGGAAATTGTGGCGTAGTGAGGTCCAGCCCCGTCTTGCTGATAGACCATGTTCTGTCGGACCTCATCTGGAATATGGGCCATAAGACCCGGCAGAACATGCTCTAAAAAGACTTTATACGCTGGACCGTCCATCCTGTCTGGTAGCATGTACGGCCCAACGATAAAATCGCCACAAATGCCCGCCCATACATTAATTTGCCAACGGACTTGTGCTGCGCGTGTCCGAAGCGCTAGCGGATTCTCGTCGCTCCACACATGCCGATTGCGGGAATTGAAGCAGCCTTCCCGCTTGAAGATTGCTTCGTCCGTCCACAATATGTATTTGCAGAACGACGGATTCCGCTGCACTTCTCCCAACAGCCACACTGAATATTCAACCCGCTGGTCGGCATCCCCGGGGTGCAAATGTTGCACCCGTATAAAGCGGTACGGGTGCAACATGTTCTCCCTCAGAGTTCGGTGCACCGTCATTCTGCTGGCACTAGAAGAAAATGCAGAAACATCCATTATTAGATAACATTTGTTTCCCTTAATTAATAATTGTTGCAGTTATCTTGTACTGTGACTTACTCTAGGCGGCGGCTCAAGTCGCGCACGCTGACGGTGGGGTCCTCGTCGATGGCGTGCAGGATGTTTTCTTCCACCGCAACGTTCCGCGCGGCTCGGGGTCTACCCACGTCGCTGCCTCGCGGCATCATCGACCCCGTCGAATATAATCGGGACGCCAAACGTCTGATCGTTCCCTCGCTCGGGGTTTCGATGCGCGGGTACTCCACTGCCAACGCTCGCACGGTAGCACTCGCGTTCCCGTCGTTCCGCGCGTACACCCAGAACATAGCGTAATACTCTTCGGCGGAGTACATTTCTGGGCCGAGATTACTAGCTGACTGACAGGATTTTTTCCCAAGTAACTTCCTCTACCCCCAAGTAGTTTCTCTCATTCCATTATGAGTTTACTCCCACCAGGACAAGAGGCTTTAGGTAAAAAGAAGCCAGCACATTTTCGGAACACACGTGTTTTGCAGAAGTGCAACGAAAACTTTCACAAAAGCCCGCGCTCCGTCCTTCCACTGACAATGTACCCATTGCTTCGAGATAGAAAACAGACACCACGTGTATCGGTTCGAAAGGGTCCGAAGGGAAGAGACGCAGAAAGTCTTCGAGTTGCTATAAAGAAGAAAATGCATACCATTCCTGTTTCCCCTTTCTGACACCCTGAGTTCACGTCTGCTACGAGGCGGAACCAATTAAGTCATAAATTATCCGAAACTGTAGGAAACCGTTCTCTACCGCCGACTTGCGGGACAATACGGTCATAAACCGCGACCCTGGCGAAATGCTCTGGCTGATGAGCCTGATTAATTTTGGAGAACTAGAAATTACAGAATATTATCCAGCATCAATACGTCTCGCGGAGAGACACAGGAAAAGAAGGGTAGTCCGCTGACTGCGCGTAGTCCCGCCTGCTTCGTCCTACCCTCAAATTAAAGACGGATCTCTTATCTCTCGAGTATAAACACGCGCTCGAATTTCAAAACAAAAGCACGCGTCGACGTATTCGGTGCGAGAGACTGTGGGCTTGAAGTCCCATTGGCCGCAAACTAACCAATCGGGCCTGCTTATCTCTCGTGTCTAAACACGCGCTCGGATTTCAAAACAAAAGCACGCGTCGACGTATTCGGTGCGAGAGACTGTGGGCTTGAGGTCCGATTGGCCCTGCATCCCTCGCAAATGGCCACTGTCCTGAAGAGGCCCTCTTCACAGCAATATCTCCTCCCCAAGGCCCACCTTCTCTCGCACCGAATACGTCGACGCGTGCTTTTGTTTTGAAATTCGAGCGCGTGATTAGAGACGAGAGATAAGCAGCCCCGATTGGCTAGTTTGGGACCAATCGAACCTCAAGCCCACCTTCTCTCGCACGGAATACGTCGACGCGTGCTTTTGTTTTGAAATTCGAGCGCGTGTTTATACTCGAGAGATAAGAGATCCGTCTTTAATTTGAGGGTAGGACGAAGCACGCGGGACTACGCGCAGTCAGCGGACTACCCTTCTTTTCCTGTGTCTCTCCGCGAGACGTATTGATGCTGGATAATATTCTGTAATTTCTAGTTCTCCAAAATTAATCAGGCTCATCAGCCAGAGCATTTCGCCAGGGTCGCGGTTTATGACCGTATTGTCCCGCAAGTCGGCGGTAGAGAACGGTTTCCTACAGTTTCGGATAATTTATGACTTAATTGGTTCCGCCTCGTAGCAGACGTGAACTCAGGGTGTCAGAAAGGGGAAACAGGAATGGTATGCATTTTCTTCTTTATAGCAACTCGAAGACTTTCTGCGTCTCTTCCCTTCGGACCCTTTCGAACCGATACACGTGGTGTCTGTTTTCTATCTCGAAGCAATGGGTACATTGTCAGTGGAAGGACGGAGCGCGGGCTTTTGTGAAAGTTTTCGTTGCACTTCTGCAAAACACGTGTGTTCCGAAAATGTGCTGGCTTCTTTTTACCTAAAGCCTCTTGTCCTGGTGGGAGTAAACTCATAATGGAATGAGAGAAACTACTTGGGGGTAGAGGAAGTTACTTGGGAAAAAATCCTGTCAGTCAGCTAGTAATCTCGGCCCAGAAATGTACTCCGCCGAAGAGTATTACGCTATGTTCTGGGTGTACGCGCGGAACGACGGGAACGCGAGTGCTACCGTGCGAGCGTTGGCAGTGGAGTACCCGCGCATCGAAACCCCGAGCGAGGGAACGATCAGACGTTTGGCGTCCCGATTATATTCGACGGGGTCGATGATGCCGCGAGGCAGCGACGTGGGTAGACCCCGAGCCGCGCGGAACGTTGCGGTGGAAGAAAACATCCTGCACGCCATCGACGAGGACCCCACCGTCAGCGTGCGCGACTTGAGCCGCCGCCTAGAGTAAGTCACAGTACAAGATAACTGCAACAATTATTAATTAAGGGAAACAAATGTTATCTAATAATGGATGTTTCTGCATTTTCTTCTAGTGCCAGCAGAATGACGGTGCACCGAACTCTGAGGGAGAACATGTTGCACCCGTACCGCTTTATACGGGTGCAACATTTGCACCCCGGGGATGCCGACCAGCGGGTTGAATATTCAGTGTGGCTGTTGGGAGAAGTGCAGCGGAATCCGTCGTTCTGCAAATACATATTGTGGACGGACGAAGCAATCTTCAAGCGGGAAGGCTGCTTCAATTCCCGCAATCGGCATGTGTGGAGCGACGAGAATCCGCTAGCGCTTCGGACACGCGCAGCACAAGTCCGTTGGCAAATTAATGTATGGGCGGGCATTTGTGGCGATTTTATCGTTGGGCCGTACATGCTACCAGACAGGATGGACGGTCCAGCGTATAAAGTCTTTTTAGAGCATGTTCTGCCGGGTCTTATGGCCCATATTCCAGATGAGGTCCGACAGAACATGGTCTATCAGCAAGACGGGGCTGGACCTCACTACGCCACAATTTCCCGCGACTACCTTAACGAAACCTTCCAGGACAGGTGGATCGGCCGCGGCGGTCCTGTTGCGTGGCCCCCACGGTCACCGGATATGACCCCGCTGGATTTTTACTTCTGGGGCTACCTGAAGGTAATTTGATTAGTGCTCTTAATTTTTTATAGGTATTCTTTTTTTACTTACGTTTTGTATTTGTTGTACAACAATCATTTCAGGATGAGGTGTACCGTCAGCCAGTGGATTCACTGGAAGACCTAGTCGTACGGATTCATGCTGCGGTGGCAAACATCACGCCAGAAACGTTACGTGCAGTCCAAAGGCAGCTGGTTGTACGTGCGGAGGCGTGCATAGACGCTGAGGGTGCCCATATTGAGCAACTGTTCAATTAACAGTAATCGGCCCCTTTCGGGGCCACCAATTTTTATAACGTAGGAACAACACGTTCCGTAGAAAATAAATTAAGTGATCAGTGTTAGTATCAGTGCAGTGAAGTGAATATTCGGTACATTAACCCGGACGCACTTGACGTTGCGACCCTTACCTTCGGGTGGTGTCCTGCGAATACCTGCGATCAGCTGAGCACTGGGCGCTACCCTACCATAAATCTTTTCGTCCACCGATGACCAGGATCGGTACAGTGACCCAGTGACACAAATAAGGTTTCCGAAAAATAAGGAAAGGAATGTCCGAATGGGTGAGTTTTATTTAATTTATTGGTGATTATTAGGTGTAGAAATAAATTCTTTCCGATTTTAGGGTACAATAACAGTTCGATTTAAAAAATATGACAAATACCACCGCGATAGAAATTCAGTAGCTTTGTACTGATTATGTAAATCCAGTCGGAAAGAATTTATTCATACACCTAATATTATTGTTTAAATTTAGTTGGGTTGGCCGTTATTAAACTACGGATTTTTACCTCAATAACGAATTACGATCACATGTCGTACATTTTCTGCTACATTACCTTTTCGTTTATGCGTTATTTGAAAACGAAATGTACGTATTTCTTGTCCTCTCGCTTCAAATAATTATTATTTCCTTCGATGCATGTCGACTTGCTTGTTCGTACGTCCGTAGTACAAGCGCGGCCGCCTACCGCGTAGCCAACGCTACCGCGGGAGCTCGGGCGGAAGGCGCGCGCTCTGATTGGTCGGTGCTTTTGGTTATTATCTCGTTAACGAAATCTCGGAGAGAATTTTCGCAAAGGAAAAAGTTGTTTGCAATCACCCCCTGAATCACCCCCTTCAAGGAACTCCGACATTTTTGGGACACCCTGTATATACAATTGTTTAAAAATACGCAACTTCCAGATCTAGATGATAAGTTAACTAAAAATGTATGCTCAAGTAAAGCCGTATAACTCTCACAAGAGTTTAAAAAAAAATATAAAAAAATATAAAAAAATAGAGGTAAAGAGTGGAGGGGATGTGGGAAAACTGAGTGCAGCTGTGGGACACGTGGTCGGTGAGGGTGTAGGGATACGGACTCTCAGACCGATGGTCACTATTGAATTGCGGGATCTCGACCCCATTGTAGAAAGAGGGACTGTGATGGCTGATATGTCGGCCATATATGATATTCTGATTGACCAAATGGCATGGAAAACCATTAGGGAATCTTATGCAGGCTCCAGGATTACTATCCTCGATCTCTCTACGCATTTATGCAGGGGCATCAAAGATGAAAATAGGATACGTTATCTCCAAATTACGGATTTTACCGAGTATTGTGAGGTGTTTTCGGTGTTATGGCTTTGGCCACATGTCCTATGGCTGTAAAGCTAACATCGGGGGAGAGCAGATCTACCGGAAGTGTGGGACTACCGGGCATAGTATGAGAGATTGCACGGCAGCAAAACGCTGCATTTTATGCGTTGGGAAAGGGATGCACGAGTCAAAGTGTGCGCACATCGCTGGTTCGGCGGTATGCCCGGTTTATAGGGAGGCTGCAAGGGCGGCCAGTGGGGGACGAAGAGTATCTTCGTGCTGACTGTATTACAGCTCAATATGAATCACTGCCGGCTGGCGCATGACCTCTTAAACCAAACGGTGGTGACCCACAGGCCTGATGTTGTGATCTTATCTGACCCCCTTTATAATCTGGGAGGTTGGGTTATGAACGACACACGAACAACTGCTGTGTGGATCACGGGTATTAATCAACAATGATACGTGGTAGACGAAGTCAAATTCCATGAGACTTTTGTTATACTAAAAATGGGGTATCTAATAATAATGAGTGTATATCTTTCTTCCAATAAGAACGATGACTTTATAGGGGCAGCGTTGGATGTGTTGGCGGCTTACCCGGTGTTACCTGGTGAGGAAATTATCCTCGCAGGGGACGTAAATGCGAAATCGCCCCTATTGGGGAGGGGGGGGGGGAATCCTTGGATTCACGGGGACTTATTTTAATGGACTGGTTTGAGGAGCAAAGACTGATACCAACAAATCCTGTAGGGGGCCCACTTTTGTGGGTAGAAGTACGCCCTCAAGTGGGTTGATCGATAGTCGCGTTTTGGACACCTTTTCTGGGTCAGACCATTGTTACTTGAGACATAGATTTAGACTAGGTGATATCGTTCGGACGAACGCCCCAATTGCTGCGGCTAAATGGAGTGTAAAATCCCTGACGGTTAACTCTCTCGTGGAAACACTGCACACTTAAGTGGCGAGACCATGGACTTTCCGGAGTGGTTGGAGTTGGAGGGGGCTATTAATGTAGTCTGTGATGCTTCGATGAATAGATATTACGGATTTGCGGAAACGAGCCAACAAAGCAAGGAGAATTATGACCAGGGTCCGTAAGCGGTATCCGGAAGTGTAACCGGTAAGGCAGGAGGCGGATCGCTTGGCTCGTGGGCAGCTTAACAGAGCAATTAGAGCTGCCAAAGACGAGGTTTTTATACAATTTTGTGAAGAACTTCGGGAGAATGTATGGGGTCGACCTTATCTGGCGGTTATTAAATACGCAAGAAGCAGGGATCCACCCACCCTCTCAATGCGCAAGTGGCCAACACTATATTAGATGCGATGTTCCTTGTGGGAGCTTTTCATGTTTTAATTAGAGAAATGGAGGATATACGGACTGTGCTTGGAGATGGTTTGAGATTGGGCGGGGGGGGGGGGGGTGACCTCACTTTTACCCCAATCTCTGATGAGCAAGTATCCTTGGCGGCTCGCCAGATGGCGACAAGCAAGGTGGCCGGGTTGGATGGAGTCCCCCCGGAAGCGGTTAAGGCACTTGCTGGTAGGTACGCTGCGGTTTTTGCCGCGTTATTTAATGGGGTGCTAATGAGAGAAGATGTCCCCTTTTCGTGGAAATCTTCGAGAGTTGTGCTCATACCAAAGGAAGGGAAAGAACCGAATACACCTAGGGCTTACCAACCTTTGAGTGTGATTAATGCACTATCGAAGCTCTTTGAATATATTTTGAGAGAGCGCATCATAGAAGTGATTGGCGCAGATGGATTTTTGTTAACCAGTTTGGTTTTAGGAAGAGTCGGTCGACCCTCGATGCCTTAGGGATAGTGAAGGATTTCATAGACATCGCATCCACAAAGCAATGGTATGCGGTGCTGGTAGCATTAAGCCGGGTCCAGACCTGAATGAGTATACGCTGAGCAGGCTGAGCGCGCACGAATATTCTGATGTGGACGGATGAAACGGTAGCCAGGGCCGCATGCTTCTACGTCAGAAAGGGTGAGCGTGAACGCATATGCTAGTGTGGACGGGTCATTCGTGGTGACTCGGCGCATGCAACCCGACTCGCGAATGCCGGCGAAGGCACATGGCCTGAGCCGACCGTTGTCGGTTTTCTTCCACACATCAAAGGGAGTTTGGAGTGCATTGCGTTCAGCGCGGAAGATAGAGGCAGATGTGATATTTTTCTAAAATCCTCGATGTCTCGGATTTTCATGATATTGAAATACATATATGGTAGTCCATATGAAATTAGGGAGGGTTAAGTCCTCATTTTTGCAGATTCGAAATTGTTTAAAAAATACAAATCTTCAAAGTTCCCTGCTTTCGGTGATTTTTACGAAACGCCTACAGAAATTAATTTTAATGACTTAAATTATTGAAGGCATAAACTAAATAATTTTAATCCATTGCTAATATTGACATAAACAGATAATCAAAAATTTAAAAATTACATTTTGAATAATAATAATGCAGTTAACATATAATAGTCTTTAAAGCTCTATTTTACTGAATAATTTGTCTTTTTTTTCTTCACTACACCCTGCATTGTTCTTAATTCATACAGCCAGACCGACTCGCTGTTGTGTTAAAAGAATCGTTTGAAGGATCGAAACGCATAAAATTCGGTGAGGCACTGCAGGGGGTTGTCCTAGCCACGGGGTACCAGGTGGCAACTCTTTGACAGGCGTCGGTGGACAATCACCCTGTATTGGTAAACAGGATGACTCGGAGGGTTGAGCTGTATGTTTATTTAGCTAACCATGTATCACACCATCTTTACGACTGCGGAGTGGGCTAAGTTAAGCACAGAAGTTGGTGAAGAAAGACACAATGGCACTTTCGACCCCTCCGCTTGCGTCATTCGTGCGCGCTCAGCTTGCTCAGCGTATACGCATTCAGGTCTGGACCCGGCGTTAGATATTAAGAATGCTTTCAACACCTTGCGTTTGGATAGTATTGTAGACGAAATGAGGAGACGAAAGATTCCCCTGTATTTGAGAAAGGCTTTGGTATCGTATTTTCGGGATAGGGAAATCGTTTTCCAGGCTGCGGACCAAAAAATCCGAAGGCCGATGTATATGGGAGTCCCGCAGGGGTCCGTCGTGGACCCTATTCTTTGGAATATGGTCTACGACGAACTCCTTAATAGGGGGTTAACAGTGGGTTGCAGGGTCGTCGGCTATGCCGATGACGTGGCGCTGGTGGCCGCTAATAGGAGGTTGAAGTGCCTGGAGGCCAAGATACAGATTGAGGCCAGAGGTGTGGAAGCTTGGTTGAGTAATGCGGGAGTGTCCCTTGCGATGCAAAAAACAGAAGTGATATTTTTAAACAGGCGATGGCGGCCTGCGGGGTACGTGCTCCCGTTTTTGGGGGAAGGGTTATTGCCGCAGGACGCTGTAAGATATTTAGGGATACGATTTGACCCAAATAAGAGATTTATCTCTCATATTGTGAGTGTTACAAATAAGGCGGTGAGGGTAATGGGTACATTGAATAGCCCAATGTATCCCAGTTGAGTACTGCTAGACGGAAGTTATATTACCGTGTTTTAGAAAGTATTGTTCTCTATGCGGCACCGATGTGGACAGAAGCAGTTGATTGTCGGCGAAATAAGGTATGGCAACGTAGGACCCAGCAGTTGGGTCTAACAAGGAGAGTATTTTAGGTGTCCGCCTCCGATCATTTCGATTTTTGGATATGTTATAGAGGACCGAGAAATAAGAAATACGTGTTTTTTTATTTTTCCCCGTTTTCATATTTGGGGGGTGAAAACTGCGTTCAAAGTTAGGGATGAAAAATCATTTTTGTGGAATATCTCGAGAACTATTAGAGATAGGGGAATAGTGTCAATGGACGAATTTTGTGTCTTTGAATGCGAAATATGACTGACTCACCAGATTTTCAAAAAGTCCATATTTTCCACAAAAATGATTTTTCAACCCTAACTTTGAACGCAGTTTTCACCCCCCAAATATGAAAACGGGGAAAAATAAAAAAACACGTATTTCTTATTTTTCGGTCCTCTATAACATATCCAAAAATCAAAATGATCGGAGGCGGACACCTAAAATACTCTCCTTGTAAGTTGGGTTACCGCCTCTTACAGGACGGCCTCACACCTATCATTCTGTGCTTTGGCGGGCGAAATGTCAATCGATATTAAGGCCAATACGAGGAGTGAAGAATTTGTGGAGAAAAGAAAAAAGGTCAGAAGCTGGAGTCCAGAATGAATGGAATTAGGGAAACCGCTACGGCCAAATGGCAGTATAGATGGGACACGGCATCAATCTCCAGGTGGGCGTATGGGTGGATCCCCAATGTTAGAACAATAGTGGAACGCCCATGGGTGAGATTGGATTTCTGTGTGACACAGATAGTTACAGGGCATGGATGCTTTCGTAAATTCTTGTACGATATACAAAGTGCGGACTCACCCAATTGTTGGTTTGGATGTGAGCAGGCAGATAACGCGGAACATACATTATTTCATTGTTTGAGGTGGAAAATTCCGCGCATTACGCTTTAGGATTTCCTAAACTTGGATACGGCAGACGACCCCATAACACCGGAGGACGTGATGGATAGGGCGTTGGCATCTAGGGTGACTTGGGAGGAATTTACATGCTTCTGCAATGTTGTGATACGGGTAAAGCAAAGGCACGAAAGGGTCCTACAGAGAGGATAGTACATGATGGGTGATTCGGTTGAAGACATCTTTCGAGTTTTTAATTAAACGTTTTAGTTAAAGTTGGATAGAGATGATCATATATTGGAGGAGGTCAGGCAGAATTTGTACGTTGTAGTACAAATTGATTTGGGTCTTACCTGCTTAGTAGGGGATATACGGATAGCGGCGTAGGGGAACTTTCTGGGGGATGGGCGCTATAACGCCCTCACCCCCCCCCCCCCCTTGGAGTGACTCCGTCGAATGTTTGTATATGTTTTGTGTTTTGTGGTGTGTATTTGTATTCGTGGAGTTAGGAGGCAATGGGAACCCTCAGTTCACATTTATGTAACTGGGGCATAGCAGTATGCCCCACTCGAGGCCCCGGCAAAATTTTGTTAACGCGGTGCGTGATGATGTGAATAATATTTACAATAGTTCTGCCATCGCATATGCCGGGGAGGGGCGGTTGGAGTGGTTAAAAAAAAAATGATAGTTAAATATTGGTTTCTGGAACGTCCGAATCACAGCAGTTTGACTACAGCGACCCGCGCGGAGCAGGCCAGCCAAGGTGCCTGCAGTGGTGGCGACAGACACACGACAAAATTACTATGTACAGCGCATGCTTACCCACTTCGTCAAAACTTTGAACAATGGTACTGTTCGATGCGGTACAGCATCCTCGCGATAATTCATAAAAAAAGCACAAACGTTACGTTGTACGGCATGAAACCTGCCTACTCGTAAAAATCCACAAGGGCATATCAAAACCCGCCCAACAGGATTTACAAGTAGAGAGGGTAAATGCCACTTCCAATACACAATTTTATCCTCAAAAATCACCTACACGCGCACACATACGCACACATACGCACCGCGATTATCGTGGCCGCGAGTATCTACTAAAACACACACACAAATTGCGATTATTTTACTAGCAAATGTTCATGTCTACAGGTGTATAAGAAGTAATTGTCACTGCTTTCAGGGGTGAAACTACACCTCTGGATCGGTGGACATTTGTGAAAAATACTTGCCGTAAAATTGTTTATAACACTAAAAAGTAACGTGAAATTTTTTTCTACATCAATGTGCTGTACTCAATGAGAAGGAAAAAAGTTCCAAAAAACTATGTGCCGCAAACGCACGTTTCGATGCAACAACAATGTTAAATTTTACGCAGAAATTAGAGTGTGTAAAGTTACTGAACGAGCAGTGTATATCGAATCAATATATAGATCGGCGGAAACACAGCTGGGCTTGGACATGAATGTGGGAGGACACGAAAGCGATTAGGACAACTATGCGAGGCTCCCGACCCGAGACAGCGAAATATCTGAAAATGAGGCAACAGATAGCTCTTTCACTTTATCTGTCGTGTGCATAATCTTAACACTATTCCAGAAGATCGTTATAGAAATATAATTTTGTAACTTCATTTTCATCTACACGCACCGCAATTATTTTACGGCATGTCGTGCGCTGTATATATTGTAGACGATTGTTTTCCCGAACCACTTCAGTCGAGAACGCAGAGTTTGCAGCTACTCCCGTGTCATCGTTCAACGTCAACAACACCAGATGCTTAAATTGTATTCATCTACAGACTATGCTTTTTAATTTAGGTATACTTGAAAATTTAATAACAGTTTGGTTTATATATAACGCGCAGAATGTGAAATTAACACACACGGACGAAGCAATCGCAGTGCGTGAATAAATAGACACTTGCGAGTAAAGCAATCGCGTGCGCGCGTGTGTTTTACTGGATACTCGGACAGGATAATCGCGGGGCGTGCATGTGCGCATTCATCCTCTCTACTTGTAAATAGGGATGGACCGATATAAATAAATATGAGTAAATACTTGATACTTTCATTTCGATACCGAGTAATTTTAGTATCGATACCTGCGGTTGCGATGCCTATTTGGTATCGGGAAAAGAACTCGTATCATATATACTTTATTTTGTATCCCCTTGGGGCTTACAATCCATACATACAATTTCGTCTCTTAAATCAACCTATACCTCTCCGTCTCTTACGCACTATTTGCCCGCTCGCTCGCTTGCCACCGGCATGCACACCTATACCCCCCCCCCCCTTCCTACCAGCCGACCCCCGCTTTCGCTCGCCGCTTGCCACTCTCAATCCTTACACACCCATTCCTCCATTCCACCCCCTCTCCTTTCGTCCACTCACTTCATCCACCCAGCCTCCCCTCCCTCGTCACTCACACCTCTCTCACCATTCTTTTTCCTCCTCCACACATGCGCCCATGTGTCTCCTCTCCCCAACAACACACCCTGCATCTCCATTTCTCCTCCACCTCCCAGTACCTCCGTCCTCTTATATCCCTCCCCAATCTAAATCTGGCCATCCGCCTCCACCTGCTTTCACCCCACCCCTTCTTCAGATATCCCAGAACCCCCAACCCTTTTACCGTTCCATACCATCTATTATACCTTGACTCTTTAATCCATTCCCATCTTTCTACCTCCTGCAACCTCCTTTCCCTACTTACCAACACGTCTCCCCTCAACTCCCCCTTCCCCTCATCCTTTCCAACCCCTCCACTGTCCATCCCCTCTTCTCAAAGAACCCCTTCCTTTCCTCCTCCCATCTCCCCAGAACCTTTCCCCTCCTTGCCCCACCTTTTATCTTCTCTCAGCACTTCCTAAGCCAATTCCTCTCCTTGTCCCTCCTCTAGCTTCCTCTCATATCCCCATGCCCTCATCCCCAACCTTTCCATCGTCATCTCCTGCTGCAGCTCCTCCCAGCACCCACCTCAGGGACCTGCAATTCCTCCACCTTCTCCTTGCTCCTCCATCCCCATATCTTCACCCCATATCTCACCGTCGCCCACACCAACCTATCAAACAGTCACACACTTTTTCCCCAATCCTTTCCAAACCTCCTTACCAATCCGCCCCACCTGCCCCATTACCGCCGCCGCTTCTCTCACCCTCTCTTCCACATGGGCCTCTTGTCCCCCGTTCGCCATCAATGGATACCCCAAGTACTTAAATGCCCTCACCTCCTTTCCCTTCCACCTCCATAAAACCTTTTACCATCTCCCTCCCCCTTCCTACACCTCATTACCTTCGACTTCCCCACATTCAGCTGCAGACCCTTCCCATCCATATACTTTTCCAGCTTCCCCATCATTCCCTTCATTCCCTCCTCATCTTCCGGCACCATCGGAACATCATCCGCATATGCCAACGTATATACTTTCCTCCCCCCAATCTCACTCCTCCCCTCCCACCCTTCTGCAGCTCTTCATCTACATCCGTCAACAGCAGCGTAACAAAACTCGGGCTCAGTGGGCAGCCCTACTTTACTCCCCTAGCCGTCCAAAATTTAATCAATACATACTGTTTCCTTTCACACTTTCTCACATCTTTCCACTAGCCCCTCTCTCACTCCCCTCTTCCTCGTTGCCCTCTCCAACACCTCCCTGTCCACCGAGTCAAAGGCCGCCTTCAGATCTGAAAAAGATATTACCATTTTTCTCTCCTTCCTTGTCACCTGCTTGTTTATCAGGTGATTCAGCACATAGATCGTCAATACATCCCATCCCTTTTCTGAGACTCGGTGGCAATAACGTGTTCCCTCCACCTCCCCTCTAAGCCTCTCCGCCAACACCTTGTACTCTGTCTGCGTCAGCGTAACCCCCCGGTAACCCTCCACCTTTTTCCCGACTCCTTTCTTAACCAAAACTGCTTCCCTCCACTCTTCCACTCTTTAGAAGGGTCTAATCTCCTCCTTACTCAACTCCCCCTCTTCATCCTTTTAATCTTCATCCCCCTTCTCCTCTCCCTATTTACCAGTTTCCACATCTACCCTTTCCGTCTTCACCCCCTCCACCTCCTTCTCCCACCTTTGCACCTCATTCCTCTTCTTCTCCTCACACATTTCTCTATACTTATTCTTCCTATCACTGTACTGTTTCCCATCGCCTCCCTCCCATCTCCATCTTCTCAACTCCCTCCTTACCTTACATTTCTCCTCCCTACACTCTCTGTCCCACCGCCCCCCCCCCCCCTTTCTGACCCTCTAACCCCCTGGCCCCACCTTTTCTATCGCCCCTTTCATCCTATCCCTCAACTCTCTCCACTCTTCGTGTATACCTCTCTCTCCTCTCTCCTCCCTCTCTCTTACCAAAAATCCTTACAAACTCCTCTCTCCCCTCTGCTCTCAAATTCCCCCTCACTGTCCCTCTACCCTCGCCGTTTCTCCCCTTTGCCCCCCCCCCCTCCTCCCAACCTTCCGACCTCAGCCATATTACCACCGGGTGATGGTCAAGTACTCGTATCAAAATATTTATATTTTGATTGATTTCTATATCATATAAATGTTAATTAATAATATACTCCTGTTTCTTTCCCTTTTCTACATTATTTTAGTATGTTACACATACAACATCTGTATATCTCATTTTATGTATACATGGTACTCAAAAAATGTTTCCGTTCCTTGAAACGAGTGAGTCGTGGGGTGATTTGAAACAACTCTTATCTCAATGAAAATATTCCCCGAGTCTTTGTTAACGAGATACTAATAAAAACCCCAAACAAATTAAGGTCGGGGCCAGATATATTGGTCGGTGAATTCGTTTTTGCGAACACCGATCGAGGAGAAATCAACCACAACCATCTGACGATCGTGGATTTGTCAGTTGGAGTTCCGTGGCCACCGAAGGGTATTGTGGGGTAACGGGAAGGGTGTTCGGCCGCGTCTGAACGTAGCCGTGTGGCTGTTATTTATTCTTATTGTTACCGTAGTATGTAGTTGTGTGCGTCACGAAGCGCGTAGACCAATACGAGATGAAGCTATCGAGAAAAAATCAATGTTCTGACCAATAAATCTCCTGAATTTTTTCGGTGCTAAGGCACACCTATTCTGATGTGTGTATTTCTACGCTGACAGCTCGGTTTGGCGTATACACACCAGAAGCTTGGCGCTATCCCCACCACTTCTGGCTCACAATTGTTCTGCGATAGCGAGGGAATACGCGTTACGAAACTCATCGGCCAATAAATTTGAATACGATCTTAGAAGCTCAAATAACCGATGAGAACCTGTGTGCCCCGAACCGCGCGAGATCGCCGTTGCTCGGCGATGTGTCATCGATTATATAGAAACAGAATTTGTTTATTTTTCTTCGTATCAATATGAAAGTGCCACAAATGGATTCCTGGCATTCTCCCGATTAAATTGGCGAGCTTCAAATTCTGCAAACAAATTTTCACGTATTTTCCTTAATTATGATCCGAATCATATCATTTTTGGGGCCAATTTGATCGAGAAAGCATGAGGAATCGACTGACGTCACTTTCGCAAAGATCTGATTGGAAATGCAGAACTGCAGATTTGTCACTGCTTAGCGCGCAACATTGTATGGCCCCGCTGGTTTCGAGTGTCGAAACCCACGAAACTCAGCGAGTCGCGTGATTACCAGCGTGCAGGACAAGAGGGGACTTGCCTTGGCGAAGGAAAGTCAGCCTTTTATAGAACTGAAATGGAGAAAGACTTTGCTGACAAACTTTATATTCATGTCAAACATACTTTAATTGTAAAATTTAGACGACAAACTATTGTTGAATATCGTCAGTTCTTTCATATGCATCACTTGGTTGGGAATTCTTGATCCCAACTTTTCATGCATTTACCTATTGAAATGTTGCTTCAAATCATTGAGAAATTGCATTGCTTCTTCTCGTACATACATATATCTGTTCGCGAGTAGGTGTCACGAATGACGCGACTTTCCCAAATAAATTCACATTTATCAGGGCCCTCGTCCGAACCGCTTGACAAGGAGACTGAACAACGTAAATCGAGTGCCAGTGAAATAGCGCACCAGCGAGGGACTCTCGGTCCACGGCGACTTGAGTCATCCAGTACTGAATATGAAAATGTTCATATTTCTCATTACACCTTGATAAGAGTGTTACCACCGATGAATTGGTGAGTTTATGTTCACGAACACGAGTCGAGACGCGAAGCAATTCGGTCTACTTTTTCTTATGATACATGATTAGGACAGACACTACGTTCACTAAAAATAGACCGATTTCCTCCATATCTGACATCATTTTTATCGAGAAACCCTAATAACTCCATTGGTAATACTTTCCTCAACAGTTATCAAAAACATGAATATTTTATCTGGCCCGTCGGTTTTATTGCTCTCGGCTGTCAACGGGTGGTCTACTGGGGCCCGAAGGTCCTCGCTCGCAGCGAGAAAGTAAAACGGTGGGATGGGTAGGTCTTTCCCGATAATCCGAGCCCAAACATTTGCGTGTGCAGCTTCATGTTGCACGTCAAAAATATTCTTTTAATTACAATTAGTAATTCAGTTTGTAAGTGCAATTAAATTAGGCGTCATTAAAATCATTCACAGTCATTAATTTTAACTAATTGACCTATTCATTTATTTTTGAATTCATTAATGCATTGCTCTGGTGAAGAACATCGTAATACGGAGCTAATATTCTAGGCCCTAGAATCTACGATATTGTCAATGTGCAATTGAAACGCACGCCACTTCACACTATCGGTTCTTAGCATTCATACGGGGTGATTTTTAAGCTAGAGTCGTCAAACGCGATGCTCGCCAACAATAATGTGTCTCACTGAGTTTCGTGGGCTTCGACGCTCGAAACCAGCGGGACTATACAATGTTGCACACTAAGCAGTGATGAATCTGAAGTTCTGCAATTTCTAATCAGATCTTTGCGAAAGTGACGTCGATCGATTCCTTATGTTTTATCGATCAAATTGGCCCCAAAAATGATATAATTCGGACCATAATTAAGTAAATTACGTGCAAAATTTGTTTGCAGAATTGAAAGCCCGTTTCTTTAAAAATAGCGTAACGCATACAGATGTTGACCCCTATAAAATGATTGACCCTCTTCCCCAAGAAGTAGGAAATATAATGTTTTTTTTTATATAATAAAATATAATTGTATTCGGAACAAAAATATCTGGGCCACCGAAATATAGATATATTTTATTATATAAAAAAAACATTATATTATATTTCCTACTTTTTGGGGAAATGGGTCAATCATTTTATAGGGGTCAACATCTGTATGCGTTACCCTAGTCCGATTTCAATTATTTTCTGCCAATTTAATCGGGAAAATGCCAGAAACCCATCTACCACAAATGCAGGGTAGAGGAGGTACCCCTTCCATGACGCCGACCGGGCTAGTCAAAATGCGCAGACTGGATGCGCGTGATTATTATGTGGTCCCCTCCTCGAAGTGACAGAAAATATAACATATGTATATGCTATATGACAATAAATGTTGAGCGGCTATTTCGTTCTTTTGCGCTACATTTGTGAACTTTTTAATATCCTTCCAAAACATTATTATTACGCTGCAACAGTATCTTTAGGAAATCGGGTGTAGCATATAGGTTATATTATCTGTCACTTCGAGGAGGGGACCACATAATAATCAGGCGCATCCGGCTTGCGCATTTTTACTAGCCCAATTCAACATCGAACACATTTTTATATATAATATTTGTTTATAACTGCTTTCTGCATAGGACGTTTAATTATATTGTAATAAGTGTATTTCATGTTCTGTCTCAGTGTTTTGTTAATGAAAAAATGTCTAAACTGACAAACTTCATTTTCTGGGGACATCCCATCATCTATTTTTCCTTTTCACATATAATTAGTTACTGCCAACGTAGCATATTGTAGCACAAGCACATTTTAAGTAATTATAATGGACACTGAATTTTCTACGTTTGCTCTACTAGCAGACCTTCCGTTTAAATATATACAAGTACAACGGAAGAGCTGAGAATTTCTTTCCTTATTCAGAATAGAATACGTAACTAAGGTCGGGGCCATATATATTGGCCGGTGAGTTTCGTGAGGGGTATTCTCCCACCACACATTTTGCCTGCCTCGGTGCTCCTTTTCTCAACGTTTTCTGACTCGCTCTCGTTCCATCTCGCTCTCGCCTTCGCAGAACAAGAGTGAGCCAGAAATGGTGGGGATAGTGCCAAGCTTCTGGGGTGTAGACCAAACCGAGCTGTCAACGTAGAAATACACACATCAGAATAGGTGTGCGTTAGCTACGAAAAAATTCAGGAGCTTTATTGGTTAGAACATTGATACTTTCTCGATAGCTTCATCTCGTATTGGTCTACGCATAGCTTCGTAACGCACACAACTATTACGCTAAGGACAAATAACAGCCAAACGGCTAGGTTCAGGTGGAGCCGAGCAGCGTTCCTGCTACCCCACCATGCCCTGCGAGGGCCACGCAACTCCAACTGACAAATCCACGATCGTCAGATGGTGGTGGCTGATTTCTCCTCGATCGCTGTTCGCGAAAACGAATTCACCGGCCAATATATCTGGCCCCGACCATTTCTGTGCAGAAAAAAACCTGCTGTAATACCGACCTGCCAAATCGGCCAGGTCACGTGACGTGTCTACCCCCTTAAGGGGTCATATACGTTTCTCAGCGCTAAATTGTGATCAATGTTTGCTAGTGTGATTCAGGGATAAACTATTAATCCGGTTGGTTTAATTTTTTTCGTGTTTTATAAAATATATGTTCATATACCTATGGTTATAAACCTCAGGTATGAGAATTGGAAAATTTAAAAAATGTGGGTTTTTCCCGAAAAATCATTGTCCAAGACGGTGGGCATGATAACTGCCTCACTGTTCATCCGATTAACTTCATTATTTACACACATATTCTACGTAAGATTCGTTATCCGGTGACGGCGAGCTTTTTCAATTAAATTGAACCATTTTTTATTAACAAGCAAAAACGTACGACTTTTATAACGAAAATCACGACCCTTTTCTTCAAAGTGTTACCATTGCCGCAATTTTTCTTTTGAAAAAAATGGCGACGTCACCGGATAATTACACAGGACCACAAAATTTTTTTTCTAATATACACAAACGCGACTACCTGTCCTATATGTATTTTGGGTCGCTGAATTCGAATCCGTTGCCCGTTTTGGCCCATCACGTCTAGTTTTTCGGTAAATTGCAAAAAACTTGCCTTATGCTTTAAAATGCGACTAGAAAGATGACGGATAAATACTGAGAACTTTTTGTAGCAAGGAATCAAAATAAAAAATTTTCGAAAAGCCATAATTCCGAAATGGTCAGTAGTATCAAAGTGTAATTTGGCAAAATTGAAATACGTATCTGGTTCACTTAATTCCATCACATATCATTTAATATAAAAAAAAACAACGAAATCACAAATGATATTCTTAATTTTCGATGATTTTGAGGTTGACGGTTTCGAAAGCGTCTAGCCGCGTTATACGTTAATGAATAGTAAAAAAACCAAAATGTTCAAATGAATGGTTAATAGCCCAAATGTTCAAATACATATCGATCCTAAAATTTTTTGATTCGGCGATACTTTTTCAAAATGACTTTCTTCCGCGTTTGAGGTACAAACGCCCCACTGTGCGCCGCCAGGAAGAAAGTTATACTTTTTTGTTTGTATAACGAGTTTTCTTTGATTCAAAAGACCTACGAATAGCCTTTCTCTTATGGGAAATTTCAGCATCTCTCTTTAAACTCCAACAATAGTCCGCCAGCATGTGCTCATCCCAAACACCTTGGTATCTCTTCTCAACGCTCTTCAGATCCTGGTGGAACCTCTCGCCTTGTTCCTCGCTAAAGTGACCTAGGTTTTCTGGAAAGTACTCAAGATGTGAATCAAAAAAATGCAGTTTCAAGTTCATTAAGCATCCCACATTTTGAAAACTTGTTACCATTTTCCCAACAATGGTTTTGTATTGAGAATCTTTAATATTTCCTAGAAATGTTAGAGTCACATCTCTGAAACTTTGCCATGCAGCTTTTTCTACCACAGTCATTTTTTCTTCAAGTGCTTTATCGTTCAATAGAGCTCTTACTTTTGGACCATCAACCACTCCTTCTTTTATTTTTGCTTCAGAAAGGTTGGGAAATTTTTCAAAAATATACCTGAAGGCATCACTATCTTTTGCTTTCATAGCCTTTACAAATTGTTTAATTAATCCAAGTTTTATATGAAGAGGTGGAAGTAATACTTTATTCGGTGGTATTAAACTTTTTTTTAAAATATTTTTTTAACCTACTTCTAAATTCTTTCTTGGAGGCCAGTCTTTTTTCATGTAGTGTTTCTCGCGCGCACGGCTGTCCTACTCGCATAAAAAACACGGGTATTTGGTGAAACCACTTTGTTGTCCTAGCATTATGGTCGTGATTTTTAGATCTCCACATAATTACCATTTGTGCTCATCATACTGTAATTTAAGTAATACAAATTGAATATTTTCATATTCTTCTTTTAATACTACTGAATGAGCTACTGGAATTGGAGCGTACACATTGCCATTATGTAATAGAACACCTTTCAAACTTCTTGTACACGAGTCAATAAAAAGTCGCCATTCATTCGCATTGTACACAATATTTTTGTATTCACCAATTAAACCTTTCACATCGTTGCAATATACTAAATTTTTCTGTCGAGAGAAAAATTTTCTAAAAGGTACATCTCTATTACGATAGAAAGTCACTTTTGTGTTAGGTGTTAAACATTTTTTCTCTTTCAACCTTGATGCTAATAGTTCCGCATTTTCTTTTGAGAGACACAAGTCTCGGATTAAATCTCTTAATTCGTTTTGATTAAAAGTATCGTTTTGGATTCCATCCTCATCAGGTAGCTCGTTTGGGACTTCATCCATTTCTGGAGAATTAGAAGGACCTTCTTGTGCTTCATCGTGATGGGATAACTGAATCTCGGAGTCAGGACCTTTAGAATTGTCGGATTCACAATTCTTTAAATTAAGTTGATTTTGCATATAAATTGGCACAGGAAAAGTTACTGATTGAACATTCGGATATTGTACAGCTTTTTTATTCTGCGCATTATATCCCATCGTCTTACACAAACAAAAATAACAATCCGTTCGATGGTCAACAGGTTCTCGCCAGAGCATAGGAGAAGAATACCGTTTCGCGTTTTCTATTCCATTTACTGACCCAGAGATACACGAATGACATGAAGTACATATAACTCTTGGAGTCCAAGCGTTATTTAGATTAGTTGTGATATTAAAGCATTTTTTATAATTTTGTTTGACATCATCATTAAAGTTCCTTCTACTTATTGGAAGTAAATAATGCCCACAAATAACACAAAAAGTATCCCTACCTGTACAGGCTGACATTGTTACTGAAACAATGGATACTTGAGAAAAAAGTAATTATAATAATTAATTTAAGAAGTAAAACGACTGGCTCGAAAAGTAGTTGTGAAAACGACTGTTTGAGAACGCTCGAACCCAACAATCAATTGCAAACAGTATTAGTCGTGAACAGGACTGTTTAAGTAACGCCTGCTATAAATTTTGCTGCTCGGAAAGTAGTTGTCAAAAGGACTACAACAATATATCCAATTAACTTAGATTTATTGAAATCTTATAAAAAATGCGCAGGTTATTCGCCTAAACGAGTGGTGGGTGGTCGAGATAAACTCGCGAACGCTTGCAAACCGATTCCTTATATTACTTCGGTGCTGCCAATGTGTCAGCGAGTTGCGACGTTCGATCTTAGCCGCCTGGCGGAAAAGGCGGGAACTACGCTTTACAAGGGCTAAAGAAATCGGTTAACCATTTCGGACTTATGCCTTTCCGAAAATGTTCCATTTTGATTCCTTGTTACAAAAAGTTCTCAGTATTTCTCCGTATTCTTTCTAGTCGTATTTTAAAGCATAAGGCCTTAGCTTTTACATAGACCATTTTAGGTCCACTTCTGGAAACGAAAAATTCGTGCGGGACCTGTAGGAACAAAACGAACAAACTTCTATTTGGAAAAACAACTTTTTTCCAAGTAGAATTCAAGGTATTGAAGTATTTTTACATAGGAAAAAGAAGATAACTTCTTGTAACTTTTTGGTTGACCGGATGATCCGCCCTAAAGACGTCCTATGATTTTAGGTCGTATGATTTTAGCAGTTTTTCTTTAAATGGCTGTATCATTCTTAAAAACCACCCTTTTTCGATGAGGTTTGGCTTATTTTAAAGACAAAGGACCAGACTTTCCGACAGAATACATAGAAACTACAAAAAATATTGTCTGCACTCCGTAGCACTTGACACACATGAAGAAATTTTTGCAGTTTGGCACACTTCTCTTTAAGGGCGGATTTTACCCCCTGGATACCGATTAAAGCATCGAAAAGTAGAAAGTTCAAACTTTGAAATGTCTTTGTTTCATCTTTGTTCATGTTTGAAAATTGAGCAAAGGGTATAGCCGGTTAAGATGGTCAAATGTGCCCCTGAACAGAATTCAAATCACGATGAGTCATTCGAAAGCTTATAAAAAAAGAATGATTTCTGTCAAGTTTCAACTTCGTATCTCGACCCGGGGGGTAGTAAAGGGTAAAAATAGAAAATCAGGTTTTTGCCGAATTTCTCCTATACCAGCGGATGAAAATTTTTGAAAAAATTCAGAGACATGTCTGTCATCGGTGCACAAATTAGGGAATCGCGTCAGATTTTTAAATTGAAAAACCAAGCTGTGAAAAATAAAAAACGCCAAAAAATGCTGAAAAATGCCGGTTTTGTATCGAAGCAGTCTTGATACTATAATTATATTTTTACTGTAAGTCCGCATCGTTGTTACTATTGTCTTGAATTTTTTTCAGATTTTTCAATTTGGTGCGCCGCAGTTAAAAAAACTAAAAACCGATTTTTTCGCCGTTTTTTCCGTGTCAGAGTAACTAATAGGTCGAACTTTCGTACATACTTTATGGAATAAGCCTTTTATGCAATCTTCAACGTCTTCACATGCAGCAAAACAGCGTAGAAATTAAACGAACTAAACATGCTGTGCCATTACAGTCTAAAATGTCTATCATATTTTCAACGGCGTCAATGGCGCAGCGGTAAAGTGTCCGACTGTTGAATCGCTGCGAACTTTTTGAACGTAGGTTCAAGCCTCGGAATTTCTATGTCCCACAGGGTCATTTTTTTTCACATTAATTATGTATTTTTTCGATTTCTAGCTATATGACAATGATCGATATTTATATACAAATGTTTTAAAAACATATTAAAATTATTTCAATAGTTGAAAACTATTGTTAGGTATCATGCCAATTATAGCATTGTTTAACTTTTGAATTTTGGAAACCAGAATGAGTTGTATGATCTATAAGAAGAGGCGAAATAATTACAAAACAACACACAATTGTTGCTGTAATCCATCCACAATTGTTAAAGGTAAGAGATTGGAAAATCAATTTCATATAATATTAATTTAGTGCAGGGAATGTTACAACAATACTGTAATTGACGGGATACTTGATCAGAGAAACGGTGGCATCAAAATCTTCTCAAGTTATGTTTATGTATATTTCAATTATTAAAATATTTTTAATGTTTTTAAAACATTTCTATATAAATATCGATCATTGTCATATAGCTAGAAATCGAAAAAATACATAATTAATGTGAAAAAAAAATGACCCTGTGGGACATTGAAATTCCGAGGCTTGAACCTACGTTCAAAAAGTTCGCAGCGATTCAACAGTCGGACACTTTACCGCTGCGCCATTGACGCCGTTGAAAATATGATAGACATTTTAGACTGTAATGGCACAGCATGTTTAGTTCGTTTAATTTCTACGCTGTTTTGCTGCATGTGAAGACGTTGAAGATTGCATAAAAGGCTTATTCCATAAAGTATGTACGAAAGTTCGACCTATTAGTTACTCTGACACGGAAAAAACGGCGAAAAAATCGGTTTTTAGTTTTTTTAACTGCGGCGCACCAAATTGAAAAATCTGAAAAAAATTCAAGACAATAGTAACAACGATGCGGACTTACAGTAAAAATATAATTATAGTATCAAGACTGCTTCGATACAAAACCGGCATTTTTCAGCATTTTTTGGCGTTTTTTATTTTTCACAGCTTGGTTTTTCAATTTAAAAATCTGACGCGATTCCCTAATATGTGCACCGATGACAGACATGTCTCTGAATTTTTTCAAAATTTTTCATCCGCTGGTATAGGAGAAATTCGGCAAAAACCTGATTTTCTATTTTTACCCTTTACTACCCCCCGGGTCGAGATACGAAGTTGAAACTTGACAGAAATCATTCTTTTTTTATAAGCTTTCGAATGACTCATCGTGATTTGAATTCGGTTCAGGGGCACATTTGACCATCTTAACCGGCTATACCCTTTGAAAATATTTATTTCCGCGTTTGAGATACAATCGCCTCGTAGTGGGTTGTGGGGGTATGTGTAAATTCGGTTTTTGGGTTTAGAGGTTTAACGAAATATAGGATTAGATGTTTTGTGGTCTTGGGGTTAGTAGATTAGGGAGTTTGACGTTATAAGTATTGTGGAAATAGGATATGTTGTGTTTATATGGCATTTTACGGGTTTACAACGGTTTTTTGCAATTTACCGAAAAACTAGACGTGATGGGCCAAAACGGGCAACGGATTCGAATTCAGCGATCCAAAATACGTAAAGGACAGGTGGTCGCGTTTGTGTATATTAGAAAAAAAATGTTGTGGTCCTGTGTTATGATCCCAAAGATTGTTAAAAATCGATAATTTCTGTTTCAGACTACTCGTACGGGCTGAATCATGCCCACCGTTTTGGGCGGCGCCCGAAAACATGTTCTACGCCACATTTTTTAAATTTTTCCAATTCTCATACCTTTTTTATAATCTATAAACATATACCTATACAATACAAGAAGAATTAAACTAATCGGACTAATAGTTTATCCCAGAGTTACTCCCAAACATTGACCACGTTTTAGCGCCAAAAAACGTCTATGACCCCTTAAGAATCTTATGGTAAACAAATCTCTGAACGCGGTGATGCACTTCGACTTGTGTCACACCATGAACCATTGAACCGATACTATAGGACGTTAAATGTTTAGACTAGTCTTAATTATAGGTAGTTTTAATCCTACGAATTCTGAAATTGTTCAAAATTATCATCATGAGTGAAAATAATAATAATAGTAATATGGAAAGTTCTTCCGCCGTATCTAATACAGGTGAAAGTGTGGTGCGGGCAACTCGCGAGAAAAGTGGTATGTGCAACACTTCGAGAAAATAGATTCTTCCGGGGCACGGTGTAACATTTGCTCCAAACAGTTTGAAACTAAATATTCAAATACTAGTTCTTTACTTCGTCATTTTAAAAGTATACATAATAGAACACTCAATAATTGCACGAGATCAAACGAAGCGGGACCCAGTACTGAACCCACCACTAGCTACATTACATTAGATAAAAATTACTTAGATAAAAATTCCAGTGGAGCAAGAGAATTGACAAATGGAATTGCATGCATGAATTTTCAACCGTAAAATATCGTCGATGACGTAGGATTTCGATCATTATTAAATATTGCAGAACCACGATACGAGATTCCTTCTCGGACAACTTTCTCACGAGTGATATCCCAAAATTATACGAAGATTTGAAACTGCAAAGCAAAAACAATATGGGTCCACAAATGGCTCTTTTTTATTATTATTTCATTGCCTAATTATGATTTTTTTCTTTATATTATATTTTGTTTAATTCATACAAGTTATCAGTATTAAGAGGCAATAGTGTGTTTTTATTTACTACCGATGATAGGACATCGCGAGCAGTACAAAGCTATATTTCTTTAACAATTCATTTCATCACAGAAGATTTGGAACTGAAATATTACATGCTGACTTTACACCATGTACCGGAAGCACATACGTTCAAATATATATAAAGCTCAATACTAAACTCTTTAAACACATGGAACATAGATATAGAAAAATTGGCTTATTTTACAACTGATAATAGAAGTAACATAGTTAAAACTATTAGCACATATAAAAATTGGACAAGAATTCCCTGTTTTGCCCATTGTCTGCAATTAGTAATTAAGTCGGGTACGAAAATTTTTGGTCATTACGCTGAACTCAGAAAAAAATGCAAATCCATAATCACATTTTTCGCAAAATCAACAACCGTTAGAGAAAAATTCATTAATATACAAAAATCAATAAGTGCAGATATAGTGCCGTTCTAATTAACGCAAGAAGTAGACACAAAGTGGAACTCGACGTACGCAATGTTCCGACGATTTATTTTATTACATACTGCAGTAAACATGATTCTTTGCAAAGAAAGATGCCAAACAATTTAACCACCGCAGAAGGGAATTTTTTAGAATGTTTTACAACCGTACTCGAACCGATAAAAGATGCCACAGAAATTATGAGTGGGGAAGTGTATCCGACACTATCACAATATTACTGAATGTATTTTGCACTGATTAGTATACTTCACCAGCATTCGATAGAACATCCATTAACAACAGATACTTATTTGCAACAGTGTTCGGAAAAGTACGTTATACTAACTAGCATATGAAGCTTTATTTGCAGAAACGTTTCGAACCTATTATAGAACACAATATATTATACATGTATGCGACGCTTCTGGACTCACGTTTTAAAGACCATCTGCTATCAATAGAAAACAAATATTATTCAGAAAAAGTTCGGCGAGAAAATTTCATTAAATCTCAATGACAGAAATAGTACGCAAAACAACGGAGAACACAGCAGTGCTGAAGTTCAAAGTAAAATTGACAATGGTTCGTTTTTAAAATAATGAGTACTTATAATGTTTCTTTATTAATTTCACCAATTTCAAAACTTGTTTTTATATTACAATTTGTTTATTAGTTGTAAAATCCAAAATACTGGATTTTTTTAATACATGAACCCCAAACATTTAACACGCGGAAAAATGGAGAAATACAAATGTACTTTTCTGAAAGCTTAATTTCAAGAGAAGTCAATGTTACGGACTGGTTGAAATTAAACCTAGCTAAAGTCGGTATCAGATATATTGGCCGGTGAGTTTCGTGAGGGGTATTCTACCACCACACAGTTTACCTGCCTCGGTGCCGCTTTTCTCAATGCTTTCTGACTCGTTCACGCCTTCGCAGAACAAGAGCGAGCCAGAAGTGGTGGGGATGGTGCCAAGCTTCTGGCGTGTAGGCCAAACCGAGCTGTAGCGTAGAAATAATATGCGGCCTTTACACGGACGTTCTTGCGTGGCACTTTTGCGCGCCACACGCCAGCGCGGCACGCATTTGGCGTGGCGTGCCGGAACGTCGGAAGGAGCGCGCTCCTTCTCGCAGGCCAGAAGATCGCACCCGGCACTACTTAGAGACAGCGAGTTCGGGCTCCCATTTCTACGTCGACTCCACATGCTTTTTCCAGGAACCAGCGCAGTCTTGTATTGTGTACTACCTGTTCCATGTATATTATCGATCTGCGAAACGATCGGCAAGACACGATCGCGATATACGTAGGTTTGCGAAAAGTATACGAATTCCTCGATATACCTGGCTTATAGAGGATATCATAAATGCTGTTACTGTAGGGCACACTGAAACATCTGTTTTTACGAAGCTACATTTGGTTTACCTGCAGGTGCTATAAATAATGGAAATGGTTTATTACTCAGTTATAACGACTGTATTGCGATCTGCATTCTCCTTGCGGACGAAAAGTTTCCACCTCATCGGACGTTCTTGCTAGCATCTTGTGCGTGGTTAGAAGTATGGCGCGCCGGAATTCCACGTTCTTGCGTGCGAGTAAAACCGTTGTCAGGCGTGTCGCGTCCAAAAGTGTGGCGCGCAAACCTCGACTTCAGAAAAGTTTACATAAGAGACAGAAAAGGTAGTTAGAAAAGGAAAGCGGCACTTGAAGACAAGGGTTTGGCGTGGCGCGTGGACTTTCCGACAGTGCGGAAAATTCTGAGGCGCGCGGCGCGCCTGGCAGTCAAGACTCTGCGAGCCGCTACAAGCGGTAGGAAGTAAACGAGAATTTTTTCAAACCAAAAAATTAAACATATTTACTTGCAGCTTTGTGGCTTCATTTGTCAATCTTTAGAGAATATGAAAAAAAATTGTATGCAAAAATAGTGGTTATATCCGGAGTTATAGTGCTTCAAATAGAACGCCGTACAAAACTCATATGCGCACTGTTAGCATAAAATCAGTTGTTGTAGTTGTCTGAAATAGATTAATATACGATTAATAGATTAAACTTTATTAACCAAAATCATGATGTTATTTATTTTCATCTGCAACCTAGTAAATTATGTCTGTCAGAGTCTGGTAGGTATGGAGGGGACCGTGGCAGCAAGGCGTAGGGGCCTCCGGTGACTCGCGAGCCACCAGTTAGTCAACCCTGGTTTACAACTACCTAAGTAGTTAATTGCTTGTTTTCGAAGGTTTCGTCGGGAAGCATTTGTGTGCCAGATGTCGAAAAGGGAAAATCGACATCGTGCCGTTTTTCAGCGATTTCGAATTTCTTCGGTCTGAGTTAATCCGTATATTGCTCCATCGGCGGGTTCCCCCGCAGACCTGCGGGACAATGCGGTTATAAACCACGACCCCGGGGCGAGATTCTGACCGATCAATCTGTCTAGTTTTGGTAAGCAGATGTCTACTTTTACACCTCTACGTTATCGAGAGGGGGGGGGGGGGAGGTGTGGTGCCTCCAACGCCGTCGAACTTGCAGAGGGAAGGTCCCTCCTCTTCTAGGAAAATTTGGCCAATCAGCAATGTTCTTTGCTCGTTCTGGTCATCGTTCGGACCACCGAAATCCGAGCAGCCCTCATAAAACAAAGTTTTCACAATTATTTTGATCACCCTATGGATCACAGAATCTACATCGATCTAATCATGCTTTTGGATAAGTTACACTCTCGTTGGACTCCAGGATGAGCCAGGAATTCATTGATGTCACTTCCATATCGATACGATAAGAGAGTGCGTTTAAGAAATGCCTACTCCTATTATAATTTGTATTGCTTGTGTAAAAGTAGTCCGATTTCCATGATATCTGTGATAATTTTAATTGGGAGAACGCCAGGAATCCATTAGTGTTATTTTCATATCGATACGATGACGAATAATGAATCTCTTAACACGCTGTAATGAATATTTCACCCTCGACTGTGGGTCGCCGACCTCGATTCGCAGCGGTCGGTCGAGGATACATACCTGTTTCAGAAAAACTGTATTCTTTATTCTTTATTGTATCGATATGGAAGTAATACCGATGCATTTCTTATGTTTTTCAAATGAAAATTATACCAAATTTCATGTAAATCGAACTATTTTTAACGAAGTTTTGGAAATCAATTTATTATGAAGATTCCTTAATTACGATCCGATTTGTGTCGTTTTTGGATCATTTTCATCGGGAACACATAAGGAAATGATTCACACCACTTTCGCCAAGATCCGATGAAAAATGTAGAATTTTTGATTCGTCACTTCTTAAGGGGCAACATTGTACGGTCCCCCTGGGCTCGAGGGTCGAAGTCCTTGAAACCCATCGAGGCACGGCTTATCGGTAGCGTTGCCTCTTGAGTCGAGGTTTGCGTGCGGCGAAAATTCTTGCACGCCACACTTTTGGACGCGACACGCCTGACAACGGTTCTACTTGCACGCAAGAACGTGGAATTCCGGCGCGCCACACTTCTAACCACGCACAAGATGCTAGCAAGAACGTCCGATGAGGTGGAAACTTTTCGTCCGCAAGGAGAATGCAGATCGCAATACAGTCGTTATAACTGAGTAATAAACCATTTCCATTATTTATAGCACCTGCAGGTAAACCAAATGTAGCTTCGTAAAAACAGATGTTTCAGTGTGCCCTACAGTAACAGCATTTATGATATCCTCTATAAGCCAGGTATATCGAGGAATTCGTATACTTTTCGCAAACCTTCGTATATCGCGATCGTGTCTTGCCGATCGTTTCGCAGATCGATAATATACATGGAACAGGTAGTACACAATACAAAACTGCGCTGGTTCCTGGGAAAAGCATGTGGAGTCGACGTAGAAATGGGAGCCAAATGCGTGCCGCGCTGGCGTGTGGCGCGCAAAAGTGCCACGCAAGAACTTCTGAAAAAATTTTGGAGCTTTATTGGTCAGAACATTGATTCTTTCTCGATAGCTTCATCGCGTATTGGTCTACGCATAGCTTCGTAACTCACACAACCATTAGGCTAAGAATAAATAACAGCCAAACGGCTAGGTTCAGGTGGAGCCGAGCAGCGTTCCCGTGACCCCACCATACCCTGCGAGGGCCATACCTACAACTCCAATTGACAAATCCACGATCGTCAGATGGCGGTGGCTGATTTCTCCTCGATCGCTGCTCGCGAAAACAAACTCACCGGCCAATATATCTGATACCGACCGTAGACATATTCTCGCTATACTGGCGACGCAAGTAACAAGCGAGCGGTTATTCTCCTGTTGCGGAAATATCGTCACAAGTACAAGGACAAAGTTAATACCGGTAAATGTGGAACAACTTTGTTTTTTACACGCAAATTTAAAATAAATATGTTCATCGATTCGTTAACTTAAAACTAGTCTAAATATTTAACGTCCTACAGTATCGTTTCGATGGTTCATGTTGTGATAAAACACGAAGTGCATCGCCGCGCTCACCATATATGTTATTATTGTAATTATTGTGTATAGTCTAAGTTAGTATTGTATAGATTTCAGATAAGAACACGTATTCTAAGAAACCACGAATTGAACTTATTCAAGAACACGAAATATTAAATAATAGGTGTGATACCAATATAATTTCAAGAAATTGATGCTACAATTAGTTAAATAATGACGTAATCGTAAGGGTATTTAAACCGTATATACATATCGTCGGTGATAGTGCAAAACCGCGTATGAGCAGTTTGTAAATATCGCGGATCTGCAGAAGTAGCAAAATTGAGATTTGGCGCTCACGGTTGCCAAGCACTGTTTCGCTTTTTTGTAAAGTCACACTTTTGATGTTTGTATTTCTTACAAGGAGTGCTAAAACTGTCCCAAAAAAGTTCAGTCAAAGAAAGCCCTTAAAATGGCTAAAATATTAAGTTTTTCCTTCTTCCTGCAAAATCGGTAAAATGCAGATCCGCGGTATTTACAAATATATCGTCTACGACAGGCTGCGCGGATGATAAACCTCGATAATTAATCGTGAATGAAAAACCGGGTACCCGATCAATTGCACGTAATACGATACTCTACGGGTTGCGACTTGAACCCAATTAACATACCCGATACTCGGCTTAATTACTCTTTTGTACCATCTTTGTACCACCGCCTCTTATAAATATATAGAAACATTTTTTATAAACATTTATGAATACAAATAAACCAGAGTTGGGCAAAAGTTTATCTAAATAAAAATCTCAATTAACGAACAAAAGATAAATAATTTTTATTAGTTACTCGAGGCTCGAAGAATTGAAGTTATCTTTATTCGAAGAGCAACGAATAAATAATTTTGTTCGATGAGAATTTATTCGACGAATAAGGATAATTTTTTTTGAAAATTATTTGAAGCACAAATAACTCTGGAAGTAGAAAACGAGAGAGATGGGGAACGTGTGCTAGAGTGCGGTAAGCAGGAGAGCATGATGCGAGGAGGTAGTCTTGAGGGAATATGGCACGAGAGCTGCGTCTAGCGTCAGAGGTTAGAGCCTCGCCTGAACGTAGCAATAATGAAAGATAGAGAGGTCCGGGAGTGTAAGAAGGAAAGATGGAAAGATACCAAACTCGACACAATTTGCATCATGCTCTCCTGCTTATCACACTCTAGCACACGCTCCCCATCTCTCTCGCTCTCCACTTCCAGAGTTATTTGAGCTTCAAATAATTTTCAAAAAAATTCCCCTTATTCGTCGAATAAATTCTCATCGTACAAAATTATTTATTCGTTGCTCTTCGAATAAAGATAACTTCGATTATTCGAGCCTCGAGTAACGAATAAAGATAAAGTATCATTTATTCGATCGTTATTTAAATAATTTTTTATCTAGATAATGCCCAACTCTGAAATAAACAATGCCCTTACTGTTGATACAGGAAATAGATATGCGATGGAACAAGTACACGGACAAAGTTATTACTGACAAATGTGGAATAGTTTTGTCTTTTACATGCTAATTTAAAATAAATACGTTAAAAGTATATTCATATGCTTCTATATTTTTATTAAAAACTACAAAACGTTCAGAAAATGTGCGGTATTTAGTACTGCGATGTTAAAAAAAGAAAGTTTCATGTAATATTAACAATAGTTTTTATTTTTAATCGTACATATCACTGACTTCGGGGGACTGTTACGCGATAATCCCCCTTATATAAAAATTTAACTTCTGCACCTTATACAAAATTAATATACAGGTTGTATCGAATGAAGTTCATCCTTATCCTTACTTATTACTAATATATAAAAGTGAAACGTTGTCTGTTTGTTTGTCCGTCTTTCACGCCTAAACGGTTGAACGGATTTCAATGGAATTTTGAATATACATTACATACGTCCTAGATTAGATTACAGGCAATTTATAATTATACTATCTAAAATAATAAATAATAATAATAATAATAATTCCAGGGTGAAACTGGGTAACGGGTCTGCTAGATTTTTCAATAAATCCGTTACAAGTATTATTTTTTCACGTGAAAATTATCTTATTCTAAAGTTTCATATAGGTAAAAATTTTGTACGTACTGAGTAATCGGTTGTTAAAAAAGGCTGTGTACGTATATCAACTTATCAAGCACCGCATTACTGATCGCGCAATATAACTTTGTCTTCGAGAGGCCACTGACAAGGAGAGTATTTTAGGTGTCCGCTTCCGATCATTTTGATTTTTGGATATGTTATAGAGGACCAAAAAATAAGAAATACGTGTTTTTTTATTTTTTCCCCGTTTTCATATTTGGGGGTGAAAACTGCGTTCAAAGTTAGGGTTGAAAAATCATTTTTGTGGAATATCTCGAGAACTATTAGAGATAGGGGAATAGTGTCAATGGACGAATTTTGTGTCTGTTTGTGGGAATGCATTAATTCCCAAAGCCGCCACTCTCACTCTCGGCGCAGCACCTCTCGGACTCAGCTCAGCGTCACAGATCTACGGTCGATCCGCCAATCGAAGACGCTGAGCGACAGTCAATCACCAATCATCGACGCTCCGCGACCGTCGATCATCCAATCAGCGCAACGCTTGACGCTGTTCCAGTCGGTTCAAGAATACGTATCAACTAATCACTTCTCATCACATTTATCGATCACCAATGATAATTTCCGTTACCGGCGTCGTCTCGAACAGTCTCGAAGATCGACGGACGTGGGAAAATCTGATTGGTGATCGATAAATGTGATGAGAAGTGATTAGTTGATACGTATTCTTGAACCGACTGGAACAGCGTCAAGCGTTGCGCTGATTGGATGATCGACGGTCGCGGAGCGTCGATGATTGGTGATTGACTGTCGCTCAGCGTCTTCGATTGGCGGATCGACCGTAGATCTGTGACGCTGAGCTGAGTCCGAGAGGTGCTGCCCCGAGAGTGAGAGTGGCGGCTTTGGGAATTAATGCATTCCCAAACATTCTGCCCGCCATCATCAGCTGGACAGAAGATGGTGATGATATCTGAAACAATAAAACCGCCAACCTCGCGATTGGCATGATTAATGATGTTACAACTGATGCGGGCTGAGCTGAGCCATTCCTCTTAGTTGGATGTGGTTGAGGAACGTCAGTGAGCTGATTTTTGATTCACTGACGGGTAGCGCCACATGAGCTGGATTAAGTTGCTCTCGCAGAGATGATGTTGAACAATGAATGCAGCAAGCTGTTGTATCACCTCGCTGAATGAAGTGATTCCTGGCGCAGAGTTTGCACTGGTGAATCAAGTGGCTCAAGATCCACCGATGATGTTGATCTCGGATGAGTTGAACCTTGCCCTTTCCACGTCTGGATTGTAATTGCGTCGTACAAGAAGTATGATCTTTTTCTAAATGCACTGTGCATGAGCTCGCTTCGAGATTGTATTAATACACGAGACGTCATTGAGATGAGAGTGGCTCACCAACATGTGTGTGTTCACGGAATTGTATTAATTCACGTGGGCACTTGTGGGTCACCATCGGACCAGTACCAATTCCATCCAGGGAACTAAGATGACGGGTGAGTCTGATGAAGCGAACAATCAGGTGGTCAGTGTTGACTGTCAACGTCAAGTGATGTTGAATGCTGTGAGGGTGTGACTCTCGAAAGAGGTAGTTGGCCCATCATGTGATGGACACGGATCCCCCTTTGTTGAGCACACACCACACACTGATGGAGTTAACTTCTGACTGGAGCTCATCGTATAAATTCAAATTGATTGTCAGATGGAAATGAGACGTCACAGAGTTCTATCCTGAGATCGCGTGAGACAGTGGTCCTGAATCAGACCAGACATACTTGAAAGGCGTGGTACCATTGATGAGTGTTCCATTGAAGTTTGATAAAGGATGAGAAGACTTGGAGTGAGAAAAATGCATTCGCTACGGATGCAAGTTGACAGTGTGGCCTTCATCCGCTGGATTGTTGCCTTGGTTCAAGTCACATTGTGGAGATGAGATAAACGTTAATAAGATGCAACTTGAAATGATTCTGAAACAAACTGAACTAACGTAATGTTGAGAAGTTCAGGTTGTTGATTGGACTCCAAATGATACTTGAGTGTTGAATGTAGCAAATCAGAGTCTCGGTTTGGCCTCTTGCGAGCGTGAGTGCACTGAGTACCAACTGTCCTCAGCATTGTCAATGCAAGAGGCGTTTACACACCAGGTGGCTTCCACGTGATGTAGATCCCCGCGATTGTAAGTTGCGAGAACACGTCTGGCCACAAGTGAATGAATTGCAATTTCTTTCGAAGTGCACTGCAAGAGAGGATGATCGTGAGGTTACAAACAGCCAGCGATGCATGGTCTATCTTAGAATCCCTCTTGTTCTCCGTGCGTGCATAGAAGGACCTGTTGCGTGCAGTTTACTTTTCTGTGCCACACTTTGTGCTTTTCTCACCTTCGAGTATCGGTAAACTCACTCTCATTGTCTGTTCAGCGAACAGTACTCATTTCAGTGGAACACTCACGCCCTTGCAATTAAGCTAATTGCAAGGCAGCCACGTGGTGCATCCACGCGGTGGCATTACGTTGCTTAAGTACATTTCTCATTCTCACATTACTCAGTGTATACTCATACTTATCGGCTCATCGAGTCTTTTAAATAAAGTGACTTGTGATTTTCTCATAAACTGTGCCTTTTCACCGCCGGTCCTAACCTCACTCTCAACCGGCGTGCTCACCGCAGACAATCTCAAACAGTGTCTTTGAATGCGAAATATGACTGACTCACCAGATTTTCCAAAAGTCCATTTGTTTAAATAATACATAAAAAATTGTTATTTTTTTGTTAATAATTCTTGTAAATCTTCATCTATATTCATGCAAATTTATTTTCTCATACTTCACAGCCGAACCGAAAATACGGATAAATCAGAATTTGTATTTCCTACAAATTAACAAATATAATTATTATTGAAGTTTACTTATAGTAAGGTGTCCTCCTACAGGGAAATGTAGTTCTCAAGTTATCTAGAAATAAAATTCTAAACAAAACATATCTAATACGCATAGAATTTCCTTTTGTATACTAGATATTACTTCTAGCGTGAACAAAATTGCCATTTCGAGTACGAGGTGTCTGTAGCGCTACGTCCTCAAATGAATGTGTTTACATTATCGCACACCTTATGGTTCATATTGATCACAAAAATGGTATTCATGAAAGAAGTGTTTTAAACAAAATGATTTCTGACACCACGAGCATCTAATTACAGCTGTCTCATCGCATAGTGCACATTTCGTTTGTGTATCCTGGTCAAAAGCGAAGTACACAGGGTTCTCAAAATCTCGTGCTTTTTCGTCTATATACCCACTTTTATCCCAGGAATACTGAAAGAAATGTGCGTATCTCGGTGAAGACAGTTGGTTGTGCACAAGCGACTGCAATTTAATAATATTATTCCTTAAGGGGGTAGACACGTCACGTGACCTGGCCGATTCGGCAGGTCGGTATTACAGCAGGTTTTTTCTGCACAGAAATGGTAATACCGATAGATCGACGATTGCCCGGTAAACGCGAGAGGGAGCTGTTTGCTATTTCCGTATTCTATTCTGAATATGGAAAGAAATTCTCAGCTGTTGCATTGTACTTATAAAAATTTAAACGGAAAGTCGGCTGGTACTACAAACGTAGAAAATTCATTGTACATTTTAATTACTTGAAATGTGCTTATGCTACAATATTCTACGTTAGCAGTAAGGAATTATAAGTGAAAAGGGAAAATAGATGAGGGGATGTCCCCAGAAAATTAAGTTTGTTAGGTTAGACATTTATTTACTAGCAAAGCACCGAAACAGAACATGAAATACACTTATTACACGTCCTATGCAGAAAGCAGTTATGAACAAACATTATATATAAAATTGTACGGAATCAATTGACGTCACTTTTGCAAAGATCTGATTAGAAATTGCAGAACTCCAGATTCGTCACTGCTTAGCGTGCAACATTGTATAGTCCCGCTGGTTTCGAGCGTCGAAGCCCACGAAATTCAGGGAGACACATGATTGTTGGCGAGCATCGCGTTTGACGACTCTAGCTAGAAAATCACGCCGTATGAATGCTAAGAAACGATAGTGTGAAGCGGCCTGCGTTTCAATTGCACATTGACAATATCGTAGATTCTAGGGCCTAGATACTAGCTACTTATTACGATGATCTTCACCGGAGCACTACATTAATGAATTAAAAAATAAATGAATAGGTCAATTAGTTAAAATTAATGAACTGTGCATGATTTTAATGACGCCTAATTTAATTGCCCTTACAAACTGAATTACTAATTGTAATTAAAAGAATTTTTGACGTGCAACATGAAACTGCGCACGCAAATGGTTGGGCTCGGATTATCGGGAAAGACCTACCCATCCCACCGTTTTGCTTTCTCGCTGCGAACGAGGACCTTCGGGCCCCAGTAGACCACCCGTTGACAGCCGAGAGCAATAAAACCGACGGGCCAGATAAAATGTTATAAATGTGATAAAAGTATTACCAATGGAGTTTTTAGGGTTTCTCAATGAAAATGATGTCAGATATGGAGGATTTCGGTCCATTTTTAGTGAACGTAGTGTGTGTCCTAATCATGTATTCATAAAAAAAAATAGACCGAATTGCTTTGCGTCTCGACTCATGTTCGTGGACATAAACTCACCAATCCATCGGTGGTAACACTCTTATCAAGGTGTAATGAGAAATATGAACATTTTCATTTTCAGTACTGGATGACTCAAGTCACCGTCGACCGAGGGTCTCTCGCTGGTGCGCTATTTGACTCGCACTCGATTTATGTCTTTCAATCTCCTTGTCAAGCGGTTCGGACGAGGGCCCTGATAAATGTGAATTTATTTGGGAAACCAAAGTCGCGTCATTCGTGACACCTACTCGCGAACAGATATATGTATGTACAAGAAAAAGCAATTCAATTGCCCGATGACTTGAAGCAACATTTCAATAGGTAAATGCATGAAAAGGTGGGATCAGGAATTCCCAACCAAGTGATGCATATGAAAGAACTGGCGATATTCAACAATAGTTTGTCGTCTAAATTTTACAATTAAAGTATTTGTTTGACATGAATATAAAGTTTGTCAGCAAAGTCTTTCTCGATTTGAGTTCTATATAAGGCTGACTTTCCTTCGCCATGAAAAGTCCCCTATTGTTCTGCACGCTGGCAAGAAATCGACGCTCGAAACCAGCGGGGCCATACAATGTTGCGCGCTAAGCAGTGACAAATCTGCAGTTCTGCATTTCTAATCAGATCTTTGCGAAAGTGACGTCAGTCGATTCCTCATGTTTTCTCGATCAAATTGGCCCCAAAAATGATATAATTCGGATCAAAATTAAGGAAATTACGTGAAAAATTGTTTGCAGAATTGAAAGCCCGTTTCCTTAAAAATAGTCCGATTTAAATTATTTTCGGTCAATTTAATCGGGAGAATGCCAGGAATCCATTTGTGGCACTTTCATATTGATACGATGAAAAATAAACAAATTCTGTTTCTTTATAATCGATGACACATCGCCGAGCACGGCGATCTCGCGCGGCTCGGGACACAAAGGTTCTCGTCGGTTATTCGAACTTCTAAGATCGTATTCAGATTTATTGGCCGGTGAGTTTCATAACAAGGGGTGTGCGGTTACCCGATTTTTCGGGCTCGGGACGGGCCGGCAACTTTCGGGCGGGATCGGGCGGGGTCCCGATACTTTCGTATTGCTCGAGATCCCGAAAGTTTCGGGACCCCGAGACTCGATTCGGGCTACAAGCATAGCCGCCATGAGCGGACAATTTGATTTCAGGTCGGCTCGGCAAAACTCGGACGCGATCGGACGATATCGTTACCAGTAATAGATTAAAATTATTACCCGAGAACATAGAAAAATTATGTTTCTTACACGTTAATTTGAAATAATAAAATATTCGCCTCCTGTATATTGTTGTTATTATGAAACATCCAGGAAATATTCCTTTTTGTATGCTTATACTTCGTACGTTTTCTATTTTAAATCTCAACCTATCCGGAAAAAGATAATACCCTATATATTCCCTTTACACAAAGTACTAAGTGTGAAGTATATTTTATTCAGATTTTAAAATATTGTCGATATAAAAATAGTCTTCTTCCCAAGTTCTGAACATGGTATTTATTTAAGTACGTATATGGATGTATTCAGTATTCACAGACTATTTGGTAGCAATGAAAATACATATATATGTAAATAAATAAATTAGATACAAATTATGTTTCAACAGGAGACTGAAAGGTAAAAACTTATCACTCTGGTATCGATATAAATGATATACATAATTCTTTCCGCCTCGGTCCCCTCGTAATAGCTGGCTCTCGAGCCGATCGCGTCCGAGTTTTGCCAAGCCGACCTGAAATCAAATTGCCCGCTCATGGCGGTCATGCTTGGAGCCCGAATCGAGTCTCGGGATCCCGAAACCGTCGGGATCTCGAGCAATACGAAAGTATCAGGGTCCCGCCCGATCCCGCCCGAAATTTTCCGACCCGTCCCGAGGGCCGAGAATCCGAGCCGCGGGACGATCCGCACACTCCTATTCGTAACGCGTATTCTCTCGTCATCGCAGAACACGAGTGAGCCAGAAGTGGTGGGGATAGCGCCAAGCTTCTGTCATGTATAGGCCAAACCGAGCTGCAGCGTAGAAATACACGCATCAGAATAGGTGTGCCTTAGTCCTTAGCTCCGAAGAAATTCAGGAGCTTTATTGGTGAGCACATTGATTCTTTCTCGATAGCTTCATCTCGTATTGGTCTACGCATTACTTCGTGACGCACACAACTACATCTAGAGACGCGGTAGCGTCTCGACGCCAAGTACATGAAAGAAAAGACACCTTGTATATGTCTGTCGCTGCCGTGTATCTTTACTCGAAGCACAGCTATTCCAACCTAACCTGAAACTTATTTCATTAATATCTCATCACGCTTGCAATATTTTCTAAATTTAAAGGCATTTTTCTTATGTAAACCGCATATAAGCTTTCGAATGAGACCAATTTCAATAAAATCTGTCCACGCATGACAGAGATATCATAATATCGTCTCATGAATCAGTCGGAAACGTTAAGATTTTCTTCTGATTCTGATTCTGATTCTTCAAGCCAAATTTTCGTCAACATAATACGTATACGCGTTACACGCACACCTTCAACCAAAACGGAACTAATACATGTTTCGTTCGTCGATTCGTCGACTCTCGGTATCATTCGGCAGGGATCGTCGTGCGTCATTGTACATATATATATACCTATGTATACTATTTGAATTTTATAACCTACCAAGTGTCAATCCATCGTAACCTGCCAAGTATCAAATAAGGTAAGTTGTCCAATTTGAAATGTCACGAGTTTTTACATTAAAAGGAGACTGAATTATTGTCTCAATTAACAAGGTCAGTCGCCAAAAATTTTTAAATAGATTTCTTATGTAGAGTCGCAGACTTGGAAGTTGTCCGGAGAAGGTTAGAGATAGACAGAGAAGCATCTTGTTTCGCACAAGTTTCTGGAAATTTGTCAAATAAGGTAAATCGACAAAATTTGTCAAATTAGTGTAGCATTAAGAATTAAGATTAAGAATATTATGGCGTACCGCTTGCAATGTAGAGTGAGTCACATTAGTCAAGAAAGTACGTTGAAAATACATCTCCCTTGATACTTTCCAATCTTTTGTGAAAGATATTCATAATACTTTAATATTAATATATTAAAATCCACAGTAGTTTCTACGCTATTCATTAATTTTACTAGTTTTCCATTAACAATATTTCAATTCACCAATAAATATACTAAACCAACACCAATAAAAATATTGAATCTCTTCGTTCATTTTCGCTAAATTATTATTAGCATTTTTTAAATTTCCTCCAACAAGACTTTCTACCATATGTTCTCACTTCTTTCGGACACATTATGTAGTCGCTACATTCACTATAGCAAAAGGCCACTCTATAAGTAAGTTCTACGTTAAGTTGTATGTATATAACTAAAATGTGGCTTTTATATTTATTTACAGATAATCAAAGCAGAAGATGATGCAGTGTGATCTACGTCAGACTATGTACGCACAAATTTGCAGGTAGAGTTTTGCATATGCAATAAATAATTAGTAAATGGGTCCTATTTCAGTTAACGATGCAGGCGAATCGTAATTACGCATACTTAAGTCCTAAGAATATAAAAAAAAATAATTAAATAATTATTTATTTTATTTTGCTAAAAGTATTATGTATCGTTCTCAGACTTTGTCAAATTATAATGACACTTGAGAAAACAGATTTATTAAAGTGTTTTAAGTTATAAGTTCTACGTTAAGTTGTAACTAAAATAACTAAAATGTGGATATTATATATTTACAGATAATCGAAGCAGAAGATGATGCAGTGTGATCTACATTAGAGAAAAAATTTTATTGGAACATACTATTGATATTATTATATTAATTAAACGATTTTATTCAACTTCGATCCTCTGTTTCCTTCTGGTATGCTTGTTTTTCTTGTAACCCTGCTGCACAAGAAAATGAAATAAGCACATTTTTTGTATAATTTTTTTTTTATTCATTATAAAAAAATATTGCAATATTTAAAAATTAAAACATATTTTAAAATTGTGGGCCGCCGCAACCACGGCCACCGCCACGGTCACCGCCACGGCCACGGACACGGCCACGGCACTGCGCCGTTATCAAAGCCTGAAGGGTAAGGGCCTGGGCCTGTAGGCTGTTCGCTTGAGTGCGAACAGCGCGCAGCACGGCCCATTGCTCCTGCTGGGCCCTTACCCTTCTGCCGCTCCGTTGATGGCGGGCCACGTACTGTCCTGTAATTAATAAAAAAATAAATTTATGAGTAAAATGTTTTTTAATTGAAAGACCTTTCGAACGTTTAGATATAGGCTAAAGTGAACAATTTTTACAGTGTTTAAAGATAATTAAAGATAATAAAGATCAGAATTAATATCTATTCTCGTGAAAATGTCAGGAAATTTTGTTAAAACACTACGGCACAAGATATATATACTACCCTGATAACCAGGTCTGCCGGCAGATCCGGCGCCGTCTATGTCCGCATTCAACTACGGTTCTGCCGGCAGACCCTGACAAGGCAGGATCCGCAGCAGATCGTGCTGCCCGTCTGACTCATCCAATAGCGCCATCTGAAGGCAGGATCTGCTGCGGATCTGCCGGCAGACCCTGCCTTGTCAGACCCTGCTGTCCATCTGCTGACAGACTGCAGGCAGGGTTATTATCAGGGCTATCTAATGTTATCCATAATATAAAAATTGTTCATTTAGACCTATTTTCAAGCATTCTAAAAGTATGTAACTCCTTACAATGTGTATGTATTTACCGTTTTCCATGGCCGGCCTCTCCCTACGTGGTAGTGGAAGCGGTGGTAGCGGTGGTAGCGCTGGTGGTGGTGGTGGTAGCGCTGGTGGTGGTGGTGGTGGTGGCGGTGGTTGCGGTTGGTACGGCGGAACCTCAATCGACATATTGTCATCCTCTGAATCTGGAAAAATATAAATTTGAATACGTGTATATAAATTTTTATCATTTAACTTTTCTATAAGTTAATATAATAAAACTTACCATATAACAATAGTTCCTCTGCTCTTCTCTACAAAAATTAATATAAACAATTAGCAAAAAAAATCAATATTTCATAAAAGCGGCGTATGATAGAAGAAAGATATACATGTAACGCAAGGATACGTATTGTTTAATGCAAATTGGAAATTAGGAAATAAAAAAATTTGAAAATTGAAATAGTATATAATGCGAAATTATAAAAATTACATTTTACATTACATTACATTACAGAATATGTTTCTTCTCATTACTTCAAGAGCCTTTCCATTATTTAATCATACAAAAAACTGTAACGTATTATAACTTTGTTATGTGAACGATTCGCTCTTATAACTAGTAGTAAAACAAGAAGATATTAGACACGTTGAAGCAATATTCTAACTTATAACACCAACGATTAGAAATATCAAACATATCTGAGTTGAACGTAAATGAACATGTAAACTGCAACATTATGAAAGTCTTTGATAGGCACTTTGCCTACGTTAAGTATCAGTGGGCGTAGACCGTAACTGTATAACAAGTAATATACGTAGAAGCATATTTTAACTCAGATGTGTTTCATACTTCTAATCGCTGGCGTTACAAGTAATTAGAATATGCTTCAACGTGTCGAATATCTTCTTGGTGTATTACTTGCTATACACTTACGGTCTACTTCCACTGATAGTTAACATAGGCAAAGTGCCTACCAAAGACTTTCAAAATGTTGTAGTTTACATGGAAAGGCTCGTGATGTAATGAGAAGAAAGAAAAAACATATTTTGTAATGTAATGTAATGTAATGTAATGTAATTTTTATTTTTAAACTCCGAATTTCCAATTTGCAATTAGCAATTTTGAACAATACGTATCCTTGCGCTAGATGTACGACTTTTTTCTATCATACGCCGCTTGTAATCATCAGAATTTAAGTGACGAAAAAATTTCACGAATCACGAATAAGTTTCTCACGAATAAAACTAACGAATACAGATAACCGGGCTAGAGTATATATGAAGAATAACGATAACGATATATATGAATAACGATAACGATAACTCTGCTATGAATATAGGAATAGTATTGTTTTATTACTTACATTTTCAGACATTTTTGCTGGCGTTGTGTCGACAATGGACGTTCACGTTTTAGAATGGACATTCACATGCATGTGCCACGATGAGGCGAGCTCCTCCGCTGCTCTTTTGTTTTTTAAGGAGCCCGCTTTTGGCATAGATACGGACACATACTGCCGCGGGCTCTTTGAATTGTTGATTTTTAAGCCGGGAATCCACCGGGAAGTTAGCAATAAGCTAAGCTATGCTATGGCATGCTACGTTTTAAAAAAATTAGTTTCAATACATTCTTATGGAACCGTTTCCACCAAAAGCTAAGCTAAAACATAGTATAGCATAGCATTGCATAGCATAGCATAGTTTAGCTTAGCTTCCCGGGAAATTCCCGGCTTTAGGCCCGGTGCAAACAAGCGGTTTGCAACATTTTGCCGCCGCAGTTCACACGGGACGCAAGGATCAAATATCGATCTATTCGAAATTTTTCGTTACGTTTCGGGTTAAGTAACATTACGTTTTCTTATCATTTATAAATAAATAAATACATATAAAGCGAAGTTATACCAAGGTTTTTACACGTTTAAATATACAGTAAGTAAATTTAAAGTAACGCTTATTTGTACTTCTACGTTAGATTTAACTGTATGTAAGATCCGGACCGAATAGATAATGCTGAAAGTGTAACCAAAAGGCGACGGTAAAGAAGACTCGCCCGACCGCAGCGGGACGTGAGCGGCGGCACATTTTCTCGGTACGAGGAGGGCTCGCTTTGACCGACGGGCACGCCAAAAAACAAAGCGGGCGACCGGAGCTCACACATGTTACGGCGTTGGAATATTGTTCCTCATTTCCTTGCATGTAAGTGTGCTTCATTATTATTAATTAAGGTGTACGCATAATGAAACGAATATATTTTCAACGAATAGGTTATTTTGTTTCATTACTTGTGTAAAATAATAGTCTACGCAGATTTTTGCTAACCTATTTCTTTATTGAAATGTGTATCTTTTTAGTGTCAAGTTCCTTGGAAGCAAATTCTATCTATTCTCGTCAGTAGGAGAAGCAAAAGAAAAAAATAATTATATTTGGTAAGTGACGTTTCCATTTATTTACATATTATAATAATACGTAAGATATTAATTCAGTGTTTATTACAAATTTCTCGTTTTGTACAGGTTGGAGTATTAAAAAAAAGTAAAGTACAACACTCGCAGAGCTGCTTTGTGCTATTCCGAGTTTTTATTAAACTTTACTGGCTGCATCGCGCCTTATCTTTCTTATCTTATAACATCACTCGATAGGCTGCATTGCGCCGTGTCTCGAGTATAACAATTTTCAATAAAGTTGGGCGAATAGTGTACTAGAAAACTACAAAATATAAATAAAAGTATAATTCGTCATGTCTATTATTGATCGTATTAATACCTTACCCCTCGGTTTTAAAAATATGCAAATTCTCAATAGAGGTGAATGGTTAACAGACGATCATATTGAATATTTTCATAAACTATTACAAGCTAACTCTAATTATAAACCACGCGAGACGTGGAGAGTTCAATTGCCTGATACAATTCAACCTGTTCATGAAAATCATGATCACATACAGATTTTGCACCAATGCGAAAATTTTAAAACCAATGCAGGGGGACACTGGGTTTGTAGCTTTTATAAATATGCTGACAGAAGACTTTATATTTATGACTCTCTTAATAACAAGAAGATGCATAGTCATCATAAAATTTATCTGGAGAAATTATACCCTTTTTTGAATAAACAAGACGGCAAAATTGACGAAGAATTTATTGAATTTCCGCACGTACAAGCTCAACCTAACAATCGGGATTGCGGAGTTTTTGCGATTGCATTTGCTGTCTCGTTATTATTCAAAATATTACCAGACAAAGTAACGTACAATCATGCATTGATGCGTTAACATTTGACCCAAATGTTCCAAACTAATCGTATAGAACATTTTCCAGTGGTTCAAAATGTACCACATAGTGCCAAAGAAGTTACTACACATTCAAAACATATAATTCAGACAGATGCACCATTCGTTTCGAAGTCAAAAATCAGCAATGTATACCTAACAAGTAATAGGACAGAATACATGTAATAATTATTATAAAAGGCAGAAAGAGAAAATTAATTCAAAAAGAAAAGCTGTTTATAAAGCAAAGAAAGGAGAATGTAATATGAAAAAAGGCAAAGATTGTAAAGAAAGGGAGAAAGACATAAAACATTATAATTATGAATATTATAACGCACATAAAGAAGGTATAATCAAAAAGACAAAAGTGCATTATGACGCAAATAAAAAAGTGAAATGCGGAAAGCGAAAAAATTATTATCAGCTAAATAAAGAAGGTATAATCAAAAAGGCGAAAGTGCATTATGACGCAAATAAAAAAGTGAAATGCGAAAAGCGAAAAAATTATTATCAGCTAAATAAAGAAGGTATAATCAAAAAGGCAAAAGTGCATTATGATGCAAATAAAGAAGTGAAATGCGGAAAGCGAAAAAATTATTATCAGCTAAATAAAGAAGGTATAATCAAAAAGGCGAAAGTGCATTATGACGCAAATAAAAAAGTGAAATGCGAAAAGCGAAAAAATTATTATCAGCTAAATAAAGAAGTTATCTCCAAAAAGCGGAAAGTATATAATGAAATACGTAAGGAAGATAATTATAATAAAGTAGCGAAACGTCGTGCTGTTCTGAAAATAATAAAAAAATATCGTAATATTGCTGTAACGAATAACAATGTAGGAACCAAAAATAACAAAGAAACTTATATTAGAAAACTTTCAAAAATTATTAGCATGCCGTCCGGAGAAGCAAGTAGATTGGAAGCTGAGCGTATAATAAAATGGTGTTTTCATATTCGGCAAAAGTACATTTTGAAAATCAGGAAACTGTTGAAAGATTGTAAAGAAAAAGTGGAAGTTTTCTTAACGCGCGCAGCAGAATGTTTAGAAGTTGACGACAGGATTAATGCTTTGTGTGGAGAATCCAGACATACTTCTTCTTCAGAATCATATTATGCGGAAAGTTCGTACCATCCTTTCAGCGGTTCTGAATCAATCATATTGAATTCGGCAGGGAAAGCTATAAACGTTCTACCTGTATTGCAATCAAAGAACACGACAAAGGCATGGCATTGTAGTTATCTTTGTAAAACAAAAGATGTTGAAATTCTGAATAATTTACAGGATTTCTTCAAACGATTGTTAGAATGCTCATTAAAAAAGGTACATAAGTTGACCAACCATATCAGTAGCTGTTCTAATAAAGTGCATGCTGAAAAAGTTGGTCATTCTCATGGTTGTTACATAAACCCTAAACTATGTAAGTCCAATTTTTTAGCCATTGAGATTTTGGCACCTCACTTTCCGAATTTACGACATTTGAAGAGAATGATATACAAAATAGCGAGCATTTATAAAGACCAATTACATAATTTAGACAAAGCCTTGAAAGATAATGACCTTGAAACACTTCAACGAATAACACTGCAAGCTCGGAAAGAAGCTGGAGCGTTACAAAAAAATAATACTGAAATAAGCTTGAACGAAGAAGAGATTATATCTCGATATTATTTAGCATTTAGAGCTTTCACAAAGCGGTCTATGGACACACCACGCATCCCGTGCGTTTCCTGCGAGAAACTCTGTTTTCAACGAGAGGTTCGTAAGCTTGATATTTCTAAGAGAACATATAAGGGAAATGTACTGCAAACGTTGTTAAATCATATTGGATACAAAGTTGGTGACATGCATTTTATTTGCCGATATTGCCACGATAAAATTCGCAACGATTCCATACCACTAAAATATATTTTAAATAAGCTTGATGTACGTTCAGTTCCAGAAATAGCAGTGTTGAACGATTACGAGCGAATTCTCATTCAAAGAGCTAAACCGTTTCAAACGATTGTGAGAATGGATACAGTAATGCGTAAAAATATGCCACATAAACATATGTTTCCACAAGTAAAGGGGAGAACATTTCATCTTCCTTTGCCGTTAGAAGAAAATTTTTAAAAAATCTGTCCTCCGACTGAACCTTTAAATCAAAATCATGAATTATACATATTGGTGCGGGGCGTCCCAACAAAATCTAAAATAGTTTGGGAAAAGTTAGTTGATTTGAAGAAAGTATGGTTGAAAGTTGGTATGGTTGAAAGCCAACAATCCTCTATACTCGGAAATTGTTTTACCACAATCGCACAATTTATTGCTGAGTGCCAAATTACCACATACAGAATTTCAAGAAGAAGTTGTTGCCAATGATAATAATAACGAATCTATCGAGGACGTTGAAGGTGAAACACTTAATATCGATGAAAACAACAAACGTGCATTATTAACGCAAATGTCACAATCTGATTCATATTATGAGCAGTTTACGATTTATCCAATGTACGACAAAAGGGTTAATGAATCTGCTACCGCACTCTATCAAATGCTTAAAGTTCATGACATTCCGTTGGGCCATCGTGCTGAACACTTAGATGTGAAATGTTTCCCAGATTTATATCCTTATGGGGTGAATGGATAGCATGAAGAAAGATTGGTACGTTTGACTGATCATGAATTCATTAAGTCCAAACTGATGTCTAAGCATTCGCAATTTCGATTGAACATGCAATATATTTTTCATTTATTACACGATACCAATATGCGGCAATTGAACGCTGGAAATTTTCACAAAATGAACGTCGTAAATCCACGTGAAAAATACACAGCTGCTGGTTTTCTAGAGCAACTCTCTAAAGATCAGCTACAAACGAACTTGAACACTATTTTTTCCAGATTACGTAATACAGCACAGTATTGGCGAAAACCGAGAAATGATTTGAACTGTATGATACACCATTATGGACCAGCTACATGGTTCCTCACGCTCAGTCCAAGTGAATGGTAATGGACAGATTTAATAGAATTTCTTCGTGAAGTAAACGGCCCATCGGTGGCTAAAATGTCCCCGAACGAACTCATTGCTTCTGATCCCGTTTCAACTGCTCGATTTATAGATAATACATTCCACGCTATGCAGGATTTCATTTGTTCGCCCGACAATCCGATTGGCAAGGTCACTCATTACTTTTGGCGCAGAGAATATCAAAGCAGGGGATTACAACATTTTCATCTTTTAATTTGGATTGAAGATGCTCCCATAATCGATAAATCAACGAAGGAAGAAGTAGCAGCATTCATAATGAAATACGTCACTTGCAGATTACCATCACCGCATGTGTCGCCAGAATTATATAGACGAGTAATTGCACATCAAATGCATAAATGCAATAGTTACTGTCTACGCAACAAAAAAACTAAAAATTCCTTCTGTAAAGTATGTAGATTTTCATTTCCACGTCCAGTTACAGATACTTTGATAATAAGGGATGTGGCTGTTTCTATGGGTGCTAGAAAACAATTGAAAGCAAAAGGTAGACTCTATGATCTTCCACGTTCAATAAAGGAAGTCCGTATCAATGATTTTAATGCTCCCATTCTCACGGTTTGGAGAGGTAACATGGATATACAATATATTGGGGAAAAGACAGGGTTGGTAACATGTTACTGTGCTAAGTATGTATCAAAGCCGGAAAAAAGTTACGCTACGGACACTATGGCAGCAATAAATTCTACTAAGTCATTGGCTAGTCTTCTATGCAACCTTGGAATGCGCATGCTAAATCATGCACCGTACTTGAAAAAAAAGGTGTCAAAGGTACTAAACAATAATGACGACGATAGCTCCCGAACGGCGGGACTTGCAAGAGTCGTAATTGTTAAAGTAGGAGTGCAAATCATGATTAGAAGAAATATTGATGTTACGCTGGGTCTTGTTAACGGTACCATAGCTAAACTTGTTTCAGTTACACGAGGTGTTGATAATGACGTTGAAAAATTGAAAATTATATTACCCACTGGGCAAGAACATATAATAGAACGTGTATGTGTTAAATTTGAAGTAATGGATAGAGCGTTCGTTATTAGAAAACAATTTCCGATTTGCCTCAGCTATGGTATAACTATTCACAAAAGTCAAGAACTAAGCTTGCAGAATGCTGTCGTAGAAGCAGGTAATTCAATATTTACTTGCGGACAAATTTACGTTGCTCTTTCACGGGTGACCACATTACAAGGACTGCATCTTATAAATTATGATCCATCTTCCGTAAAGGCACAAGAATCGGCTATAATAGAGTACAATAGATTGCGAAAAAAATATAGACCTGATCTTATGACTATTTCAATTTCTAAAAACCGCGTTCGCAATGTTTGTGATGCTGTTTGGGCAGTACCTAATTATAATGTTTCCGAATGTCAGAATACTAATGATCACATCGCGGATACCACTCAATACAACGTGAGAGGTCTCCCGAATTCTGATGGTGTGTCTTGTTATGCGAATGCCACAATCCAATGCATGTTATATTGTTCATCTATAAGAGAAAACTTATTTTCGACGGAAAAAGCTGATGATATTATAAAAGTCTTTATGGACCAATATAAATCGGATCAAAATCCAAACATAATATCATTACGGCAGTTCGCAGGAGAAAAATACGCTTACAATCAGCTGCATGATGCAGCTGAGTTTATTACCTCTCTTTGTGATCATGAGATTCTTATTAAGAATGCAGTACAACACGAAATAACAACAGTATTAAGATGTTTAGCGTGTAATTACACAAGTACTACTATCAGTACAAATTGTGTGGTACATCTTGCACTGCCCAAGATGTTAAAAAAAAAAACATTTGAATTTCAAGATATAATAAAACACAATTTCACAGGATGGAAAAATCAGAAAGATCCTTGCAATAATTGTGATAATTCAAATTCAAATACAATGAAGAAAATCGATATAACTGCTTCCAAACAAATTCTTATTGCAAAATTACATTTGTTCGATCACAATAGTAGTGGAACAACGAAAGTTGAAAATTTCAACATCAAAGCAATGCCTACTACTAAAATACAATTGGTAGATCACTGTTATAAACTTAAGGCAGCGATTTTCCACCACGGTAAAAGTATTTCCGATGGTCATTACACGAGTATGGTAAGGGGTAAGGGCACAACGTGGGTATTCGTTGATGATTTACGAGTAGAAAAACAAGCTTGGCCACGAAATGCTAAAAATGCATACATATTTTTCTTCGAAAGATGTTAATTATGGTTGTTATTACAGTTCAGTGATGATAAATACGTTCAGCGCTAAAGGCTGCTTTCAGCGCCATAAGCTGCTTCGCGCACTATGTACTGCACACAAAGTACTATACATTCATATAATACATATAGATCGGCAATGCAGTGCACATGTTTTTTTTGCGTAGGTGTTAAACTTACGTAGAATTTATCCTTAATCAAAAAATAATAAAAGTACACTCGCTGAGCTGCTTTGCGCTATTCCGAGTATTCCGAGTAAGCTTTACTGGCTACAAACGCGCTTTATCTACTAACATCACTCGATAGGCTGCAGTGCGCCGTAAACGCGTAGACGTGTAACGAAGATAGATCAGAATTTATAATTTATTGGGATTTCCTTACTTTATCCTTACTTTTAGTACCCGTGACAGCGAAAAATTTGTAAAAAAGAAGAAGCTGAAATTCTGAATCCCAATAAAAAACTTCAAATAAGTAAAAAAATATGACGCCAAGAACATGAATTAGCTTTGTAGAAAGAAGTGAGATCCCCAAAAAAAAACTTTAAAAAAGTAAAAAATACGCCAAGTGCATGAAAATGTCGAGGACAAAAAAAGTATTATCAAAAATCACAAAAAAAAAGAAAATAGTATACATGAAAAAGTCGAGGAAAAAAAAGAGTATTATCAACAAATAAATATAAAAAAAAAACACGAAAAAAGACAAAGAAACATGAAAAAGTAAAGGACGAATAAAGTATAATTATCAAATAAATATAATCACATAAATAAAAAATAAAAAATATAATTACAATATAAAAAAAGATGTGAAATCAAAATGAGCTGCAAGTACATCACAAAAAAAAAGAAAATAATATAATCACACAAAAAAAGAAAATAATGTAATCACACAAAAAAGAAAATAATATAATTACAATATAAAAAAAGATGTGAAATCAAAATGAGCTGCAAGTACATCACACAAAAAAAGAAAATAATATAATCACACAAAAAAAGAAAATAATATAATCACACAAAAAAGAAAATAATATAATTACAATATAAAAAAAAATGTGAAATCAAAATGAGCTGCAAGTACATCACAAAAAAAAGAAAATAATATAATCACACAAAAAAAGAAAATAATATAATTAACCCATCAAAAAGAATCCCATTTAAAAACATTGTCGTAAATTAATAGCTTTACAAAATTAATGATATACAAAAATTGCGCCAATTATAACAATGCCTATTTATACAAAGAAAAAAATGTATTAAATAATACCCATCAAAAAGAATCCCATTTAAAAACATTGTCGTAAATTAATAGCTTTACAAAATTAATGATATACAAAAATTGCGACAATCATAACAATGGCTATTTATACAAAGAAAAAAATGTATTAAATAATACCCATCAAAAAGAATCCCATTTAAAAACATTGTCGTAAATTAATAGCTTTACAAAATTAATGATATACAAAAATTGCGCCAATCATAACAATGGCTATTTATACAAAGAAAAAAATGTATTAAATAATATTAAGCAGATATATTTTTATACAAATAAATATTTTAATACGAATAAATATTTTATTCAAAATACTTGGCGCTGCGCCCCGAATTGGTGTTGCTAAACTGAATAAATATGTATAAATTGCATTAATCTTTTTTTCTTTCTTTCTTTCTTGTGCGTGCGTCGTGAATGTGCGTATGTGTGCGTGTGCATATGTACAATAAATCTGACTGTGTTTCTAATATGTATATGTGTAATATGTATATGTTTATGTATTTTAGATTGTAAGGGAGGTATTGTAAATTATTAAGATTAAGTCAAACCATTTTTTCGGTTGCGCAGCGCCAAGTATTTTGAATAAAATATTTATTCGTATTAAAATATTTATTTGTATAAAAATATATCTGCTTAATATTATTTAATACATTTTTTTCTTTGTATAAATAGCTATTGTTATGATTGGCGCAATTTTTGTATATCATTAATTTTGTAAAGCTATTAATTTACGACAATGTTTTTAAATGGGATTCTTTTTGATGGGTATTATTTAATACATTTTTTTCTTTGTATAAATAGGCATTGTTATAATTGGCGCAATTTTTGTATATCATTAATTTTGTAAAGCAATTAATTTACGACAATGTTTTTAAATGGGATTCTTTTTGATGGGTATTATTTAATACATTTTTTTCTTTGTATAAATAGGCATTGTTATAATTGGCGCAATTTTTGTATATCATTAATTTTGTAAAGCTATTAATTTACGACAATGTTTTTAAATGGGATTCTTTTTGATGGGTTAATTAAAATGTCCGCGATATGAGTAATGGAATAACACAGCATTTTAGCTGTGTATATGTAGTTGTGTCATCTTAAGCGCAGTTGGAAAGCACCTTTATGTACTTGCAGCTCATTTTGATTTCACATATTTTTTTATATTGTAATTATATTATTTTCCTTTTTTGTGTGATTATATTATTTTCTTTTTTTTGTGATGTATTTGCAGCTCATTTTGATTTCACATTTTTTTTTATATTGTGATTATATTATTTTCTTTTTTGTGTGATTATATTATTTTCTTTTTTTGTGTGATGTACTTGCAGCTCATTTTGATTTCACATCTTTTTTTATATTGTAATTATATTATTTTCTTTTTTTGTGTGATTATATTATTTTCTTTTTTGTGTGATGTACTTGCAGCTCATTTTGATTTCACATCTTTTATTATATTGTAATTATATTATTTGCCTTTTTGTGTGATTACATTATTTTTTTTTTGTGTGATTATATTATTTTCTTTTTTTTTTGTGATGTACTTGCAGCTCATTTTGATTTCACATCTTTTTTTATATTGTAATTATATTTTTTATTTTTTATTTATGTGATTATATTTATTTGATAATTATACTTTATTCGTCCTTTACTTTTTCATGTTTCTTTGTCTTTTTTTGTGTTTTTTTTATTTATTTATTTGTTGATAATACTCTTTTTTTTCCTCGACTTTTTCATGTATACTATTTTCTTTTTTTTTGTGATTTTTGATAATACTTTTTTTTGTCCTCGTATGTATTACGCTGACAATAAGAATAAATAACAGCCACACGGCTACGTTCAGACGGGGCCGAGCAGCTTTCCCGTTACCCCACCATACCCTTCGGTGGCTAGGGAACTCCAACTGACAAATCCACGATCGTTAGATGGTGATGGTTGATTTCTCCTCGATCGCTGTTCGCGAAAACGAATCGACCGGCCAATATATTTGAATACGACCTTAGGATAAAGATATAATGAAAGATGAACAATTATTCGAAGCCAAATATGAAAGGCCTTCGAATAAACAAAGGAAACTAATAAATACCCGAAGCTAAATAGAATTTTAGATTTAGGGTACACACACCCTCCCCCCAAACCTCGTGTCGATCGGCCACTGGGGCCATTTGGAAGTATATTCTTTTAATTAAATAATGCCCATCTCTGCATAGGAGCGTAAAGAATTACAAAAAAAAATCAAGGAGTCAACTGTTGACCGATTTGGAGACTTTTCCTTGTTATATGTTATATACAATAGTCGGAAGAATAATAATAAAAGCAATAATTGCAAATAATTGCTGTAACTTCCACATTCTGAAAATATGATATCAGTAAATCACTACTTCCAGTGTTATTAAAAAATTCCAATCTCTTTTTTTATTTGAAATAATGTGGCCATATAATTATAACATATATTCGGCAGCGGTGATGTATGTGTTACAGTAAAAGCGTGAATTTAGTAAATGTAGACAATTCCCAGCAGTTCCTAGTCAATGTATGCCTAAAATGCATATAACCTAACCTAAAGTCGTCCGAAAATGCATGCATTGACTGCATCACGCTTTTACTGTGGCTTGTGTATCCAGCTAACGCTTCAGTTTTGCTATGATTCCACGTTGGCAGTCCTCCCGAGTAGGCGCCATCTCGTGTCCACTAGCTCAACTAAATTTGTCACGTGACTTGCTCTGTATTATCGTCAATATGGCGGAACACGTATTTGGGAATGCAATCACGGGGATACGTTTTCGTCCTTATATGAACAGATTTTAGGCTGGGTGACCTCTCATTCGAAAGAGGAAGGTTCGAGACAGCCCGCTCTGGTCATCGTTTGAGCCACAAAACTCTTTTAGTGACCTGAAAATACTTGGATTCTTGCGGGTGTATTTTGTCGACTTTTGCTCTACTTTGAACACTCATATTATTAGATATCAACACAATCTCGTCGAACCATGACCAGAGCGGACTGCATTGAACCTTCCTCTTTCGATTGAGACCTCATCCAGCCCAAAATCTGCTCATATAAGGACGAAAAACGTATCCCCCCAAACCCATGTTTCGGGCACATTATGTGGGTATTACAGCGCGCTGCATTACCCGTGTCTACCCCCTTAAATGTAGATTAATATCGGAATTGTATAACAGTACATCGTCAGAAAAGCGTCTAACGTAATTTTTCTACACTCTAAATCCGTACACATCCAGAGGTTGGATTCGTCCCGTGGTACCTTGTGGTATTTTCTTAATTATGATTTCTTTACCAGCTAGTTTCGCACTATGCACATCTTGTTCGCAGTGTCCACTCCAAGAGTCTAGTAACAACACACTTGTTTGTTTGGTTTTAGGAAAAAAGACTTCTTCCAACCAGGTTTCGAAATGAGCTGCAATATTAAATTAAAATCCATCGTAGCTACACATATAAGTATAGTTCAATTTCAATTATCAATAAAATATTGTTGAATTAAGATAATTTCAAAATATATATTACCAGATGTGAGTTTCCCAGATTTTGATGCCGTCACGTACACGTTCGTTGGCTTAAATAATGTTTTTCTAACTATTGGTCCAAATTCTCCATCTGCTTCTTTCAAGACCATAAAGAGGGGTGACAACAATCTTCCATCCGCAGTTATTGTTGGTTGTATTGTATAACTATGTGTCGTTGACGCTACAGATTGTACAACACATTCTACTTTTTTTTGGCCTTCCGCTGATAAGGTCCGTCCAGTATGTATTTCTAATTGAAATCCACTTTGATCTGAATTATATATATTTTGAGATCCATACGTTGCAATCAAGGGCTTCACTTCCTTAACAAAATCTGCAGCTTTAACTTTCAAAACTTCATCGTCTTCTATTGCCGATCTTGTAACAAATTTGGTTATTTTTCGTGAAACAATGCGATGGGCTTTTTTAAAATTATTTACCCACGTTCTAGAAGCTTTAAAAGCGTTGTCGTTATTACCCTGCTCTTTGTATGCGTTCAGAGCCCATTGCCGAATGTGTCTGTCATGCAAAATATAACCAGCGCCAATAGCTTTTCTCATAGTTTCTACTACAGACTCGGAAACTTTTGTTAACTTTTCGTTTTTAGTTCCTCCTGCTTCAATTTGATGAGCCCATCGTCGTAATTGACGTTCAGAAGAAACAAGTTGAAAATTATGTTGAACTGCAGTAAGCTTTCGTCTTTTCTCTGCTCCTTTCCAAAATTCAACTGCGCGCCGTTTATATTCAATGTCAACATCTTTATCACGCTGCGAACAAACTCCTGTATATGATTCTTCAGTCCAGTCTTCATCTGTATCGTCTACAACCACAGGTTCCGCTTCACACTCCTTAAACTGATCTAGAAAGTCTAATGAAGCTACTTCCGATATTTCGATATCATTAAATTCAAATATACTATCGAGCAACAGCTTTTGAATGGAGTCTTTTAACCGTATTTCCTCTCTCGTTATTGGAGTTTCCATCAAATACATACTTTGAAATGATACTAACAACAAGTTGAAAACATTCAATGGATTAACAATCATTTTCTATTACGAAAATGGTACTTACAAAGTCACTTCTGTGGATTCGTCACACACTCGGATACAACTGAAGAAGTAGCCAGAAACCGAGAGAATATATACCGACTTATTGCAAACAAACAGCAGTACGTAAGTTGATATATTTAACTTTTATTTTCGAATCTGAAGAATGTATAAACAAACTGATATCTCATTGTCAGCGTGGTAAAAATAGCAGAAAAAGTGAAATCTTGTAAAATGTAGTTAGCCACATACACATGTATGTTCCATACGAAATAAAACCACTGTCAATCCATGAACAATTGACGTCGTCTAAATTGATTAATTTTCTCAATTGTGTGATCCTATAGTGTGCTAAACAATAGCAAGCACAAATCTAATAAGTAAATTACTCCTTTTCAGAACTATCATATGTTTATAAACGGAAAAACAAGAATTGAACTTGCACATACTATTTTACTTTTACCAAAATGTTTCTAACTATATTTTAAGGTCTTCGCATACATTCAAACTAATTACGATACCCAATCACGTTAAGGGCGCAGTGCGCCGCTTGCAATAGAACGTAGCGCTACAGACACCTCGTACTCGAAATGACAATTTTGTTCACGCTAGAAGTAATATCTAGTATACAAAAGGAAATTATATGCGTATTAGATATGTTTAGTTTAGAATTTTATTCCTAGATAACTTGAGAACTACATTTCCCTGTAGGAGGACACCTTACTATAAGTAAACTTCAATAATAATTATATTTGTTAATTTGTAGGAAATACAAATTCTGATTTATCCGTATTTTCGGTTCGGCTGTGAAGTATGAGAAAATAAATTTGCATGAATATAGATGAAGATTTACAAGAATTATTAACAAAAAATAACAATTTTTTTATGTATTATTTAAACAAATGGACTTTTTGAAAATCTGGTGAGTCAGTCATATTTCGCATTCAAAGACACAAAATTCGTCCATTGACACTATTCCCCTATCTCTAATAGTTCTCGAGATATTCCACAAAAATGATTTTTCAATCCTAACTTTGAACGCAGTTTTCACCCCCCAAATATGAAAACGGGGAAAAATAAAAAAACACGTATTTCTTATTTTTCGGTCCTCTATAACATATCCAAAAATCAAAATGATCGGAGGCGGACACCTAAAATACTGAGTAGGCCGCGTGAGTAGGCCGTGCGTACGAGAGAGTCTGACCGTTGCCATTTTTAATTCGTTTCGAAAAACATGCGACCACACACGGACGAGTATCATACAAAGTAATAGGTTAGCGTGATAGTCATGCCTGTGCGATTGTATGTTTTTCGAAACGAATTAAAAGAATGGCGACGGTTAGGCTCTCTCGTACGCACGGCCTACTCAGTGGCTGCTCGGAGGCAAAGGTATATTGCGCGATCTGTACCCGAAATAGTCGAGCTACCGGACACAATCGGGCTAAAGGCAAAAGGTTGTAGTGAAATGCGTCCGTGAGGCAGTGTTGCCATTTTCGTCTGTTCGCGCGCGCATAGGTTGCAGTTTTAACAGATGACCCTGAACAATGGGACTACACTTACACACGTCTGTCCCCGCCCCCGTCCGAGCCCACCCGACTTTACTCGTCCCGACCCGAGCCCGAAAAGTCGGGTACTCGCACACCCCTAAAACCAGAGATGCCTGAATCGTGGGACGTGGAACAAATGCTTACCCCCACTATGACCTACCGTCGTCCCCCACTTTCCTCCCATCACACTGCCCCCAAGCATATCCCTACTCCTGCCCGTGTGCCCTGCCTGTTGGGCTGCCAAGCACACGGACAGAAGTAGAAATATGCTTGTGTGCAGTGCGATTAGAAGAAAGTGCATAGAAGAAAGCATATTTCTCCAACAAGCAGCGCACACAGACAGGAGTAGGGATATGCTAGTGTGCAGTGCGATGAAACGAAAGTAGGGGACGACGGTAGGTCATAGTGGGGGTAAGCATTTGTCCCACGTCCCACGATTCTGGCATCACTGCCGACACTGCCTAAAACAATCAGAACGCGAGTCTGCTGGCCGAGCTCCGGCGGTACCGTAAGTACGCGCTGCGCTACTACTACTAACAAGCAAGTCGGCACGCAGCGAAGATGTAGCAACACCTAGATTAGTGTATCATACATAGTATGTGGTTGTTTATTCGTAACGTTTTTTGTGTCTTTCGCGCAGGGATTTGGCCAACGTCTCCTCAGATTGATGACAGTCGTCATCGCGAGCACAGACTGCAATCGACGAAAAATATTTCTATTGTAGAAAGCAGTTTGCGTTTTTAATTTAATTAGAGTTTTAGATTAATACATATTAGGTTTAATTCAGTTTTAGTTTTAATTTTCGTTATAACTATAACGTAGATTCTTTAGATTTGTTTTCTCCCTCTTTTTTAGTGTTTATTTTGTGCGTGGTGTGTTAAGTGGTTGTACAGGTGAATTTACTACGATGGAGGGACAATCGCGGTGCGTGTGATTTTCCGGTGAAGAATATTGAGCATGTTTGTAAGCATATTTTTCTGGACATTCGCAATGCGTGAACACATGGACAATTGCGAGTAAACAAATCGTGGTGCGTGTGCGTAATTAAGTGAACACTCGCGGACGGAACAATCGCGGTGCATGTGCGCGCGTGTGGGTGATTTTTGAGGGCAATATTTTCAAAGGCAATGTCATTCACCCACTCTACTTGAGAATCCCGTTGGCGGGTTTTGATGCCCTTGTGGATGTTCACGAGTAGGCAGGTTTAATGCCGTACAACGTTTATGCCTTTTCATAAATTATCGTAAGTACCGTATGTCACAGTTTCGGCAAGGTGGGTAAGTATGCGCTTTACATAGTAAATCCGTCGCGTGTCCGCCGCCACTGTACGCGCCTTGGCTCAGAGATGGGCAAAAAATTATTTTAAATAAAAAATTGATTTCGAATAAAAGACAAAAATTTTATTCGAGAGTCGTCGAATAAAAATAACTTTGGATAATTTTTATTCGAAGCGCTTCAAAATAACTTTTTTATTCGACGAGATTCACTCGACGGCTATGCATGATTTTTTTTATTCGACGGGAATGCATTTTAAGCTTGAAATGATTTTCTCCGTTTCAGGCGTCTTTTATTTCAAAAGTTATTCGAAGTTAAAATAACTTTGGGCGAGCCTCGAGAGCCTTTGATCGAAGCCGCCGGCTTCTCGACCCGAGCGACATTATATCGTTCACCCGTATACACTGCAGCGCGGAGTGACAGAATAAGGCTTCGAGGCTTCTCCGTTGGTGGCGCTAATTGTACAAGAGCCTCATTCTCTCACTGTTCGAGTCATAAATTCATTATTATTTCAACGTACGGTGGTTATTAGCATTCAAACGCACCAGACCATCCTGCACAGATGTCTACTGAAGGCAACTGCACTCGCAAAAACTTCCTTCTGGCCGATTCCAGGACGAAAGTTGTAATTTACGGTTTGTTTACTACACGCGTATACGTACACGCTTTTCCTAGCTTGTGTGAGCGTACGCACACATTCAAAGCGCGCTGGGACGGCAGCCTTAAGGGGGTAGACACGTCACGTGGTCTGGCCGATTCGGCAGGTCGGTATTACAGCAGGTTTTTTCTGCACAGAAATGGTAATACCGATAGATCGACGATTGCCCGGTAAACGCGAGAGGGAGCTGTTTGCTATTTCCGTATTCTATTCTGAATAAGGAAATAAATTCTCAGCTGTTGCGTTGTACTTATAAAAATTTAAACGGAAAGTCGGCTGGTACTGCAAACGTAGAAAATTCATTGTACATTTTAATTACTTGAAATGTGCTTATGCTACAATATTCTACGTTGGCAGTAAGGAATTATAAGTGAAAAGGAAAAATAGATGAGGGCATGTCCCCAGAAAATGAAGTTTGTTAGGATAGACATTTTTTAATTAGCAAAACACTGAAACAGAACATGAAATACACATCCTATGCAGAAAGCAGTTATGAACAAACATATATAAAATTGTGTTTGATGTTGAATCCAACGCGTGATTATTATGTGGTCCCTCCTCGAAGTGACAGAAAATATAACCTATGTATATGCTATAACACAATAAATATTTAGCGGCTATTTCGTTGTATTACGCTACATTTGTGAACTTTTCATCATCCTTCCGAAACATTATTATTACGCCGCAACAGTATCTTTAGGAAATCGGGTATAGCATATAGATTATATTCTCTGTCACTTGGAGGACCGGATTTTCTGTCCTCGAAGTGACAGAAAATATATCCTATATGCTAGACCCGATTTCCTAAAGATACTGTTGCGACGTAATAATAATGTTTCGGAAGGATGATAAAATGTTCACAAATGTAGCGCAAAAGAACGAAATAGCCGCTCAACATTTATTGTCATATAGCGTATACATAGGTTATATTTTCTGTCACTTCGAGGAGGGGACCATAGACATATATAGACGGAGGAGCGTAAGCTGAGGGGGGTGGCAAGGTTCGCGGTAAGGGGAGCGATACGAGTAAATCGGATAACGCTGTGGTTATGCATGCCGAATGCATCCGAAGCTAACCGACGCGCCTGTATCTGAACCTATGCCTTTACCCCTCCAAGCCTTCCTTCCCCACGCCGATAGTCCCATCTTCTGATCCGTCTATATATGTCTATGGAGGGGGCCATGTAATAATCACGCGCATCCAGCCTACGCATTTTTTTTATGAAAAATTATTTAAATCGGACTATTTTTAACGAAACGGGCTTTCAATTCTGCAAACAAATTTTTCACGTAATTTCCTTAATTATGGTTTGAGTTGTATCATTTTTGGGGCCAATTTGATTGAGAAAGTATAAGGAATCGATTGACGCCACGATCGCAAAGATCTGATTAGAAATTGCAAAACTTCAGATTCATCAGTGCTTAGTGCGCAACATTGTATGGCCCCGCTGGTTTCAAGCGTCGAAGCCGACGAAACTCAGCGAGACACATGTGTAAAATAACATATTTGCAGTTTTATAATTGAAGATGTAGTGAACGTTACAGGACTGTCTTTATATATGGCTCTCACAAACAAAATCGCCTGACTTGTTAGACATGAAACCGGGCATACAAATGGTTGCGCATATCGCCGAAAGCATCAGAAAGAATATGTACAGTCTTCCAATGTTTCAATTGTTGAGAAGCCTTTGGGCTCAGTTTATCGGGAAAGACCTACCCACCCCACTGTTTTGCTTTCTCGTTGCGAGCGTGGACCTTCGGGTCCTAGTAGACCGCCCGTTGACAGCCGAGAACAATGAAACCGACGAGCTAGATAAAATCCCCAGTACAGAAAAATAAAATGTTCGTGTTTTTGATAAGTATTGATGAAAGTATTACCGATGAATTTTTTAGGATTTCCCGATGAAAATTATATCAAACATGGAGCAATTCGATCAATTTTTATTCAACGTAGAGTGTGTTCTAATCATGTATTCATAAGAAAAAATAGACTGAATTGCTTCGTGTCTTGACTCACCAACAATCCATGAATGGTAACACTCTCATCAAGGTGTAATGAGCAATTTTCAACATTTCGTATTCAGTACTGGATGACTCAAGTCGCCGTCGACCGAGGGTGTACCGCTGGTGCGCTATTTCACTCGCACTCGGTTCACATCGTGCGGTCTCCTTGTCAAGCGGTTCGAGCGAGGGCCCTGATAGGGGTGAATTTATTTGGGAAATAAAAGTCGCGTCATTCATGACACCTACTCGCGAACAGATATACATATGTACGAGAAGAAACAATGCAATTGCCCGATGACTTGAAGCAACATTTCAATAGGTAAATGCATGAAACTCTGGGATCAGGAATTCCGAACCCAGTGGGGCATATGTAAGAACTGGCGATATTCAACAATAGTTCGTCGTCTAAATTTTACAAGTATTTATTTGACGTGAATATAAAGTTTGTTAGCAAAGTCTTTCTCGATTTGAGTTCTGTAGAAGGCTGATTTTCCTTCGCCATGGAAAGTCCCCTCTTGGCCTTCTCGCTGGCAATCATGCGACTTGCTGAGTTTCGTGGGCTTCGGCGCTCGAAACCAGCGGGGCCATACAATGTTGCGCGCTAAGCAGTGACAAATCTGCAGTTCTGCATTTCTAATCAGATCTTTGCGAAAGTGACGTCAGTCGATTCCTCATGTTTTCTCGATCAAATTGGCCCCAAAAATGATATAATTCGGACCAAAATTAAGGAAATTACGTGAAAAATTTGTTTGTAGAAGTGAAAGCCCGTTTTGTTAAAAATAGTCCGATTTAAATTATTTTCTGCCAATATAACCGGGAGAATGCCAAGAATCCAATGGTGTCACTTTCATATTGATACGATGAAAAATAAACAAATTCTGTTTCTTTTTAATCGATGACACATCGCCGAGCACGACGATCACGCGCGGCTCGGGACACAAAGGTTCTCGTCGGTTATTCGAACTTCTAAGATCGTATTCAGATTTATTGGCCGGTGAGTTTCGTAACTAGGGGTGTGCGGTTACCCGATTTTTCGGGCTCGGGACGGGCCGGCAACTTTCGGGCGGGATCGGGCGGGGTCCCGATACTTTCGTATTGCTCGAGATCCCGACAGTTTCGGGACCCCGAGACTCGATTCGGGCTACAAGCATAGCCGCCATGAGCGGACAATTTGATTTCGGTCGGCTCGGCAAAACTCGGACGCAATCGGACGATATCGTTACCAGTAATAGATTAAAATTATTACCTGAGAACATAGAAAAATTATGTTTCTTACACGTTAATTTGAAATAATAAAATATTCGCCTCCTGTATATTGTTGTTATTATGAAACATCCAGGAAATATTCCTTTTTGTATGCTTATAGTTCGTACGATTTCTATTTTAAATCTGAACCTATCCGGAAAAAGATAATACCCTCTATATTCCCTTTACATAAAGTACTAAGTATGAAGTATATTTTATTCAGATTTTAAAATATTGTCGATATAAAAATAGTCTTCTTCCCAAGTTCTGAACATGGTATTTATTTAAGTACGTATATGGACGTATTCAGTATTCACAGACTATTTGGTAGCAATGAATATACATATATATGTAAATAAATAATAAGATACAAATTATGATTCAACAGGAGACAGAAAGGTAAAAACTTATCACTCTGGTATCGATATAAATGATATACATAATTCTTTCCGTCTCGGTCCGCTCGTAATAGCTGGCTTTCGAGCCGATCGTGTCCGAGTTTTGCCAAACCGACCTGAAATCAAATTGCCCGCTCATGGCGGTCATGCTTGTAGCCCGAATCGAGTCTCGGGATCCCGAAACCGTCGGGATCTCGAGCAATACGAAAGTATCGGGACCCCGCCCGATCCCGCCCGAAATTTTCCGACCCGTCCCGAGGGCCGAGAATCCGAGCCGCGGGACGATCCGCACACTCCTATTCGTAACGCGTATTCTCTCGTCATCGCAGAACACGAGTGAGCCAGAAGTGGTGGGGATAGCGCCAAGCTTCTGTCATGTATAGGCCAAACCGAGCTGAAGCGTAGAAATACACGCATCAGAATAGGTGTGCCTTAGGCCTTAGCTCCGAAAAAATTCAGGAGCTTTATTGGTCAGAACATTGATTCTTTTTCGATAGCTTCATCTCGTATTGGTCTACGCATTACTTCGTGACGCACACAACTACATATGTACTACGCTGACAATAAGAATAAATAACAGCCACACGTCTACGTTCAGACGGGGCCGAGCAGCATTCCCGTTACCCCACCATACCCTTCGGTGGCTAGGGAACTCCAACTGACAAATCCACGATCGTCAGATGGTGATAGCTGATTTCTCCTCGATCGCTGTTCGCGAAAACGAATCGACCGGCCAATATATTTAAATACGACCTTAGGATAAAGATATAATGAAAGATGAAAAATTATTCGAAGCCAAAGATGAAAGGCCTTCGAATAAACAAAGGAAACTAATAAATACCCGATGCTAAATAGAATTTTATATTTAGGGTACACACACCCTCCCCCCAAACCTCGTGTCGATCGACCACTGGGACCATTCGGAAGTATATTCTTTTAATTAAATAATGCCCATCTCTGCATAGGAGCGTAAAGAATTACGAAAAAAATCAAGGAGTCAACTGTTGACCGGGTTGGAGACTTTTCCTTGTTATATGTTATATACAATAGTCGGAAGAATAATAATAAATGCAATAATTATATTTTCTGAAAATATGATATCAGTAAATCACTACTTCCAGTGTTATTAAAAAATTCCAATCTCTTTTTTTATTTGAAATAATGTGGCCATATAATTATAACATATATTCGGCAGCGGTGATGTATGTGTTACAGTAAAAGCGTGAATTTAGTAAATGTAGACAATTCCCAGCAGTTCCTAGTCAATGTATACCTAAAATGCATATAACCTAACCTAAAGTCGTCCGAAAATGCATGCATTGACTGCATCACGCTTTTACTGTGGCTTGTGTATCCAGCTAACGCTTCAGTTTTGCTATGATTCCACGTTGGCAGTCCTCCCGAGTAGGCGCCATCTCGTGTCCACTAGCTCAACTAAATTTGTCACATGACTTGCTCTGTATTATCGCCAATATGGCGGAACTCGTATTTGGGAATGCAATCACGGGGATACGTTTTTCGTTCTTATATGAACAGATTTTAGGCTGGGTGAGGTCTCATTCGAAAGAGGAAGGTTCGAGACAGCCCGCTCTGGTCATCGTTTGAGCCACAAAACTCTTTTAGTGACCTAAAAATACTTGGATTCCTGCGGGTGTATTTTGTCGACTTTTGCTCTACTTTGAACACTCATATTATTAGATATCAACACAATCTTGTCGAACCATGACCAGAGCGGGCTGCATCGAACCTTCCTCTTTCGATTGAGACCTCACCCAGCCCAAAATCTGCTCATATAAGGACGAAAAACGTATCCCCCCAAACCCATGTTTCGGGCACATTTTGTGGGTATTACAGCGCGCTGCATTACCCGTGTCTACCCCCTTAAGTACTGTAGTAAACTATAACTTTAGAATCTGTTGATAATTTCAAATTCTGTTGATTCCTAGATTCCGTCATTTCCGTAGTGTTCATAGGTTCCGTTCATAGAAACCGTTATTAAGCAAACGTTCAAACAGTTTATCCACTTTAATAGAGAAGAAATCTATTATTCTTTGTCAATTAATGCTTTTTTCAGGGAAATTTTAAACTTTTTTTTCAGGGAAATATTATTTGGGACAGTAAAATTAGAATTAAAATTCCGGGCGAAGCCGGGTAATAAAGCTAGTTAGGCATAAAATTAATTTGCAGGATTGAAAGCCCGTTTCGTTAAATGTAGTCCGATTTAAATAATTTTTTTGTCAATTTAATCGGGAGAATGCAAGGAATCCATTGGGGTCACTTTCATATTGATACGATGAAAAATAAAGAAATTCCGTTTCTGTATAATCGATGACACATCGCCGAGCAACTCCGCGCTGCAGTGTATACGGGTGAACGATAAAATGTCGCTCGGGTCGAGAAGCCGGCGGCTTCGATCAAAGGCTCTCGAGGCTCGCCCAAAGTTATTTTAACTTCGAATAACTTTTGAAATAAAAGACACCTGAAATGGAGAAAATTATTTCAAGCTTAAAATGAATTCCCGTCGAATAAAAAAATCATGCGTAGCCGTCGAATGAATCTCGTCGAATAAAAAAGTTATTTTGAGGCGCTTCGAATAAAAATAACCCAAAGTTATTTTTATTCGACGACTAATAGAAATAAAGTCTCTTTTATTTGATACGTTATTTAAATAACTTTTTATTTAAATGATGCCCATCTCTGCCTTGGCTGACGTTCCTTCAGGCGTTCCAGACGCCAACCTTTAACCATCGATAATTAATAAACGAATTATTTACCGCAATTTCGTCACTCTTGATTTTTTACCTATATTCCCCTGTAGAATCATCCCCGAAAGTATTGACTATAAGTAAAGTAACACCCTGTATAGATGAATTATTATAGACTGCCTCTTACTTACTTACTTATATGCATCGTTGTAACTAAAGGGTACTACTCATTAAATAAAAGTAAAATAAAATACGTCTTCGTTAATAAAATATATTAGGTAATAAAAAATAACTCAGCACTAATTTTCGTGCGATACAAATATATATCGATCCTTTTGATTTGATACTGACAATGAGTAGATATCGATATGTTCTTTCGATACAAGTTATGAGTAAAAGTATTGGTTCATCCCTACTTGTAAATCTCGCCGGGCGGGTTTCGATATTGCCCTTGTAGATTTTTACGAGTAGGCTGGTTTAATGTCGCACAACGTAACGTTTGTGTTTTTTATAAATTGTCGCAAGGATGCTGTGCCGCATCAAATAGTACCATAGGTCATAGTTTCCGCGAGGTGAGTAAGTGTGCGCTCTACAGAGTAAATTCGTCGTGTGTCCGCTGCCACTGCACGCATCTTGGCTGGCCTACCTCATGCGGGTCACTGTCGTCAAATTGTCGTGATTCAGGTGTTCCAAGCGTCAATCTTAAATCATCGATAATTGAAAAATGAAGCTGTTACCGCAATTTCATAATTTTCTTTTGTGCCGTGCATTTGGAAAGTTTCGAGCGGAACAGAAGGCGACCAGTATGACAACGGGTCATAAAATTTTATCCGGGGGATTTCGCAGCCTTTACGTTTTTGGCGTTTGCGGGCGAGGAAACGTTTCCCCTTCTCCATTCAGGGATTTCCTTATTTTGCGCACAGCACGCATTTCTTACGGGACGCAAAGAATGCAACCGATGACCAGGCATTCGGTTCAGATTTATCTATATGAACGGAAGTTCGACATTTTTCACACGCTAATCTGACGCAGAGCAACTCGCATGAACATTGTGAATAAACGGTTTTGTTAAGTTTACTTCATTGTTAATTTCAGCACAACCCTCGCTGCTCCCACCTCACTATACTCTCCCTCATTTTTTCAGACTAAAGTGACCATTCTCGTGAGCTCTTTTAATTATTTCATTATCTAAAATCTGTCGAAACTCGCAGTTTTTCGTCACTTTGCTGTATTGCTTTTACGGTTGCAATCAAAATGTTATCTATTAGGTTCTAAAATCGGCAAACGGCTGAGAGCATCGACATATCTACGCTTACTGCCCTGTTTGTGTTCAACTTCGTATTCGAACTCATCGAGTATTAATTCTCAGCGTGCTACTTTCTCTGCGTTCTTTTAAAAGTGTCGCAATCTGTAACTTATTCAAACTTAATCCCTAGCAAATAAAGATGCAGGTGCCTTATCGCATTAATTATGGCTAAAACCTCTAACACGTACCTACGAATGATACCGCTTCTCGGTATCCATGTTTTTTCTACTATAATAATATATTGGATGAAAAATTTTCTCATCACTTCGTAAGTAGCAGGATCGCACCACCGTAACCTTCTATAGTCGCGTCTGTGTGTAATTCGGTAACCGCTGTTGGGTCATAAATTCGCAAAACTGGTTTTGTTGACAATATACATTTTAATATGGTGAATGCACAATCCTGCTCATTGATCCAGCAAATTTCACACCTCGCTTAATTAAATTCGACAACATAATCTTTTACAAATTTTGTACTTTTTTTAAACATTTTCATTTCGGAAATTAACTGTACTGCTCGTATTTTATTTTGATCCGAATACACCTGACCCTAATCGTTGTTTCGATTTCTGTTTTAACATTTTACGCATGTATGTATTCGCTAACTATTTCCTCTAAACGGTCCTCAAACTGTTTTTAATGTTTTGTTCGTTTTCCTCAATGTAACAAATATTATAACAAACAGAAAAGTTGGGTTCGGGCCGACACAAAGGAGGTGACAAGTTCATACACGAAACTATTTACATATACATACAAATCTATACAAGTTGGTACACTGAACAATATTTTACGATTCTCAACGCAACACTCAACTGATATGCGTCAGGTTTCTGGTGGCTAGTCGTCCGCACCAGGGAGCGAATAGTCAGAGCAAAGATTGTTGACTGGGTCAAACTTGTTTTTGACGTAGGACTACGTCAAACAAGTCATGTAGTAGTACGGTCGACTCCCTGTGACGAAAATATGTTAAAATTGAAACCGTTATATATTTAATGGTACGTGCCGTACAGTACCTACTCGTGTTTGCATATTCGTGAAGAGCAGGAAGTCCAATTTATGTACTGCACAATATATTTCGAGCCCGGCGTCCCTCTTCGCTCCAATGGCGCGGGGGAAATGAGATAATATTTTTAGGTGTTCCGCCACTTTGACTCACAATATCTCGGGAACCGTGAGAGTAACAAGACTGTGCAAAGTATCATTTTAAAGCTCTCGACGAGATCTATTCAAATATATAAAGAACACATCACACTGGTTTAAACTAGAACGTGCGTTGTCGCACGGTCGCTATCGCCACCATTCCTTGGAATCCTTCGATCGAGAGTAAGAGAACCTGAGAGCGAGCGAGAGGGGATCTTTCGTCTTCTCTTGTATACTCACGGGTTTTCTCACTCGCGTAACGTACACGTTGTAAGTTCGCCGCCAGCCCCGAGCGTGATACCTATAATTTTCGTGTGAACAGGCTAACATTTTCGACAACGCAGCGAAATTCGCAGTGTGAACGCACGCAGAAGTGGAGAAATATCCAACACAATTTGTAAAAATTGTGTAAGCTACATTTCTTATCATATGTCTTGATTATAACAAATAAAAAATGCGCTTTAAAACCATATTCGACTAGCTGATTTCAACTCTCCAATTTGCAAGTCGTACTCCTACGCTCAAAACTGGCAGTCAATCAAAATTGAGGCTACCGGATTTTTTTTTAACTATGTTACTGAGTAGAGTGGAGGACTTCCTGACGCTCTCTGTAAACCGTCCCAAGGAGCTTCAGCCCATTTACCGGTTAAAGAGTAGAGTGGTGTTACCAACACGAAGTTTTGTTATAATAGTTGCTGAGTAATTTAGCGGGAAAAATTCCAAAAAACCGCTGGTCTGAGATTGTTGACTGGCTCAAACCGTGGGTCCTGCTCTGTTTATCCTTGCGAGGGTGGTCGCGAACACGCGCAGTGGAATGGGGGGTGCGTGGCGGTGGTGCAAGCCCGGAAGGGCAGCGCAACGGCACACAGTGGGGCATTTCGGGTCAAAACGCAGCACAAAACATTTTCTGACTGAAAGCATATATTTAACGCTTATTTTTTCATGTCATTCAGTTAGGACGTATATTTGTGGCTTTCTCGGTACAGAATAATTAATGAAACTTATTCATTTAACTGTATTTGTAAATAAATTTTTGGGGAACATTTGAAATCATATAAAATAGTAATAGTTATAAAAATTTTATTTATGTTACTTCAGAACTATTTAACAAACATATTTTAATTAATTAAAACAAATATCACAAGCCGCCTTCGTTATAATTGATCCTTACAATTTACGACACACACAAGCTTCACTTTGAGGACTCCTCCGATGACTCTGTACAAGTTGTCGATAATATCGTGTACACTGTATATAGAAAAAAGCTTCGATCCTTTCGCATGTAAAAATACTTCCATTTCTTTGAATTTCAATGTCAGGAAGGGCGATTTTGTAAAAAAAAAACACGTCCTGTACTCCTTCTTGACTCTCTAATTACTCCAGTAGCAGCTAGTAGTAGCAAATTTTTCCTGTATGTTAAAGATAAGGTTTCGCCCTTTCCAATGCGATCAGTAAGAACACTGAACTCCACTGAACTCCCGTTCAAAATAAACAATGAAAATGGAGAAATTCAGTAAAGTATAATTCCGGGATATAAGAGATATCAAAATCAAATTTAGCACACTTCAAATACATACCTCAACACTTAATCCCACCAAAAATTAGTTGAATTAAGCTAACAACAAAACTATAAATAAGTGCCGAACTACGTGCCAATAATGGCGGCGAACCGAGCGCAGCAAACGAGCAGCTCGCTGAAATTTCAAATGGCGGTTTCAGTGGAATCAGATACTCCAAAAATATTAATAACTAACTACCCGAGTTCGATCCGGTAAAGCGCGATTTCAATATCGTATGGCAGATCTATAAAATTGAAGAGTACGGTGATTTATACGCGTGGGACGATGCCGCGATCAAACATTATGGATTGTCGAAGCTAGTCGGTCCGGCACGATGTTGGCGTGATAGTTTGTGGCGACAGGGAAGGAGTTGGAGAGTTTGGGCAGAATTATTGAATGACAATTTCCTGTGTGAAGAAAGTGCGTTAACCTTGACACAACACGCGCAGTCCTACAAGCAACGTCCAAACTAAGACATCGCGGAATATTATTACGAGAAGGTATCGAGATGCAACGATGCTGCCATAAAGACCCAAGAAAGTATCGAATGGATAGTCGCCGGATTGGACAATGTACAATTCCGTGACTATTTAGGACCCCTGTCTAGGTAGGTACGAAAATCTGAGCCTGTTATTACCAGATTTACAAAACGGAAGTACGTACATTCGAGAAGTTTCTCCGGCGAAAGGATCACGCGGCTCCGAGAGCACAGCTAGAGGTCAGAAGGACGACATCAAGTACTTCGTGTGTAAACAAACGGGACATACGGTGCGAACGTGCAAGCAAGAGGAAAAGACAGTATATATTTCAAATGCGGCCAACCGGGACGTTATTCGCGAACGTGTTCGACAACTACCGGAGCGAAGCGCGAAAACGCGGGCACGGGAACAGCACCGTGGCGCAGCGCTAAAAACGTATTGCACGTAAATAAAAACACACATGATAAGTACTTCAAGGACGCGGTTCTTTTCGGTAAACGTGTGCGGTGTTATGTCGATATGGGAAGCAGTGTCGTAGCAGTTCGAAAAGACACAGCTGATAGCCTCGGGATGGAATGTAGACAAGCGCATTTGCGGCTGTTCGTCGGATACGGTGCGGGCTGAGTAAAGCCGATCAGAGTGTTTACTGCCCCTTTAGACGGCATCGAGGTCCAGGTGGATTCACACAGCGTACCCAACGACACCCAGGGCATGCCACTTCTCGCAGGGCATCCGTTCACGAAGCATCCGGATTTTCACATTTTAAGTATTAGCAGCGAACTACGCGTGGCTCCAAGCGTGGACGACTAGGTCCGCGACTCGATGAACGCACTGGGCAAGACTCGCCGGCGGGCACAGGAGGAGCAGCTGATACCCAACAATTATCTTGGATATATCACGGTAGGTGGTACCCTTCCCAATGAAGAGTTGTGTGTCGAGGGGGGATTGAAACCCACGGAGACCCTAATCCCAAGATTTGTGGTAAGAACTGACCACGAAGGGCGTACATTTATTCCTATTTTAAACGTCAAAGGAGATGATCTGGCAATTCAGGCAGGGCAAACAGTAGCTCGCGGGGAGCGCTGTGAGGAGCGGGAGATTCAACGTGCTGTTAACGACGAATCCTTGCTAATGGACGAGGTAGACACGGACGTGACGGGAGAGGATACGGTGGAACTTCTCAAATTTCTGAACGAATACCGGGACTTGCTGGCGCGGGATGTACACCAAATCGGATGCACCGACAAAGCGGAGCAGCACATCCAACTCACCGATGACATACCGGTGTATTACCGTCCGTATAGGTTGGCGCACCATGAGAGGGAACAACTGAGGGACATCATCAACGAACACGAGGATGCTGGAGTGATAGAAGACAGCTCGTCGCCTTATGGGAGCCCCGCCCTCTTTGTGAGAAAAGGAAACGGAGATATTAGGGTATGCATAGATTTTCGCGCAGTAAATAAGAAATCAGTTCGCGATAAGTATCCGCTGCCGAAAATTGACGACCAGTTAGATCGACTTCGAGACAACCGATATTTCAGTACCTTAGATGTATTTAGCGGATGCACACCATTTTAGGGAATTTGTTATAAAGTGCCATAGAGTACTTAGATGATATTGTCATACCCGCGGAAAATGTATGACACGGCCTGGCGCGATAGAGACACATTTTTAACGCCTTAAGGGGGTAGACACGTCACGTGACCTGGCCGATTCGGCAGGTCGGTATTACAGCAGGTTTTTTCTGCACAGAAATGGTAATACCGATAGATCGACGATTGCCCGGTAAACGCGAGAGGGAGCTGTTTGCTATTTCCGCATTCTATTCTGAATAAGAAAATAAATTCTCAGCTGTTGCGTTGTACTTATAAAAATTTTAACGGAAAGTCGGTACTGCAAACGTAGAAAATTCATTGTACATTTTAATTACTTGAAATGTGCTTATGCTACAATATTCTACGTTAACAGTAAGGAATTATAAGTGAAAAGGAAAAATAGATAAGGGGATGTCCCCAGAAAATGAAGTTTGTTAGGTTAGACATTTTTTTACTAGCAAAGCACCGAAACAGAACATGAAATACACTTATTACACGTCCTATGCAGAAAGCAGTTATGAACAAACATTATATATAAAATTGTAAGGAATCGATTGACGTCACTTTTGCAAAGATCTGATTAGAAATTGCAGAACTTCAGATTCGTCACTGCTTAGCGTGCAACATTGTATAGTCCCGCTGGTTTCGAGCGTCGAAGCCCACAAAACTCAGCGAGACACATGATTGTCGGCGAGCATCGCGTTTGACGACTCTAGTTAGAGAATCACCCCGTATAAATGCTAAGAAACGATAGTGTGAAGCGGCGTGCGTTTCAACAGCACATTGACAATATCGTAGATTCTAGGGCAGGCCTGCACAGCAAGGCTGTGGCGGGCAAGCGCGCTCTCGATTGCTCGTGAGCAAAGCGAAGAGCGACGCCGTGAGCAGTTCCCCCACCCTGTGGCCAATAGCTGTCGTAGTATGCGTGTAAACTGTAATGTGTGTTGCTGATGTTCCGCGGCACACTTCACTCACGAACACTCCCCACCACGGCCTTCACGGCACTGTCGCTCATAAAGGCGTGGCCTAGTGCTTTACGATGATCTTTCCGCACGCGTCCGAAAATTTTTGCCCGGCGAGCATTCAGCTGTGCACGCCTGTTCTAGGGCCTAGAATATTAGTTCCGTATTACGATGTTCTTCACCAGAGCACTGCATTACTGATGAAAATGATGCCAAACATGGAGCAATTCGGTCTATTTTTAGTGAACGTAGTGTGTGTGTGTGTCCTAATCATGTATTCATAAGAAAAAATAGACCGAATTGCTTCGCGTCTCGACTCATTTTCGTGGACATAAACTCACCAATCCATCGGTGGTAACACTCTTATCAAGGTGAAATGAGAAATATGAACATTTTCATATTCAGTACTGGATGACTCAATTCGCCGTCGACCGAGGGCTGTAATAAATGTGCATTTATTTGGGAAACCAATGCCGCGTCACACGTGACACCTACTCGCGAACAGATATATGTATGTACGAGAAGAAGCAATGCAATTTCCCGATGACTTGAAGCAACATTTCAATAGGTAAATGCATGAAACTCTGGGATCAGGAATTCCCAACCAAGTGATGCATATGTAAGAACTGGCAAAATGCAACAATAGTTTGTCGTCTAAATTTTACAATTAAAGTATTTGTTTGACATGAATATAAAGTTTGTCAGCAAAGTCTTTCTCGATTTGAGTTCTATATAAGGCTGACTTTCCTTCGCCATGAAAAGTCCCCTCTTGTCCTGCACGCTGGCAAGAAATCGACGCTCGAAACCAGCTGGGCCATACAATGTTGCGCGCTAAGCAGTGACAAATCTGCAGTTCTGCATTTCTAATCAGATCTTTGCGAAAGTGACGTCAGTCGATTCCTCATGTTTTCTCGATCAAATTGGCCCCAAAAATGATATAATTCGGACCAAAATTAAGGAAATTACGTGAAAAATTGTTAGCAGAATTGAAAGCCCGTTTTCTTAAAAATAGTCCGATTTAAATTATTTTCGGTCAATTTAATCGGGAGAATGCCAGGAATCCATTTGTGGCACATTCATATTGATACGATGAAAAATAAACAAATTCTGTTTCTTTATAATCGATGACACATCGCCGAGCACGGCGATCTCGCGCGGCTCGGGACACAAAGGTTCTCGTCGGTTATTCGAACTTCTAAGATCGTATTCAGATTTATTGGCTGGTGAGTTTCGTAACTAGGGGTGTGCGGTTACCCGATTTTTCGGGCTCGGGACGGGCCGGCAACTTTCGAGCGGGATCGGGCGGGGTCCCGATACTTTCGTATTGCTCGAGATCCCGACAGTTTCGGGACCCCGAGACTCGATTCGGGCTACAAGCATAGCCGCCATGAGGGGACAATTAGATTTCAGGTCGGCTCGGCAAAACTCGGACGCGATCGGACGATATCGTTACCAGTAATAGATTAAAATTATTACCTGAGAACATAGAAAAATTATGTTTCTTACACGTTAATTTGAAATAATAAAATATTCGCCTCCTGTATATTGTTATTATTATGAAACATCCAGGAAATATTCCTTTTTGTATGCTTATAGTTCGTACGTTTTCTATTTTAAATCTGAACCTATCCGGAAAAAGATAATACCCTATACAGGGTGTCCCAAAAATGTCGGAGTTCCTTGAAGGGGGTGATTCAGGGGGTGATTGCAAACAACTTTTTCCTTTGCGAAAATTCTCTCCGAGGTTTCGTTAACGAGATAATAACCAAAAGCACCGACCAATCAGAGCGCGCGCCTTCCGCCCGAGCTCCCGCGGTAGCGTTGGCTACGCGGTAGGCGGCCGCGCTTGTACTACGGACGTACGAACAAGCAAGTCGACATGCATCGAAGGAAACCGCGTTACACAGTTTTTTTTTTAAAGCAGAATCTTAAACAATAATTATTTGAAGCGAGAGGACAAGAAATACGTACATTTCGTTTTCAAATAACGCATAAACGAAAAGGTAATGTAGCAGAAAATGTACGACATGTGATCGTAATTCGTTATTGAGGTAAAAATCCGTAGTTTAATAACGGCCAACCCAACTAAATTTAAACAATAATATTAGGTGTATGAATAAATTCTTTCCGACTGGATTTACATAATCAGTAGAAAGCTACTGAATTTCTATCGCGGTGGTATATGTCATATTTTTTAAATCGAACTGTTATTGTACCCTAAAATCGGAAAGAATTTATTTCTACACCTAATAATCACCAATAAATTAATTAAAACTCACCCATTCGGGCATTCCTTTCCTTCTTTTTCGGAAACCTTTTTTTGTGTCACTGGGTCACTGTACCGATCCTGGTCATCGGTGGACGAAAAGATTTATGGTAGGGTAGCGCCCAGTGCTCAGCTGATCGCAGGTATTCGCAGGACACCATCCGAAGGTAAGGGTCGCAACGTCAAGTGCGTCCGGGTTAATGTACCGAATATTCACTTCACTGCACTGATACTAACACTGATCACTTAATTTATTTTCTACGGATCGTGTTGTTCCTACGTTATAAAAATTGGTGGCCCCGAAAGGGGCCGATTACTGTAAATTGAACAGTTGCTCAATGTGGGCACCCTCAGCGTCTATGCACGCCTCCGCCGAGTATAATCGAGACGCCAAACGTCTGATCGTTCCCTCGCTCGGGGTTTCGATGCGCGGGTACTCCACTGCCAACGCTCGCACGGTAGCACTCGCGTTCCCGTCGTTCCGCGCGTACACCCAGAACATAGCGTAATACTCTTCGGCGGAGTACATTTCTGGGCCGAGATTACTAGCTGACTGACAGGATTTTTTCCCAAGTAACTTCCTCTACCCCCAAGTAGTTTCTCTCATTCCATTATGAGTTTACTCCCACCAGGACAAGAGGCTTTAGGTAAAAAGAAGCCAGCACATTTTCGGAACACACGTGTTTTGCAGAAGTGCAACGAAAACTTTCACAAAATCCCGCGCCCCGTCCTTCCACTGCCAATGTACCCATTGCTTCGAGATAGAAAACAGACACCACGTGTATCGGTTCGAAAGGGTCCGAAGGGAAAAGACGCAGAAAGTCTTCGAGTTGCTATAAAGAAGAAAATGCATACCATTCCTGTTTCCCCTTTCTGACACCCTGAGTTCACGTCTGCTACGAGGCGGAACCAATTAAGTCATAAATTATCCGAAACTGTAGGAAACTGTTCTCTACCGCCGACTTGCGGGACAATACGGTCATAAAACGCGACCCTGGCGAAATGCTCTGGCTGATGAGCCTGATTAATTTTGGAGAACTAGAAATTACAGAATATTATCCAGCATCAATACGTCTCGCGGAGAGACACAGGAAAAGAAGTATAGTCCGCTGACTGCGCGTAGTCCCGCCTGCTTCGTCCTACCCTCAAATTAAAGACGGATCCCTTATCTCTCGAGTATAAACACGCGCTCGAATTTCAAAACACAAGCACGCGTTGACGTATTCGGTGCGAGAGACTGTGGGCTTGAGGTCCGATTGGCCCTGCACATGGCCACTGTCCTGAAGAGGCCCTCTTCACAGCAATATCTCCTCCCCAAGGCCCACCTTCTCTCGCACCGAATACGTCGAGGCGTGCTTTTGTTTTGAAATTGGAGCGCGTGTTTAGACACGAGAAATAAGCAGGCCCGAGGGCTGTGGGCTTGAGGTCCGATTGGCCACAAACTAACCAATCGGGCCTGCTTATCTCTCGTGTCTAAACACGCGCTCGAATTTCAAAACAAAAGCACGCCTCGACGTATTCGGTGCGAGAGAAGGTGGGCCTTGGGGAGGAGATATTGCTGTGAAGAGGGCCTCTTCAGGACAGTGGCCATGTGCAGGGCCAATCGGACCTCAAGCCCACAGTCTCTCGCACCGAATACGTCGACGCGTGCTTGTGTTTTGAAATTCGAGCGCGTGTTTATACTCGAGAGATAAGGGATCCGTCTTTAATTTGAGGGTAGGACGAAGCAGGCGGGACTACGCGCAGTCAGCGGACTATACTTCTTTTCCTGTGTCTCTCCGCGAGACGTATTGATGCTGGATAATATTCTGTAATTTCTAGTTCTCCAAAATTAATCAGGCTCATCAGCCAGAGCATTTCGCCAGGGTCGCGTTTTATGACCGTATTGTCCCGCAAGTCGGCGGTAGAGAACGGTTTCCTACAGTTTCGGATAATTTATGACTTAATTGGTTCCGCCTCGTAGCAGACGTGAACTCAGGGTGTCAGAAAGGGGAAACAGGAATGGTATGCATTTTCTTCTTTATAGCAACTCGAAGACTTTCTGCGTCTTTTCCCTTCGGACCCTTTCGAACCGATACACGTGGGGTCTGTTTTCTATCTCGAAGCAATGGGTACATTGGCAGTGGAAGGACGGGGCGCGGGCTTTTGTGAAAGTTTTCGTTGCACTTCTGCAAAACACGTGTGTTCCGAAAATGTGCTGGCTTCTTTTTACCTAAAGCCTCTTGCCCTGGTGGGAGTAAACTCATAATGGAATGAGAGAAACTACTTGGGGGTAGAGGAAGTTACTTGGGAAAAAATCCTGTCAGTCAGCTAGTAATCTCGGCCCAGAAATGTACTCCGCCGAAGAGTATTACGCTATGTTCTGGGTGTACGCGCGGAACGACGGGAACGCGAGTGCTACCGTGCGAGCGTTGGCAGTGGAGTACCCGCGCATCGAAACCCCGAGCGAGGGAACGATCAGACGTTTGGCGTCTCGATTATACTCGGCGGAGGCGCGCATAGACGCTGAGGGTGCCCACATTGAGCAACTGTTCAATTTACAGTAATCGGCCCCTTTCGGGGCCACCAATTTTTATAACGTAGGAACAACACGATCCGTAGAAAATAAATTAAGTGATCAGTGTTTGTATCAGTGCAGTGAAGTGAATATTCGGTACATTAACCCGGACGCACTTGACGTTGCGACCCTTACCTTCGGGTGGTGTCCTGCGAATACCTGCGATTAGCTGAGCACTGGGCGCTACCCTACCATAAATCTTTTCGTCCACCGATGACCAGGATCGGTAAAGTGACCCAGTGACACAAAAAAAGGTTTCCGAAAAAGAAGGAAAGGAATACCCGAATGGGTGAGTTTTACTTAATTTATTGGTGATTACTAGGTGTAGAAATAAATTCTTTCCGATTTTAGGGTACAATAACAGTTCGATTTGAAAAATATGACAAATACCACCGCGATAGAAATTCAGTAGCTTTGTACTGATTATGTAAATCCAGTCGGAAAGAATTTATTCATACACCTAATATTATTGTTTAAATTTAGTTGGGTTGGCCGTTATTAAACTACGGATTTTTACCTCAATAACGAATTACGATCACATGTCGTACATTTTCTGCTACATTACCTTTTCGTTTATGCGTTACTTGAAAACGAAATGTACGTATTTCTTGTCCTCTCGCTTCAAATAATTATTATTTAAGATTCTGCTTTAAAAAAAAAACTGTGTAACGCGGTTTCCTTCGATGCATGTCGACTTGCTTGTTCGTACGTCCGTAGTACAAGCGCGGCCGCCTACCGCGTAGCCAACGCTACCGCGGGAGCTCGGGCGGAAGGCGCGCGCTCTGATTGGTCGGTGCTTTTGGTTATTATCTCGTTAACGAAACCTCGGAGAGAATTTTCGCAAAGGAAAAAGTTGTTTGCAATCACCCCCTGAATCACCCCATTCAAGGAACTCCGACATTTTTGGGACACCCTGTATACAGGGTGTCCCACCTAAGACTGGACAGCCGGTTTTCTCCTAAAGTATTGTCGATAAAAATATAAAAAAAATAGGGAATTGCATGGTTCGAGGGGGGCAATTTATTAGCGCGAACGAATTTTATTTTCGATTATTATTTTAAAAGATACGATGGTCAAGTTCGGTTTTTCAAATGGAACTATTTTTTTTGAAGATCTGAGTTGATAGTGCGTTCCAAGGCAAATCCAATAAGCTAAAATGTATACACTTTATTTCCACTGGTTTTTAAGATATTGCGCTTGCAAATTTACTGATTTTCACTGGAAGAAAACCCTCTGGAATAGCAAGGGCGGTCTTACTGGCGCTACGGGTGGCACTGCCTGTTGAAATAGATACTTACCTGCCAAAGGTCTACGCCAGGAATGGCAGGCCCAAAGGCTGGACAATTCTATTCCGTCAGAAATGCTACTTAGGTAGGTACATCCGCGGAATCGCGAAGCGCACCGTTACTTTTATTTCGCACTTGCTTCTACGCTCGGATGGCCGGTTCTTTTGGGAGGTATGCAAGCTGGATTGGTGAAATATCCATTACAGCGTATTAAGAAATTCTTTTCTTCATCGTGTCGAAAGGGAAGTGACGCCAATGGATTCCTTATGTTTTTCTGACGAAAATCATACCAAATATCATGCAAATCGGACTACTTTGACACAAGCTATTTCTATTCCCTATGTAAAAGTTGTCCCATTTACACGACATTTGGTATGATTTTCATCAGAAAACTCCAAGGAATCCATCGGCGCCACTTCCATATCCATACGATAAAGAATAAAGAATTATTTTATTTCCTAAACAGATACAGGGTAATTCTGGAGCTACGCCCGTCACCCCGTTGCGAGGACAACACTCCGCAGTGCCCATAGAATTTTATGGCTTTCGACTCTCGAAGGGTTTGGAATATCATTAAGAAGTGAGAAATGTTCAGGATTTCAAATGTTTGCTTGTTTTCTTCATCGTATCGAAGGGGAAAGTGATGCCAATGGATTTCTGGCGTTCCGTCGATTAAAATCATAGCCAATATCATGTAAATCGGACTATTTTTAACCAAGTCAAGTCAGCTTGAAATGATATAAATCGATATTCCATGGAATTTCCTTCATTATGGTCCGAATTACGTCGTTCTTGGTGTCAGCTTCATCGGCGAAACATAAGGAATCGATAGGTGTCGTTTTTGCAAAGATCTGATGAGTAATGCGCAAGTCGAAGGTTTCTCACTTCTTATTAGGCACTCGAACTCCTTCGCGGGTCGAAAGCCATAAAATTCGGTCAGGCACTGCGAGGGGTTGTCCTCGCCACGGGGTACCAGGCCGCATCTCCTTAACGGGCGTTGCTCCAGAATTACCATGTATCTGTTTAGGAAATAAAATAATTCTTTATTCTTTATCGTATGGATATGGAAGTGTCGCCGATGGATTCCTTGGGGTTTTCTGATGAAAATCATACCAAATGTCGTGTAAATGGGACAACTTTTACATAGGGAATAGAAATAGCTTGTGTCAAAGTAGTCCGATTTGCATGATATTTGGTATGATTTTCATCAGAAAAACATAAGGAATCCATTGGCGTCACTTCCCTTTCGACACGATGAAGAAAAGAATTTCTTAATACGCTGTAATGGATATTTCACCAATCCAGCTTGCATCCCTCCCAAAAGAACCGGTCATCCGAGCGTAGAATCAAGTGCGAAATAAAAGTAACGGTGCGCTTCTCGATTCCGCAGATGTATAGTGCCTCTCCGAGCTATAGTGACTTAGGTGTGAAGTCCCTCAGCGGGGTCTTAACCGACACCCTGCTGGGTACTGGCCGCTAAACGTGCCCCTCTACTACCTCTTGCAGGACTGTATTTAGAGAAGACCAGGACAAAACCGGGGCCCTAACAGAAAATAAAACAGAAATTGAAGATACGGTTTATCATTATTAAAAGACATCAATTAAGCTTTGCTACTGGCTATTAAAAATTGTCTCATATTAAATCCAAATACATTTTAGTAAGGTATATGTAATATGAGACAATTGTTAATAGCCAGTAGCAAAGCTTAATTGATGTCTTTTAATAATGATAAACCGTATCTTCAATTTCTGTTTTATTTTCTGTTAGGGCCCCGGTTTTGTCCTGGTCTTCTCTAAATACAGTCCTGCAAGAGGTAGTAGAGGGGCAAGTTTAGGGGCCAGTACCCAGCAGGGTGTCGGTTAAGACCCCGCTGAGGGACTTCACACCTAAGTCACTATAGCTCGGAGAGGCACTATACCTACCTAAGTAGCATTTCTGACGGAAAAGAATTGTCCAGCCTTTGGGCCTGCCATTCCTGGCGTAGACCTTTGGCAGGTAAGTATCTATTTCAACAGGCAGTGCCACCCGTAGCGCCAGTAAGACCGCCCTTGCTATTCCAGAGGGTTTTCTTCCAGTGAAAATCAGTAAATTTGCAAGCGCAATATCTTAAAAACCAGTGGAAATAAAGTGTATACATTTTAGCTTATTGGATTTGGCTTGGAACGCACTATCAACTCAGGTCTTCAAAAAAAAATAGTTCCATTTGAAAAACCGAACTTGACCGTCGTATCTTTTAAAATAATAATTGAAAACAAAATTCGTTCGCGCTAATAAATTGCCCCCCTCGATCCATGCAATTCCCTATTTTTTATATATTTTTATCGACAATACTTTAGGAGAAAACCGGCTGTCCAGTCTTAGGTGGGACACCCTGTATATGTATATTGAAAAAATTAAAGATTTACATCTCGAAGCTACGGAATTAATAATTAAGTAACACAAAATATTTAATAATAATACGTCAAACTATGCGGACAGACTGAACGTTGATAACTATAAATACCTAATAATAATTCGAAGTGTGGGTCGAGGGGGAAAATAATTCTTGGGTGATTATTTGGAGGAGGGAGTGTGCCGAAAATATTCCAATTAGTCAAAATGTGAAACTTTTTGGGCCAGAGTTTATTTGAGGGGACGATTCTCCGATACCCTTGAGCTTCACATATGTTGTCAAGGTCATATCATCTCATAGGATGAAATCTGACGACACGTGGATCGGCGAGCCGTGGCGGCTCGCCCTGGCTCGCCGAGGATCGCCAAGGCTCGCGAGTCGGCGAGTCATGAGCGTTCTCACGGCGCGTGGGCTCGGTGAGTCTTGTGCCAAGCTCGCCAATCCACGTGCCGTCAAATTTCACCTTTATGTTGTCAAGGTAAAAAATTACTAAACATTGGAGCTACCGACGGTTTCACAGATGACGGTGTAAAGGTGGAATGAGACGGAACGCGGCTCGGCGATCTTTGCGCGTGAATCGCCGATCCACGCGTCGTCTGATCGGTAATGGCTCGCCGAGTCGTACTCGCCAAGCCGAATCGCCGAATCTGGGCGAGCCGAGCAAGCTCGCCGAGCCACGTTCCGTCTGATTCCACCTTTAGTATTGGTTGCGGCTAGGTCAGGGGGAGGGGTGCGTAAAGTATGGTAGTGAACCGCTGTATAAACCGATGTGAGTATGTGTTAAACTCGGTAGTTGTAGTAATAACTCAAGTTTTTGGCGAATATCTCGTAAACTAAATCCGGCAATGAAAAAGTTTAAAGGGAAATGTTCAGAATGATGATCTTGACGACATGTTAAGATCGTTGAAATCGGAGAATCCTCTCCTAAAGTAAACAGTTACCATATTTTTTAATAGATTATTTACATTTGTTACTAACAGAAGAAGATTTTTATCACAAAGCCCGGTGTTTAATTTAAACAAAACGATTTGTTGCTACTTTCCTTTATTATTCGACTTTTCGTCATAACTTGGAAACGAAAGGTTTCCCCAAAATTAGATTTAAATCACTGAAAAGGGCATTAAATAAAGTAACAGATGAAGAGTTTTCAATTCTTTGAATTACAATTAAGTTAAAAAAATTGAGAAATAAATAAATTATTATATTATTATTATTATTTATTTCACGGGACCAGCCCAATAAGAACATAATAAGAATGTACACCCTAGTGTACTATTACAGTAGTATACGGACTGTTTCAAATTCGGCGGGAAACGCTAGGCCATATGTGTACCGAAAAGCGAGATTACCGACCGTCTGAATACTTCAAGCGATGAACCAAAGAAATTAATCCGGTCAGCTACCTCGCTTCCCTGCAGACAAACCCTAGTGATAGGATCGCTGTGGCGGATGTTAGTCCAAAAAAATCTGACCCGAAACAGTGGAGTAAAACGTAACGGTCTGGACAAAGCGCTGAAGTTAATTAACTCCAATAGCCGAGGACAATTAATGTCTCCATTAATAATCCTAAACAGAAAAGACAGATCCGCCAGCACTAATCTCTGCGGCATCGTTAAAAAATTGAATCTACGCTGCACAGGCCCATAATCGTGGTCGAAAACATTGAGAGACTGCCCAAGACGAAAGGACACAAAACGTAGAAACCTGTGTTGGACTCTCTCGATAGCCACCATAAGGTAAGCCTGGTGCGGAGCCCAGATCACCGACACGTATTCGAGGAGAGGTCTAACTAACGCATCATACAAAAGCTTGAAGGTCCTCATGTGCCTAAACCCACGCGAATGCCTCATAATAAAACCTAGTTGTTTGGATGCTGTTTATAGCACCAATAATATGGTCCGCGAAAGAAAAGGCAGCATTATATGTCACCCTCAGGTCCCGCACTCTCTCAAGGCAAGACAATACCGGCCTATCGAATAAGCGAAAGTACAAGTACTGCGTGAACGAGTGTCGATTTATACTATCCGCCCAGACCCGGAACGTATCCGTTCAGCACCGATCAGAAAAGTATTCTATAATGCAATTTGTATATAGGTGTTTATACATGTCGTATCGTATCAGCACAGACACCTACCGACATCGGTCCGGCCATCCGGCATTCTCGCGAAGAATACTTTATCGGATACGGAACGTGTCTGAACGTGTCGGACCGTGTCGGCGCTGACAATATGCATATGTTTCGGTTCCGTTCAGACTTCAGACACAACCGTGACAGCAAAAAGTTAATAAAGACGATGAATTGCGAAAAGCTAATAGAAATTGTCCGCGATTATTCTCTTTGGTATAATCAAGAGGATAAAAAGTATAGTGATACTGACAAGAAAGAAGCAGCATGGGTTGAAATCGGGAAGAAACTGGGGCAATCTGGTAGATATAATATATATATATGCAAAGACTAGAATACATTTTATTTTATTGGTCCTATTGATTCATTAAACAAAAATTAGCATGCTTTCAGCATGTTTGGGCATTCTAAGAATTCTGTAGCCATTCGAGACTTCCATTTTGACTACTTAAATATGACCTAAAAGTGTCTCTGACGTGAAATGCGGAAGTACTGCCAGTACCGCCTTGTCTTGGAAGATTCTGTAAATTTCTATGTAATGCTTCTGGAGTTTGATCAGATCTATGAAACGAGATAATGTAGTTATGTAAAATACATGTTGTTAAAATAACTTTGTCGGCATTCTGTGGGTGCAGCTGTAATCTTCTGTTATAAATTTGAAATTTTTGTGCCAATATTCCGAAAGCATTTTCCGATACCCGTCTTGCACGCGAGAGTCGATAGTTGTAATGCACTTTAATAACATCATCAAGTTGTGGTTTAGGGTATGGTCTTAACAAATAATTTTTTAATGGAAAAGCCTCATCGCCGACAATAACATGTGGCATTACAACATTTGTGTTTGGTAATGGTTTGTCTTCTGGTAAATTTAATTTTCCAAGTGCAAGATATTTGCCTAGCTTGGAATTAGCAAAAATTCCAACATCGCAATTTTTCCATAAGCTCCGATATCTACAGCTATAAATCTGTACCGTGCATCAACTAATGCCATTAACACAATGGAAAATGTTTTTTTGTAGTTAAAACACAATGATCCACTATTGATCTCGCGCGTTGACGCTCTGTTGACTTGTTGTGTGTCGATCTCGCTCTGCATTATTTTGCTTTTGACGGTGTTAATTTGAGTCTGGTTTGTTCGGTCTTTTCTCCACTTGTGGATCCTGTGCATATCTTTGTGGTGCCGCAGTGCTGTGTGCTTGGTGCCTTTACTTTCCGAGTAATCTGCCTTCATTTCTTGGTATTCGGTCGCTGCTTGCTCGTCTTGTGGTTTCTTCCGCCTGTTTTTGTTTGACTTTTTCTACGACGTCGTCACCGCTGATTACAACCTCGGGTGTTCTCCGTGTTAGGCTAATTGGTAACTAACGACATCTATTGAAGAGCTCAATAAGTATTTTGTATACACTGTCTGTTTACTGTCGATATGCCCAACTGTCGTGGATGCTCTAAATTTCTACCGAAGTCCGGTACCTGCACAGGTTGTGGCATGAATAATAATTATGCTGGCGTCGGTGCACTGGACCGCAATGTAGCTCTCTCGCAGTCTGGAGCTTCCATATCATCCTCAAGATCTGACGCTTCACCGGATCTAAGGGCTATCCAAGTGCCTTCAAGATATCAAATCTAAATTAAGTACGCTGGATGATCATGTGGCGCGTGTTAATTCTTTGCACACCATGATGTCTGATGTGGCCGAACGTGTGGATAGTCTAGCCGTAGACCAAGTTTCTTTGGACCGACGCTTAACTTCGTTGGAGCACCGTTTTTCTGGTATTGGAGCGTCTGCTGCTACTGGCTCGGTGCCTCTTCCTGAGGTCACCCAAAGATTTGAGCGTACTGAACGGTCTACCAGATACTTTGAAATTCTAATATCAGGCCTTCCTGATATTTCAAACGCGGGGCTTCTTCAGTCTATTCAAAGTGTTGCGGATGCCATAAACGTATCTTTCTCGTCGTCGCATTTTTAGAGGCTAAGAAACTTGCGAGGATTCATAATTATAAATATGTGTGGATGAAACGTGGAGTCATCTATCTAAGGTAAGGATGATGGTGCCGCGGTCCAGCGGTTTACATCTTCTGTCGACTTCGTGTGGGAATCATCTTCTGAGCCTCCAGTCCTGCAAGGTTCTTCATCTCAAGCTCTTCTTCCTATGGATGGGAACCAGTGACCTGGCCTGAGACGACTCCCGGGCTCCGAACTTCCCTGCTGGCCTACCTTGGACGGGCTGGTTTACACTTCTGCCAGCTCCTACTCCTCCGCGACTGCTGTTTCAATGGCGTTATCTTCCCCTTCTTCGGAGCATGCGCTTTCTTCAGCTTCTACTTCTCTTTCCTGTAAACTGCGTGCGAACTCTAAATCGGTCTCTGCTGCTCACTTAAATGTTCGCTCTCTTATTAGTCATTTCTCGGACCTTGCTGATTTAGTGCGCTGCTATAAGTTTGATCTTGTGGCTCTTACCGAAACTTGGCTGCGTACGGAGCATGACTCGGGGTCCCTTATACTGCGTGACTATTCTCTCTTTCGTGCTGACCGCCGTTCTCGGTTCCTCTCTCGCGATGGGGGAGCCGCTTTGTATGTTAAATCCAGTTTACATTGTGTTAACATTTTTGATGTTTTTACCGATAATTATTTCCGTGATAGCCTTTTGGATGTAGCTGGCGTTCTTTTTAGTATTAAACACACGCGTATTGCGGCTCTGGCTGTTTATCGACCGCCTAATTGTCCTTTGTCTTGCATGTATGATCTAGAATTGTTTCTTGTTGAAGTTTCCTGCACCGCTTCAAATATTATATGTATGGGTGACTTTAATATTGATTTCAATAATGTCTGTGATCCGGGTCTGCCTCTTATTAGGCGCTTCATGTCTTTGCTTTCTTTAAACCAAATTATCTCTGTACCCACCCGTATTACTGCGTTATCATCTACGTTGTTGGACTTAATCTTTCTAAGCGAAGGCGTGGATATTGCATCCTCAGGATCTTTGGATGTTAGCCATATTAGCGACCACTGTCTTGTGTTTACTATACTTAATATTTTTAAATCGACGAGCCGACAACGTTTCATATTGCGACGTAATCTTAAGGACATATCTGAGGAGCAATTCCGTCGTGCGGCTGAGGGCTTAAGCTGGCATTTGATCGGTGACCTTGACTCTGTCGATTCTAAATTTGTTGCGTCCGAATCTTTGATGGTCACCTTATATGATCAGTACGCGCCTATTAGACTAATGCGTGTCTCTAGGCCCCCGGCACCTTGGCTTACTCAGACTGTGAGGAGGTTTATAAGGCTTCGCAATCAGGCGCTCACTAAATACCGAAGGACTGGAACAGCTGGTGCTTGGGATTATTATAAGCATCTTGCTTTTTGTTTTCACTAGCTTTACTTCTGTTAAATAAACTTTGGGGTTAGGTTGAAAAGCAGCAGTTATGCTGAACCTCGCCATTTATCACACAATTTTTGTAATTTGTGGTGAATAAAGACGAATTATTATTATTATTGTTGTTGTTGTTGTTGTTGTTGTTGTTGCTGTTTCTGTTGCTGTTGCTGTTGCTGTTGTTGTTGCTGTTGCTGTTGCTGTTGCTGTTGCTGTTGCTGTTGCTGTTGCTGTTGCTGTTGCTGATGCTGTTGCTGTTGCTGTTGCTGTTGCTGTTGCTGTTGCTGTTGCTGTTGCTGTTGCTGTTGCTGTTGCTGTTGCTGTTGCTGTTGCTGTTGCTGTTGCTGTTGCTGTTGCTGTTGCTGTTGCTGTTGCTGTTGCTGTTGCTGTTGTTGTTGTTGTTGTTGTTGTTGTTGTTATTTGGTGGTGCAGTAATTGTGACGTGTTTACCGTCAAGTGCACCCACGCAGTTCGGAAAATTCCAAATGTTCCAAAAATCTGCTGCAAGCGAAAGCCATTCCTGTCGAGTTGGTATTGGCATGTATTCTGCCAAAAGATGCTTAATAATTGCACTACAAACTTCCATTACTATGCAGGAAACAGTAGTATGCCCTAAGCGGTAGCTAAATGCTATTGTTCTATATGAATCGCTAGTGTTCAAAAATCTGAAAACATGAAAACGAATCTATTATATGTATAATCAATTTTAAATATACAATATAACAGCATTCTTTCTTTTAGACAAACAATGCAAACAGACTTTGAATAATCTCCGTGATGCGTTTCGTAGAAATTTAAAAAAACGAAAAGAAACCAAAAGCAGTCAAGCTGAACCTAAATTGAAAAAATGGAAGTATGAAGACAAAATGTCATATCTGATTCCATTTTTTAATGAAAGGAAGTCTATCACGTCAGTGGTGATTGATGAGGAGGATGATGACAATGCTGCCGAGGTTGACGAACCAGAATTAAATACTGACACTGTAAATAATGCTCAGTCAAGAGAAGAATACATTGCAGTTGCACCAACGCCATCTCCAACACGCAGAAGAAATTTACGAAGTAGAGAAGAAAATGCATCCGCAGCGTTAATGAAATACGTTTTAAACAATAAAGACAATGCACAGAAGCAAAAGCCGCAGTCTCAGGATGACGTAGATTTGTTTTTTAACAGTATTGCCGCAACAGTCAGACAGTTTTCCCCATATAGTCGAGCAATAGCTAAATCAAGAGTATTTTCAATTATATCTGAACTGGAGTTACAGAATACATCCAGAATCGAAACCGGCAGTCAAAATCAAATTTCAACAATCATTTCACATATTTCACCCTGCTCAAATTCGTCAGGTACCTCGCGCCAATCAGCACCCACAAACATGCAACAATATTCACAGTCTTCACAAGGAACATCACATATAGAAATTCCATCGACTTCATACTCCACTCTAACTGCCACTACACCCACCAGTAGTTTTTATGAGCAGTTCGGTGGAGAATATCAATAATATTACTTTATTTATATGCTTGCATTTATGAATTGTTTGTGAATTGTATACCTATGTTGTGTATTTATGAATTGCTATTGAAAAATACTTGCCTTAAACATACTGCTAATTTTTCTTTTGGGCTAATTGCTTCCTTAAATGTCGTGTTCTTCTTTCTGAGAGAATTTTCAATTTTTCCCAAAAGAAAATTGAAACTATATTCCGACATTCTAAAATATTGAAAAAACTTTTCTTCGTCGTCTGTTAGTTTTTTGTAGAGTGTCCAATATTCTCCTTCAACTTTTCTTCTTCTCAAGCACTTGTGCACACCAAAACGGCGGCATCTTTTTTTTACAACTTCGTCTGCATCTAATAGTATAGCTATTACAGCCAAATCTCGCATACTTAAATGTGAAAACATTTTTCCTATTTGTGCTATTACGTGCCTTTACGAAACGCTTTCTGTTAACTGATTGATCGGTATCACCGATCGACGAACGTATAATACAGGGTGTCCCACCTAAGACTGGACAGCCGGTTTTCTCCTAAACTATAGGAGATAAAAATATAAAAAAAATAGGGAATTGCATGGTTCGAGGGGGCCAATTAATTAGCGCGAACGAATTTTTTTATCGATTATTATTTTAAAAGATACGATGGTCAAGTTCGGTTTTTCAAATGGAACTATTTTTTTTGAACACCTGAGTCGATAGTGCGTTCCAAGACAAATTCAATAAGCTTTAATGTATAAACTTTATTTTCACTGGTTTTTAAGATATTGCGCTTGCAAATTTACTGATTTTCACTGGAAGAAAACTGTCTGGTATAGCACGGACCGTGGACGGTTTTACTGGCTGCACTTGTGGCACTGCCTTTTGAAATAGATACCTACCTGCCAAAGGTCTACGCCAGGCCCAAAGGCTGGACAATTTTTTTCCGTCAGAAATGCTACTTAGGTAGGTACCTCTGCGGTATCGAGAAGCGCACCGTTACTTTTATTTCGCACTTGCTTCTACGGACGGATGGCCGGTTCTTTTGGGAGGGATGCAAGTTCGATTGGTTAGGTTAGGAGGAGTGAAAGTTGCTAGACTAAATTTCAATCATAGGGAGCAGATTGTATCAGGACCATTCGGATTTGCATTCCTCACAAACGGCTGCTCTCTTGAAGAGGCCCTCTTCACAGCAATGCCCACCTTCTCTCGCACGGTATACGTTAACGCTTGCTTTAGTTCTGATATTGAAGCTCGTGTTTATACTCGAGAGGACCACGCGTCGACAGCGGGCTACCCCTTTTCTTCCTGTGTCTCTCCACGAGCCGTGTTGACGGTGGTCCGATTTGCATGACATTTGGTATGATTTTCATCAGAAAAACATAAGGAATCCATTGGCACCACTTCCCTTTCGATACGACGAAGAAAAGAATTTCTTAATACGCTCAAATGGATATTTCACCCTCGACTGCGGAGGGTCGACTTCAATTCGCTACATTCGTACCTTTTTCCGAAAGAAGCCATAAAAATCGGGTGAGGCACAGCGAAGGGCTGTCCTCGCCACGGGGTACCAGGCCGCCGCATCTCCTTGGAGGGCGCTGCTCCTTAATTACCCTGTATCTGGTTGGGAAATAAAATAATTCTTTATTCTTTATCGTATGGATATGGAAGTATCGCCGATGGATTCCTTCGGGTTTTCCGATGAAAATCATTACAAATGTCGTGTAAATCGGACAACTTTTACATAGGGAATACAAATAGCTTGTGTCAAAGTAGTCCGATTTGCATGACATTTGGTATGATTTTCGTCAGAAAAACATAAGGAATCCATTGGCACCACTTCCCTTTCGATACGATGAAGAAAAGGATTTCTTAATACGCTGTAATGGATAATTCACCCTCGACTGCGGAGGGTCGACTTCAATTCGCTACGTTCGGCCCAGGGTTCGTACCCTTTTCCGGAAAAAAAGCCATAAAAATCGGGTGAGGCAATGCGAAGGTCTGTCCTCGCCACGGGGTGCCAGCGCATCTTCTTGACGGGCGTTGCTCCAGAATTACCCTGTATCATTTGGGCAGTGTGTGACCCGACTACCCTCCGTGTAATTGGTCTGCGCGAAGTGGGGCGCAAGTTCGATCATTATCAGTACTCCTGCCCGAGAGGAATACGATTTACTTTAATTATAGTACATGTGTGTTTTGTAATAAAATGTTTCTATCGTCTCCTGAATTCAATAACTGGCATCCAGATATCTACGCTCCTACAATCCACCGTCAACACGGCTCGTGGAGAGACACAGGAAGAAAAGGGGTAGCCCGCTGTCGACGCGTGGTCCTCTCGAGTATAAACACGAGCTTCAATATCAGAACAAAAGCAAGCGTTAACGTATTCCGTGCGAGAGAAGGTGGGCATTGCTGTGAAGAGGGCCTCTTCAAGAGAGCAGCCGTTTGTGAGGAATGCAAATCCGAATGGTTCTGATACAATCTGCTCCCTATGATTGAAATTTAGTCTAGCAACTTTCACTCCTCCTAACCTAACCAATCGAACTTGCATCCCTCCCAAAAGAACCGGCCATCCGAGCGTAGAAGCAAGTGCGAAATAAAAGTAACGGTGCGCTTCTGGATACCGCAGATGTACCTACCTAAGTAGCATTTCTGACGGAAAAAAATTGTCCAGCCTTTGGGCCTGGCGTAGACCTTTGGCAGGTAGGTATCTATTTCAAAAGGCAGTGCCACAAGTGCAGCCAGTAAAACCGTCCACGGTCCGTGCTATACCAGACAGTTTTCTTCCAGTGAAAATCAGTAAATTTGCAAGCGCAATATCTTAAAAACCAGTGAAAATAAAGTGTATACATTAAAGCTTATTGAATTTGTCTTGGAACGCACTATCAACTCAGGTGTTCAAAAAAAATAGTTCCATTTGAAAAACCGAACTTGACCATCGTATCTTTTAAAATAATAATCGATAAAAAAATTCGTTCGCGCTAATTAATTGACCCCCTCGAACCATGCAATTCCCTATTTTTTTAATATTTTTATCTCCTATAGTTTAGGAGAAAACCGGCTGTCCAGTCTTAGGTGGGACACCCTGTATAAACACTCGTGTCTGTGTCGGAACGGATCCAATGCGGAACTGTTCCGTGCCGGATACGGATAATATAAATCGACTTTTACTCCACGCAAAAGTGTTCCGCTTTGCCCCACATGCGGTAATATAGTAAACATTTAATATTTACCCTTCAGCGTGAGGTAAAAAACTGGGTGAAACGTCAAAATGTAGCATAAGGGCTATAGAATCCAACGATGTTTTTGCCGTTATAAATTTTCGAAATGCAAGTGACGAAAAATGGTCGAAACTACAACACAATACCGAAACTTTGATACCGGAAATTTTTCCAACACTGTTAAGGTCAATTTATATTATCCGTTCAGACACAGAACGTTACGGAACGTTTCGGTTCAGACAAACATTTTGTGGGTTATTGGATACGAATGTTTATGTGCATCGTCGCGATCAGTTCCAACACTTTACGGCTTCGGGCATACGACGATCGACATTCTCGAAAAGAATGTTTTGACGGAATCGATACGTAACTGAAGTAGTCGGAACGTGCTTGAACGGAGACGCTCGTATGATATGCATTCAGTTCAGGCAGAATAATGCACAACGAACAATTAATAGAAGCAATCAGAAACTACAGTTGTTTTATATAATCAGGAAGACTAGAGTTATAGTGATAATGATAAAAAGGACGCTGCCTGGAAGGAAATTTGAAAAATTTTTAATGAACCAGGTAAGTAACATATAATCATATTTTATATACATAATTTAATTTTTTAATTTTGATATGTTTTTCAGCTGTTACGAGCCGGGGCTGCGGCAACGCGAGAGGCCGGCGAGAAGTGTATTTCCCAAGGAATACGGTTTATGAGTTTGTTAGTTAGGTGCGCAGACGAACCTGATGCGAAATCAGGGAGCCGCAGGAGGGTGAAACGTCGTGAACGAACCCGATGCGAAATTGGGGAGTCACTAGAATAGAGTTCAGAGACGAACCTGGTGCGAAACCAGGGAGCTGTTAGGAGGTTGGATTATTTACAGACGAACCTGGTGCGAAACCAGGGAGCTGTTCGGAAGTTGGTAGATTTACAGACGAACCTGATGCGAAATCAGGGAGCTGTAGGATACGGACGAACCTGATGCGAAATCAGGGAGCCGTAGGAGGGTAAGGTTTCGTGGACGAACCCGATGCGAAATCGGGGAACCACTGGGTTGGAGAAGATGCTTTGTTTTGGATGAAGGGTTGCGAACGTACCTGATGCTAGATCAGGGAGTCGCGGGAAATGTTAGTAATGCCTCGTAACTCTTAATTTATGTTTGATACAACTCGAGCGGTAAAGCTGTATCAGTGGGTGAGTGCTACTAATATTATAAGGATCGCTGGGTAAAAGATGGGTTTAACGAAATCGACTCGATTTACACGTGAACACCATTCGTGTATTCAATAACTAATTATTGTACAAATGTAAGTGTCGCGATTAAATAATGAATAAAAGTTAATTACCACTAGTTGCACGGTGTTGACGCACTGGCGATGCGGGGACGTACGAGTGGCTATTTCAAAGTGCCAAATAGAATATAAACCGGGCTCGCGGATTCTATGAGGTTAACTTTGATTCTGACGGAGACTTTAGCTCGATCTTAACCAACTCTGTACGAGCGTGACACGACGTGACTCTACGCGTGACTCTATAGCTTTTAACCAACGAGGGTAGAAACCAAAGGGTTTATATAGTCCCAAAAATGAGTGGGGAGTCATTAGGAGTTTCCATATAAGGAAATCCTTTGGGGTCGTCGTCGTGTCACTCCCGTTCCCATGGTCGTGATCCAGATGGTCGAGATCATGACCCCCCTTAGTGGGTCAAGCTTCTCAGAAGCGAACTCGAAAGTGGTTGAGAGTGGTGTATGGGAAGATTCCACATACGTAACACAGCATTAAAATAATATCGATACCTTAAACATACTGCAAGCTTTTCTCTTGGACTTATAGCCTGGTTGAAAGTGGTATTCTGTTTATTATGGAATTTTCTATTATCCCCAAAAGAACATTAAAATCGTGCATAGACATCCTGAAGTATTGAAAGAACTTTTCTTCATCATCCATTAATTATTTCAATAATGTCTGTTAAAATATTCGTTGATTTTTCTTTCCAATAAGTGCAATCTGTACATGTATATTATCGTCTGAAGTACGTTACTTCATGCTCATTGTGATTATCGATCTCACTGTGTCAATCGATAATAAATCGATTGTTCATTCTAACCTAAAGCTGTCTTTTCTGAACACGCGTGTGTAGAAGCCCCGCAGTCATATATATAGCAGGGCTCTCCAAGGTCGCTTAAGGTCGGTTTATACAGCCACCGAGCCGTCCGTGCCGTGCGGAATCTCTATGTTAAGCTTATGGACAGCTCGGAGCCTCTGAGTCATCCGGGGCGTCCAGGCCGTGCCGAGCCCGGCGGCTCCTCGTCGCCCGCTGGGCCCGTGCTCGGTGGCCACTCGTTGAGACGACTGGAGTGCGTGCCCTGTCGAAGTGCAACGCTGCTAGATTTTATGCTCCCAACACGTAGGGTAAATCCGAGAGACGCGGTTGACCTAATATAAAATGGCTGTTAAAACTAATAAAGTAAAATTATTTATGAGTGAATACAATTACAGATTCATTGATATTTAATTTGTTTACGCTAAACAAGTAAAGAACACATGAAAGAAAAAGTGAACTACCTACTGGCGGTTAGTAAGGCAAATGAATACAAAAGTGAAGAAATAAACTAAATAAACAAAAATAATAATAAAAAATAAAAATAAACAAAAATAATAAAAAAATCATAACTCGACCATCTCACCTTTCTGCAGCGAGAGATGGTCTTCTCGTTAGCTTTCAGAGGAAGAGTTAATATGGCCAAATACTTTGCCTGCATTGGCCCTCAATATCTCTACTATCTTATTATCCCAAACATTAAACGGAAATAAACTTAGAAGTATATTATAAATACGATTCTGTACACCACTGGTTGAGAAAAGAGGTTAAATGTAACTCAATTTATCTTTTATAGCCTATAAATAAAGAAAACACCGACGGAAGCGAAATGACGCTATTCATTCAACTGTTTGGCTTCTGGAGAAGTAATTCGTCTGCACTTTAACGTGTTTTTCCGTATAGAGTCTGAAATATGGCGACTCGACCAACTCTCCGGCACGACCGCGTTTCCGGGATTTACCCTAGAGGAGTCATACCTGACAAGCGAAGGTCCCGAGGTGTAGCTTCATGACTTTATTGCCTACGCCTTTTTAGCTGGTCGAAAGCGAGTGACTGATCAGTTCTGAACAAATCTTCGACCAGTGAAGACCTTTGAGTTCTGTCATTCGTAATGCCTTATTCATTTCCTATGGAGCACTTAGCTATAATAGCAATTATATTGGAAGAACCTCAAAACAGAAGAAGGCATAGAAGGTGGAGTGTCCACCCTCTGTGGAAAAATAGAAGCCAGCAAGGAGAATTTCAAATTTACAATACGCTAATTGACCATGAGGACAAATTTTACAATTACTTCAAGATGTCCAGAAATACGTTTGATGCCCTACTGGATAGAATCGAAGTACTAATAAGCAGAAACGATACAAACTGGTAGCGGTCGATATCACCGAGAGAACGCTTAGCAATCTGTCTGAGGTAGGTACAGAAGTTTATTTGTTACATGTGCAGGAAATAACAGAAAATAGTAATAATAAACGTGCACAAACCGCAGAATACAAATATGCAGGGTGTCCGCGGGAACAGTAAACAGCTGGATATTTCCTAACATATTCAGAATAGAAAGAAATGTTTATATGTAATTGCATGGTTGAAGGGAGCTAATTTACTAGCCGCGACAAATTTTTTCTTAGATTATTATTTTAAAAGATACGATGGTCAAGCTTGGTTTTTTAAATAGAACTATATATTTTTTTAGAAATCAATTGATAGTACGTTTCAAGACAGATTCAATAACCTGTAATGTAACCGTGTTCCTCCACGAAACGTATTGATGTTGGATAATACTTATTAATTGCTATATTGGAGGCATTTTTCTTATTGTCTAGCCTTTGGGGCTGCCACTCCTGGCATAGACTATTGGTGGGTATCTGTTTCAAGAGGCAATGTCTAGCGCAGGCGTGCACAGCTGAATGCTCGCCGGGCAAAAATTTTCGGACGCGTGCGGAAAGAGCATCGTAAAGCACTAGGCCACGCCTTTATGAGCGACAGTGCCGTGAGGGCCGTGGTGGGGAGTGTTCGTGAGTGAAGTGTGCCGCGGAACATCAGCATCACACATTACAGTTTACACGCATACTACGACAGCTATTGGCCACAGGGTGGGGGAACTGCTCACGGCGTCGCTCTTCGCTTTGCTCACAAGCAATCGAGAGCGCTCTTGCCCGCCACAGCCTTGCTGTGCAGGCCTGGTCTAGCGCGTGCCTCCCGTGGCGTAAACAAGACCACCCTCGGTGCTTCCTATTCGGGCGCATGGTAAAATTTTTCTGCAAGTATAAATGACACCCTCGTGATGGATACGTGAGCTGTCGTTATTGTTTCTACCGTTGTTAGACCTGATTGCAGTAATAGAGGGTGCGATGGGTACGGTCAGGCGACCGTAATAGCGGAGCGCGCGGCTCGCTTACCTGAAACGGTGCGCGGCGCTGTCTTTAACAGCTTCCTGCGACGTTGAATATGCAAATTACCAACAAAAGATGGGCTGATTTTATAGAAAATTCTTCAGCGAATATGGTGGTATTTTTTTCGGATTTTTAAAATCGTGACCATGAGCCTCAATTTGCAAAATAAAACTTTATTTATAATTTTCATTATTGTAAAAATGATTTTTTAACCGGGAACAAAAATATTCAGAAAGGCCGATCCTTCCATATTAAAATGCCGTAAGAATCAACTAATTCCGACAAATAGTTTCCGAGTTAAAAATTCATAAGTACAACCCATTTTCACGAAAATAGGCAAAAATCGCAAAATTCAAAGCCCTGTATTTTTTAAACAGATTTGAAATCGATAAAATGATGACATAGACCATCCCTAATTCCACGAGGACTATAACATATTCAAGTTTGAACAAAATCCGAAACATCGAGGGAAAAAAGTGATCGAGTTGGCGTGGAATGACCCAGTCATTTCAAAATGACCAATATTTTTGGGATAATGTTTGGATTAATGTTTGAGATAATGTTTGGATTAATATTTGGGATAATAAGATAGTAGAGATATTGAGGGCCAATGCAGGCAAAGTATTTGGCCATATTAACTCTTCCTCTGAAAGCGAATGAGAAGACCATCTCTCTCTGCAGAAAGGTGAGATGGTCGAGTTATGATTTTTTTATTATTTTTGTTTATTTAGTTTATTTCTTCACTTTTGTATTCATTTGCCTTACTAACCGCCAGTAGGTAGTTCACTTTTTCTTTCATGTGTTCTTTACTTGTTTAGCGTGTACAAATTAAATATCAATGAATCTGTAATTGTATTCACTCATAAATAATTTTACTTTATTAGTTTTAATAGCCATTTTATATTAGGTCGACCGCGTCTCTCGGATTTACCCTACGTGTTGGGAGCATAAAATCTAGCAGCGTTACACTTCGACAGGGCACGCACTCCAGTCGTCTCAACGAGTGGCCACTAGGGTGGAACGAAATATAGGGGCAAAATATTTTTTTATTATTCATGACTGCTAATAGTGGGCAAAAGTTGCCTTTTATAATGGTATTTAAGCTGCCAAAGTTTGAACGTAATCAACAATTTTTTTGAGGTGCCGCAAGCCCTTCAAATATTAATATTTACTGAAATAGGTATTAATTTTACGTGGGACTTGGTTGTATGCGGTGTGAGAGTGAGCGTCGTACAAAGCGTAGTGTGTGAATAATTTGCGAAAAAGTGCGGTTTTAGGAGAGTATTATATAAAAAATCAGGTGGAAGTAGGGAATAGAAGGAGGGTGGAAAGGGGGGAGAGAAGAAGAAAACAGGGCCGAAAGACGAATAACAGTGAAAAGGCTTGTAGAAAAGATTTGAGGTTAGAATATAACTGCGATAGGTACAGAAGAGGTTAAGGGAATAGGAAATGCATAGGACAAATCAGAAAGGGACGGCTGAGGCAGGTAAGATAGAAAATCAAGGCATAAAAACAGGAAAAACGTTGAGAAGTGAAAAAGTAAAGGGGAAGGCAGAAGGGGCGCAAGGGATGGAGGATTTCCTTATAAGAAAAGGAGAGGAAGATAAAGAGACAGAAGAGAAAGAAAACGGAATGATGGATTGTATGAAAGAAATGAAGAAAGAAATAAAGGAGATGAAGAAAGAAATACAGCAGACAAGAGAAGAATTAACACAGGAATGGAAAGTGAGGGAGCAAAGATGGGAGGAGGAAAGAAAGGGGTTACTAGAGATCCTGATAGCAACCCTGCCTGCAGTCTGTCAGCAGATGGACAGCAGGGTCTGACAAGGCAGGGTCTGCCGGCAGATGGACGGCAGATCCGCAGCAGATCCTGCCTTCAAATGGCGCTATTGGATGTGTCAGACGGGCAGCAGGATCTGCTGCGGATCCTGCCTTGTCAGGGCCTGCCGGCAGAACCGTAGTTGAATGCGGACATAGACGGCGCCAGATCTGCCGGCAGACCTGGTTATCAGGGGAGGGTCACGAGGCTTGAAAATAAGGTAGATAAGATCCAGTCCTCAGAAGCAGGAGGAGAATTTGAAAACGAGGTAAGGATAGAGGGGAATAGAACGGAGGGGAGGAGACGAAGCAGGGAAGAAGAGATGGAAAAAAGAGTAAGGTTCTGGTCAGAGAAAGTGGTAGGAAATAAAATAAATAGATTAGAGAGAATGATAGAGGAAAGCGAAAAGAAGGAGAGGAGAAGAAACATAATCATTAGAGGAGTGCAAATACAAGAAGAAAATGCCAAAGAAGAGATAGAAAAATTTTTAGAGAAAGAACTGGGGGTCAAAAGCGAGACAGAGTGGGTTAAGGTAATAGGAAAGGAAAATAAGGGGGTAATCTTGGCGAGACTGAAGAAAGAAGGAGATAAGGAGGAGGTAATGAAAAATAAAAGGAAATTAGAGAATAAGAAGATATACATTGACCACGACTTATCTAGGAAAGAAAGGGAAATACAAAAAGAGATAGTACAGTGGGCAAAGACAGAGAGGAGCAATGGGAAAATGGTGAAGATTGGATTCCACATGGTAATGGTGGAAGGAAAATGGGTAAACTGGCAAATAATTAAAAGAATGGATGCGCAGCAGGATTTTTAGGAAAGCCTCAAGGGGGAAAGAAAAAAGGGAGAGGGAAAGGGGGGAGAGGGGGGAAGAAGGAGGAAAGGTGCTCTTCTGGAATATTGCGGGGATAACAGGGAAAGACAAAGAGGTATGGAAGTATGTCGAGGGTTTTGATTTTATAGGGCTAGTGGAGACATGGGTAGAGGAGAAGGCTTGGGAAAAGATTAAAAGTAGGATGCCCACGCAGTTTAAATGGAGGTGTCTACCGGCAAAAAAAATTAAGAAGAGAGGAAGAGCAAGTGGAGGGATAATAACGGGAGTAAGGAAAGGATGTGAGGTGCAGGGAAAAGAAGCAGAAACGGAGAGAGCGGTACAAAGGAGAGTAAAGTTAGGGAAGAAGGTGTGGAAGGTGTGGACGGTCTATGCCAAAGATGGAATAGAAAAATTAATAAGAGATTTAGATAGCGAAATAGAGGAGGAAGGTAGCGGGTTGACAATGATCGGAGGAGACATGAATGCGAGGACAGCAGGAAAAGGTGGTATTGGAACAGAAGAGGAGGGCACAGGCATAATAAGGGAGAGAAAATCAAAAGACAAGGTATTTAATAGGGAAGGAGAAAGACTAATACAGTTTGTGGGGGACAGGGGTTTGCACATATTGAATGGAAACATGGATGGGGACAAAGGAGGAGAATACACTTTTATAGGAAAGCAGGGTGCCTCAATAATAGATTATGTGTTGGTAAACACGGAAGGGTGGAAGGAAATAAAGAAGTTCAAAGTAGAAGAGAGAACTGAATCAGATCACGCACCATTGAAAGTGGAAGTAACAGAGAAACTCTATAGGGAGGAGGAAGCACCACAGACGGAAAGGGAAATTATTATATGGGATACGGAAGCTATAGAAGAGTACAGGCGAAAATTAAAGAAATGCGTATACAGAGAGGATGGATTAGAGAAAGGATGGGAGGAATTGAAGCAAGAAGTCACTAGCAGTATGAGTAGGAAGAACATGGGAGGGAAAACAGAGGGGATCGGGCGAACAGAATGGTGGGATAGGGAGTGTAAGGGACAGAAGAGAAAATGCAAGAGAGTACTTAAAAAGTGGAAGAGAGGCAAAGGAGATAGGGATGAAGTCATAAAGGCGAAGAAAGAGCTAAAGGATTTAATAGCAAGGAAGCTCAAGGAAAGGAGAGAAAGGATCTTAGAAGAAATTAAAACGATAAAGACAGAGACGCAAAAATGGGCATACATAAATAGGGAAAGAAGGAAAGGGGGAGTAAGAGGAGCAGAAATAAAGGTAGAAGAATGGTATAGATATTTTTTAGAAAAATTGGACGGAGAGAGTAAGAGACCAGAGGGGATAAGGAAGGGGACACAGGGGAAGAGTGAGGGAAAAAACGAAGAGGACGAATTAGAAGAAGTAGAAATAGAGGAGCAAATAAGGAAACTGAAGAGGAAAAAGGCATCTGGAGTAGATGGAATACCGAGTGAGGCTTGGATCTATAGCACAGACAACACGAGGGAAAGGTTGAAGGGTATGATAAAAGAGGTGTGGAAGAAGAAAGTTATGCCGGAGGAGTGGAAGAAAAGCGTGGTAGTGCCGATATACAAAAAGGGAGATGAAAATGTAGTAAGTAACTACAGAGGAGTGAGTCTGTTATGTACAGCATATAAGATTTATACCGCAATCTTAAATAAGAGGCTGAAAGCAGATTTGGAGGAGAAGAATATCCTGAGCGAATCGAAAGCTGGTATCAGAAAACAGCGAAGTACGATGGACAATATCTATGTACTGTATCACGTAGTAGAGAGAGAATTAGTTAACCCTTAAGGTGGCCGTTCCAATGGGCGGCTACAGCCGCTAGCGACTGCGGCCGGCGACTGCGGCTGTAGCCGCGTAGACTGGTACAATGGAAAAGCATTCATCCCAACTCCTATGAGCGGCTGCGACTGCTGCGGCCGCGCCATGATTGCTATAGCCTATGCGCGTCTGGTTCATGAGCAGCCTAGGCTACTCGAGACACAACACAATGCCATGAATGTCTGTTTTCCGCCATAACGGCAGAATCTCCTAGTCGCGCAGCGGCTGCCGCTCTACTCCTCCAGAAGCAGTCTAGCGACTCTAGCCGCTCTGCGACTCTAGCCGCCCTGCGATCCATCGTCACATTCGGACAGATTATCCCGAAATAACGAAAGAAGTCAGAATTCATAACTTATGGAATTATGTTTTTTTTATATACACTGCTGGAAAAAATTAAAGGAACACTATAATTTCCCGAAAATTTTGATCATTTTCAAATGGCTGTATCTCCGCGAAAAATGATCGCAAAAAACATTTAAAAAAAAGCATTTTAACGCTTGAAGTCTCTAGTTTTTGAAACAGTGACTCAATTTTTTCCATCATACATTATGATACTGTTTTATCAAGATGAAGCGCAGGAAACGAAGTTTCAGAAATTTTTGCCTAGTTTGGACGTATGCACGGGCCAAAAATTTTTTTTTTCCAGATAAATCTAATGGAGGGCTCTTATAGAGCAAACATTTCTCTTTAATTTCGTTTTCTTAGTTTTGTTGTATGATTTTTATTGACCGAGTTATTCGTCATCAAAACAAAAAAGGAACTTTTCACTTTAAACACCTATAACTTGCGAACACATTATCGTAGACAATTTTTCCTAAGTGTTTTGGAAAGCTAAGAAATTATCCTTTCAAAACCCTTAGTTGCCAATTTAGTGAGATTTTTTACATGGTTTAAAATCCATTTTAAAATGATCCCAAAAATGACATATTTACCATTTTTTGGTAAGCATGATGCCACTTCAAGGAAAATCAGGGAATCATTCAAGTGTCCACGTTCTTTGCGAGTCAAAACTACCCGTAAACACCGTGCAAAAAGCCGGACCAATCAGATTTTTTTTCCGTATGTCCTCGATAGTCAAACATGCGATATGGTCTGAAAAATTGAAGGATCACCTGTTTTTCATTATGTTTCTCTGTAAAACCCTTTCTTTTGTTCTCGCGGTTTTTGACGCGGACTAGACCACATTCTTTTCAAAATTGAGTGAGTACCAATAGCGTATTCCAATAGGTTCTACTAATCATATGATATAGGCATTATTAGGTCGGTGCATACGTTCGTTCGCTTTATTGATAGAAAGTGTTTATTACAAATATAAATATATTTCATACTTTTCAAGGCTGGCGTTCCAATGTGCGGCCGGGGACTGCGACCGGCGACGGTCCCACTAGTGCAAGGGAGAAACAGATGCATACTTCTCCCTTGCACAAGTGGGACCGTCGCCGGCCGTAGTCGTCGGCCGCACATTGGAACGCCAGCCTTGAAAGGAAAACATTTTTTTTCAATATTTATATTTTTTTGTCACTTTTCTGGCACCTAGATGAACTGGTAAATTTGCCAATTATAACAAAGCGTGTATCAATATATTGATACAAAGTGTTTTTTAAAAATATATAAATATATTTCCAATTATAACAAACCATGTTTTGGAAACACATTCATTTCTTTTACTTTGTGTTTTAATGCGGTACGTCAATGAAGACATTTAAAATTATTTTAACATCAGATACTTCAAATGATAAATTCTGTTATTGTTATGCAATTCGCCTTTTTATGTAGTATAAAAATATATGGAAATTCTTCAAAGGATTGCTTGTTTGAATGAAGAGAGAGTTTAGATACAGCAAGCGGCCTGACGCCGTATTGCCAAAGAATAGGAACTCTCTTATATCTGTAATAAACACATTGTATCAATAAAGCGAACGAACGTATGCGCTAAACACGCGTTGCAATATCAAAATAGAAGCACCCGCTGACGTATTGGGTACTAGAAAAGGTGGGCCATAAGGTGCGTATCGACTTTGCGAGGATTCCTCGCGAGGCACGCCTCGCGGAGTTGGATATGTGGAAATTGCATACCGCGATCATGATTACTTTGCGAAACAGCCTCGCGCGGAAGCGTCTAGGCCGAATTTCCTAGCCGCGATCTGCGGAGGCCAGACACCAGCCGCGCAGCGTTCGGGATCCCACTTGATTTCGAGCACTTGAAATGGTCTATGTGTGTAGTAGTAGAGCAAAATACAACCTGCTATAATATACAACTAAGTAAATTTCATACCAAGAAGGGTCTAACTATTATCAAATCAAAAGGCAATTCCACAAATTATTGAAACATTAAATATTTGACACGTATTTTCTTTTATCGGCAATCATCCATATCTGGAGGTGAAAAACACGTTTGCCCCAATATCTCGGAAAATATGCACCATATATGTAGAATAATCTGTTAGGCGAAACTGATGTACTTTTTTATAACGAATCCAGTCACGCAATCAGATTCGTAATATATCAAATGTTATATATTAAAAATGACTCATTTTTTACTCCTTCTTCTTATAAATTGTTGGTTCATTTTGGCGTTTTGTCAACATAAACTAAAGACCAAACTGTGAAATACGGATACGTAGAATTCTTCAATTTCGACTGTTTAGTAAAAACTAAATACACTATATTGAACTCGCTACGCGTAGGGAACCTCAGGTGTAAAATTGGAGTATATTTCGGGTCTAATGGAACCAGATGTTTCCAAAGAACTAGCCAGGTTGGTCTTGCTGGAACTGTTGTCGCGGTAAGACGTGTTTATCAACACGAGCGCTCGAGCAGCGGTTAGAACGGTTCGCGTTGTACATATTGTAGTGTAATAGACTAACGTACCGCGAGTGAGTAATTGAAAATCTCCAAAAAGAGATACAGATTTCTGTATCTAGATAGGGGTAAGGACCCCTATCAAAGATGAGTGTTTCTGGTAACAGGGGCACTCAGTCACAAAGTACTCAAGAAATGCAGCGGCCAACGGTCAACAACCAAAAAGTCTCCTACGCTAAGATCGCACAGCAAACGGTTTATCCAAAAAGAGAACAAGCAATCGTTACTGATTCAGTAGAAGGTATTACAATTAAAGAATACGCAGTTGCTATCGCTCAAATAATCGGACCACATAACATATTATACATATCCAGAATATCCCACGGTAGAGTATGTTTATATTTAAGCTCTCAAGAAATAGCAGACAAACTGACAGAAACTCATAAACATATTAATATAAAGGCTCATACACTGGAAATAAGGCCGCTAATATCTAAAACAAAACGGATCATAATCTCAAACGTGCACCCCGTAATTCCCAATAATGTGATCGAAAATAAACTATCTGAATTTAGCATTATTCCGAAATCACAAATTTCATGCATAAGAGCGGGATGGAATGATGCTGGCTTTACACACATACTCAGTTTCAGAAGGCAAATGTATGTGGACCAAGAGGACGTATGTAAACTACCTGAGTCAATACAAATAGAGCACGAAAAAACCGTTTATTGGATTTACATCTCTGCGGAAAAACTTACTTGTTTCCTGTGTAAAGAGGAAGGGCACCTGGCCAAATACTGCAAAAATGTTGAAGTTAATACGCCAACTGTCACACCCACGTACTCGCAAACGGCAAACATACAAATACCAAGATCAAAAACAGAAAATCCTCAAACCAAAGCCACTGAGCAATTAGAAAACCCGCCTTCGAAGGAAGAGACTGAAGTCAATCAAGGAAAAACCCCAGAAATAAACATCTTTAAACGTCCTTTAACTATTTCTACACACACCGAAGAAATCACGGACTCAGACAGCAGCGCCCCCGGGGAAGGGGATAAGAGAGAAAAAACGGAATCCCAAGGACCCATGAAGGAGAAAAGAAATAAAACACGACCAAAGAAGAAAAAAACCAAAACCAAAGCGCTGGAAGATACGGTAGATATAAAACAAAAATTAGAAAAGGCACGACACTATTTTGAACTCAATGACGTAACGCCTACGGTAGACTTCGACAACCTTGTTGAGTTTCTCACAGAAACATATGGCAACCCTAACACATTCTATATAGCATCAAAATACTCGCAGGATATATCCAAAATTACCGACATGCTAAAAAGAGCTTACGATCATGTAGAAGATAGAGCTTTGAAATGCCGCATCACAAGGATCATAAAAAAACTCCAAAACCCAATGGACTATACCAATGTTAGCGAAGAACTTTCATCATCAGAAGAATGAACTTTACTCCTCAATATACAACATCACAAGCACAAAATTCCTCCATGACACAACCAAGAAGTTCGTGCAATTATCTGAAAATTCTATATTGGAACGCCAGAAGCATCAACAGACACAAAGAAGAACTGATTCCTATCTTGAAAGATATCGACATCTTTGTATGTGTGGAGACATGGTTAAAAGAAGAACATAAAATAGAGTTTTCCGGATTCAATTGCTATCGTAAAGACAGAAGACACTCACGCGGTGGGGCATCTTAATCTTACTTCGAAAGAATCTATTTTTTACTGAAAGAGCAAACTTAATCATACCTGATGACAGCGTTGAAATAAGTAGTCTAAAAATAACTAACGTCCATCCTATTCTTAACTTAATAGTTTGTTACCGAATCCCTGGTTTCAATCTCTCCCAAGACAAATGGAACCAAATAGTCAGCAATACCGCACAGGTAAGCACAAATTGCCTATTTATGGGTGACTTTAACGCACATCACGTAGTATGGAATTGCATACAAAATGACTCAAACGGCGAAAAGCTACTCCAAGCTATCGACGACCATAACCTTTTCTTGCACAACACAAATACACTTTCTCATATCGATTTTTATAGAGCAAAAAAATCTAACTTAGATCTTATATTATCTTCAAATGCTTTAGCAGACAAAATAACAGTTGAAATAAATGACGAAACCTGGGGTTCGGATCACTTTCCAATTTTTGTTACAATGAGCGCTGAAAAAAATCTGTATCATAAAAAGTCATTTAGAATCTACTCACTTCGAACAGAATGGGAGGAAGTTTCAAAATTGCTAGAAAACGCGTACCCGGAGTTCTTATCTCATGCATATACTAATCTATCTGCATCGCTAAAATATAAAAAGTTCATCGAAATTATAACACAGGCTATAAAGACCAATACGCCAGTTAAAAAAACCGTAAACCCCATACAACATAGAAATCCAGTACCCTGGTGGGACTCGGAATGCGATCAATTAAAAAAACAAAGAAAAGATGCTTACAAAAAATGGGACCGTACATACCAAATGGAGGACCTTATAAAATATAAGAAAGCAGCAGCAGTAGTTAAAAAAGTATTTAAAAGAAAAAAGAAAGAAAGCTTTAGGGAATTCTCGGAAACAATCAATTTTCGGACGAACAGAACTTACACTTGGAACAAATGCAAAATATTTAAAAACAAATGGATTAACACTCAGACGGTGCGTAGTACCAATAATAATAAGCCAAATGAAAATCAAGTAAACGAAGCGCTTAATAAAATAAGCCCTCCATGGGTACCTACGGACCCATCATTTCTTCCCGATTGCACCGATAATGAATTTTTCGATGAACCATTCGATTTTGTAGAATTTAATATTGCCGCGGATGCTCGGAAAAAGAAATCTGCCCCAGGAAGAGATGGAATAGATTACCTCATCCTGCAAAAACTCCCGATAAAATATAAATTGATACTACTAGACATATTTAATGAAATCTATAGAGAAAAAGAATACCCCGCTGAGTGGAAACAATCGTACGTTCATCTTATTAAAAAGTCAGATGGCAAAAGCCTTCGTCCCATCACACTAACATCATGTACTTGCAAACTCTTTGAAAGCCTTTTAAAAAATCGTCTACAGTGGTGGTGCGAAAATCATAATTTAATACCGAAAAGCCAAACTGGTTTCCGCAGAGGACAGTCGTGTGTAGACAATTTGTGTAATTTGACCACGTCCATAGAAGAGGGGCTGCAAATTAAAAAAGATACTCTAGCAGCATTTTTAGACGTACAGGGTGCCTTTGATAACGTTATTTGTGAAATTCTGCTAACAAAATTGGCTTCGATCGGTTGCTCGAAGAGAGTCATTGTATTTATCAAATTTCTTTTGTACGAAAGAATTATCACTTGTGAATCTCTGGGTGAAGTGTATAGGCTGGGATACAAAGGTGTGCCCCAAGGAGGTGTGATTAGCCCGCTATTGTACATTCTTTACGCTTCACACATTATAACAAACCTTCCAAAAAATCTAACGATATTACAGTTCGCGGACGATATTGTCATATACGCGAAAATAGTTCCGCTAAACCGTTGCAAGAACCTAATTGAAAAGTCCATAGGTATAATCAAAGACAACCTCAGATCCTTAGGCCTCGAACTCAGCGCTCAGAAAACAGTATTTATTCATTTTAATCGGAATAAACACTACCCAGATGCAACAGAGATCAAAATTGATGATGTTGTAATTAAATCCAGTTACTCTACAAAATTCCTAGGTATCATTTTTGACTACCAACTGACGTTTACAGATCACATTAATTACGTACAAAAGAAATGCACTAAAGCTCTTAATATAATAAAATTTCTATGTGGGACGTGGTGGGGCTCAGACCCGGAAACACTTATTATATTGTACAAAAGTTTCATACGATCACACATGGACTATGGCTTATTTATCTATTTCCCAACACGTAAAAATAACTATCTGAAATTAGAAAAAATACAACTGGCAGCCATACGAATATCTCTTGGATATAGGTGCAGCACCCCAACGAACATTATTTTGGCCGAATCTAAGCTTCAATCAATTCAAGACCGAGCACGATTTTTATGTAATGTTTTTCTAACGAAAGCTCTATCAAACTCCAACTTAATAACTTATCAAAATATTCATCAGTTCTATAAAATAACTAGGAAAAGAAAACGCAAGAGGAAAAGACTCATCCAACAATGCATAGAGAACACTCTGGATAAAACAAAAAACGAATTGCGAATAAGTAGCCACTTTGAAATGTACAATATCGATTATAACATACTAGTCCACCATATCCCAACTAATATTGACATAGGTAAAACATTAAAAGAGGTTGAAAATCCAAATTTAATATTAAACGAATACTCAGACAAAAACCAGGATATTAATATATATACTGATGCAAGTAAAATAGCTGGAGCTAAGTCGGTTGGGTGTGCTTGTATATGCAAAGAACTAGGTACCTTAATGCAAGAAAGCCTTCCTATAACTGCCTCAATTTTTACAGCAGAATGTTTTGCATTAAACGAAGCCCTTAATATTATTATAAGTAAACCCCATTCCAATTACAACATTATAACAGACTCTTTAAGTGCTGTAACTTCGCTCAACAGTAATAAAACTGACACCAACGTTAATCCATACATTCTCAGTATCAAACGAAAACATCACGAAATAAAACAAAAAGCTAACATTGATATTAGATTCACATGGGTACCGTCGCACATAGGTGTTCTAGGTAACGAAGAAGTAGACGCCCTAGCCAAAAAGGCGACACTACTAGAACCGAATACCAATATACGTATACCGTTTACAGACTTTCGCGAACAATATAAGCTCAATGCCTACCTAGAGACCAAAAGACGCAATGAAGAGCAAGGCCTAATGAAAGGAAGAGAATATTTCGTACTATACAACACTAGTAAAAACAAACCTTGGTATAACAGCCTTAACCTGCCTAGAAGAATTATAACGACTATTAACCGATGCAGATCGAACCATTATAACCTCGCAGCTTCTCTAGGACGTATAGGAATCATAAATTACACAAATTGCGCCTGTGAATACGATATACAAGACCTCAATCACGTTACTTGGCAATGCCCAATATATGATTCCCACAGAGAAAACTTGATTAAAAAACTTAAGAAATGTAAACATTACCCACCGTACGATATTAAAACGTTTCTCGCCACTCTGGACATACAGGCGTTGCAAATAATAGGCGATTTCTTCCAAAAATGCGAACTTAACATTTAGATATAAATTATGTAACAAGCGTGCAAATCATGTAAAGCTGTATAAACCCTTTAGCGGTTTAAGTAAGCTTAAATAAATAAAAAAAAAAAAAAAAAAACTAGCCAGGTTAATCGGCCAGAGCGTCTCATTAGAGTCGCGGTTTATGATCGTATTGTCCCGCACTTCGACGACGGACAACAATGCTTACGGGTGGGAAGTCACCATTTACCTGTACCTGCCATCCGCTGACAGAGCAATACCTATACGGATTAACGAAAAGGCCGCTTTTTATTATATTTTCAAATTTTATTATATTTTGGACCTTCATATTGTGTTCTGTATTTTGCCTTTATGATGTGTCCTTAATTATCCCAAACGAAGCAGCCTCTGGGAGGTAACAGTTGTGAGCGAAGAGAAAATTCATTTATCGTTTATGGTCGGCAATTTGGTATTTTCAAAGACGGCTTCGACAACATCTGGTTGCCAGATATTCAAAGGATAATCAAAAACGTAACTTTGCCGTCTTTAAGAATTCACATATTATTCGCTGTGAACAAAAGCGTGACTTTTTATTAATCCGCGGGTGTCCGCGGGAACAGTAAACAGCTGGATATTTCCTAACGTATTGGAGATAAAAAAAATTATTTATATGCAATTGCATAGTTCGTGTGGGCAAATTTACTAGCGCAGATGAATTTTTTTTTCGATTATTATTTTAAGATATATTTCCCCAACATGCGATTTTTGCTCTTGCGGCCGTGAGGCACCTTTGATTATGTTAAAAACCCGACAGTCGCCTCGCACGCAAGGCACGTGAGGACTGGACCCTCCAGTGCCTCACCGAATTTGATGGCTCTCGACCTTCGAAAGGGTTGGAATACCATTAAAAAGTCAGAAATGTCCAGGATTTCCGAATTTCTCATCAGATTTTTGCGAAAACGACGCCAATCGATTCCTTATGTTTCACCGATGAAACTAACACCAAGAACGACATAATTCAGACCATAATGAAGGAGATTCCATGACAAATCGAATTATATCACTTGAAGCTGACTTGGTTAAAAATAGTTAGATTTACATGAAATTTGGTATGATTCTCTTCGGAAAAACATAAGGAATCCATCGGTGTCACTTCCATATCGATACGATAAAGAATAAAGAATTATTTTATTTCTGAAACACGTATGAATCCTCGGCCGACCTCGGAAAATCGGGGTCGACCCCCCGCAGTCGAGGGTGAAATATCCATTACAACGTATTAAGAAGTGATTTTCTTCATCGTATCGAGAGGGAAATGACGCCAATATATTCCTTATGTTTTTCCGAAGAGAATCATACCAAAGGGTATAGCCGGTTAAGATGGTCAAATGTGCCCCTGAACCGAATTCAAATCACGATGAGTCATTCGAAAGCTTATAAAAAAAGAATGATTTCTGTCAAGTTTCAACTTCGTATCTCGACCCGGGGGGTAGTAAAGGGTAAAAATAGAAAATCAGGTTTTTGCCGAATTTCTCCTATACCAGCGGATGAAAAATTTTGAAAAAATTCAGAGACATGTCTGTCATCGGTGCACATATTAGGGAATCGCGTCAGATTTTTAAATTGAAAAACCAAGCTGTGAAAAATAAAAAACGCCAAAAAATGCTGAAAAATGCCGGTTTTGTATCGAAGCAGTCTTGATACTATAATTATATTTTTACTGTAAGTCCGCATCGTTATTACTATTGTCTTGAATTTTTTTCAGATTTTTCAATTTGGTGCGCCGCAGTTAAAAAAATTAAAAACCGATTTTTTCGCCGTTTTTTCCGTGTCAGAGTAACTAATAGGTCGAACTTTCGTACATACTTTATGGAATAAGCCTTTTATGCAATCTTCAACGTCTTCACATGCAGCAAAACAGCGTAGAAATTAAACGAACTAAACATGCTGTGACATTACAGTCTAAAATGTCTATCATATTTTCAACGGCGTCAATGGCGCAGCGGTAAAGTGTCCTACTGTTGAATCGCTGCGAACTTTTTGGACGTAGGTTCAAGCCTCGGAATTTCTATGTCCCACAGGGTCATTTTTTTTCACATTAATTATGTATTTTTTCGATTTCTAGCTATATGACAATGATTGATATTTATATACAAATGTTTTAAAAACATATTAAAATTATTTCAATAGTTGAAAACTATTGTTAGGTATCATGCCAATTATAGCATTGTTTAACTTTTGAATTTTGGAAACCAGAATGAGTTGTATGATCTATAAGAAGAGGCGAAATAATTACAAAACAACACACAATTGTTGCTGTAATCCATCCACAATTGTTAAAGGTAAGAGATTGGAAAATCAATTTCATATAATATTAATTTAGTGCAGGGAATGTTACAACAATACTGTAATTGACGGGATACTTGATCAGAGAAACGGTGGCATCAAAATCTTCTCAAGTTATGTTTATGTATATTTCAATTATTAAAATATTTTTAATGTTTTTAAAACATTTGTATATAAATATCGATCATTGTCATATAGCTAGAAATCGAAAAAAATACATAATTAATGTGAAAAAAAAATGACCCTGTGGGACATAGAAATTCCGAGGCTTGAACCTACGTCCAAAAAGTTCGCAGCGATTCAACAGTAGGACACTTTACCGCTGCGCCATTGACGCCGTTGAAAATATGATAGACATTTTAGACTGTAATGTCACAGCATGTTTAGTTCGTTTAATTTCTACGCTGTTTTGCTGCATGTGAAGACGTTGAAGATTGCATAAAAGGCTTATTCCATAAAGTATGTACGAAAGTTCGACCTATTAGTTACTCTGACACGGAAAAAACGGCGAAAAAATCGGTTTTTAATTTTTTTAACTGCGGCGCACCAAATTGAAAAATCTGAAAAAAATTCAAGACAATAGTAATAACGATGCGGACTTACAGTAAAAATATAATTATAGTATCAAGACTGCTTCGATACAAAACCGGCATTTTTCAGCATTTTTTGGCGTTTTTTATTTTTCACAGCTTGGTTTTTCAATTTAAAAATCTGACGCGATTCCCTAATATGTGCACCGATGACAGACATGTCTCTGAATTTTTTCAAAATTTTTCATCCGCTGGTATAGGAGAAATTCGGCAAAAACCTGATTTTCTATTTTTACCCTTTACTACCCCCCGGGTCGAGATACGAAGTTGAAACTTGACAGAAATCATTCTTTTTTTATAAGCTTTCGAATGACTCATCGTGATTTGAATTCGGTTCAGGGGCACATTTGACCATCTTAACCGGCTATACCCTTTCATGTAAATCGAACTACTTTTAACCAAGTCAGCTTCAAATGATATAATTCGATTTGTCATGGAATCTCCTTCATTATGGTTTGAATTACGTCGTTCTTGGTGTTAGTTTCATCGGCGAAACATAAGGAATTGATTGGCGTCGCTTTCGCAAAGATTTGATGAGAAATTGGGAAATCTTGGACATTTCTAACGTTTTGATGGTATTCCAACCCTTTCGAAGGTCGAGAACCATCAAATTCGGTAGAGGCACTGCGGAGGCTTGTCCTCGCTACGGGATACCAGGCCACATCCATTGTCGGGCGTAGCTCCAGAATCACCCTGTATTACTATGGAGAGGTCGAAAGTTGGCGCCCGCGAGGTATGCGGTCCGATTAGGTCATAATATAATTTACTCCCTATGGTATACCTTCTCACGCACGGAATACGTCAACGCGTGCTTTGTTTTAATATTCGAGCGAACAGGAGGAACCTTCTCCCTCTTGACGAAATCGAGGGGGAAATTCCCACATCTGGTTGCCAGAAATTAACCAGGCTGATCAGCCAGAGTGTCTTGCCTGAGTCGCGGTTAATAGCCGTACCGTCCCGCGAGTCGGTGGTTCACAACGGTAGATACCTGCTACCCACCGATAGAGCAATATACGGATTAGCTCAGACTGAAGAATCCCTAAAAGTCTTAAAGACGGCACCATGATCTTGATTGCCCTTTAGAATGCTGGCAGCCAGATGTTGTCGAAGCCGTCTTCGAAAATACCAAATTGCCGGGCATAAACGATAAATGAATTTTCTCTTCGCTCACAACTGTTATCTCCCAGAGACTGCTTCGTTTGGGATAATAAAGGTCCAAAATATAATAAAATTTGAAAATACAATAAAAAGCGGCCTTTTCGTTAATCCGTATGTCAGCGGGTGGTAGGTACACATGACGACTTCGCAACCGTACGCACCGTTGTCGACCGTCCAAGTGCGGGGCAATCAGATCATACACCGTGAATCTGATGAGTTTACATTCGGCCGGAAATATAATAAAATTTGACATCCTTTACGATAATGTATACCAGATTTCACTGTACAGTGAAATACCGAGCAGCGGCACCAATTCGTGTAAACAGATGAGGACCGTATCATCCGAAAAGAGGCCGAAGTCCTTATCTCTACACATTTCTGTTGATATCAATTTTACAACTATGCTGCTGCGCGAAGGTGGCATCATGTCTTGCATAGGAACACAGGACCAAACGGGGTAATCCTCTGGCTACGCGTGGCCAGCCTGTGTCGGCTTCCCTTCGAATTGAAGAAGGATACCTTATGGCTTGATTATATACACGCGCTCGAATAGTAAAACAAAAACACGCGCGACATATCGGGTGCAAGAAAAGATGGGCCACAGGAATGTCATTATATTTGCACCAATCGGACCTGCATTCCTTGCAGACGCAAAGTTTTCAACTCTTCATAGTGACATATCCCCCCCTATGACCAACCATTCCTTGCATCCAAAACGTCGCGCGTACTTTTATTGGGATATTCGAGTGCGTGCATATACTCGAGAGATAAGTGATCTATCTCGAATTTGTAGGGACGATGACGCAGGCGGAACCAACCGCAGTCAGCGAACTACCTCTTTTCTTCCTGTGCCTGAACGCAAGTGGTACTGGTACTTCTTCAGAGTAATTTCGTTTCCTACCTCCTTGCCAGGGAAACATTCTTCGATCTAACATAAGAACATCTTGTTTTGCTCATCGTGCGGGCCACAAGATTAATTTTCGCCCCGGTCAGCGTTCGGAACATAGTTATAATTTATTTATACTGCAGCAGAGGGTGTAGCTTGTAGCAATTGAGGATTAAACCTAAAAACTGTTCTGCAGTTCTACAAGTTATTTGGCAAATGTTTTCTAATTACTTTATATCGTGTTGGGGACCAAATGTCTAGTGTTGTAAACCGGTAGTAAACCGTGGCCCGCTAACAGTCCCTTTTAGGGCATCAGGCTGATGACTACATCATGGGACTCACGCCCGGGGAAAACCAAGAAAATCGTGTTCTTATTGTATTACTGTATTTTTCCACCTCTATGCCTACGATTTGCGGAGGTGTGATTTCTCCCGACCAATAATATTTTGAGTGTCGCGCAAAACCTCCCCTCCAAGAGGGTATACACCCTGAAGGGAAAAATATTTAAACTGCGACTTGCAGCGACAGTTCGTCAGTACGGAAAACATATTTGTGCGTTTCACATCAGTGAAAAGTGCTCCAGAGTTTATCCCGTGTATTAGTGTGTGTCAGTGTGTCTGAAATGACCCCCAAGTTACCACCAGTACTGTTTTCGCATGCGGAGGATGAAACATTGATACACGCGGTATCAACTTATCCTGTGATTTACAATGCCAGTAGGAATGATCACAAAACCTGCGAAGGGAAGGACAATCTGTGGAAAGAAATATCCGCCACAGTGGAGAGAACAGGTAATGTATCCTTAAATTATATTTATTTGCATTAATCATCAACTAGGGCTAATAATGCAATCGAAGAGTAATTTTTTTATAATTAAAGTACCTACAGTCCGCGAAATTTTCATACGTCCACCTGAAATTTATTTCTAATAACAGATAAATTATAAGAGCTCTTTCACACGGGGATACATGTATGCGATACTTGTATCGCGAGCTGCATACGATTTCATTCTCATGGCGATACACGTAGTGATGGGCTCAAGACCGATCGAATCGAATCTAGGACACAATGTTGTGAATCGTTTCGAATCTCATTAGTCATGGTCGCCAAACAAATCGAATCGCTTCGAATCTGTACAGAAGTTTCAAATCGCTTCGACTGTTATTCAAAACAAAAATTTCTTGAAAGTCTTGATAGGTCTTGAAAGTCGTGACAGTTCGAGGTTCGGGAACCCGAGCTTCGGAACGAGTCGGAAATATGCGGGGGGGGATTCTCGTAATTAAAAAGTAACACTGGACATAACCCATGTTTTTCAACGTTCGCCGTTAAAAAGTATCGAGGCAATTTTGAGGTACATATAACTTACAGTGACAAAGTTTTTCCTTAATATACAAGGAAGTTTTTTACCAATTTTCATACTGATTAATAAATAATTGTAGAAGATATGACGATTGTCCAAAAATGTGTGTTAACGATGCATGACAACGATCTGAATGTTTCTCTAGTACCAAGGAACCTACAAAAAAATATTATTTAATTATTTCAGTTAGTGATTGTAAGAAAAGGTGGAAAAATATTAGGGACACCTATATGAGAAAGAAGAGGGAAGGGAAATGCGGCACAGGGTCGGCAGCCAAGACCAAAAAGGAATGGCCGCTGAAGAGCCTGTTGTTGTTTATGGACAAGGTCCCGTTTGAGAGGAGGCAAGTATTTTTTACACACACTATGAGTTTTGAAATACGATTAATTTCAAAATTTTCAAAAAATTATTTTATTTATTTTATTGTAGTACCCACAGTAATGTGGAAGACATTTCTCAAAACCCTGGAGAATACAACACCGCAAGTGAATATCCCGGAAGCCATAGGGAGTATCTCTCCTTCCACGAGCCGGTCAGGCATAGGAGACCCGGAAATACTGCCAGAGGAGGGGAACACCGAAGATGTCGCTCCATCAAAGAAACGGCCAAGTGGAGGAAATACAAGTGTAAAAAAACGGCAAAAAACAGATTCCACTCCCGTCATTAGTGCCTGGAAACAAAGGGCTCTGGAGCGCGAAAATCTGCTGTCTCATATTAATGAGTCCAGAGACGAGGATGGTGATCCCACCATGCTATTTTTTAAGAGTATGGGGGCTTTGGCGAAAACCTTCCCGCCGAATATACTTTGCAGTGCCAAGGCGTCCGTATTTAAAATAATGCACGACTTGGAAGCCGCACTGGCCCACGACACCTCTGCTTCTAGCAGTGGGACACAATTACCAAGTCCTCGCTAAGGAGTGATCACCGTGGGGTTTTAGTCGGTAAAAATCCGACACTACCTCGATCTCCCACCCCAGGAGGCCGAGGTGTCTATGAAGATTTCCCCACGCTAAAAAAAAAAAAAAAAAAAAAAAAAAAAAAAAAAAAAAAAAAAAAAAAAAAAAAAAAAAAAAAGCGTGCCTGTGAAAACTGGTAGTCGGGTTGTAATTAATCTCGTTTAAATCAATTTTTAAACTGCAATTTTCTACGAGATATGCAACTTCAAACTCAATAGCATTAGAAAATCGATTTTTTTTAAAAAAACTGAAAATTATTTTACGATTTATTGTCGATGTAACAAGATAATCTGTCAATGTTAGTATTATTTAATATGCTCGAAATTCATATTTATATTAATTGCATTACTTTTGAAATATTTGTACAACTATGGTAGATAAAAATAACAAGACCTATATATGTTTTTCTTTCCTTGAGCGAATAATAGTCGTATATAAAGCGAGATCAAATTTCGTTTTTTTGGACTTCATTACTACATATTCGAAGCGCAAACAAAGAAATGATTGTTTGAATTTTACGAATTTTTGCATTATATTTTGCATGTCATTATACCACTGTAGAAATTAGAGCTCCGCATGGGCGCTATCAGAACTCGTGGCAGAATCATCTGAAATAAAAAACTAAAAATATTCTTAAAATATTTGTGAATGGTTATTGCCGTACGCACAAGGAGTAATTTTGGATCACCCATTCTTCTTTTATGAATAGATGTATGCGTGGAAGAACATGCTTCTTTGCAACATTGTTTTTAAACATGTGCTAAAAATCGTCGGATTGTTTGTTTGCAATGAAGACGGGTAAGGCGATAACCTTTTAAGGCGATATTTTAAGAATATTTTTAGTTTTTTTATTTCAGACGATTTTGTCACGAGTCGATGGCGCCCATGAAGAGCTCTAATTTCTACAGTGGTACAATGAATGCTGTATATCTAATGCAAAAATTAATAAAGTTCAAACAATATTTTTTTCGTCTGTTATCAGTTATCGTCATTTGTTTCTCGGGAGGGGGGTTGAATCTGGAGGTTGTGCACGTTTTCGCTCCTGCCAAGCTCTCTCAGTTGATGTTTTCGGCATGATAAACACTAATTGTATTAAAAATAATACACAAACATAATAACATGCACGAAGTATTATTTAAACACAAATGTGAGTACGTTATTATGTTATAACGAATAAATGAGGAACGCAGCAAATTCACTGACGAATTCAAGGAGTGGGTGCAGCGCAGCACTGTCAGGGAAATCCCTATCGTAGTGGAGGGGGAACACCTACATTGGCGTCGATGGTTTGTGACTTTATTGCCTTTGGGTTAGGACCTCTCCCAACCTTTGCTAAAACGACACTCGTTATTGCGACTTCGAGGTGAAAACATCGCGAGAGAACAAATTCGTAGTGTGGTGATAATTTCATTGTGCCGTGGAATGAGTTGGAAGTTGTTGCTTGCCCTGGTGCTGCAAGAAGAAGAAGACGATGACGCGCTTCTGGTGGATCATTTTGAAGGAAGGACAAGGAAGAGGAAAAGGAAGGAAGTGAAGGCCATGTACAAGGCTCGCCATACCGAGGGCTATTCAAGCATCCTAATAGCCAATCATCTATTGGAAGATGACCAAGCCTTCAGACAATTTTTTAGGCTAAGCAAGGAGCAGGTGGATTTTGTTTTAAATATGGTTGGAAAAGATTTAACGAAACAACCGTGTAGGAGAGTGAAATCTCCAATTTCCCCCCCAGGAAAAGTTGCTCCTCACATTAAGGTAAGTTAATTTTTCCAAGACGTATTTTATTTTTTCGTAACGTAATTTTATTATAGTACCAGTTTTATATTTTGACTGTAGTTAATACAAAGTATCTAAGGTCTGGGTTAGGGTACTAGCTAAGGTCTCATAATAATCACGTTCCGCAGAGTGATTTTCACGTCCATATGTTGTACGCTCTCGCTCCACATTTGGTGGGTTCCCGGGGACATCACAGTCATAGATCGTTAATCAATTGAAGCAAAGAAGCGTTTGCTTTCAAAATGAATTACGGCGGAAATTTTTTAACCGTCATCGCCATACTTATAAAAAAGATCGAAGCAGAGTCGCAATCCATTGATTTGCTGATTGATACTGCCCATTAGTTTTTTTCTTTCGATAGCTCTTGTTTCCAAAACATCCAGTCCAGTGCTGGAATCATTTCTGTGCGTTTTTGACACTGAACTGGAGGTATTGCTTGATCTTCTTCCCCTTGAAATAGGAATATTCATCTCTGACTGTGTTTTTATAACACCTTCATACCTTGCAGGAGTTTTTAGAATATCCATCAATGTTTGTGGAATGTCGGTATCCGTACTGCTTCTAATCTGTTGAACCTTTTCGTTTCCTTCTATATTACAGCGGGTACTATGATAAAATATATCAATTAAATTTTTTAAATTTATTATACTTTATAACTCATAGTGTGTTCAAAACAAACTTGCCTCCTTTTTGCAGGTTCCTTGCTACTGGGGAAACATTCCAATCCCTGTCATTTGCATTCCGAATTTCGCCAGGGTATATCGGCAGAATTATAAAAGATGCTCTTAAACATCTATGCCGCAGATTAGTACCAACATTTCTGCCGCAGCCCAGTGGATCAAATTTCAAAAAAATTGCTCAGCAATTCTCTGCCAAATGGAATTTTCCAAATTGCATCGGAGCAATCGATGGGAAGCACATTAGGGTAGTGTGTCCCAAAAATAGCGGATCGCTGTTTTTCAATTACAAGAATTATTTCTCGATCGTGTTATTAGCATTAGTCGATGCCGACTATAAATTTATTGCAATTGACGTCGGCTCCTATGGAAAAGAAGGGGACAGTGGGATACTCGAAAAATCGGTGATGGGTCGACAGATTCGGACGGGAACATTCAATTTTCCCACGGAGAAGGCACTGCCAGGATCTGGTATAGTGTTGCCGCACGTCATCGTGGGTGACGAAGCCTTCAGACTCACGAAGCACATGATGAAGCCGTATCCCAAGAATCAAGCTGCGGAAGATGAGACCAAAAAAATTTTCAATTATCGTTTGTGCAGAGCACGAAGGGTCTCGGAGAATGCGTTCGGACTGTTGTCGCAGTGTTTCCGGATATTCTATTCCCCCATCGCGGTATTGCCAGACACGACGGATTCCATCGTCACAGTAACGTGCTGCCTGCACAATTTGTTGCGTGACGAATATATCCAAAATAATAGTGAAAATCACCGAAATTCAGAAGCAGAATTGCCAACGGGCAATATGATGCCGTTGGGTAGACCAGGAGGCTTTGGAAATATAGAAGGCTTCGAAGTACGGACCAAATTTCGACAATACTTCAACGCACCAGAAGGGTCTGTAGCGTGGCAGCAAAACTGTCTGTAAAGTGGCGTAAGAATATAATCCCACAGCTGTAAGCTGTATTTAGAGAACGTTTAGCAGCAACCTTAAGGTAATTTTTCATTTTTAAATTAATATTACATACCCATCGTTTGTGTGTCATTGTGTAAATGAATTCATTTAATTGTTTATACAGGGTTTTCCAAAAATGCCAGAGTCCCTTAAGAGGTGTGACTCGTGGGATGATTTGGAACAACTTTTCCCGTAGCGAAAATGTTCTCCGAGGCTTTGTTAACGAGCTATTAAGACCTAACCCCCAACCAATCAGAGTGCGAGTCTGCCAGCCGATCTGCCGCGGTAGTGGCCTACGTGCTGGGCGTGTACTACGAACAAGGAAGTCTGTCTGCATCGAAGGAAATTGTGAAAAGTAGCAAATGAAAAAGATGTAGCAATTGCAGCTTGAACACCCGTGTCACTGAATCACTGTACCGAGCATAGTCATTGACGCACACGCGTAGTGCACAGCTAATCCCAAGTATATGACCTAGCCCAAGCGTAACAGGTATATTAACGTCACAACCAAATTCTATATTGAAAAGTAATATTGGAATTTGCATTCGTAATTATTCAATTGCTAAGTTACTATTCGTTTTTATGGTTACTTAGTTTTTCCTTAACAATGTTTTAGATTTTTGGCGGCTGGAATGTCTTCTCGAGCATCGGACACTACATAATTTTGTGCTTTGTGAAGATAACAGCAACAACAATGGCATATATGCGGAAAATATTTCATCATGAAATAGTGTGCAGCTGAGTTTTGAGTCGCTGGTTTCGAGACAGTTTTGTTGCCACGCTACAGCCCCTTCTGGTGCGTTGAAGTATTGTCGAAATTTGGTCCGTCCGTCAAAGCCTTCTATATTTCCAAAGCCTCCTGGTCTACCCAACGGCATCATACTGCCCGTTGGCAATTCTGATTCTGAATTTCGGTGATTTTCACTATTATTTTGGATATATTCGTCACGCAACAAATTGTGCAGGCAGCACGTTACTGTGACGATGGAATCCGTCGTGTCCGGCAATACCGCGATGGGGGAATAGAATATCCGGAAACACTGCGACAACAGTCCGAACGCATTCTCCGAGACCCTTCGTGCTCTGCACAAACGATAATTGAAAAATATTTTGGGCTCATCTTCCGCAGCTTGATTCTTGGGATACGGCTTCATCATGTGCTTCGTGAGTCGGAAGGCTTCGTCACCCACGATGACGTGCGGCAACACTATACCAGATCCTGGCAGTGCCTTCTCCGTGGGAAAATTGAATGTTCCCGTCCGAATCTGTCGACCCATCACCGATTTTTCGAGTATCCCACTGTCCCCTTCTTTTCCATAGGAGCCGACGTCAATTGCAATAAATTTATAGTCGGCATCGACTAATGTTAATAGCACGATCGAGAAATAATTCTTGTAATTGAAAAACAGCGATCTGCTATTTTTGGGACACACTACCCTAATGTGCTTCCCATCGATTGCTCCGATGCAATTTGGAAAATTCCATTTGGCAGAGAATTGCTGAGCAATTTTTCTGGAATTTGATCCACTGGGCTGCGGCAGAAATGTTGGTACTAATCTTCGGCATAGATGTTTAAGAGCATCTTTTACAATTCTGCCGATGTACCCTGGCGAAATTCGGAATGCAAATGACAGGGATTGGAATGTTTCCCCAGTAGCAAGGAACCTGCAAAAAATATAGCCAACCGCAGCGGGTATGTTACCGTCACAACAAAATTCTATATTGAAAAGTAATTTTCAAATATCCATTTGTAATTATTCAATTGCTAAGTTACTTTTCGTTTTTTTTAAATTAAGTTTTCCATATTTAAAATAATGTTTTAGATTTTCGGCCACTGGAATGTCGTTTCGAGCATTGGACACTACACTACATACCTAATTTTGTGCTTTGTGAAGATAGCGGTCCCGAATAGCTGAAATGAAAAATCTCCGAAAAATTCCCTGTATCTAATGAAAATTTTGTACAAAAATCGAAAATAATACGATGACATGGTTGAAACAATAATTTATTCCATAAATGCAGTAAAGTTGACGAAATGTATGCAGTTATTTATTTATATCTACGTTTCTATCTTTAAAAAAGAATGTATTTCACTTTTGGTAACTCACAAATACTGTACATATAATAAATTGACACAGAAAAAAATATATTTCTAACGTTACAGTCACACTGAGTAAATGTAACCCACAGACTACCTTTCCAATAAGTTTACTCTCCTGCTTCTGGAATACTAGTGATTCTCGGGGGGGATTTGTAGCAAAGGTATCAGACTTTTTTCCCCGAAAGCCCTAACTCCCCATACTTTACCGTCCAGAAATGTCAGGTGTTTTCCGGGCGAACTGGATTAGCGTAACCCACTGTGGTCTCCGAGGGTTAATGAATTACTAATAAAAGATGATTTTTATCGCAAATGACTGATCATTAATTTAAACAAAACGATATTCGGCTACTTCCCTTACTATTCGACTTTTCCTTATAACTTGAAAACTGAATGTTTCCCCAACGTGCGACTTAAAACACTAATAAAGTACCAAAAAAACAGTTTTCAATTTTTTATCACGATTGAGTTAAAAAATAGAAAACACAAATTAATAGATGTAAAAAATATTAAATTATACATCACTAGAAAGGAATAGGTTTATCCTATTTTTTGCCACAAATTTCATTCCGATATCTGAAAAGAAACACCCAAATGTCATTGCCTTCTTCAATCTGGCAGATAAACAGAGCACGATGTACATATAAAAAAAAGGCTAGTCTTTCACTGTCTTCGACGGTCCTCGAGACCTCATACGACAATAGACCCTTTTTTCAAGTGCTCGAAAAGGTCCTGTGCGGCGCGTCGTTGCACTGGTGGGGCCATGGCGTTGACGCTTAGGTATAGGAAATACCATTTCCGACGACGCCAGTCGCAGTCGCTTGGCGGCTGTAGCCGCTCATTGGAACGGCCAGCTTTAGGCTGCCGCAAAAGCCACTATATTGGCACGGTTCTACCCCCTCGACACTATGGAACCTATTGACTACTCATACATAAAAATTTTTGGAAAAAAAGGACCCCTATTTTTACGAAAAAATAGCGGCAGCCTAAAGGTTAAGAAAGGAGGAAAAGTATATGCATTCTTTGTAGATCTAAGTACGGCTTTTGATAGTGTAGATAGAGAGGTTTTATGGGAGATGATGAAAAAGAGCGGTATCAGACCGAATTTAATAGAAAGAATTGAAGAGACCTACAAGGAAGTGAAGAATGTCGTAAGAGTAGGAAATGAGGTTACAGGAGAGTTTTGGACAAAGATCGGAGTTAAGCAGGGATGCACTTTGAGTCCTACGCTCTTCTCAGTCTACATTAATGATCTGGAAGAAGAACTGTCTAGAGGAAAATTGGGAGGAATAAAAATAGGAAATGACAAGTTGTGGTCCTTAGCGTATGCAGACGATTTGGTACTATTGGCAGAAAACAGGGAAGACATGAAGGACATGATGAGAAGATTGAAAAGATTTTTAGAGAAGAGGAAATTAAAACTGAATGTGGAAAAGTCCAGAATGATGGTATTTGGAAAAGGAAGAGAAAAAAGGATCCAAAAGCAATGGAAATGGGCAAAAGAAGAGATACAGAAAGTGAAGGAGTTTACATATTTAGGCTTCAAGTTCCAAAGGAATGGGGATGTAAAGGAGCACATAAAAGAAAGGGTAAGGAAAGTGAACATATTGGTGAGAGAGGTTTGGGGCATAGGAGAAAGATTATTTAAAGACGATTTCAGAACCAGAATGTACTTGTTCGATCATTTAGTGCTAGGAAGTGTTTTATATGGAGCGGAGATTTTCGGGTGGATGGAGAGAGAAGAGATAGAAAGGGTACAAAGGAAATATATTAGATGGTGTCTGGATCTGGAAAGAAGCACACCAGGGTATATCATTTTGGAAGAAACTAAGCGAGACAAAATAAGAATAAAGGCTGGGAAAAGAGCAATGAAATTCGAGGAGGGAGGTTTAAACGCGGAAGGTCGGAGATGGGTAAAGGAATGCATAAAGGAAAAAAAAGAGGGGAGAGGGGGGACCAGAAGCGTGTCGGAAAGGAATGGGTACCTGAAGAGGAATGGTTATAGCCAAGAAGGGATTACACAATTAGAGCAGGAGGGTAGGGAAATGCATGCAATACTCGAAGAGAGAGATAGGGAAGTACAGGCACAAGTGCAAGTTAATAGTATTAGAGAGTCCAGGTACAATAAGTATTATAAGTCAATTAGATGAAATAAGTATGCCGGAGTATTTAAGGAAAAGAGGGGAAGGGAATAGTCAGAAACTGATAGCCAGGGCGAGGTGTGGGAATCTCGACGCAAATAACAGGTATTGGATGAAGGAAGAAGAGAGAAGATGCGGACTGTGCGAGAGAGGACCGAGGACTTTGAAGCATCTAATTGAAGACTGCACGGAAACAGAGAGACTAGAATACAGTATAGAAAGGGTTTTAGAGGGGACAGTAAATGGGAGCATAGTAGAATGGATAAGAGAGATAGAAAAGAAGTTTAAAAGAAAGGAAAGATGAGTTAGATTGTAGTTCGTAAGATAGAAGGAATGTCAGAGTAGATGAATGAATGGTAAATTGTAAAACCAAGTTCCTTTTCAAGGCCGTTGAGGCTGAAAATAAATCTTTTTTTTCCTTTTAATTTTATACTAATGTTCTATTTGTTTTCAGCGCTAACACAATACGGAATATGGTGATTCTACAGAAAAAAGAAGTCGAAAATATAGGAAATCTTCTGACATCAGACCTAATAGGTATCACTAGTTACGGGACGTATTGTATATGAATTTATAAATGTAAATATTGAATGTTCTTCCTCGAATTTATATGCGCTCCTTATATTATTCTGTAACAATTGTAAAGAATAAATAAATATTTTTGGAAATAAGTAGAATTAATTATTTAATCCACTGCACAATCTGCTGGCAGGTTATATAGGGGTACGGATACACCTACAGCAATAACGCTACATTTGTGTTACTGTGTAGGGACGGCCAAGTGACGTCACGGGTAGGGAATTGTTTGAAAAGTCTGACCCTCAGATGGCGCTGTTGGCTGTGCCTAACAGACGGTAGAATCTGCTGTCCATCTGCAGCCGATCTGACATCAGGATCTGACATCAGAATCTGCACCTCAGAACGCAGCCAAATGCGGACACAGACGACTACGGTTCTGACGTCAGATTCTGCTCCCCAAATCTGGCTATCAGGGTATCTATATAAGCTTTACATAAAAACTCTAAATTAAAAATAGTTTGCTGGTATAAAAATATCTGTCAATTTAAATGCAATGCAATTTGTTATAACATATATTTTGTACATACATGGAACAAATTTTCAGAAACTTATGCGAAAGTAGATGCTTCTCTGTCGAACCTTCTCCGGCCAACTTACAAGTCTACGACTCTACATGAGAAATCTATTAAAAATTTTTGGTGACTTACCTTGTAAATTGAGATAATAATTCAGTAACCTATTTAGTGTAAAAACTCCTGACATATCAAATTTGGACAACTTACAGTATTTGACACTTGGCAGGTTATGATGGATTGACACTTGGTAGGTTACAATTCAAAAGTATATATGTATAGGTATGTACAATGACAGACGACGATCACTGCGGAATAATCCCGAGAGTCGACGAACGAAACATGCGTTAGTTTCTTTTTGGCTGAAGGTGTGCGTGTAACACGTATACGTATTATGTTGACGAAAGTCGACGAAAATTTGCTTGGAGAATCAGAAGAAAAATTTTACCGTTTCCGACTGATCCATGAGACGATATTACGATATCTCTGTCATGCGTGGACCGATTTTATTGAATTTGGTCTTATTCGAAAGCTTATATGCGGTTTATATAAGAAACATGACTTTTAATTTAGAAAATATTGCAGGTGTGATGAGATATTATTGAAATAAGTTTCAGGATAGGTTGGAATAGTATTGAGAATAATTAACGTACCTAATGATTTTCTTTATACGCTCCTGAAGCTAACTACGTCTTACTATTACGGCCCTGTTTACCGTGCGTGCCGCTGCGCGACAATCACGCGACGTCAGTTAGTTGGCAATACATTCCTCGCTCAGTATCACGTGTTTATATTTCTTACTTGCTAATAAAAACTTTTCTACTTTTTCTTTGTATATACTACATTCTGCTCATTAAATTGCCGGCCTGACGAGTGAAGATACACGGCAGCGACAGTCGACATACATGCAGGGTGTCGAACTTGGCGTTCATGTGCTTGGCGTCGAGACGCTACCGTGTCTCGTGCTTCAGCCATTTCAAGCATAGCATATACATATTGTCGTCCGGTTTCATTCGGACGTCTTTTACGTTTGTATACTTAATTGAGAGTGCACCGTTGCACTACTGTTCATACTTAAATTCCCGCTTCGATTTTCTCTTTCAAATTTCCCATGACACAACGCCTCTATCGGATGCAATAAACTGTTTAGCCGAACCGCGTAACATTCGCTTACCATAAGTAAACTATTGTAAACCATTCCATTCGGGAAGTTCACTCATATCTTCAACATCGCTCATCCATTTTTTAATGGGCACCTGATCATCGCCAGAGAAGCATAACAAATTCCCTTCCGCATCTTTAATCGTGAATGCGCGAGCCTGAACGTTTCTTTCGACTTGACATACTACAGGGTCATCAGTTTATATTGTAACCCGCGCGCGCGCGAACAGGCACAACTGTCAATACCGCCTCACGCACGCATTCTACTATTTTTTCTTTTAAAAAGAAGCATTCAGTCCCATCACAGGGCTATATGCGAGTTAGTTTATTGTCAAAAAATAACATCATCACAGATTAAATAGTATTATACACACATATTCATTTTACATAGATAATGAACACAGTAGATGTGTGTCTTATACTATTGTTACGTATGTGGAATGTTCCCATACGCCGCGCCGCTCTCAACCGTTTTTCGAGCTAGCGTCTGCAAATGGAAAACGCTCTAAAATCTTTTCCCTTATCACACATCAATAATGGGCGTCATGATCTCGACTAGCTGGATGGCAACTGTGGAAACGGGAGTGACACAACGACGACTCCTAAGGATTTCCATATATTGAGATTTCTAGTGAATGCCTACGCATTTTGGGACTATATAGGGTTTCAACCCTCTGCGGTTCAAAGCTACACAGTCATGTGCAGAGTCATGCCGTGTCACGCTCGTACAGAGGTGGTTATAGTCAGTGAGATCGGGCTCGAGTACCCTTTACAATCAACAGTTAACCTTATAGAATCCGCAAATTCGGTTTATACTCTATTTGGCATATTCAAATAGCCACTGTTACGCCCCGTATCGCCAGTGCGTCAACACCGTACAAACTATTGGTAATTCACACGCATATATTTAATTAATCGCGGCACTTACATCTGTACCATAATTGATTCTTCAATATACGAATAGTGTTCACGTGTAAATCGTGTAAATTCGTTAAACCCTTCTTTTACCCAGCGATCCGTATAATATTAGTAGCACATACCCACCGATACAACTTTACCGCTCGAGTTGTATGTATTAAATTTTAATTAAGAGTTACGAGGCATCATTAACATTTCCCGCGACTCTCTGATTTGGCATAAGGTTCGTTCGCACCTTTCACCTAAACAAGGAATCTCCTCCAATCCAGTCGTTCCCCGATTTCGCAACGGATTCGTCCACGAAAACTCAACTAGGGATTGCAAATTTACCGACTTTTACAATTACCGGTAATTCGGTAAAATTTTCAATCAAAACCAGTATACCGGTAATTAACCGATATTTTTTTAAGGTATTAACTGTCGTAAAATATAAGAGTAAATATTACAAAAAACTTTTTTCGAACTCTAATGGAGGATTATAAAAAATATATGCAAGTGAAACTATTCTGAACATAAAATATAAAATCATATAACACAGAATAGTTATATTTGTATAACTATTGACAATACTTATTCATATGGATCTTCGCCAGGAAAACAATGAAAAGAATCTTATCTTACATTCAGAATTAAATATTTCTTATTTAACAATTCTTTTTAACAAATAAGCACGGAAAAAATATAATTTGTCTAAACTTTGGTTTCCTGATTGCGACCTAATTATTGTACAAAATAATTCAGCTACTGATAAAACGCTCTCATATTCTACACTTTTTGGTCGGGTAGGCATTAAGAAATCATACACCATTTGTATATACTTTCTCCTTAATTTTTCTACTTGAAAATGTGTCCATTTTTTTGATGACTTGATTCAGATTCTTAGTTTTCTTTTGGAGCAGAGTTGGTTCTCCATGAGATACTTCAGTTTTTGGCCCTATTAGTTATTTAGTTTATTGTGCCCCTTGGGGATTACAATCTTTACAATTCCTGTCTTACCTATCTCGCTTACAACTACTTATTTCTAACCTTACAGTCTATTCGCCCGCTCGCTCGTTCGCCACCGCCGCACCCGCTTATCCCGCGCTCCCTTCCCTCCTTCTTCATCCGCGCTTCCGCACGCCGCCTCTCACTCCCATTCCTTACCCATTCATTCCTCCAAATCCTAGCCCTCTCCACTCCTCCATCCTCCTCATCCATTCTTCCCCCTCCCATCACTCCTTCCCTCCCCCCAACCCGTACACTCCTCCCAAACATGCTCCCATGTTTCCTCCCCCCACCTACATACCCTACATCTTCTTTTCTCCTCCTCCTCCCGGCTCCTCCCCCCTCATTTCCCCCAACCCCTCATCCTTTCCACCCCCTCTACTGTCGATCCTCTCCTCTTCCCACCCCCATGATCTGCCCTCTCCTCGCCCACCCCTTAATCTCCTCCCAACACCTCTTTGCCCACTCCCCTCCTTGCGCCTCCTCCAACTTCCTCTCATACTCCCACACCCTCATCCCCGCCCTTCCCTTTATCATCTCCCGTTGCAACTTCTCCCTAACCATATATCCCGGCGCACACCACTCCACCCCCAGTACCCATTTCAAATACCTGTCCTACAACCCCTCCACCCTCTCGCTACTTTTCCAACCCTATATTTCGACCCCATAACTTATCGTTGCCCAAACCAACCTGTCAAACAACCATATCCTTTTCCCCCAATCCTTTCCAAACCTCCTCTTACCAATCCCCCACACCTGCCCCACCACTGCCGCCGGTTTTCTCCCTTTCTCCCTCGCATGGGCCTCCTGCCCTCCATTCCCCATCAATGTATACCCAAGGTATTTGTACTCCGTCACCTCCCCCAGCTCCTTTCCCTTCCACCTCCATCCCACCTTTTTCCATCTACCCCCCCCCCCCCCTCCTGCACCTCATCACTTTCGACTTTTCCACATTCAACTTAACCCCTTCCCATCCATATACTTTTTCAACTTTCCCATCATCCCTTTCATCTCCTCCTCATCCTCCGCCTTCACCGAGATATTGTCCGCAAACGGTGGCAGCAGTCCTTTTCTCTCCACCTCCTCCCTCAGCCTCTCTGCCAGCACCGACGCATAAATCTTATATGCCGTCTGTGTCAAGGTTATCCACTTGTAATCCTCCACCTTTTTTCCACTCCCTTTCTTCACCACCGGTACAACCACTCCTTCCCTCCACTCTTCTACCCATCCTCCCCCCCACACACTCTTTTACATATATCCCAAAGCCATTCCTCCACCTCTTCCCCCCATAATTCCAAACCTCATTAGGTATGCCGCCCCCCCTCCTGCCTTACCCTCCTTCAAACTCTTTACCACCCTCCTCACCTCCTCCTTCCTTAATCCCTCCTCTTCATCCTCTCCCTTATTTCTCTCCCCTCCTTTTCTCACCCTCCACTCTACCCCTCCAAACAGCCCCTTAAAATATTCTTCCCATCCCTCCATTTTTATTCCTTCCTCCACCCTCCTCCTCTTTCTCCTTTCTCTATTCACCACTTTCCAAACCTGCTCTTCCGTCCTGATCCCCTCCACCTCTTTTTCCCCGTTCTCCACCTCCCTCCTCCTCTTCTCCTCACACATTACTCCCTTTTTCTCTCCCTATACTCTATGCCCTCTCCTCCCCCCTTTTCCATCTTCTCAGCTCTCTCCTTACCTTCCTTTTCTCCTGCCGACACTCTTCCCCCCCCCCCATTCCTGCCCTCTCACCTCCCTTCCCCCGTCTCTAGCGCCCCTATTATCCTATCCCTCAACTCCCTCCATTCCTCTTGTATTCCTCTTTTCTGTCCCTCCCTCTTCCCCAACCTCGTTACAAACTTTCCCCTCCGTTGTCCAATTCTCCCTCAGCCACCACACCGCCGGGTGATGATCCGACTCCACTCTCTCATCAATTTCCTCTCACCCACCTCCATCCTCTCCCTTGTGTCCTCATTCCCTACTATATAATCTATAACTGAGTTCCCCCTTCCTTCCGTGTATGTCCACTCTCCCTCCTCACCCTCCTCTACATTTCCGTTCAAAATTCTCCACCCCCTCTCCTCCAGAAATCTGCATAACCTCTTCCCCTCCCCATTCACCTCACTATCTTTGGATCTCCTGCTTTCTAATCTACTCCCCCCCCCCCCCAATTCGTTCTCCTTCCCTTCCTGTACTCGCGTTAAAGTCTCCCCCCTATCACGACCCTAACTCCCTCTTCTTTCCCCTCTACCCACTCCTCCAATTCTTTCAACTTCCTCTGTAGGTCTTTATTTATGTATATTTCTACCACCCCCATCAACACCTTTTCCATCATTATCCCCTCTTTCTCCCCTCCCTCCTCTTCTCCTGTTTCGAACTCCTTTCTTACCCACATTAACATTCCAACCATCGCCTTCCCTTTTTTTGTACATTCTCCAGTCCCTTCCAAAACTCCTCATCCTTATTCTTTACTCCCGCCACATTCCAAAAAGCCACCTTACAGTTTCCTACTCCCTCGTCCCCATTTCCTCTCTTAATCCCCGCCTCCCCTCGCTTCCCCTCCGTTTCCCTGTTCCTCCATCCATTTCTCCCCCACCTCATCCCATTTTCTCACCTTCCCATTCACCCACATATTTATATAATCTATCTGCACCACCTTTCCCCCTCTTCCTCTCCCTCTATCTTCCACTTTCCCCGCCTCTCCTCCTCCGTGAGGTCATCCTCAATCCTTTCCCTCCAACCCTTCATTTTCTTCCTCGCCTCCATCACCTTCCTCTTCTCCTTCCTTCCCGTAAATTTCACCAACACCATCCCGTACCCATCCCCTCTTGCTCTCCCTATCCTGGTCACTTCCTTTATTCCTCCCTCCCCAAGACCCATCCTACCCCAAAGCTTCTTCATCTCCTCCTCCACATCCCTTCCCTCTAGCCTTAGTTCCCTTATCACCACGTTCCTCCTTCTACCCTATCTCTCCCTTTTGTCCTGCTTCACCTCCATCTTTATCATCCTAAGCCTCCACTCCTCCACTTGCTCCTCATCCAGCACTCCCGTTCCCATTCCTTTCTTTTCCCAATTCCCCACCTTCTCCACCTCCTCCAACCTCTTCTCCCTTTCCTCCAGCTTCTCCACTTTTTTTCCAACCCCTCCCTCTTTGCTCTCTCCTCCTTCATCCACTCATCCCACTTCCTCCTATCCCTCTCTTTCTCTCTTCCCTGTCCTCCCTCAACCCCTCCTTCATTTCCCTCATCTCCTCTTTCATCTCACTTATCCCCCTCACCAAATCCCTTATCATCCCTTCTAACACCACCATCTCCCCCTCCTCCAGCTTCCTCTCCCCCAACTTGCCTCTTTCTGGCAATCTCGCCATTTTCCCGCTCCTTTTGAAGCCTCCCCCCCGTGGTCCTTTCCTCCTCCTCCCTCTCCCTCTTTTTTCCCCAATAACTCTCCAGACTCCCTATGCTACTCCCCACACTGCTCGTGTTGTCCTTCCTAACCCTTTCCTCGTTCTTTTCTCTCCCTTTAACCTTTTCCCTTCTTTCCCATCTTCCCGCCGAATTCTCTCCATTTGCTTCTCACTCCCGCCCCCCTCACGCCCTACCCCGCATTCCTTTCCGTTTATCATTCCCAAGCACCTCACTTTCCCCGTTCAAATTTCGCGCCTTCTATCACTTCGTCTATCATCGTCGCCACTTTCCTTACTAAATCCTTTTTGCCGCCACACTTCTCTCACCTTATCCACTTCACCTCCAAACCTTCCCTTATCCCTCCTACTTCCCCCCTACTCACATTCCCAGCCTTATTCTCAATAACCCATTCCCTCCTACTCCCCCCCCCCCCTCACCTTCCACACCCACACTCTCCACACTCTTTCACCACCTCACCAAACTTTCCTTCACCCGCTAACACCACTCACTTACACGCATCTGTCATCCAACGCGTCCGGAAACGGAAGTCCTGGCCCTATTAGTAATTGAAGTCTTTTTTCACTGATAACATAGTAGATGTCGACGGAATTAATAAACACATATATAAGCTATATTGCTATACGTAATTTAGCGAATTTCCGGTAAAAATTTGGCGAATTACTGGTAAAAATTTTAGGGTAGTTCTCGCGATTTATCGGGAAACCGGTTTTCTGGTATTGCAATCCCTAACCTCAACCTCCTGCGGCTCCTTGATTTCGCAACAGGGTCGTCCGTATCCAACAGCTCCCTGATTTCGCATCAGGTTCGTCGGTGAATAATCCAACCTCCTAGCAGCTCCTCGACTACGCGTCGAGTTCATCTGTGAATTTCATCCTAATTACGCATCGGGTTCGTTCACGAGGTTAGTACTTACTTTAACCCACCTTCCTACGGCTCCCTGATTACACAGTACAACAGCCATCTGGACTTGTAACATTCAATACCCGTTTCTTATAGGTTTTCGTGCCCTGGAAACGAATCCGCATCCCGTTTGTCGCCATCACCCTCAGTTTTTGAGAAAATCGATTTTGAAAAAAACTGCAAATTTTCAACTTGAACATTTTTGTGTCGAAACGGTAATAGTTATTCGATTGTTCGTTGCGTCAAATTATTCTATGAACCCTCAAGAATACAACGATATAAGTTATTATTGCATTATGAACATTTATATATGTTTAAACAACGATCAAAGAGAAAAGGACACCCGAAATGCACCCATTTTTCCAGATATCTTTCAATTTATTTCCAAAACTAAGGGTCTGAGACGAAATCTGACCATCCCACGCGATGCAGCAGACATTGTTCCTTCGGAAAGCGTCGACAGAAGTGATAAGTCTCGTTTCGTTTTCAATACAGAAGCGAAATAGTTTGGCAAAACGCGCGGTGCCGACAGTGGTAGTCACGCGCCTTAAGGGGGTAGACACGTCACGTGGTCTGGCCGATTCGGCAGGTCGGTATTACAGCAGGTTTTTTCTGCACTGAAATGGTATTACCCATAGATACGCGGCTGCCTGTGCACGCGAGAAGGAGCTGTTTGCTATTTCCATATGTTATTTTGAATGTGGAAAGAAATTCTCAGCTGTTGCGTTGTACTTTTTAAACAGAAAGTCTGCTGGTACTGCAAACGTAGAAAATTCATTGTACATTTACTTGAAATGGGCTTATGCTACAATATTCTACGTTGGCAGTAAGGAATTATAAGTGAAAAGGAAAAATAGATGAGGGCATGTCCCCAGAAAATGTAGTTTGTTAGGATAGACATTTTTTAATTAGCAAAACACTGAAACAGAACATGAAATACATCCTATGCAGAAAGCAGTTATGAACAAACATATATAAAATTGTGTTTGATGTTGAATCCAACGCGTGATTATTATGTGGTCCCTCCTCGAAGTGACAGAAAATATAACCTATGTATATGCTATAAGACAATAAATATTTAGCGGCTATTTCGTTGTATTACGCTACATTTGTGAACTTTTCATCATCCTTCCGAAACATTATTACTACGCCGCAACAGTATCTTTAGGAAATCGGGTATAGCATATAGGTTATATTCTCTGTCACTTGGAGGACCGGATTTTCTGTCCTCGAAGTGACAGAAAATATAACCTATATGCTAGACGCGATTTCCTAAAGATACTGTTGCGACGTAATAATAATGTTTCGGAAGGATGATAAAAAGTTCACAAATGTAGCGCAAAAGAACGAAATAGCCGCTCAACATTTATTGTCATATAGCGTACACATAGGTTATATTTTCTGTCACTTCGAGGAGGGGACCATAGACATATATCAGCGCTGGCCAGCGGTGGGGCCCCTCACGCGCCAGCTTCCCCTTCCAATCTTCGCTAGCGTCTTCGCGGTTAGGGGGGCTCGAGCGCTACGCACATCGTATTTAAGTATGTGTTAGCGTCGCGCGGTATCCCTGACAACGCGGACGAGAGTGGGAGAACCCCGAGCTTACGCGTAAGCGACCTTGACCAGCGCTGACATATATAGACGGCGGAGATCTGATTAGAAATTGCAAAACTTCAGATTCATCAGTGCTTAGTGCGCAACATTGTATGGCCCCGCTGGTTTCAAGCGTCGAAGCCGACGAAACTCAGCGAGACACATGTGTAAAATAACATATTTGCAGTTTTATAATTGAAGATGTAGTGAACGTTACAGGACTGTCTTTATATATGGCTCTCACAAACATAATCGCCTGACTTGTTTGACATGAAACCGGGCATACAAATGGTTGCGCATATCGCCGAAAGCATCAGAAAGAATATGTACAGTCTTCCAATGTTTCAATTGTTGAGAAGCCTTTGGGCTCAGTTTATCGGGAAAGACCTACCCACCCCACTGTTTTGCTTTCTCGTTGCGAGCGTGGACCTTCGGGTCCTAGTAGACCGCCCGTTGACAGCCGAGAACAATAAAACCGACGAGCTAGATAAAATACCCAGTACAGAAAAATAAAATGTTCGTGTTTTTGATAAGTATTGATGAAAGTATTACCGATGAATTTTTTAGGATTTCCCGATGAAAATTATATCAAACATGGAGCAATTCGATCAATTTTTATTCAACGTAGAGTGTGTTCTAATCATGTATTCATAAGAAAAAATAGACTGAATTGCTTCGTGTCTTGACTCACCAACAATCCATGAATGGTAACACTCTCATCAAGGTGTAATGAGAAATTTTGAACATTTCGTATTCAGTACTGGATGACTCAAGTCGCCGTCGACCGAGGGTGTACCGCTGGTGCGCTATTTCACTCGCACTCGGTTCACATCGTTCGGTCTCGTTGTCAAGCGGTTCGAGCGAGGGCCCTGATAGGGGTGAATTTATTTGGGAAACAAAAGTCGCGTCATTCATGACACCTACTCGCGAACAGATATACATATGTACGAGAAGAAACAAAGCAATTGCCCGATGACTTGAAGCAACATTTCAATAGGTAAATGTATGAAACTCTGGGATCAGGAATTCCGAACCCAGTGGGGCATATGTAAGAACTGGCGAAATTCAATAATAGTTCGTCGTCTAAATTTTACAAGTATTTATTTGACGTGAATATAAAGTTTGTTAGCAAAGTATTTCTCGATTTGAGTTCTGTAGAAGGCTGATTTTCCTTCGCCATGGAAAGTCCCCTCTTGTCCTTCTCGCTGGCAATCATGCGACTCGCTGAGTTTCGTGGGCTTCGGCGCTCGAAACCAGCGGGGCCATACAATGTTGCGCGCTAAGCAGTGACAAATCTGCAGTTCTGCATTTCTAATCAGATCTTTGCGAAAGTGACGTCAGTCGATTCCTCATGTTTTCTCGATCAAATTGGCCCCAAAAATGATATAATTCGGACCAAAATTAAGGATATTACGTGAAAAATTTGTTTGTAGAAGTGAAAGCCCGTTTTGTTAAAAATAGTCCGATTCAAATTATTTTCTGCCAATATAACCGGGAGAATGCCAAGAATCCAATGGTGTCACTTTCATATTGATACGATGAAAAATAAACAAATTCTGTTTCTTTATAATAGATGACACATCGCCGAGCACGGCGATCTCGCGCGGCTCGGGACACAAAGGTTCTCGTCGGTTATTCGAACTTCTAAGATCGTATTCAGATTTATTGGCCGATGAGTTTCGCAACTAGAGGTGTGCGGTTACCCGATTTTTCGGGCTCGGGACGGGCCGGCAACTTTCGGGCGGGATCGGGCGGGGTCCCGATACTTTCGTATTGCTCGAGATCCCGACAGTTTCGGGACCCCAAGACTCGATTCGGGCTACAAGCATAGCCGCCATGAGCGGACAATTTGATTTCAGGTCGGCTCGGCAAAACTCGGACGCGATCGGACGATATCGTTACCAGTAATAGATTAAAATTATTACCTGAGAACATAGAAAAATTATGTTTCTTACACGTTAATTTGAAATAATAAAATATTAGCCTCCTGTATATTGTTGTTATTATGAAACATCCAGGAAATATTCCTTTTTGTATGCTTATAGTTCGCACGTTTTCTATTTTAAATCTGAACCTATCCGGAAAAAGATAATACCCTATATATTCCCTTTACATAAAGTACTAAGTATGAAGTATATTTTATTCAGATTTTGAAATATTGTCGATATAAAAATAGTCTTCTTCCCAAGTTCTGAACATGGTGTTTATATAAGTACGTATATGGACGTATTCAGTATTCAGAGACTATTTGGTAGCAATGAAAATACATATATATGTAAATAAATAATAAGATACAAATTATGATTCAACAGGAGACAGAAAGGTAAAAACTTATCACTCTGGTATCGATATAAATGATATACATAATTCTTTCCGTCTCGGTCCGCTCGTAATAGCTGGCTTTCGAGCCGATCACGTCCGAGTTTTGCCAAGCCGACCTGAAATCAAATTGCCCGCTCATGGCGGTCATGCTTGTAGCCCGAATCGAGTCTCGGGATCCCGAAACCGTCGTCCCGAAAGTATCGGGACCCCGCCCGATCCCGCCCGAAATTTTCCGACCCGTCCCGAGGGCCGAGAATCCGAGCCGCGGGACGATCCGCACACTCCTATTCGTAACGCGTATTCTCTCGTCATCGCAGAACACGAGTGAGCCAGAAGTGGTGGGGATAGCGCCAAGCTTCTGCCATGTATAGGCCAAACCGAGCTGCAGCGTAGAAATACACGCATCAGAATAGGTGTGCCTTAGGCCTTAGCTCCGAAAAAATTCAGGAGCTATATTGGTCAGAACATTGATTCTTTCTCGATAGCTTCATCTCGTATTGGTCTACGCATTACTTCGTGACGCACACAACTACATATGTACTACGCTGACAATAAGAATAAATAACAGCCACACGGCTACGTTCAGACAGGGCCGAGCAGCATTCCCGTTACCCCACCATACCCTTCGGTGGCTAGGGAACTCCAACTGACAAATCCACGATCGTCAGATGGTGATGGCTGATTTCTCCTCGATCGCTGTTCGCGAAAACGAATCGACCGGCCAATATATTTGAATACGACCTTAGGATAAAGATATAATGAAAGATGAAAAATTATTCGAAGCCAAAGATGAAAGGCCTTCGAATAAACAAACGAAACTAATAAATACCCGAAGCTGAATAGAATTTTAGATTGAGGGTACACACACCCTTCCCCCAAACATCGTGTCGATCGGCCAGTGGGGCCATTCGGAAGTATATTCTTTTAATTAAATAATGCCCAACTCTGCATAGGAGCGTAAAGAATAACAACAAAAATCAAGGAGTCAAGTGTTGACCGATTTGGAGACTTTTCCTTGTTATATGTTATACAGGGTGTCCCACCTAAGACTGGACAGCCGGTTTTCTCCTAAACTATTGGAGATAAAAGTATAAAAAAAATAGGGAATTGCATGGTTCGAGGGGGCCAATTAATTAGCTCGAACGAATTTCGAGTCAAGTTCGGTTTTTCAAATGGAACTATTTTTTGTGAACACCTGAGTTGATAGTGCGTTCCAAGACAAATTCAATAAGCTTTAATGTATACACTTTATTTTCACTGGTTTTTAAGATATTGCGCTTGCAAGTTTACTGATTTTCACTGGAAGAAAACTGTCTGGTATAGCACGGACCGGGGACGGTCTTACTGGCTCCACGGGTGGCACTGCCTTTTGAAATAGATACCTACCTGCCAAAGGTCTACGCCAGGCCCAAAGGCTGGACAATTTTTTTCCATCAGAAATGCTACTTAGGTAGGTACATCTGCGGTATCGAGAAGCGCACCGTTACTTTTATTTCGCACATGCTTCTACGCTCGGATGGCCGGTTCTTTTGGGAGGGATGCAAGTTCGATTGGTTAGGTTAGGAGGAGTGAAAGTTGCTAGACTAAATTTCAATCATAGGGAGCAGATTGTATCAGAACCATTCGGATTTGCATTCCTCACAAACGGCTGCTCTCTTGAAGAGGCCCTCTTCACAGCAATGCCCACCTTCTCTCGCACGGAATACGTTAACGTTTGCTTTTGTTCTGATATTGAAGCTCGTGTTTATACTCGAGAGGACCACGCGTCGACAGCGGGCTACCCCTTTTCTTCCTGTGTCTCTCCACGAGCCGTGTTGACGGTGGATTGTAGGAGCGTAGATATCTGGATGCCAGTTATTGAATTCAGGAGACGATAGAAACATTTTATTACAAAACACACATGTACTATAATTAAAGTAAATCGTATTCCTCACGGGCAGGAGTACTGATAATGATCGAACTTGCGCCCCACTTCGCGCAGACCAATTGCACGGAGGGTAGTCGGGTCACACACTGCCCAAATGATACAGGGTAATTCTGGAGCAACGCCCGTCAAGGAGATGCGCTGGTACCCCGTGGCGGGGACAGACCTTCGCATTGCCTCACCCGATTTTTATGGTTTTTCTTCCGGAAAAAGGTACGAATCCTGGGCCGAACGTAGCGAATTGAAGTCGACCCTCCGCAGTCGAGGGTGAATTATCCATTACAGCGTATTAAGAAACCGTTTTCTTCATCGTATCGAAAGGGAAGTGACGCCAATGGATTCCTTATGTTTTTCTGACGAAAATCATACCAAATATCATGCAAATCGGACTACTTTGACACAAGCTATTTGTACTCCCTACGTAAAAGTTGTCCGATTTACACGACATTTGTAATGATTTTCATCGGAAAACCCCAAGGAATCCATCGGCGACACTTCCATATCCATACGATAGGGAATAACGAATTGTTTTATTTCTTAAAAAGGTAGGTACAGGCTGATTCTGGTGCTGCGCCCGTCACCCCGTGGCGAGGACAACACCCCGCAGTGACCATAGAATTTTATGGCTTTTTTTGGAAAAAGGTACGAATCCTGGGCCGAACGTAGCGAATTGAGGTCGAGCCCCCGCAGTCGAGGGTGAAATATCCATTTGAGCGTATTAAGAAATTCTTTTCTTCGTCGTATCGAAAGGGAAGTGGTGGCAATGGATTCCTTATGTTTTTCTGATGAAAATCATACCAAATGTCATGCAAATTGGACTACTTTGACACAAGCTATTTGTATTCCCTATGTAAAGTAGGGATTTACGTAAAGTGTGCGATTTACACGACATTTGCCATGATTTTCATCGGAAATCCCCAAGGAATCCATCCGCGACATTTCCAGATCCATACGATAAAGAATAAAGAATTATTTTATTTCCTAACCAGATTTGAAATTTCAACGCCTGTTTATACTTGAGAGATAAGGGTTTATACTCGAGAGATAAGGAATCTGTCTTTAATTTGAAAGGAGGACGATGCAGGCGGAACCACGCGCACTCAACGGTGTACCCCTTTTCTTACTGTGTCTCTCCACGAGGCGTATTGACGGTGGATAATACTTTCCAATTCCTATATTTGTGGCATCTTTCTCGCGTGTGTCGGGACAAAAGCGAACTCAGAGCCAGACGAAAATTCATTCGCTCTTTACGATCGATAATTTATTAATAATCTAACCTACAATCGTCCAAAAATATGTACATTGACTGTATCACGCTTTTGCTGTGGCACATGCATCCAGCTAACGCTTCAGTTTTGCTATGATTCCACGTTGGCAGTCCTCCCGAGTAGGCGCCATCTCGTATCCACTAGCTCAACTAAATTTGTCACGTGACTTGCTCTGTATTATCGCTAATATGGCGGAACTCGTATTTGGGAACGCAATCTCGCCCTGACGTTGTTTGTCCTTATATGACCAGATTTTGGGCTGGGTGAGATCTCATTCGAAAGAGGAAAGTTCAGTGCAGCGCGCTCTGCTCATCGTTTGAGTCACAAAACTCTTTTAGTGACCTAAAAATACTTGGATTCTTGCGGGTGTATTTTGTCGACTTTTGCTCTACTTTGAACACTAGTATTATTGGATATCAACACAATCTCGTCGCACCATTAGCAGAGCGCGCTGCACTGAACCTTCCTCTTTCGAATGAGACCTCGCCCAGCCCAAAATTCGATTATATAAGGACAAACAACGTCAGGGCGCAAACCCATGTTTCGGGCCAGATTATGTCGGTATACAGAGCGCTGCATTACCCGTGTCTACCCCCTTAAGCGATTATGTTGCGCTGAGCGGCAGTGGATCGCGCGCCGCCATTGACTACCACTGTCAACATCGCGCGTTTTGCCAAACTATTTCGCTTCTGTATTGAAAACAAAACGAGACTTACCACTTCTGCCGACGCTTTCCGAAGGAACAATGTCTGCTGCATCGCGTGGGATGGTCAGATTTCGTCTCAGACCCTTAGTTTTGGAAATAAATTGAAAGATATCCGCAAAAATTTGTGCATTTCGGGTGTCCTTTTCCCTTTGATCGTTGTTTAAACATGTTTAAATGTTCATACTGCAATAATAACTTATATCGCTGTATTCGGGAGGGTTCATAGAATAATTTGACGTAACGAACAATCGAATAACTATTACCGTTTCGACAAAAAAAATGTTCAATGTTGAAAATTTGCAGTTTTTTTCAAAATCGATTTTCTCAAAAACTGAGGGTGAAGGCGACAAACGGGATGCGGATTCGTTTTCAGGGCACGAAAACCTATAAGAAACGGGTTTTGAATGTTACAAGTCCAGATGGCTGTTGTACTGTGTAATCTGTTGTACTACATATTAAGTTTGGTATGGTGTCCAATGTATGATATGAATTCCTGAGTGAAGCTGATGCACCTGATTACACAGTAGGCCGTCCCGAAAAAAATGAAAATGATTGTAGCGCTAGAGCTTAGCGCGGGAAAGTTGTGTCCTGGGATGAATAACAACTGTGGAAAATTTCAACCCTGTGAGTTAATATCTTCTGTTCCGGCAAGAGCCTTGAAATTTCGAAATTTTAGTAGAAAGTATGCAAATGGCCTTGCAGCCTATCGCCCACCCTATGACAACAAAATGACTCAGAAGAACTCACCACGTGACGGTGGCTGCATGTGGAGTTCCTCCCTAACCCACCTTAACCTTGTGGACTAGACGGCGAAAGGGTATAGCCGGTTAAGATGGTCAAATGTGCCCCTCAACCGAATTCAAATCACGATGAGTCATTCGAAAGCTTATAAAAAAAGAATGATTTCTGTCAAGTTTCAACTTCGTATCTCGACCCGGGGGGTAGTAAAGGGTAAAAATAGAAAATCAGGTTTTTGCCGAATTTCTCCTATACCAGCGGATGAAAAATTTTGGAAAAATTCAGAGACATGTCTGTTATCGGTGCACATATTAGGGAATCGCGTCAGATTTTTAAATTGAAAAACCAAGCTGTGAAAAATAGAAAACGCCAAAAAATGCTGAAAAATGCCGGTTTTGTATCGAAGTAGTCTTGATACTATAATTATATTTTTACTGTAAGTCCGCATCGTTGTTACTATTGTCTTGAATTTTTTTCAGATTTTTCAATTTCGTGCGCCGCAGTTAAAAAAATTAAAAACCGATTTTTTCGCCGTTTTTTCCGTGTCAGAGTAACTAATAGGTCGAACTTTCGTACATACTTTATGGAATAAGCCTTTTATGCAATCTTCAACGTCTTCACATGCAGCAAAACAGCGTAGAAATTAAACGAACTAAACATGCTGTGCCATTACAGTCTAAAATGTCTATCATATTTTCAACGACGTCAATGGCGCAGCGGTAAAGTGTCCGACTGTTGAATCGCTGCGAACTTTTTGAACGTAGGTTCAAGCCTCGGAACTTCTAAGTCCACAGGGTCATTTTTTTTCACATTAATTATGTATTTTTTCGATTTCTAGCTATATGACAATGATCGATATTTATATACAAATGTTTTAAAAACATTAAAAATATTTTAATAATTGAAATATACATAAACATGACTTGAGAAGATTTTAATGCCACCGTTTCTCTGATCAAGTATGCCGTCAATTACAGTATTGTTGTAACATTCCCTGCACTAAATTAATATTATATGAAATTGATTTTCCAATCTCTTACCTTTAACAATTGTGGATGGATTGCAGCAACAATTGTGTGTTATTTTGTAATTATTTCGCCTCTTCTTATAGATCATACAACTCTTTCTTGTTTCCAAAATTCAAAAGTTAAACAATGCTATAATTGGCATGATACCTAACAATAGTTTTCAACTATTGAAATAATTTTAATATGTTTTTAAAACATTTGTATATAAATATCGATCATTGTCATATAGCTAGAAATCGAAAAAATACATAATTAATGTGAAAAAAAAATGACCCTGTGGACTTAGAAGTTCCGAGGCTTGAACCTACGTTCAAAAAGTTCGCAGCGATTCAACAGTCGGACACTTTACCGCTGCGCCATTGACGCCGTTGAAAATATGATAGACATTTTAGACTGTAATGGCACAGCATGTTTAGTTCGTTTAATTTCTACGCTGTTTTGCTGCATGTAAAGACGTTGAAGATTGCATAAAAGGCTTATTCCATAAAGTATGTACGAAAGTTCGACCTATTAGTTACTCTGACACGGAAAAAACGGCGAAAAAATCGGTTTTTAATTTTTTTAACTGCGGCGCACCAAATTGAAAAATCTGAAAAAAATTCAAGACAATAGTAACAACGATGCGGACTTACAGTAAAAATATAATTATAGTATCAAGACTACTTCGATACAAAACCGGCATTTTTCAGCATTTTTTGGCGTTTTCTATTTTTCACAGCTTGGTTTTTCAATTTAAAAATCTGACGCGATTCCCTAATATGTGCACCGATAACAGACATGTCTCTGAATTTTTCCAAAATTTTTCATCCGCTGGTATAGGAGAAATTCGGCAAAAACCTGATTTTCTATTTTTACCCTTTACTACCCCCCGGGTCGAGATACGAAGTTGAAACTTGACAGAAATCATTCTTTTTTTATAAGCTTTCGAATGACTCATCGTGATTTGAATTCGGTTGAGGGGCACATTTGACCATCTTAACCGGCTATACCCTTTAATAAAAATATCCTAATCGTGAAACCAGACTCGAAGATGGGTTTATAGACTTGATGAAGTGGAAACATGAGATTTGTACTGAAAGGTAGGCAAACGACTGCACGAATCAAGGGTGGCCCGAATGAAGCCATCCCGTGCGCCCCTATAAGCCTATCTTCGACTCTCCTTTCGCGATTAGGATATTTGTTTGAAATTTCGCCATCTAGTCCACAAGGTTGAGAGGTTACAGTGGGCTAGGGAAGAACTCCACATAGCAACCACCGTCTCGTGGTGAGTTCTTCTGAGTCATTCTGTTGTCATAGGGTGGGCGAAAGGCTGCAAGGCCATTTTTGTACTTTTTACTCAAATTTCGAAATTTCAAGGTTCTTGCCGAAACAGAAGATATTAACTCACTGGGCTGAAATTTTTCACAGCTGTTATTCATCCCATGACACAACTTTTCCGCACTAAGGCATAACGCTACAATCATTTTCATTTTTTTCGGGACGGCCTATTACCCTAGTAGCATTTTTGGTTGGCCAACGGTAGGCAGCAGTTGGGAATTAGTTGGGATATAGTTAGTGTTTTGCCTACAAATTCCCAACATAGGGCCTACGGCAAAAAACTTACAACAGTTTGCTAACGAATATTCAATGTTGGGCCTATAATTATAATGGTTGGTTAATTAACAAAAAGTTACGACAGTTTGCCAACGAATATTCAATGTTGGGCCTACAATTATTATAGTTGGTTAATTAACAAAAAGTTACGACAGTTTGCCTACAAATGTTCAATGTTGGGCCTACAATTACTATTGTTGGTTAATTAACAAAAAATTTACAACGATGATTAAATGTCGTCTTACAAACGACAAAAAATTTGCTACATCCAAAAACCTGCTATTATATTCCAAGTTGTGATTTTTCTTTTCTTATTTATAAATACGTAATGAGGACGTCTGTCTTGAGATGAATGTGAAATTTTAAGGAATGAGTCTAAAGGTCGAATGATGCTATTTTGTAGAATATTTCGCGTCACTGCGCAGTTTTTATAAACAATTAATATTAGTTATGTAAGTAGAAATTAGAATTGTCTACAAGGAAATGTGTTGGGTAAGTGGGAACAGCGGTTGCTTCGTAAGCGGAAAGTTTGGGTTCGATGCTTCTCACCCCGAATTATTTTTTTCCTAAGACGTGTTTACAACCTGAAAAAGACGTGTTTACAACGTCTTTTAACATTCTTCAAGTTGCCTTCTGGACGTCTGTACGACGTCTTTTGGAAAGAAAGTGTTGGGCTTATGGAAAGAAACCTTCAGTTGCGCCTATGGAAAGAAACCTTCAATTGGGCCTGCGTTGGTTACAATCGTTGGCCCATTTAAAAATAGCGCGACACTTCAACAGTTGGCCAACGGATTTCACGTCATTGGCCCAACAAAGTCCCAGCAAATAAATGCTACTAGGGTACACAGTTCGAAAAATTTTTACTTTTTTTCGGACTTTCAACATTCAATTGCTGTTTCTTATAGGTTTTCGTACGCTGAAAACGAATCCGCAAACCGCTTGTCGCCATCACCCTCAGTTTATGAAAAATTCCATTTTGAAAAAACTGCAAATTTTCGACTTTGAACTCAGCGCCTGCACCAGCACCCTCTGTCCACCGAGTCAAACGCCGCCTTCAAATCCATGAACAATACCACCAACCTCCTCACCTTCCTCCCCACCTGTCTATTAATCAGATAGTTCAGGACGTAGATATTGTCCATGGACCTCAGACCTCTTCCGAAGCCCGTTTGACTCGGTGGCAGCAGTCCCTTCCCTCCACCGCCCTCAGCCTCTCCGCGAACACTGGCGCGTACACTTTGTACGCCGTCTGCGTTAGCGTTATACCTCTGTAGTGTCCTGCCTTGTCCCCCACGCCTTTCTTCAGCACCGGAATCACCACCCCTCCCTCCAACCTTCAGGCCACCCTTCCCCCTTCAATACCCTATTACACAGCGACCACAGCCACTCCTCCACCTCCAATCCATCTAGCTTCCATACCTCATTCTGAATTCCATCCCCTCCCCCCGCCTTCCCCTCTTTTAAATTCCTAATCACCCTTCTTATTTCCGCTCTTCCTATCTTCTCCTCCCCATCCTCCCTCCTCTCCCCTCTCCTACCCCTTTTCACCCTCCACTCCACACCTCCTAATATTCCCTTGAAGTACTCATTCCATTCCACCATTTTAATCCTTCCATTGACCGTCCTCCTCTTCCTATCCCTATTTATCGCCTTCCACTCTTGCCCTGCCGCCCTTACCCCCTCCAACTTCTTTGCCCATCTCTCTACTTCCCATACTTCCCCTTACTCTCCCTGTATTCCCCCCGCTCCCCCTTCCCTCCTCCATCTCCTCAACTCTTTCCTTCCTTTACTTTTTTTCTTCCCTACATTCCTCGTCCAACTACCCTCCTCTCCCTCCCCTCACCTTTCCTTTTCCCATCTTATCTATCGCCCCCTTTATTCTTTCCCTCAGTTCCCTCCACTCCTCCTCCACTCCCCTTCCTCCCTCTGTCCTTTTCCCAAATTCCCGTACAAACTCGCTTCTTCTCTCTATCCTCCACCTCATCCTCCTCTCCTCCTTCATGAGGTCATCCTCAATCCTCTCTTTTCTACACTTCAACTTCTTTTTCGCCTCCATCACTTTTATTTTTTCCCCTCTCCCCGCTATCTTCACCAACACCATTCCATTTCCTACCTTTCCCTTTTTACCTGTCCTCACTACTTCTATAATCCCCCCATCCTCCAAATCCATACTTTCCCATAGCTTTACCTCCTCCCTCACCACCTTACTCTCTACCTCCATCCCCTTTACCACCACATTATCTGTTCTCTCCTCACGCTCATTTTGGTCCTGTCTTAACTCCAATCTCCTCATTCTCTGCCTACAATCCTCCTCTTCTACCATTCCCTTCTGGCTCTTCCCGCATCTCCCCTCCCCCTCGTTTTCCCAGCTCTCCACCCTCTCCGTCCTCTCCTCCATTCTTCCCTCCTCCTCTTTTCCTCTCTTAGCCCCTCCTCCCATCACCCTCTTTCCTCCCTCCACTCTTTCTCCACCCTTCTTCTTTCTTCCCTCTCCTTCTTCATTTCCTCTTTTACCTCCCTTAGCTCCTCCCTCTCCTTCCTCAACTCTTCTTTCACCCCCCTTAGCTCCGACATCATTTCCCTTATTAAACCTTCCATGCATCCCTTCTCCTCCTTCTCTCCCTTCTTCTCCTCTTTTTCCCTTCCCGTCGGCGATCTCACCGTCTGCCCACATATCCTGAATCCTGTACTCTTTCCCTCCTCCTCCTTCCCCTCTTCCTCCACCCTTTCCTTTCTCTTTTTCTCCCCATACCCCTCCGAGCTACCCACGCTGCTCCCTATGCTACTCGCACTATCCCTTCTGGGCCTTTCACTGCCCCGCATCCCACCTTCCTCTTTTCCTTTTTCCTCCTCCTTGTCCCTCACCTTCTCCTCTCCTCCTACTTTCCACATCTTTTAACCTCCTTCTTCACCCTTCCCCGCTCTTCCCTATTTCCTGCAGAGTTCAGCCCTCCTTTATCCTACTCCCTACTACATAATACTCTCCTCTAGTCTTTTCCTCTCTTTTAAATCACCCGCCTTCCTGACGGCTTCCTATCTTCTTCTACTTGCCCACAGAGCTCTCCACCTGTTCTTCTGCCGCTATCTTCCCGCGCAATTCCCTCGCGCCACAACCTAACCTCCAACACTTTCCCTTCTACCTCCCAAGCTCCCGTGTGCCCTTCACCGCACCCACTCCCGTTCCCCCCACGCCTTGCATGCCCTTCACAACCTTCCACACACCTTCACAACTTTCTCCTTCACCAGCTCCCTGCACTTCCACAACAACTATCGCACACACTACCTTCGCACAACTTTCACTCACGCGCCTGGAAACGGAAGTCCGAGTCAGGATATATATTGAACCTATTTTTTCCTGATTGTTTTAGGTAGCCTAAACTTTTTACATTCTTGAGTTGCAATGTCTTCTAAGTCTCCAGAGATTTTCCTTGAAAGTTTATTGTCTTTTTTAATGACATCACTACTTTCATCATCGCCCCCCCCCCCCCGGGGGTAATGCTAGCGTTCTCTTTCATGGAACGTCCGCGGAACGCCTCATTCTACTACAACCATACTGTGGGCTACACCTTATGATGGTGTGTAATGCAAGCCCACGACTGCCGTGTCGCACGGAGGAGACGGCCATTCCCCGTCCTTTTTCATCGTCATGTAAATTGGGCTTGCCCATGGACTGCTGGACGGCCTGCAAATGCCCGACGATGCTACGACGAGGCGCTTAAACTCTCGCTTCGCGGCCAGCAGCTTACCAGGAGCCAGGCGTCTGGCGCGCTCGGAGACCGGTGGACTGTGTGTCACGATATAATGCATGACGTCACGGGATTCCAGCGGTCACCGCTGCGCCAGTCCCGTTACCTCGGGAAAGTCCGTGGGGATTCGCGCGTACCCGGTCGACGGATCTGCGGTGTAAACCGAGTCAAAGAGGCTTTACAGCTCCGTGAGTATAGACGCCCGTCAAGGGATCCACGAGTCGGCGCTTCTTAAAATCGACGATGAGACCGTAGTGCTTAAGTAGGCCCGCCTCGATAATTGGGTACGGAACAGCGGCGACGCAAAAATTCCAGGCGATTGGACGCTTTAGACCGAGATCAAGGGTGTGATGTGCCTCACCGAACGTATTGATGACTGTGTCATTCGCGGCGTACAACTTAAAAGGGTTGGGCTCGCGGCCGGCCCCGTTGGCGACCGGGATCAGCGATATCTCCGCGCCGGTGTCGACCAAAACGAGCTGCCCGGATTTTCTACTGCGCACGTGGAGACGATTTCGGAATACCTGATCCCCTTCATCAGTCTTCGCGATGGAGGGTCGGTCTAGTTTACCGGCTTACGTTGGGACTCCCATGTACAGTTCCCCTTACATAAGCGTGCCGCCTCACCGAATTTTCTATGTGCCCAGCACAGGCCCGATGCGTTTCGGTCCTTCGATTGGCTTCGTTTGATGTCGTGCCCGGACTGCGACCGTGAGCGCGCGTATGCGCGTGAGCCAATGCGTTTGGCGAATCGCTCTACTTGCGCGGAAAGTTTTGCGAGCTCTGATATCAGCCGATCGACCTTGGGTCGGTTTGCCATCGGTAAAGACTTGTCGTTTTAATAACTGACGCAGTCGAGTCTCGGCCGACATAGCGTACGTGGCGAGGATGCGCTCTTTGATTTGAGTATAGGGCTTTTCTAAGTCCGCGATGTTATAAGGTACCTGCAGCACGAAATAACCTCGGCGTCGAGCGCGGCGATGACCGTATTGGCCTGCGTTCGTTCGTCGGTAAGGCGCGCGGTTCGTAGCGACGCCTCTACTTGGTAGAACCATAATCCTGGATCGTTGCGGAAGAATCCGGGTATCTACGGGACCCGGTAGTGATCTACGCGCGCGTGTCCTAGGGTGGCGAGTTGGGCTCGCGCCGCTGCCAATTCGGCCTCCACCCTAATCGCGCACTCCTCCGCTGTTTCCATTTCACCCGACGAGCCCTGCCCGTTCACCATCGCGGCGCTTCTCGATTTACGCGACGCACAATTTATCTATTTTCGCACGCAGGCGTAGCGACAGGCGATTTCACCCGGCGGTACTGTCTGTCGTTCGGTCCTGCTCTTCCTGCTCTTCCGAATACACTCAGCGTCGCGCGAACGTCCGCGAAAGAACTGGTATTCCGAATGGAATTCCACGCAAAGACGTTATTTTCCCTCGTACCAAGCCGCGATAGCGCCCGGGTTCCTCGTGCACGGCCATCGATTGCGCGGGGGAATCCCCCAAAATGGTCGCTGTCTCCGCTCGGCGTGACCGATCTATCGCAATGACCGACTATGGCACGTTCGCCCTACCGATCGCCGGCACTTATCTAAATATCCCGCAATCCGCTGGGCCGCCTCGATGACGACGTCCTGGTGCACTGCACTGGGAGGCTGCGTTGGGGAAACGCTGAGGGTGGCTCGCTGACCACGCTGAACGGTGCGCTTCCGTGCCGGTTCGATGGCTGCGTTCCCTCGCTAGCTCGATGGCTACGTTCCCTCGCTGGCTCGATGGCTGCGTTTGCTCGCTGGCTCGATGGCTGCGTTTGCTCGGTGGCTCGATGGCCGGGTCACACGTTGTCCGTCGTCACCCCGTACCACGTGTTGCCGGGCGAGAGGGACGAGTTATTATCTCCTCGTGTATCTTGCCGTCGGGGTCACCAATTGTGGGCTACACCTTATGATGGTGTGTAATGCAGGCCCAGGACTGCTGTGTCGCACGGTGGAGATGAAAGGAGGAAAATACCTTGGTTAAGAATGATAAAATAATACTGTCTTTATTGCGTGTGTTAATAGGAGAATCTCCCTAGCGTGAGTGACTCGTCCCAAGACTAGGGATGGGCGATGTTCATCAATGTTTACGAAATATTGATTATAGGGGACCAAACATCGATGCTTTAATATCGATAATGAACTGATCGATGTTTACGGAATATCGATTATAGGGGACCAAACATCGATAACGAACTACCGAAGATGATATTCGATTTTTTTTAAGCTAATTTACGAACGCACAATCGAACGAATGATATTTATCGCTTTTCGATATATCGTTGAATCCCTATTGGCCCGTTCAGACGCAACCGACGCAACGTTTTATCGTATGAAATACGTTTAAACTGTTTAAACTGTTCGAAACGTTTGCAAACGTTTAATTTTGTATTTGTCTGTCCGTCTGCCATTTGTCGTTGTCGGCACGTGTGTCAAGCGTATGGTCTGTGGTACTTTTTTTATATTTTTGGATTCAAAAACAGTTAGATTTAATTTGAAACTTCGAAGTATGTAAGTATATTACTTTATTGTTATTGGTATTATATTATTAGGAATACTTTGTTATACTTAGTCAGGAAAGAAACAGATTGTAAGGAAAACTAGTTTCTAAACTGCTCTGTTACAATCTCTACCTAAAAAACGTTGGGATATGTAATACTATTTTGATAAGTTCGTTTGCATCAGTGTTGTGATCCACTTACCACTCCTTCGACCCACTTCACCTCTATTATTTCCCAACATCAACTCAAAACTGCAGCATGTGCCCAATATACATATTCTGATATATGTAGAATTAACAGCCGTATAAAACGCACTCACGTATCACCACAGCTTCAAGATAATGCCAAATCAAAAAACAACAAAAATGAAACAAAACGAAAATGTGGTAACTTTTTTGTCCGCTACTGTACATAGTTGATATGTTTAACACGTTGACTGCCAACGAAATCTGGAGGTGCGATGCTCGACGCCGAAAATTTTGTTTTTATGAGCCCGTACACGCCCGGTCGCTCCGATCGGTGTAATTGGCGTTGGTCAAAGAACAAAAAACACGCCGATCGGTGTAGTCGCCAGTTAACGTGTTAAGTAGTTTGTTTCTTAATAAATATTTTTTACATATTAATGTTGTTAATTTATTGTTCTGTTTTGTTCGTTTTATGCTTTTCTGTAAAATCGTCGATGTTGTCGAAAATCGATGATTTGAGTTCGATGATTATCGGTTAGCGATATTTAGATATCAATGTCAACATCGATGCCAACATCGATACTTTCTCAACATGGCCCATCCCTAACCAAGACTCTCGTCTGTTGCCGCGATCAGGCGGCCTCCATACTCCTCCTCGCCCTCCACTCCATGGGGCGCAGGGGCTCTCAGACAGTGGTGCCCACAATACGTCGATACTTCTGCCATCTATGAGCTGATGTTGAAAGTGTAGAATCTTTTACAGGCCAGTAGAGGGCGCAGGGTGCTTTTGACTTTCGTCAGAGGATATTAAATTTGACGTAGCAAGCGGGGAAGAAAACATTAGCCATTTAAAGAGCGCGATCGCATCGATCCCGTTCCGAGTGGAAATACCTACCTATGCCACGGTTCAGATGTGGTAGACCACGCTGATGCGTTAGTGGCCTGGATTGAAGAATTTTGTGTTTTTTTCGTATAATTTTTTAACTATAAATGATATCGGATTGTAATTTGCGCCGCAAAATGGGTAAACATTATCTCCTTTTAATGATGGATAATTGAACAGATTTTACATTTACGTAACTTTTCTTTTTTCAAATTTTTAACCACAATTATTGAGAAAAGCTTTTGCAAACAATTTATTTGATACTTTATTAATTGCTCTTTTCAAAATCCATGGTGTTGATAAACAATGGGCTAGTTGTTTCTGTATCAGTACTTTCATAAATTGAATGTAATGTCCTGGTTTTTTTTTTATGATTTTATAGTAAATGTAGTGCATGCATAGGTCGGACGTAAGGAGCAACTAATAGGATGTGTCTTTGTTTGTAACAGTCTCTGAATTTTTTCTATAATTTTTGTGTCTGAATGATTTAACCTTTGAGCTACTAACCGCCACGCCTATAGCGGCTTTCGTTTATGTCCCTTTATGTAACGATACGCCGTTATTGTGGCTTTTACACGCAGGTGGGGGAGAAGTCTATCCGTACAGGGGTATAGCGCAGTGGCCAACGCTGTCGTAATTAAAATTGTTGTCTCAACCTTGTTCCCATAATCTGGGGTGCGAGTTGTAAACCGAATAGCACTTTGCGACGTTAATTTGAAAGGGACCATCTTAAAATTTTCGACGCTCGGGCATCACGGCTGTGCAGTAGGGTGGGCCGAAAAACCCAAATTTTCGAAATTCGAAACGGCGTAGTGCGGAAAAGTTGCCGCTGGGGAAGACAAATCGAGGCCAAAAAAAAATTTTGAAATCGGTCAATATTTGACCCTCGCGCATCGCCGTCAAAGTTTTTATTTTTTGACCGAGTTTGGCGACGTTCGTATATTTTCTTTAAATTGTTTATATTTCACTGTTGAACTTCACAAAATATTATTTCAGCACATAAACACGTAAAATAGGGTAAGTGTGGGTATTACTGCGGACTTTTAAGGTAGGTTAACTTTAGAACCCTCGATATGGCGTTCAAATGAATGAAAGTTCCTCCTTCTTTTTTTAAAAGTAAGGTCGGTCCTTAATAATTCCATAAAAAAATTTGAGAGCGAGGTAATAAGCACAGTTAATTAATAACACAGAGATTTGTCGATCAATGTCAATGCAGGAGTTACTGCGGACATGCATGCATTACTGCGTGCCAGTTACTAACGAAATATATATGTGGTCTAATGTCAGGCGTAACATAACCTTAGTACAAATATCACTTGTAGATAGAAAAATTATTTAACTTTCTTTATTTACTAAAATCAGCAGGAATAAGTAATAATTTAAATCTTAGTAATTAGTAGTACATAGTAAGTGAATACTATTGGAAGAAAGGTTAGGTTGCGCATTTATCGGTCTGCAGTAATACATGCACATGGTGTAAAGTACTGCACCTAATACTGCGGTGAGAAATAAAAATTAAAATTAAAATGTAGACGACTGATTTACTGTTTTTCTGAAAAATAACTCTTATTCTATCGAGCAATAACGCTACATTACATGTACTACTGTTAATAACAAAAATATAAATGTTTTTCAAGTAGGTGTACATGACCGCCATATCGGGAATCGACCGAAATTTCGCTTCGACGAACTTCAAACTACGATAAAAGAATTAATGATAACTTTGCTGTACATATTTATTAATAATTATCTGTAATAGAGTTTAAACTAATTTTATCAAAAATTATCAAGAGTTTATGTACTTTCCAACATTAAACATGATCTGTTTTAGAATATCCGCAGTAATCGGGGCATCCGCAGTAATACCCACACTTACCCTAGTGTTTTCTATATGTATTGTCGCGGACGGAAGACAATTTGTGGGGCACGACTAGACGTAAGGCGAACACGACGGGAACCACAATCCTGTAAGGGGCTACGTAAGCAACATTGCAATTATGTTAAATTGAATTTTTAGCATTGAAATTAAGTTCACTTAGTTCAATCTAATCAGTTATGCACAAAGTTAATTCGGTGTGCGACGGCGTACCGCAGTACGCGACATAAATTAGGCAATATTGTAGAATTCTTTAGGCATAAAGAATCTTTAGGCATAAACAATGTTTAGGCATAAAGAATTCTACAATATTGCCTAATTTATGTCGCGTACTGAGGTACGCCGTCGCACACCGAATTAACTTTGTGCGTAACTGATTAGATTGAACTAAGTGCGTTAGCAATTTCAATGCTAAAAATTCAATTTAATATAATGGCAATGTTGCTTTCGTAGCCCCTTACAGGATTGTGGTTCGCGTCGTGTTCGCCTTACGTCTAGTTGTGCCCCACAAATTGTCTTCCGTCCGCGACAATACATATAGAAAACACTATTTTACGTGTTTATGTGCTGAAATAATATTTTGTGAAGTTCAACAGTGAAATATAGACAATTTAAAGAAAATATACGAACGTCGCCAAACTCGGTCAAAAAATAAAAACTTTGACGGCGATGCGCGAGGGTCAAATATTAACCGATTTCAAAATTTTTTTTTGGCCTCGATTTGTCTTCCCCAGCGGCAACTTTTCCGCACTACGCCGTTTCGAATTTCGAAAATTTAGGGGTTTTCGGCCCACCCTACTGTGCAGCAGTCGATGGCAGCTCTCTGAACACCGGGTCGATGCAAAAATGGCTTCTCGCATGTTCCGACATTCGATTTCTGATACAAACCTATTCTTACATTTTCTTTAAATGGATTCCACCCTCATCGTTGGTATCGCCCTATTGCTCACCTACACTGTTTTTCTGTATATTCGGTTTAGTCTTTCTCTCGTTTGCACGTTAGAATTTGATCTAAAAACGATAGCACGGAACAGTCTTCCGTGTAGATCTTCTCACGCTTCAGTTTTCATATTTATTTATGTAGTGGCGAAAACCGTCAGTGTATGGGTGAAAAGGGCGTATGAGTGTGGATGCGTGGTGGGGAATAGCGAAGAAGTGGCAACGTTGGCCACGCAAGCCGCCGACGCCAGAGAGAACGAATTATGTTGTATTATAGTCTGTATTTTACGTAAATACATATCTTTATTATATTGACCGTATCCAGTTCCTACATTTATTTGCGCGCGCCTAACGCACGCGGGATGTACCTCCGTTTGAAAGTCGACTTCGGTCACATTTGGGCCTCGTCGCGGGCACACACTCGTGGCTTGGTTCGTTTGAGTTCAGTATTGGGCCACGTTTGGAACGCGTCGCGTCACCGATCGTTGCGCATCATTCCAGCACGAACGCCTTCAAATAATTAGCTTGAATAGAGGGACGAAGTGGGAACTGATTCTTGCATAATTGTTTTGGGGAGACATTTTAACATGTGAGCTATTCTACGTCAAGTCGTACACCATTTGCCACATAGTCACCAGTAACCGTTAAATTCAAGATTTTTTAAAAGTAGTATGTCGTCGGGAAGCATAGTTAAATCAGCTACAAGTAATACATATATTTTCAATTAATTCTCAGTTTTCAATTAATGTATCATTGGAAACATCGACGAAAAAACTGTCAAAGTTGAAATGCTAAATCGCTTGTGAACTCACATTTTGTTAACTACATTTACCAAAGGATTTATGCCTCATTTTAATTAATGAATGTTACAATTTTGGAACCATGTGGAATACAATTTTGGTCCCAGTAAGTCTCAATGACAGTTGAGGTAACTACTCTCTATGAACGCGCGGCTGTCGACGTGAGCGGGCGTTGGGCTATCGGGCGGTTCGTAGCACTCGGTCACCGGAGCTTCGGGACAGGTTTGAAAAATTCGGACGAGATCGGGCGGGATCTGGATACTCTCGAGATTTTCTTCAAATTCCGGACGAATGTTTCGAATCGCTTCGACTGTTATTCGAATTAGGATGTTCTGAGCAGTCTTAAACATCCTTTAAATGTTGCAAAACTAATTAATACTTTTAAAAATACACGTATTAATTCATGAGTAAAATTATTTTCTGTGTCTCTATGTAAAATATACGGTGGTTTTGAAACAATTACCCAGAACTACCTCATACGAATAACAGTAGAAGCGATTCGAAACGTCCGTTACCAAAGACCGCTGCAGCTGATTGATGTATGATGTTAGTATTTTGCCGTTTTTAAACATAAGCAGAAACAATTCCTTGTAATGCTACTTACGAAATAAGCTCAATTCTAGGATGGTCTCTTTCAAATTAACGTCGCAAACAGTTATTAGTGAATCGGTGGTCCCCGTCTCAAGTTAGCGAGCCGTGCGCTCCGCTTTTATGGTCTGTTTACCATTCGCCTCCCTTACTGTAAGGAGATTTGAAAACAATGTGTCGACTGGTCTCGACCCGTCTCGACCCGTCTCAATTTAAAAAATGTTGGCTGCGATAGGATTAACTAGACTTTTCGCCACCTGCGTGTGAAAGCCACAATAGTGGCGTATCGTTCCAAAAAATGACATTGTCGTAAGTCACTATAGTGGCGTACCGTTCCAAAAGATTACATAAATGTAAGCCACTATAGGCGTGGCGGATAGCAGTTAAGAGGTTAAACCATTCAGACACAAAAATTGTAGAAAAAATTAAAAAACCGCTACAAATAAAGACACGTTCCATTAGTTACCTCTTACATTCGATCTGTGCATGCACTACTTTAAGGATAAAATTATAAAGAAGAAAACCAGAACATTAGATTCTGAGACTGCAGAATTAATATACCTATAATTGAATAAAAATTTAATTTCTCAATTTATGAAAGTAATGATACAGAAACAACTTGCCTATTGTTTATTAACAACAATGATTTTAAAAAAAACATTAAATAAAGTATCAAATAATCAGATTGAAGAAGCTTTTTACAACAATTATGGTTAAAAAATTGAAAAAAGAAGAATTAAGTGCAAACGTAGAATATGTTAAATCCACCATTAGAAGGGCATTATTGTTCCCCATTTTTCAGCGCAAATTGCATTTCCATATCTTTTATAATTTAAAAGTTATAAGAAAAAGGTCCCAAATTCTTCAACCCAGGCCACTAACGCGTCAGCGTGGCCTACCACAGCTGGACCGTGCCATAGGTAGGTACTTCCCCGCGGAACGGGATCTGGTAGTCATTTTCTACCTCGTCTGCTACATCAAATTTAATATCCTCTGGCGAAAGCCCAAAACACCCTGCGCCCTCTCCTGGCATCTAAAAGACCCTACACTTTCAACATCAGCTCATAGGTGGGGGAAGTATCAACGTATGGTTGTAGTAGAATGCTTGTGTGAGGCGGTGTTGCAGTTATCATCTGTTCGCGGGCGCTCGGGTTGCAAGGTAAATGATAACTGCGCCTCTTACCACAATATTGGCAGCGTCGCCCATGTAACGACTGCCAACATTATGTTACTTTGTTTTCTATTCCTAGCTGACAATTGGGGCGGTATTCACAGTCGCGTCTTGAGCAAATGCTTAATATCATCTTCTAGAAGACGATCTTGTTTTCCTGAAAACTTCAGGTATTCATAGTCGTTACACAAAATGATCTGAAGCATTTGCTTTGAATAAACAATGGCTTATATGACATATCCATTTTCTTTATAAAGCATTTACTCAAGCATTTGCTCATTCACGTTCGAAAACTTTCGGAATAATTCTGCTAGATCAACCAATGACAGAAGGATATTCCATTCGTTCCTTGGTGGGCGATGGAGTAGGATACTCGAACATGTGTGACTAGTGCGTGTGAGCGTCGAGGTTATATTATAGCGATGTCAGGGAAACAGTTTATCGGACTACGATAAACTGATAATCCGAGAGTCTTCGGAATGGCGAGGATAACCCCTCGTGGTGCCTTACAATGACATAAAAAACAACATAATTCGGAGCAGAATGAAGGAAATTAGATGAAAACTTGATTTATATAATTTCACGCTGGCTGCGTTAAAAATAATCCGATTTTAGATGAAATTTGGTATGTTTTTCATCGGAAAAACATAAGGAATTCATCGGTGCCACTTCCATATCGATACGATAGAATAAAGAATGTTGTTTTTATGAAACAGGTATCAAGGGGGGCAATTTTGGGATGATGGTAAAGAAAAATATACCATTCACGCTTTTTTTTAAACATTTTGTAGTGCCAATTTATATTCCCTTTTTTTACTAGAAAACTTAGCAAAGATCAATTTTGAAATATAACGATTTTTTCTCAAAAGTCAAGGGGGCAGCTGCCACTTTGCACCCCGCACTGAACGCCCATAACAGGTATGAATTCTCGGTATGACCTCTTCCGAATCGAGGTCGGCGCCCAGCAGTCGAGGAGTACTAGGCGGCATCTCTTTGAGTTCAGTGACTCCAGGACCCTGTTATACAGGGTCATCCGTTAAAACTGCAACCTACGCGCGCGCGAACAGACGAAAGTGACGACACCGCCTCACGGACGCATTCCACTACAACCATTCCCGGCCCGGCGATTGGAGGGTTGCCAGCGAACGCTGGGCAGCAGTGATATCCGAGCTTCGAAAATTTTAGGATGGTCTCTTTCAAATTAACGTCGCAAAGAGCTGTGCGGAATTTCCCAGTCCAGGTAAGCGAGCCGCGCGCTCCGCTTTTATAATCGGTTTTCCACTCGCACCCCAGATTACTGCAATGAGGTTTGAAAACAATGTCGACTGGTCTCGTACCCGTCTTAATTTGAAACTTTTTAGCTACGACTGGGTTGACCGCGGCGCTATTCCCCTGTACGGAGAGACAAAAATTGTAGAAAAAAATTCAAACACCGCTACAATCAAAGACACGTCCCATTAGTTATCCGTTATGTCCGATCTATGCGTGCACTGCATTAAGGATAAAATTATAAAAAAGGAACCCAGAATAGATTTTGAGTTTTTCAGAACTAACACATAATTGAATAAAAATTTAATTTCTCTATTTATGAACGTAATGATACAGAAACAACTAGCCTGTTGTTTATCAACACCATGAATTTTAAAAAGAGCATTAAATACAGTATCAAATAAACAGTTTGTAAAAGCTATTCACAGTAATTATGGTTAAAAAATTTATAAAAGGAAAATTAAGTAAACGTAAAACATTTTAAATTATCCATCATTCAGAGGGAATAATTTTTCCTCATTTTGCGGCGCAAATTGCATTTTGATATCTTTCATAGTTCAAAAGTTATACGAAAAAGGCCCCAAAATCTTCAACCCGGGCCGGGAAATTTCAAATAGCTGTTTGCGACGTTAATTTGAAAGAGACCATTCTAAAAATTTCGAAGCTCGGGCGTCACCGTTGTCCAGCGGTCGCTGGAAACCCCCCAAACGTCGGGCCGGTTGAAGGTTGTAGTGGAATGCGTCAGTGAGGCGGTGTTGCCATTTTCGTATGTTCGCGCGCGCATAAGTTGCAGTTTTAACGGATGACCCTGTATGCGTGATGACCATGGCCCATATACCGTATATGGGTTGCGGTCATCATGCGCATATATCGCCACTCCCCCTCCATTATGGGTTGCAATACCGGTAAACCGGTTTCCCGGTAAATCCCGAGAAATACTCTCAAATTTTTACCGGTATTTTGCCAAATTTTTACCGGTAATCCGATAAATAAAAAAAAACTTCAATTACTAATGAAGACGAAAACCGAAGTATCTCATTAAGGACGAACTCTGATCCAAAAGAAAACTAAAAATCTGAATCAAGTCCTGAATAAAATGGCCGTATTTTCACGTAGACAAAATTTGGAGAAAATATACAAATGGCATATGATTTCTTAATGACTACCCGACCAACAAGTGTAGAATCTGAGAGCGCTTTATCCATGGCTGGATCATTTTGTAAAAAAAAGTAGGTCGCGATCAGGAGGCCAAAGTTTAGACAGTTTATGTTTTTTGCGTGTTTATTTGTTAAAAAGAATTGTTAAATAAAAATGATTTAATTATGTATGTAAGTTAAGATTCTTTTCATTGTTTTCGTGGTGAAGATCCATATTAATATGTATTGCTATTAGTTACACAAATATATTTATTTTGTGTTATATCATTTTATATTTTATGTTCAGAATAGTTTCATTTGCATATATATTTTATACTGCTTGATTACAGTTCAAAACATTTTTTTTTGTAATGTTTACTATTATATTTTCGGCTTTCGGTTCCGGGTGTGTATGGAGTGACAGGCAAGTGTGATTGAGCGAATATTTGGAGAAAGGATAGTAGGTGAGAAGGTGATAGAGTGGACGTAAGAGTGAGGAGAACGAGCAGGGGAAATATTCTCCGGGACTCGGATCACCACCCAGTAATAGTATAGATGAAGGGGGTGATGAGAGGGAAAGGAGGGGAAAAAGAAAAGGGGAAATGCTAGCGCGGGGAGTATGTACGCAGGAAGGAAGAGAGGAATTTAGAGCAGGTATAAGGTGGGGAGGAACGAAAGGTGAAGGGTTAGAGGAGGAATTAGAGGGGATGGTGAAGGAATTTAGGAAAGGCTTAGAGGAAGGAAAGGGGGAATGGAGGGGACATAGCAGAAGAGGATGGTGGGATAAAGAGTGCGAAGTGAAAAAAAGGAAGTAAGAAGGGTGTTGAGGAAATGGAGAAGAGGGGGAGTGGAAAGGAGGAATACAGAACGGCAAAGAGGGAATACAACGGTCTATGCGAGGACAAAAGGAGGGAGGAGAACGAGAGGTTCATGAAAGAAATAGAAGGGATAAAAAATGAAGGCAGTGTATGGTAGGTGGTTAACAGGGAAAGGAAAATAAGGAAGAGGGTGAATGAGGAGATAGGGATGGAGGAGTGGAAGGAATATTTCATGGAGTTACTAGGGGGGGGGGGGAGGTGGTTAGAGGGAGAGAGAGGGAGAAGGCGGGAGATGACGAAGAGGAGATAACCAGGGGGAGATCAGAAAGGTAATAGGAAAGCTGAAGGATGGAAAAACAGCAGGTGCAGACGGGATACAGAACGAGGTATGGAAATACGGGGGGGGGGGGGGGTAGAAGTAGAGGAATGGGCATGGAGGATATGCAACAGGGTGTGGAAGGGAGAAGGCTGGCCGGAAATATGGAAGGAGGGATAATAGCGCCTATAGTAAAGAAAGGAGATGGGAAGCTGAGGCAGCACTATAGGGGGGTGACGCTGATGCCGACGCTGTATAGAGTATACGTGTCGGTGTTAGCGAATAGGCTGAAAGAGGAAATGGAGGAAAAAGAGATAGTGTCATCGAATCAGACCGGCTACCTTATCAAGAGGCAGGTAAGCAAGGAGGAAGGGAGGATGGTTGCTATGTTCATAGACCTGAAGGCTGCGTTTGATTCGGTGGACAGGGAGGTAGTGGAAAGGACAATGGTGGAACGTGGAGTAAGGGAGGGGCTGCGAAAAAGAGTAGGGGAGGTGATAAGGGAAATGAGGAGGCGGCCACGGCCCCGCGACTGCTCTCGCGTGCGAAGATGTACGGCCTTACAATATAAAGGCCGCGGCGAGCGGAATCAGGAGCTCTTGTGCATGTCGCTATACGGCTTCAAGCAAACCAGCAAGACCCTCACTTTTTGAAATCCTCGAGGTGTGTCATTGTCGGCCATAGCCACTACTGTACCGTTACCAGCCTCTGTCCGAAATCGGCCGAGATTTATCTTGCGCCTCCCCTACGTCAGAGAGGTGTCTCCGCGCTCATTAGGCCGGAACCCTATTGCACGCTGAAACTCCGTTGTACGACTCCCATACGGACGCGCCTCTACGGCCGTTCAGGGCAGAACGTTCCACAAACTCCGAATCCTAGCTCCTGACCGACTCGCCGCCAAGTCGCCGCTGTCGCAAAACGACGCGTCCGCCGAAAAAGGAAACTCCGTAGCTCCGCCGCCGTGCCGGAAAGAAATACAAGCACAATCTTGTACCTAGCACAGCAATAAATACTGTTATCTATTAACAAGCCTTTACTCATTCGTCGAACCTGGCCATATCGACTGAGTCGGCAATAACATCCCATAGTAGTATTACTAGCGGAAGACGAAAAGGGCATGGAAGGGATGATAAGGAGACTGGAGAGGTACCTGGATGGGAAGTTACTGGTGTTTAACACCGAAAAGTCGAATGTAATGAGGTTTAGAAAGGGGAGAGGCAGGTCGAGGAAAGTAGAATGGAGGTGGAAAGGAAAAGAGCTAGAGGAAGTGAAGGAAATGAAATATCTGGGATACACGTTGATGCGTAACGGAGGAGGCAAAGCACACGTGAGAGAGAGAGAGAGGGTGGGATGGGCCGGGGCGGTGATGAAGCAAGTGTGGGGAATAGGGAAGAGGAGATTTGGAAAAGACTGGGATAGAAGACTGTGGATTTGGAATAGGCTAGTGTGGACGGTGATGGAATACGGAGCGGAAATATGGGGGAGGAGAGAGTGGAGGGAGGTGGAGGCGATGCAGGAAAGATTCCTGAGATGAACGTTGGGGGTACAGTGGTCCAACCCGGGATATTTGATAAGAGAAGAGGTGCAGAGGGGAAAGCTGAGGATTGGGGCGGGAAGGAGGGTGTAGTGCTTTGAAAGGTTAGATGTGGGAGGGAAAGGAAGATGTGGGAGGGAAAGGAAGGGGAATTTGCGAGGAAATGCTGGGAGGAGAAAACGGTAAGGGAGAGGGGGGAGGGAAGCTGGCGAAATGGGAGGAGGAAAGAAAGAGATTCTTTGGAGAGAGAAGAATAGGAATGGGAGAAATAAGAAGGAAAAGAGAGGTGGGGAAATGGGATACGAAGAAATAGAGGGCGAAGATAGAAGAAGGCAGGGAAAGGAAAGGTGGGAGAGGATAAGTGGGGCCAAGTACAACAGGTGGTACAAGTGGGTGAAGGGGCCCAGTGTACCTGGAGAGAGGAAGGACGGAGGCTAGGTGGAAAAGGACAGCGAGGTTTAGGCTGGGAAATGAGGTAAGGGAGGCGAGGTATTGGCAAAGAACAGAGGAAAGAAGTTGCAGTGTGTGTTAGAGACATGGAAGCATGTATGGCAAGGATGTGGAAGAGGGGGAGAGGAGTTAGGAAGCTGGCAGGAGAATGTGGGAGTGATATTGGGAGAGGGGGAGGGGGAAGAGTGGATGAAGGAACTGGAGAGAGTGAGAGGAGAGAAGAAAGATACGGAGGGGACGAGGGGGGAGGAGTAGGGAAACAAAGAGAGGGATAAATGGCGTGAATGCAACGAGCGAGGAACTGGAAGTCGAAGACAAGGAGGGAGGGAAGGGGCGAGAATAGGGGTGCAAATGGAGGAGAAAGGCGGCACAGGTGCTTTGGTTCGGGCTTGAGTTCTTTTTGCGTTTTCCTTTTTGGTTTTTTTGGTTTTTTACGTTGTGCATGGTGCGTAGGGGCTTTTCTGCTGCGTTTTGCGTTTTGCGATTTACTGCTTGCGTGTCATTTATTTGCCAGTTCTTTGCTTTTCTTGCGTTTGTTTTACGTTGCGTCTCGTTTTTCTTTTTGCGTTTTTTTGCGTCGTGCGTTCTGCTTAGGTGTAGTGGCGTTGAACACTCGAATAGTATGTAAATAGCTTGTAAGTAATAAATAGCATGGCGCGACTAACCTTAAGTAGAGAGAAGCGGCGTAGTAGGATAAGGTAGGATAAGTGAGACGGAATACCCTGTAACCCTAAGGGAATCAGTAAATAAATACATACATACATACATACCCTTATATTTTCAATACATTAAAAAATACCGGTAAATTACCGGTAAACCGGTTTTGATTGAAAATTTTACCGAATTAACGGTAATTGAAAAAGTCGATAAATTTGCAATCCCTACCCTCCACACCGGAGCCACTCCGGTAACCAATTCCCCCGGCAACGCTTTGTTTATTCACTTCTTCCAGTTTTCTAGTTTCAGTCCAGTTATACACGGTGTCCGCGGGAAGACTGGACAGCTGGTTATCTCCAAAAGTATTGGAGATAAAATTTTTTTTTTACACGGAATTGTATGGTTCGAGGGGCCAATTTATTAGCGCAGATGATTTTTTTTATCGATTATTATATTAAAAGATACAATTACTATCCTCCGTGTAACACAGTACAACAAATTTTGACTTTTTTTCGGACTTGTAACATTCAATAGCCGTTTCTTATAGGTTTTCGTGCCCTGAAAACGAATCCGCAACCCGTTTGTCGCCATCACCCTCAGTTTTGGAGAAAATCGATTTTGAAAAAAACTGCAAATTTTCAACTTTGAACGTTTTTTGTGTCGAAACGGTAATAGTTATTCGATTGTTCGTTGCGTCAAATTATTCTATGAACCCTCACGAATACAACGATATAAGTTATTATTGCATTATGAACATTTAAATATGTTTAAACAACGATCAAAAAGAAAAGGACACCCGAAATGCACCCATTTTTCCAGATATCTTTCAATTTATTTCCAAAACTAAGGGTCTGAGACGAAATCTGACCATCCCACGCGATGCAGCAGACATTGTTCCTTCGGAAAGCGTCGACAGAAGTGATAAGTCTCGTTTCGTTTTCAATACAGAAGCGAAATAGTTTGGCAAAACGCGCGGTGCCGACAGTGGTAGTCACGCGCCTTAAGCGATTATGTTGCGTTGAGCAGCAGTGGATCGCGCCGCCATTGACTACCACTGTCAACATCGCGCGTTTTGCCAAACTATTTCGCTTCTGTATTGAAAACAAAACGAGACTTACCACTTCTGCCGACGCTTTCCGAAGGAACAATGTCTGCTGCATCGCGTGGGATGGTCAGATTTCGTCTCAGACCCTTAGTTTTGGAAATAAATTAAAAGATATCCGCAAAAATTTGTGCATTTCGGGTGTCCTTTTCCCTTTGATCGTTGTTTAAACATGTTTAAATGTTCATACTGCAATAATAACTTATATCGCTGTATTCGGGAGGGTTCATAGAATAATTTGATGTAACGAACAATCGAATAACTATTACCGTTTCGACAAAAAAAATGTTCAAAGTTGAAAATTTGCAGTTTTTTTCAAAATCGATTTTCTCAAAAACTGAGGGTGATGGTGACAAACGGGTTGCGGATTCGTTTTCAGGGCACGAAAACCTATAAGAAACGGGTATTGAATGTTACAAGTCCAGATGGCTGTTGTACTGTGTAATCGGTCTGTGCGAAGTAGGGTGCAAGTTCGATCATTATCAGTACTTCTGCCCGAGAGGAATACGAATTACTTTAACATTATAATGCATGTGTGTTTTGTAATAAAGTGTTTCTATCGTCTCCTGAATTCAATAACTGGCATCCAGACATCTACGCTCCTACAATCCACCGCCAATACGCCTCGTGGAGAGACACAGGAAGAAAAGAGGTAGCCCGCTGTCGACGCGAGGTCCTCCCTAAAAATTCGCACAGATCCCTTATCTCTCGAGTATCAACACGAGCTCCAATATCAAAACAAAAGCATGCGTTGACGTGTTCCGTGCGAGAGCAGGTGGGCATTGGGGAGGAGGTATTGCAGCGAGAGCCGCCGTTTGCGAGGGATGCAAATTCGATTGGTCCTGATACTATCTGCTCCCTATGGTTGAAATTTGGTCTAGCAACTTGCACATCTCCTAACTCTAACCACTCGAATTGCATCCCTCCCAAAATTACCGGCCATCCGAGCGTAGAAGCAAGTGCGAAATAAAAGACTATTCAAGTTGAAAATTGAGTCATATTTTCCAACTTCTCCTTGCGCACAAACTATAAGTAAATTTTATGACGTTTTGAAACATTAACGGTGCGCTTCTCGATACCGCAGATGTACCTACCTAAGTAGCATTTCTGACGGAAAAGAATTGTCCAGCCATTGGGCCTTCCATTCCTGGCGTAGACCTTTGGCAGGTAGGTATCGTTTCAACAGGCAATGCCACCCATGGCGCCAGCAAGACCGCCCCCGGTGCTTGCTATTCCAGCGGGTTTTCTTCCAGTGAAAATAAGGAAATTCGCAAGCGCAATATCTCGAAAACCAGTGGAAATAAGGTGTATACATTAAAACTTATTGAATTTGTCTTGGAACGCACTATCAAGTCACCTCTTCAAAAAAAATAGTTCCATTTAAAACACCGAACTTGACCATCGTATCTTTTAATATAATAATCGATAAAAAAATCGTCTGCGCTAATAAATTGGTCCCCTCGAACCATGCAATTCCGTGTAAAAAAAATTTGTTATCTCCAATACTTTAAGAGATAACCAGCTGTCCAGTCTTCCCGCGGACACCCTGTATATGATGGCGGAGGAAAAAATTCGTTGTAGGCACTACACGCCAGTAGAAAAACATTGTTTTCTACATATAATCGACAATTATAAACATGTGATTGAATGTAAAAGGAGTAACGTGAATTCATTTCGTGATAAAGAGTTAGGATGGACAAAAATATGTAATGAATTTAATAACTCGTCATTGCCGGTGTAAAAGGTAAGAATCACAGATATCAAAGAACCAGCAGCACACATATCATTTTGTATTAATTTTCTCTTATTTTGAAGAGAAACGTGGCGCAATTGAAAAAGCTGTGGAAGAACTTGAAACATGTCCTCCTTGACCAATTAACTAACGAAAAACAGAGCAGACTCGCTACAGGTGGAGGGCCGGAAGCATCCTCGACAGAAGTCGACTCGGAAATTGGGGCAATAGTGCCATCTTTTATGGCCACTGCGCCTACCTTATTTTCATCTAATATGGATGCTGCAGAAATAGAATATACATTAATTTATTATTAGTAGTTAAATTTGATTGTAAAATGTATTAAGAACTAATTGAATACAGATTACTAACTTTAACTGGATTTTAGATGGAAGACAGATGGTGCATGAAATTATTGAAGGCAATGACGACGATAATAACGATGGAGGAGTGATTGTCCTGGAAGCGAATGCATCAACGTCAGCAACTAGATCCGAAATAAAAGAAAGTAAAAAAGAGACAGAAATGTACAGAATTCGAAGAGGAGTTGAAAACATTAAGAATGAAAAGTATTATGCAACATGGGGAGAGAATGGCTGCGATGAAAGAAGAGCATTTGAAATAAATCCAGGCGTTAGAAATTAGAGCTGCTTTAGCAAAAGCCGAATTATCTGAACTGCTACTGAAAAACGAAAAAGCTCGCATGTCAAATTGTATATAGGTTTCCCGGATCTACTTCTGTGGATGGCATTTCCGGTCCTCCACCTGTAGCGAATCTGCTCTGTTTCTCATTAGTTATCTGATCTCTGTACTTCTTACCTCTTGCACCGTCAATGAGGACTTATTAAATTCATCACATATTTTTGTCCATGCCAACTCTTTATCACGCAATGAATTCACGTTACTCCTTTTACATTCTATCACATGTTTATAATTATCGATTATATGTAGAAAAAAAACTGTATTCTATTGGCGTGTAGTGCTTGCTTTTATCATAATAAACTAATATATAAAAATGAAACATGTTTGTTCCTCAATCATAACCCAACCATTAAACTGATGTAATGTAAAAATAAAAACACCTGAGATAGTTGAGACTCCATTTACTTTTATTTAGTACATAATTAATATATATCGACATTAATATTGATATTAGCGATATTGACGAAGATGATTATATAGCGGACAATAGAGTCGTTTGAATATATATTCGAGACGTGCAACAACCTTTTGAATATTACAATGAAGATGAATTTAAAAGGCGATTTCGATTTAATAAGGACTCGGTATTATATCGCATTTTACCGAAAATTATTGAAGAACTTGCGAAAATAAATAAACGTATGTCAACAGTGTCTAGAGTTGTTTTCCACGTGAGAGCTTTCGAAGCACGCGTGGAGAATCGACGATTATTCGTTGACCTTGGGAAAGGAAATGGAGCAATCGGTCTCTTAGTTGAAGAGCCGAGCAATTAGTGCCTCACACACAGCGAATTCATTCAAATTTCGTGGTTTGTGAGGTGCAGGTAAAGGTACTTTTTCGTCGTCGACGAACAAGTCCTCACAATCCGGCAATAAGTCCTTGAAGATCAAGGACATGTTGTGTAGCACGACGCATGGTACAACAAATGCGGAGGAGCAAACGAGCTTTGTCAACAGACCTCGCGACAAACATGGAAACCTACGTTTCCAAATGCCGAAGGTCCGTTCCACAATGAGCCTCTTTCTAATTTGGATGCCGTTATACCTGCAATGATACAATATTCAATAAATATAGCTTTTTGTTTCGTACAGCAAAACTTGATAATTCTAAAGAAGAGAATATTTACGTTAATTCTTCGTCCGTTTGAGGATTTGCAAGAGGGGTCATTAAAAAGGGTAGGCAAGCATACCCTTTATCACCCACAAGCATTCCATCCAAACGTTGTTCCACGTATCGCATGCGTATTGCCGAATTTTTAAAGATTCGGCTGTCGTGGGTGCTACCCGGCCACTCTGGTACAATGTCCAAGAATTCCATTCTTGGACCACCAACAGCCTGCAACAAAGATGATATTTAAAAAAATAAAGAGAACTACTTGGAGTCTGAAAAAAGGAGTGTTATTCTATCACATAATCGATTAACCATAATCATATTTCAATTATGAAATAAAAACATGAATGAAAACCTACTTGCACGTTAAGTGAGAAATATCCTCTGCGATTCCGAATTATTTCAGCGATATTGTGGAATCGAGTGTTCACTAATCTCACGTGCGTGCAGTCGATGGCCCAATCGATACCAGGTAGACCGATTTCTCCATTTCTTTTCCCGAGGTCAGCGAATCATCGTTGATTCTCAATACGTGCTTCGAAATCTCTTGGCATTTTTATAAATTCGGAAATTAAACCCGCAAGTAAACAACTCACGCGGAAAACAATTCTGGACACTGTGGGTTGAGAGATCTGCATCGAGTCCCCAAGCAGTTGCTACAAATATATTTTAAACAATTTACCTCATGCACACTCTTTAATTATCAATATTTTAGACGTTAAAAATAAAATATTAGATTTCTAAATTACCTGAAAACTTGCAGTTGCATAATACCGTAAGAATACGAGTAGTTGCAATTCCGGGGGAATCGGCAGGCCACGTTTATTTATTTTCGCCAGTTCTCCAATAATTTTCGGTAAAATACGATATAATACCAAGTCCTTATTAAATCGAAATCGCCTTTTAAATTCATCTTCATCGTAATATTCAAATGGATTTTGCACGTCCCGAATATATCTTCTAACGACTCTATTGTCCGCTATATAATCATCTTCCTCAATATCGCTAATATTAATAGTCATGTCTATATCGTCTTCAAAATCCATTTTTTGCGTCCTTTATCCTGATAATAGCGTAAGTATTTGATGGTTTCAACTTTCAACACGTTGCCGCCGTTGCCGGGGAATAGAATCTCCGGAGTGGAGGGGGAACAGCATGTAACGGTACATGGGTGACGGAATCATCACGCACACATGCCGTAGGTGTTCCCCCTCTACTCCGGACACTCTCCGGTGGAATCTCAAGACGGTCTCCAGACATCTAAAATGTCGTCTTGAAAATATAACCTCGCTTTACCGTCTATTTTGACACATGTGACGTCATACAAGGATTTACTTATTTGAACAAGATTTTCCTCCAGCAAATGCTCAAGACACGACACAAGACGCAAATATGAATCTAGGCGGCATCTTAAGCAAATACTTGAGATGGTCTTGAGATTAAGAAGCGACTGTGAATACCGCCCTTAGTCACGTAGCACTGTACTTACTTCATTTATTTTTATTTATAATATACCTCAAATTAAACACACGCAGTTTCATTAACAGGTTAAGGACCCATGTTACGCCCCACTGTGAGTGAAAGATGAAGAAAAAAGGTGGAACGAAGAATTCGTTTCTAGCCGTGTTAAACGTAACCTAAAGGTTACGTTTGGCGGCCCGGATAGACATTGCCGTTGTGAATAGGTTCAACGGGAAGATCTATCAGCAGTGGAGATTTGAGATGGTTTGTGCAGTCAAAGCCAAGGGTGTGTATAATGTTGCCACCAGAAAGCAGGCACAACCTCGAAGTACTAAAGCGGCGGAATATACTAAGTGGCTGAAAGACGACGCAATCGCAATGTTCAGGTTCTCGGCGGCGATGGAAAGTGCATCTATGCACTAATCTATTACACGATTTGGGTGTTGCACATTGGCGAAAGAAATTCTAGGCAAATTGGACTTTGTCTACCAACAGAAAGCAGACTTTAATCACATGCTCATCCTTGATCAGTTTCATCAAGTAAAAATGGGTTTTAAAGATACGGTGAGGCAGCATATTCTAAAAGTAGAAAACTTAGCCCGATCAATGAACAGGAGCATTCATAAATGATGCGGCCATAATAACGAAAATCTTGGGTACACTACCACTGAAGTATCGAAATTTCCGCGAAGCGGAACAGATAAAAAGAATTTGGTTCGGTATTGTGGCAGCGCGACTCGGACGGTCACGGCCGTCTCATTTAGCATACAGCACAAAGCCTTTCAGATTTTCAGCGAAATTACTCCTAGCTGGAGAAAGAGCTGTGGGCCCACGGTACGACAGTGGGGCGTTTGTACAAATTTCTTTAAGACAGGTGGTTTATTCTTCAAACCGACCACAAGCCCCCCATGGCGCTTCTACAGATGGTGTTAGAAAGCTTATAAACGAATCGGTGCGAGGAAGCTGTAATCGGATTTTGAACCGCACGCAGAATTGGAGAACTTTACGACACAGAACTGTTATATTTTAAGCGTCACGAACACAGTTATAATTTGTATTATGTACAAAGGTCACGTATAATAAACAACTATTTACACCGCACATAAGCACAATTAATTTAAACTAAACAGTAATTATACAAGCGAGCAATTTTATAGCGAACTGCTCAGCAAATGAGTGGATTCAAGCAAAGCACAGGCACAAGCAAGAAAGCGTAGCGTAAGCAAATTATGTGTTAATCGCAGGCACGTCGCGAAAAGAGAGAGATCCAGGAAAACGCCGTCGATTTCCTGGAAGGAAGAGCCTTCCCCTTCCATCGATCGCGAGTCGAAGGAAGGAGCCTTGATCGTCGCTCCACGTGAGCAAGCAGGCCGTTGCCAACGCCTAATTAACGGCGGTTCTGAGAGATGTCGCCAATATGCTGCTTTCTTGAACAGACGGAGAACACCAAGGCTTTGACGTCCACTCCGGCGGCTCGGTTGAAACCAGGGTTGCCAGACAACATTATGCAGGACCACTTATTTAGCGGAGAGGGAGCACCTACAGGAGTGGTGGTAATATCTGCGCGATGACGTCGCTGACACACGCATTACTACCACTCCCGTAGATGTCCCCCTTCCTCTAAATAAGTAGTCCTACATAATGTTGTCTGCCAACCCTGGTTGAAACGCTGGACCTTGAGGCTCCTCGGATATGATTTCTAGATATATTATATCCGCACCCGGGACTTCAATGAGGTGAATGCTCTCTCGCGTTTGACCGGGAGATTACGGCGCGACAACGCTGAAGATGTTCGGGCCGCGCACATTTCGGTTGCGGAAACAGAGCTTCTTCAGTCAAAAACCCTTGTCACCGACTTCTTCGACAGGGAACTCCGCGATAACCTGAGAACATCCACCACGGGTAACGAGGTTTGGGTTAGGTGGGGTCTTCTCCCCCTCTTGGGTCGGCCACCTTGACGTGGTGAGGGGGCTCCGGGAAAGCGGCTATGTTCCCCTTCGGTCGTGCCGGGCGTGACTTTTCTTCACCACCGCGCCGGGGGTGACTTGGACACCACCTTGCGGCCGGACGGGGGATGCTGCCTTCCCGGCTAAGAGTCGACGAAACAACCGCCCCCTTCCCGGGGGCGCGTGCGTGTGTCTTGGGTGGGGCGTTGGGGTTGGGTCCGTGTTGGGTGTGGGTGGGGTGCGCGCGGGCGCGAGTGGTCGGGTGGCCCCGACCCGCGGATCTCTCTCGGGACGGTTGCAGTCGGTCTGGCCTCCCCGAGGCTTTTGAGTGGCTCCTTTGGGGACGGGACGCCCGGGCCCGGGGAGCGTGCCGCGACTTGCTCTAACGATCCGCGCCGGTAACGTTGGCCCTCGACCCTCCCAGCTCGCGGGCCTGGCGCGGGCTCGGCTCTGTTTCCGCCCCTCCTGGGGTGCGCGCGCACGTCTTCCATCTCTCCGGGTGGGTTTGTCTGGGTGGAAGCGGCCCTTAGGGGCCGCTGTACTGGGCTTGGGGTCCGCGGTCTTCGCAATGGGGCGGTGTGCGTGCCGCGATATGGGGAGGGGGGGGGGGGCAGGGAGTCCCTCGGGTATAGAGGGCTCCCGGGAGCGGCTAAATATTGCCGCTCCTGTTACATGGGCCCTTCAGGTCCATTCCGTGCTTACTGTCCCCGCGTCGCCTTCCATTTCGTCATCAGCGATTCAGCGGAATCGCAACGCGCGGGTTAGTAGGTCGGCGAACGCGGAATCCGTCGGCGTGGGCACAACGTGACCACCGATGGTCCGGGCCCTAGATTCCAGAGCATGGAGTAATGAAAATTGCGAAGGAAAAGACTGACAGGGCGATTTCCCCCGTTCTCAAGATAGGGAGTGGGTGGCTTGGACCTCGATCGCGGTACTTCGGTAAGACATTCAATTTCGGGAGCTCGACATAGGAAGTTGCGACGAGCGAGCGGGTCGTCTAGAAATCGCGACCTCACCTCCGCGTATTTTACCGCGAAGCAGGTCTGGCCGATCAGGTTCAGCCTAAGGGTAACTCCATCCGATACACCGAGAACGGCATAGCCGGGAGAGCCCTTACGCGCCGAGTCGGACCGCCGAATACCGCGAGGACGTGTGCTGGAACAAGCGAGTCAGCGAAACGACGGTTCCCGCGTTCACCTACTTCCGTGTGCTACCCGAGAGCACAGCGAGCGACACGACCTACGCTCGGTCAACCGACACCTCGAGCGTGCGAAATAACCGACGGCAAGCGTGTCGTGCAAAATAAGCGAAAACCAGCGAGCGACAGCCAAAACGGAGCGCCGTCTCTAGGTATGTGATTTCTATCTCATATTATGTAACAATATACTTTGCATCTTTGATTTTTCCCTAAATTCCCTGTACTTATATATTCAACCCATTCAATCCTCCCATTCCCTGATAAGTAAAGTCAAGGTGTGCTTCAGCACTTTAACAAGAGCAAGAACCCAGTAGATCATTCTAACCGCTCAGGGTGAGGAACGGAAAAGTCCCTTCAGGACGTAACACTCCCAGCCGCGATCGATCGCGCGCGGGGCGAGTTCGGCAGTTGGGCTGCCCTTATGGCATAGCCAGCCGCTCGCCCGGGGGCTAGCCGGGTTTTCACCTTCGGGTCCCCGGCCGGTGTGTAAGCCCCCCGCGGTTTGCAGTGTTTGGGCGCCCTTCTGGCTAGCCGAACGCCCCCGCCCGGCGTTCGTTCCCTACGGGGTCGACGCCGGGAGGCGCACTTCGACGCGCATTCGGCGCGCGATCGATCGCGGGGTCGTGGGGTAGTGGTGCCAGGGGGCACCACTCGCCCTAGTAGCAGCGACCCAGAATTGCGGCCTTTACACGGACGTTCTTGCGTGGCACTTTTGCGCGCCACACGCCAGCGCGGCACGCATTTGGCGTGGCGTGCCGGAACGTCGGAAGGAGCGCGCTCCTTCTCGCAGGCCAGAAGATCGTACCCGTCACTACTTAGAGACAGCGAGTTCGGACTCCCATTTCTACGTCGACTCAACATGCTTTTTCCAGGAACCAGCGCAGTCTTGTATTGTGTACTACCTGTTCCATGTATATTATCGATCTGCGAAACGATCGGCAAGGCACGATCGCGATATACGTAGGTTTGCGAAAAGTATACGAATTCCTCGATATACCTGGCTTATAGAGGATATCATAAATGCTGTTACTGTAGGGCACACTGAAACATCTGTTTTTACGAAGCTACATTTGGTTTACCTGAAGGTGCTATAAATTATGGAAATGGTTTATTACTCAGTTATAACGACTGTATTGCGATCTGCATTCTCCTTGCGGACGAAAAGTTTCCACCTCATCGGACGTTCTTGCTAGCATCTTGTGCGTGGTTAGAAGTGTGGCGCGCCGGAATTTCACGTTCTTGCGTGCGAGTAGAACCGTTGTCAGGCGTGTCGCGTCCAAAAGTGTGACGCGCAAGAATTTTCGCCGCAAGCAAACCTCGACTCAAGAGGCAACGCTACCGATAAGCCGTGCCTCGATGGGTTTCAAGGACTTCGACCCTCGAGCCCAGGGGGGCCTTACAATGTTGCCCCTTAAGAAGTGACAAATCAAAAATTCTACATTTTTCATCAGATCTTGGCGAAAGTGGTGTGAATCGTTTCCTTATGTGTTCCCGATGAAAATGGTCCAAAAACGACACAAATCGGATCGTAATTAAGGAATCTTCATAATAAATTGATTTCCAAAACTTCGTTAAAAATAGTTCGATTTACATGAAATTTGGTATAATTTTAATTTGAAAAACATAAGAAATGCATCGGTATTACTTCCATATCGATACAATAAAGAATAAAGAATACAGTTTTTCTGAAACGGGTATGTATCCTCGGCCGACCGCTGCGAATCGAGGTTGGCGACCCACAGTCGAGGATGAAATATTCATTACAGCGTGTTAAGAGATTCATTATTCGTCATCGTATCGATATGAAAATAGCACTAATGGATTCCTGGCGTTCTCCCAATTAAAATTATCACAAATATCATGGAAATCGGACTAATTTTACACAAGCAATACAAATTATAAAAGGAGTAGGCATTTCTTAAACGCACTCTCTTATTGTATCGATATGGAAGTGACATCAATGGATTCCTGGCTCATCCTGGAGTCCAACGAGAGTGTAACTTATCCAACAGCATGATTAGATCGGTGTAGACTCTGTGATCCGTAGGGTGATCAAAATAATTGTGAAAACTTTGTTTTATGAGGGCTGCTCGGATTTCCGTGGTCCGAACGATGACCAGAACGAGTAAAGAACATTGCTGATTGGCCAAATTTTCCTAGAAGAGGAGGGTCCTTCCCTCTGCAAGTTCGACGGCGTAGGAGGCACCACCCCCCCTCCCCTCTCTCGATAACGTAGAGGTGTAAAAGTAGACATCTGCTTACCAAAACTAGACAGATTGATCGGTCAGAATCTCGCCCCGGGTCGTGGTTTATAACCGCATTGTCCCGCAGGTCTGCGGGGGAACCTGCCGATGGAGCAATATACGGATTAACTCAGACCGGAGAAATTCGAAATCGCTGAAAAACGGCACGATGTCGATTTTCCCTTTTCGACATCTGGCAGACAAATGCTTCCCGACGAAACCTTCGAAAACAAGCAATTAACTACTTAGGTAGTTGTAAACCAGGGTTGACTAACTGGTGGCTCGCGAGCCACCGGGGGCCCCTACGCCTTGCTGCCACGGTCCCCTCCATACCTACCAGACTCTGACAGACATAATTTACTAGGTTGCAGATGAAAATAAATAACATCATGATTTTGGTTAATAAAGTTTAATCTATTAATCGTATATTAATCTATTTCAGACAACTACAACAACTGATTTTATGCTGACAGTGGGCATATGAGTTTTGTAAGGCGCTCTATTTGAAGCACTATAACGCCGGATATAACCACTATTTTTGCATACAATTTTTTTTTCATATTCCCTAAAGATTGACAAATGAAGCCACATAGCTGCAAGTAAATATGTTTAATTTTTTGGTTTGAAAAAATTCTCGTTTGCTTCCTACCGCTTGTAGCGGCTCGCAGAGTCTTGACTGCCAGGCGCGCCGCGCGCCTCAGAATTTTCCGCACTGTCGGAAAGTCCACGCGCCACGCCAAACCCTTGTCTTCAAGTGCCGCTTTCCTTTTCTAACTACCTTTTCTGTCTCTTATGTAAACTTTTCTGAAGTCGAGGTTTGCGCGCCACACTTTTGGACGCGACACGCCTGACAACGGTTCTACTCGCACGCAAGAACGTGGAATTCCGGCGCGCTACACTTCTAACCACGCACAAGATGCTAGCAAGAACGTCCGATGAGGTGGAAACTTTTCGTCTGCAAGGAGAATGCAGATCGCAATACAGTCGTTATAACTGAGTAATAAACCATTTCCATAATTTATAGCACCTTCAGGTAAACCAAATGTAGCTTCGTAAAAACAGATGTTTCAGTGTGCCCTACAGTAACAGCATTTATGATATCCTCTATAAGCCAGGTATATCGAGGAATTCGTATACTTTTAGCAACCTACGTATATCGCGATCGTGTCTTGCCGATCGTTTCGCAGATCGATAATATACATGGAACAGGTAGTACACAATACAAGACTGCGCTGGTTCCTGGAAAAAGCATGTGGAGTCGACGTAGAAATGGGAGCTCGAACTCGCTGTCTCTAAGTAGTGACGGGTACGATCTTCTGGCCTGCGAGAAGGAGCACGCTCCTTCCGACGTTCCGGCACGCCACGCCAAATGCGTGCCGCGCTGGCGTGTGGCGCGCAAAAGTGCCACGCAAGAACGTCCGTGTAAAGGGCCCAAATGTGGCGGCGCGGGCGTGTGGTCCGTCGCGCGTCGCCTGGGAGGTGGGTGGGTTCGACTCCCACCCAAGGAAGACCCTGACGCAGGGCTTGTGCGCGGGGTCGTCTTTTGCGTCTGGAGGAGGGCAGCGAATGAATCGCTAGTTTGCTCTCGCATCAAGTCCCTCCTCCTTGCGCGGTGGCTCCGCGCCTGAGGAAGACCACCTTGAAGGTTTTAGTGGGTTCGAGTCCCACATAACCCCCTGTCCTCCCCCGGTACCGTGGGGATTTCCTCCAAGTAAAAACAAAAAAGGTGGGGTCTTCTCATCGGGTTAATCCAGTCGATCCGCAACAACAAATGGGTTTCAACACGGGACTTGGATGCTATGCAACCATTCCGTAGATGCAATGGGGATTTGAGTGTCGTCGATGGTACTTTGTTGATGGGCGACAGAGTCGTCAGTTCCGACAGGCTTCAACCGACCATTCTCCGCGCGCTACACTCTGGGATTCAAAGAATGAAGCCGGATGGATGTCAAATGACATTGGTATACGCCAATGTAGTTCCTGCGTTTTCACGTAGAAAATGCACTAGGAAAGAGCCCTTAGAGCCAGGGCGCGTTCCGGAAACCAATGGAGTGCGTCCACGTCGATTACGCAGATCCTAGCAACGGACAGTATATCCTCGTCGTCGTGGATGTGTACTTCAAATTTCTGGATGTGGCCATAATGTCGATAATTTCGGCGAACCGTACCGTGGAGCTGTGCTGGGAGATTTTTTCCAAGTATGAGCCTCTGGAGATTTGGTCAGCGATCATGCTGCCCAGTTCACCTCCCAGTCATTTAAGGCGTTCGGCACCGAAGTACAAACAACGCACCTGCTGTCGCCGGCAACCACCCGCAGTCTAACGGATAGGTGGAGTGGATGGTTGACCCTGTGAAAAGGACCATCTACAAGGACCCGTCCCACCGGAAGAAACAACTTTGTGACTTTTTTCACAGCTAAAGCTATACGCCTTGCTCAGAAGCTACTCAGGGTCTCCTGCTGAATTGTTTTTCAGTCACCGAATGAACTCCCCGTTTACAAGACTGCTCCTGAGGCCGAGAACTGACGAGGCCACTCATAACGACATCACGCATCAGAAGATGAAGCGGCTAATTGCGAATCATCAAGGGGTTCCTCCCAGAGCCGGATTTACCTTTTCAGGGGCCCTAGGCTGAATATTCGGGGGGCCCTCGGTTAAATATAAAAAATAAAATAACGCTGATTTGATTTTTTTATCATAATATTCGTATAATCTAAATAAGAATTTAATTTCAAAATTAACATTGAATATAAAAACTAAACATAACATTAACATAAATAAACATTAAAAATACAAGTTAATAAAGATAATATAAAAAAATGTGAAACGATTAAATTTGAAAATCTTTTCGGCGAGACTTTTGCTGTGCAAAATCTTCAATAATCGAATCAAAATCCAATTCACGGAGAAGTTTTGATTCAATTGCCATCAATGACAAAGCATTCAGTCGGTTTTGTCCAGTGCAACTTTTCAGATGGTTTTTCACGCGAGACAATGTTGAAAATGACCTTTCACCCTCACAGTTGGTTGCTGGAATACTAAGATATATTCTTAATGCGATCATGATATTTGGATATGTTCCCAACATAACATGCTTATCCAAGTGAGTCATCAGATCTATAACTTTCACCTCATCTTCAGTGTTTACTGTAGACGAAAATTGCATAAATTCATCAACGAATTCCATTTCCAAATCATTAGGATACGCTTCAACCAAATGAATGCATTGATGTTTTAAATCTGTCAAACTTAAGGTTTTAAATTCTGTTAAAAATCCAAAGAGGTCTTTTAAATTCAAATATGAATCTTGTCGTTTACGTAATTCAACTGTCAAAGAATCAGTTATTACATTGAATGTTTGAAATATAAATTGATCACGAGCCGTTAGTGTTATATCTGGTGTATCCTGTTCATCAAACATGCGTTTTCGTACTCTGTTTCGAGCAGTTTCACTTTTATATTCATGTAATGTTACCAGTGTTTTTGCTCGCTCTTCCATTTCGTCATAATTGTCACGCATTATTAAAATGAAATTTAAAAGAGATTCATACAATTTTACAACGCTCAGTATATCAATATGGGGTTTTTGAAGGGAAAGACTTACTGCGTTGAATCTACTCATTAATGTGTGCTATATAACTGTCATTACTGCTGTATCAAATTCGTTCATTTTGTTGCATAAATTGTTTGCCTCCTGACGTGTAACTATAGTTTGAGCTTTTTCATCAGATAATTTAGTTAAAGCAGCTTTCATTTTTGCATAACCCATATAGAGCGATTTAACCGCGTCTGCTCTTGCACACCATCGAGTCTGAGAGAGTGATTTAACAACAAGACCAGTCTTTGGCAAACATTCTTTCAGTACTTTCCATCTATACGTTGAAGCACTAAAAAAGTTGTATAGAGATTGAACAAAACCAAAAAAGTTAACAGCTCCTAAACAACATTCTACAGCGCAAGCGCCAACAAGATTTACAGAATGTGCTGCACATGGTACGAAACGAGCAAGTGGATTTAAAGTCTTGATTCGTGCTTGCACGCCTGTGTGTATAAATACCAGCCATATTTGCTGCATTGTCATAATTCTGCGCTCTACAATCTTTAATATCAAGGCCAAAATTATCGATCAATTTTAAAATCTGATTGGTTATATCTTCAGCTGCGTGACTATGAAGTTCAAGAAATTGCACAAATCTCTCGACCGGTTTTCCATTTGGTAGCACATATCGTAAAATAAAAGTAAGTTGGTCAACATTGGATATATCGGGGGTAGAATCTACACTAATTGCAAAATATTTAGCTGTTTTGACTTCTGCAATAATGGATGATTCCAATTTTTGGGCCATAACCTGAAGAAGCTCCTCACAAATTGTTTTCGACAGGTATGTTGTGCTTCCAGATTCCTTTCCGCCATGTCTTTCAATATGACTTGCCAAGAATGGGTCAAATTTTGCAATTACCTCAAGGAGGCCTAAGAAATTTCCATTAGTTGCAGATCCAAAAGTCTCATTATCGCGCTGAAGGACAGTCTCAACCCGCTGAAGGACATTGCGCCAATAATTTTTTTCTGTCTTCTGCTGTTGCACAATTTCACAGTCCATTCTGCTCGAATCTCTAGCCATTATACACCAATCATTAACGTTTTTTTTTGTGGTGGATGCTACTTTCATGGACTTTAATAAGAGCATGGCAGTTTTTCCAATCACTGAACTCACTTCGAAATGCAGATTCTTGTGTTCCGAAAAGTTTACATGGCACGCAAAATACGTTCCCAGTAGAAGGGGAGTATACAAGCCATTTCCTTGCAAACTTTTCACCATTGCTCATTTTTCTTTCAAATATACTTAAGGGGGTAGACACGGGTAATGCAGCGCGCTGTATACCGACACAATCTGGCCCGAAACATGGGTTTGCGCGCTGACGTTGTTTGTCCTTATACGAGCAAATTTTGTGCTGGGCGAGGTCTCATTCGAAAGATGAAGGTTCAATGCAGCCCGCTCTGCTCATGGTTCAAAGAGATTGTGTTGATATGTAATAATACGAGTGTCCAAAGTAGAGAAAAAATCGACAAAATGCACTCGCAGATTCCATGTATTTGTAGGTCTCTAAAAGAGTTTTCTGACTCAAACGATGAGCAGAGCGGGCTGCATTGAACCTTCATCTTTCGAATGAGACCTCACCCATCCCAAAATTTGCTCATGTAAGGACAAACAACGTCAGCCCGTGATTGCATTCCCAAATACGAGTTCCGCCATATTGGCGATAATACAGAGCAAGTCACGTGACAAATTTAGTTGAGCTAGTGGATACGAGATGGCGCCTACTCGGGAGGACTGCCAACGTGGAATCATAGCAAAACTGAAGCGTTAGCTGGATACATGTGCAACAGCAAAAGCGTGATACAGTCAATGTACGTATTTTTGGACGATTGTAGGTTAGATTTTATGCATTTTAGGCATACATTGACTAGAAACTGCTGGAAACTGTGTACATTTACTAAATTCACGCTTTTACTGTAACACATACATCACCGCTGCCGAATATATGTTATAATTATATGGCCACATTATTTCAAATAAAAAAAGAGATTGGATTTTTTTAATAACACTGGAAGTAGTGATTTACTGATATCATATTTTCAGAATGTGGAAGTTACAGCAATTATTTGCAATTATTGCTTTTATTATTATTCTTCCGACTATTGTATATAACATATAACAAGGAAAAGTCTCCAATCCGGTCAACAGTTGACTCCTTGATTTTTTTTGTAATTCTTTACGCTCCTATGCAGAGATGGGCATTATTTAATTAAAATAATATACTTCCGAATGGCCCCAGTGGCCGATCGACACGAGGTTTGGGGGGAGGGTGTGTGTACCCTAAATCTAAAATTCTATTTAGCTTCGGGTATTTATTAGTTTCCTTTGTTTATTCGAAGGCCTTTCATCTTTGGCTTCGAATAATTTTTCATCTTTCATTATATCTTTATCCTAAGGTCGTATTCAAATATATTGGCCGGTCGATTCGTTTTCGCGAACAGCGATCGAGGAGAAATCAGCCATCACCATCTGACGATCGTGGATTTGTCAGTTGGAGTTCCCTAGCCACCGAAGGGTATGGTGACGGGAATGCTGCTCAGCCCCGTCTGAACGTAGCCGTGTGGCTGTTATTTATTCTTACTGTCAGCGTAGTACATATGTAGTTGTGTGCGTCACGAAGTTATGCGTAGACCAATACGAGATGAAGCTATCGAGAAAGAATCAATGTTCTGACCAATAAAGCTCCTGAATTTTTTCGGAGCTAAGGCCTAAGGCACACCTATTCTGATGCGTGTATTTCTACGCTGCAGCTCGGTTTGGCCTATACATTAGTGATGGCGATCTTTTGTTGGATCGATCTAAAATCGATCTTTTTAGGGAAAATAAGATCGATTTTTCACCGATCTTTTTTAATTCCGATCCATCAGGGATCGATCCCTTTTTCTTTAGGATCGGTTAAAAAAAATTAATTTTATATTTAGTAAGTGCCAGACAATGATGGCTACGTAAAATACACATCGTATAATACATGCATATACACATGTATTATACTCGAATATTACTGATCGTAGTCATATTGGATACGTTCAGCAGACTCAACTGTTGAGTGATCTCATTAGATTTTACTCTGAAGTTGTACGTTATATAAACTCTATACTTATTTCCTAGTCCTTCTTGTTTTAATTAACTTATTGCCCAATTATCCAATTAGTCAGTTACATTTTAATGTTCAATATTTGATATTTGATATTTTTGTAATTATTTATAGCTGAATAAATATTTGAAGAGTCTAAGGATACAATTTTCGCGATGGTCATTATAACAAGAAACTACTTGTGTATGAAAATTTATCATTAAAAGTACTATATTAGTACTATAGAAATGTGATCAATTAGGGCGAGAATAAAGTTAATTTAAGTATCCCTTTTAGGATCGATCTTTGAAGATCGATCTTTTATTTTCACGATTGATCGATCTTATAACCGATCCTTCATAAAAGATCGATTCTTAGGATCGATCTGATCTTTGTCCAGGATCGCCATCACTACTATACATGACAGAAGCTTGGCGCTATCCCCACCACTTCTGCCTCACTCGTGTTCTGCGATGACGAGAGAATACGCGTTACGAATAGGAGTGTGCGGATCGTCCCGCGGCTCGGATTCTCGGCCCTCGGGACGGGTCGGAAAATTTCGGGCGGGATCGGGCGGGGTCCCGATACTTTCGTATTGCTCGAGATCCAGACGGTTTCGGGATCCCGAGACTCGATTCGGGCTACAAGCATGACCGCCATGAGCGGGCAATTTGATTTCAGGTCGGCTTGGCAAAACTCGGACGCGATCGGCTCGAAAGCCAGCTATTACGAGAGGACCGAGACGGAAAGAATTATGTATATCATTTATATCGATACCAGAGTGATAAGTTTTTACCTTTCTGTCTCCTGTTGAATCATAATTTGTATCTTATTATTTATTTACATATATATGTATTTTCATTGCTACCAAATAGTCTGCGAATACTGAATACGTCCATATACGTACTTAAATAAATACCATGTTCAGAACTTGGGAAGAAGACTATTTTTATATCGACAATATTGTAAAATCTGAATAAAATATACTTCATACTTAGTACTTTATGTAAAGGGAATATATAGGGTATTATCTTTTTCCGGATAGGTTCAGATTTAAAATAGAAAACGTACGAACTATAAGCATACAAAAAGGAATATTTCCTGGATAAACATCATAATAACAACAATATACAGGAGGTGAATATTTTATTATTTCAAATTAACGTGTAAGAAACATAATTTTTCTATGTTCTCAGGTAATAAATTTAATCTATTACTGGTAACGATATCGTCCGATCGCGTCCGAGTTTTGCCGAGCCGACCTGAAATCAAATTGTCCGCTCATGGCGACTATGCTTGTAGCCCGAATCGAGTCTTTCGCCCGAAAGTTGCCGGCCCGTCCCGAGCCCGAAAAATCGTGTAACCGCACACCCCTAGTTACGAAACTCACCGGCCAATAAATCTGAATACGATCTTAGAAGTTCGAATAACCGACGAGAACCTTTGTGTCCCGAGCCGCGCGAGATCGCCGTGCTCGGCGATGTGTCATCGATTATAAAGAAACAGAATTTGTTTATTTTTCATCGTATCAATATGAAAGTGACACCATTGGATTCTTGGCATTCTCCCGGTTATATTGGCAGAAAATAATTTAAATCGGACTATTTTTAACAAAACGGGCTTTCACTTCTACAAACAAATTTTTCACGTAATTTCCTTAATTTTTGTCCGAATTATATCATTTTTGGGGCAAATTTGATCGAGAAAACATGGGGAATCGATTGACGTCACTTTCGCAAAAATCTGATTAGAAATGCAGAACTGCAGATTTGTCACTGCTTAGCGCGCAACATTGTATGGCCCCGAGCTGGTTTCGAGCGCCGAAGCCCACGAAACTCAGCGAGTCGCATGATTGCCAGCGAGAAGGACAAGAGGGGACTTTCCATGGCGAAGGAAAATCAGCCTTCTACAGAACTCAAATCGAGAAAGACTTTGCTAACAAACTTTATATTCACGTCAAATAAATACTTTAATTGTAAAATTTAGACGACGAACTATTGTTGAATTTCGCCAGTTCTTACATATGCCCCACTGGGTTCGGAATTCCTGGTCCCAGAGTTTCATGCATTTACCTATTGAAATGTTGCTTCAAGTCATCGGGCAATTGTATTGTTTCTTCTCGTACATATGTATATCTGTTCGCGAGTAGGTGTCATGAATGACGCGACTTTTGTTTCCCAAATAAATTCACCCCTATCAGGGCCCTCGCTCGAACCGCTTGACAACGAGACCGAACGATGTGAACCGAGTGCGAGTGAAATAGCGCACCAGCGGTACACCCTCGGTCGACGGCGACTTGAGTCATCCAGTACTGAATACGAAATGTTCAAAATTTCTCATTACACCTTGATGAGAGTGTTACCATTCATGGATTGTTGGTGAGTCAAGACACGAAGCAATTCAGTCTATTTTTTCTTATGAATACATGATTAGAACACACTCTACATTCAATAAAAATTGATCGAATTGCTCCATGTTTGATATCATTTTCATCGGGAAATCCTAAAAAATTCATCGGTAATACTTTCATCAATACTTATCAAAAACACGAACATTTTATTTTTCTGTACTGGGTATTTTATCTATCTCGTCGGTTTTATTGTTCTCGGCTGTCAACGGGCGGTCTACTAGGACCCGAAGGTGCACGCTCGCAACGAGAAAGCAAAACAGTGGGGTGGGTAGGTCTTTCCCGATAAACTGAGCCCAAAGGCTTCTCAACAATTGAAACATTGGAAGACTGTACATATTCTTTCTGATGCTTTGGGCGATATGCGCAACCATTTGTATGCCCGGTTTCATGTCTAACAAGTCAGGCGATTTTGTTTGTTTTGTTTACAGTCCTGTAACGTTCACTACATCTTCAATTATAAAACTGCAAATATGTTATTTTACACATATGTCTCGCTGAGTTTCGTCGGGTTCGACGCTTGAAACCAGCGGGGCCATACAATGTTGCGCACTAAGCACTGATGAATCTGAAGTTTTGCAATTTCTAATCAGATCTTCGCGATCGTGGCGTCAATCGATTCCTTATACTTTCTCAATCAAAATGGCCCCAAAAATGATACAACTCAAACCATAATTAAGGAAATTACGTGAAAAATTTGTTTGTAGAATTGAAAGCCCGTTTCGTTAAAAATAGTCCGATTTAAATAATTTTTTCATTAAAAAAATGCGCAGGCTGGATACGCGTGATTATTACGTGGCCCCCTCCATAGACATATATAGACGGATCAGAAGATGGGACTATCGGCGTGGGGAAGGAAGGCTTGGAGGGGTAAAGGTATAGGTTCAGATACAGGCGCGTCGGTTAGCTTCGGATGCATTCGGCATGCATAACCACAGCGTTATCCGATTTACTCGTATCGCTCCCCTTACCGCGAACCTTGCCACCCCCCTCAGCTTACGCTCCGCCGTCTATATATGTCTATGGTCCCCTCCTCGAAGTGACAGAAAATATAACCTATGTGTACGCTATATGACAATAAATGTTGAGCGGCTATTTCGTTCTTTTGCGCTACATTTGTGAACTTTTTATCATCCTTCCGAAACATTATTATTACGTCGCAACAGTATCTTTAGGAAATCGCGTCTAGCATATAGGTTATATTTTCTGTCACTTCGAGGACAGAAAATCCGGTCCTCCAAGTGACAGAGAATATAACCTATATGCTATACCCGATTTCCTAAAGATACTGTTGCGGCGTAATAATAATGTTTCGGAAGGATGATGAAAAGTTCACAAATGTAGCGTAATACAACGAAATAGCCGCTAAATATTTATTGTCTTATAGCATATACATAGGTTATATTTTCTGTCACTTCGAGGAGGGACCACATAATAATCACGCGTTGGATTCAACATCAAACACAATTTTATATATGTTTGTTCATAACTGCTTTCTGCATAGGATGTGTATTTCATGTTCTGTTTCGGTGCTTTGCTAGTAAAAAAATGTCTATCCTAACAAACTTCATTTTCTGGGGACATCCCCTCATCTATTTTCCCTTTTCACTTATAATTCCTTACTGCCAACGTAGAATATTGTAGCATAAGCACATTTCAAGTAAATGTACAATGAATTTTCTACGTTTGCAGTACCAGCAGACTTTCTGTTTAAAAAGTACAACGCAACAGCTGAGAATTTCTTTCCACATTCAAAATAACATATGGAAATAGCAAACAGCTCCCTCTCGCATGCACAGGCAGCCGCGTATCTATGGGTAATACCATTTCAGTGCAGAAAAAACCTGCTGTAATACCGACCTGCCGAATCGTCCAGACCACGTGACGTGTCTACCCCCTTAATGGTAGATATCTAACTTGAGTGCTGTCCTTTCTCGAGGATTTCGTATAATTTCCGATCAGATTTTGGTTGATGGGCCTCCTTATGATTTTCTCACGCAGTGCATTATTTATAACTACCCATGTGGACGGATCATCTGTAGCCACTAAAGGGTGGTCAATTTTTTCCTTCGAAATCAGGTCGACATTACCAGATTCTATAGTTATAGTGACATTTGTGTGGATGGATTCAGCAGAACTTGACCCTTCTGGTTTATCAAAATTTTGCGTAGCTGTTGAGGTTGATGGTAATGCGTCAGCACTAGAAGTTTTTTGAAAATATTTACTTAATTTGGGAAGTGAAGCTTGTGTTTTTTCGAGCTCAGTTTTCCGTTTTCGTTTTTCTGCGCCACTAGGATAAGATCTTTTGCCAGACATTATTAAAGCTCTGCTCAATATTGTCTCTTAAAAAATTTCGAGCGAGACGGAACGAGGGCGAGGAACCGTACGAGGGATGCGGGATGCCGCACAGTGGTCTGGAATTAAGAATTTGGTGACATTTGTCTACAGTTTTTTACTAAATTAATAATACTGGATAGCAAAGAAGAAAATGTTAAATGTACAAAATAACTCTTGTAATGTGTAATGTGTAATCTTCAAGTGACTTTGTACTTACCAAATAGAAGTATAATGAAATATGATGTACACGTAAAACACAAATATAATTTAAACTTAATTAACAAAAAATTAATAAAACAAAACCGTAACTTTTAAATGCGTACGAAATGCTTGGAACATCTCACTATGCAGATGCAGGCTCGAATGGTTCTGTGCAACTGAATGCAGACAGAAAGTCGAATGCTTATTCGAAGGCTTATCTACACCATAGCATAAACACATCAAGTATCTATGGTTTAAACAGTTCCTTCGGAGAAACGCCATACCTGCTTACGAATTTGGAACGATGTGGACGTAATAGCCCACACAGCACACTTCGTTGCGGCAAAGTTGCAGGATGGTTGCTGCGACGTTGCCATGCAACATTGCACGGAGCGGACATAGAATTGTTGCTGTATAGTTGCTGCATAGTTGCGTTGCAAAGTTGCACTGCAACTTTGCCGCAACTATGCCGTAACTATGCCGCAAGTATGCCGCAACTATGCCGCAAATTTGCCGCATCTATGCGGCAACTTTGCTGCAACTTTGCCACAGCTTTTGCCGCAACTTTGCCACAGCTTTTGCCGCAACTTTGCCACAGCTTTTGCCGCAGGTTTGCCGCAACTTTGCCACAGCTTTTGCCGCAGGTTTGCCGCAACTTTGCCACAGCTTTTGCCGCAACTTTGCCACAGCTTTTGTCGCAGCTTTTGCCGCATCTATGCCGCAACTATACCGCAACTTTGTCAGAAATTGTTTATACTTAGTGTACGCGAAGGTCTTCACTCGGACTTTAATTTTCCAAAGTAGTAAGAATTCAGCCAAATTCGAGAAAATCGACTTTGAAAAATGTGGAGTGTACATATATACATTTGATTGAAAGTAATCACCAACGAATAGCGTGGGCTTGTGCCTAGCGCTCCCGACTAGTAACCATGAGGTCATCAGTTCGCATCTCACTGTTGGCATTATTTTTTTTTTTTTTTATTCATTTGAATACCTATTGCCTCAAAGTTACTGTGCGAAGTTGCCTCAAAGTTGCCGTGCAAAGTTGCCTCAAAGTTGCCGTGCAACTTTGCAGCAGGCGGACATAGAATTATTGCTGCATAGTTGCGGCATCCTTGCGTGGCTCGTTGCCATCTTGCGCCGCAACTATCCTGCAAAGATGCTGCACGAGAGTGTGCTGTATGGGAGGTAAAACGCGACATAACACTGACGGCCTTAAACTGTAATAATTTGAAAAGTTGGACAAAGATGGATATGATTCTTGCGTGATTACATAGAGGAAGATATGCTGAAAATATTTAATTTGGGTAGAATGTGACACTCTTCGGGACTTTAAAGATATCCTCTCTTAAAGTAAAGAATCTCGAAAATGTACCATACTGCATTCAGCATTATTTTTTTAATGGATTATTTACATTAATTACTAATAAAAGATGAGTTATTTAATTTGAAAAAAATTTTTTTTACTACTTTCCTCTACTATTCGACTTTCCTTATAACTTGGAAACGAAAAGTTTTCTCAACATGCGACTTAAACCACTGAAGAGAGAGTATTAAATATAGTACCAAATAAACAGCTTTTAAATTTTTTATATCAATTAACTTAAAAAAATTGAAAAAAGAATAAATAAAGAAATGTAAAAAATATTAAGTTATACATCATTAGAAGGGGATAATTTTTTCCTATTTTTGGCGCAAATTTCGTTTCGAAATCTTTTATAGTTCAAAAGCTATAGACAAATGTCACCATATTTTTAATTCCAGGCCACTGTGCGACGTGACGCGTTGATACTTTGTCTCGCTGCGTCTATCGGATGCCTAATACCCCGTCCTGTCCGTGCGCGACGAGCATACGCGATGGGCGTGAGCGTTTAGCTTGTGCTCGTTCCATCGTGCTCCCGCCCTCGGCAAGATTTTTTGATAAATTTTTTGAAAAAAAATTTAAAATGAGGGGCCCCCAGCTAAACGGGGCCCTAGGCTTCAGCCTTGTTAGCCTAAGGGGTAAATCCAGCACTGGTTCCTCCCCTTCTTCCCGTTTTTCTTTTGTATTGTATCCGGCCTGAGCGCCATGTGGCATAGCACACAACACGTTGTGACGTAGCGTCCCAGCGCGAGGAGTCGAGCGCACGGCGGTGCGACCGGGAGTGAGCGAGAGGCCGAGCGCGCGGGCGACCACAGCCGAACCCGACCGAACCGGCCCGAGGCGCGCCGGTCTCGCGACGCGTCAAATGACGCTCACTCCCCGTTGCGCCGCTAGATCGCGTCGATTTCTCGCTGCTGGGAATTTCCGAGAATCGGGACATAAGCCCCGACGTCACGGAGCCAAGGCAGTTCGAGTGGGGCTACGGATCCCCCCTCCTAGACCGCCTGCCTGGATGCTGCCCGGTGCGAGCGCACTAGAGAGAAATTCCGCATACCCGCCGATCATAGGATCGCCTGTCCTCTTCTTTCCTACTACCGACTCCGACAAGAGACGCCTGGAAGTTGCCCGGTCTCTTTCTCTCTACCGCTCCGATCAGAGACGCCTGGACGCTGCCCGGTCTCTTCCCTACCGTTCCGATAAAGAGACGCCTGGAAGTTGCCCGGTCTCTTTCTCTCCACCGACTCCGACAAGCGACGCCCGGACGCTGCCCGGTCGCTTTCCCTACCGTTCCGATAAAGAGACGCCTGGAAGTTGCCCGGTCTCTTTCTCTCCACCGACTCCGACAAGCGACGCCTGGACGCTGCCCGGTCGCTTTCCCTACCGTTCCGATAAAGAGACGCCTGGAAGTTGCCCGGTCTCTTTCTCTCCACCGACTCCGACAAGCGACGCCTGGACGCTGCCCGGTCGCTTTCCCTACCGTTCCGATAAAGAGACGCCTGGAAGTTGCCCGGTCTCTTTCTCTCCACCGACTCCGACAAGCGACGCCTGGACGCTGCCCGGTCGCTTTCCCTACCGTTCTGATAAAGAGACGCCTGGACGTTGCCCGGTCTCTCTCTCGCTACCGCTCCGCCAAGAGACGCCTGGACGTTGCCCGGTCCCTCTCTCGCTACCGCTCCGCCAAGAGACGCCTGGACGTTGCCCGGTCTCATTCCTACCGTTCCGATAAAGAGACGCCCGACCGGTGTCCGGTCTCCGGCGCGTCCCCATAGCGAGACGCGCGGCGTACCGTCAGACCGAAACAAACGAGACCGCGTAGCGACTCATGTAAATAGTGTATATAGCCTCATCTGTAGGACAAGTGAATAAACGTAATATTCATCACCACCTAAGGATTCTATCACACCCTGGCGTACCGACTGAGTCTATCCCTACGAATCCTTACACCCGGAGGAACAACCGTCACAAATTGGCGCCCGAACAGGGACCGCAAAAGGAAGAGTAACAAATGAGCCCCGCGCTCACTCGGTTATACCAGCTCAATAAGGGAGAACTCGTCGAAGCCCTCGCGGCAGCAGGCGAAAGCACCGAAGGCTCGTTCGAACAGCTACGCGCTCGGCTTCGCCAATATCTCATAAACACCGCCGCAATGGGGAAACCGGACGAAACCACGACCACCAGTGCCCAGCCACCGGTAATACGGGTCCACGAGCCCGAAGACACCGACGCACTGCCACACATCACTAACGCAATGGATCGCGTCCGGAAATGGGGATGCCACTTCGACGGCACCAAGGACGCCCGCGACTTCCTGGAGCGAATCGTTGAGCTCCAGGAGGGCTACGGCATCACGGAAGAGCAACTCCTCCGCTGCCTGCCCGAGCTCCTACGGGGACAGGCCCTCCTGTGGCACCGCAGCAACCGACTCGAGTGGTCCACCTGGGCGGACTTCGAAAGAAGTTTCCGCCTGTATTACGTTCCGACCACCAGTCAGTACGAACTAGAGGAGGAAATCCTTCGCCGAAAACAAAAACCAGGGGAACGAGCCAGCGATTACGTCATCGGCATAAGGACGCTGATGCGACGCCACGGCAACTACCCACCGGACCGTCAACTCGACCTGATTCACCGAAACTTGCTGCCCGAATACCGGCAATATGTTAGACGGAGGGACTGCACCAGCATCACGACCTTACTCGAAACGGCCATCGAGTTCGAAGCCATCGAGAAGGAGAAAAAGGCGACCCCCGGAACCGCCCTTGCCACCAAATCGCAGCCCGTTCGCCCAGCCCTCGCGACCGTCGCTACTAACTACAGCCGAGAGGCCTGCTGCTGGCGCTGCGGACAACGGGGCCACCGGCGACAGGATTGTAGGCAACCGGCGCGCCTTTTCTGTTCACGCTGCGGACAGGACGGACGACTCTCGCGCGACTGCCCGTGCCAGCCACCGTCGGGAAACGGTACGGGGCCCGGACTGCAGGGAACAGCCCTACCACCGGCCAGTCCCGCGCCCCAGTAAATTCGCCGGACCAGCCTGCACGACCGTTCGCGACCATCACCTTGCACGGTCGCCGCTACCGAGCCCTCCTGGACACAGGAGCCACACGATCCTACCTGCGACAGGACGTAGCGGATCATTGCCGCCGCCACGGGAGCACCCTCACTCCAACACGCCTCCAAGCCCGCTTAGCCGACGGCTCCATGGCTCCCCTCATCGGGGACCTGCAAACTTCGGCCCGGGTAGAACACCAGCAATTGACGCACCAGTACGCCGTCCTCCCGGCACTCGCACAACCTGTCATCCTAGGCATGGATGCGCTGCGAAAATTAAGGGTCCACATGACCCTCGGTCAGCGAATCTTAATTCCCGACGTTGCCACTATCGAACCGACCAACGGAGCGACCGCCTGCACTCCAACGCAGGCCGAAGCCCTACAAGGACTCCTGGATGAAGAACTACCGAAATTTCAGGCCCTGCAGGGGACCACTCAGCTCACGGAACACATCATCCGTTTAAAACCAACCGCACCATTGAAACAACGCTATACACCCAGGAACCCGGCCATGCAGCAAATTATTAACGACGAAGTAAATAAAATGCTGGCCGAGGGCATCATCGAGCCCTCCCGAAGCCCATGGAGTTCGCCCGTCGTCCTGGTGCGGAAAAAGAACGGAAAGAGACGTTTCTGCATCGACTTCCGGCGTGTGAACCAGGTCACCGAAAAGGACGCCTACCCCCTTCCACAGGTGGAGGCCACCCTCAGCAAGCTTCGAGAGGCCCGGTTCATTTCCACGATCGACCTGGCCAACGGGTACTGGCAGGTACCCCTCGCCCCCGAAAGCAGACCGATAACCGCCTTCACCGTGCCGGGCCGCGGGCTCTACCAGTTCCGGGTCATGCCCTTCGGCTTGCACTCCGCACCCGCCACCTTTCAACGACTACTCGACCAAGTCATCGGACCCGAACTGGAACCGCGAGCCTTCGCATACCTGGACGACATAATTATACTGGGTCGCACATTCGAGGAGCACCTCGACAACCTCCGCGAGGTCCTGCACCGGCTGCAAGCCGCCAACCTGCGAATTAATCCAGAAAAATGCGACTTCTGCCGAACCGAGCTGAAATACCTCGGCCACATGGTCACCCCACAAGGGATCAAGACTGACCCCGAGAAAGTGCAGGCCATCCTAGGCATCCCGGCCCCCACGAACCTCCGTGAACTCCGCCGGTTTCTGGGAATGGTGTCATGGTATAGGCGGTTTATCACGCATTTTGCCGACACCACCGCACCGCTAACCAAACTCCTCCAGAAAAAGCGAAAGTGGGCATGGGGCCCCGAGGAAGACACAGCGTTCCGCGCCCTACAACACCAACTGGCCGCCGCGCCAGTGCTAACCTGCCCCGACTTCACCAAACCGTTCACCCTACAAACCGACGCCAGTGAAGAGGGCCTGGGAGTGGTGCTGACGCAGGAAACGACGGAGGGAGAACAGGTCATCGCCTACGCCAGCCGAACACTAAACCCCGCCGAGCGAAACTATTCCACCACCGAAAAAGAATGCCTGGCCGTGGTGTGGGGAATCCGGAAGATGCGACCATACCTCGAAGGTTACCAGTTTACGGTGCTGACCGACCACCAGGCCCTTAAGTGGCTCCAAAACATCGAAGATCCATCCGGCCGCCTCGCACGCTGGAGCCTGGAGCTCCAGCAATACGATTTCAGCATCAAATATCGCAAGGGAGCCACCAATCTGGTAGCCGACGCCCTCTCCAGACAACCCAACGACATACACACGGCCGACGAGCCACCAGGGTGCTCGTGGTACACGCGCCTCAAGGCACAAATTCGGAGCGAACCCACCAAACATTCGGACTACCGGCTTGCAGAAGACCAGGTGTACCGTCGATTCCCCGACCTTACCGGACGACCGACCAACCCCGAGGCAGAGTGGAAATTGTGCGTGCCCCAACCGATGCGCGCCGCCGTACTTGCCGAAAACCACGACGCCCCGACCGCCGGACACCTGGGAATCACCAAGACCGCGGCCCGGCTCGCCGAACGATACTACTGGCCCGGGATGTTCCGGGAAGCAGCCAAGTATGTTCGGCGATGCCCCACCTGCCAGCAGTACAAAGTCCAGCAGCAAGCACCGGCGGGGCAAATGTACACGACCCCCGTCCTCCGGCCTTGGGAAGTGGTGTCCGCAGATCTCGTCGGCCCCCTTCCCCGTTCCAGCAAGGGGCACACCACGTTATGCGTCTTTCTAGACAAATTCACGAAATGGGTGGAGGTCCAGCCCCTACGACAAGCTACCGCGCCCGCAGTCACCCGGGCCTTGAAGGACCAAATATTGCTCCGGCACGGCTGCCCCCGAGTCATCATCACCGATAACGGCCGGCAGTTCGAGAGCAGAGAGTTTGGGGCCCTCCTAAAAGACGCCGGAAGCGAACACCGAAAAACACCACCGTACTCCCTGCAATGCAATCCCGTGGAACGCGTGAACCGCGTCCTGAAGACCATGATCGCCCAATATACGGCAGAGAATCACCGGCACTGGGACCGATGGATCCACGAGCTAGTCTTTGCATACAATACGGCCAAGCACGAGAGCACCGGATTCACCCCAGCCTTTCTAACATACGGGCGCAAGCTGAGCCCGCCGGCCACCCTGTACCGCCCACCGGACGCCGTTCCACCGGACCACGATAGCGCTGATACCCGGTTCCGTCGGCAACAAATAGAACACCTGCAGGACACCCTCGCAGTGGCCCGCGGAACCAAGCCCGCGCGTTCGAAACGCAGCGGAAACACTACAATTTACGCCGGCGGGACTGGAGACCAACGATCGGCGCTGAGGTAATGAGGCGGGAGCACCACCTGTCAGACGCCGCGCAAGGTTTCGCAGCCAAACTCGCCCCGAAATTTGCAGGCCCGTACCGGGTTACCAAACTCCGGGGGCCAAACATTGTCGAACTCAAGGACAACCGCAATCGCACCAGCCGGGCCCACGTAAAAGATTTAAAGCCCTGCGAAACTGTCAACAGCGAACCACCGGCCAGAGGACAAGTCCACGAACCCGGAAGCGATTTCGACACCAGCCAGGACGAGGGCATCGAAGAGGCACAGTCGAACAATGGACGACCTACTAGAACTACACGCGGTCGAGAGCGCGAAACTGAGGCAGCAGTTCCGGGAACTATTCGGGGAGTCGTCGGGCGAGGAGTCACCGCCGCCGAGCAACCGCCACCCTACGGCATTACCGACGACGCCGGGCAAGGACATTCGGCTGCCGGAACAGCGGCCCGCGCCAGAGCACCGAACGCCGCCGCCCCCGCCAAGGCCATCCACGAGCCGGGGGAAACCACCACCACCCCCGGACCGAGCCCCAGCGAGCGCGCGTCCAATAGCCGATCCACGGAGCACGGCACCGCCGCCACGGGAAACCTCTCGATCCCCCGCGGCACCGAAGCGCCAAGCAAGCGCCCCCGCGGCCGGCCACGCGCCCAAAAGGACCTGCCACCGAGCCAAGCCCGGGCCGACGCCTCGGCGCGAGGGGACGTCGCCTCCAGGCCCGGCCCGGCCACCGTCCACCACGGGACCAACGGCCACCACGACCGAGCCCCCGACGCAGAGGCCCCCCGCCGCTACCGCACCAGGGCCTTCGTGCGCAGCCAGGGAGACGGAGACACCGCCACCAGCCCTGACGCAACGGCCGACGACTCCGCCGACCGGCAGGAACACCGATGCCCAAACGGAGGACCAAGGGTGGACGGTCGTGGCCCTGGAGCGCCTCCAAGAAGGGCAGCGCTTCCGCGTCCGCCAGGCCGGCCGGACAATCCAGCTGCGCCGCATCTCCCAAACCCACATTAAGTTTAAGTTAATATAAGTTTAGATTAAGTTTAGGCAGTAAGGGTGGAGGGTAGCCGACAGGCATAAGTTTAGTTCATAAGGGTGGAGGGTAGCCGATGGGCATAAGCTAGTCTATAAGGAAATAAAGATGAAAAACGAAAACGCGTACCGCGCAGTTATTACGTTTCGCATCTCTCTCCGAAGAAAGAGGGGGATGTGACGTAGCGTCCCAGCGCGAGGAGTCGAGCGCACGGCGGTGCGACCGGGAGTGAGCGAGAGGCCGAGCGCGCGGGCGACCACAGCCGAACCCGACCGAACCGGCCCGAGGCGCGCCGGTCTCGCGACGCGTCAAATGACGCTCACTCCCCGTTGCGCCGCTAGATCGCGTCGATTTCTCGCTGCTGGGAATTTCCGAGAATCGGGACATAAGCCCCGACGTCACGGAGCCAAGGCAGTTCGAGTGGGGCTACGGATCCCCCCTCCTAGACCGCCTGCCTGGATGCTGCCCGGTGCGAGCGCACTAGAGAGAAATTCCGCATACCCGCCGATCATAGGATCGCCTGTCCTCTTCTTTCCTACTACCGACTCCGACAAGAGACGCCTGGAAGTTGCCCGGTCTCTTTCTCTCTACCGCTCCGATCAGAGACGCCTGGACGCTGCCCGGTCTCTTCCCTACCGTTCCGATAAAGAGACGCCTGGAAGTTGCCCGGTCTCTTTCTCTCCACCGACTCCGACAAGCGACGCCTGGACGCTGCCCGGTCGCTTTCCCTACCGTTCCGATAAAGAGACGCCTGGAAGTTGCCCGGTCTCTTTCTCTCCACCGACTCCGACAAGCGACGCCTGGACGCTGCCCGGTCGCTTTCCCTACCGTTCCGATAAAGAGACGCCTGGAAGTTGCCCGGTCTCTTTCTCTCCACCGACTCCGACAAGCGACGCCTGGACGCTGCCCGGTCGCTTTCCCTACCGTTCCGATAAAGAGACGCCTGGAAGTTGCCCGGTCTCTTTCTCTCCACCGACTCCGACAAGCGACGCCTGGACGCTGCCCGGTCGCTTTCCCTACCGTTCCGATAAAGAGACGCCTGGACGTTGCCCGGTCTCTCTCTCGCTACCGCTCCGCCAAGAGACGCCTGGACGTTGCCCGGTCCCTCTCTCGCTACCGCTCCGCCAAGAGACGCCTGGACGTTGCCCGGTCTCATTCCTACCGTTCCGATAAAGAGACGCCCGACCGGTGTCCGGTCTCCGGCGCGTCCCCATAGCGAGACGCGCGGCGTACCGTCAGACCGAAACAAACGAGACCGCGTAGCGACTCATGTAAATAGTGTATATAGCCTCATCTGTAGGACAAGTGAATAAACGTAATATTCATCACCACATAAGGATTCTATCACACCCTGGCGTACCGACTGAGTCTATCCCTACGAATCCTTACACCCGGAGGAACAACCGTCACAACGTGTATTACGTTATATGTATATTCAAATAGTTACTGTTATTATGTTTTATTTTATTGTTCTATTAACCAAATATATTAAAATTAATGTAGATCAAGTGTATCGATTTGTTAAATTCCTAACCACGCTGGTTATAGGCCCAGTCACAAAATAAGACGCGGAAGTTTAGGAAGTGTGAAAGCGCACATCACCTAAATGTGAGACGTAGATATCGAGAAAATAAATTGCATCAAGATGAGCAACGAGATAAAAGGCGAGTTTCAAATTACTAAGCTCTCGGACACGAATTATCAGTCATGGAAAATCGAAATGTGCTGGTATCTAAGAGGAAGGGGCCTGCTAAACCGCGTACTGACCCAAAAAGAGTTAGGTGAGAACGCTAAGGAAGACGACGTAAGAGCCCATCAAATGAAGGAAAAGATGGCGGTGTTTACGGCTATCGGGTTACATATAAAGGCAGAACAGCAGATACGTGTAGAATATTGCATGAATGTACAGGAGGTGTGGTAAATGTTAAGGCAAGTCCATCGACCAAAATCGAGAGTCTGCATTATGTAGTTAAAAAAGGAATTTTATTATTTAAAACTGAAAAACGAGGAAAATATGTCTGCTTATGTGTCTAGAATTAAGGTAGCTGCGAGAAATCTATGGGGGGCAGGAGCAGAGGTTAATGGTGGAGACCTTGCATTGCAATATTGACTGAACTCCCGGATAGCTATGAAAAGGACAATGTTTAGTTCCAGAGGGGGCGACCCATTAGAAATATTTCCTAATTCTAACCCAGACAAATCGATTGATACCATTTTTAACTTCGAAATCAGATGGGATCACCTTGGAAAATGACCTGAAAATTCGAGATTTTGTGGTTTTGAACAAAAAATTATCGCAGCGTGAGTCGCGGTGGAACTCAAAAGAATCGGTAAAATGAGCTTAAGTTTGATATCTCTAGACTGGCATGCAAAAGGTTTAAAATATAAAAATAGCTTAGTTGTAGAGTGTTACGTCCCGAAACATAACTTTAATTTTTCTTTCTTTCTTAATAAGCGGGGAGTGCATCGACAATGCGTTAAGCATTCTGGGAAAACCTTGTTGAGCGTACTCCCGACCGTCGCATCGAAAGGACTACAAGAACTGTAAAATATGAGAATGAATGATGGTGATATTGAGGCGAGTGTACTCCGTTTGGAAATTAGAATCAGAGCAGTTAGAAGATCGGTAGCGTAGCATCAAATGGACCGCGTCCTAAGTAAATGTATAATGCGAACACCTAATGACATCATACATTGGTTGCTGGGGCAAGACGCTATTCCAGCGTCAGATTATCTCGGAGCTGTCCTGGCGGCTGGACGCGCCCGAGGGCGCGAAGCCGGACTCACTCTTTGTCGTACAGTCGCGGAGAGCGTGACAAGGTGTCCGTGGATTCGTAACTTCTTTCTTTAAATTATTAATCGTATTTCGAGCCAGAGATTCCTAAGTATACAGTGAATGGACTCAATTTTTCCACGTTAAATAGTGCAAATTTCATTAATCCGCGTTTTATATTCTCTTAATACGTTTCGTCTAATTATTACGTAACGCTATATTATCAGTTGCATTGAGATCAACCTTCAGTTAGATCCCAATTCTTTGCATTCTTCTTTAACCATTGCTATTGTTTGTAATCGCCAATATCGTGTGTGAGTGTGATTCTTTCTTTCCCAGGCACAGAAAAGGTATTCTATTGAGCATTAACGAGAGGCAAACGACCGAAATTTATACCTTGAAAAAAATATTCCGATATAGTGGGTGAGTTGCGCACTCTTTCCTAGAATTAAGTAATCGGAATAATGATTGGCGAGCGTCGTCTCACGTAAAAACTTATTTCATGTATTCTATTAAAAAATTGCGAATGCAGCGGTATTGGAGGGTCAATATTTGGCATTAGCCAATATTATGGGGTTACCCTTGGCTCTTCAGCCTTTCTAACGCATAGTAAAACAAAAAGAATAAAAGGATGACTATTCACACTTGAACCTTACACTCGAGCAGAAGTTATTTACCGTTAAACCTTCGATATCCTAATAATAACTCAGTGCGGGGCCTGTATAGGAATAGATCTTTGACCCACGATAGTAATCAAAATTCTTTAACGAATTAATTAATAATTTGTACTGTAACGCGCGTGGCATTTTTCCGACTAGATCGACTTTAGATACTGACTGCCCGCATCCCACGTTTACCTGCCAACCGCGTTACAGGAGATACAAAGCCGAACGCACACTGGAATGATTGCGCACCGAATGATACTTTTCAAAACGGTGTACATGATTTCTCAATCTGTATTCATACAATTGGGACCACATTTTGCAGACATCTTTGTTGCTACATCCTCTAAGCATTAACGGACATTTTTGAAAATTCCTTTTTACGGGAGTTACAGACGAATCGTCGCAAAAATCAGCATCCTTTTCTTCAACACGCTGATATTCGCGTAATAAACGTCCGTTTAAGCTTAGGCATAACATTATACTTAATAGACAACATTTGTTTTTTTGTTTTAGACAATCCAAATTTGAGTTAGGAGGTACACCGTTTAAGAAAGACCATCAGATCGGAGCCACCTCGTGACATATATCTATATATATTTTCTTAATTTTTGTAATGGTTTTAATGGTTTATAATATGCCAAAATCAAGTGTTAAACCGTAATTTAATCGACTGATTAGTTTCTCTACAAATTGCATCAGAAGATTACTTATTTTTTCGGACCGTCACAGTAGTCTACCCCCTTAAAGAGGTATTCTGGTCTGACGGGTGAAAAAAGTCGATTTTTTTGGCATTTTTTACTGGTACATTATATGGGTAATACGCGTGCAAAAGGGTTTTTTCCAATTCGTAATATTTGCACAGCTACAGGGTGCAGAATAGGTAGGTACTTATACCGCACGCTCACTGAGCGGGACGGGCGACGCATAACAGTTTTGTTCCTGCAAGTATATTTCGGCAAAGTTTCGGCGGATTGTTCTTTTTGGGGGAGGGGGGTTGTGCATTTTTGTGTCTTTTAGAACACAAAAATCGATCATTTGGTTACAAAGAGACCGTCTCCTAGGTCACAACTTACAATTAGTTTGGCTTCGAACGTTGAGTAAACTTTACTTTAAACGCAATTTTCTCGAAACCACGTTTTCCAAATCGGTGACCATGATATTTCAAGATCGACCGGACCAACTCAGTCCAAGTGTTGAATATATTATCAGCACACGTGTGGCTATTGTCCCTACCAGAATTATGATAAAATATTTTGTTTTGAAACTTTCACAGACCTTTAAAGTTGAAAAAATGTGCGAGAATCGAAACTTAATATTCAAACCGCCGCCATTTGCTTAATTTTCAATATTTTTTTATCATTCTGGTAGGGACGATAGCCAAAGGCACACAAATAAATAATCTCTTTACATTTTTTGTTTCTGATCACTAGAACGAACCTAATCATGGTCACAGTGACCCCATTGTTTTTTTCACCATTACTTTATTTAAAGCAGTCAACTACGTTTGATTTTAATTTTTTTTCTACTGATAAAGTTTGTAAATATAGTTCAAATACCAATAAGCATGTAGCAATAAACTAAATAATAATCAAATTTATGGGTTTGTTACGTATGTGGAATGTTCCCATACGCTGCTCTCAAGCATTTTTCGAGCCCGCGTCTGCGAAGGGAAAACGCCCTAAAATCCTTTCGTTTATCAAACACCACTAATGGGGCCATGATCTCGACCATCTGGATCACGACCATGGGAACGGGGGTGACACGACGATGACCCCGAAGGATTTCCTTATATGGAAATTCCTAATGAATCCCCACTCATTTTGGGACTTTATAAACCCTTTGGTTTCAACCCTCTGCGGTTAAAAGCTATAGAGTCACGTGTCTCCGTCAGAATCATAGTTAACCTCATAGAATCCGCGAGTCCGGTTTATATTCTATTTGGCACTTGGAAATAACCGCTTGTACGCCCCGCATCGCCAGTGCGTCAACACCGTGCAACTAGTGGTAACTTACACATTATATTTAATTAACAAATCGCGACACTTACATTTGTACAATAATTGATTATTGAATATACGAATGGTGTTCACGTGTAAATCGAGTCGATTTTGTTAAATCCATCTTTTACCCAGCGACTGGCCCTAGGCTGAATCTCCTTGCCTGCGACCAGAGGTGTGCTCGGGACGGGCCGGAAACTTTCGGGCGGGATCGAGCGGGGTCCTGAGACTCGATTCGGGCTACAAGCATAGCCACCATGAGCGGGCAATTTGATTTCAGGTCGGCTCGGCAAAACTCGGACGCGATCGGACGATATCGTTACCAGTAATAGATCCAAATTATTACCCGAGAACATAGAAAAATTATGTTTCTTACACGTTAATTTGAAATAATAAAATATTCGCCTTCCTGTATATTGTTGTTACTATGAAACATCCAGGAAATATTCCTTTCTGTATGCTTATAGTTGTTCGTACGTTTTCTATTTTAAATCTGAACCTATCCCGAAAAAGATAATACCCTATATATCCCCTTTACATAAAGTACTAAGTATGAAGTATATTTTATTAAAATTTTAAAATATTGTCGATATAAAAATAGTCTTCTTCCCAAGTTCTGAACATGGTATTTATTTAAGTACGTACATGGACATGTTCAGTATTCACAGACTATTTGGTAGGAATGAAAATACATATATATGTAAATAAATAATAAGATACAAATTATGATTCAACAGGAGACAGAAAGGTAAAAACTTATCACTCTGATATTGATATAAATTATATCAACAGACGCGGTCGCGTCTGGAAGCTAATTCCCCTTCCCCTCTACCTATAGGCACACTGAGCGACCACGTCTCTATACACGAATGATAGCGAAATTGACAGGTCTCCGTAGCTATTTTGGTCTTTTATCATGTCTTATGACATAGTCCCGGTGTTTTAACATGATTAAGCGAATAATTAATTTTTTTCGAACCCATTTGTCGTTTTACTTAATGTATCAAGCTGTTTTTCTAAAAGATAAAAGAATTATTCTCAATTAATAGTTCGCAAAATGATACTTTTTTTACGAGACAGTCAGACAGCACGTAGCGCTAGTACTTGACGCCAGTAGATGTCGCCATTCTCGTTTTACTTCTCCAATTGACGCAGGTAGATGTCGCCTTTCGTAAGCTGAAGTTATCCGGAATGGTTTTGCTGAAAATGCGGTTGCGCAGTTGATGAAAAAGGCAAAAAGCCGCTGCTTTCGGCTCGCTAGTAAATGTCACCTAGCTGTCAATCAATCATAACCTGCCTGTGTCAGTTATCAATTTGAAATGTCACGAGTTTTTCCATCATATAGGACATTGAATTATTGTCTCAATTAACAAGGTAAGTCGCTATATTATTTGTTATACAGTTACGGTCTATGTCCACTGATACTTAACGTATGACTTTCTTCTATCTTACGCCACTTTTATGAACTCTGGATGATTTTTTTGGTTAATTAATTGTTTATTAATTTTTGTAGAAAATGCGGGAGGCCGCCCTACTTGATGGTGAGTTTTATTAACGATAAGCTTACAGAAGAATTAAATAATAAAAAATGTTATATATACATTTATTCAAATTCGTTTTTCCAGACTCGAATGATGCCGGCAGCGAACAAGGTGCCGAGAACGGCGGCGTCGCCACCACCACCACAGCAGCCGGCGACAAACGGTATTAATTCTTAATACTATTAATTAATACTTTTTATCTTTTAACTATATAATTAAAATTGTTGACTTTAGCTTATATCAGGGGAGCCCAGGCCGGTTGGCTGTCGCTGGCAGTCGCAACTACGGCGCCGCCGCCGCCACCACCACCAGCACCACCACCACCAACACCATCACCACCACCACCACAGGGCCCAGCCACGGCACATGGTATTATCTCTTAATACTTTAATTATTTTACAATATAAAAATTGTTCGGTTTAGCCTACAGGGTGTCCCACCTAAGACTGGACAGCCGGTTTTCTCCTAAAGTATTATCGATAAAAATATAAAAAAAATAGAGAATTGGTTCGAGGGGGCAATTTATTAGCGCGAACGAATTTTGTTTTCGATTATTATTTTAAAAGATACGATGGTCAAGTTCGGTTTTTCAAATGGAACTATTTTTTTGGAAGACCTGAGTTGATAGTGCGTTCCAAGACAAATCCAATAAGCTGAAATGTATACACTTTATTGCCACTGGTTTTTAAGATTTTCACTGGAAGAAAACCCTCTGGAATAGCAAGGACCGGGGCGGTCTTACTGGCGCCACGGGTGGCACTGCCTGTTGAAATAGATACTTACCTGCCAAAGGTCTACGCCAGGAATGGCAGGCCCAAAGGCTGGACAATTCTTTTCCGTCAGAAATGCTACTTAGGTAGGTACATCTGCGGAATCGAGAAGCGCACCGTTACTTTTATTTCGCACTTGCTTCTACGCTCGGATGGCCGGTTCTTTTGGGAGGGATGCAAGCTGGATTGGTGAAATATCCATTACAGTGTATTAAGAAATTCTTTTCTTCATCGTGTCGAAAGGGAAGTGACGCGAATGGATTCCTTATGTTTTTCTGATGAAAATCATACCAAATATCATGCAAATCGGACTACTTTGACACAAGCTATTTCTATTCCCTATGTAATTCTGACGGAAAAGAATTGTCCAGCCTTTGGGCCTGCCATTCCTGGCGTAGACCTTTGGCAGGTAAGTATCTATTTCAACAGGCAGTGCCACCCGTGGCGCCAGTAAGACCGCCCCGGTCCTTGCTATTCCAGAGGGTTTTCTTCCAGTGAAAATCTTAAAAACCAGTGGAAATAAAGTGCATACATTTCAGCTTATTGGATTTGTCTTGGAACGCACTATCAACTCAGGTCTTCAAAAAAAATAGTTCCATTTGAAAAACCGAACTTGACCATCGTATCTTTTAAAATAATAATCGAAAACAAAATTCGTTCGCGCTAATAAATTGCCCCCTCGAACCAATTCTCTATTTTTTTTATATTTTTATCGACAATACTTTAGGAGAAAACCGGCTGTCCAGTCTTAGGTGGGACACCCTGTATATCAGGGGAGGCGAACATTTTTATCTGCGCGTGCCAATAATTTAAAAATTATTATAATATAATTGCTGACGTTTATTATTACTAATTACAGGAGGATACACGTCGAAGCGTCATAAGAGGAGCGGCTGGAGGGTGCGGGCCCGTCAGGAGCATTGGGCCACCCTCCAGGCGGTACGGGCGCAAGCCGTCAACCTCCGCTCGCAGGCGAGTACCCTGCGAGATTTAGTGAAGACTCAGGAGCCGTGGTCGTGGCCGAGCGGGCGTATTTTGTAAATAAACAATTGTAAATAAATAGTTCCATTAAAATTTTAATAATATATATCCAATTTAAAATCGTTTAATTTATAATAATATAATACTATGTTCCAAATTTTTTTTCTCCTCGAAATTATACATTTTTCCATTGCAATCTTTAATGCTGCCCAAAGTCATCCTTTCTTGTTTGAGAACACGCCTCAATGTTTTATTTTTTTTCTATTCGTTCGTAACGAATCATTTCTCGAAATAAAGTGTGCATTTACGGACCTCGTGATGCGACTAGCTACCCAAACGCAGCGGCTTTTTGTCTTTTTCGTAAAACCGCGAGTGACTGATATCAAGTCGTTTGGATTTGTGGTTATGGGTAATATTTTCAATGATTATTGCTGACTGGGTACAATTTTCACCTCCACGGGGTCCTTTCCGTCAACCTTTTCCAGAAATCTTATAATGTCACTCCTCTGCCCTACCCCCCTCAAATACATGAAAAATTCGAGAACAAAAAACAGTATTATTTGTACTTCTACGTTAGATTAAGCTGTATGTATGATCCGAATACAGTATTGTCCCCCTGAGGGCTCGCTGGTCGGGACCGGCGATGAGCCCTCATGGAGACAAGAGTCCTAATTCCGAGTGTTCGTTTCTCGCTTCTTTCTGACCGAAGGGGGAGCGAGATGGAACGCTTTGCGTGCGCGACGGGCGCGGATGCAAAGGACGGAGTGTCAGGCGTCCGAAAGACGAAGCGAGACAAAATATCAACGCGTCGTCTGTCTCGTACCGTCCTCGCTCACTTTCAGTGGCTCTCGCTCGCTTTCGTTCCATCTCGCTCTCGCCTTCGCCGGACAAGAGTGAGACAGAAGTGGTGGGGATAGCGAAAAGCCCACATTGTGTGCACCAAACCGAGCCCATAAGGAGACAATACTGTAAATAAGGCTGGCGGCGTAACCAAAAGGCGATGGTAAAGAAAATCTCGCGTAATGGCAGCGGGACGTGACCGGCGGTACATTTGCCACACGGCTCAAACGATTGTGGCCGATCGAGATTCGATTGCATTCGAGCTTACTAGGGCTGGCTTTTTTGTATCGCTAACACTCTACAGTATTTCATGAATATGGTGAGGGCACTGCCAAGCCACAGGTTCCCGTCTAGAACACTTCCAATTCATGTTGAAACACCACTGTCGCACCATGTGCCTATGATTGTCATAATCAACAGACGCGGTCGCGTCTGGAAGCTAATTCCCCTTCCCCCTCTACCCATAGGCACACTGAGCGAATATATAAATCGGTGCGATCGGCTCTGTTCACGATGCTACATATAGCGTAAATGACTCCAAGAATAAATGTCAAATGACTTTTATTGCAATGAACCTCAAATAAAATCATAATAATTTTGACACTATAAATGATAAACTTGTAATGTCAAAGTAAATAAATCAACGGATTTATAATGGAAAACACAAATATATAAAGCGGGGTGGTGGGGTAATAAGGAAAAGAATGGAAAGTCTTGTGGTATTTTATTCGTAACAGTCTTCATAGATTAAAATCTAAGACGCTCATTATTAGTCGAAATGTGTAGAGCAAAGAAATACGCATTTATTTCAAAATCTACTATTCGTTATTTTATGTTAACAACGGGAAAATAAACATAACCGAAGCAATGCAAATTAAATTTTGTGACGGGACTGCGCGAACGTCTCTTATATTAGATGGCGTCACAGTGATGTTTCCTCACGAAATAGAAGAGTTCTAGGCGGGAACCTGTGGCTTGGCAGTGCTCTCACCATATTCATGAAATACTGTAGAATGTTAGCGATGCAAAAAAGTCAGCCCTAGTAAGCTCGAATGCAATCAAAACTCGATCGGCCACAATCGTTTGAGCCGTGTGTATGTACGAGCAGGGTTCGCTCTGACCGATGGACATGTGAGCCTAGGGTCGCGCGAAACACAAAACGAAGCGGGCGACCGGGGCTCACTTCATTTTCGTATTGGCAGAGACATTCCTGGCATTCGAAAATTCTTCGTTATTTTCTTACATGTAAGTGTGCTTCATTATTATCTTAATTAAGCTGTATGTATAATGAAACGAACATATTTACAATGAATAGAACAGATTTATGTGCAGTCAAATAATAGTCTGCGCAGATTTTTATTAACCTGTTTCTTTATTGAAATGTGTATCCTTTTAGTATCAAATCCCTTGGAAGGACATTCCATTCTTCGTAGTGGGAGAAACAAAAGCACAAATATTATAATTGGTAAGTGTCCTTTACATTTATTTATAATAATACGTATGATAGTAGTGTTCATTACAAATTTTTTGTTTTTTACAGGTTGGAATATTCCAAAAGTAAGTAAAATACACTTGGTCGGCTGCTGTGCGCTATTCCGAGTAAGTTTTACAGGCTGCAGCGCGCCTTATCTTATAACATCACTCGATAGGCTGCAGTGCGCCTTCTCTCTCGAGTATACTAACTTTCAATCAAGTTTAAAGTTAATTAATATTTTAAAAAAACCAAAATGTCTGTACATGTACAAAATAAAGATATAAGATCTATAACACAAGACCTAAATTTTAATATTCCTCATAAAAATTTAACTGAGGAGGATAAGAAAATTATAAGATGTTTGTCAAACGATGGCTGGCTTGAGGATTCTCATATGTCGGCTTTTTCTTACTTATTGAACAAAGCCGCTAATTACGAAATTCGACCTACGTATCTAAGATATAACCTTCTAGAAATCAAACCCGTTAGAAAAGATAGGGACCACATACAAATCTTGCATCGTCCAGAACATTGGACATGCAGTTACTATGACGGGACAAATATTTACATATACGATACGCTGCAGAATTTTGCGGATCCGTTACACAAAGAGCAAAAACTTTTTTTGGAAAAATTGTATCCTCATATTACAGTTACGAAAAAAACCGTTCGTTTTCCGATTGTTCAACAACAAAAAAATACAAGAGATTGTGGAGTCATGGCTATAGCAATTGGCGTTTCATTAGCATTTAGTATTAAACCACAAAATGTTTACTATAATACAACACTTATGTGAAATCACCTGTTGAAATTATTAACCGAAGAAATACAGTTCGAACATTTTCCCCAAGATCCAAATGTAAAAATTCCTCAACAAGTTTTGCCGTTACAAGTTGCACGGCAAAAATGTAACGAAAGGTTACGAATGAATATTCGAAATCGAGAAATCAAGGTAGATGTTAGGCAGCCATCTCACGGTAATATTGGTACAAATATTTTTATGGAACACAATTATTCGTCTTGGAGTAATATTACAAACAATAATAATATGAATAAAGCGATCATAAATGTGACAACTCCTGAAAAAAGTGAAAAATATAAGTCAGAAATAAATGACAATGCAGAACTTTACACATTGAAGCGATATAAACCATTTCTGAAAGATGGGAATATTATAAACAAACAAACTAAGTTACTAGGAGAAAAAAGCAATTTCAAGATAGATTTGACTGATGTCGATGGTAATGAATTTATGAATGATAAAATAGTAAATGATTTGAAACGTTCTCGTAAGCATTCGATTTCGAGAGCAAATAACTCTACAACAATTCCACGATCGATGAAATTGAGAAAAATTGAATTGTCAGAAAAAGATGAAAAGATCATTCAGATAGGGGAGTGGTTAGAAGACACGCATATAAACCATTTTCACAATATTCTGCGACAATTTCATGGTTATGAACCCATCGTTACGCTTTTACTACAATGTCCAGATGTAATAATCCCAGGAGACAAATCAAAAAAACATATACAAATTTTATACAGCCAAGCGAACGATGATTGGTCTGATAGTACAGGTGGCCATTGGGTTTGCTGTTATTATGATACAAATTTTATTTATATATATGATTCTCTGAACCAAAGAATTGTACATCGACACCATGAAATTGTTTTAAAACGATTATTTCCATTTTATCCTTTCGAGGAAAAAGGTATCCTTCTCCACTCGGTACAGATGCAAACAAATTTCAATGATTGTGGCGTGTACGCAATAGCTAATGCCGTGTCACTTGCATTAGGAGTAAAACCTACGGAAGTGCAATATGATCGTAATAAAATGCGTGACCATTTGATCAAAATGTTAAAAAATAATGTCATAGACATGTTTCCTGTACTTCAATATAATGATCATAGAAACTTTGATAACGAATTAAATAAGACTTCTTCTAATATGGCGGAACAAATTTTGCAAACTGATTCACCAAAAACCGATACCGAGAATAATGATGCTCTGAATATAATTGATTATTCCCAGATAACGTTAGCAAAAAGAAGAAAACATAATCGTAACTATTATAGGAAAAATAAATTACGAATACTTCAGCATAGAAAATTGCAGAAATTACACCCAAAGAACAAAGTTCCAATTTTTCCAAAACAAAAGCAACGTAGATATAATAATCTTAGATATCGGATATCTAGAAAAATATATGATAACAAATATTACAGTAAAAAACAACACATTACAAAAGTCGGAAAGATCCGAAATATCAATTACAGGATAAAATTTCATCTTTCCTCTGATAGATATATAAAGAATATTTCAAAATCTCTACTTTCAGAAATGAAAAAGAAATGCGTAGTGAGTAGCCGATTAAAAGCTATGGAAATTTATAATTGGTGCATGCAGAAAAGGAAAAGCTACTTATTCTATTTGAGAAAAAATATAAGAATCTTAAAAGAAAAGGCAGAGGTTGCTTTGACTCGAGCTAACAATTGTCCAGAATGCAATATTTCGGATAGAATTGAAGCATTATGTGGATTTTCAAAGCATTTGCCGTCTTCTGAATCGTACTTTTATGAGGCGGCTTACAAACACAAATTCCTGATAAAGAATTCTAAGTTAAATGCACATGAAAATGAATTTGCACAATTTGATGATCAATCAGCGTCTAAAAATGTAAATATTGTGAATATTGACAAAGTTTTAGAACCTCTGCCAATTGAAAATAAACTTCTTATTCTCAATGAGAAAGGCCAAGTTATGAACGTATTACCATTATCAGTAATAGACGACAATAACAAAAAAGAAAGCATAATATGGATGTGTGATGATATTTGTAAAATTGATAACGTATCCATTATACAAAGGTATCAAGCATTGTTGAAGACTGCTGACAGCCTCAAAGTAAAGAGTGTTTATAAATTTGCCAAAAACTTATTATCTTGCAGTAGAAGTTACATGTCCCGCAAATTAGGACATTCATTTCTTTGTTATGTTGAACCTGATACATGCTCTTCAACATTTTTACCAGTTTTACTTTTAGCCCCCCATTTTGTCAATGTAAGAGTTATAAAGAGAATAATTTGTAGAATTTTGGAACAGTGCAATAATATAAAGAATCTTGACAAGAGATTGGATGAAACTGATATAGAATATCTCAAAAAAATTAGTAAAGAAGCGATAGAGAAGAGTAGAACTACGATACCGAAATCGTACGAAGTAAAAAATCTTAATGAACAAAACATAATGTTTAAATATAAAAATGCTTTTAAACAATTGACCAAAAGAACATTAGATACTGCTAAAAATGCATGCATTTCATGCGAAAAACTGTGCTACCGTAAAGAAGTGATCAAAATTGCAGATATGAGAAAGCCCTTGACATCAGAATCATGGGAAAACTTTAAAGTTTTCGCAGAGAAAAACGGATTGCACAGTGATTTCATATGCAAATATTGTAAGGAAAAATTTCAAAGGAATCAAATGCCTCCAACTTGCGTTAAAAATATGTTATATGTTAAAGAAATGCCAAAAGAAATATCTGCATTAAACGAGTATGAAAGAATGTTTATACAAAGAGCAAAAGCATTTCAAGTTGTCCAACGAATGGAAACTGTCTCGAAAGCCAAAAGAAATATACCTCATCAACATATGATCCAGAAAGTAACAGGGAGAACATTTCATTTGCCATTGCCAATAGAGGAAACGCTCAAAAAGATTTGTAAACCAACACATCCAATCAATATCAATCAAGAATTTTACATATTGGTGCGTAGTTTACCAACAAAAGCGAAAACGGTTTGGGAACATCTTGTAAATGTAAAAAACGTGTATAATGCTTTGGTACGTTTGAAACAGATAAATCGCCTATATGAAAATATCATTTTGCCTCCAAATCCAAATGAATTATTAAAAAATGATTGGCCGGAAGTTGAATATAAAATAGACGACTCCGACGCACAAAAAGAAAACAAAACAGCCGAAAACACTGATAAGCAAATCAAATTACCTGCATTGGTAAGTCAAGCTGATAAAGACGATGGTATTTACGAACAATACACAATTTATCCATTATACGAGAAAAGGATTAATGAAAAAGCGACTACATTATATCAGCAAAAAAAGGTGCAGGACGCGCCAATTGATATTTATTGTAAGACCGTTGATCTCCAATGCTTCCCACATTTGTATCCTTATGGAATGCATGGAGAACATGAGCATAGAGAAGTCTATTTGACAGAATATGAATATATTAAAGCAAGGCTTAAATCTAAACATTCTCAGTTTCGACTGGACGTGCAATACCTATTTTTCTTATTGAATCAAACAAACATTAGACGATTGAAAGCTGGTATTTATCAAAAAATGAACATAATTAATCCAAAAGAAAAATGCACAGCAAGTACATATTTGAATCTAATACAAAAGGACCTTCTAGAGCGTAACTTAACGACTATATTCTCTCGAATTCCAAATACAGAACCGTTCTGGCATATACCTAGAAGTAATTTGAGATGCATGCTGGAATATTATGGGCCAGCTACCTGGTTCCTCACTCTCAGCCCAGCTGAATGGTTATGGTCAGATTTAATTGAATACGTTAAAGAAATTAATACGCCACTTATGGATAAAATGACGCCTAATGAGATTCTAACAAAAGATCCAGTATCCGTGTCAAGATTTCTCGATAATAAATTTCATGCGATGCTAGAGTTTGTTTGTTCTATCGATAATCCAATCGGGCAAGTGGTACATTATTTCTGGAGAAGAGAATACCAAGGTAGAGGGTTGCAACATTTCCACCTATTAATATGGATCAAAGATGCTCCTATTCTAGGCAAAGATTCAGATGAAATAGTAGCTGCTTTCATACAAAGATATGTCACATGTAGACTTCCAGATCCAAAAATCTCGCCCACTTTGTATAGACGTGTGAATACCCATCAAAGGCATCATCACAATTCGTATTGCATGAGAACAAAAAAGAACAATAAAAATCGCATAAAGCGAGTGTGTCGTTTTGGATTTCCTAGACTTGTTACAGAAAACATAAAGATGAGAGACGTAGCTACATCTATAGCTGGTAGGAAGCATTTAAAAAGTCGCAGTAGATTATATGACTTGCCCCGTGACAAACAAGAAGTAAATATTAACGATTATAACCCAATTGTCTTAACAGCATGGGAAGGAAATATGGATATCCAATTTGTAGGTGAAAACTCAACTACTCTGTGTTGGTATTGCACTAAATACGTGACAAAACATGAAAAAAGTTATGCAGCTGAAATGTTTGTAGACGTTGAATCAACAAAATCATTATGCGCCCGCTTATGGAATATTGGAATGCAAGGTTTAAATAATAGAGAATGCGGTGCTCTTGAAGCTGCCGATACTTTGTTAGGAATATCTTTATACGGTACGGATAGCGAAACAACTATTAGATGGTTAGACGTCAATGTAATCAGAAATCGGAGAGTGAAACGCAAAGAAGAAATAGAAAACTTGGATCCCGAATCGACTGATATATTCTTCCCAAATATAATTGACGATTACTACCCAAACCGACCAGTCCAACACGAATCGATGAGTTTGTACGAGTTTGCAAGATGGTACGATACGAAAAAGGCACTAAACAATGATGATTGCAATAATGACGATGATCAAGATAATAATGATGATTCCGAACTCCAATGCTTCGAAATAGGAAATAAGTATTTCAAAAGAAGAAAGAGACCTTATTTGGTAAATCATTACAGGAATAATTCGAAAACTCAGCCAGAAAGATATTTCTATGCCCTACTATTGTTGTTTCAACCTTGGAGAGATATAGATGAATTGAAAAATGGATGTGATACGTACTCAGAGTCTTTTTTAAGAGTACAAACTATTTTAGAAGAAGCATTGAATTATCATAAAAAGTTGACTGATTTAGAAGAATGCATTGAAGCCGTTAAGGAAATGGTAAATCTTAAAAATAATGAACCATCTCAAAATAATCCTAATGACCGTGATGAAAATGCATTAGAATGTGAACCTTTCGAAGTTGGCGATGCGATGAAAGATTTTCATGACGCTGCTAATAATGTTAACGGAGATGAGCTTTCAGAAATGATTGCTGACTTGAATATTGATCAAAAAAGTATTTTCGATAAAGTAGTTTCGGCTATAAATTCAAAAAAAGAAATTTTGAGACTGTTTGTCAGTGGAGAAGGTGGTACCGGTAAGAGTCGCTTGATTCAAGCTCTCCAGGGTTATATAAAACAAAATTTGGGTAAAGAAACGGCTGTAACGGCGCCTACCGGAATCGCAGCTTTCAATGTTAACGGTTTAACAGTACACAGACTGTTTCAATTACCTGTCGAACATGGCGGTACAACAAAAAAATATAAACAATTGTCTAACGCCGTTCTCAAAATATTACGAGACGAATTGCAAAATATTTAATTAATAATAATAGATGAAGTATCGATGATATCAAATGTTACATTGATGTATATAAACTTACGTCTCATGGAAATATTCAATACATATGAATGTGACGAGGGCTGGTTCGGTAAAAAGCATATACTGGTAATCGGAGATTTACTACAACTCCCTCCAGTTCGCGAAGGTCCTTGTTACCTGCAAATGTCTGGCGATCAGGTACAAAAGTTTCTAGGATGCTTAGCAGCTCACAATTTATGGTCTTTATTCCAATACAAAGTATTAACGATAAATATGCGTCAAAAAGGCGATGAAACATACCGTCAACTATTATCGAGAATTCGTTTTGGCACACTGTTGACTTCAGATATGCAATTGTTGCAAACGAGACAACTAAAATTCAACTCGTCAAGTTATTCAATGAAACTTGATGAATTATGTGAATACATCAATCATTTGCCTGCTGACACTGTTTGCTTGTTACCTACATGCCATCTGTGTGATACTCTTAACAGTGCAATGCTTGAAAAAATTGAATCTGAAAAGATCGAGCTTATTGCTCAAGACCAGCTGAATTGCTCTAAATTTTTGAAAAATAAAGTAACGAAATTATTAAATAAATACGAAGAAGATCATTCACGAACTGCTGGTCTGGCCAAAAGTATAACAATAAAAATTGGAACGAGAATTATGATTCGTAGAAACATCGACGTCACTTTAGGACTCGTTAACGGTACTATTGGAACAATTATTTCAGTCACCCGATCTATTGACAAAAAAGATGATATCGACAAAATAACCATTGTCCTTCCAAGAGGCAAAGAATGCGCTATAGAAAGAGTTTCCGTTAAATTTGAAGTAATGGAAAAGGTGTTCGTTGTTAAAAAACAATTTCCCATATGTCTTAGCTATGGTATCACTATACACAAAAGTCAAGGCTTGAGTTTGGCAAATGCTATCATTGACGTTGGCAACAGTGTGTTTTCTACTGGGCAAGTTTATGTGGCCCTCTCAAGAATCACTACTTTGGAAGGATTTCACTTGATTAACTTTGACCCGCAATCTGTGGCAGCTAGTGAATCGGCAATTCTTGAATATAACAAATTAGGGGCTACTCATGATCCGCCACTTCCAAGTAACGAAATTCGAAACATCAAACATAAAAAAATTGGAGACAATTTGTGGGCCGTACCCAAAGGAGTGCTAGCTCATCAAATTCCCATTGAGGATAATGCTGAAGATTGTATAGAAATTCGTGGAATACCTAACACTGATCAAATATCAAGTTATGCGAATGCTATCATGCAATGTATTGTACAATGTAATGTAATCAAAACAAAATTATTAGAGTTTACAGAGTTCCACGAAATTCGAGATTTCATAAATGATTACTCGGAACAACATAAAAAAATAACTACTTTGAAAATTAGAAGTTTCATAGGAGGCAAATTTTTGCAAAAAGTTCAACAAGACGCATCTGAATTTCTTTTAGCATTATGCAAAAATTTACAAGGGCTCCAAAAAATAATTCAATTGGAAATGACAACATCTGTACAGTGCAGAAAATGTCCTCATAAAGAAACAACCACTAACAAGCATTATATTCTCCCCTTGCCCGTTAAAGAATTGTGTTTAAAGTCGAAGAAAGGAATACCTTTACAAGATTATGTTAATATTGCTTTACCGATTGGTTGGAAACCGAGACCGCAAAAACCATGCGAACAATGCTCGGAGCAAATGTTTACCAAAATTGAAATAACTACTCCGCCAAAAATTATTATAATGCAACTATTGTTGTTCTCTTATGATGAAAAAGGCGACATTATTAAAGAAATTAATTGCAAAATAACAGCTGCTCCAAAACCGATATCAATATGTAATAAAAAATATAAATTACTAAGTGCCGTATTTCATAATGGTCATCATCCTCAAAGCGGTTCATATTCATGCATGATACGTGATGGTACATCAGCATGGAAATGTATTGACAACGACAAAATTAATCAAACGAAATGGCCCACAAACGCAAGAAATGTGTATATTCTTTTTTTGCAACGTCAAAAATGAAAATAAACCATACTTTTTAAACGATTTTATTCAGACTCGATCCTCTGTTTGCTCCTTGGACGTTTGCTTCATATCTGAAAACTCAAATCTAAACCCATTCCAGCAATCCAATTGTCATGAAATTTTGCAGACGAGCGTAGTTCGGATGACAATACAATAGTTTAAAAACCAAATAACCCTGGGGGAGTGAAAAAAGCATCGAGGCAGCAATAAACAATAAATATAACCCATAACCAGAAATCCAAACAACTTGAAATCAGTCTCTCGCAGTTTTACGAAAAAGATAAAAAACCGCTGCGTTCGGGTCGCTAGTCGTATATGCTCTAAGCACGATTTCCGTAAAAACACAATTTATACCGAGAAAGGAGTCGTTACAAACGAATAGATAAAATAAATAAAACATTACAGGTGTTCTCAAACAGGAAAGGATGACTTTTGGCAACATTAAATAAAGAAAGCAAAGGAAAAACGAATAATTTGAAGGAGAAAAATATATATTATCTAGCTCGTGAAATCGGCTTGGCGAGCCCGACTCGGCAAGCCATGAACGATCAGACGGCTCGTGGCTCCGCGAACTGGCTCGGCTCGTCAAAAGCCGCTGCGTTCGGGTCGCTAGTCGGAGCGTCTGTGAATGATACTTAAAGCAAAACGTAATGAAGAACTTCGATAGATCGATATTTACTAAGAAGTATTCTTTGATCGTCAAATCTTTACTTGGCATCTAGGCCAGCTTCATAGAAAAGCTAGAAATCAAAAGGATAATGGCTGACGAGATGGCTGACAAGAACATGGAGACGGATGAAGAAACTGTAAGTAATAAAAAAAAATCTACTATAATTATTATTCATATACTCATAGCAGAGTTGCACTTGGCCAACGGTATCAGTGGACCTAGACCATAACTGTATAATAACAATACAACTAGAAGATATTAGACCTGTAACGCCAACGATTAGAAATATAAAACACATCTGAGTTAAAATTAGTCTGAGTCTATATCCACTGATACTTAACATATATCACTTTCTTCTATCATACGCCACTTTTAAAAACTCTAGATCATTTTGGATAATTAATTGTTTATTAATTTTAGCAGAAAATACACGAGGACGCCCTTCTCGATGGTAAGTTTTAGTAACGGTAAACATACAGAAGAATAAAATAATAAAAATTTAAAAAAATACATTTAGCCAAATTAATTTTTCCAGACTCGAATGATGCTGCCATTTTAATGGCAGCAAACCAGGTGTCGGGAAGGGTAGTGCCTCCACCACCGCAGGGAAGCTAGCCCGTTTGGAGGCCGCTAGCAGCGGGAACAACGGCGCCGCCGCTGCCAGCCGCATCTACGGCGCCTCCGCCGCGACCACCACCCTGTCCCCCGCAACAAAATATGCAGGGCCCGGCCACGGCAGATGGTATTATTTCTTAATAATTTAATTAAAGACCTCTTTAGGTTTAAACAATATAAAAATTGTCCGGTTTAACCTGTATCAGGGGAGGCGAACAATTTTTTCTGGGCGTGCAAAAAATCAATAAAATTTTATAATATTATTGTTGACTTTTTCTAAAATACAGGTGGATATAAGACAAAAAGGCACCAGAGGAGCGGCTGGAAGGTGCGGGCCCGCCAAGAGACGTGGGCCACCCTCCAGGCGGTGCGGGCCCAGGCCATAAGCCTCCGCTCGCAGGCGAGCACCCTGCAGGAGCTGGTGCGAGCCCAAACGTATGGCCGTGGCCGTGGTGGCCGTGGCGGCCGTGGCGACCGAGGCGGCCGTGGCGGCCGAAATTTATAAAAAAAAATAATTAAGAACTTTATAAATTATAAAAAAAAAAAATTTAAAAAAAAATAGAAAAATAGAAGAGTATTTTTTTATATTACTTATAGTTTCTGGATCCGTCTCCATGTTTGCGTCAGCCATTATCCTTCTGATTTCTAGCTTATCTATGAAGCTGCCCAATGCCGTGGCCGTGGCGGGCGTATTCGCAGCGGCTTTTTGTCTTTTTCGTAAAACCGCGAGAGAGAGATTTGAAGTCGTTTGGATTTGTGGTTATGGGTTATATTTACTGATTATTACTGATTGGGTACAATTTTTACCCCCCCCCGGGGTTATTTTGTTTTTAAAATAGCATATTGTCATCCAAACTACGCACGCCTCCAAAGTTTCAAGAGAATTTGATTGGTGAAATTGGTAAAAATATGAGGTTACAGATATGTAGCAGACGTACAAGAAGCAAACAGAGGAATCGAAGCTGAAGAAATTCGTTTAAAAAATACGATTTATTTTCAAATTTGAAGATACAAAAAAAGAATATAGACATTTTTAGCGTTTGGGGGCCTTTCGTTTGATTAATCTGATCGTTGACAATACATTTCTATGCTGATGTACCATCACGTATCTTGCATGAATATGAACCGCTTTGAGGATGAAGACCGATAGGAAATAGGGCACTTAATAATTGATAACAAATTATGAAAAATGTGATGAAATCCCCCCCCCCCCCCCCAAAACATGACTCATGTATGAAAGAAGCTAATTCCCTTTAATTCACTAAAAAAGTTCACCTGCAAAGATTGTGAAATCATCTTTGCTAATTCCAATTGTACCTTTAATTCACGAAAAACATTAAAAAAAGTTCACACGCAAAGATTGTGAAATCAACTTTGCTAATTCCAATTGTATTCTCGTTCTCCGCTCGAACACTGATTCCTCTGTCACTTTTTATACTTGACATTCCTTTATTGGCCACAAATCAATTCAGAGCTCAGATTTTCAGCTTCGGTTTTAAGGAATTAGCGGGCGTTGTATAAGAAAAAAACTATGACACAAAAACTTTTATAAGAGGGACATCTTCTGTTAAAAATGGCGTATGAAGATCGTTTTACGATGGAAGATAATAAAAACTTGGTAGAGACTAAGTTAAACGAATCAAAGTCGGTAATAGATTAATAGCACATTCGGCAACCTGCACTAGTGCGCACTGAATGCGAACTTTTTCGCTGCCAATTGGCGAAAATTCGCACCCAGTGTGCACCATTGCAACCGTCCGAATACGCTGTAAGAGAGCTGCGGAGAATACGAATCATTTTGTTTTAAGTCGACTTCATAGTTTTTTTCTTATACAACGCCCGCTAATTCCTTAAAACCGAAGCTGAAAATCTGAGCTCTGAATTGATTTGTGGCCAATAAAGGAATGTCAAGTATAAAAAGTGACAGAGGAATCAGTGTTCGAGCGGAGAACGAGAATACAATTGGAATTAGCAAAGTTGATTTCACAATCTTTGCGTGTGAACTTTTTTTAATGTTTTTCGTGAATTAAAGGTACAATTGGAATTAGCAAAGATGATTTCACAATCTTTGCAGGTGAACTTTTTTAGTGAATTAAAGGGAATTAGCTTCTTTCATACATGAGTCATGTTTTGGGGGGGGGGGGGGGGGGGTCGAATTCAGCATTCCGTCGACGCTTCGTACTATCGAGTTACTTTGTTTTACGTTTCCCAAAAGTTCCTCGACGGATTGAAATTTACAGCCTGGTCAACGGTGTGCCTAAAACTTTCTGTCCCCATAAAGTCCGAGCTAAGCATTTTTACGGGATTCCCCGTGAAATTTATCGGCTAGTTTCCGTGGTACATAATTCTGTTCGTCTCGGTCCTCTCGTAATAGCTGGCTTTCGAGCCGATCGCGTCCGAGTTTTGCCGAGCCGACTTGAAATCAAATTGCCCGCTCAGAGAAGATATAATAAGAAGCGTCACTCCGGGCGGAACCTTTGAAGTCTTTACTTGACCTTGTCATTTAAACTGGTCGTCTATTCTTTGCTTGTAGCCCGAATCGAGTCTCGGGATCCCGAAACCGTCACATACTATGAAATTCCTGACGACCTTAATCATGTTGACCTGGCATCCCACAACATTAGAAATTAACCACACGCTCGCTGTCTGTGCTTAATACCGCGTATTATGAACAAACCAAAGTCGACTTGATCTAGAGCAGGACATGCTCATCGACAATCACACCAACACACAGTGGTCTGGAAAGCGGCGTTTTGTGGCCAAAAGTCAATTTTTCAACTTCAATGTTTACAGAAATTTTTTTTTCCTATGTATTGATAACCCCCGAAACCTTCAAACTCCAATCATATTATATATTTCAGGCAATTCTATAATCAGATATAGTGATATAAAGTGTAAATCATGAAATTTTAAGTGAAACTAATTGTTGTAATTACTCATTATAGAACAATAAAAGATGGGTTTGTATTACACCAGTATGTAGGTAAGTAAATATATTTTAGTTATTTATATGTGTTATAAGCATTTCTTAATGCGTGTATAAACAATGTAAAATTTATAACTATTTACACTTTGAGAAGGCTTATAAAAAAATGATTAGAAGTGATACACATCGGACCTATTTTATATGAAAGCTTAGACAATTGCTGTTCAGATCATGTAAATTTTAAGTGCAACTTCCTGCAACCTTTGCCTCTATAGGGATTTTAAAATCCGTCGCGCGAGGAGTTTTGGCGATCTGAACGCGTGTCCCTATGCAACCACTTGAAAGGCGCCTGAGGAGGTTGAGGGAAATCTGAAACGCTTTCATTGCGTGGAACGGGAAGCAGCAGAATTTTCGGAAGAAATGAATGAAGAATTGGGTTTAATTTTCGCGCCAAAAAAATGAGGAAATTGCTTTTTTACAATAAACAAGAGCCAATACCATTTTCCATTGAGGAAGCTGTAGCTTTTCTTTACGATAATAATCTAAGTAAACGACAATATGTCAATATTAGATTAGAAAGTAAACAGCGACATTGCGACATATATCCTAAATATGACGCTATATTGGAATCAAAGAAAAATTGTAGACCACCCGGAATTATCGTCACGGAAAGAACTGCACAAGTTCAATTGCAAAATCTTGTAGAGTATACTGTACAAAGAATTGTGTTGTTACAAACAGAAGTAATCGACAGTATTGTTTCAAATAGCAGTGATGATGTGATTCAATGTGAAATTATTTTCAGCTATGGTTTTGATGGTAGCAGCGGACATTCTATATATAAGCAAAGATTCGAACAATCAGAAAATATAGTTGGCACAGATGGTACCCTTTTTGCAACTACGCTAATACCGCTATAATTTGTAACAAGCAATAATATTATTTTATGGAACAATGACACTCCGCACTCTATAAGATTTTGTAGGCCAGTGAAACTTGAGTACATTAAAGAAACCGCAGAACATATTCTTAAAGAAAAACAAAATATTGATCATGAAATCAGTAATTTATCAGATTTAAATTTGCCACACAAAGACAAGATTTTGAAGATAAAATTCAAATTAATTATGGCGTTAATTGACGGCAAGGTGTTGAATATATTAACAAAAACGAAATCGTTTCAACGCTGTCCTATTTGTGGTGCAAGGCCTAAACAAATTTTGGAAATTGTGGATCTTCGCGCAATAGAGTTTGCACCGAAAGAAGAGGAAACGTTATATTATGGAATCAGCCCTCTACATGCCTGGATTCGATTTTTCGAATGCGTTATACACATATCCTACAGAATTAAAATACAAAAATGGCGGATAAAACGAAAGGAAGATAAAGAAATATTTGCATCACGGAAAATAGAAGTTCAAAATTTATTTTGGGAACGTTTAGCATTGAACATAGATAAACCTAAACCAGGAGGAAGTGGCAATACAAACGACGGCAACACAGCTCGTCGAGCTTTCCGAAAACCGGAAATATTAAGCGAGATAACAGGTTTAGATAATTCCCTTCTTCAAAATTTGAAAATAATTTTAATCACAATATCGTGTCAATATGCGCCATTAATTTAGAGAAATTTGAAGCATTTTGTTTTCAAACTGCACGCATATTTAAAGAAAGATACCCATGGTATCCATGTTTTGCCTTGTGGGACAAAAGTGGGCTCAGAGCGAGGCGGAAATTCCAATTATCTTTTACAGCCGGTAATTTAGAATTTTTCGAAGCGAAATTTCTTCATTCGTTTACGGTAGGCAATAATTGCTTGTTTTCGAAGCGTTCGTCGGGAAGTATTTGTGTACCTGATGTCGAACAGGGACAATCGACACTGTGCCGTTTCTTTGCAGGGGTTTGAACTTTCTTCGCACTGAGTTAATCCGTTGATTGCTCTGTCACCGGGTGCTACACAGGGACTTGGGACCGGCACGTACCGTTGTCTACCACCGGCTCGCGGGATCATACGGTCATAAACCGCGACCCTGGCGAGACGCTCTGACCGATCACCCTGATGAATTTTTCACAGCGAGGTGAAAATTCATTCGTTGTTTACGAGCGGTAATATTCATATTTTCCCAAGAACGTTTCTACAATATCCGTTTGCCACATTTCTAAATGGCAATCAAGCACGTGGTGGGTCTTTAAGAACTTTAGGCATTCTACAGCCTGAGTTAATCCGTATATTGCTCTTTCAGTGGATAGTACATATGTATTTTGGAACCAAATGTGGTAGATATTTTCTTCCCCCACTTCGTCAACAGAGAGAGAGGGTCCCCCCTTCTCGAAGAACGATGTTTCCAAAATGTTAGTTTCATAATTATATCAAAACAACAATTACTTTCATGTCATTTTCTCTTCTTTATACAATGAAGTGAAAAATATAAATTAGTTGAAAGCAGAAACCTTGTAGGTACTGTACGAATTCTCATTATCGTTATACCTGGTTATGGATGGGTATTCTTTCATTGGCATGCATTTATATTCATAATACGATATCATTTGTTAGACGAAGTAAAGAAGTTCGAACATAAGGTCATTTAATGTCGCATGAGGTTGTAAATTACATATCGAGGCCTCCAAGAAGTCAGGTACATAAACGACAAACGGTGGTCGTCTCGTTGAACCCTATTTCACCGTGCTAGGCACTTGTTATAATATCTACATATGCAAGATGTGACAAAGATGATACCAATATAGCAATTAAAAAGTATTATCCAACATCAATACGCCACGCGAAGGGGTAGAAGAGAGGTAGTCCGCTGACTGTGCGGGATGCCGCTTGCTTGATCCTCCCGACAAATTCAAGACCGATCTCTTATTTCTCGAGAATAAACACGCAAGGTATAGGGAGGAGATTATATTATGTCCAGTCGGTCCTGCATTCCTTTGAAACGGCAACTTTCCACCGCTGCACCGTAATATCTCCTCCCTATGGCACACGTTCTCTTGCACCGAATACGTCAGCGCGTGCTTTTATTTTGATATTCCGACGCGTGTTTATATTCGAGAGATTAGGTATCACGCGCAGTCAGCGGACCACCCCTTTTCTTCCTGCGGCTCTCCGCGAGGCGTACTGGTCTTTCTGCAGAATAATTTCGTTTCCTACACCATTGCCAAGGAAACATTCTTCGATCTAACATAAGAACATCTTCTTCTTTTGGTAATTGTGCGGACCTTAAAATTAATTTTCGTCACGGTCAACGTTCCGACCATACTTATTATTCTTTTATACTGGAGCGAAACACGGTTTATTGCCTGCCGAACGTAGAGGAATTAGCTTGTAGCAATTGGGGATTAATCCTAAAAATTGTTCCGCTGTTCTGGAAGTTACTTGGCAGATGTTTCCTAATTACTGTATATCGTGTAGGGGGCCGAAGGTCTAGTGTCATAAAGCTGTAGTAAACCGTGGCCCGCTAACAATCCGTTTAGGGCATCACTCATCACGCTACATCATGGAACTTCGCGCGTGTGTCGATAGGAACACTGCACTTTCCATGGCATATTTATCAAATTCTTGTAGTTTTATTGGAACTATTGACGCTAAATCATGACGAATTGACGTTATTTATATAATTTATATAATATTAATAATATTCGGCATTTTTAAATTGCAAAATACAGGATGTTGCATTTTTTCCCATTTTTGGGGATTTGCCCCCACTGTGCGACATAGAATACACGTATTTAATCCATAACTGCCAAATATTCGCGAATGCTTTTTCCGCAGTAGCAAGGTCTAGATTATGTTGATTAGAAAACAAACAAAAAATTCGTTCAGAAGTTTCCGGAAGTGGAACTAAAAAAGGGATGATTGCTGACAATTTTTCAATTGGTTTCTTATGGAAAAAAAATGTATATAACTAATTATTTGCTATTACTTAACAGAATAGACACTACTCATTTGGGACTCCAAAAATTGTTTTCTTTTATATCACCAAAAATTAAAAGACTCGATTTAAAATTCTGCACGAAAAATACATACAATCATAAACACGTGTTTGCACACAGATCAGAAGTAGGCGTCATGATATTTTTACCGTTTTTAGGTGCTCATATTAGTAGTCTACAGGTAACCTAAAAATACATATATTTTGAATTCTGACTTCTTTCCTTATTTCTTGGGATTCTGTCATACTGTGGCAATGGGTCGCAGTGCGACTGGTCGCTAGACTCCCTCCAGGAGGAGTCTAGCGACCGGTGGTCGCAATGCCAGCCTGCGACTAGGTATAATGGGAAACAGACCCTCCTCGCATTGTGTTGCCTCTCGAGTAGCCTAGGCTGGTACTCAAACAGACTCGCGTCAGGCTCCTATGTCTGGCGCATACCCGAGGATCGCAGTCGCTTGTAGGAGAACAGATACATGCTTTCCCATTGCAGGAGTATACTGCGACCAGTCGCTGCGATCAATCGCAGCGACCAATCGCGGGTAGGAGATCCCGCCTTAACCCAGTGGCTCCTCGATTTCGCATCGGGTTCGTCCACGAAACCGCACCCTCCTACGGCTCCCTGATTTCGCATTAGGTTCGTCCGTGCACCTAACTAACAAACTCATAAACCGTATTCCTTGGGAAATACCCTTCTAGCCGGCCTCTCGCTTTGCCGCAGCCCCGGCTCGTAACAGGTTCTTTGTAAAAAAATTCCGAAATTACGCGACGAAAACGCCTCGCCAGACTAGAATACCCCCTTAAGATAATAATACTTTGCTCGTGTTCGAATACCCCCTTAAGATAATCCGGTCATCGCTCGTGGAGATACAGCGAGTTGAAGAAAAATGTGATTTGTACAATTTCTAAGCATATTTTCGATAAGATATGGTACACCGAAATCGGAAAAGCAAAATATGCGTCTTAAAGAAGAAGGACTGATCTTTTTATTGTTTTTTTTCATGAACGTTCTACGATGATTAAATTGCTTGCTAGAAACAACTAAAGTAAAAAAAAAAACAGTTTTTGCTTCAAAGTTGAATAAGGTGGCCAAAAAAACGCACAAGGAATTTACTACTCTGCTTTTACATAGGAAAGTGGATGCTTTCGACTGGTGTAAACGGGATTTGTGTAAAAAAATTTATTCTCCCTGTGGAACATTGCGAAGTTGAAGAAAATTTCTTAAAATTGAACAAGTGTTCTTTATATCGCTATAGCTTTGCCTAAAAGCAATACAGCTAAAATCTGAAAAAGCAGAAGAAAGTAGAGATTCCATGCTTTCAAACGATATTTTCAAAATATCGATACGACTATTTTTGTCGGAGTTATGACGATGTGAACTTGCCCCTATTTTTCGAGTTCCTAGAGGTGCTCTTTTAATTAATGTGAGGAGTGTATAATTACCAAAGGATTAATATGTTACGTTCATAACGTAAAATTTTTCTTTTTGGTCAGGATATGCATCAACAACGCCTAGCGTTGTGGGAAAACCCTCGTTGATCATACTTCTGCCTATTAGTTAATAATATTTTTGGTAGAACAAGAACCCCTTTCTTTGGAGCGTCGTCGCCTCGACATATTACCGTCCCGCGATAAGCATAAGGCGGTGCTGACGCAGCGGCATATTCACCGAAGAGTTGCGTTCGAAAAGACGCAGTGGTTCTCCTGCTGTGCCGAATCCGCTCTATGTAAGCGGCGGAGGTGCGTTTCAACAATGCCTTGCAGCACTGTGGGAGAACCCTCGTTGAGAACCCCTCTGACCGTCGCGCTAAACATTGTAACATAATCAGTAACGGCTACATCAGGAATATGCAGACTGGGTTTCTTCTTAGAAGATTGACGGAATTGTAGACTCTACATCCGGTGCAGGGAAGCGCACCTTCCCACGGTCTTGTCGCACGTTTCGGAGCATGTGTGGATTATTAATTAATTAGGAATTGTTTTTGTTAAAATTAGATACCTAACACAATTTCTGATAGTTTAAGGACTGTGGGATTTCCCTAGTCAGAAATTGTGTATATGAATTTATGAACATTGAGGGAGGGCCCTCAGCTTTGTGAAATTGTATGGTTTACGAGATGTGGGATGTCCTGTTTTCCTGTGCGTACGAATGTTCCGTAAAGATCGATTATATATTTGAATCAAGAGTCTAATGGATGGACGTGAACACACACACACACACACACACACACACACACACACACCACCTTGTTAAGTAGAGGGGTCCATGGTAGCGTGGCCGAGCGATAAAATGCAGCATAATCCTTTTCGGCGCGGACCCACTCTGGACGCTGCCGAGAGCGTGAAGCTGCGACACTCTGTGACGGTAAATCGTGAGGTGCGTGTCATTGGGTCCGCGAAGTGTTTTAGAGATATAGTTCTCCGGTCTACTGTGTAGCCGCGTGGAAAGACTCAACTTTGCGAAACCAATTATTCTAATAACTTCGAAACTAATTATTCTAATAACATTGAAACATTCTATTAACTTACAAAATAATTTATTCTATTAACGATTTAATCTAAATTCTCAATGGATTTGCTCAGTTAAAATTATTATTATTTCGGTTTTATTTTATAGTTCAACTCGTGTGTATTAGATCTTATAATCAGGTGTGTGCGTGTTCGCGTCTCATCCCTCTTTTTGATTCAGGTTTACCAGCGACTCAAAACTACAAACTTCAAAAAGGAAATTTTAAACGCATTGTCATTTACATTGTTGTGACTGTCTGGTGTGTTGCACCCCTTATCTCTTTCTGCACACTTTACTACACTGTTATAATTAACCCGTGTTTAACAATAATTTCTGACAGTCAATCGACTGTGGGATTCCCCTAGTCAGGAGTTATGTCCGATTATACGTGTACCTATGTTTTGTAAAATGATTGATTGATCTTTTCCATGTTTTATTCTGTTAGGTTCTTTTGCTTCCGTCCACTATTTCAACATTAAAGCTTTATTTATCATTAAATTCTACTCGTTAATTACCTAGTCGATTCCATTGAAAAGACCCGATTAGGGAAAGAGAGTATGGGACTAGAGCACCAGCGATCCGAAAATCTTTCCCTTATTCTTCTGATAAGGTAGTCGGAATTTGTGTGTATAAATCGTGCCGCTCGAACACTAAAGGCCGCGGCGCGTAACATATGCTTTATTTCAATTAATAAATATTCAACTTTTTAAGGGTAATGGAACACAATGTTGGTCTGAGTAAATCTCGATGACAGACAGGCTTGTCAGGAGAGAGCCTCGTATGACGTAGTAGGAAGTAGTAGAGGGGGAACAGCTATTGGAAGTTGGAACTCACAATCATTCTTACTCTCGCTCGGGTTACGCCTGGTCGTCGCGCGATAGGTTAGAATAAACAACAGCCACAAGGCTTCGTTTAGGCGGAGTCGAGCAGCGTTCCCGTTACCCCTCCATATCCTTCGGGGGTCCAGCAACTTCAACTGCCAATCCACGGTCGACAGGTGGTGGTGGCTGATTTCTCCTTGCGCGCTGCTCGCGAAAGCGAACTCACCGGCCAATATATCTGAACCCGACCTTAGTACGTCTTGTGCACATCATGCGAGGATTCCCCATCTACTACTCCCTACTACGTCATATGAGACTTTCTTCTGGCAACCCTGGTGACAGTTGAGGTAAAAACGAACGGCCGATGAAACGCGACATGGGCGGATTTGTAGCACTTGGACAGCGAGCGCGGGATGCATTGTTGTAAACGCATATCTTATGACGTGACAACGTCTTACAACTCAGCCCCTCATGTTCAGAAAGTGAGCGTCACGAAATTTTGCTCTCGGGTCCCCGGAAATTACACTTCAAGAATAAACAGTACGTTTAATATAAATGTACGATTGCATGGGTAGGTCCTTAGGCTTCATGCCTCACACATAATCTTATCGCACTGACGTCATCAGACTGCGGGGGGAACCACGCTACGAAACTTTGATTTTGAGCGATTGAGTACGCTAGAGATCGCCGCGCTGTGGTCAGCGTACGGCGCATCTGATCGGAACAATTCTCGTGTCAATTTGTGCGTAAACAAACAGAATAAATAATACAATAGCCAACAATCATAAATAATAAACACACATTGTGACATTATAACAAATAAACATTTTCATTGCAAGATTACAAGCGAAAATAGTTTAAAAAATCTCCAGTTCAGTGAAAATGATACTGATGATATTAACAACACGAATAATGCTCGGCAAGACAAATCTAACTCTGAAAGAATGACTTGGCTACATCAATACTTTCCGAACTTATACGAAGAAGTTTCGTTGCTGCGTGGAGTTTTCAGCTTTTTGAAAGGTTACAGAGGAAACTTCAGAGATTCGAGGACTATTTTCTTTTCATTAATCAGGGTTAAATGAGCGTCGAATACAAAGTCAAAAATTTAATTTGAAATGCCCCTTGGGCGGGCCTGTTCTAGGGTCACCTATGTGTTAATATGGCAACGGACATATCTGCCGAAAATTAGCCTATAATTTCGTTTTAGCGCAGGTAATTATAGTTCCTCTTATACAACAAGCGTGCAACGTTGACTGACTTCAGTGTTCCCTTGTAGTGAAAGAGTTGTTCTTTACATGTCAGTTCAAATGTGTAGAAGATATAGAATCGACCGATCGAATTTTTTGGACGGAGATTCAATTCTGAATCATCCATCTCGGGGGTGGCAGCTCTAACTTTAAAACTTTGACTGGCGCAGGGTTTGAAAAAATGCCGTTTCAAATCGGCCAGACTTTTCCTAGCGATTAGCCGGCTTTAGACGGACACTTTTTCTGAGAGTTTTGGAGCGTACACTCCAGGCGTGCGCTCCAAAACTGTACGTGTAAAATCTCCAACGTGATAAAGGACGATCGCGCGTTCCCGGCACGCGCGTCTGGAGTGCAGGTCTGAACTTGTCCTTTACACGTTCAGACGTGATTGACATGCCACGCGCCAGATCGTATTTTATACATATGGTTTGGTATATTCAAATGTTGCATTGTTCATGCGCAGATAATTTTTAAAATCTTCTGGGTCGTTCTGTCGAAGGTCTCTCAACAGAGGCATGTGACCGTAGCGATCTCTGTCTTCACGCCATCTCTTGACCCATATTCTGGTGTTATGTTTTTGCTCCTCCGCTTTAAAATAACTATGCAATGCGATGCAAGCGATCGCGCGAGTTCTTCGCTTTTTTATTAATGCCATTTTACTCGCTCGATGTCTGCGATGCAGCTGGCGTAGCGTGGCGCGTCTCACCGAACTGTCCGCCTGGCGGACATGCCACGCTCCACGCGAAATCTTGCAAATTTGGAGTGGACGCTCCAAACCTGCGGATCTGGCGCGCGCGCTAGGAGTGTTGCGTTTTGAACAGCACGCTCCAGGAGCGCGCTCCAAGCGCGCGTTCCGGCGCGGCACTCCGGAGCGACGCGTCAAACCCGAAGGTTTGGAACGGCCGTCTAAAGCCGGCTATATTCATTCGAACCTTCGGAGCTCGTTGGACAACGATCGTGAAGGACGACCCGGAGCACCCCGAGATTCTCTACCAGAATCTCGACCCGAGGCGCCTTGGCACAACAAGGGAATGTCGAAATTACAATTTTCATTATCAAAACGCTTGTGTGCCACGCGAGTGACAGATCGCTGAAGCGGCGAAGGACAAAGCGAATCCAAACTTGATTTATTTTCGTAATAAACAGTCACAAACTCTCAGACAATACTTTCGACGTTTTTCAGAAAACATAAACGTGAAAACACATAAAAACCGAGCAGCGACCGTAAATCCATCGGTGTGCAAACACGGCGCCGCCATTCAATGATTTAAGTTTTTCCAGGTCCGACGGCAATTCTTCAGCAGGACTCATATACTATCGAGGCACCACCTAAGGTCGGGTTCAGATACATTGGCCGGTGAATTCGTTTTCGCGTGCAGCGCGCGAGGAGAAATCAACAACCACCACCTGACGATCATGGATTGGCAGTTGAAGTTGCTGGGCCCCCGAAGGGTATAGTGGGGCAACGGGAACGCTGCTCGACTCCGCCCGTACGAAGCCGTGCGGCTGTTGTTTATTCTTAGGGTAGTAGTTGTGTGCAGGGATCGGCGGACTTCAGCTACCGCTGATGGAGGGGGAAACACCTACAGGAGCGATGTTTATGTGTGCATGAACTGCGCCTGTATTAGTCACGCACGCATAACCACCGCTCCTGTAGGTGATTCCCCCTCCATCAGCGGTAGCTGCAGTCCGCCGATCTCTACTCCTAACGCATGGAAGAAACTGGGTAATAACAAATGTGTATTGTACTCCGCGATTTCGTAGAATACAGTCCACGCATGGCCAAAACTGTTTACAACTTATAAATTAATACATATCATTATATCAACCATTTTCTTTTTACTTTCAAGTGAATTTGTGTTTATTAATTTCTATAATGTCTCGAAAATCAGGAGACACCCAAAAGCAGTCGAAACAAATAATGTACAAAGTGTACTCCTTTTTTAAAGTCTTGCGTGGAAGACGCAGCGATATATTAAAGAGTGTAATGAACACTGCGCCCCTTCCTATTTATTTTAGACAATCTTTCTCTTGGACGTTTTCGGCATGTTCCACACATTTCTTCCAATCCTCTACAGTAATCCTGTTTATCCCGTCATGCACTAATCCTGTTACTGTTGCCATGGTGAATGACTTGTTGTGTTTGGATACATACCCCTTCACTTGCGCCCAAATCAACTCAATGGGGTTGTACTGGCAATGATAAGGTGGGAGTCTAATAACTTCATGTCTCATTTCCAAAACGATTTCATCCAGTACATATTGTTTTGCGAGCTTATGATATTTGACTATGGTTAACAGCTTTGGTTTGGTCAATGATTGGTAAAAATTTATTTCCTTTTTGCGCAGCCATTCCATTATTTCATTTTTTTGTTGGCGGTAGTTGGTGCCTTATCTTTGACGACAGAATGATAGGTGCATTATCCATCATAATAATACAGCCTTCCTCCAGACCTTCGAGTAACTGGATAAACCAACTTGTGAAAAGCTCAACATTCATCTCTTTATTCGTGTTACCAGATTGCAAAATTAATTTCGCGTGTGGCAAGAATCCGTGTTGCGCTGATCCTGCGTGGTAAATGATTAAGCGTCCTCCTTTTCCTGCTAGGACGTTTAAACATCCACTGTTTGTTGTGGAGTCTATCCATATATGTTGTTATTAACCCAGGTCTCATCCAAGTATATAACAGGACTAGGGTCATTACATGCTGGATTCTGTGCATTCTTCTCAAAAACGATATCCTTGCTGCTACAATGTCCCCACGTTCCATCAAAAACTTTCTGCCATCGTTCCCTTTTTCGTACTCGACTCCCAAATTCTTTAAAACGCGCCTTATTGAAGATATTGAGCCCTCAAAATTGACGGACTCGCGTAACTTGGTCTGCACTTTCTGTGTCGTTGGGAATTATTTTTTGTCGTAGAATTCCAAAACGGTGCGTCAAATTAATTCCTTCATTTCATCATCAATATGGGTCGTTGTACAACGTCGATGCCTCTTTTTGGGGGATGAAAATGATGTGCTGGGTGCATCCTCGTCGACGGCTCCTGGTAATCTTCCTTCTGCACAAATTCGGCGAACTGTTCTTTCCGAAACACCACATGCTTCGGCCGTCGTTAGCTGTGGCGTATTCACTACTTACACTCTTTAATATATCGCTCTGTCTTCCACGCATGACTTTAAAAAAGGAAGAGACTTTGTATATTACTTGCTTCGACTGATTTTCTGTGTCTCCTGATTTTCGAGACATTTTTTAAATTAATAAACACAAATTGAATTTATTTTTTATATGGTTGTGTTTGTTGTATTTATTTTTCCACATGATTCCAGTGCTTTGATGGGGTTTAAGGTGATATTTTCTATACGCGTTTACATGCACGTGTCCAGACGCGTATAGGAAATCCCGCCTTTAGATCTGCAGATTAAGCCGACTATGTCATAATGTTAACGTTGTGTATTCTAGATCATCATTCGCTTGAAAGTTCTAATTTTGGAATAAATTGCCCTTAGAATAAGATAGCAAACAAACATTGCAGACATCAACATAGATATGATGGTGAATAATTCCGTTCACACGGAAAATTGAGCCATGGCCGTTTATGGTCATTTCTACCCAAACCATTACGGGGCACGCACGCCGTTTAAGCCTCGTTACGCACTTGCGACAAGTTGCCGGCAATTTGGTCGGCAAGAGACCGGAAACCTTTGTTGTTCGCCGCGACTAAGTGCGTACGAATTCATATATCCCCTTGTACCTCATGGTCGTCGGCAACTTGTCGCAAGTGCGTAACAGGGCTAACGGTGGGTTTTTTATATTAGTCAACAATTACTCTTCAATTTGTCAAAACACATGTACGTTCGGCAATATTTATGTTCATATCTTAAATGTTTGTTAAGGACAATTTATCCCAAAATTGGATCTTTCAAGTAAATCGAAGATTTCACATTTTCCTATTTATCTATCCAAGAAGATATCAAGAAAGCAGCGCTCAAAGCTCAACAGTCAACAGTACGGGTGAAGATTAGGGAATGACGAGCTTATGAAAAATAAAGCCCTACGGATAAGGAAATGTAGTTGAAATTTTTTTTTTTAAAGTAATTGAAAAGTTGAAGTACAACCGTCTTGCCAGGGAGTTTGTATGAATTTCCCCTGCTTAAGGCTGTGGACAAATTTCGAGAAGTTTATTCTTTAATTGAGGCCACAAAAATTTAATATATTCGTTCCTTCCTTGCATTGCGTCTCCAGGTTTCACTGCAGTCCAAGAATAACATTAAACAATAATAAATAAATAAATAAATAAATAAACAAATAAAATGTACATGCAATTACATGTAAATACTGTTACATTTTTTATTATAAGTTATCTTCAGCATTACAATTTCTGTATAGTATTTATTCGCGAGGAACTCTGACTCGCTCTCGTGCCATCTCGCCTCGAGAAATGACCGCTCAGAGTCGTGTCCCGTCTATGTACTCAAACGTGTATACGTGTGTACGTACCTCACGGACACCAATTCCCACCGCGGAACGAGTAGACGTAGCCCGAGAGAGAACGAGAACGTAGAGAAAAGGAGTACCGAGACAGGCAAGCGGTGTGGTGGGAGAATATCCCTCACGAAACTCACCGGCCAATATATCCGAACACGACCTTAGCAGGGTTGCCATATGTCGAGATTTAATGGTGGCGTCGAGAGTACGGAGTTGGAGAACGGGAACACCTACAGCAATACCGGTGTATTTATGACGATGACGCCATATCAACCGATGCCAACGCGAAGCCTATCCAATCCAAGCCAAGTAGCGCCACGCTTTCGAGTTTATATAGGTCTGTGTGACACCATGTTATATCAACCCGTAAAGATTTTCCTGGCAATCCTGCCACCTAGCAGCCACTCGTACGCTAGGCCGGTTCCCGCATGAACGCCGATTCTACAAATGAAAGGTATGTTGCTATCGGGGTGTTCCCTCATAAGATAATAACTATATCTCAATAAGTATCATACTCCCTTTTTATGCAGGGTGTTCGGCACCAGGCTTGAGTAAACTTACAAGGTGATTTTATAATACACAATAAATCGATAATGAAGAATGACGAATTGCGGTCGAGGCTTCGTTTCTTTAGCTATAGACGTTGAAAATTTTGGGTATTACCTATCTGAATTACGGGAATCTGTTGATCACCGCCGTGCGGAGGGTAGGCCAGTACACCTACGTGCGGTCACCATCAGAAAACAAAATCTTATCTTATAGAAACTGTGGTACATTGTGCAATACTCGACGTGGTAATACGATTCAGTGATACTTTATAAAAGATCGAAGATTGAGAACTTGTCAAGTGCATGTCTACTCCGTGATATCTACAGAGGCATATCCACTTGCTCTAGGGAATTATCAAATAGAGTTGATGAATGACTTTTCCAACATGCAAGCCAGTCCACTTTAATAATTCACGCCGACTGTTCAAGAGGATGATTCGCGAAACTACACGCACGTACACGTAGGTCTGGGTTAAGGCCCCAGGAGGATAGGAAAGGGCTAAACTCTAACAAAGGGGAGGACCCCCATCTCGGGCCACATCCTCGACATACAATTCTATCCCGGGTGTGGAGGAACGGGGACCGACACGGCGCAATAAGCGTCGTTTCTTTTCTCACGGGAGTAAAGTCATATAGCGAGGCCTACTGGAAGAGGCGACGGTAGGAGCTCGTGCACACCTGTACTTCAAGTAGATGCAAGGAACCGGAACTCACATTGTAGAAACAGCAACCGAACCACCCCCAGAGACGCAAGACCGGGACCAACCAGAGGAGAACGAAACAACGGGGAGAAAGTAGACAAAGGCACGTGCATAAGCCATGGCAACAAAAGAGAGCAGCCAATAACCCGGAAAGGACGATAACACCCAGGAAGGCCAGGGTGAGCGCGGCCTCTTGGTAGCCAAAGAAGCGGGAACACTTCGCGCTGAGTCATGGCTACACGAATTCCGGGGATAGGGAGCGAAAACAAACCGATAAAGAAGAAGAACCAGCGAAGATACAGGTGTCGCGGCTCTATCTCGACCAGCAGACTGAGATGGGCGGCTGAAGCCGCCTTTGTTCAAGGAACTCAGCCCCCCGCACAGGGAAAATCCGAGGACACCGGAAAGGGCTAAATCACAACAACCAGCCAGAAACGAGGAACCTGACAGAGAGACAAGGAAGATAGAGATCAAGTCAAACAACGGGCAACCTCAGAAGTCGATTTTAACGCGCCGTAGGATAAGAATGAGGGACGCACATGGGAATGGGGTGGACGCAGCCTCCCGCCGACCACGGGGACAGGAGTGCTACAGCCCTACATACTGCCCCTGCGACAAATCGCAAGTCCCATATACCACGAATGAAGAAGCGGAAAGAGGGATAATAAGGAAAGGAACGCGCGAACACGGGAAGAAACTAACACCTGATACCTCAGAAAGGACGAGAGCGCCCAGGGTAACCACGGCAAAGGGCGATACGAAACTAAACAAATGAACGACAACACAAGGAAAGAAGAACAAGGACGCGCGCGGCTGCAAGGCCGGCGAGATCCCCTGAAAATGGTAGCGGCTTGAGATAGGCGACGTCCGAGAGTCTGCCCATTGGTTCCCAGTCGCGCCCTCCTCTGCGAACAGAAGGGAAACAGTACGAGGGTGTGCTGGGTATCAGGACCGACAATATCTCCCGGAAACAGCAGCGGCTCACGGACGATAATGCTTGCAAGTCTGGTCGTAAATTCCCCGGCTTGCCCCCACCGTAACTCCCCCACTTCTATCCTGAGCACGGTGACATGAGCACGGGATCTCGAAGAAGAAGAAGTGGAAACAACAACAGCGGCAGGACTACGAGTGAAACGATCTGGCCAAAAGATTCAACAGGGGGAAGCAGTCACAGGCCCGGTCAAACCATGAATGTAACACGGATCATAGCGCCCACGAACGGCCGGGCCCTAATCCGAAGAGTGAGATGCAGATTGAAGAGCGCAGGCGTCAGGGGGCAAGTATCAAGGCCCACTCCGAGTGTCACCCCGTGATCAAGGAGACAGGAACCTGCCACAGTGTATTTACTCGCTGCCCTTTCCTGGGCCGATACATACAACGCTGTCACAAGTTTCCGAAGAAGACAAGGTATGTACACCAGACAAGGTATGTACTTGTATTCAGACGTAAGCAGCCATAAGATCAGACCGGCGTCTGATCAGGAGAGCAAGGGGTAGCTGGATTTCGGGTGGCGGAAATCGGGGCGGAGGGCTCTTTGGCCTACAATACATGACTCCCCTCGCTCGATGCGTAGACGCCTCACTTCATTTCCGCCCGCGGTCCGTTCTGATGACAAAACTGGAGCAAGTACCGAGGAAGGAGGGCACAGGAGGCTGATACACGCGAGCCCTTCAACGGTACTCGTTCGGGCAAAACTAACGAAAGAGGCCCTCGGGCAGGAAAGGAACGACCACTGCTGACACTAAAGGCCGCCAGACTCTTGACCGATAACCCGACAGCGACCCCCTTTCGCTGAAAGGGACTGCACCACGGACTTTCCTCAAAATACACCTCCAAAAATGAGACTAACAAGAAAGGACCAAGATCCCATTAGAAAAGGAAGCTATAAGAAGGGGGCCACCACACCAATAGGTAAAAACTTGGAGATTCCAGCAGGAACTTCTCTCACTATTCAGGATTGCAGCGCCGGCACTCGCCGGAGTACCTCTTGGAAAATGAGCCGGATCAAGGATAGACACAGACGAGCCGGACATATGGTGACGTGATTAACCAGCCATCGACAGACCCCCCCCCCCCCCGGGGGGGCATTAGCTCGGCAGGATTATCAGCAGCCAAGGAGCGACTTCCCGGGCGGCCTCGATCGAAGACAGGCACCTTCTCCGGACGTGCACTAATCCCTAACCGGAATGAGCAGTATCCGAGGGACTGGTGGATTTCAAAGTCAGGTCGGGGGCTAGACCGACCAGGTGGCGGCTCGTACCCCGAGCTAAATATAAGAGGCCGTACAGCAACCTTCGCTGAAGCCCCCGGGCCATTGGAACACACTGCGCAAACAAATGCCTCTGGGACAACCAAGATTACCCGCGCCAAGTGACGCGCCATACAGAGGCGACCACCGGGACAGATTAAGCCAACGAGGGAGGTTCCACTCCCCCTCTGGCGGGCCAGCGAAGCGTAGGAGGCCAAACGACCTCAGCCAGAGATGGAAGAAGCTAGCTAATACCGCCAGCTGCAGATAAATAGCAAAGCAGCAAGGCAAAACTCCAATCAAAATAGGGCATATCGCAAGCTGGCCCCACGGTAGCGTGATTGACCACTCCATCAAAAAACTTAAACCCGTTGTATCTCAGAAAATAAGTACTATCAGAACCCGCGAATAAACATCCGGGCAACAGTTGAGCAATGAATTGTAGGAGTAGAGGAGGAGAAACGTGGACATCCTATCCCAGACGAACCGTGACGGAGGGACGAGGGGAAGAGAGGTAACAGCCAATCAGTAAACTCAGTCGTCCGAAACGAACCCGGGAGATGAGGACAAGCGCTACGCGAAACGCAAGGGGGATGCGAAAGAAAAAAAACTCAGGTAACGCGAACCGCAAGGGCACAGGACAGCAACCAGACCGTACGCAATACAGCAGAAAAGTAAAGAGGACAGAGGAGGTCTTTCTCAGCTTGCAGGTTCAATCGAGAACCACGATGAAACTGATGTCCATAGGACTTCGGCGAAGCTGGCGGTGCCTTTACTCAGCGTCTGGGGCGGGGTCAAAAACCTCGATGGAGCTGATATCATTGAGATTTCGGCAAAGTCGGCGCAACCAAATCAATAGGAACCCCTAACCCAGCCCATAAACTCACCCAAAACATAGAGTGGCTGGGGGAGAGAAAAAGGGGAAGGGCCAAAACGCCCAGATGAAACAGATGCTCGTCCGTCCATCACAAGACGAACGCTAGCTTTGACGAAGTTGGGAGGCTCTCAAATCAATAAAAACTAATGTAGACGAGTACGGATGGAGCGTGGCATAAGCGGAAGAAAGGGGATTTCTCAGCCCCCTCCGGACTGAGTAAAAAATCACAGATGGAACTGGTATTCACTCTCCCGAGAGGAACTTCGGAAGAAGTCATGGGCCCTTTTCTCAAGGGAACATGGGAACGTACATGCGCCGACGGGGATAGGCGGAGCTGGGAAGGGAACGCAACCATGCCGCAACACTCGCCCCTATACCCAATTACTACGTGCCCACGTGGACGAAGCGCCATCGGTGGGCGCGCGACACTGCACAGGGGCGCATGGGGTCCCAAGGGGTGTTACCCCCCCCCCCTCCCTCTGTCCCTTTCTCTTGCTGCGCTACCCACAATTTCATCACGTCTTGCCCGCCGCACTCGAGCCATCCAACGACGACCACCGTGCGTCCACAAACCGCGCGACGACGACAACAACAACAACTGTGCGGAAAATTAATGGACTCACGCATACACAGACTTGCGATTGCTTACACCAATCAATCATTGAGGGTCATAGACTCGCGTAACGGTTCCACTTAGACGGATCCTAGGTTAAAATCAATACACAGAATATCCACTGGCTCCGAAGTAGACACCGGTCACCAAAGGGATACGACGAAGTAACACAGTAACGCACTTTAGCCTGTGACGCGCGAGAGACGTGCCCTACAGGACCGTCGAAGTTAGGATAGAACAGCACAATGTCTTGTTGAATGGTGTGTTGCGCCCAGGCAACGCCCAAGCACACGTATTATATACACCACGTATACATTATACATATTATATTACGTTCGAGACGTTTCTAAGCTAAGACAGCCGCTAAGCAACCGCCAATCTACAAAATCAGCAAAATGCGAACGCATCGCCGCGACCGGACATGGTAACGCGCACCACGCCCAAGAGGGATATAAAACCAATTCGACTCCGCTAATGGACGGATTATACATCCGACTCTCGGATACCGTTAACACGGCTAAAAACACTTGTATACCTCAGTTTAGTTTGGTTAATTCTTAATAAAAGGCTTAGTCTTTGAGCATAAACGAACTTGGTGTAGTTCACCCAGTAGATCCTTATCTTTTGTTCACTCCCAAACCTGCGATAACGCCAAATCCCGTACCAGCCTTGCAGCCCATCACGCAGGGCACAACAGGTGTAACCCTGATGAGTAGGACCCGCCCCTCTATGCGGTCCCGGGGCCTAAAAAAGTTGGGGAATGCGGACCGAAAGCAGGGGTGTTGAATCCTCGGCCGATATGTCCCCCCTCCCCCTGTCAGCATTTCACTAACAAACTAACTAAGTCTGGGTTAGGTAATACATAAACAGATTAAAAGAATAGATCGAGTTCCGGACCAAGAAGCACAAGATGGAGAGAAACAATCACGGGGGGAGCAGGATCGCGAGTGTTGGCGACCTACGGGGTAAAGCCGCACAGTTGCCACCCGGGTCTCACCGCTGCGCCCGCTCCTGCCCCCCAGAAGGAACGACACGGAGCCAAAGACAGAGGCACATGAGCAAGGGGGGGAGGGGAGACATCGAGGGATGGAAGGACAAGGCCTACCACAGGTTCTCCCCTGAGCCGGGATGTGACCTGGCGGCGGAGGAAGGTCCAAAGGCAGCCGAGGTAAACGACCAAAGAGGCAGAGGCAAACAGTCGCTGGTCAGGACGTGCCGTGGGGCATATCACGGACCGTGACGCCCACGGACGACCGGGCCCCGAATCCGGAAGGATTAGACTAAAAAGGGAGTTCCGGTTGACGGTGATCAGAGACGGAGGGTCTCTAAGCCTTCAGCGGGGGGCACCCTCGTCCTGGGGGCATCCCGGCATAGCGCGGGGGTAACACCGACCTTGACGGGACACCCCTCCCGCTTCCGTCCACGACCCGTGCCGCCGGCAGGATGATCCGGAGACCGAAGCATATGAAAGGAGACACCAGAGGTAGACAGAGGCGAGCCCAGGAGGGGCTCGATGGAGCGAAAGACGCCCTTCGGGCAACAAAAAGTAATAGAGCCGTAGGGCAAGAAAAATTAACGACCGCAGCTGTTATGGCCCCGCGACAAGGCTGGGGCCGGATGGAAGCGGCTCGTAAGCAAGGAGGAGAGAAACAGGCGCTCAAAGTGCTAGCGCGATCGCCGGCGCACCGTTTGAACACACCTCGATGTGGGAAACCGCAGGGGCGGGTCGTGGCCGCCCCAAGCGAATCGTGTCAGGCTATCGTACCTCAAACACATATATATCTAATTTGATTAGCCCAGACGCGGGGGTGGGGGGTGTGGGGACACCGCAGTGGGAATCTCGGAGAGGCCGCGAATAAGTAATGCAAAGGGAGGGATTTTAGTTTTAGTCTAGCTCGGGGTTAAAAGGTGGTAGGACGGGAGGGGGGCAGAGGGACGGAGGGGAAAACAATTGGACAGATTAGCTCGCAAGGGTAGCGGACGTCACTGAGGGGAAGAGTGACAGGGACTAGAGTCTGGGGTTTGAGGGGGGGGGGGGGGGAATAGGAGGGTGGGAACACAGATAGCCTTACAGCAGGTAAACAATCCAGACCCCCACAAGTCGAAGGCATTGCACGTGCGTGCTTGCGCAGTCCAGGTGTTTATAGCAAGGATGAGGGTGGGACCGGCAACTCTGGACCAGGACGACAAGTAAACTCGAGCTTACGGGGTGGATAGGAGGTCCAGTAGAGCGGCGCCGAGACACGATTCGGTAACCCGCGGCAAGGCTATTAGTGACGGGCTGGTACCATCGACTAGAGGGGGAGGTTCGCGCAACGTATAAAACTCCGGCACATCAGGGTGTGTCTAGGCAGGGATCGCTTTCCCCCAACGAAGGTCACCCCCGCGAGCACGGTGCGTTCGCAAGCTGGCCGGGGCCTATAAAAAGCGGATGTCACCCGAGAAACGGGGTAGAATTACTATGGGTTAATGCGTTCTTTGACGAGGCGGCCCCCATAGCCATTTTCTCCCCCCCCCCCCCCCGATAATATAGAGGAGGGAGGCCCAGCTTTCCAGACCGTGCGGATTAGATATGCGACCTTAAGGGGGTGGACTCGTCACGTGACCTGGCCGATTCGGCAGGTCGGTATTACAGCAGGTTTTTTCTACACAGAAATCGTAATACCGATAGATCGACGATTGCCCGGGAAACGCGAGAGGGAGCTGTTTTCTATTTCCGTATTCTATTCTGAATAAGGAAAGAAATTCTCAGCTGTTGCGTTGTACTTATAAAAATTTAGACGGAAAGTCGGCTGCTACTGCAAACCTAGAAAATTCATTGTACATTTTAATTACTTGAAATGTGCTTATGCTACAATATTCTACGTTAGCAGTGAGGAATTATAAGTGAAAAGGGAAAACAGATGAGGGGATGTCCCCAGAAAATGAAGTTTGTTAGGTTAGACATTTTTTTACTAGCAAAGCACCGAAACAGAACATGAACTTATTACACGTCCTATGCAGAAAGCAGTTATGAACAAACATTATATATAAAATTGTAAGGAATCGATTGACGTCACTTTTGCAAAGATCTGATTAGAAATTGCAGAACTTCAGATTCGTCACTGCTTAGCGTGCAACATTGTATAGTCCCGCTGGTTTCGAACGTCGAGGCCCACGAAACTCAGCGAGACACATGATTGTTGGCGAGCATCGCGTTTGACGACTCTAGCTAGAGAATCACCCTGTATAAATACTAAGAAACGATAGTGTGAAGCGGCGTGCGTTTCAACTGCACATTAGCTAGCCATACACGGAGAGATTTCCCGGTGGTTTTCATCCGTCGCGTTTCAAATCGGCGGACATAACTGTATGTTAGTGGTGCATGTCTATGAACGATTTATACCGTCACAGTTCTCGTGACAAACTTCAACCGCGTGACAAAACAGTTGTTCAACATTAACGTGCAGTTTTTGTCTGCAGATAAAACCGACAGGTCAAAATTGAAAAAACTGAAAAATCTTACTATTATCCACACACGGGGAGGCTTCCCTGCGGTCGTCATCCGTTGCGTTTTTCGTCCTTATATGAACAGATTTTAGGCTGGGCGAGGTCTCATTCGAAAGAGGAAGGTTCGAGACAGCCCGCTCTGGTCATCGTTTGAACCACAAAATTCTTTTATTGACCTAAAAATACTTGGATTCCTGCGGGTGTATTTTGTCGACTTTTGCTCTACTTTGAACACTCATATTATTAGATATCAACACAATCTCGTCGAATCATGACCAGAGCGGGCTGTATCGAACCTTCCTCTTTCGATTGAGAGCTCACCCAGCCCAAAATCTGCTCATATAAGGACGAAAAACGTATCCCCCCAAACCCATGTTTCGGGCACATTATTTGGGTATTACAGCGCGCTGCATTACCCGTGTCTACCCCCTTAAGTGCCAGATGGCACAGTCACACCTCCTATGGCAGGGAGGTCCTGGGCCCCCCTGTGGTTGAGCAAGGGGGACAGAGGGGAAGAGGAGCGGTCATACCGGGCGGCGTGGTCAGCCCTGAGGAACATCCGTCCTCTCCTCTTGTTTGTACACTCACTGGCTGAATGGCCCGAGTGACGCCTGGGACCCGCGGCACGTGCCGTTATGCTACCCCCGTATACTGTCGCTAGTAATTGACTAATTGACTAGGTAATACTTATACGCATTTCAGGTTGAATTTCAATTTGGGAAGCACAAAGAAGTGTGCGGGGTTCAGATCTCATGAATAGGGGAGCTGTCGAACCACTGGAATGTCGTTTCTAGATAAAAATTCCGTGACCGATAATACAGAGTGACAGGTTGCATTGTCATGATGAAGCATCCACCTCTCTGCAATGTTTAGCCGGACACGGTGAACTTAGTTCCGTAGTCTTTCAAGCACTTCACTTATTTTCTGCGGACTTCTTTCTTTTCCCTAAATGGAAATTCCAACTAAAAGGCCATCATTATGGTGATGTGAAAAATGTCCAAAGAGCCGTGACAGACCAGTTAAAGACGATAAGACTAAACGACTTCCAACACTACTACGATACTGCGAAGACTAGGAGCAGCGTCTCCGACGGTGTATAGCCTCCGAAGGCAACTATTTTGAAGGTGATCATGTGGTTCTGTAAATCTCATTCAAATAGGGAATGGCCTAGTAACAGTCTCGGTACTTTTCTGACACACTTTTTACATCAAGAATGAGTGAGATAAATTAACAGCGGCGGACCCTCGAATTACCTGTGACTACTACCCAGTAGCTGAAAGCTAGAATGCCGGAGTGCAGAATAAGTCATTTAATAATAACAATTTAAATTTGCAGTTTGTTATTAGACTTTCATGAAAATTTTAACGAAACAGTGGCAAGGTTCTTCGGATGAAAATTAATCTAAACTCGACCCTGTTCGAAATATTTTTAATTGTACATACTTCGAATCACTTTTAAATTCTATATAAGGTCTAGCTTATATTCACTGTCATCATGAAAATTTCAATAATGAATTGTTGAAACGTTGATGAAAATGTAATGGAGTAGAAGTACATTTACATTGACGAAATACTGCACACAGAGTGTATTTGATTCTCGAACACCAGCCGCACTCATACAGTGAAAAAGCTGCCTCCTCCTACGCACTACCTATACAGTTTTATTTCGATAAGTAATCGCGTCTCCGGACTGACCGTCAGAGATTTTCGAGCCGGGCAGTCTACAGGGTCATCCCTTAAACTTGCAACCTACGCGCGCGTAAACAGGGAGAACTGCAACACCGTCTCACGGACGCCTTCCACTACAACCCTGCGCCGATACTTCCGCCATCTATGAGCTGATGATGAAAGTGTACGATCTTTTAGATGCCAGTAGAGAGCGCAGTGCTTTCGCCAGAGGATACTCAATTTGACCTAGCAGACGAGTAAGAAAACGGTAGCAATTTTAAGAGTGCGACTGCGTCGATCCCGTTCCGCGTGGTAATATTACACCACGCTGACGCTTTAATAGACCGGATTGAAGAATTTAGGGTCCTTTTCGTATAACTTTGGAACTATAAAAGATATCGGAATGCAATTTAAGCCACAAAATGGGGAAAAATTATCCCCTTCTAATGGTGGAAAATTTACCATACTTTACGTTTACTTAATTTATCTTTTTGAATTTTTTTAATCATAATTGTTGCAAAAAGCTTTTGCAAACTGTTTATTTAAATACTTTATTTAATCCTATTTCTTTAAATTCATGGCGCTGATAATAGACTAGTTGTCCCTGTATCATTTCTTTCATAAATTGAGGAATTAAATTTTTATTCAATTTTATATTAGTTCTACAGCCTCAGAATCTAATGTTCTGGTTTCCTTTTTTGTGATTTTCTCCTTAATGTAGTGCATGCACAGGCGGGAAGTAAGGGGTAACTAATGCAATGTGTCATTGTTTATAGCGATCTTTGAATTTTTTCTACAATTTTGGTGACTAAATGTTTTTACTTTTGTCTATTATACGCTACGCCTGTAGTGGCTTCTATTTATGTCATCTTTTGGAACGGTACGCCACTATGGTGGCTTAGGTCAATGTCATCTTTTGAAACGATACGCCACTATTGTGGCTATCACAGGCAGGTGGCGCAAAGTCAAGTCAACCCTGTCGTAGCCAACATTTTTTAAATTGAGACGGGTCGAGACCAGTCGACACATTCTTTTCAAACCTCGTTACAGTAATCTAGGGTGCGAGTGGTAAACCGATCATAAAATTCCGAACAGCTCTTTGCGACGTTAATTTGAAAGAGACCATCCTAAAATTCTCGAAGTTCGGGCATCACTGCTATCCAGCACTCCCTGGCATCTCCGAACGCCGGGCCGGTGCGAAAAGTGGATTTTCGCATATTTCGACATTCAATTTCTCTTACAAGCCTATCATTATATTTTCCTTAAATTGAGTCCGCCCTTATCGTTGATTTCGTCCTATTGTTCGCCTACACTACTTTGCTGTAGGTATTATCGCTGGAAACAGCGACGAAAAAACCGTAAAAGTTTAAATGCAAAATCTTTTGCGAACTCGCATTGTATTAACTACAGTTACCAAAGGATTTATGCCTCATTTTAGAATAAATATTAGCATTTTGTAAGGACATTGGAATACAATAATTTTGGTCCCAGAAAGCCTCAATGGCAGTTGAGTTAAGAACTCTACGAACGCGCGACCGACGACATGACCGGGCGTTGGGCTATCGGGCGGTTCATAGCACCGGAGTCTCGGAAACCGCAACTTCGGATCGGGCTGGAAAAATTCGAACGGGATCGGGCGGGATTTCGATACTGTAGGATGGTCTCATTCAACTTTACGTCGCAAACAGCTATTAATGAATCGGAGGTCCCCGTCTCAAGTGAGCGAGCCGCGCGCTCCGCTTTTATGGCCGGTTTACTACTCGCACTCCAGATTACTGTAATGATGTTTGAAAACAATATCGACTGGTTCCGTACACGTCTCAATTTCAAAACTTTTAGATACGGCAGGGTTGGCCTCCGGCGCTATACCCCTGTTTGAAGATATTTTCTGCCAACTGCGTGTAAAAGCCACGATAGCGGTCTAAGGATAAAATCAAAAAACGAAAACAAGAACACGAACAAAGAATTTGAACGAAAACGGTGACAATGTGGCAAATTGTGTGACTTACATGTTAAAAAATTTCCCCAAAAAAATTATGCAAGAATCAGTTTTCACCTCGTCCCTCTATTTATGTTATTATTATTTGAAAGCCTTCACGCTGGAACAACGCGCCACGATGGGAGACGCGACGCGTTCCGAACTAATGCGAACACTGAGTGCGAACTAATCAGGCAACGGGTGTCTGCCCGCGACGTGGCCCTAGTGTGACTGAAGTTGACTTTGAAACGGAGACACACCCCGCGAGCGTTAGGCGTCCGCAAATAAATGAATATAAAAACTGAGGGCGCGAGGAAGTCTATACGGCAGATTGTTCCGTAGGATCCTTGTCAGATCAAACTCTAACGTTTAAAGGAGAGGACGAGTAAACCAAATATACAGCGAAGCAGTGTAGGCAACAATAGGGGGAAATCAACGATATGGGTGGAATGAATTTAAGGAAAATATAATGATAGGCTTGTAAGAGAAATTTAATGTCGGAACATGCGAGAAGCAACTTATCGCACCGGCCCGGCGTTCGGAGCGGCCAGCGAACGCTGGACAGCGGTGATGCCCGAGCTTCGAGAATTTTAGGATGGTTTCTTTCAAATCAACGTCGCACAGTGCTATCCGGAATTTCCCGGCTCATATAAGCGAGCCGCGCGCTCCGCTTTTATGATCAGCTTACCACTCGCGCCCCAGATTACTATAACGAGGCTTGAAAACAATGTGTCGACTGGTATCGTACCCGTCTCAATTTAAACAATTTTGGCATTGACTTGACTTTTCGCCACCCGCATGTGAAAGCCAGAATAGTGGCGTATCGTTTCAAAAGATGACGTTGACATAAGTCACCACAGTGGCGTGCCATCCCAACAGATGACATAAACGGAAGCCGCTACAGGCGTGGCGTATAATAGCTAAAAGGTTACAACATTCAGACACAAAAATTGTAGAAAAAGTTCTAAGATCGCTACAAAACATAAGATTCGGAGGCTGCAGAACTAATATATAATTGAATAAAAATTTAATTCCTGAATTGATGAAAGTACCCATACAGCACACTACGTTGCAGAAAGGTTGCAGAAAGGTTGTAGTTACGTTGCGGTGCAATGTTGCACAGGGGCGGACATAGGAAGATTCCTGCAACATTTCAGCAATGTTACGGTGCAATATAACTCCTGCAACGTTTCGGCAATGGTCACGCAACGTATCGGAGATTTTACAGCAATTCTCCCGCAATATTTCTGAGATTTTACAGCAATTCGCTCGCAACATTTCTGATATTTTACAGCAATTCTCCCGCAACGTTTCGGAGATTTTACAGCATTTCTCCCGCAACATTTCTGAGATTTTACAGCAATTGTCCAGCAACGTTTCGGAGATTTTATAGCAATTGTCCCGCAACGTTTCGGAGATTTTACAGCAATTGTTCCGCAACGTTTCGGAGATTTTACAGCAATTGTCCTGCAACGTTTCAGAGATTTTACAGAAAATGTCCCGCAACGTTTCGGCGATTTTACAGCAATTGTCCCGCAACGTTTCAGAGATTTTATAGGAATAGTCCCGTAACTGTTCGCAGATTTTACAGCAATGGTCCCGTATCTTTTCGAAGATTTTACAGCAATGATGTTTCGGCAAAATTCGTGTGATATTACAGAAAAGATAAAAAATGTAAGGGAATTAATTAAATTACAAAAAATGCTGACAATTAAATATTCATATATTTTTTCTATAGAAGACGACAACAAGAACAATAATAATAACAATAAAAATAATAATAATATTGGCTCTGGTGGAACTTCCCAAGCCCGCGTGGTGAAGCTCCAGGCGTTGTGTAACGTCACTCACGTGCGACGCGACAGATTGCAAAGCCAAAGCACGTAAGAAAGCGTAAATAGTTAGAGTGCGATTACTTATTAATTGCTTTTAAGTAATAAAAAAGGTTAAAACGTGTGTGTTTTGTGGCGCAGGAGACCTGAGTGAATTGAATTAAGGTTTGACATATCACGGGTAAGTAGAACCTATGTATATACTATTTGTAGGTTAAGTCGAACTTCTTAAAAATAAATATTTTTGTTTGTTTCATATAGATTTCCGTTGGTTACAGAACATGGGTCTGGGATCTTTCGTACATTCAAAGAACGCCTTATTATGTTATGATCATTTTGAAAAACACTATTTCCAAGAAGGCACTTCTAAAGACTGTCTTCTCCCTGCAAGCACCCTTACTATATTTGTACAATATTATTATTATTATTATTATTATTATTATTATTATTATTAAATGACTTTATTCTACTATTACAATTAAAATAAAAATAAAAATTACAATGGCGAGTAGGCGAGGTTCAGCATTAACTACTGCTCTACAACCTAAACTAAAGAGCCATTGGGAGTGAGGAAGAGAAAGGAGATAACGATGAAACGACTACAGAGGAAACTGTGAGAGAATGAAAGAGCGAGCACTAAGTTTAAAGGAATGTAAGTATAAATGTTATAAGTATAAATGTTCTTGTGTTTTCTGTCACGCTATATAAGGACAGGATAAAAACAGATTTTTCACAAGTAATAGATATGAATAATTCAAATTAAGCAGCTTATTTTTAAGTTAAAGTAACGAATATAACAGGTTTTATGCTTATTAAGGGGTTAAACCACTGTAGAGTACGAAAAAATAGGCACATTTCGGGAATTTTTTTTGCGCAATAAAGAGATCAATCGAAATTCTGTAAAATGGGATTTATAATTCTAGTAATGAAGTACAAAAAATATTTTTTTCAACTTCGTTCATGACAAAATGGTGGCTGCGCAGCATTTCTCCGTCGGTGCCTGTTTTTTGAAAGGGTCTACGGCCGGAAACCTAACTCCCGCAATTTTTGACCTGGATCAAAAAACCAAAGTCTTTTCGATTCTATAGAACAACAGCAAGAGACGTACGTAGGATTTTTTCGATATATTGATTTTTCGCGAAATGGTGCATTTTTTCGCGAAATGGTGCAATTTCATGAAAAAAATCGTCACAAAATGGTTTATTAAAAAAAAAAAATGCAATATAAAAAAAAATCCTACGTACGTCGCTAGAGAAAGCAATTTTGAATATACTATTAAATTTTCAGATCGATCGGTGAAGATTTGTTCGAGTTATGTTTCCGGCCAGTTAAAAAAAAGTGGTTTCGAGAAAAACGCGTATTCGAATATTACAAAACTTATACACGAAAGCAAAGCGTCCTTTTCAACGGTCGATCCTCACTTTACTAACGCTGCACAGACGTTCTTAACATTCTAGACTATTCGGAGGACAGTCCCTTCTCTATAGACTGTTGTTATTCCTGCTTCCGTACTCCAAAACAAAACTACAGCGCGTGCAGTGATAACAAAAGGCGCTCGGGGCATACACAAGAGCGTTGCGGTAGAATTGAAAATTTGGACATTTAGACATTTTTGCCACCCTCCATCTTTTGGTATATTATTTTTAAGACTCTAAAACATCTTTTAAACAAAAAAAAAATTTCTTTTTTTTTTTAAATTCTGCAGTGGTTTAACCCCTTAACCAACTGCAATTGTTTAATTATTTAAAATACATATATTTATTTGCTTTCTGTGCTACAAGCTTTTACTTTTCATGCAGTTTCCTTGTAAACATGCATATACTGTATAACTTTCATTTCACTTTCCGTTCAATTATTTAAAGTAATCGTGATTGTTATTTTTTCATTGCTTCGCATCAATGAACCCTGTGATTGGCGTTACATGAATGCTGTTTTTAATGAAGTCTTTTTTTCATGACTAAAATAATTTATTAATGACCTTTTATAGATTCATTTACTGAAGAGGAGGAAGCAATATTTCGATAATGGCGTTGATGATATTAAATAAATTAATAGAGAATTCTGTAGCAGAAAAATATAGTTGGTACGGAAAATAGCAAAAACAATCATGCAGTACATTCAAACATATAGTAAAATTAACAATGAGTAAGTAAATTTACATTTTATCACATTTCAGCACTTAAAATTGTAAAATAAATGCATGTATTATTCCAGGTACATTTTAAGTAAAGAGGCCAGAAGAGCCTGGAACTCCACTTACACGGGTTTGAGAAGATTCGCCAGAGCCAATACTATTATTATTTTGATTGTTTTTATTATTATTGTTGTTGTTGTTTACGTCTTGTATAGAAAAAATATATGAATATTTAATTGTCAGTATTCATTGTAATTGAATTAATTTTCTTAACCGCGACCATTGCTAGAAAATTTCCAGAACGTTGCGGGACAATTGGTATAAAATCTCCGAAACGATGCGAGACAATTACTGTAAAATCTCCGAAACGTTGCGAGACAATTGCTGTGAAATCTCCGAAACGTCGCGGAAGATTTGCTGTAAAATCTCAGAAATGTTGCGGGAGAATTGCTGTAAAATCTCAGAAATGTTGCGGGAGAATTGCTGTAAAATCTTCGAAACGTTGCGAGAGAATGCCCTATAACATCTCGGAAACACTGCAGAAATATTTCATGCAATGGTGCATACGGGCGGACATAGGAAGATTCCTGCAACATTTCAGAAGTATTACCTGCAATGTTTCAATGTTGCACCGCAACGTAACTGCAACCTTTCTGCAACATAATGTGCTGTATGGGTAATGATACATAGACGACTAAGGTCGGGGCCAGCTATATTGGCCGGTGAATTCGTTTTCGCGAACAGCGATCGAGGAGAAATCAGCCACCACCATCTGACGATTGTGGATTTGTCAGTTGAAGTTGCGTGGCCCCCGAAGGGTTATGGTAGGGTAAAGGGAACGCTGCTCGGCTCCGCCTGAACGTAGCCGTGTGGCTATTATTTATTCTTACCGTAATAGTTGTGTGCGTTACGAAGCTATGCGTAGACCAATACAAGATGAAACTATCGAGAAATAATCAATGTTCTAACCAATAAAACTCCTGAATTTTTTCGGAGCTAACGCACACCTATTCTGATGTATGTATTTCTACACTGAGAACTCGGTTTGGCTTACATGTCAGGAGCATGACGCTATCCCCACCACTTCTGTCTCACTCTTGTTCTGCGAAGGCGAGAGCGAGATGGAACGAGAGCGAGTCAGAAAACATTGAGAAAAAGAGCACCGAGGCAGGCAAGCGATATGGTGGGAGAATACCCCTCACGAAATTCACCGGCCAATATATCTGGCCCCGACCTTAGTATATTGTTTATTAGCGCCATGAATTTAAAAAAAAAGGATTAAATAAAGTATTTAAATAAACAGTTTGCAAAAACTTTTCGCAACAATTATGATTAAAAAATTGCAAAAAGGAAAATTAAGTAAACGTAAAATATGGTAAATTTTCCACCACTAGAAGGGGATAATTTTTCCCCATTTTGTGGCTCAAATTACATTCCGATATCTTTTATAGTTCAAAATTTATATGAAACAGGCCCCAAATTCTTCAATCCGGGCCACTAACGCGTCAGCATCGTCTAATATTGCCACACGAAACGGGATCGGCGCGGTCGCACTCTTAAAATGACTACCGTTTTCTTACCCGTTGGCTATGTCAAATTTAGTATCCTCTGGCGAAAGCCAAAAGCACCCTGCGCTCTCTACTGGCATCTAAAAGATCGTACACTTTCATCATCAGCTCATAGATGGCGGAAGTATCGGGGCATGGTTGTAGTGGAATTAGAGCACTAAAGAGGTGAGTATGCGCATCCGCCATATTGGGTCCTCTGGAGAGAGATGATTATTGGGAACCCGCCTTTTTCAGTATTGTCAAAGGGTCTAGCTGGATAAGCATTGTGAAAAGTGCCCTTGAACCGATTTTAGCTGGCAATGCACCTTTCAATAGTGTAGCACAGGAAAACATTGTACACCAAGTTTCAACCCCCTTTCTCAACCAGGAGGGTAGTTATAGGGTAAATTCGAATTTTCGGTTTTTGCCATATTTTCCCTATTTAACGGTCAGCAAAAATTCTAAAAAAAATCTGAAATATTGTAGACATGATTGTGTATGATTGTGAATTTTTTCAGATTTTTTCGTTGCAACTGCTAAGTGTAAGAAATAAAAAACACAAAAAAATGTCGAAAAATGCAGATTTCGTGTTGAAGTTTTCGAGCGACTAGATTTTTAATTTTACAGTAGTTAGATATTGGCATGACTATTATCTACAATTTTTTTCAGATTTTTCGGTAAGGTGCGACATAGTTAAAAAAATCAGAAAACGATATTTTCGAGATATTTCGCGTGAAAACGTGATAAGTACTTTCAATTTTTGCATTTCCGTCATACAGTGAATGCATTATATGATTTTTAATATCTCTACATTCGACAGAGTAATATGTAAACGAAGGGAATCAAGTTAATATGATTAATTGGAAGTGTATACGCACCATATATCATATGGTACGAAAGAATCATTCAGCGCCGCAGTTAGCGGAGTGGTTAGAGTGTCGTAAGTTCGCACCCCACCAAGGTCCAATTTTTTTTTCATGATATAAAATTTTTTTCATCGTTGATTACATGACAATACACGATATTTATTTAAAAATGTTTCTAGAATATTTTAAAAATATTTTATCATAAGGTTTCCATAAAAATAATTTAAATGCACCGCCGCGCCGGCCGGTTTTCTGCCTATGTATTGTTCTAGCTCCGGATAGTTTATAATTATTTTGTCAATGGAATAGATGTGTGGTATTGGCTTATGATACGTTTTCTGAATCCACTGGTTGGATTCGCCATTCTTTTATCAACGTACACCGTCCTCATTCGATTGTGGTTGCGGTCCGTTCACTTAGTGTCTGATTCCCTGATCAATAAAATAATATAATATAACATAATATAACAATAGTATAGCACAACAACAAAAATATAACAAAAATGCAATGCAATGCAATATAATATAGTATATTATAATGTAATAAAGCATAATAACAGCTGTACACTATAGCTAGCTTATGGCAATATTTTTACGTTTATTTTTTTAAATCAGCCATTAATCGGACGCACTGCGACCACAATCGAATGAGGACGGTGTACGTTGATAAAAGAATGGCGAATCCAACCAGTGGATTCAGAATACGTATCATAAGGCAATACCACACATCTATTCCATTGACAAAATAATTATAAACTATCCGGAGCTAGAACAATACATAGGCAGAAAACCGGCCGGCGCGGCGGTGCATTTAAATTATTTTTATGGAAACCTTATGATAAAATATTTTTAAAATATTCTAGAAACATTTTTAAATGAATATCGTGTATTGTCATGTAATCAACGATGAAAAAAATTTTATATCATGAAAAAAAAAATTGGACCTTGGTGGGGTGCGAACCTACGACAAAAGAGAGTATGCAGCGGTTTTGCAGTCTAACACTCTAACCACTCCGCTAACTGCGGCGCTGAATGATTCTTTCGTACCATATGATATATGGTGCGTAGACACTTCCAATTAATCATATTAACTGGATTCCCTTCGTTTACATATTACTCTGTCGAATGTAGAGATATTAAAAATCATATAATGCATTCACTTTATGACGGAAATGCAAAAATTGAAAGTACTTATCACGTTTTCACGCGAAATATCTCGAAAATATCGTTTTCTGATTTTTTTAACTATGGCGCACCTTACCGAAAAATCTGAAAAAAATTGTAAATAATAGTCATGTCAATATCTAACTACTGTAAAATTAAAAATCTAGTCGCTCGAAAACTTCAACACGAAATCTGCATTTTTCGACATTTTTTTGCGTTTTTTATTTCTTACACTTAGCAGTTGCAACGAAAAAATCTGAAAAAATTCACAATCATACACAATCATGTCTACAATATTTCAGATTTTTTTTAGAATTTTTACTGACCGTTAAATAGGGAAAATATGGCAAAAACCGAAAATTCGAATTTACCCTATAACTACCCTCCTGGTTGAGATAGGGGGTTGAAACTTGGTGTACAATGTTTTCCTGTGCTACACTATTGAAAGGTGCATTGCCAGCTAAAATCGGTTCAAGGGCACTTTTCACTATGCTTATCCAGCTAGACCAGGCCTGCCCCATCGGGTGCAAATACCTCCTGAATTTCTGGGACCCGGGTAACAGCCGAGCGCGGGACTGTTCCATTGCTACCCGTTGCGAAATTTGTGAGAGAACTGCATGAGTGTGCGTCCATGTAGAAGAGGTCTTCGGATCCAAGCAATAGACTCGTGGTACGAGCCTACATGGACAGCCGCACACTCATGCAGTTCTCCCGCAACCCATGCTGTGGTTAGCAACGTAACCAGTCCCGCGCTCGGCTGTTGCCCGGGTCCCAGAAATTCAGGAGGTATTTGCACCCGATGGGGCAGGCCTGAGCTAGACCCTTTGCTGTATAAACCATTTATAAGCTTAAATGTAATAAAATACTTTAATAATGTGTCGTGCTACAATGTATCAATATCAGCAACGCATATTTTTGTTTATAAAGTGAATCTGAGCATACTCAAAAAGGCGGATACTCAATAATTTTCTCTCTCCAGAGGACCCAATATGGCGGATGCGCATACTCACCTCTTTAGTGCTCTAGTGGAATGCGTCCGTGTGGCGGTGTTGCCATTTTCAGCTATTCTCGCGCGCGTAGGTTGCAACTTTAAGGGATGACCCTGTATTCGAATCGCCTTCATTCTCTACCGCAGCGCGTGAGAGGTCTGAGAACGAGCAAGGGTGTACGCGACAGCGACGAGCACTAAATTGCCATCGACACTGCCATCGTTTATCGCAGCGCTGGCCAGCGTAGGGGCTCCTCCCGCGCTTGCTTCCCCTTCCAATCTTTCTTTCGCGCAGCGTGCCTTTCGTTGTCGAGGAGACCGCGTGACGCTACGAAGACTGCCATGACGGACTAGCCAGGCGAGCGCCTCCGCGGTCAGCGTCGCGCGGTATCCGTGACTACGCGGACAAGATTGGGAGAATACCCGAGTGCACATACTGTCGTTTGCAGAGAAGAAGACGCCCGGACGCTAAACGCGGCAAGGGGGCGACTTTGCTCGGATTGACCAACACGACAATGTCAACCAATACAAAGTAAGCGAACGGGACACAGGCGATGGGAGCCAATGCGAGCAAAGTTGCCCCCTTGCCCCGCTCAGCATCCGGATGCCAACTTTTTTGCAAACCACAGTACGTGTGCACGACCTTCGACAGCGCTGTTATTGAAAAAAGACCCTCACCCGCCGTGGCAGTTACAAAAGAAGTAGCGGGGATAGCGGTGGGCTTTTTGGGAACATCGTTTGGGACAGCACTGTATCTTCGTTGCGGAGCACGCGAAGGAGGGTTCGGTTCTTTCACTGTACGAGTGCGGTTGGTGTTTCAGAATCAAATCCACTCTATGTACATAGCTATATGCTTATCGTGCTGATTTTATATGAAAAATTATGTACGCAATAAATATCAGTACGTTTACGAAATCATTAAATTTATCTTGTACCTGTATGGAATATCGGTCAGATTCGACTGGCTATGGGAATGTGGCACTCGAGGCGTTGATGTGGTATCGCGAACACCACATACAGCTAGCTCGTGGGCGGATCCAGAAAGACTTCGATCGCTTCCTCTGCGTTTTCCACTGGTTGTACTACCTACAGTGTGCTGTTGAATAGTGCTGGACGCTGGAGTTGAAGTCGAAGAAATTTTCTTTTTAGTTTGTCCACCGAAACCAAAAAATCTACAAGTTGGAACGAAGTAGTCTTAGATTGAAAGGTGAGATTTAACACAATTTATATCTGACTTCTAATATTATTATAATTTTATGTAATTTTTAGGGAATCCACTAAATTCTTTATTAGTTTTTTTATTTGCTACCAAAGTGTTAATAGAGACAAGAAGAAGCAGAAAATGTGAATAACATAGAATTGTTGCAAACATACCTCTTTTTCTGTAAAGGTTGCACACCAGCAGTTAAAAGATTTCGATACTGATCGGATCGAATAAATCTAGGATAGCAGTCCTTTTTCAAAAGTAACGCATAAACGTGTTCCGCAGCGGAGTCGAATGTAAATCGACTAGGATTTTTCATTTCTTGGTGAACTTTTTCCATTGTCTTTCCATCTATATTTATTTCGCACGGGGCTCCAGGCGCCAGGAATTCTCTAAACATATAACGCAATCATTTTATTTTTATCAAATTCTATCTTTTGATTGACTGTAAATGGATTCCCGTTATTACATACTTGAATATTTCGTTGACTTTATCGGATATTTGTGCTTGAAAGCTATGCCTCAAATCTTTAACTGCTAACCAAAATCGTATGTTTTCATGACTGTACTCTTTTCTTAAGTAATTTGTAAATTCTTGCAAACCTGCAACAGAATATGTCATCAAAATATAAGCCTTTAACACCAGGTTATTTATAATACTTGGAATCTGTCGTTTTCTTTTGCACTTTTAATAACTACAACATTACCCACTACAGTCTCATCAAGAAATGTTTCCCATGTATGATTAAAAACTCGTAAGTATTCACCTGTGGGATCGGACATTAGCTCTTCCATTGATAATGCCCAGCGTTTTACTCGTTTTTCCGTTGGAACCTCCACGCTGCATATACACAAATACAAAAATATTACAAGCATTAAAGTTACTTCAAGTTGAACATTTTTGGTCGCAGAACTTGAATACTATACCGTAAAACATAAATATTTGTAGAAGACATTTAATTATGTTTGAAATACTAACAGAGAACTATTTAGTTGCCAAAATGTTTGATCGTCAGTGATCCACGGGTTGGATGGTTGTGGCTGTACAAACATTGGATCGTATTCCACATACGTTTCGAAGTATGATTTCAAACTCTCTATTGCAGCCGAAACCTTTACTCTTGTGCGTGTTAAGCTCTTCTTCAAAAGGGCCACCTAATTTTCAGTAAACACACGTGTATAATATTATAGTATTACAACACTATAGTAGTTTGAACATAAATGTATGAACATAAAATCATATGAAAATCCTTGTTTGCTTGATCGCTAATTGTATACAATATTATAATTTTATTCTTACATGATGGATCTGTTAAATTTGACAGAATATGCATTATGGTTTGTACCTAACAAGGAGACGTTGTCCGATTGATGTTTCACTATATTATGAGGCTCATATAAATAAAAGTAGACAGAACGTAGAGACTAATCTTACAAGGGGAGGACACCATGTGGCACACATTGATTTGGATGAGCCTTGGCACGATGGATTTATGTCGAAAATAAGTAAATAGGTGTCCAAGCGTTTCTGCCAATGGGCCTTAATAATAGAGATATTTACATGTAAATTATTAAATATTTCATAGCGCCCCTGTAAAGCATAAAAGTCATTACCTCAATTTAAGAATATGCCGTGGAGCGTTCGGTAAGACGTCGGCGTGGCGTTGTTGCGGTCGTGCTGTTGATTCCGCCTGTGTCTATATATTTTTTCATACATTATTTTTTTCACATTTTATTTTTTCTACACTTTACGGACAGTGAGAAAAAAGGTAACGGTAGTAACGTTCATTATTAATTATTTTAAATGTATAAATACAATTAAAGTTTTTTTTTAACGTGGGGAAATCTTCAAAAGACACCCCGACACCTCCAGAGGGGAATCCCCCGACGACGCGACGCCAGGGTAGTGTGGAATTTATACCCACTAAAACCCCACGGCCACAATCGCGCGATGGGGGACCACCGGAAACTTAGAATAAGACATCGCAGTACTGTCCCTGAATAATTAATACACCTATAATATAAGAACTATTATATTATATCCCAAAATTAATATCAGTACACAATGAACATATTCGCTTACTTAACTTACAGTAACAAAATGAGGTATATATTTATGTTTACATTTCCATTATCTGCAGCTCTCCGGGTGATATTGGTCATAAAAACTTTAATTGTATTTATACATTTAAAATAATTAATAATGAACGTTACTACAGTTACCTTTTTTCTCACAGTTCATATAGTGTGGAAAAAATAAAATGTGAAAAAATAAAGTATGAAAAAATATATAGACACAGGCGGAATCAACAGCACGACCGCAACAACGCCACGCCGACGTCTTACCGAACGCTCCACGGCAAATTCTTAAATTGAGGTAATGGCTTTTATGCTTTACAGGGGCGCTATGAAATGTTTAATAAATTACATGTAAATATCTCTATTATTAAGGCCCATTGGCAGAAACGCTCGGACACCTATTTACTTATTTTCGACATAGATCCATCGTGCCAAGGCTCATCAAAATCAATGTGTGCCACATGGTGTCCTCTCCTTGTTAGTGTCCACCCACTTTTAAAGATTATTATATTTTAAAGTGATGATGTATAATGACGTCTGTTTTGATAGCATCATCGCGATAAGACTGGTTATGCAATGACGACCAAGAGATTCAAGTGGGTTTTCCGCTTTACCCTACCACTTGAGCTAGGCGAAGATTTGAATACCTCTGGTAAATCTCATTTTCCTTTGTTGCCAAATATGTTTCTTTACAAATGCTTTGATTTGTTTATAGTCTAAGGGCTACTTAAGACTCCTGTTGAAGTCCTGTATCTTGTTTTCCTTCTGATTTTATGTTATCACGCTCCAAAGTTAAACGTTCCATTTTACCCTACTCTCCCCTACAGACTGTATATTCCCGTGTACCGCGTGGTTGTCGGCGACGTGGCGTCGGCAACTTGTCGACATTGCGTAACAAGGCTAAAGCGACGTTTACATTAGGCAACTTTTGGTCGGCCGACTGAGTCGATGGACCTCAAGTCGTTCAAATAAAAGGTTTGCACTACATAGACCCTTGTCGTCCGACATTTGTATCATTCGCCCACTGTTCCAGTCACCTGCCCACTATGATCTTACGTTGTTTACAGTTTTTACACGATCAACTACAGTCGATGCTAACTAGAGCTATTGTTTTTGCCCGGGTATCCGGGTACCCGGGTACTCGAGTACCCGGTGAGACCCCGGGTAGAAAAAAATTACTCGGGTACCCGGCTACCCGGGTAGACAAAAATTACCCGGGTGTCCATGAGATACCCGAGTAAATGAAGTGTGATGAGATAGTTGAAAACATAAAAAAAAAAAAACATTACTGATGTTAGCCGAAAATGATCGAAAGTCGAAAGACGATCGGCTGTCAAATCGATATTCTCAACTATCTCATACGGGTACCCAGGTACCCGAGTAATTTTTGTCTACCCGGGGTCTCACCGGGTACTCGAGTACCCGGGCGGGCGGGTAGTAAGAGCTCTAATGCTAACAGGTCGTTCGATTAAGAGTACCCGAACTGACTAATTTTAGTTGATCGATCAAATGTCGCTTTCACTCAGTTGAAATCATGTTTACACAGGTGACTATTAATCACTTGAGGTCGACCAAAAGTTGCCTAATGTAAACATCGCTTGAAGGGTTAATGGACTGTTTCAGCTTCAAAAAATCGATTTTTTTTACTGATTCTGAAAATCTTATCCATTATGAACATTTTAAACGAAAAATCATGAAGAAATTGAAATAATTGTAGAAGTTCTAGCACCGAACGTAATTGAGTGCGCCGTCGAGTAACGACCTTGCAGAGCGGTATTGGCATAGGGCAGCGTTGACTAATTGATGGCCCGCGAGCCACCAAGGGCACCTCCACCTTGCTGGCACGCTGATCGGCCCCCTCCATACCTACCGGACTCTGACTATCGGAGTTGAAAAGAGAAGGAAAGAAGGAGGAATTCGATTACGATCGTCAGAGTCTGGTAGGTATGATGAGGGCCGTTCAGCGTAGCAGGCCACCAGTTAGTCAACCCTGGCACAGGGGACTTAACTTTGAAGCCGTTTTTCTCGAAACATCATTTTCAGACACGGTGTACATCATAACTCTTGAACCAATGAATATTTTTGCTTGAAATTTTTACCGGACGTGTAGAATTCCTTCCTCTACAGAGTGGAATTCCCGCATCAACATTGGATGTTTGTAGAACATTTTATAACTGATTAAAGGCGATTTTTTCCGTAAAAATATGGGGAAAACATTGATTCGTGTGTAACTTCCACAACTTTTATTTCATTTCGCCAGAAAAGTTCCACACTAGTTTTTAGTGTATAAAGTACTCACGCTAAAGCATTTTGCTCTCAGATGATTGGCTCACCTGAATCGATGTACACCACCTGCAGCGGTGCGTCGTACAGGCCTTTCTTCAACGATTAATAACTTCGACAAATTTATACATTCTGACGATGTTTTTTTTTTATAATTACTGTAGGAATCGGTGACGTAAAATATTACGTAGGAATACCTACGTGTTTCGGGAACCTTGGAAAAAGGGAGCCACGGCGCTGGAAATCGAACCCGGCCGCCCGCATACTGATCAGCAGCGTTAACAACCACGGCTAACGCAGACTCTCCTCGTGGTTCCTTAGTCCGGGCTCCCTCTTATGGCATGGGGGTTCCTGATCGTACATTACTCGCAAACGTTCCTACAATAGATTGTGAAAAGCACGACTATAACGATTATTTGGTATCAAAGTAATTTGCCTCAAAGAAAGTAACTATTTCACGTATCCAATCGAATAAACGCATGGGGCGCTCACGGGAAAGTCCCCGTCACTAGACGAACGCACTCGGCGTCAAACTTTAAGTATGTTTTTCTCGAAACAATTTTTCACGCACTGTCGCCACGATAAAAAATGTAATTCTTGATCGAATCTAAAAATTCAAACGCGATTCTGCTCCTAATTACACTAGCTGCCGCGCTACCCTCTATTGTAAATCTTCGTACCCACACTTTTTGTTAACGAAACATTTTTGAGCGAAAAAACCCATGTTTCGGGATCCTATCGTTTAAACATATGACAATCATTGCCCAGTAGTTTCTGAACACTGTCTGAGGGTAGCGCGATATCATACATATGTAATTATGGAATACCTTTGGGTTTTTGATTTTGGATGATCTTTTCTAAAGTTATCGTGACGATAGTCCAGATCAGTTTCTTTTTTTACAACGATGCAGCAAGCAATGCATATCAGAGGCAGGGGTGGGCAAAACTGACGGTCTCCCGATTTGGAATATATTTTTTTAAAGTACTCATAGTAACTAAGAATTCCTGGAAATTATATCTGCAATGGACCTATTTTACTCATGTTATTGAAGCGTAAATATGCGAAAACCTGGCATATGATCTTATTTTTGTGTAAAAAAATTTCCTAAGGTAGTTCTTTTAATAAAAAATCGTTTTTGGGGGAGATAACTCAAAAAGGAAAGGCCGGGGATTTTTTTAAATAGACGACTTCAAAGTTAACATAGGGAAACATGACGAAAACATTTACAATTTTATTCGAAGACGGTAGAACAGCCAATGTGAAGATCGTTGAATTGGTATCTTGCCCCAGAGGCGCAGATATGGCCGCTGGGAGTAAAAAAAAAACAGGTTAACATGGATTTTGAAGTAAATTTGTTCGAGGAATCCAAAAAAAAAATATTTAACTTCAAAACGTTAATTAAAGTGCGGCTCGGGTTGCCGACGTTCAATCAATTTAAAAATTTTCAGGGATCACTTTTTTGTATACTGTTACAATTTTGGGGGTGCAACGAAAAAAATCGGATAACGTAAAATAAGGTTTCACGTCGCCGCACATAATGGCTCAGACTCTGTGTTGCACGCTAATTCTAATGGTAACATTCAAAGATTTTGGAAATACTGTTTGGAGCCACAAACAAATAATACTATTATATACCTAAGAAATTGTAGTTTTAATAAAAAAACATTCACTAATTCCTCTGTAATAGCAGAACACAATGATGTGCGAAATTGATGTGAAATCACAATAATATCGAAACTTTAACACCAATGCGGCACGGGTTTCCGTTGTCCACTCTCTCTGAAACTTTTTATAAATCATTTTCTTACCAAGTTCTATATTTTTAAGGGATCACACCAAAAAAAAAAAATCGGAAGTTCAAAATAAGGACCACCTTAAGGTACACTATGCTGTGCGTCTTCACCGATTCGACCACAATCTCGTTGTATGAAACGTTTAAGACTATTTGTACGCAGGTGGTAGAAAATTGTCTTTTCTGTTTTTCTCAGAAATTAAAGTCCCTGGAAGACAAAACCAGTAGGGTTAGTCTCTACGTTGTGTCTATTTTTATTATCGTGAGTCTCATCAAAAAATGAGAAAACAATTTGACAATGTCCCCTTGCGAGTTTAAGGCTATGTTGAATGCGTTTCAGTTGCTATGAATATTATCAAATCAGTGTTATCGACTCAACATGACACGGTTGCATTTGACATTTGAGTACTATTAACAGTGTAAGAATTTACAACATATAATAAAAAGGTATCTAAAGTAGCAGCTAAATCCTACGATAAATGTTGCCTACATCCTTAAAGAATCCGAAGTGGAAGAAAAGAATTCACCTCACGTTGCAGATCTGTTAGAGTACGTTTGCGCGATGGAGGGCGTGAAAGTCCAGGACGAAAACGAGTAGGTACAGGTGCTATTTCTAGACTACTAAGACAACCAGGTGGCGGTCTATATACTCTCCAAAAAGCTCGTTCTTGAGAATCGCTCACAATCTTATCTCCCTTTTTTCGTTCCTTTGATAAGCGTACCTGCACCCATCAAATTAACACGATTTCAAGGAGTCAGATGCTCAAATGTAAAAGATTTTCATTTTCAACAGGACAAAAACTTTGACATACATAGAGCGCATTTATCAGTACGTAAGAAGAGTATTCATTTTTTTCTTTTGATCCATACACATTTTTTAATACTCAATCTTAAATATAAGATTACACCAGTTTACAAAATAAAAAAAAATGCGCAGCAGATGCCACTATTTTTTTCTTAGTATAAAATGGTCCGCTGATTCCGAAAATAAATTCTAAAAAAATTTCAATGGATACGTTTTCGAGATATAGACAGATGAACTTTTTGAATATCTCGTGTTGCGAATGACCGATATGGTCGAAAATATAACAAATTATAAATAATTGAATCCCCAAAGAAATGTAACTCACAAAATTTTCAAATGGGGTCCAGTTGTTCGGGTGAAACCGATGGAAATGTGTGAAAAAGTCATTTTTAACCGACTTCAAAAAGAAAGAGGTTTTCAGTTCGAGGTGATTGTATATATGTATGTATGTATGCTATGCGTATTACGTTTGTTCTTGAATTTCTACGTAACTACTGAACCCATTTTGGTGAAACTTATTGCATTTAGTTTGGCTTCGATCAACTTAGGTCATGGAGAAAGAATTATCAAAATCGGTCAAGTAGTTTTCAAGTTAGACCAAAAAATAAGAAATCTGTTTCATTATAATAGATTGTATGCACGGGCAGGCAAAGGACGGAGTATCAGGCGTTCGAAAAACAGAGCGAGACAAAATATCAACGCGTCGTCTGTCTCGTACCGTTTCTTGCTCGCTTTCAGTCCCCCTGTTTCGCTGTCGTTCCATCTCGATCTCACCATCGGCAAGAAAGGAGCGAAAACGATCGCTCGGAATCGTGTCCCCTCTACATTATAATACATATTATATCATATTTATTATATTATAATATATATTATATACGATATAATATTTATATTATAATGTATATTATACATTATATAACTTAAATAACTAAAAAATAGAAAATAAAAACATTTTAAAAAAATTAAAACCGACTTCAAATTTAAAAAAAATAAAAATGCGCTAAAAAGTAAAAAATACAGTATTGTCTCCGTATGTGCTCGGTTTGGTGTACACGATACGGGTTCCTCGCTATCCCCACCACTTCTGTCTCACTCCTGTCTGGCGAAGGCGAGAGCGAGAGCCACTGAAAGCAAGCGAGGACGGTACGAGGACAGACGACGCGTTGATGTTTTGTCTCGCTCCATCTTTCGGGCGCCGTGACACTCCGTCCTTTGCGTGCGCGACGGGCGTGCGCGATGGTCGCAAGAACTTACGGCGAGCACGGGAACCGCTTCGCATAATCTTGACGCAGGCCCGGCTCAAGTCTTTTTTGTGCCCTAGGCGAACTTGTCAAATTGCGCCCTTTATTATAATACATTTATTTGAGATTATCTATGACTTTACTCTGCGAAATTAGGCAACTGCTAGGACGTAAGGTTGACAAGAGGTGCAAAATGGTCTTTTCATTGTTGGCATTGTTGAAAATAAATTTTAAAATGAAAAACTACAAATTGTACTACAACGGTTTTAAACTACGAGTAAGAATTAAGAGTAAGGATATGAAGAAGCTCAATTAAATGTATTATAATAAATTGCGGAATTTGGCCAGCTCGCCTAGGGCGCAAAAAAGACTCGTGCCGTGCCTGGTTATCTGACCGTCGCGCGCATGCGTCGAGCAGTGACGATTCCATCTAAGCGTCGCGCCTGTCTCGCACGCCCGCCGCGCACGTAAAGCGTTCCATCTCGCTCCTCCCTTCGGCCAGAAAGAAGCGAGAAACGAACACTCGGAATTAGGGCTCTGTTCACGATACGGGTTCCATGCCGGTCCCGATGAGCGAGCACATACGGAGATAATACTGTAATTCTGTTCCTTATTTCATCTACGACTCTCAATTTTTTAAGTCGGCGTCAGATTTACACAATGCAAATGATGAGGCCCCGACATAAAAAAAATTGAGAGTCGTAGATTAATTAAGGAACAAAATAATTTTTTATTTATTTTGAAGTGACGTATACGTCACATCAGTTTCAGACGTATAAAAAAAATCGATAGTGAATAATTTTGAGTCCCAAAACGGATCATTTCTCTAAATGACTCAGAGATGCAAGCTACTGATGCGTTTACCGCTGTAAATGATGTTTACAGTAATCATGAAAACGTTTCTGGCGAATGCATGTTGGACATTTTTCGATAACCTGAAACGTTGCTCTTGTTTTCTTGAAAAAGTTAGGAGTAAAATTATTTTTCTTACATTTTATTTGGTAGATACGTGTAAATTGGTTGTTATACTAAAAGAATATTACTTATAAAGTTTGATTTGATCAATTTTTATTTTGTAATTGCATTTTGAAATTCATGTGACGTATACGTCACACTGGGCGTATACGGATTAAAGAAGCAAAATTTTTTTTCATTCGTACAATGGTTTCTATTGCGCGGACGTCCCCTGGTAAATGCTCCACCACCAAAGAAGTCTTGGCAAGCATAGACTTCTAAATCTAAACCCTCGGACCTACAACGTTTCGACAATGTTGACCATTGGGTCGTGTTCAGCGATGACAGACAGCGCTGTGAACTTTGCCCTCCTGGCCACATTCATCAAAGTGCTATAAATGCAATGTTCACTTATGCTCGAGCGCAAAAAGAAATTGTTTTGTAAATTACCATTGTAAAAATTAAGATTTTGTACTTCGTTTATACATTCTATAACCAAAATATGTATTCTTATTTTCATTTGTGAGATCTTAAAAGAATAAATGAATAAAACACGAGTACAGTAAAGTCTCTCTATGGGCTCGGTTTTGTGCACACGATGAGGGCTTGTCACCTATCCCCACCACTTCTGTCTCACTCTTGTCCGGCGAAGGCGAGAGCGAGATGGAACGAGAGCGAGCGAAAGGCGCTGAAAGCGAGCGAGGACGGTACGAGACAGACGACGCGTTGATGTTTTGTCTCGCTCCGTCTTTCGGAGGCCTGATACTCCGTCCTTTGCATGCGCGGCGGGCGTGCGCGATGGTCGCTAAATCTTGACGCAGGCCCGGCTCAAGTCTTTTTTGGCCCTGGGCGGAAAGTCGACAATAGGTGCAAAATGGTATTTTCATTGCTGGTATTGTTCAAAATAAACTTTAAAATTAAATATTACAAGTTGTACTATAAGTGGTTTAATACTACGAATAAAAATTCAGAGTAAGGTCATCAATAAACTCAAATAAATATATTATAATAAATGGCGGAATTTGGCAAGTTCGCCTAGGGCCCAAAAAAGACTCGTGCCGTGCCTGGCTATCTGACCGTCGCCCGCATGCGTCGAGCAGTCACGATTCCATCTGAGCGCTCGCACCCGTCGCGCACGCCTGCCGCGCACGCAAAGCATTCCATCTCGCTCCCCCTTCGACCAGAAAGAAGCGAGAAACGAACACTCGGAATTAGGACTCGGGTCTCCATGAGGACTCATCGCCGGTCCCGACCAGCGAGCCCATAGGGAGACTTTACTGTATATCGTTTAGAAATGTTTACAAAATATATACTCGTGTTTTATTTATTTATACTTTTAAGATCTCATATAGTAAACATGCATTTAAAACACAATTTTTGTATTTTAAATATTGAGCCACATTTTACTTCGTATACGCCCAGTATGGCGTATACGTCACATCTAGAAAATCATATTTCCACTGGTTTTTTTTGGAAAAGAACGATGAAGTGCATGTATTGGGACCATTTTTCAGTTAACTAATCGCAAGAAATATTTTTTTCCAGCGGGAAAAGTGTCTGGGCCCTAAAGGGTTAATTTTTTTCGACCGAAATTGAAATCTACACTTCATTTAACTCAAATTTTACTGTTTTCACACAATAGTCTCTAGCTTCGGTAATTATTCATAGACTAGCTTAAAGTACCCGGCGTTGCCCGGGTAAAACTTTGATTATCACGGAGTGTCAATAGGGTAAAATAAGGGGGAGTGGGTGGGATGTTCACATTTATTGGTAGCCAATATTTCCCGCTGGGTGCTAGAGAGTAATTATGCCAAATTTGGTCCTGATCGGTTAAAAAAATCGGGATAAAAAGTATCATATGTGTTATTGCTGGTCCCAGACTACGTATATACAAAATTTCAGAAAGACCCGTTGCGTAGTTGCGATGTGATTAAATAATAAACATCCAAACACCCAAAAATCCAAACATCCAAACATCCAAACATCTAAACATCTAAACATTAAACATCTAAACATCTAAACATCTAAACATCTAAACATCCAAACATTCAAACATCCAAACATCCTATTGAGGAACTACTGGATTTAAAATCTTGTGAGGTACATTTGTTGGCGATTCAATTATCTTTTTATTTGAGATAATTTTCGACCATATCGGTCATTTGCAACACGAGATATTCGCAATTAAGTGGGACCACCTTTCTGCCAGACAGGTGAAAAGTTCACCTGTCAGTATTTCGAAAAGGTATCCATAGAATTTTTTTTAGCCCTTATTTTCAGAATCAGCGGGCCATTTTACATTAGAAAAAAATAGTGACATCTGCTGCACAAAATCGTTGTAAACTGGTGTTATTTGGCTTGTAGTTATTCAATTTTTACATTTATATAATAAAGTGTAATACACTTCGAAATTATTTTAAACGTAATTTTCATTCCACACAGAAAAAAAACAACGTTTGTAAATTACAGTTAATTATTCACCTGTTCCCCAGCCTGAAGTTGAATGATATCCCATTTGTTCTGCAGATTCCTACGTAAGCTATTAAAAGCCTCCTAAGAGAATAAATTACGTAATAAGAAGTTAAAATAACATATGATATTTGTTATGATACAACGTGAATGAAATTTGCGTACAATTTCATAATCCTCAAGAGCATGCCGTTGCTTGTTTCTTAGAGTTCTCTTAGCCAGATAAACAGCATAGTCCACGTTGTCAGGTGTTCTGTGTTGCCATGGCCAATAATGTGGTATCTATGTGTTAAATAAAAGGTTATGTGTTAATGACCAGAAGAATTAGCATCTCAAAGGTAACTTAAATTTTTGATAAATCATTACAGTAATATTTGAAGCTTTTTCCTTGATATTTTCGTACATTTGCGATCGAAAATTGAAATAACATATCATTAACACTGCGTTATTTAATTATTATGCGCTAAGCTATGATTTATATTTGGTGGATCGAATAGAACCGGAAGGTCATAGTTTCATTTAATCACAGTGTGAAGTGATGTAAATAATAAGTCGTAAATCAAGAATAACGAAACTGCAGTGAAAGCTTTGTTTCTTAGAACAATCCGGTAAATATACTTATGCATATTGACCTGTCCTGTGTGCATTGGTAATCAACAGATCGCCATGCTTCAGACTGTTCTCACCCGAATTAATCAATATTTATATTTAATAAGCGAAGCAATTCCTGACCGCAATTCCATTATTCTTGATTTTCGATTTATTATTTTGTCATGTAGAAACACATTATAAATTTGCTTCCAGCTATTACCGAAAATCGCTTCACACATATACGTACATATATGTATGTACTTAGGGTGCATTTGATTTCCTCAAACCAACCGCACTCAGACAGTGAAGAAGCCGGCCCACAGTGCGTCGCTTATAATGGAAAAAAAACTAAAATTCAATATTTTTTTGCGATGATCTTTAACATGATCCAGGCTCTTTATTTGTATGTGAACACTTGAAAGAAAACAAAATACAAGCCCTCAACACTCGGAAAACACGTTAGAATTGATAGTATCTATTTAACTCACTTCCTTCATGTGTTTAGTTCTGTTTTATACCTGAACGCCACCTACAAATTATCAACTATAAGCATAAATAAAAATAACTTTCAATGGATCATTCAGTTGAAGGTATTAGATACTCTTTATTTTGATTGTGAAACGATGTTTTTTACTTACTTTAAATTCAGATCTATTGTCTGGAAATTACACATCCATTGAATTGCTGAATTATACGTGTAACTTTAGAACAGTTAGAACTCAACATTTCTAGAACAGTGTGACGTAGCGTTCCAGCACAAGAAATCAAACGCGCAACGGCGCGAATGAGAGTGAGCGCGAGGCAGAGCGCCCGGGCGACCGTAACTAGAGACCCTATAAGTAGAGTCACGCAAACACATCCTCGATTTTGATTGGTGCCGCCATTTTTTGTCAAAGGTGTGAAAATACAAATGGCAGTGTAGTATAGCGGTACATAGAACTCCTCTATACGTAAACAACGTTACTTGGAAGAAGTTCAAAGTTGATATTTTAGAAAAATGCCTGGATGTTGTGTGGAAGATTGTACGCACTCGTCACAGAAAGGCTTTATTATGAAAGTGTTTCCCCGTGATCCTAAAAGAAGAGCAGAATAGGCTGCTAATGTAGGACGAAAGAATTGGAGTCCAACCAATTCTTCGTTTCTCTGCGAGGTTAGTTTTGGTGTCTAGTCTTCATTTTTTCAATAAAATAAAGTACACTCTTTTATTTATTAATTTATTTCGTATATACCGCCACTATGCCGACATTTGTTTCTTCACACCTTTGACAAAACATGGCGTCAAACCGACCTAACTTAGACGTGATTGCGTGACTCTACTTATAGGGTCTCTAACCGTAACCGACCGGAGCCGAATCGGGCCGAATCGGGCCGAACCGCGCCGGTCTCGCGACGCATCAACCCGATGACGCTCACTCTCCACCGCGCCGCTAGATCGCGTCGATTTCTCGCAGCAACAAATTTCCAAGAATTAGGACATAAGCCCCGGCGCAACCGAGACAAGGCAGTTCGAGTGGGGTTACGGATCCTCACTACCAGCGACCGAACCCCAGCAGCCTGCCGGCATTCAACCGCTGTGCGCACTAGCGTGAAACATCCGAGTACTTATTAGGGCCCTTTACACGGACGTTCCAGCGCGCGTTCTGGCGCGCGTTCCGGCGCGTCACACGCCGCGCGGCACGCAAATGTACGTGAACGCCGGAGCGACGCTCCTTCGTGCACGCCAGAAGGTTAGACTCGCCACTACTTAGAGACAGCGAGTTCGGCCTGATATTTCTACGGTCGACATCTACATGTTTTTTCCACGATCCACCGCAGTGGTGTATTGTGTACTACCTGTTCGATGTATATCATCGATCTGCGAAACGATCGGCAAGACACGATCGCGATATATGTTCGCGAAAAGTATACGAATTCCTCGATATACCTGGCTAGTACGTTTATTACGGTTGCTTTCCTTATAGGGTAAAAGACCCAAATGCTGACACCTAACCAATTACTGTCATCTTAAGCTATTTTTCTTAAAATAACCAGTAAATAAACGTAAACTCATAGGAAAAAAGAATTACGTAATTCAACCTATAATCTATACTATAGATTATATACTATAGTTTATTTATTCGTTATTTTAAGTAAAATAGCTTAAGGTGACAGTAATTGGTTAGGTGTCAGTAATTGGGTCTTTTACCCTATTTATTTTCTTTTTATTAGGTTCTTTGCTCGTTCTCGTCATCGTTCGGACAATGGAATGCCTACTCCTTTTATGAATTGTATTGTTTGTGTAAAAGTAGTCCGATTTGCACGACATTTTGGATAATTTTAATGGGGAGAACGCCAGGAATAGATTGGTGTTACTTTCATATCGATACGATAAAGAGTAACGAATTTCTTAATACGCTGTAATGAATATTTCATCCTCCACTGTGAGTCGCCGGCCTCGATTCGCTGCGGTCGGCCAAGGATTCGTACCTGTTTCAGAAAAACTGTATACTTTATTCTTTATTGTATCGATATGGAAGTGATACCGATGGATTTCTCATGTTTTTCAATTGAAAATTATGCCTACCAACTTTCATATAAATCGAACTATTTTTAACGAAGTTATGGAAATCAATTTATTATGAAGGTTCCTTAATTATAATCCGATTTGTGTCGTTTTTGGACCATTTTCATCGGGAAAACATAAGGAAACGATTCACGTCACTTTCGTCAAGATCCGGTGAGAAATGTAGAATTTTCGATTCGTCACGTCTTAGGGGGCAACATTGTACGGCCCCCCTGGTCTCGAGGGTCGAAGCCCTCGAAACCCATCGAGGCACGGCTTATCGACGGCGTTGCGTCTGGAGTATTGGCTGCCAGGATCGGCTGCCAGGCTCGTCGCGCGCCTCAGGATTTCTGCACTGTTAGAAATCCTGAGGCGCGCGACGAGCCTGATTTCAAGTGCCGTTTTTTCCTTTTCTAACTGCCTTTTCTGTCTCTTATGTAAACTCTTCTGGAGTCGAGGTTGGAGCGCGGGCAGGAGCGTGGTGCTTTCTAGCACGCGGGCAGGACTGTGGTGCTTTCTTGCACGCCACGCAAGAGCGTGGGTGAAAAATTTGACCTGCATCACGAGCAATCAGAAGACTACCCCCTTCTTCAAAACATCTTGCATATTACATCTCTTCATCATTTATCTTACGTATACCATCACTTGCATACCTATGTGTATGTATTGTCTATCAATATTAGTTTTTATATTAAAACAAGCAGTGACATGGTAAATTATTGCCGTTGATAGTAATAATTATGATCGTCACAACAGGGAATGTGTTAAATGCAATTTCATTTGCCATCGCATTGTCGGGGAAACATTTGGACATTTTTTAAAGTACCCTTGTAAAATTTTACAGTCGTTATAACTGAGTCATAAAACATTTCCAGAATTTGTAGCACCTTCAGGTCAACCAAATGTAGCTTCCTAAAAACAGATGTCTCAGTGTACCCTACAGTAACAGTATTTATGATATCCTCTACTAGCCAGGTATATCGAGGAATTCGTATACTTTTCGCGAATATATATCGCGATCGTGTCTTGCCGATCGTTTCGCAGATCGATCATATACATCGAACAGGTAGTACACAATACACCACTGCGGTGGATCGTGGAAAAAACATGTAGATGGAGTCGACGTAGAAATATCAGGCCGAACTCGCTGTCTCTAAGTAGTGGCGAGTATAACCTTCTGGCGTGCACGAAGGAGCGTCGCTCCGGCGTTCACGTACTTTTGCGTGCCGCGCGGCGTGTGACGCGCCGGAACGCGCGCTGGAACGTCCGTGTAAAGAGCCCTATTGATCGAGACGCCAGGATATTACCCGGTCTCGATCTCCGATCCTCCACCGATCGAGGCAACAGGATATTGCCCGGTCTCGATCTCCAAACCTCCACCGATCGAGACGCCAGGATATTGCCCGGTCTCGATCTCCGATCCTCCACCGATCGAGACGCCAAGATATTGCCCGGTCTCTCCCGTCCATCCGCTACCCGTACGCGACCGGCGACGAAGCAATAACGACGGGATACCCGCACGCGAATCCATATACGAACGTGTAAATACTGTACATATTTGTTTGTAAGAAATAAACGAAAGATAAGCAAGCACGAGTCGGCTTCCTAGGACCCTGGTGAACCGGCTGAGTCTACCAGCACCGATCCTTATCCCCGGAATGACAACGTCACAACAGTTCCCAATATTATCATACAAAAGATTTTTATACAAGTCTGCCCGTTTTATTTTAGTCGCGAAACACGTTTAACGAGGACAAACCAAGGAATTTTTAAAAAGTGGGTTTGTTTTACACCAAGAGACAAAAAAATGGAAGTTGTAAACATTCGATCTACCTTTTCCAATTGTTTATACGATACCTACCGTGATTTTTCCATTCTGAATGCTGTCTTCAATTTTAAAATAGCAGTCAAACACGATACACGTCATAAAAATAATTTGTTAAAAATATGTTTTGAACAAAAGTTAGTCAGTATTCAGTTGACAACATATTGCAAAAGTAAATATTGATAAAAAAACATTTTATTCGATAAAAAATCAAGATAACCTCAATTTTTTTTAGTGGAACTGTATTTTTTTTATACAGCAATCGATGCATCTTTATATTCTCGTTAAAAAAAAGTATTAGGGTACTTACGTTGAAAACTGATTAGTTCAGAAGTTATGAGCTTCACCCCTCTTAGGCGCGTAAGCAAATATAATGCGTAAGGAAATATAGGGACCGGCTAGGAGGTCAGCTCCTTCATTGTGTGAATTCCGTTGGTCCGAGTGAATCAAATGCAGTTCGTGTACAAGAGTTTTTCATGAAGCCGGGTCAGGAAGACTAGTTAGCACCTAATAAAATCATCCTTGTCTGGGTCCTCGCTTCAACCGTCCGACAAGGAGTGTGAATAAGACCAAACAAGAGTGAGGAAATTATCGCACCAGTGGGAAACGCTCAATCAACAGCGAGGCACCCAAAATCGTTTAGACATGCGTGTGTAACGTTCTCGAACGACACGTTGCCGTTCTTTACAGGAGATTGATAAGTAGCGCGGTTTAACTGTGAATTTGTGGGATTGGTTCGGGTGGCGTGCGATTAAGAAATGAATTTCAAGATACGAGAGTCCTTCTTTAGGAATAAATAACAAAAGGTTTATTCAAAAATAGTTTTTGACGCTTGGTCGAAATTAAACATATAATACGACACTGAGCCGTGTGGATTATTACAATTAATTAATAGAACTAATGTAAATACGTAACGACGTATCGGTCGATGATTGGTGGATTAGACGCTAAGTCGGTAACGATGAATATTGTTCGATTTTTGGTTACGACGCTAAATCGGTAATATGAGTAATACAGAGAATGACGCTAGGTCGATTCGGTATGTTATAATTTGAGAATTGCGAGAGGATTCCTTCTCTCGGATTGTAGTGGCTTCCAGTTGCGTATCAGCTTGTCCACGCTTTCTAGGATGGTAGCTGAGTAGCTAGTTAGAGCGTTCTCAGATGGTAGTTGAATTATCGGCTTCCTTCCCTCTGATTGGTTAAGGCTTCTGGTGCCTATAAGCTGGCCCACGCTTTGGAGTATGTGGTGGAGGGACTAGTAAGTATGGCCTAGGTTTGTGATTGAAGAGCTAATTAAAGCTACCTCGGTAGGAAGTTGAGGAGCTAACTAAAGCTACCTCGAAAGGAAATCGAGGAGCTAACTAAAGCTACCTCGGTTTTGAGATTGAGGAGCTAATTAAAGCTACCTCAAGAGGAAGTTTTTAGATTTTGAATTTAAAGATAACTTTTTCCAGACTGAGGGGCTAGTTAAAGCGACCTAGGTCTTCGTGGTTCGGTGGCAGAACCAAGTCTGCCTTTCTGCTGCTGGCGGGGCTGTATTTATACCGGCTCGCGGTACTTAACCCGCACCAATCACTGGCTGTGCGATCTTGCGCACCAATTATAATTAGCATCCGGTTCGCGCCACTCGCACACTACGCTCGGATAATCCGGCGTCCGGTTGTTCGTGCGGTGTGCGCACGCGCGCTTGATTCACTCGCGGCACTGAGTCTGTGGTTTGAATAGGCGGCTATGCGCATGCGTTGCACGTCACTATGTTTTCTCGCGCGCTGTTCGAACGCGCTCTCACATGCGCGGCATAGTAACTTAGGTATAATGTGAACGAAATTAACAATATGTGCGCAAACAAAAGGAAAAATTTATGGCGGTAGGTAGCGGTACGTTACACGTGTGACAATAAATTTTCATATTTCTCATAACCCCGTGGCGCGTGGTGAAAATATTACGGACTGATTCGTGAGATTTTGTCGATGAAAATCAGTCCGAACATGTAGCAATTTAGACTACTTTTAATTACGAATACACAATTAGAATTACAGTGGTCCCCGGATTGAGTAACAAACACACTTCTACTGACTGATACGTAACATACACTACGTATATGAAAAATGGACCGAATTGTTTCCTGTTAGGACCAAATTTTATCGGGAAAACCTGAACAATCCATTGGTAATACTTTCCTGAACATCTATCAAAAACATGAACATTTTAGTTCTTCGTAGTGGATATCATATCTGGGCTGCCAGTGTTATTACTTTCGACTGTTAACACGCTAGCGTATTGGGACCGAAGGTCGTACTGAGGACGCAATGATACTTGCGACCATACTGGACGCAATATTTGGCCTCCGATGGGGACTATCAATGATCGACGCGATACTTCACACCAACTCCCTGTCGGACTCGGTCGTCTCGAGATGGGTGGAGTGGCATTGGCAGTATCGTTGGATATAGTCAACGCATTTACCCTACCACGGAGGGGGGGGGGGGGCAATCAAGGAGGCACTCGAATACTATCATCGGGTGCCTCCGTATCTAATTGTAAGACGGGTGATCAGGGACTACGTGCGGGACAGGTGCATAGAGTACCCGGGCCGGTGCGGTGTTACCCAGGAGAGGGAGACGTACTGTGAGGTTCCGCAAGGGTCGGTACTTGGGCCGATCCTGTGGGACCTCGCGTACGACGTTCTTCTGCGGGCTGTTCACCGCGTCGGTGTCAGCGTAACGTGTTCCGCTGATGACACATTGGTGTTAGCCGGCCGGCGAAATTGGCCAGAGGCGAAGCGCCTGGCAGGGGTGCCGCGCGTCGTGCGTCGTATCCAAGTTCCGTCTTGGTATGCTACGGCTAATGCCATGCACTAATGCCTGCATCACCGGCTGATGGATCCTCCAAATAGATGAAATATATATCCGCTGTTGGATTTCCAATCGGATCTGTTCTAAGACCAATTTGCATCCGCAAACCCGATTAGCTGATCCAGGCTTTCTTGACCGCCTATTATCTTTTATGCCCTTCAGGTATCCCAAGACTCTTTTTGCCTCGGCCTAGTCGGTACTTAACGACTGCTTCTTGAATTGGCTCAGAATGGTTACAATTGCTGCAATATCCGGTCGTCTGTTGACCGCGATATATGTACAATAAAGCCGCGATGAGTTTCTGTTACGTTTTGCTCTCTGACATCACAGCTTGCTCAGTCCTTATTTTAAAATATCCCGGGTGGAAAGGAAACATCGATGTTTTGACATTCTGCAATCCCACGTCGCTCAGGATCCTTTCGATGTAATTTTCTTGATTGAAACAAAAAACATCTTCCTTTCTTTCTATCTGGATCCCCAGATAATGCTTAAAACCCCTAAACGCAAACGTCTGGGTTCCTGATTCTCAGCTACTCTTTTGTCGTTGTTGGTTGTGATGATTCCTACGTCGATAGTATCTTCTGCGTTGTTTTGTCGATCTTCTTCGGGTGGAGTTTCATCATCTTCTACCGCTGCGATATCGTTTTCCCTTGCTTCCATTGGCTTAAAAACTATCTCTACTGCTGTTTCATTCTTATTTTCTTTTTCATCAAGAAAGACAACGTCCTGACTGATTGTTATGTTATTGGTGCGTTTATCAAGCAAACGGAAAGCTTTCGATTCTTCCGAATACACAACAAAGATCAAATTCGTACCCTTTTGATCCAGCTTCCTCCGTTGTTCTTTTGGAACATGTGCATATCCTTCACACCCAAATATCTTTAAATTAGCTAGGTCTGGAGCTCCTGAATGCCACACCACGAATGGCGTCCTCTTCTTTGTTTTAGGTGTCAGTCTATTCTGTAAGTAAATCGCTGTATTTACTGCCTCACCCCAATATGTACTTGTTTTCTTGGTTCGGCTCGATCAGCATGCACCTGGCCATTTTAATTAATTTATTTAACACACATAATCGGGCCAATAGCCATTTGAACAAGAAAAAGATATAAAAAACGCAGAGTAGATATACGCCGTTACAAGACCAGAACCAAAACAGAAGAAACGATACAAAATAAAACAAAAAAAAACAAATATAAAAATATAAAGTAAAAAACGTGACTTAGGTCCTATATGTCGTTCAATGAAGTCGATCTGTACACACTGGATTTAAACGCAGTAGGTGACCTCCGGAAAAGATCAATCGCATTCCTAAACTGATTGGCCAGGTTACAGATCCTGTGAAAGGGATCAGCATGACCAAACCTGGAAGTGTAGGGAGGTAGTCTGATTAATGCGGCTTGTCTGGTGGGCCTACTGGGGACATTAAAATTAATTATGCCATTAGTAATTTTAAAGAAGAAAGATAAGTTGCATAATGGGCCCATAATCATGGTCGAAACGCGGTAAGGGGTCACCCAATTTATAAGCCAGAAAACTCAGAAAACGATGTTGCACCCTTTCAATAACATTACGATTCTTAGCAGTTTTCGGAGACCAAATAACAGAAGCATATTCCAGACGAGGTAGCACCAACGCATTGTACAAATGGAGGAATGTTTTATGATTAGTAAAGCCAGAACAAGATCTCTGTATAAAGCCCAGGATTTTGTTAGCCCTGGCCGTTATGACACGTATGTGCTCATCGAATGACAAGGAGGAGTCAATAATGACACCCAAATCCCTAGCCGGGTATACCGTAGAGAGTATGCTGTCCAATATCGCATAGGGATGGGTAGCCGGGTTCTTACTTCGCGAAATTCTCATGATATGACATTTACCTATGTTCAAGTCCATATGGTTTGCCACGCACCATTCACCCAATTTATCCAGGTCAGACTGGAGATCAAGAGAGTCAGAGTAATTATCAATCATTTTGAATATCTTGAGATCGTCCGCATAAAGTACGAAATCGCTATTACAGAAGGAATCCCCAATGTCGTTGATGAAGAACAAAAAGAACAACGGGGCAAGATGGGTTCCCTGCGGAACACCGGACGTGACATACACTTTCCTGGATACACTATCCCCTACCTTGACCCTTTGGGTCCGTCCAGTCACGTATGAATAGAACCAGCACAGCAGAACACCATTGATACCCACGTTCGCGAGTTTGTCAATCAAGAGGTGAATATTGACTCTATCAATAGCCTTGGAGAAATCCGTGTAAACAGCATCCACCTGCAGTCCATTTTCCATTGCTCTAGACACAAAATTACAGAAGACAGCTAAATTGCTACACGCAGATCTCCCTGCCAGAAAACCGTGCTGCTCACAAATTAGAGACTGTGAAGTCAGGGCGTAGATTTTTTTTGTAACAAGCCCTCGAAAATCTTGCCCATGATATTCAGTAAAGATATAGGCCTATAGTTAGTGACTTCGGATTTGTCACCGGCATTGAACACCGGAGAAATTACGCTGCCCTTCCATTTAGCTGGGAAACGTCCGATAGACAGAGACTGGTTGAAAATTAGCCCAAGAGGCCTAGCTATAATAAATTTACATCTCTTAAAAAACAGGGGAGGGATCCCATCCTCGCCCGGGCTTTTATTTAAGTCCAGGTCATCTATCTCAGAAAAGATCTCCCCAGCACCAATAGATAAACATCCCAAGTCCAACATTGCTCGAGGGCAGGAGTTTAGTGAATAATCCACATTCGGAGCTGAATAAACCGACTCAAAGTAATCCGCAAACATATCCGCCATTTGAGAAATGCTTGTCGTATCGCTCCCATTGAAATGCATCGAGTTCGGTAAACCTCCAGTTGCCCGATTTCTGTTGACGAACCTCCAAACAACTTTTATATTATGAGGTATACAATCCTGTGTGTGAGCATATTATAACACGCTGTGGAAACCCGCTTACAAGCAGATCTCAAATGGCAGAAAGTCATATAGTCGTGAAGGTTGTTGTGTCTCTTGTAGTTCCGGTGAGCAGCCTTTTCGCCCTAATCAGGGATATGAGTTCAGCGGAGAACCAACATGGATATTTGGCTGACCGAGCACACCGAAGTGGAACAAATGCAACTGTTACATGCGAGATCTTATCGTACAAGAACTCAACGGCCTTATCCAGCGACAGATCTTTCAAGGAGACATCCCAGCCGACAGATTTGAGGTGCCATAGAATCCGCCCGAAATCACCACGCTCAAAGTCATACTTTGGCTGTTCCCGACTCATGGGGTACTGCATGTATTGCAGCTTACAGTGGACAAGAAGACAAGGATGGTAATAGTCAACAGGAAAGAGTGCTTCAGGAGAGGGCCCAACAAGGACATCGTCAATATTGGAGAAGACAAGGTCAAGAAAGGAGCCGTGGGAATTTGGGCACAGATTGAATTGCTTAAGGTTATGAAGATGGCAAGTCTCCATAATATGGTCCATAACCAGCCTGTCGGTATTCGAGGCACGAACATACAGGGCAGGGATCGTAACATTGGACGACTCCAGGCTCCACAAAATATGGGAGGTATTGTAATCACCCACAAGAAGGATTTTGTCATTCGGAAATTGAAGGAGCATCTCGTAAACGCTAAGCCAGTGATCAAGATAAATCGATGGATTCGATGCAGGCGGAATATACACGGCTCTCAGCACGAAACCCCGCTGCCCCGTGTTGATCCTAATAAACAGCTGCTCCACACGGTTACAAGACCAAGAAGACGCTTGCCAACGGCAAGCAATACTGCCCCCCCCCCCCCCTCGAGCAATTACTGGTAAGCGGATTTCTGTCAGATCTGAAGACAGTATACTCAGACAAACCAAGTTCGTTCGTATATATACTATCATTCAGCCAGGTTTCGATAAGCACAATAACATCATACTTTACATTCGAACACGCGACTGCACACAATAACTCTTTAATCTTAGTTCGCAAACTACGCACATTCTGGTAATAGATCACCAGTTTATCACTAAATTTTTTTATCTCCTCGTGTCTGGACCGCGAACAATCCTCGGGACCTCGTTGATGTACCTGATGGTCATTTCTTTGTTACCCTTTTCGTGAAGACCCCTGAGCTGTTCCCGCAGTTGAATCAAGATGGATCAAGTTGGCTCACTGCTGTCGCGTTTTATCGTCCGTTATTTTAAGAGGGCCCTTGTTTTTGAACTTAGTGCTAAGAATTTTCCTCACAACCTCCGCAGAATGAAGCTTCACACACAGTGGCCTCGTCAAGGAAATCCCAGTTTTACCGATCCTGTGCGTGTGAATGTCACTGTAGTCCGAGGGAAATATGTCGGCCAGCAGGGATCTAGCATTAGCAACATCAGACTTGACCCTCTGTTCCAGCGACTCGTTAGGAGACTCCGGCATCCCGTGAATGATAACATTCGAAGATTTTATCCTCCTTTCGTTGATCCCGGATATGACATCCTCCGATAAAAGGCCATCAGAGGAGACCCGATTCCCAGAAGAAGAGAGATTACTCTCCAGGAGCGATACCCTCGCCGTTAACTCAATACAAGTGTTGCGAATGTCACCAATATCGGATTTTATGCTATCCAACAGTTCACTCCGGAAAATTGCCATTTTGCTCTTAATAAGACCACTGAAGTCCTCCAGAGTTGGAAAGGCCGATCGAGGTGTGTCCCCCAGCAAGGATGGAGCAGCCGATACACTTTCCGGTACCGCACCCGTCTTGCAACCTAATAGGTGCCCATTATGCCAAGGGTGAATGGCCCGAATAAGACACGTAGCCCCAGGGTGGGCAGTAATGCCACAATCTGTGCATCTCACCGGATTTGCAACAGGGGCCTTGCACCCCTTGCACAAGACCTTATCGGCAGACATCTCAGAAAAACGCAACGACTTTACGACTCAATCACTCACTTCCACACTGATACGACGGACTACCAAAAAAGCGGATTACCGATTCGTGATGCAACCGCTCATCGTGAGATCACGCATATAAGAAAAACTGGTTTATAAGCCGTAAATCTCTACTAATCAGCTTATCTCGGATCAAGCAGCCGTTAGCAATTCAAACGGTAATAGGATTGCCGGAGTAAATGTAAACACGTACGTTCGCTACTGCTGTCAGGACTGAACTGACATTTTGATCAGAGATCGCTTCTTTCTTTTAGCAATTCCATTCTGCTGAGGTGAATATGCCGCAGTGAATTGCATCCTGGTGCCTACGTTGCTCAAATAATTCGGGAGGTGTTTATTCACATATTCCCCTCCTCTATCCGACTGAATTGTGTTTGGCATTTTAGAAAATTGTGTCTTGGCCATCGCGATATAATCCTTGATGCATACAGTTGTCTGATTCTTTGACTCCATCAGATATATCTTCGCATACTTGCTATAATCGTCAATGATTGACAAATCATACCTTTTGTTTCCTAGGGTTATTGTCTGCACGGGCCCGTACACGTTCATATGGATAAGGTCTGGAGGTGCCTGACAAAGTGTCTGACTATTCGATTTCTTCGGAAAATGTTTTCGTGCCATTTTTTCCTATATTCAACACTCACAAGCCTCTTCGGGTTTTGCGCAGACCCGAATCGCTATTCCGGTTGCACAACCTTTCACTGAGTCCTTTATTGCATGAGTCCTTTATTCCGATGCCCGAAACGTCTATGCCGGTATGCAACAATATGCCACGCGTGTATACAACTTTCACTGCACTGTCTCGCTTTAACTGCTATGAGGGCCTCTTTAGCTGTTTTCAACTCGCACAACTCACCGTAGGGTTCCACAACCCCTTTCAGTTTTCCACCCTTGAAGATGTTACACTTTTCACCTTCAAGCACTAATTTATAACCACCCCTTGCTAGTTTCTTCATTAAAATGAGGTTTGAGCTAGGCCGGGGCACGTACAACACGTTCTTAACGATGATTTCTTTTATTTCTCCGTTATACAGGGAATTCTTTATGCTGCATGTTCTTACACCCTGTATCTCTACGAGTATCTTTTCGTCAGCTAGACACACGTGACATTTTCTGTTCAAATCTAGAGATGCGAGAAAATCCTTGACGTACGCCATACGACTGGTCGCTCCCGAGTACCATTTTTTACTCTTCTGGTAACATCTTTAATGGTCCGCGACAGCCCATGTGTTCGTACCATAAAACCCTGGTCCTCTGTAACTTTACACACCTTTGTTTTTACTTGTTTCTCTTTCCACTCGGGATACTTTGTGCATCCTCTTTTGACATAACCTACCTTTTTACAGAAGAAATAATTCATGTTGCCTTTAGTTTTACCCTTTTTAGGCTGTAACTTCATTACCGTTTCATTATATTCCGTGCTGATAGCTCCGTTGCTTTTTCGTCTCTTGTATTCATCGGTTACATTACTTTTTACAAGACTCAACGTACAATCCTCCTGTGACCTACTCTCTAAGCCAGTGGTCAATGCCCCATAGGAATCCGGTAAACTACTCAAAAGCATCGCTGTGTTACGTCCTGAAGGGACTTCCTGTAAATCACCCCGAGCGGTTGGAATGATTTACCGGGTTCTTGCTCTGTCAAAGGGCTGAGGCCCACCTTGACTATACTTACCGGGAATATGGAAGGTGATACGGGGGTTGGAATAATGTTAGGAAATATCGGGGCCCGGGCTGTCGATGGTCACGTTGTGCCTACGACCATAGATTCCGCGGTTCAGCGACCTGCCTGCCGCGCGCGAGGCGATTCCGCTGAATCGCCGATTCGACAGAAAGCGACGCGAGGACAGCAAGCACGGCATGAACCGATAGGGGCATGTAACAGCTGCTATCAAGTTGTCCTTGAGTGTCTCCCCCAGTCCTACTAATTTGTTCACTAGATCCAGCATTTCTGTCACATGATTTTCTACATGACCACTTTTTGCCAAAGTCAGCCTACAAATCCGTTTTAATAGAAAGACCTAACTGGATAGCGTTGCCTTCTGATGATAGCTCTTGTGAGTCACAGTGGGCGACAGTGAGTGGTAGTGAGTTACAAGTTTCCTGCGCATGAACTGAATTCTGGATGTCCACCAACTGGTTGTCATTGACTAGACGCCCAATTGTTGTCCGAGCTTGATCGTCGTTTCTCTTCCACGTCTCATCTGGTGCCTCTGGTTTGGAACCTTTTATAATGTTCTACACTTCATCTTTAATTAATAGTAACTCTACACTATATTTACATATTTCGTAATTTTCACCGTTTAATCTGTTCACTGGAAACCGCACTCGCGCATTGTCCAACATTTGTACTATTCTTTTTAGTCTTTAGTCTTCCACTGTAACACTTAAGGGGGTAGACACGTCACGTGGTCTGGCCGATTCGGCAGGTCGGTATTACAGCAGGTTTTTTCTGCACAGAAATGGTAATACCGATAGATCGACGATTGCCCGGTAAACGCGAGAGGGAGCTGTTTGCTATTTCCGTATTCTATTCTGAATAAGGAAATAAATTCTCAGCTGTTGCGTTGTACTTATAAAAATTTAAACGGAAAGTCGGCTGGTACTGCAAACGTAGAAAATTCATTGTACATTTTAATTACTTGAAATGTGCTTATGCTACAATATTCTACGTTGGCAGTAAGGAATTATAAGTGAAAAGGAAAAATAGATGAGGGCATGTCCCCAGAAAATGAAGTTTGTTAGGATAGACATTTTTTAATTAGCAAAACACTGAAACAGAACATGAAATACACATCCTATGCAGAAAGCAGTTATGAACAAACATATATAAAATTGTGTTTGATGTTGAATCCAACGCGTGATTATTATGTGGTCCCTCCTCGAAGTGACAGAAAATATAACCTATGTATATGCTATAACACAATAAATATTTAGCGGCTATTTCGTTGTATTACGCTACATTTGTGAACTTTTCATCATCCTTCCGAAACATTATTATTACGCCGCAACAGTATCTTTAGGAAATCGGGTATAGCATATAGGTTATATTCTCTGTCACTTGGAGGACCGGATTTTCTGTCCTCGAAGTGACAGAAAATATATCCTATATGCTAGACCCGATTTGCTAAAGATACTGTTGCGACGTAATAATAATGTTTCGGAAGGATGATAAAATGTTCACAAATGTAGCGCAAAAGAACGAAATAGCCACTCAACATTTATTGTCATATAGCGTATACATAGGTTATATTTTCTGTCACTTCGAGGAGGGTACCATAGACATATATAGACGGAGGAGCGTAAGCTGAGGGGGGTGGCAAGGTTCGCGGTAAGGGGAGCGATACGAGTAAATCGGATAACGCTGTGGTTATGCATGCCGAATGCATCCGAAGCTAACCGACGCGCCTGTATCTGAACCTATGCCTTTACCCCTCCAAGCCTTCCTTCCCCACGCCGATAGTCCCATCTTCTGATCCGTCTATATATGTCTATGGAGGGGGCCATGTAATAATCACGCGCATCCAGCCTACGCATTTTTTTTATGAAAAATTATTTAAATCGGACTATTTTTAACGAAACGGGCTTTCAATTCTGCAAACAAATTTTTCACGTAATTTCCTTAATTATGGTTTGAGTTGTATCATTTTTGGGGCCAATTTGATTGAGAAAGTATAAGGAATCGATTGACGCCACGATCGCAAAGATCTGATTAGAAATTGCAAAACTTCAGATTCATCAGTGCTTAGTGCGCAACATTGTATGGCCCCGCTGGTTTCAAGCGTCGAAGCCGACGAAACTCAGCGAGACACATGTGTAAAATACCATATTTGCAGTTTTATAATTGAAGATGTAGTGAACGTTACAGGACTGTCTTTATATATGGCTCTCACAAACAAAATCGCCTGACTTGTTAGACATGAAACCGGGCATACAAATGGTTGCGCATATCGCCGAAAGCATCAGAAAGAATATGTACAGTCTTCCAATGTTTCAATTGTTGAGAAGCCTTTGGGCTCAGTTTATCGGGAAAGACCTACCCACCCCACTGTTTTGCTTTCTCGTTGCGAGCGTGGACCTTCGGGTCCTAGTAGACCGCCCGTTGACAGCCGAGAACAATGAAACCGACGAGCTAGATAAAATACCCAGTACAGAAAAATAAAATGTTCGTGTTTTTGATAAGTATTGATGAAAGTATTACCGATGAATTTTTTAGGATTTCCCGATGAAAATTATATCAAACATGGAGCAATTCGATCAATTTTTATTCAACGTAGAGTGTGTTCTAATCATGTATTCATAAGAAAAAATAGACTGAATTGCTTCGTGTCTTGACTCACCAACAATCCATGAATGGTAACACTCTCATCAAGGTGTAATGAGAAATTTTCAACATTTCGTATTCAGTACTGGATGACTCAAGTCGCCGTCGACCGAGGGTGTACCGCTGGTGCGCTATTTCACTCGCACTCGGTTCACATCGTGCGGTCTCCTTGTCAAGCGGTTCGAGCGAGGGCCCTGATAGGGGTGAATTTATTTGGGAAATAAAAGTCGCGTCATTCATGACACCTACTCGCGAACAGATATACATATGTACGAGAAGAAAGAATGCAATTGCCCGATGACTTGAAGCAACATTTCAATAGGTAAATGCATGAAACTCTGGGATCAGGAATTCCGAACCCAGTGGGGCATATGTAAGAACTGGCGATATTCAACAATAGTTCGTCGTCTAAATTTTACAAGTATTTATTTGGCGTGAATATAAAGTTTGTTAGCAAAGTCTTTCTCGATTTGAGTTCTGTAGAAGGCTGATTTTCCTTCGCCATGGAAAGTCCCCTCTTGGCCTTCTCGCTGGCAATCATGCGACTTGCTGAGTTTCGTGGGCTTCGGCGCTCGAAACCAGCGGGGCCATACAATGTTGCGCGCTAAGCAGTGACAAATCTGCAGTTCTGCATTTCTAATCAGATCTTTGCGAAAGTGACGTCAGTCGATTCCTCATGTTTTCTCGATCAAATTGGCCCCAAAAATGATATAATTCGGACCAAAATTAAGGAAATTACGTGAAAAATTTGTTTGTAGAAGTGAAAGCCCGTTTTGTTAAAAATAGTCCGATTTAAATTATTTTCTGCCAATATAACCGGGAGAATGCCAGGAATCCAATGGTGTCACTTTCATATTGATACGATGAAAAATAAACAAATTCTGTTTCTTTATAATCGATGACACATCGCCGAGCACGACGATCTCGCGCGGCTCGGGACACAAAGGTTCTCGTCGGTTATTCGAACTTCTAAGATCGTATTCAGATTTATTGGCCGGTGAGTTTCGTAACTAGGGGTGTGCGGTTACCCGATTTTTCGGGCTCGGGACGGGCCGGCAACTTTCGGGCGGGATCGGGCGGGGTCCCGATACTTTCGTATTGCTCGAGATCCCGACAGTTTCGGGACCCCGAGACTCGATTCGGGCTACAAGCATAGCCGCCATGAGCGGACAATTTGATTTCAGGTCGGCTCGGCAAAACTCGGACGCGATCGGACGATATCGTTACCAGTAATAGATTAAAATTATTACCTGAGAACATAGAAAAATTATGTTTCTTACACGTTAATTTGAAATAATAAAATATTCGCCTCCTGTATATTGTTGTTATTATGAAACATCCAGGAAATATTCCTTTTTGTATGCTTATAGTTCGTACGTTTTCTATTTTAAATCTGAACCTATCCGGAAAAAGATAATACCCTATATATTCCCTTTACATAAAGTACTAAGTATGAAGTATATTTTATTCAGATTTTAAAATATTGTCAATATAAAAATAGTCTTCTTCCCAAGTTCTGAACATGGTATTTATTTAAGTACGTATATGGCCGTATTCAGTATTCACAGACTATTTGGTAGCAATGAATATACATATATATGTAAATAAATAATAAGATACAAATTATGATTCAACAGGAGGCAGAAAGGTAAAAACTTATCACTCTGGTATCGATATAAATGATATACATAATTCTTTCCGTCTCCGTCCGCTCGTAATAGCTGGCTTTCGAGCCGATCGTGTCCGAGTTTTGCCAAACCGACCTGAAATCAAATTGCCCGCTCATGGCGGTCATGCTTGTAGCCCGAATCGAGTCTCGGGATCCCGAAACCGTCGGGATCTCGAGCAATACGAAAGTATCGGGACCCCGCCCGATCCCGCCCGAAATTTTCCGACCCGTCCCGAGGGCCGAGAATCCGAGCCGCGGGACGATCCGCACACTCCTATTCGTAACGCGTATTCTCTTGTCATCGCAGAACACGAGTGAGCCAGAAGTGGTGGGGATAGCGCCAAGCTTCTGTCATGTATAGGCCAAACCGAGCTGAAGCGTAGAAATACACGCATCAGAATAGGTGTGCCTTAGGCCTTAGCTCCGAAAAAATCAGGAGCTTTATTGGTCAGAACATTGATTCTTTTTCGATAGCTTCATCTCGTATTGGTCTACGCATTACTTCGTGACGCACACAACTACATATGTACTACGCTGACAATAAGAATAAATAACAGCCACACGTCTACGTTCAGACGGGGCCGAGCAGCATTCCCGTTACCCCACCATACCCTTCGGTGGCTAGGGAACTCCAACTGACAAATCCACGATCGTCAGATGGTGATAGCTGATTTCTCCTCGATCGCTGTTCGCGAAAACGAATCGACCGGCCAATATATTTGAATACGACCTTAGGATAAAGATATAATGAAAGATGAAAAATTATTCGAAGCCAAAGATGAAAGGCCTTCGAATAAACAAAGGAAACTAATAAATACCCGAAGCTAAATAGAATTTTAGATTTAGGGTACACACACCCTCCCCCCAAACCTCGTGTCGATCGACCACTGGGACCATTCGGAAGTATATTCTTTTAATTAAATAATGCCCATCTCTGCATAGGAGCGTAAAGAATTACGAAAAAAATCAAAGAGTCAACTGTTGATCGGTTTGGAGACTTTTCCTTGTTATATGTTATATACAATAGTCGGAAGAATAATAATAAATGCAATAATTATATTTTCTGAAAATATGATATCAGTAAATCACTACTTCCAGTGTTATTAAAAAATTCCAATCTCTTTTTTTATTTGAAATAATGTGGCCATATAATTATAACATATATTCGGCAGCGGTGATGTATGTGTTACAGTAAAAGCGTGAATTTAGTATATGTAGACAATTCCCAGCAGTTCCTAGTCAATGTATACCTAAAATGCATATAATCTAACCTAAAGTCGTCCGAAAATGCATGCATTGACTGCATCACGCTTTTACTGTGGCTTGTGTATCCAGCTAACGCTTCAGTTTTGCTATGATTCCACGTTGGCAGTCCTCCCGAGTAGGCGCCATCTCGTGTCCACTAGCTCAACTAAATTTGTCACGTGACTTGCTCTGTATTATCGCCAATATGGCGGAACTCGTATTTGGGAATGCAATCACGGGGATACGTTTTTCGTCCTTATATGAACAGATTTTAGGCTGGGTGAGGTCTCATTCGAAAGAGGAAGGTTCGAGACAGCCCGCTCTGGTCATCGTTTGAGCCACAAAACTCTTTTAGTGACCTAAAAATACTTGGATTCCTGCGGGTGTATTTTGTCGACTTTTGCTCTACTTTGAACACTCATATTATTAGATATCAACACAATCTTGTCGAACCATGACCAGAGCGGGCTGCATCGAACCTTCCTCTTTCGATTGAGACCTCACCCAGCCCAAAATCTGCTCATATAAGGACGAAAAACGTATCCCCCCAAACCCATGTTTCGGGCACATTATGTGGGTATTACAGCGCGCTGCATTACCCGTGTCTACCCCCTTAACACTCGCGTAACTTTATGCTCTCAGCACTGGATTCTCTGCGAACCTGGGCTCATAACCTGTTGGGAAACTTGGTACAGAGAACAGTAACCCTTATAAAGCTGAATATAAGAGTATCACTTTAATGTTACAGTAGAGTCAACAGATATAATATTAAACATAAGGAATAATAGAGAACTGTTCGTCTTAAGATCGTGTGTTGTAGTTACTGCGTCCGGAAAAATACAAGACTGATTCACTCACGGTCCGTGGTGCTGGCAAGCCCTAAAAAGGCGGAGCGGTGCATAGGGTCATAAAAGTGACACCGACAGTATCCAGTCCCCGGTCCCTCTGCTTACACCTCATATTGTTCTTCCTCCGTGTATATACACCAACGCCCCTTCTCAACGATATGACATGGAAACCACAATCCATTAGTCGCATAGGGTCATTTACCTCAGAGAAGGTGCGACGAAATTTACGACAATCGGCATGGCCACTAGAGCAACTACTGGCAACCCGGGTACTCCGAGTATCCGGATACCCGTGTACCCGGTTCTATCTCAAGATAAAGAATATTACCCGAGTCCTACCCGACCCGCCGGGTACCCGAGTACCCGAGTATTCCAAAAGACAATCAAGCAAATGAAAAATATAAATCTGATAGATTTGCAGCCATATTTATATTGTATGCATTATCATGGACGTTCACTTTACTGCTGATATTCCAATTTTCATTAATCAGGTTAAACATGATGGGTAAAGCTTCCCCGAATGACGATCTTCCTTGTGCAAAGTGTATAACTTTATAGGATCCACTTTTTACTTATAATGTGTAGAGTTGTAGATATGAATGGATCTTGTGATCTCGAGGACCATCCATTGTTAAGAGTGGCCATATCAAACACCGTAGAAAGTTATTTTTCTATTCTACTTCATTACGCATTACAGTCAACTCTCCTATAACGTGATTAATTCGTACCGCGTTATATGGAGACCGCGTTATAAGAAACTCAGAATTACATGGTAGAAATCATATTAATTTGTACCGCGTTATAGGTAGGAGGACTGTCGCAATTTTTATTCCGCGTTATACATATGGACACCGCGTTATAGGAGGGTTTACTGTATACATAAGGTGCAAACGTTTTAGGATACTTTTACGATAAGTACACCAACACCCCGGTTCGGCAATTAATCCTTGAAAGATAACATACCATCATGTATAGTTCATGTTACTTTTCCATCCTCCTATGGATCTAAGGAGTAGTCGCGATCCACCCGACCGACATTGTTGTAGTATCGGCTCTTGATGTAGCAACAATGTCGATCGGAATGATTGCGGTTACTTCGTTTCTTTTGAGACCTCTATCGACGCTGTATTTCTTCGTTCAGTCTCTGTTATAAACTCACGCAATTCGGTACTAAATGACTCCACGTAAAAGTTTGGTGTGGAAATATAGCACTCCATCCAAAGATGGAAAATCTATTACATGTGGTATATGTCATAGTACGTTATCTTTTAATGGGTCAACGTCAGTCATTATGAAGCATTTGCGGGGCAAGCATCGAGAAGCATTTTCTAGTACATCCAGTGAATTAGATATTGACGTTGATGAACCATCAACATCAGGGCCGGGACCATCATATGAAATTAACGAAGGCAGTTCTTGTACGAAGCAACAGAAATTAGTCACGCCCTGTACATCAAGGCGACAAGACAAATATCACAGGCACTTGCTTGTATGATTTCCGCAAACATAATGCCCATTTCTTTTTGTAATAGTAAAGGGTTTAAAGAATTTATGGCTATGTTGGAACCGGGATATCAATGTCCTTGTCCTAAAACTACATTGAAACGTTTACAATTGATATATAATGGGAAACGAAGTAAAGTAGAAAAATAACTATCTATGGCCTCGGATATAGCCATTACCAATGATGGATGGTCCTCAAGATCACAGGATTCTTATATTTCGACAACTGCACATTTTATAGATGAAAAGTGGATCATAAAAAATTACACACTTTGTACCCAATTCATGGAAGATCGACATTCGGGGGAGAATTTAGCCATAATGTTTAATTTAATTAATGAAGACTGGAATATCAACAATAAAGTGAACGCTATGGTCCATGACAATGCATCAAATATAAGTATGGCTGCAAATCTGGCAGATAATGTGCGATACAGCATTTCTTGTGCCGCACACAATGTACAAATGTGTGTGAAAGATGCTTTGGATACAGTTGACGAGTTCAAAGAAGTGATAAAAAAGGGCAGTAAGATTGTGCAATATTTTAATCATTCAAATTTAGCAAAAAGTGCTTTGACCGAAAAGCAGGAGCAGTGAGATTTAAGTAAACAGAAATTAATTCAAAGTTGTCCCACAAGGTGGAATTCCTATTATTATATGTGTGATCGACTTTTGAATCAACGAGATGCAATTGTTTCTGTTTTAGCCGATAGAGTTATTACAAAAGTAAATATCGCTTTAAAACTTGCAATGTCGGAATATTATTGGTTACTAATGAGTGATATTATTACGGTGTTAAAACCTTTGCAAGTAGCGACTACTGCACTACGCTCCGAAAATACAGTAACTATTTCTATGGTACTGCCTATTATCCATGGCATTGTTAATAATCATTTGACAGTTAATAACACGGGCAGAGCTGAGACTGAGCAATTTAAAAATGTTTTGGTAACGTCCTTTGTCAATAGATTTAATTTACAATCACGCGTTGAAAGTGTACATCATTTTGCTGCGTTTCTTAATCCAAGAAGCAAGGAAATGTCGTTTGAAAATAATGAAATGAAAAATCTCACCAGAAGTTCCATTGATAATATGATAGAAAACATTTCCATAACTAAAACAGTACAAAATGTTAATCCTATGCCAAGTGCACTAGATTTTATATTCCAAACTTCAAAATCTAGCAACGATAGTAATTCCGAAATGCAAATGTATTTACAAGAAATACAAGTGAACCATAATTCATGCCCATTAGAATGGTGGAGAACACGTGAAAGCAAATACCCTAGACTTGCAAAAATTGCCAAGATGTATTTATGTATACCTGCGACGTCTGCTAGCTCTGAACGAGTATTCTCAACAGCTGGAAATATTGTTACCGCAAAGCGTAGCAGCCTACTACCTGAGAATGTTGATTTGTTGGTATTTCTATACAAGAATAAAGATATCTAATTCAAAATAATTAATTGCTTCATTGTTTTATTGTTTCACACAAAAATATAAATTACTCGAAACATACCCGATGAGATGGGTACCCGGATAGCCGAGTAATTTTTGCCCGGATATCTCACGAGTACCCGGGTAACCGGGTAATTTTGGTCTACCCGGATGTCTCACCGGGTAATTTTGGTCTACCCGGGTGTCTCACTGGGTACCCGGGTACCCGGTGGGTCGGGTAGTAACAGCTCTAATGGCCACACGATTCTGTGACACTTAATTCAAACTTAGAGGGTATCGTTGAATTATACCAGGCCTACCTACTCGCTAAAATCCATTGTTTACATTATACCGACTGTAGTTCATTGTATTATCGAGGTACACACACGCAGAAATCACACAAAACAAAGAATCACACTAGCCAATATAAAAATTGTCAGATGAAAAAATTAAAAAAGATCAAAAAATATATCTGCACGGAACACGCAAAACAAAAATCAGATTTATATGCACTCAGATAATTGAAACTGACAATTCGTAATGATTGTCTACTTCGCGATGTGTTGATGTTCGTTGGAGTTAATTAAAGGAAATAAAAAAATTACGCCAAGAACATGAAATAAAATAAAAACACAAAAAGTAGAAGATAATAATAATTACAAAGTAAAAAAAGATGTGAAATCAAAGCGAGCTGGAAGTACATAGACACTGTGTAACACAATAAAAGACAAAAAAAAATGTCCGCGGCCTGGAAGTCAAATACTTGGCGTGGGCAGGCAAGGTCAAGGCGTCGTTGAATAAGAATTTTTTAAAAACGCAAAATAATAAAAGTGCATTCATATTGTCAGAGTTTTAAATGGACAAATTATGTGAAAGCTTGTGAGAGGAAAGGTATCGGTGTCGATGAATGATCTTACAATTATTTTAGAACGCAATATAATGAAAATGTACTCATATTGTCTGAGTTTTAAATGGACAAATTATCTGAAAGCCTGCGAGGAGGAAGGTATGAGTATTGATGATCTCAGAATACCTTGCCTGGCCACGCCAAGTATTTGACTTCCAGGCCGCGGACATTTTTTTTTTCTCTTTTATTGTGTTACACAGTGTTGCCTTTATGTACTTGCAGCTCGCTTTGATTTCACATCTTTTTTTACTTTGTAATTAGTATTATCTTCTACTTTTGTGTTTTTTTTCATTTCATGTACTTGGCGTAATTTTTTTACGTCCTTGAAGTTTTTTATGAGGATCTCACTTCTTTTTACAAAGATAATTTGCATAGGGAATGACTCCAGATAATTTTTTAAATATTATATTATTATCTTCTATTTTTTGTGATTTATTTGATAATACTCTTTTCCGTCCTCGACATTTTCATGTACTTGGCGTATTTTTTTTACTTTTTTGAAGTTTTTTATGGGGATTAATTACTTCTACGCTCTGCAGTATCAAAGAGGTTACAGATCAAACAATTTATTCATTACTGCTTCAATATTGTATCGAAATCGACTATAAATTTCTTTCATTCAAAGTAACGAATGAAAATTATTTTTTTCTCTTTTTCACTTCGCTTCTTCGTCTTCTCCCCTTTTCTCTACGTAGGTATATGTATAAAATACTTCCGCTGTCACCTTACCTTACCTCAGAGTTACTTTATCACTTACAATCAGGAATTAATGGATCAATTTCGATGCAGTTTTTTAACGTGCAGCACAATAATGAAGGGTCGGATGCAATAAGGGGACTAGCTCTCGAAAATGCGAAAAATTATTGTCCAAACGCTAAAAAGGATTGGAAAATTAAATGTTAATCTGTATTTGAAAAAATATAGTGTTGTAAAGCTCGTCACAACACACGTTTTTTCTATTTACAGTTTGTTTATCCAATCATTAATATTCGAGCTAAAAATTATAAACAAAATATATGTCTCATCGTCCAAAGTCAATATTTCTTTAAACATAAATTGCAATAACTTGAGGAAATATCCACGGATCGTTATGAGACAAAAAATGTAATTTCACAAAACTCTAGCGAAGCCGCAAAGTATATGTTAAAAATGCTTATATTAAAAAATGTAATAATATTTAATTAAAAAGTAATACTGGTTTGTGGTTATATGCTCATTGCATATCGATTGAATTGATTTGATTTGAGGTTACAGGCTGATTTCAAGTCGTTTGAATTTGTGGTTCTGGGTTATATGTATGATATACAAACAGGACGCAATTCAAATTTGGCCAACGTACCTTGTGTTTGAGACTGCATTTTGGTTGCAATTCAATGGTACATCGATATACAGGCCATATACGCGTCAGCTGCCCTTAGGACGTTCCGCTCACCTCCGCGTGTCCCTCAAGCGCCTACGATGCACGCGTATTTAGGTGAAATTCAAAGTCAATTTTCTCGAAAACGAAGCGTGTACCGCAATTTCGTCACTTTTGATTTTCGTCTTATTTTCGCCGGTATAATCATCCCTTAGAGTATTGACCACAGGTAGAGAAACACCCTGTATATTTGTAAAAACACGTGGCATCTCAAATTTTGACAACCTACCTTATTTGACACTCGTCAGGTTATAACCTGACTGTAAGCTGTCAAAATTTGAAGTATATTGCATAGTGAAGATAGCAATTGACGAACAAAACATGTATTAGTTCGTTTTTATACAATGATGGACGACGATCCCTGCCGAATAATCCCGAGAGTCGACGAACGAAGAACGAAACATGTGTTGGCTGAAGGCGTGTGTGTAACGCGTATATACGTATTATGTCGACGAAAAATTTCTTGAACAAGAAGAATCAGAAGAAAAATCTTACCGTTTCCGACTGATCCATGAGACGATATTACGATATCTCTGTCATACGTGGACCGATTTTATTGAAATTGGTCCTATTCGAAAGCTTATATGCGGTTTACATAAGAAAAATGCCTTTAAATTTAGGAAATATTGCAGGCGTGATGAGATATTAGTGAAATAAGTTTCAGGTTAGGTTGGATTAGCCATATTTCGAGTAAAGATACACGGCAGCGACAGGTATATACAAGGTGTCTTTTCTTTCATGTACTTGGCGTCGAGACGCTACCGCGTCTCTAGATATCGGCCGAGCTAGGCTGCATATGAGTGTCACTAAACCGAAAACAATTGAATGAGTTTATTTGTATGCTTGTTTGGTTGATGTACTGCGTTCGAAGAATTTGGCGAGACTGACGTCGTTCTCGGCCAACCCAACAGAGTTCCCTTAAAGAGGAAGGTCAAGTATGTTCAAACTGCAATAAAAGGGAAAGAAGTCAATTCCAAATCCACTACCACATCTGGGGTTATAAAGTCTTCAGGTTAGTCACACTCACTTCATAAACGCGCATTTCGTTTTGGTGCTTCTCATATTCAAAACAGCTCCGCCGATGTTATCTGAACGAGCATCGACACATCGCAAAGTAGGCAAACATCAATCGACCCGCGAATTTATGTCGAAAAATGACTCTAATTGTAAGTTTATTTAAAAAAAGTAATTGTCTAGTTGTGTGTGAAGCTGCTTTTTTCTGGACGAATTTTAATGCGGCTAAACTTTATGTATTTTCTGTTTAATTTATTTGCATGTTTCAGTACAGGAAAATTTGTGTTATTTTAAAAAAAAATTACACGTTGTGAGCAAGAAATCTGATATTTTTTTTTGGGAGGGGAGGGGTTGATTCTGTGTTTTGTGTGCTTCGTGGGCGTTGTGTCTCGATAGTAGCATGAACTACAGTGGATATAATGGAAAATGGATTTCAGCGAGTTGGTAAGTACCCTTTACTTTGGATTAACTGTCACAGAATCGTGTGGTTATGCCGATTGTCGTAAATTTCGTTGCAACTTCTCTGGGGTAAGTGATCCCGTGCGACAGTGGCTGTGGTCCTCACTGCTCGATTCCCTCGCCTGACATGTTCCGCGTGCACCGCTGCACACGGATTGCCTGCTTGTAGGCAGTGGCGGATTTAAGAAAAAAGGCCCAGGTGGTAAATTTTCTAAGGGGCCCATTTTTCGGGAAAATGAACAGGTAGTTTACTAAAAGGGGGTAAGTGCACAGAAAAGTGTACGAAAAAAATACAGTGCTTGGATAAAATCATAAGTTCTTTTTTTAAGATAGGGCCCTAGTGGGGCCTTCAGAGCAGGAGTCCATTTTTAGGAAAAATAAAGTGGTAGTTTTCTAAAAACGGGCTCAGCTTAATAATACAGAAAAAAAACTATACTTTGGATATAATCATAATTTTTTTTAAAGATGGGGCCCTGGGGGGGCTTCTGTTCTGGGGCCCAGGTGGCAACTGCTCATCGGCCACCCTGTTAAATCCGCCACTGCTTGTAGGCAATAGATAATTCGGAAGACAAATGTGTTGTCGGTTCGCTGTTAACGTTACCGAGCGAGGTGTGGCGTGATTTATACGACACGTTGGAAAGTCATCGAATCCCTGGGAAAAGACGCCGAAACCACGGGCGTCGATTAAAATTACAATACACCCGACGGAAGGCATCAGGCTAGTATTTAATTACGTCACCTACAAATTAATTCGTACCCGCAACTGTTCGGTCATAACAGCTGAATGAGAAGCGAAAAGAAAGGCGAGGCGAAATAGACACGGTAAAACGCAGTAATTGGATTTCGTTTTCCGCAACAAGCAACAAACAGACCAGGTTCAGTGACGTTTACATGAAGGAAAATACTTGGGTGTCGGCAAAACGAAGGGTCTTAAGAGCGAATGCAGGACACGGCACCAGTCTTGCACCAACATTTCGATTATCATCCGTGGACTTCTGGAGGACTTTAAGCTCTCTCCCCCCTCCTCTTTCATTCCATTTCTCTTTTTTATTTCCTCCGTCTCTTTTTTTCTATTCCTCCGTTTCTACGAAGGATATCTGTGCCTACCTTCATCATTTTTCGCTTTCCATTTTCGCATGGGTGTCTCATGAATAAATACAATTCCATTAATTCAGCGCTGCCCAAGGTCGCTCCCGCGGAAGGTTGGGGTTTTCCCACTCTTGTTCGCGTTGTCAAGGATATCACGCGACGCTAACCGCGAAGACGCTTGCCCGGCTAGCCCGTCGTGGCAGCCTTTGTAGCGTCGCGCGGTCTCCTTGACAACGGAAGGCACGCTGTGCGAGAGAAAGATTGTAAGGGGAAGCAGGCGCGTGAGGGGCCCCTACGCTGGACAGCGCTGCCTTAATTATTAGAGGTACAGGGTGATTCTCCGGCTAGAGCCGTCAAAGGCGATGCCGCCAGCAATCACGCGCCTTGCTGAATTTTGGGGCCTTCAACGCTCCAGAGCAGCGGGGACATACAATGTATCAAATTCTGCATTTCTAATCAGATCTTTGGAAACATGACGTTAATCGATTCCTAATGTTTTCCCGATGAAAATGGCCCCACAAATGACATAATTCATGTTGGAACTCACGAGGACGGATTACTCGAATGGATTTCTATACTTGGGAGACAGGCCAGTGCCTCATTAGGTACACGTCTTTACTGTATCGATATTCGCACAGGAAGTGAAGTGCTTGATTTATTGACATAGATCAACGCTAGTGGCGTTGCTGTTCGCTTATCCTATTTTTACCTGCTAATGAGAGCGGGAGATTTGAAGCTCCAACAATTCGGACTATAATTACAGAAATTATATGAAAAAATGATTTGTATAATGTAAAATTAGCTTCGTTAAAAATAGTCCTATTTACATGATATTTGGTATGATTTTCATCGGAAAAAACATTCGTGTCACTGCCATTTCAATACAAGGAAGAATAAAGAAGTTATAAGTTATAATATTTCACGTTCGACCGTGCGATGCTGTTTCATCTTCGCCATGTTTCGCCGAGTCGCTCGCGCGATGATTCACAAATTATCCGACAAATGGAATTCTTGCTTCTTCATCATTATTGCGCATTGTAACTTTGTCTTCATACTTTTTGTTTCAACTGTTTTCGTTTTGGGAATTCTCATATTCAACCTAGCTGACATTAATGTATTTCAACCAGCATCGATATATCGGGAAGTAGAAAATCATTAAGAGTTATACAGTTTCAATTATATGTATGGGCAAAAATCTGTTTTTTTTTGCATGTTCAGTCTGATAAATTTGTGTTCTTTTTTAATTTTTTCCACACGTTCTAGTGCGGAATCTGATATTTTTATATTGGCTGCTGCGATCTTTTGTTTTGTGTGATTACCTGGGCGTGTACATCTCGATAACAAAATCGACTACAGTGGATATAATGGAAACAATAGATTTTAACGAGTAGGCAGGTCTGGTGTAATTCAAGGATACCCATCAATTTTTGATAAAGTGATGAAGAGAAGGAGATAGCGTCAAAGCGTCTCTAAGGTTAGTGACCCTGTCCGACAGTGGTTTTGAATATCACTGCTCGAACCCTCGCCTGTGTTGCCCCGCGTGCACTGCTGCACACGTGTTTCCTGCTTTTAGGTAGATCTTTAAACGCTTATACTTAACAAACGAAACTTCAACCGCAATTTCGCTATTTTTTTCCGTCTTAATTTGTTGTCTAGAATCGCCCCTTAAAAGACAATGTTAAGTCCTAGAGAGGATTACTGACCTACGAGCGTGCAGCGATTGCTATACACAATTGGAAAGAACTCGTCAAGACGAATCGATTGATACCATTTTTAACATCGAAATCAGATAGGGTCACCTCGAAAAATGGCCTCAAAGTTCGAGATTTTGCGTTTTTGAAAAAAAGAAACCGGTAGCAAAATCCCATCTAGCCCGAGAGACCTCCGGTAGGCAACTGAGGGAAAACCGATTATTTATTTATTTATTTATTTCCACATGAACGGGTCAATACCCATTTATACAAAAAGAAGATGAAAAAGAAACAGAGTAGAGACACATCATTTACGACAACATTTACAACAACCCCCAGAACCAGGACAGAAGAAACAATACAAAACTGAAGCAAAACAAAAGTAACGATATATAAATATAAAAATATAAAGAACAAAACAAGACTAGGGCCCTATATAACATTCATCGACGACGCTCTGTAAACACTGGCTTTAAACGCGGGAAGTGACCCATGGGACAGATCGATCTCGGTCCTAAACTGGTTGGCCAGGTTAGAAATCCTGTGAAAGAGTTCATCATGACCAAAGCTGGAAGTGTAGAGAGGCGGTCTAAATAGTTCGGCATGTCTGGTGGGCTTATTAGGGACATTCAAATTAATTAATCCGATTACGTGTGGATTGCACACCAAGTCATTGATAATTTTAAACAAAAAGGATAGGTCTGTCACTATCCTCCTACACTCCAGCGTTCGGATGTCTATTCTGCGCATAATGGGTCCATCATCATGGTCAAAACGGGGTAAGGGTTCACCCATTTTATAAGCCAGAAAACGCAGAAAATGATGCTGCAACCTTCCAAGAACATTTCTATTCTTGGCTGTTTTCGGAGACCAAATGACAAAGGCATATTCCAGATGCGGTAGCACCAGCGCATTTTACAAATGGAGGAAATTTTTCGGATTATTAAAGCCAGAACCAGATCTCCGTATAAGGCCCAGGATTTTGTTAGCCCTGGCCGATATAACACGCGTGTGCTCATCAAATGACAAGGAGGAGTCGATAATGTAGGATCGCGGAAAAAGGAAGCCTCGGACGCGGGACTCGAACCCGCAATCTTCACGTTCGTTGCGCGCTGGCCAGCCGCCTTAGCCACCTCGGCTACCGCCGACTTCCCGATCTCGGATATTCCGCCGTGTCCTCTTATAGTATGGAGGTTCCTGATCCCACAATAATGACTCCAAAATCCCGAGCCGAGGAAGCCGTAGAAGGAATACTATCCGATATCGCATAGGGATACGTAGCCGGGTTCTTACCACGCGAAAATCTCATGACATAACATTTATCTATGTTCAAGTCCATATGGTTTGCCACGCACCACTCTCCCAATCTATCCAGGTCAGACTGGAGATCGAGAGAGTCAGAGTAATTTTCAATCGATTTAAAGATCTTGAGATCGTCCGCGAAAAGCAAGAAACCGCTATTACAGAAGGAATCTCCAATGTCGTTGATAAAGAACAAAAAGAGCAATGGGCCAAGATGGGATCCCTGCGGAACACCTGACGTTACATACACCTTTCTGGATACACTATCACCTACCCTGACCCTTTGGGACCGGCCTGTAACATATCAATACAGCCAGCACAGCAACACGCCATTGATACCCATTAACATTAGCGAGTTTGTCAATTCAGAAGTGAACGTTGACTCTATCAAAAGCCTTGGGGAAATCCATATAGACAGCATCCACCTGCAGTCCATTTTCCATTGCTCTGGACACAAAATTACAGAAAACAGCTAAATTACTGCACGTGGATTTCCCCGCTAGAAAGCCGTGCTGTTCACAAATTAGAGACTGTGAAGCCAGGGCGTAAATCTTTTTTGTAACAAAACCCTCAAAAATCTTGCCCATAATGTTGAGTATATATATAGGCCTATAGTTGGTGACATCGGATTTATCACCCGCTTTGAATACCGGAGAAATGATGCTGCCCTTCCATTTAGCTGGGAAACGTCCGATTGACAAAGACTGATTAAAAATTAGCCAAAGAGGCCTAGCTATAATAAACTTACATTTCTTGAAAAACAATGGAGGGATCCCATCCTCGCCCAGGCCTTTATTTAAGTCCAGGTCATCTATCTCAGAGAGAATCTCCCCAATACCAATAGATAGACCGTCCAAATCCAACATAGCTTGAGGGCAGGAGTTTAATGAATAATACACATTTGATGCGGAATAAACCGACTCAAAGTAATCCGCAAACATATCTATTTGAGATCTGCATGACGTATCGGTTCCACTGAAGTGCATCGAATTTGGTATACCACCAGTTGCCCGTTTTGTGTTAACGAACTTCCAGAAAGCTTTTATATTACTAGGTATACAATCCTCCGTGTGAGCAATGTAATTTTTATAACACGCAGTGGAGACCAGCTTACAAGCAGATCTCAAGTGGCTGAAAGTCAAATAGACATGAAGGTTATTCTGTGTCTCTTGTAGTCCCGGTGAGCAGCCTTTTTCGCCCTGATCAGGGATATGAATTCCGCGGAAAACCAACATGGATAATTAGCTGACTGGGCTCGACGCAGTGGAAAAAATGAAACTGTTACATGCGAGATCTGATCGTACAAGAACTCAACGGTAGTGATGGGACTCCGAAACGGTTCCCAGCACTTCGAATAAGTCTTGAATGTCAGGCGACTACTTCGAAGCGCTTCGAACATGATTCGAAGCTTAAGACTCTTGAAAAGTCTTGGTCGGCTTCGAAGTCTCAAAGCTCTTGGTTTGAACCCTTGGTAGGTACCCCGTGGCGAGGACAACACTCACCAAATTTTAAGGCTTTCGACCCTCGAAGGGGTTTGAATACCATTAAAAAGTGAGAAATGTCTAGGATTTCTGAATTTCTCATCAGATCTTTACGAAATCGACGCCAATCGATTCCTTATGTAGTAAATAGGTTTATTTTTTGCCTTTCGGCCTCAAAATGGGGTTACATCTGTTGTGTGTGTAAGTGTTTCTGGGACTTTTAACTCAAGATTGTGCCTTCGTTTTGACTTCTTCCTTCATCTTGTTCTTCTTTTTTTCTCCTTTTTTCCAGAACCATTCTCATCCACTCCGCTCCTTCTTCTTCTCCCTTTAGTATCCCTCGGATCGTTGAATTTTCTCTTTTCAGCTCCTTACAGTCTTGTAGCATGTGACCCAGCGTCTCTCTAGCCCCATTACATAGTCTGCATACTGTGTCTTTTTTCTCCTTCCAGTACTTGCTTCCCCGCTTTTCATTCCCACATCTGAACCTTGCAATCATGCTTTGATCTCTGCCTCTGTAGTTTCCGTTTAGGTAATTTGCTCTCTGGTTATCCCTGATTTCTGCGTAATGTGCGTTATATCTGCCTCCTTGTATTCTGTCGTACTGCCATTGAACCTGCTCTGCCCTGTCTCTTGGCGTTAGTTCCTCAGCAAACTCTCTTCCTCTCCTTCTTTCTATTTCAATTTCTTGGATATACACCATTTTTTGCCTGTAGTATGCGTCTCTCATTTCCTCCCATTTCGTCTTTTTCTCTGCTTGCTTCGCGTCTATTTCCCTCCAGCATTCTTGTACTATTTTGTTCTTGTTCAGCCGTTTCGTTTGCTCCTCATATTTTATTGCTCTTTTCCCTGCTTCTATCCTTACTTTGTCCGTTTTTGTTTCCTCCAAAATTAGATATGCAGGTGTATTGAAGTCCAAACCTAAAGTCCACCTTATGTATTTCTCCTGTATTTTCTCTACCTTTTCTGCTTCCATCCATCCCCAAATTTCTGACGCGTACAACAAGATACTTTTCACTATGCTTCTGAATATTCTCATTCTTCTCTCAAAATTGTTCTTGAACATTCTTTGTCCTATTCCCCATATCTGCGCCATTGCTATTCTAGCTTTCTTTATGACTTCCCTTATATGCATCTCTCTGCCCCCATTTTTCTGGAAATTATATCCTAAGTATTTGAACTCCTTTACTTCTTCCAAACTGTGCCCCTGCCAGCCCCATTCTTCTCTCTTTTTCTTTCCTCTTCCTTTATGGAAAATCAGCACCTTAGATTTCTGTGCGTTAAGTTGCAACCCTTTCCTTTCAAGGTATTTTCCGAATCTTCGTATCATGTCCTTAAGATCTTTTGGTTCATTTGCTAGTAACGCTATATCGTCCGCATATGCTAGAGTCCAGATTTTTTCTTTTCCTACTCTTACTCCTCCTGCTTGGTTTTTTTTCATGGTTTCCTCCAAGTCCGCTACATATATTGTAAATAACGTTGGACTCAGTGGGCATCCCTGTCTTACTCCTTTTGTTGTCCAGAATTTGGATGACATTTCTCCGTTTGCTTTTATAGTATTACTTGTTTCTTTGTAAATTTCTCCGATTCTCATCCTCAAGCGTTTACTTATTTCCTTTCTCTTCATGATGTTCTGAAGTTTTACTCTATCCACTTTGTCGAATGCAGCGCTTAGGTCCGCGAAAAAGGTATACAGCTTCCCTCCTTTTTTCTGTATTTCTCTGTTAGCTACATAGTTCAGAATAAAAATGTTATCTGTTGTCGACCTACCGCTCCTAAATCCTGCTTGCGTTTCTGGTATTATGTGGTTCTTTTCCAATTCCTCTTTTAATCTTTTTTCTAGGACCATAGCATATATTTTGTACGCTGCGTTTAGGATCGTTATCCCCCGGTAGTTGCTTACCTTTTCTCTATCTCCTTTTTTGAATATTGGTGAAATCACCCCTTCTTTCCACCTCTCCGGGAATCCTTCTCCCTTCCACACTTTATTGAAAATTTCTGTGATCCTTTTTACTATTTTCACGTTACCGTAAATCCAGGCTTCATTTTCTATTTTGTCTTCTGCTGCTTTCTTCTTTTTTAATTTCCTGATTTGTTCTTTTACTTCTGCTTCTGTTATTTCCTCTTCCTCTTCTCCTTCCGTGTTGTCTATTTCTTCCCACTTTCCTACTTATTTTTTACAGTCCACGCCTTCTAGCAATATTTTAAAATGATCCTTCCATTCTTTTAAATCTATTTTATTGAAGATCCCTATTCTTTTCTTTCTTTGTTTATTTATATATTCCCAGATTTGATTTTCTCCCTTTAGTTGCATTATCTCATTTTCTGTATTTTCTTGTAATTCCCTCCTCCTTTCTTCGCACACTTTTTTGTACTCCCTTATTTTCTTTTGGTAGTCTTCTTTGTCTCCTTTGTCCCTTCTCCAGTTCCTCAGTGCTTTCCTGGCTTCTCGTTTCTTTTTTGTACAATTCGCATTCCACCACTTAAAGCTGCCCAATTTCCATTTTTTTTATTTTTACTTCTTCTTTCCGTACTGCATTATTTATGTTTCCTACCATTTCTTCTACCATTTCATTCACCTCTGTCCTATTAAAGTTTATTTTGTTTAATTCCATTTGAAACTCTCTTTCCTTCCTCTGTCCAGACTCTTCTCTCTCTCCACCTCTCCTCCTGATTTCCCTCTCGTTCTCTCCTTTTATTTCCCCTATATAGTTCTGCTATCAGCGGCATATGGTCTGACTCAACTCTTTCTTTCACTCTGAATTTCTTGATATCTTCTTTCGCCTCGACATTTGTTATTATATAATCTATTACCGTGCTGCCTCTCGGTCCCGTATATGTATACTCTCCTTTATCATCTCCCTCCATATTCCCGTTCAGAATATTCCATCCTCTTTCCTCCACCATCTCTAATAACAACTTTCCCTCTGTGTTTTTAACTTTATCTTTTGATCTCCTTACGTCATGCTTTTCTTCTATTCTAAAATCGCCCCCTTCCTGTCCAATTCTCGCATTGAAATCTCCTCCGATTATCAATTTCTCCACTTCCCTCTCCTCTATTATCTGGTCTAGCTCTTCTTTCGTCTCCTTCATATCTCTGCTGTACACTGTTATTACTCTCCATTTTTCATTTTGTATCCTGATTCTTCTCTCTTGAATATGTTCCGTTCCTGCGTTCGATTCCACCTCTTCTATGCCTTTTCTTATACCTGTGATAATTCCGCCTATCGCTCTCCCTTTTTTTCTCTCCCTGGTGGCATATTTACATTTCCATGAGAATTCTTGTAGCAATTTATCTTTCAATCCTTCCCATTGTTTCTCTTCAATCCATGTTTCTACTTTCTACTAATCCTATTACATCGAGTTCTTTAAGAAATCCCAAAACTGTTTGTCTTTGCTGAATAATCCTGCTACATTCCAGTATCCTATTTTAAGTGTATCTATTTCTCTTTGACTGCTTATTTTTCCTTTCCCAAATCTGTGTACCCCTCTCCCCGCATATCTGCATCCGCAGGCGCGCGGGGAATGGGTGTTGGTACTGCCTTTTGTCGTGCTTTCGTTGTCCTTGTAAACTCTGCGATCTTCCAATAATTTAGAGGTTCACAGAACTTTGCCGACTCCAAAAATTTACCTCTTTTAGCCCACCATCCTCTTTCCAAACAAATGTCTTATCGTTGATTTTTACTCTCCTGTACCCAACTTTCACCTTTGCCCCTTGCTCCCTTTCCGCCTTGGCTATGTCTTTAATATTTTTTTGTATCTCCCTTTCCTTTTTCGTCAGGTCATTGTCAATAAACAGCCTCTTATCTTTCAATGTACTCTTCTTTAGCATTACTGCTCTTTTCTGTTGCCAGCTTTTTAACTTCGCTATCAGTAGCCCTCTTTTCTCTCCCATTCCTACCCAGTAGGCTTCCTCGATTTCTGTTTCTACCTGCAATTCGTGCTTTAACACATACTCCACCGTATCCTTCGGCGTCTCTTTACGCGGTAAATCTTCTCCCTTTAGGGTGATATTATTTCTTCTCTCTCTTTTTTCCCTGCCTTCTTCCTTCCCTTCTAGTCCCTCCAGTCTTCCTGTCAGCCCCTCTGCCTGAAACTTCTTGGCCTCCAGTACTTCTATCCTTCCTCTCATTTCCTTCCTTTCCTTTTCCCATATCTCATCCCTACTCTTCCACTCGTCCCTCAGATCCTGCATTCCCTGCCTCAGATCTCTATTATCTTTTCTCAACTCTTCCATGTCTTTCTTAACTGCCAGCACAGCTTCCATCAATTTGTCTAATTTTGCATTCATTTCTTTTTCCTGCTCTGTCTTCTGGCTGTTTGGCGTTTCTGCAGTTCCTATAACTACCTCAGTTTTCTTCATCGGAGGCGACCTTCCTACTTTTCTCGCTTTTAAGAATTCTTCCTCTATTTCCTTTTCGGCCCTTAACCTCTCCTGCTCCTCCTCGCCCTCCCGTTTCCTCTTGAATGAGTCCAGTATCGAGCCTTCGCTGTCCCCTCTTCTTCTTCCCAGCTGTTCTGCCAACAATGGTCTTCCCCTTCTTCTCGTTTTCTTTTGCACTTCCCCGCCTTCGCCTGCTCGGCTCATTAGAGTCACCGCTCTTCTTTACCTACTGCTGTCTCCGCTTTGTCTACTTACTTCATCCACTCCCGTAGATGTCACTTATCCTTGCCACGTATCTTAGACTTCGTGCACTCGTTTCACACCTTCTCTTCTTCACCTTTTATCATACGCTTCGACTCTTTATTAACTATCGATTATACTATCCACCGGAGCCTTGTCTACTCTCCTCGTTTTCCACCCGACGTCGTAATTTTCTGCGCACTTTTGCCACACTTTTCGCCTATTTTTTTCGCCTGTCTCCATACACACGTTATTCTCTCGCGCACGTCACGTGGTTCCCCCAATCGATTCCTTATGTTTCGCCGATGAAATTAACACCAAGAACAACGTAATTCGGACCATAATGTAGGAAATTCCATGAAAAATCGAATTATATCATTTGAAGCTGCCTTCGTTAAAAATAGTCTGATTTACATGAAATTTGATATGATTTTCATCGGAAAAACATAAGGAATCCATCGATGTCACTTCCATATCGATACGATAAAGATTTATTTTATTTCTGAAACAGGTATGAAGTCGAGGTTAAGTTCGACTTAAAGTTCGAGTTATCATATATACATTTATATACGTCATTCGTTTTTATAGCTTGCAGTGTGTACATATTACGAATATTGATATGTAGGGAATGACAGAAAGAAAATGAACTAAAATAGAAACCGTTTTCTAATAACTGGCACAAAGTTAATAAAAAAATAAATTTATTGCTTATACATATTACTTATACAATAATCAACGTCGTATTTAAACTTAATAGGTATAGGGGAGAATGGGACAATAGCGATCAGCGGGAAATGATGGTTATAATATTATTCTTATAAAACGGCATGTCCGAAATGTGCAATTTCTTTTCTTCTCGTTCCATGATACCATTCGCTATATTGTTGAACGATCTCGCCTTAATCGTTGCTAAGCAACCCAAGGAAACGAGTGTTCTTGTGTTTTAAATGTCGTTGATGTTACATTTTGTGTGCACAACGTATGAGATAACTAATTTTGAAGCTTTCTTTACATTTTAAGTTTACGCAAATACAGACATTTGGTATGATATTCATTAGAAAAACATAAGGAATTCATTGGTGTCACTTCCATATCGATACGATAAAGAATAAAGAATTTCTTAATACGCTGAAATGAATATTTCACATTTTCACCCTCGACAACGGGGCGCCGACCTGGAATCGCTGCGGTTGGCCGAGGATTCATACTTGTTTCAGAAATAAAATAATTCTTTATTCTTTATCGTATCGATATGGAACTGACACCGATGGATTCCTTATGTTTTTCCGATGAAACTCATATCAAATTTTATGTAAATCGGACTATTTTTAACGAAAGCAGCTTCAAATGATATAATTAGATTTTTCATGGAATTTCCTTCATTATGGTCCGAATTACGTCGTTCTTGGTGTTAGTTTCATCGGTGAAACATAAGGAATCGATTGGCGTCGTTTTCGCAAAGATCTGATGTGAAATTCGGTAATTCTAGACATTTCTGACTTTTTAATGGTATTCAAACCCCTTCGAGGGTCGAAAGCCCTAAAATTTGGTGAGGCACTGGGGAGTGTTTTCCTCGCCACGGGGTACCAGGCGGCATTCTGTACATACGGGTCCAAAACCGACCAAGGTTCGAACCAAGAGTTTCGAGACTTTGAAGCCGATCTAACTTCGAAGCCGACCAAGACTTTTCAAGAGCTTCGAATCATGTTCGAAGCGCTTCGAAGTTTTCGTCATATATATAGATTCGAAGCGCTTCGAAGCGCTTCAAATCCCATCACTACTCAACGGCCTTATCCAGCGACAGATCTTTCAAGGAGATATCCCAGTTGACAGAGTTGAGGTGCCATAGAATCCGCCCGAAATCACCACGCTCAAAGTCATACCTTGGCGGTTCTAGACTCCTGGGGGACAACATGTATTGCAGTTTACAGTGAACAAGAAGACAAGAATGGTAGTGGTCAACAGGAAGGAGTACTTCAGGAGAGAGCTCAACAAGGATACCATCAATATTGGATAGGACAAAGTCAAGGAAGGAGCCATGGGAATTTGGGTACAGGTTGAACTGCTGAAGTTTATGAAGATGGCGAGTCTCCAAAATGTGATCCAATACCAGCTTGTCGGCATTCGAGGCACGAACTGATAGGGCGGGGATCGTAACATTAGAGGACTCCGAACGCCACAGAATATGGGAGGTATAAAACTATACTATATTATACTCGGTTTTACGATTTTTAATCGGTAATACGTACCACTAATCTATTGGCAACTTCATACTGGGCATTAGGAACAAATAGGGCAAATGCAGCCACAACACGGGCCTGAAATAAAGGTCATGAGTAGACTGCGGATGTTTATGCGAATGCATATATTTATATGCAAACATTATTTTGCATATTGCATATGCTTTGTTAAAAGACATATGCTTTGTTAAAAGGCATATGCACATATGTTACATATTTCTTTTATATCTATTTCACTGTATCTGGTTGCGATCATAGATGAATTGTCAAGCCGTTACGTGACACTAGTGATAATTTGCAATACATACAACGTTTCGTACCGATGTTGATATCCGATACACAAACAATATCATTGATTCATATACAAACCTATTGATAGCTCTCTCGTAGGATAGTCAGTTTGATTGTAACGTTATTCGCGGAAAGTTTCATACAGCTACTTGTGTATAGTACAATATTTAAAAATGCCGAAAGTAAAAAAAAATAGACAGGAGTTAGTACAGAAGTGGATTGAAGCTGTAGGCGATTCATGTTTTATTCGCGACGAAGCTGATGGAGAAAGTATCTACTGCAAAATCTGCGATAAACATGTTAGTATTAGTAATACAATGTACATATCTATGTAGTTATAGTGTTAGTTTAATAGCTTACTGTGACATATATTTTGTCATCAAGATTCGATGTGAAAAAACTGGCATTAACACAGCATATTAATACTGCGTGCCATAAAACAAACGTGCAGATACCATCTAATTTGAACGGATCTGAAAATTCAGAAAATATAGCAAGCAGTTCAAAAAGAAATGAGTTCCTCATGGATTTAACGCAAGCAATGGCAGCTGTTAATATGCCTTGGCGAACTTTAGATAATGTAGTATGGAGAAATTTTCTATAAAAATATATAAATCGCACTATTCCGGATGAGTCGACATTAAGAAAAACTTATTTAGACGACTGCTACGATTTAGTTATCCAAAGTATCCAGAAAGACATAGGTGATCATTATGTGTGGATTTCCGTAGATGAAACTACCAACAGAATGGATCAATACATAGCAAATTTAATAATAGGAAAAATGAGTGACAGTGAAGTAAACAGGCCTCATTTATTATGTTGTAAACAATTAGAGCAAACGAATCACGCGGCAATAGCTCGATTCGTTAATTCCGCCATGCATATGTTATTACCAAACGATAGCGAGGAAAAAGTGCTCCTGTTCATAACAGATGCTACTCCATACATGGTCAAAACGGGAAAGACATTAAAAAATTAATACCCACATATGATTCATATTACATGTTTAGTCCATGGTCTACACAGGGTTGCTGAAAAAGTGCGAATTCATTTCCCGTTGTTGAATTCAATTAATGCCGTCAGTTAAAAAAGTTTTTTTAAAAGCACCGGAAGCCTACCGGAAAAAATCAAGAGACACGGTAGTGTCTCACGCCATGTATATATAGACCAACAAAATTACCTTTTTTTTAAAAAAAGGTGCAAAAAGTGCGCCAAGTATATAATCCCATCAAAAAGAATCCTATTTAAAAACATTGTCGTAAATTAATACCCCATCAAAAAGAATCCTATTTAAAAACATTGTTGTAAATTAATATCCCATTAAAAAAAAATTGTCGTATATTAATAGCTTTACAAAACTAATTATATACACAAATTGCGCCAATAATCACAATGGCTATTTATAAAAAGAAAAAAATGTATTAAATAATAATAACCAGTTATATTTTTATACAAATAAATATTTTAATACGAATAAATATTTTATTCAAAATACTTGGCGCTGCGAAACCGAAAAAATATTAATTGTCTTGGTTAATAAATAAAATAAAACAAGTCAGGACACCACTGAGACAAGAAAGAAAGAAAGAGATTTTAATGCAATTTATTCATATTTATTCAGTTTAGCAACACCAATTCGGTTTCGCAGTGCCAACTATTTTGAATAAAATATTTATTCGTATTAAAATATTTATTTGTATAAAAATATGTCTGATTAATATTATTTAATACATTTTTTTCTTTTTACAAATAGCCATTGTGATAATTGGCGCAATTTGTGTATATCGTTAGTTTTGTAAAGCTATTAATTTACGACAATGTCTTTAAATGGGATTCTTTTTGATGGGTATTAATTTACAACAATGTTTTTAAATGGGATTCTTTTTGATGGGGTATCAATTTACGACAATGTTTTTAAATGGGATTCTTTTTTATGGGATTATATACTTGGCGCAATTTTTGTACCTTTTTTTACAAAAAGGTAATTTTGTTGGGATTAGAAAATACGCCTCTACCACCAGAACCGATTTTAACAAGATGGGGTACGTGACTTAAAGCCGCCATATTTTATGCGAAAAATTTCGATAGAATTAAAGAGGTTCGACCATTTTTTTCTCTTAACACCCGAAAATAGTAATACTATTAATTTTCACTTTTTATTTTATTTTTGTAAATAGGTAGATAAAACTGTGAATATATAATTATGATGAGATGCTTTATATATTTTATAATAGACACTTATATATAATTAACAATACACGCGGTACAATGCTTGCCTCACGGCGTCTTCCTTGATTCTCGTCTCTGCTCGTTTAGCGACACACTCCCCGGCACTCTGGAGTGGGGAGGACCTGACACTCTCATACGGTCGTTCGTACAATACAAATGTACACACACTTATTTCCTAACACGCCTCCTTACATTTATATTGTACATTTCGATTTAATATATTTCCTTTTATTTTACATTCATCAGCTTCCTAAATTTTTCAAATTTTTCTTTACACAAAGATTTTGTAAATATATTCGCTATATTCTCATCAGAGTTTACTTTAATTACATCGATTGTATTTTCTTCTACATATTCATGGATATAATGATAATGAATTTCTATATGTTTTGAATTTTTCGTAAAATTTCCATATTTCGCTATATTAATAGTTCCTGAATTATCTTCGTAAATCTTTATTGGCTTGTCCAGCCTTACATCAAATACTTTAATTACTTCTTTTGTAAATATCAATTCATCAACTGCTTCTGACAATGCTACATATTCAGCGAATGTCGAAGCTTTTGTTACACATTTTTGTTTTTTTGATTTCCAGTAAATTACATTTCCATATAGTCGAATTACATAGCCAGTTGTAGACTTCCTATCGACAATATCCCCCGCCCAATCGGCATCTACATAACAATCCACAGTTCCAACTTTTTCATTTTTCTTATAAATTAATTTTAAGTCTTTTGTTCCATACAAATATTGAAGTATTCGCAACGCATACTTATAATGAGTTCCATTGTAACAGTTTTGAAATCTACTTAGATAGTTAACGCTATAACTTATATCAGGCCTTGTACCTGAGCTTATGTATAATAATGCACCAATTAAATTTCTATATTTAATATTACTCTCACATACATCATCCCTTCCAAATTTTAAATTCGTTTCCATAGGTGTATTATACATTTTACTATTCTCCAACTTATACTTGCTTACTAATGACTCGATGTATTTTGCTTGACTTAACTTCATTTCGTTTTTACAACAATCATATTCTACGTTAATTCCTAGATATTTTTTTATTTCACCTAAGTTTTTCATTTTAAATTTATTAGATAAAAGTTTCTTTATATCTTTTATTTTCTTTTTGCTCTTGCAACAAATCAATAAATCATCTACAAATATAAGTAAATAAAGATTATCTATTCCTTCCTTAAGAGTATATAGGCAATAATCTATATTACTCCTCTTAAATCCTAAATTTATCAAAAATTCATTAAAACATTCATACCAGGCTCTTGGACTCTCTCTTAAACCATATAATGCTTTGTTCAGTCTACATACTCTCTTCGTTCCATCTTCGTATCCTTTCGGTTGATTGACATATACCTCAGAGCTTACTTTACCATTTAAGGCTGCCGTCTCAAGTTTGTTTTGGTCCGAATCGATCGAAGCGCCCCTTGTAAACAGACGGACCCTAATGAAACTACTGCGGTCGGTAAAAAGAAGTTGTACAGAGGTGACATCTCCAGGTACTCTATGTAGACGAATTTTTGACGCATAGTTGCCACATTTTCTGTTCTCTCTGTCTCCGCCACGCTGTTGCCACAGCTCCTTCTACTGAGAAGTCTTGCACGAGAGCTGCGTCTAGGCAGAGATTAACAGGCTTCAATACCGCTGATGGAGGGGGGAACATCTACAGGAGCGGTGGTTATGTGTGCGGAACTGCGAGTGTCAGTCACGCACACATAACCACCGCTCCTGTAGGTGTTTCCCTCTGCATCAGGTGTAGATGTAGCGCGTCCGATTGCTGCGTCCAGCATCAGAGCCTCGCTGAACGTAAAGGAGGATAGCAATAATGAAAGATAGAGAGGTTGGGTAGTGAAGTTAGGAAGGATGTCAATGAAACAATACCAATTTGCGTATCAATAGTTTTTATTTATACGTAGAAGGATGTAATATTTTGTATAATCAATGTGCAATTTCAAAGCATACAATTTGAATAAGGTGCATCACCGAAATGTAACACGCCGATCGTAATGAAATCTAAAATGCTATAATTCTTCTAAAAACATATGACGCTTTCTTTTCTATCTAACTATACATCAAATTATCTTTTATATCAACAAGAATTGTCTATTGTTTAAATACAAATTTAGTAATAATTTTTTTAAAACATCAATTTGAACAAAAAATACATTTCAATTCAATACTTTTGTACGTGCTTTCCTTCGGAATTGTTATTCCACGGTTGTAAAAATTTATCAATATAAACTAGAGATCAGTACTAACAATACGTATATTTTGGAATGTCTCATTACGATTTTATTTAGCTACGATCCTTTGTTTGTTGGTATGTTTGATTCAAATCTGGAAACTCAATTATCCACTTCCAACCATCCAATTGTCTTGAAACTTTGCAGAGGTGCATAGTTTAGATGACAATACAAAATTATGAAAAAAATTCCGAAGGGGTGAAAAAATTACCTCGTCACCAATAAATAATAACCCATAACAACAAATCCAATCGACATAAAATCAACCATTCTTTATGTTACCGTTCTTTACGAACTTTTAGCACTGTATGGTTCAAACAAACTGTTAAACTGCATACAGCAATAAAAGATATTTGTAAAGAAGTTTGAGCTGTGAAATGTAAATCCACGAATACTAAAAACTAGAAAATAAAAAAAATTATAATAAACGATTTTATTAAAAATGCATTAAAAACTAAAAAATAATTATTTTCTTATACTACAATTTCGATGATGTATTTTCACTTTAAATAAAATCGTGCAGCAGGATATCTCGCAATAAATTCATTTCGACACTTGATGCTGTACTAAATTGATTCATATTCTGTTATGAAATATCCTTCCTCCACGTTTTTATTTAAAGTTAAAAAACACCATCGAAATTGTAGTACAAGAAAATAATTATTTTTTAGTTTTTAGTGCATTTCTAATAAAATCGGTTAACATAACAAATTATTTTTTAAATATTTTTCATTTTCTAGTTTTTAATGTTCGTGGATTTACATTTCATAGCTCAGACTTTTTTAGAAATATTTTTTATTGCTGTATATGGTTTATATATAACCGTTTGCTTAAACGCTATAGTGCTAAAGTCACTAAAAAATAATTCTGTTCTTGTACTACAATTTCGATGGTGATATACTACGAACGCCTGCAAAGTTTTAATTTTACTATTCGTACATACGTGACAGATCATTTCTCGATAAATTGTGTATTTTCGGTAATCGCGATGTGACTAGCGTCCCGAACGCAGAAGCTTCTTGTCGTTTTCGTAAAGAACGCGATAGTTGGAAGTGGGTTAGGATGCATTTCGGTTGGAATGGACAATGTCGTATATACGGTGCATTCCATACCAAGCTGATCACTTTGAACACTCAATGTCAGAGATTTTATTCAAATTGCAATACGTTGTACATAGTGCATGTGAAAAGAAGAAGGGTTCAAGTTCTCACATTTTGCCACATTCAAAATTGTTTTATAAATACAGACCCTCAAAGTACACAACTTTTATCGATATTTTGAAAATTACCTTTCGAATTTGGCAAAATGATTATTTAAATCCTCCTTATTTTCACATGGACTCTAACATATTTCAATTTGAACAAAATCTCTAGGACGACGGGGAGGAAATAGCCCTGGGTGAACATTATTTATATTTACTCAAAAAAATATATTAAAATGATTGTTTTTGTTGATTATTTTGATAGAATGTAAAACTTCCACATTCGCTATCGTATCGGCATGAACGTTTCAATAACATATTCCTGAGATTTTCCAGATGAAAATAAATTTAAACACAGTCGGATTATTTTTAGCATTTATAGATTAGAATTTAGATTACATTTATATTTAAATACCAAGTACAGTTCTAGAAATAATCCAATTTATACCGTGTTTGAACTCATTTTAATCTGGACAATCTCAGCAGTATGTTACTGAATACTGAAAACGTGACGTTTTACATTTTATCAACACTGTATGCCTCTCCAACCGAGAGGCGCGGCGTTGAGCCCGTATCGCGAACAGAGCCCTAATTCCCAGTGTTCGTTTCTCGCTTATTTCTGGCCGAAGGGGGGAGCGAGATGGAACGCTTTGCCTGCGCGACGGCCGCGAACGCAAAGGACGGAGTTGTCAGGCGTCCGAAAGACGGAGCGAGACAAAACATCATCCCGGCGTCTATCTCGTACCGTCCTCGCTCGCTTTCAGTGCCTCTCGCTCGCTCTCGCCTTCGCCGGACAAGAGTGAGACAGAAGTGGTGGGAATAGGGAAAAGTCCACATCGTTTACACCAACCGAGCCCGTAACGAGACAGTACTGTAGTATCTTTTATTTGAGTTATCCAGATAATATCTTTGCCCATTTCTGTTCTCCAGCCACTTCGCCGTGATTCATTCAAGCCTCCCTTACGAAAAAATAGTAATAGGGGAAATGCGGCAACAGCGCGATTCGACTCTCGATACGTCTCGGCAACTATGTCTTTCCTACATTTATCGGCTAGATTGGACTTCCACCGGTTTTGATGGTACAATGCACGAATATACCATCAACGCCGGTGACGGAGAATCCTTGAAGCTTCATTCTGTCATTTCTCGAGTCTGTCTCAGTACACGAGTCAGAAATTCATTATTATTTCAACGTACGGTGCTTATTGGCGTTCAAACGCACCAGACCCGTCTGCACGAATGTCTACTGGAGGCAACTATACCCGCAAAAACTTCTTTCATGCCGATTCCAGGGCGAAAGTTGTAATTTACGGTTTGTTTACTACATCTCGTATACGCAGGGCCGGCGAAACCATTATGCAAGTTACGCGCCGCATAAGGGCGCCAGTCGAATGGGACGCTAAAAAACTGTATCGCACGCTTAATAATAAAGGAATCGAAGCCCTACATTAATGGAGTGTACACCCCGTAAAGACAAAACATATTAAATAGAAAACAGATGCAAAAATTTGGAGGAACCAAAAATTTTCTTGCATAAGGGCATCAACTAACCCCGCGTCGGCCCTGCGTACACGTCACGCTGGTGCTACGTGGCTGCAGTACACCATTAGCGCCACCAACGGAGAAGCCTTGAAGCTTCATCCTGTCAGTTTTCGATTTAGAAATTCATTATTATTTCAACGTACGGTGCTTATTAACGTTCAAACGCACCAGACCCGGCTGCACAGATGTCTACTGAAGGCAACTGTACCGCAAAAACTTCCTTCGTGCCGATTCCAGGACGAAAGTTGTAATTTACGAATTGTTTACTACACGCGTATACGTACACGCTTTTCCTAGCTTGTGTGAGCGTACGCACACATTCAAGGCCCGGTGAGACGGCAGCCTTAAGAATGCAGTTTCTACATCCATTTGTTCAATAACTAGGCCCATTTGGCAACAATGAGATAGCAATATTTTTAAAGTTTGCATTTTTGCTACAGGAGAGTATATGTCATCAATTATATCGGTTTGTTGAAAACCTTTTACGACTAACCTAGCTTTATATCTATCATCTAATTTTTTTGTGTAAATCCATTTTACATCCAGAACCTTTTTTCCTTGTATCTTATTAACTAATTTCCACGTTTCATTTTTATTTAGGCATTCTATTTCTCTGTCCATAGCTTTTTTCCAATTTATACAGTCATTACTTCCAATCGCCTCCTCAAATGTAGAAGGAGTATCTACTTTACAATAATTTACATGAATATTATTACTACATGAATTTTCTGGGTATCTAATTGGTTTTTTTTTTCTTGCGTTTAGATTTACGTGTTATATTGTCAGATTCCATCTCAGATTCAGAATCATTTTTATTTTCTTTAATTATTCCTTGTTCACTTTCATCTGCGCTTTTGAAGCTATCGTCCGAAAATTCGTCATTTATACAATCATTATTTTCATTATCTGATTCATCTAAACCGATACATTTTACATCCTTTTTTACGATATCGACATGTCTCGCTACTATTATTTTATTATTTATAAGGACTCTATAACCGACCTCACTGTAACCTAATAAAAGTCGCATATCTGCCTTTTTATCCCATTTAGAAATTCTTTTCTGTTCTGGTTTCCTTACAAAAACTTTACTTCCGTATAAACGTAAGTTTGCTACATTCGGTTTTGTTTTAAAAAATATCTCATAAGGTGTTTTCTTTTCTATGGTATTTGCTAACGTGCGATTTTTCAAATAAACAGCCGCACACATTATCTCCGGCCAGTATCGTTTGTGTACTTGTGCTTCTGCTAATAAGCAACGCGCCATGTCCATTATTGTTCTATTGAACCGTTCCGCGGTTCCATTTAATTCGTGTACATACGCTGGACAATTATTAATAGTGATACCCTTTTCTTTGGCAAAATTATAAATCTTATTATTCAAATATTCTTTCTTATTGTCGCATCTCAAGAATTTTACCTTTTTACCTGTTAAATTTTCATTTTCATTGACAAATTGAGTTAGACAATCAAAAACTTCTGTTTTAGACTTTATACAGTAAATCTTTGCAATTTTACTATAATCATCAACAAAGGAAACAAAATATTTTTCTCCATTCATACTGGTTGTTGGAAAACTACCAGACACATCAGTATGAACTATTTCTAAAACATCCTTGGCTCTCGTTCTATTATTTTCGAATGACAAATTATGCATTTTGTTTTCTATACACGTCTTACATTTCATGAATTCAGTTTCCAGTTCAATCGGAATACCCTTTACCAGTTGCTGTTTGCATAAGGTATTTAAATATCTAAAGTTTACATGGCCTAATATTCTATGCCACTTTTCTTTCTGACTCATGTTCTTCTTACTATCAGCAACATTTACTGAATGCTCGTTGTGTTTTACTTTACTTTCCATTTTGTACGTTCTATTTTGTTTGAGTGCTACTGCTATTACCTTACCATTTTCATTTATAATTTTTGCTAGATCTCCTTTAGAAACAATCGTATTATTATCAGTTATCATACCGTAACTTATTAAGTTTGAATGCATATCTTTTGCATAAAACACGTTTTTCATTACTATCTCATTTCTTTTCCCAAACGCTTCAAAGTAGCTAATTACGTTTCCTATTTTCGTTGCTTTTACAAAGCTATTATCTCCTAAATATATATTTACGGGTTCTTTAAATTCAATACATTCATCAAAATATTCCTCTCTATTAATAATGTGGTCGGTACACCCGCTATCTAATAACCAATTTATCGTATTATTATTTGACCTACTTCCTTCGCTGTTGTACGCTGTGTTTACCGTTGCTACCCATGCGCTCGTACCTGCGTTGCTCTGCTCGTGTTGATTTCGCGGGTTTCCGCGACCTCTGTTGTAGTATCCTCTTCCTGCTCTGCCTCGGCCGCGACCACGTGTTGACCCACGCCAAGAACCACCGTTGCTTCCCGCTTGGCCGCCATCTTGCCAATCTCGTGCGAAGTGGCCAAATTTACCACATTTGAAACAACCTCTCTCTTTTTTATTTTTATCCGCAACAAATGCATTCGATCTTCTTCCAGTCTGGTCGTCTTTTTGATTTTTCATTTCAGCCATTTGTATTTTGTTTTTCACGTATGCCACACTTTGATCTTCTTCCTTCAACGCGTCTATTAAATCGCCTACATAGCTGTATGATTCCGGCAACGTGTTGAGCATGTAATTCAATTTCTCCTTTTCCTTCACTGTAGCACCTGCGTTTTTCAGTTCATTTACTGCCTTTTCAAATTCAATAAAAAATGTCGCTGAGTCACTATAGTTGCTATGCTTCATTTTTTCCAATTTATTCCTGCACACAATTTGCAGTGCCGTTGACTCTTTTAAGTACATCTCATCGAACTTCCTGATTATATCGTATGCCGTTTCTTCTTCACTCACGAATTCTAATTGCTTATTCGTTATAGCACTATATATATAGTTTACTGCTCTTAAATCATTCTCATCCTAGTCAACTTTGTCTGTTTCGATTTTTTTCCGTTTTATAACTTCATCACATGTTTTGAATTTCAAGAACACTTTTATACGCTTTTTCCACATACTATAGTCCTCTCCATCAAACACTGGTATCGTGATATCGTCTTTGGCCATCTTGCTTCCTTGCTCGTTCCCGAATGTTCCTTCGTATTCGCAACGGCAATTTTAAATTCGCAGTACTCACTATTGTACGCTCTTCACAACCAGCCTTGCACGATAATTTCAACCACGGACCTCTGCTACCATGTGAATATATAATTATGATTTTATAATAGACACTTATATATATAATTAACAATACACGCGGTACAATGCTTGCCTCACGGCGTCTTCCTTGATTCTCCTCTCTGCTCGTTTAGCGACACACTCCCCGGCACTCTGGAGTGGGGGGGGGGGGGGACCTGACACTCTCATACGGTCGTTCGTACAATACAAATGTACACACACTTATTTCCTAACAAAAACTTTTAATGGAAACGATGCCGTCGCAATTGCAACTGCTCAGACTGTTTTCCAACATACACAAGTTGCTAATAATTTATCATTTATTGAGGCACACTTCCAAAATCTTCCAGCTACAATAAAGAAATTGGAAACTGTCGGTCTACCCTTAACAAATTCACTGAAAACATTCATGTACTGTATTGACCAACTAAGAATTGTACCAGGTAGTTGTGGTGAACAAGTTCGCACGAAAATAGATGCAGTTATCAAAAAGAATCCTGGTTTGTTCGAAATATTTAATCTCGGGAAGATATTAAGCGATCAACATGTATCAACAAATATAACATAACGCTATTGGAGCAAATATATGAAGCACCCGTTACATCCTGTGATGTAGAACGTTCGTTTTCAGCATATAAATTAATCTTAACTGATAAACGGCAACAATTACGTGTTACAAACATGGAAAAGTTACTAGTAATTTATTGTAACGCAAATTATGGCGCTTCAGCATAAATAAATTGTTAATTAAAACATAATTAATAGATAACCTCGCGTATTAGTTCAGATAATGTTCCATGCGACAGATGTGCGATATTGGCATATTTTTCGTGCATATTCGCATATTTTACGTGCATATTGGCATATTTGACTTGCATATTTGCATATGCTTTTTGCATATTTTACGTGCATACACATCCGCAGTCTAGTCATGAGGCACATTTACCGCCCTAGCCTGCTAAAGTCTTTTCTCAGGTGCCTACCCAAGGTCCTTCGGGTCAGTTGGGATTTTACTACCGGTTTCTTTTGTTCAAAACCGCAAAATCTCGAAACTTGAGGCCATTTTTCGAGGTGATCCCATCTGTTTTCGAAGTTAAAAATGGTATCAGTCGATTCGTCTTGGCGAGATGTTTCCAACGGCGTATAGCAATCGCTGCACGCTCGTAGGCCAGTAATCCCCTCTGGGACTTAACATTGACCTTTTTTCCTACGCGCAACCGAACACCCAGTATGTGCAAACCACAATAAATAACGTATTGGAAAAAATAATTTCGATCTCATTATACCATAATTTTAAAAATATATACAGCGTCAAATTCAGACGTGCAGATCGCGGATTATAACTTTACCTCCGAGTAGCGACTGAGTATGCCGCAGTAGGCCGTGAGTCAGACGTGCGTGTGAGAGAGTCCGACCGTTGGCGTTCTTTTAATTTGAATTGAAAAACATACGATTGCACATGCATGAGTATCACGCTACCCTGTTATTTTGCATGATACTCGACCGTGTGCGATAGCATGTTTTGTGAAACCAATTAAAAGAACGCCAACGGTCGGACTCTCTCGCACGCACGGCCTACTCAGTGGCCATTCGGAGGCAAAGTTATAATGCGCGATCTAGACTTCGCCGTCCGAATATTGTTGTGACTCACTGTACATTTAAACCAATTGTATATATTTTAAATTGTGTGATATTGAGAAAAGCACTGCGTTTTGTTCTGTCGTTAATATTCTAAAGTGTCGAATACAAGATATGCATTCTGTGTAGAAAATACGGCCATTATTTAGAAGTTTTCTGTCCTCACCGATTTTTATGATTTTTGGATATGTTGCCAAGGCAATCATTTTGAACAACTTTTCTATGTATATGTTACCGCCGCTCGGCTTCAGTTCTCGAAATATTCGCCAAAAACTTCTTTTGACTTATTCCGACGCAACGCATTCCACTTTCGAACTTGTCCGAGTATTAGTATAGGTTGGAGCTAGATCAGTGCGGGCGGGGGGGGGGGGGCGTAAGTTTGGTTGCGAACCGATGTGAGTCGGGGTGTTGACGAGAGCCACCACAAACCTAACAGGTGCTATCGAAAGCACCCTCTTCGTAGCAAAAAAATTGTTTTAGAACCAGAGGCATCCTTAATATCTAGCTGCGCCGGCGCCGCCGAACAGAGTCAGAGTTGGCGGCATCCGCATGTTTCTGGTTCAAATCTTCAAACTCACATCGGTTCGCTACCTCGCTTTACGCATCCGCGAGCGGGCGCGCGCCCCCTGCACAAGTTTTTTGCAAATATCTCGGAAATAAAGGTCAGATTCGTCATTTGTTTTGTCCCATGCTGGCGCATACGCTGCCACGGACGCGTACTGTAGGTAGCTATACGTCAAAATACATTGTAGTAGTAGCAGCAGTTTTTCGCAAATATCTTGGAAACGAAGGTCGAGCGGCGATAACATATATAGGAAAAAGTTGTTCAGAATCATGTCCCCGACAATATATCCATAAATCATTGAAATCAGTGAGGGCAGAAAACTTCTAAATAATTACCGAAAATGCACGTGGCTTTGTTTACAGTACATAAAATAGAACTGGATTTATCAAAACAGTTAACGAAGGCATTAAAATTCCATGAGGAAGTTTGTGCTGTTACTATCAGCCATTTCCCTGGTAACGGTGCTCAGGAACGTTTAGATCGATAATTAATTAAAATCGAAACACCTAGTGTTGAAAGTTTGCTTTACATTCAAAATCCTCGTTAACCACGCTAACGAAAGTTGAATACTTAGAGGGAAGTCCGGCATACATTCGTTATGCGTAACCATGTTCGGACACAAGTTTGACAGTCACGCGAAGGTTGTATTCAATAAAATGTAATATACAGTACCTGAAATCTATACAAAGAACTATCATCCTTTACGGTGAGCGTCTTGGAGTCATTCACTGGGAAGAAGTAGCCATACTGGCAGAGTTGATTCGCAATATGGACCGCCTCTACTGTCAACATAATTCATTTCCATATCTCAGAAAAATTATTGTATTCTACAAACATCCAGAAATGATATATAACTAGATTAAAATATATACACGCAAATGAGATTCGAAACAAATAGGGTATTGCACGTTTAAAGGTTTGCTCCTTCATATTTTTTATTTACGTAGGTCAGAGATCCACCCCTCCTGGACTCTTAACACCCGCGAACCGAGAGCGAAGCTTATCGCTCGAAATGAATCTTGCACCACTGAAATTTCCAAGTTTTCTATACTCCGCGTAAAAATTAAGTGAACACTATAATTTCCCGAAAATTTTGGTCATTTTCAAATAGCTGTATCTCGACGAAAAATGGACGCAAAAAATATTTAAAAAGCGCATTTTAAAGCTCGAAGTTTCTAGTTTTTGAATCAAGGACTCATTTTTTCATCCATTATGATACTGTTTTATCAAGATGAAGCGCAGGAAACGAAGTTTCAGAAATTTTTGTCTAGTTTGAACGTATGCACTGGACCAGGCATGTACAGGACCCCCAATTCCGGGCGCGAGCGCACATTTGAGCTCCGAGCTCGTGCAAGACAAGCGAGTCCGCCAACGGAGTGGGGAGCGGCTGAAGTAGTGGGAGCGGAGCGTCACAGGCTACGGCAGGGGTTTCCAGAGTTTGGCGCTCCGAAAATAAGGCACATTTTGTGGAATTTTTGAAAGAAAAGTATTGAGTATTATAATTCCCATCTCTGTACTTTTATTAACTGAAATTTGAAAAATGTGTTCAAATTTTTGTATGCAATAATAGTAATTTGGTTCAAAGTTATAATGATAGTGGTAACAGGGGTTTTGAAAAAATGTTTGTTGCTGACGAGCATGATTTTGGCTGTCGTAATCATCTGAAACAAAAAACGTATAATTTTTCTTAATCTATATGAGTGTGGTTATCGTATGAACATTAGTTCATGTTGAATGAATAATGCGGAAACGCACAAAAATGGTTGTATTTCAAATGAAAGCATTAATTTTTTTGGAAAAGCATTTGTTAGTTTTCTGTGTTGTAAAATTGGATTTTTGCAAATAATTACTCCATTCTAGTTCACACGATAACCACACTAATATAGATTAAGACAAATTTTGCACTCTTTGTTTCCGATGACTACGACATCCAGAATCATCTTCGCCAGCAACAAACTTCTTTAAAACCTTCTTACTGCTATCATTTTAACTTTAAACAAAATTATTATTACTACATACAAAAAGTTAAACATTTTTCAAATCTCAATTAACCCTCCGTATCCTGTGCCTGAGTCAATTTTAACCCACCGCTTGAGATTACTGACGCACACAGTGACGGAGTTGTGTATGTCAGTCGCGGCCAAGCGATCATTTAGCTGTGGGGGGTGTCATAAAAGCATAAACTGGGCCTTTCCGGTGATCGTGTTGGAGCAACAATGTGAAGCTCGAGACAATACCATATTTTCCTTGGAGAAAACAAAATGGGCATACGGCCTCTGTAGTTATAGAGTTCTCCACCACGAGACCTTATACCAGCGCTGGTCAAGGTCGCTTACGCGTAAGCTCGGGGTTCTCCCACTCTCGTCCGCGTTGTCAGGGGTACCGCGCGACGCTAACACATACTTAAATACGACGTGCGTAGCACTCGAGCCCCCCTAACCGCGAAGACGCTAGCCCGTCATGGCAGCCTTCGTAGCGTCGCGCGGTCTCCTTGACGACGGAAGGCACGCTGTGCGAGAGACAGATTGGAAGGGGAAGCTGGCGCGTGAGGGGCCCCACCGCTGGCCAGCGCTGCCTTATACCGAAGAGTGGGGAGTGAGCATATCACGGTCGAGCTCGAAGGCGCACCGACTGCCCTAGGGCAGACTTGGTATGCACCCCTGCACTGGACAAACAAAATTGTGTCTGGTAAATCCAATGAAGAGCTCCTATAGAGCAAATATTTCTCCTTAATTTCGTTTTTTTTTTTTTTTGGTTTTGTTGTATCACTTTTATTGACCGAGTTATTCACGATCAAAGCAAAAAAGGTACTTTTCATTTTGAACACCTGTAACTTGCGAACTCATGATCGTAGACACAGTTTCATGAGTGTTTTGGAAAGCTAAGAAAGTGTACCTTCAGAATCATTAGTTGCCAATTCAATGAGATTGTTTTTAATCGTATTAAATCCATTTAAAATAGATCCCAAAAATTTCATATTTACCATTTTTTAGAAAAAATTATGCCACTTCAAGGAAAATCATGGAATCATTCAACTGTCCACGTATTTTGTGAGGTAAAATTATCCCTTAAGGGGGTAGACACGTCACGTGGTCTGGCCGATTCGGCAGGTCGGTATTACAGCAGGTTTTTTCTGCACAGAAATGGTAATACCGATAGATCGACGATTGCCCGGTAAACGCGAGAGGGAGCTGTTTGCTATTTCCGTATTCTATTCTGAATAAGGAAATAAATTCTCAGCTGTTGCGTTGTACTTATAAAAATTTAAACGGAAAGTCGGCTGGTACTGCAAACGTAGAAAATTCATTGTACATTTTAATTACTTGAAATGTGCTTATGCTACAATATTCTACGTTGGCAGTAAGGAATTATAAGTGAAAAGGAAAAATAGATGAGGGCATGTCCCCAGAAAATGAAGTTTGTTAGGATAGACATTTTTTAATTAGCAAAACACTGAAACAGAACATGAAATACACATCCTATGCAGAAAGCAGTTATGAACAAACATATATAAAATTGTGTTTGATGTTGAATCCAACGCGTGATTATTATGTGGTCCCTCCTCGAAGTGACAGAAAATATAACCTATGTATATGCTACAACACAATAAATATTTAGCGGCTATTTCGTTGTATTACGCTACATTTGTGAACTTTTCATCATCCTTCCGAAACATTATTATTACGCCGCAACAGTATCTTTAGGAAATTGGGTATAGCATATAGGTTATATTCTCTGTCACTTGGAGGACCGGATTTTCTGTCCTCGAAGTGACAGAAAATATATCCTATATGCTAGACCCGATTTCCTAAAGATACTGTTGCGACGTAATAATAATGTTTCGGAAGGATGATAAAATGTTCACAAATGTAGCGCAAAAGAACGAAATAGCCGCTCAACATTTATTGTCATATAGCGTATACATAGGTTATATTTTCTGTCACTTCGAGGAGGGGACCATAGATATATATATAGACGGAGGAGCGTAAGCTGAGGGGGGTGGCAAGGTTCGCGGTAAGGGGAGCGATACGAGTAAATCGGATAACGCTGTGGTTATGCATGCCGAATTGCATCCGAAGCTAACCGACGCGCCTGTATCTGAACCTATGCCTTTACCCCTCCAAGCCTTCCTTCCCCACGCCGATAGTCCCATCTTCTGATCCGTCTATATATGTCTATGGAGGGGGCCATGTAATAATCACGCGCATCCAGCCTACGCATTTTTTTTATGAAAAATTATTTAAATCGGACTATTTTTAACGAAACGGGCTTTCAATTCTGCAAACAAATTTTTCACGTAATTTCCTTAATTATGGTTTGAGTTGTATCATTTTTGGGGCCAATTTGATTGAGAAAGTATAAGGAATCGATTGACGCCACGATCGCAAAGATCTGATTAGAAATTGCAAAACTTCAGATTCATCAGTGCTTAGTGCGCAACATTGTATGGCCCCGCTGGTTTCAAGCGTCGAACCCGACGAAACTCAGCGAGACACATGTGTAAAATAACATATTTGCAGTTTTATAATTGAAGATGTAGTGAACGTTACAGGACTGTCTTTATATATGGCTCTCACAAACAAAATCGCCTGTCTTGTTAGACATGAAACCGGGCATACAAATGGTTGCGCATATCGCCGAAAGCATCAGAAAGAATATGTACAGTCTTCCAATGTTTCAATTGTTGAGAAGCCTTTGGGCTCAGTTTATCGGGAAAGACCTACCCACCCCACTGTTTTGCTTTCTCGTTGCGAGCGTGGACCTTCGGGTCCTAGTAGACCGCCCGTTGACAGCCGAGAACAATGAAACCGACGAGCTAGATAAAATCCCCAGTACAGAAAAATAAAATGTTCGTGTTTTTGATAAGTATTGATGAAAGTATTACCGATGAATTTTTTAGGATTTCCCGATGAAAATTATATCAAACATGGAGCAATTCGATCAATTTTTATTCAACGTAGAGTGTGTTCTAATCATGTATTCATAAGAAAAAATAGACTGAATTGCTTCGTGTCTTGACTCACCAACAATCCATGAATTGTAACACTCTCATCAAGGTGTAATGAGCAATTTTCAACATTTCGTATTCAGTACTGGATGACTCAAGTCGCCGTCGACCGAGGGTGTACCGCTGGTGCGCTATTTCACTCGCACTCGGTTCACATCGTGCGGTCTCCTTGTCAAGCGGTTCGAGCGAGGGCCCTGATAGGGGTGAATTTATTTGGGAAATAAAAGTCGCGTCATTCATGACACCTACTCGCGAACAGATATACATATGTACGAGAAGAAACAATGCAATTGCCCGATGACTTGAAGCAACATTTCAATAGGTAAATGCATGAAACTCTGGGATCAGGAATTCCGAACCCAGTGGGGCATATGTAAGAACTGGCGATATTCAACAATAGTTCGTCGTCTAAATTTTACAAGTATTTATTTGACGTGAATATAAAGTTTGTTAGCAAAGTCTTTCTCGATTTGAGTTCTGTAGAAGGCTGATTTTCCTTCGCCATGGAAAGTCCCCTCTTGGCCTTCTCGCTGGCAATCATGCGACTTGCTGAGTTTCGTGGGCTTCGGCGCTCGAAACCAGCGGGGCCATACAATGTTGCGCGCTAAGCAGTGACAAATCTGCAGTTCTGCATTTCTAATCAGATCTTTGCGAAAGTGACGTCAGTCGATTCCTCATGTTTTCTCGATCAAATTGGCCCCAAAAATGATATAATTCGGACCAAAATTAAGGAAATTACGTGAAAAATTTGTTTGTAGAAGTGAAAGCCCGTTTTGTTAAAAATAGTCCGATTTAAATTATTTTCTGCCAATATAACCGGGAGAATGCCAAGAATCCAATGGTGTCACTTTCATATTGATACGATGAAAAATAAACAAATTCTGTTTCTTTATAATCGATGACACATCGCCGAGCACGACGATCTCGCGCGGCTCGGGACACAAAGGTTCTCGTCGGTTATTCGAACTTCTAAGATCGTATTCAGATTTATTGGCCGGTGAGTTTCGTAACTAGGGGTGTGCGGTTACCCGATTTTTCGGGCTCGGGACGGGCCGACAACTTTCGGGCGGGATCGGGCGGGGTCCCGATACTTTCGTATTGCTCGAGATCCCGACAGTTTCGGGACCCCGAGACTCGATTCGGGCTACAAGCATAGCCGCCATGAGCGGACAATTTGATTTCAGGTCGGCTCGGCAAAACTCGGACGCGATCGGACGATATCGTTACCAGTAATAGATTAAAATTATTACCTGAGAACATAGAAAAATTATGTTTCTTACACGTTAATTTGAAATAATAAAATATTCGCCTCCTGTATATTGTTGTTATTATGAAACATCCAGGAAATATTCCTTTTTGTATGCTTATAGTTCGTACGATTTCTATTTTAAATCTGAACCTATCCGGAAAAAGATAATACCCTATATATTCCCTTTACATAAAGTACTAAGTATGAAGTATATTTTATTCAGATTTTAAAATATTGTCGATTTAAAAATAGTCTTCTTCCCAAGTTCTGAACATGGTATTTATTTAAGTACGTATATGGACGTATTCAGTATTCACAGACTATTTGGTAGCAATGAATATACATATATATGTAAATAAATAATAAGATACAAATTATGATTCAACAGGAGACAGAAAGGTAAAAACTTATCACTCTGGTATCGATATAAATGATATACATAATTCTTTCCGTCTCGGTCCGCTCGTAATAGCTGGCTTTCGAGCCGATCGTGTCCGAGTTTTGCCAAACCGACCTGAAATCAAATTGCCCGCTCATGGCGGTCATGCTTGTAGCCCGAATCGAGTCTCGGGATCCCGAAACCGTCGGGATCTCGAGCAATACGAAAGTATCGGGACCCCGCCCGATCCCGCCCGAAATTTTCCGACCCGTCCCGAGGGCCGAGAATCCGAGCCGCGGGACGATCCGCACACTCCTATTCGTAACGCGTATTCTCTCGTCATCGCAGAACACGAGTGAGCCAGAAGTGGTGGGGATAGCGCCAAGCTTCTGTCATGTATAGGCCAAACCGAGCTGAAGCGTAGAAATACACGCATCAGAATAGGTGTGCCTTAGGCCTTAGCTCCGAAAAAATTCAGGAGCTTTATTGGTCAGAACATTGATTCTTTTTCGATAGCTTCATCTCGTATTGGTCTACGCATTACTTCGTGACGCACACAACTACATATGTACTACGCTGACAATAAGAATAAATAACACGTCTACGTTCAGACGGGGCCGAGCAGCATTCCCGTTACCCCACCATACCCTTCGGTGGCTAGGGAACTCCAACTGACAAATCCACGATCGTCAGATGGTGATAGCTGATTTCTCCTCGATCGCTGTTCGCGAAAACGAATCGACCGTCCAATATATTTGAATACGACCTTAGGATAAAGATATAATGAAAGATGAAAAATTATTCGAAGCCAAAGATGAAAGGCCTTCGAATAAACAAAGGAAACTAATAAATACCCGAAGCTAAATAGAATTTTAGATTTAGGGTACACACACCCTCCCCCCAAACCTCGTGTCGATCGACCACTGGGACCATTCGGAAGTATATTCTTTTAATTAAATAATGCCCATCTCTGCATAGGAGCGTAAAGAATTACGAAAAAAATCAAGGAGTCAACTGTTGACCGGTTTGGAGACTTTTCCTTGTTATATGTTATATACAATAGTCGGAAGAATAATAATAAATGCATTAATTATATTTTCTGAAAATATGATATCAGTAAATCACTACTTCCAGTGTTATTAAAAAATTCCAATCTCTTTTTTTATTTGAAATAATGTGGCCATATAATTATAACATATATTCGGCAGCGGTGATGTATGTGTTACAGTAAAAGCGTGAATTTAGTAAATGTAGACAATTCCCAGCAGTTCCTAGTCAATGTATACCTAAAATGCATATAACCTAACCTAAAGTCGTCCGAAAATGCATGCATTGACTGCATCACGCTTTTACTGTGGCTTGTGTATCCAGCTAACGCTTCAGTTTTGCTATGATTCCACGTTGGCAGTCCTCCCGAGTAGGCGCCATCTCGTGTCCACTAGCTCAACTAAATTTGTCACGTGACTTGCTCTGTATTATCGCCAATATGGCGGAACTCGTATTTGGGAATGCAATCACGGGGATACGTTTTTCGTCCTTATATGAACAGATTTTAGGCTGGGTGAGGTCTCATTCGAAAGAGGAAGGTTCGAGACAGCCCGCTCTGGTCATCGTTTGAGCAACAAAACTCTTTTAGTGACCTAAAAATACTTGGATTCCTGCGGGTGTATTTTGTCGACTTTTGCTCTACTTTGAACACTCATATTATTAGATATCAACACAATCTTGTCGAACCATGACCAGAGCGGGCTGCATCGAACCTTCCTCTTTCGATTGAGACCTCACCCAGCCCAAAATCTGCTCATATAAGGACGAAAAACGTATCCCCCCAAACCCATGTTTCGGGCACATTATGTGGGTATTACAGCGCGCTGCATTACCCGTGTCTACCCCCTTAAACACAGTGCAAAAGGCCGGACCGACCAGATTTTTTTCCCGTATGTCCTCGATGGTCAAACATGCGATATGGTCTGAAAAATTGAACGATCACCTGTTTTACGTTATGTTTCCCTTCAGAACTCTTTCTTTGTTCTCGCGGCTTTTGAACGATTGGTGCACGTTTTTTTGTAAATTCAATGTCATTTTAGTAAAAAGAAAAGATTTCAAAAATTTAAGAAAAATCTTTGTATCCAAACTCTTTGCAATGACGAAAATTGTACTTCAGTAACTGGCATTAGCACTGGAGTCGGACCTACACCTCACTGCGCATGCGCCAACTCAGCAAAACGAGACGCTACGCCACAGCCTACTACTCACGCAACAACTTGCGACTTTAAATTCGACTTTTAGCGAACTTCTTTTTTTGCATCGAGTTATGCCCCGACGTCACCTATCTGAGTACGATGTCGCTCGGCTTGTGATTCTGTTGGAGGAGAGCCACAGCCAGCGACAAGTTGCCAATTCCTTTGGTGTTAGTCCGTCGGTTGTCAACCGTCTGTTTGCTCGATTTCGAGAGAATGGACATTATTCTCGCTGATCAGGGCAAGGACGCAGACGTGCGACAAGTTGTCGAGAGGATAGAATGATTACGCTACATGCTCTCCGGAAGCCAATCGTCACTACTCGCGTTATTTGCGGGACAATTTATGAACCGCAGACAGAATCCGCCACGTCCGATCTCCAGTAGTACCATCAGGCGTCGATTGAGGAACGTTGGCTTGCATTCAAGGCATCCAGTGCGAGTCCCGTTGTTCACTCGCGCACATCAACGGCAGCGTTCGGCATACGCTCACCATTACGTGCACTGGGGCCAGCGACAATGGGCGAATGTCCTTTTTACTGCCGAGTCCCGATTTTGCCTCCACGGGAACGTCCGACGGTTTCAGGTCTGGCGTCGTCGTGGTGAATGCAATAATGCCAACCATACAAGGCCGGTCGTTACGGTGAATGGTGGATCGGTTATGGTTTGGGTCGGGGTAACACGGAACTCACGTACCCCATTAATTGTCCTCCCACCTGGCGGGCTGATCGCTGCGCTGTACGTGGACGAGATTCTGCGCCCCGTTGTACTTCCCCTGCGTCAACGTATGGGGAACCGCTTCGTGCTTATGCAGGATAATGCAAGGGCGCATACGGCACGCCATACGCTACGATTTCTGCCGCAAAATCGTATATCAGTTCTTGGCCATCCAGCATCCCATTGAACATGTTTGGGACATTCTTGGGCGATGTTTGCGACAACAGTACCGAAACCTGGCGAATTTGGAACAATTAGCACACGCCCTCCACCAAATTTGGCACAGAATTCCTCAATGGAAAATTCGTAACTGCATTAAGATGCGCATCAGCTTGAGGGAAGTTATCGTGCGGAGAGATGGCAACACACATCATTAGACCACACACAAATACACACAGCCACAAGCAACGCGCGTGTGTGCCCTCATACACACACGTATCGGAAAGTGAGTTTAGACTAAAAAAATACTGCGGGAGTGACGAACCACAGGGTCTCATCTCGCCATGCTGGCGCACATACAATGAAGGGTAAATCCGATCGCGCATGTGCCAACTCGTGACGCGCTTTGGGTGGTGCGAGTTTGGATTAAAATGTTTTCCTTAAATTTTTTAAATCTTTTCTTTTTACTAAAATAAGATTGAACTAACAAAAAAAAAACGCGCAACAATTGATCAAAAGCCGTGAGAACAAAGAAAGAGTTTTGAAGAGAAACAACGTAAAACAGGTGATCGTTCAATTTTTCAGACCATATTGCATGTTTGACCATCGAGGACATACAGGGAAAAAATCTGTTCGGTCCGGCCTTTTGCACTGTGTTTAAGGGGCAATTTTACCTCATAAAATACGTGGACACTTGAATGATTCCATGATTTTCCTTGAACTGGCATCATTTTTTCTAAAAAAATGGTAAATATACAATTTTTTAGATCATTTTAAAATGGATTTAATACGATTAAAAAAAATCTTATTGAATTGGCAACTAAAAGTTCTGAAAGAAAACTTTCTTAGCTTTCCAAAACACTCATGAAAATTTGTCTACGATCATGAGTTCGTAACTTACAGGTGTTCAAAGTACCATTTTTGCTTTGATCGCGAATAACCCAGTCAATAAAAATTATACAACAAAACCAAAAAACGAAATTAAAGAGAAATATTTGCTCTACAGTGTGTCCGCGGGAAAGCTAAACAGCCGGCTCCCTCCTAAACTATTGGAGATAAAAATATAAAAAAAATAGGGAATTGCATGGTTCGAGGGGGCCAATTATTTAGCGCGAACGAATTTTTTTATCGATTATTATTTTAAAAGATACGATGGTCAAGTTCGGTTTTTCAAATGGAACTATTTTTTTTGAATACCTGAGTTGATAGTGCGTTCCAAGACAAATTCAATAAGCTTTAATGTATACACTTTATTTTCACTGGTTTTTAAGATATTGCGCTTGCAAATTTACTGATTTTCACTGGAAGAAAACTGTCTGGTATAGCACGGACCGGGGACGGTCTTACTGGATCCACGGGTGGCACTGCCTTTTGAAATAGATACCTACCTGCCAAAGGTCTACGCCAGGTCCAAAGGCTGGACAATTTTTTTCCGTCAGAAATGCTACTTAGGTAGGTACATCTGCAGTATATTTATTTCGCACTTGCTTCTACGCTCGGATGGCCGGTTCTTTTGGGAGGGATGCAAGTTCGATTGGTTAGGTTAGGAGGAGTGAAAGTTGCTAGACTAAATTTCAATCATAGGGAGCAGATTGTATCAGAACCATTCGGATTTGCATTCCTCACAAACGGCTGCTCTCTTGAAGAGGCCCTCTTCACAGCAATGCCCACCTTCTCTCGCACGGAATACGTTAACGCTTGCTTTTGTTCTGATATTGAAGCTCGTGTTTATACTCGAGAGGACCACGCGTCGACAGCGGGCTACCCCTTTTCTTCCTGTGTCTCTCCACGAGCCGTGCTGACGGTGGATTGTAGGAGCGTAGATATCTGGATGCCAGTTATTGAATTCAGGAGACGTTAGAAACATTTTATTACAAAACACACAATTAAAGTAAATCGTATTCCTCTCGGGCAGGAGTACTGATAATGATCGAACTTGCGCCCCACTTCGCGCAGACCAATTACACGGAGGGTAGTCGGGTCACACACTGCCCAAATGTGTGATGCGCTGGCACCCCCTGGCGAGGACAGACCTTCGCATTGCCTCACCCGATTTTTATGGCTTTTTCCGGAAAAAGGTACGAATCCTGGGCCGAACGTAGCGAATTGAGGTCGAGCCCCCGCAGTCGAGGGTGAAATATCCATTTGAGCGTATTAAGAAATTCTTTGCTTCGTCGTATCGAAAGGGAAGTGACGCCAATGGATTCCTTATGTTTTTCTGACGAAAATCATACCAAATGTCATGCAAATCGGACTACTTTGACACAAGCAATTTGTATTCCTTATGTAAGAGTTATCCGATTTCCACGACACTTGGCATGATTTTCATCGGAAATCCCCAAGGAATCTATCTGCGACACTTCCATATCCATACGATAAAAAATAAAGAATTATTTTATTTCCTAACCAGATACAGGGTAATTATGGAGCAACGCCCGTCAAGGAGATGCGGCGGCCTGGTACCCCGTGGCGAGGACAGTCCTTCGCTGTGCCTCACCCGATTTTTATGGCTCTTTTCGGAAAAAGGTACGAATCCTGGGCCGAACGTAACGAATTGAAGTCGACCCTCCGCAGTCGAGGGTGAATTATCCATTTGAGCGTATTAAGTAACCCTTTTCTTCATCGTATCGAAAGGGAAGTGACGCCAATGGATTCCTTATGTTTTTCTGACGAAAATCGTACCAAATGTCATGCAAATCGGACTACTTTGACACAAGATATTTGTATTCCCTATGTAAAAGTTGTCCGATTTACACGACATTTGTAATGATTTTCATCGGAAAACCCCAAGGAATCCATCGGCGACACTTCCATATCCATACGATAGGGAATAACGAATTGTTTTATTTCTTAAAAAGGTAGGTACAGGCTGATTCTGGTGCTGCGCCCGTCACCCCGTGGCGAGGACAACACCCCGCAGTGACCATAGAATTTTATGGCTCTTTTCGGAAAAAGGTACGAATCCTGGGCCGAACGTAACGAATTGAAGTCGACCCTCCGCAGTCGAGGGTGAAATATCCATTTGAGCGTATTAAGAAACTCTTTTCTTCATCGTATCGAAGGGGAACTGACGCCAATGGATTCCGGGCGTTCTCCCGATTAAAATCATGCCAAACATCATGAAAATCGGACTATTTTTACATAAGGAATACAAATTGCTTGTGTCAAAGTAGTCCGATTTGCATGACATTTGGTATGATTTTCGTCAGAAAAACATAAGGAATCCATTGGCGTCACTTCCCTTTCGATACGATGAAGAAAAGGGTTTCTTAATACGCTGTAATGGATAATTCACCCTCGACTGCGGAGGGTCGACTTCAATTCGCTACGTTCAACCCAGGATTCGTACCTTTTTCCGGAAAAAAGCCATAAAAATCGGGTGAGGCACAGCGAAGGTCTGTCCTCGCCACGGGGTGCCACAGAATTACCCTGTATCATTTGGGCAGTGTGTGACCCGACTACCCTCCGTGTAATTGGTCTGCGCGAAGTGGGGCGCAAGTCCGATCATTATCAGTACTCCTGCCCGAGAGGAATACGATTTACTTTAATTATAGTACATGTGTGTTTTATAATAAAATGTTTCCATCGTCTCCTGAATTCAATAACTGGCATCCAGATATCTACGCTCCTACAATCCACCGTCAACACGGCTCGTGGAGAGACACAGGAAGAAAAGGGGTAGCCCGCTGTCGACGCGTGGTCCTCTCGAGTATAAACACGAGCTTCAATATCAGAACAAAAGCAAGCGTTAACGTATTCCGTGCGAGAGAAGGTGGGCATTGCTGTGAAGAAGGCCTCTTCAAGAGAGCAGCCGTTTGTGAGGAATGCAAATCCGAATGGTTCTGATACAATCTGCTCCCTATGATTGAAATTTAGTCTAGCAACTTTCACTCCTCCTAACCTAACCAATCGAACTTGCATCCCTCCCAAAAGAACCGGCCATTCGAGCGTAGAAGCAAGTGCGAAATAAATATACCGCAGATGTACCTACCTAAGTAGCATTTCTGACGGAAAAAAATTGTCCAGCCTTTGGGCCTGGCGTAGACCTTTGGCAGGTAGGTATCTATTTCAAAAGGCAGTGCCACCCGTGGATCCAGTAAGACCGTCCCCGGTCCGTGCTATACCAGACAGTTTTCTTCCAGTGAAAATCAGTAAATTTGCAAGCGCAATATCTTAAAAACCAGTGAAAATAAAGTGTATACATTAAAGCTTATTGAATTTGTCTTGGAACGCACTATCAACTCAGGTATTCAAAAAAAATAGTTCGATTTGAAAAACCGAACTTGACCATCGTATCTTTTAAAATAATAATCGATAAAAAAATTCGTTCGCGCTAAATAATTGGCCCCCTCGAACCATGCAATTCCCTATTTTTTTTATATTTTTATCTCCAATAGTTTAGGAGGGAGCCGGCTGTTTAGCTTTCCCGCGGACACACTGTATAGGAGCTCTTCATTGGATTTACCAGACACAATTATGTTTACCCAGTGCATACATTCAAACTAGGCAAAAATTTCTGAAACTTCGATTCCTGCGCTTCATCTTGATAAAACACTATCATAATGGATGAAAAAATGCGTCCTTGATTCAAAAACTAGAAACTTCAGGCTTTAAAAGGAGCTTTTTAAATATTTATGCGTCCATTTTTCGCAGAGATACAGCTATTTGAAAATGACCAAAATTTTCGGGAAATTATAGTGTTCCCTTAATTTTTACGCGGAACATTTAACATTTTCCCGGGGAAAATGAATTAACACACTACGTTATTTGCGCTGTTTTGAATGATACAGAGTTCAAAATTAGTTTACAGAATATAGAAATTAATCCTCTCAATTTTCGTTAAAAATAGTCGGAATAAGCTCGTATTTGAGTTTCACTTTCATCAGTAGAACTTTAGCCATTCCACCCTGACATTCTTATAAAAATATAATGAAGAATACAATGGCTTTATTTTTCATTAATCCATAAATCATCGTGCAAGCAACACTTCGAATGTATGCGACTCAAAATCTGCTGCCGGTGAACTTCAATGAACTCAGCAAAATCTAGGCTCAATAGCAAAAACATTTAAGCAAGGAGCAACAAGCAGCAGCGAGTTGCTCTTTGCTCTTGGAGGGACAATCTTGGTATATCGTATAGTTCCTTTCTATCTCTAATCACTCAGAGTATGCCCCTATCCCCACTCTTTTACAGATGTTGTTCATGGTGTTCCTATCGCGGTTGCTCGCAAAAACTGCTTCTCTTACGTGGAAGAGTTTGTCTTACACGTAGAGTTTGGACCTGTCTGTTCTAGAACACAGATATGCTCAACGTACGGATCTCAGAAACACCCCAAAAAAATGTTTACGTTATCAACACACGACTATTCATTGTAAAAACGGTTGATAGGGGTGGGGGTTTAGGCCCCAGAATTTGATTTTCTCGTTAAAATTTGTATTCGAGTAATGTTAACCTTCATATAGAAGGGGAGGTGTTAATAAAATGCCATAACTATTAATTATGAATACTTTTCGCTTGATTTATGGTAGTGAAGGTCCATTATACACTGCATTCCGTTTTAGAGCGGACTCGTTTCGCGCAGGAATACACTGTTGATTGGTAGTAAACGGGCAGGGAAAGTGTTATGACCAATCGCAAAAGTGCTACGACCAATCGCGTGTGTCAGATCCGTGGGCGCTGCGCAGATCGGTCGCAAATCAGTAGGGGCGTTGGTCCGCTCTTATATGGAATGCAGTGTAGTTTAACTTATGGAAAAAATAGTAGGGATAATAAGTATTTAACACCTGTAAACTATAGGCTATTAAATAATATAGGTGTTTTGGATTTTCGTGGATTCGCCAAACTATATGTATAAGGGGACTAATATGATCTGTTCCAAAATTCTTCATATTCAAGTTGTTTAAAAATGTTTATATGCGTAAGATCCGGACCGAATAAATAAGGCTAAGAGCGTAACCAAAAGGCGAGGGTAAAGAAGATCTCGCCCGACGGCAGTGGGACGTGATCGGCGGTACATTTTCTTAATACGAGGAGGGCTCGCTCTGGCGGATGGGCACGTGTGCCTAGGATCGCGCGAAAAACAAAACGACGCGGGCGACTGCGCGGAATTTCTCGGCCCAGATAAGCGAGCCACGCGCTCCGCTTTTATGATAGGTTTACCACTCGCACCCTAGATTACTGTAGTGAGGTTTGAAAATAATGTCGACTGATCTGGTACCCGTCTCAATTTCAAATTTTTTAGCTATGACAGGGTTGACCGCGGCGCTATACCCTTGTACGGAGAGATTTTTCGCCACTTGCGTGTAAAAGCCACAATAATGGCGCATCGTTTAAAAAAATTACATTAATGGAAGCCGGTATAGGCGTGGCGTTGTGTAGCTAAAACATTCAGATACAAAAATTCTAGAAAAAAAATTCAAACACCGCTACAATCAAAGACACGTCCCATTAATTACCCCTTATGTCTGATCTAGGTATGCACTGCATTAAGGATAAAATCATAAAAAAAGAAAACCAGGACAATAGATTCTGAGGTCTGCAGAATTAACACGTAATTGAATAAAAATTTAATTTTTTAATTTATGAAAGTAATGATACAGAAACAACTAGCGTATTGTTTATCAACACCACGAAATTTAAAAACAGCATTAAATACAGTATCAAATAAACAGTTTGTAAAAGCGTTTTACAACAATTATGGTTAAAAAATTGATAGAAAAAAAATTAAGTAAACGTAAATTATGTAAAATTATCCATCATTAAGAAGGAATAATTTTACTTCATTTTTCAGCGCAAATTGTGTAGGAATAGCCGTTATTGAGATTTGGTAATCGCAGGGTTTTTGATAGCGAGTCGCGGTGTAATATAGACACGGTGCGTCTCGTGCTGCGCATATACAGGATCATCCGTTAAAACTGCAACCTACGCGCAGGCGACAGACGAAAATAGCAACACCGCCGCACGGACGCATTTCACTACAACCATGCATCGGCCTTCGGAGGGTTGCCAGCGTCCGCTGGACAGCAGTGATGCCCGAGCTTCGAAAATTTTAGAACGGTCTCTTTCAAATTAACGTCGCAAAGAGCTGTGCGAAATTCCCCGGCCCAGGTAAGCAAGCCGCACGCTCCGCTTTTATGATCGGTTTACCACTCGCACCCCAAATTACTGTAATGAGGTTTGAAAACAATGTCGGTTGGTCGCGTACTCGTCTTAATTTAGAAAATTTTAGCTACGACTGGGTTGATCCCTGTACGGGGATATTTTTCGCCACCTGCGTGTAAGAGCCACAATAATGGCGCATCGTTCCAAAAAATGACATTAACGGAAGCCGGTATAGGCGTGGCGTTGAGTAGCCAAAAGGTTAAAACTTTTAGACACAAAATTTGCAGAAAAAAATTCGAAGACCGCTACAAACAAAGCCACCTCTCATTAATTACCCCTTACGTCCGATCTATGCATGCATTGCATTAAGAATAAAATCATAAAAAACAGAACCAGAACATTAGAATCTGAGGCCTGCAGAACTAATATATAATTGAATACAAATTTTATTTCTGAATTTATGAAAGCAATGATACAGAAATAACTATCCTATTGTTTATAAACACCAGGAATTATGAAAAGAGCATTAAATAAAGTTTCAAATAAACAATTTTCAAAAGCTTTTCACATCAGTTATGGTTACAAAATGGAAAGAAGTAAAATTAAGTAAACCTAAAATATGTTAAATTACCCATCATTAAGAGGGGATAATTTTTTCCCATTCTCCTGTGCAAATTGCATTCAATATGCATGCAAATTGCTTTTATAGTTCAAAAGTTATACGAAGCCGACCCAAAATTCTTCAAACTGGGCCACTAATGTATCAGCGTGGTCTACCGCAGCTGTACCGTGGCATAGGTAGATATTTCCACGCGGAACGGGACCTGGGCGATCGCACTTTTAAAATGGCTACCGTTTTCTTCACTCGTTTGCTACGTCAAATTTAATATCCTCTGGCGAAAGCGAAATGCACCCTGCGTTCTCTATTGGCATCTAAATGACCGTACGCTTTCAACATCGGCTCATAAATAGCGGAAGCATCGACGTATGATTGTAGTAGAATGCGTCAATGAAACGGTGTTGCAGTTCTCACTGTTCGCGCGTGAGCGGGTTGCATCTTTAATGGAAGACCCTGTGCAGCAGACGGGTAACCTCTGGGTGGACCATACGACCGGAGTGTACGCCACGCGCTTTTCAAGCTGGCCCAACCTATGGTCACCCATGTGGCCTGAGCGGGCCGCGATTTCGTTCGCCCGCCAGGAAACTCAACCCTTTCCCAGGAACCGTCCATGCCAGCCGCTGAGCCGCGATAATACGACCGTACGCCGGCGGGCCACCGGTTGTACATAACCGACATAGCCAGTAAGTTGCCGTTAGACTAAGAAATATGATTAAGGGTACTAAGGTCGGATTCAGATATATTGGCTGGTCGATTCGTTTTCGCGAACAGCGATCGAGGAGAAATCAGCCACCATCATCTGACGATCGTGGATTTGTCAGTTGGAGCTGCGTGGTCCTCGAAGGGTACGGTGGAGTAACGGGAACGCTGCTCGGCTCCGCCTGAACGTAGCTGTGTGGCTATTATTTATTTTTAGCGTATTAGTTGTATACGTTACGAAGCTATGCGTAGACCAATACGAGATGAAGTTATCAAGAAATAATCAAAGTTCTGACCAATAAAACTCCTGAATTTTTTCGGAGCGAACGCACACCTATTCTGATGTACGTATTTTTACGGTAACAATGTGAGTACGGTATTTCTCGGTTTCGTCTACACGTCAGGAGCTTGGCGCTATCCCCACTACTTCTGGTTCACTCTTATCCTGCGAAGGCGAGAGCGCGTCAGAGGGACCGAAAGCAAGCGAGGAACGATACGATACAGACGGAGCGTTGATACTTTGTCTCGCTCTGACTTTCGGGCGTCTGATAATCCTGATATTTCGTCCTTTGCGTATGCAATGGAGTATCAGGCGTCCGAAAGACGGAGTGAGACAAAGTACAACGCTTCGTCTGTCTCGTACCGTTCCTCGCTCGCTTTCAGTTCCTCTGACTCAACGTTGAATGCTCACCGCCACATCGATTCCGAGTCGCGAGCTTTCAGCGAAAATAATAGCCTAGAGAGGAAATCCTCGTATGACGTGTGCACAAGTCGTATTAGTGTATATAGCTCTATATATGCGAGGATTCCTCATCTATTTCTCCCTACTACGTCACGAGTTCCCACTTCCAATAGATATTCCTCCTCTACTACTCCTTACTACGTCATGTGCTTGTTACTTTTGGCAAACCTCCTCATCCACGTCGTGCGTTTGCACAGATCAAGTACACGCAATCCAGCTGTACCGTCGCGTCAATAAGGATACTCTCTACATTCTACAAGTAAGGCTTCATCTGTTGCCTCGGATAAACCTAATAAATATGATTCAGCTGTGCCATCAACAAGTACCGATGTACCCACTGTTGCTATGCTACCATACACAACCTTTAATTTCTTTAAAACTGCCCATCAAGAATTTCAAACACAATTTCTGAACAATAAGTTTGGTACAGTTTGCTTCATTTGTGTTCGAATATGGTTTAAGAACGACGTGAAACCATTTGATCCCAAACATTAACAATGTTCATATTAATGTTCATATTAAGAGAAAAAAATACATAAATCACGTTATTTAGTTGGTTGGTGAAAAAACGAAACAAAAGGAATTGGCTGTAATATCTAATTGAAATTCCTTTCTACAGGCTGCACGGTATTAGAGCGTATGAATCTTTGTTTTATAACGAGAATGTTAATCAAATTCCTATAGATGAAATTAGTGAAGACATACCAATCGAAGAAAGTTTCACTGCACAACAGCAAACACTCTTATGTAATGATGAAAAGTATCTTCGTATTGCACGAGGAGAAGCAAATATACCACACAGTCTACTTTTCGATGCACATGCAGAAGAATAAAACTTATTCGCATTAAGAAAAATTAACGGTTTTGATATTTAATAAGAAGTTTCACTTCTAACGCGTGAAAGTTCCACGCATTGATTTTGTTTTATCTCCAATACGTTAGGAGATCCAGCTGTTCAGTCTTTCCGCGGACACCTTGTAGATACGTTACTATAAACATATCACTGCGTCGCGGTTGTGGCTCGAGAGTAGGGCTGTAACGAATATTCGAATAATCTAAGTACTCCAATATTCGAATATTCGAATACCACAGAATTCGAATAATTTCTTCGAATATTCTGATCTATCGAAGTTCTGATTGTACCGAATAGGAATCTGAACATGAAATATTTGTTCACAGTTTATCGTGAAATTCTTTTCATATTGGCCTTTACAATTATTTGTTTTTCAAACGATAAATTTTTAACTTTATTAATCCTTGGTAAATTAATACATTTTGAAACGAAAACAACCATCAGTTATTAGTATTATTATTTTTATAATAATGAGTGGATAACCCGGACGGAATCGGCCAAGGGCCCCCTCCTCTAAGCCCACTCGTGACCCATCATAAGCGGATGACAAACAGTATAAGCAGACTTTTTTTATACGAAGCTAAAACTCCATAATCGATTTTGAGGAACTATAATATTTTTATTTTTCCCTCGTTACTATAACGTTATTTTTTTAAATTTATAGTGTATTCTTCACTTTATAGACATCATCTTACTCATTAATAGTAATTTTATTCTTTGTTTCTGTAACCCACACGCGCGAATGTCTCTTCCTTCTCTCAGTGTTGTAAGGCCCGGTTAACTCTCGTGGTACGAGGTGTAAGTGACTTTGTCACTCGAAAAATTAATTTTAAGTGACTGATTGAAAATATCATGACGAAAAAGAACTCATTGGCCCGACGGACGACCAGACAAGGAAAAAACGCTGTTGTCCGTATGGTGATTCTAACGAGAATAATGCGTTGACGATGAACGAACACAACTGTGTTTTCGAATGATGTCTGCGTCACGAACGTTTGACGAGAAAGGGTGCTGTTGTTTACTTAAATATAAATAGTATATAAATAAATTGTATAAAGATATAATGATAAATCGGTAGTTAATTTATTAAATTTATTTTTATTTAATAAATAAATTAAAGAAACTCGCCAAATTTAATATTCACGTGTTTATCAAAAACATATCCTTTTGTTTATAATTTAAGGTCTGCTCTGCCCAATGAATTATTTTTTAAATGGCTGCAGCATAGACTGTACAAAGGTAACATATCGTTTGAAAAACAAATAATTGTAAAGGCCAATATGAAAAGAATTTCATGATAAACTGTGAACAAATATTTCATATTCAGATTCCTATTCGGTACAATCAGAAATTCGGTAGATTCGAATATTCGAATATTCGAAGAAATTATTCGTATTCGAAATTATTCGAATAGTCGAATAATTACAGCTCTACTGTGAGGAGGGGGATAGTAGTGGTCGTACTGGTGCCCTGGTTGTGGTCTCCACCAATGATCCTGACCGGGAAGCAGGGTTCACAGCTATTAATCGCAGTGAATGGAGGGGGAAACACCTACAGTGGTGGTTATGTGTGCATGAACTGCACCTGCGTCAGTCACGCACACATTACCACCACTCCTGTGTTTCCCCCTCCATTCACTGCGATTAATCGCTGTGAACCCTGCTAGGAAGCTTGGAGCCCGTTCGCCCAGTGGGTAAAACCCGCAGGAGAAACGAAGGCTGTTGGGTGTCCTCCGGGGCAGACAAAGACTAATCCTAAGATTAACGGTGGATATCGACCTCCGTCCAGAGGTAGGCCAACTCGCTGTCCTCTGAGAGCCGTGAAAGTATCAGGAGTGAAGAATACACAAAGACGCAGCTTCGTTATACAAGAGCTGTTTGTGAGAGTCCTAGCCGTGTGCCTGACGCTCGTGGTAGTCTCTGACGTTTAGGCCCGCTGCGCTGACCTGTGTGCGGTGCTGTGGGGTTTTGACCCCCTATATTACACGAATAAATACTTTCAATACTCCTAACACTTCTTGACACTCCTTAACCCACGTTTATTATTAATCAGGTACAACAATTCTTTGGTACGTATTCGATAGCCGCAGCTGTAGCGTGAGAGTAAGGTCGCTCTCTCTTCTGGAGCCGTAACTCCCTTAAGCCTCGTTCCTAGGAACGAGGACCTGCTTGCGCCGTCTTCCGCTGCTGTTGGCGCTGTTGTCGGGGGCGTTGGGTGGCGTTGCCGCCACAGTGCCGCGCTCGGTAGCGGCGGACCGCATCGGGCGCGAGTGGTGGGGAAAAGATCGGCGTCCCACCGATATAACTTGTTACAATGCCATTATTGTGCTTTGATCGTTCTATACATACAGTGACATATACAGGGCGATTCTCTTACGACGTCTGTTAGATAGGTGCACCTCGCACAGTCGACGAAAACATGTTAAAAAATCCTGACGATCAACATTTCACCATTTATCATTATGAAGATGATCGTTCGGCGAGGGGGGGTGCACAGAATTTGATTTCAAGACCAACATTTTTATTAGAGTAAAACTAAGCCCTGCAGGGGGAAGAAATGCCGATAAAATAATATTATGTCTCGTTTAACAACACTGTTTGATTTGGTTCCGTTATTTGATGTCAATTATGGCTTCAAATTTAGTAAAATTATCAGAAATAGCGTTTTTATGACAGAAAAAAAGGTATTGAGCATGCAGAACCTACGATGTCAATAATTTGTCTAAATTGACAATTCAGATTTTGAAAATATTTTCATTAAGAGGGTAGACACGTCACGTGACCTGGCCGATTTGGCAAGTCGGTATTACAGCAGGTTTTTTCTGCTCAGAAATGGTAATACCCATAGATACGCGGCTGCCTGGTGCACGCGAGAGTGAGCTGTTTGCTATTTCCGTATTCTATTCTGAATAAGGAAATAAATACTCAGCTGTTGCGTTGTACTTGTAAAAGTTTAAACGGAAAATCTGCTGGTACTGCAAACGTAGAAAATTCATTGTACATTTTAATTACTTGATATGTGCTTATGCTACAATATTCTACGTTGGCAGTAAGGAATTATAAGTGAAAAGGAAAAATAGATGAGGGGATGTCCCCAGAAAATGAAGTTTGTTAGGTTAGGCATTTTTTTATTAGCAAAACACTGAAACAGAACATAAAATACACTTATTACAAGATAATTAAACGCCCTATGCAGAAAACAGTTATGAACAAACATTATATATAAAATTGTGTTCGATGTTGAATTGGGCTAATAAAAATGCGCAAGCTGGATGCGCGTGATTATGATGTGGTCCCCTCCTCGTAGTGACAGATAATCTAACCTATATGCTATACCCGATTTCCTAAAGATACTGTTGCAGTGTATTAATAATGTTTTGGAAGGACGATAAAAAGTTCACAAATGTAGCGCAAAAGAACGAAATAGCCGCTCAATATTTATTGTAACATAGCATATACATAGGTTATATTTTCTGTCACTTCGTGGAGTGGACTACATAATAATCACGCGCATCCAATCTGCGCATTTTGACTAGCCCGGTCGGCGTCATGGAAGGGGTACCTCCTCTACCCTGCATTTGTGGTAAATGTTAGTGTGCAACATTATATAGTCCCGCTGGTTTCGATCGTCGAAGTCCACGAAACTCAGCGAGACACATGTTTGTTGGTGAGCATCGCGTTTGACGACTCTAGCTAGCGAATCCCTCCGTACAAATGCTAAGAAACGATAGTGTGAAGTGGCATGCGTTTCAACTGCACACTGACAATATCGTAGATTCTAGGGCCTAGAATATTAGCTCCAGATTACGATATTCTTCACCAGAGCACTGTATTGATGAATTAAAAAATAAATGAATTTGTCAATTAGTTAAAATTAAGGAACTGTGCATGATTTTAATGACGCTTAATATAATTGCACTTACAAACTGAATTACTAATTGTAATTAAAAGAATTTTTTGACGTAATGAGAAATATGAACATTTTCATATTCAGTACTGGATGACTCAAGTCGCCGACGACCGAGGGTCTCTCGCCGGTGCGCTATTTCACTCGCACTCGGTTTACGTCGTTCAGTCTCCTTGTCAAGCGGTTCGAACGAGGGCCCTGATAAATGTGAATTTATTTGGGAAACCAAAGTCGCGTCACTCGTGACACGTACTCGCGAACAGATATATGTATGTACGAGAAGAAGCAATTCAATTTCCCGCTGACTTGAAACAACATTTCAATAGGTAAATGCATGAAAAGCTGGGGTCAGGAAATCCCAACCAAGTGATGCACATGAAAGAACTGGCGATATTCAACAATAGTTTATCGTCTAAATTTTACAATAAAAGTATTTGTTTGACATGAATATATAGTTTGTCAGCAAAGTCTTTCTCGATTTGAGTTCTATAGCAGGCTGACTTTCCTTTGCCATGAAAAGTCCCCTCTTGTACTGCACGCTGGCAATCATGCGACTGGCTGAGTTTCGTGGGTTTCGACGCTTGAAACCAGCGGGGCCATACAATGTTGCGCGCTAAGCAGTGACAAATCTGCAGTTCTGCATTTCTAATCAAATCTTTGCGAAAGTGACGTCAGTCGATTCCTCATGTTTTCTCAATCAAATTGGCCCCAAAAATGATATAATTCGGACCAAAATTAAGGAAATTACGTGAAAAATTGTTTGCAGAATTGAAAGCCCGTTTCCTTAAAAATAGTCCGATTTAAATTATTTTCTCTCAATTTAATCGGGAGAATGCCAGGAATCCATTTGTGGCACTTTCATATTGATACGATGAAAAAGAAACAAATTCTGTTTCTATATAATCGATGACACATCGTCGAGCAACGGCGATCTTGCGCGGCTCGGGACACAAAGGTTCTCGTCGATTATTCGAGCTTCTAAGATCGTATTCAGATTTATTGGCCGGTGAGTTTAGTAACGCGTATTCTCTCGTCATCGCAGAACAAGAGTGAGCCAGAAGTGGTGGGGATAGCGCCAAGCTTCTGGCGTTTATAGGCCAAACCGAGCTGTCAGCGTAGAAATACACACATCAGAATAGGTGTGCGTTCGCTCCGAAAAAATTCAGGAGCTTTATAGGTCAGAACATTGATTCTTCCTCGTTATTTTCATCTCGTATTGGTCTACGCATAGCTTCATGATGCACACAACTACATACTACGCTAACAATAAGAATAAATAACAGCCACAAGACTACGTTCAGATTGGGCCGAGCAGCATTCCCGTTACCCCACCATACCCTTCGGTGGCCACGGAACTCCAACTGACAAATCCACGATCGTCAGATGGTGATGGCTGATTTCTCCTCGGTCGCTGTTCGAGAAAACGAATCGATCGGCCAATATATCTGAATACGACCTTAGGATCAAGATATAATGAAAAATGAAAAATGATTCGAACCCAAAGATGAAAGGCCTTCGAATAAACAAAGGAAACTAATAAATACTCGAAGCTAAATAGAATTTTAGATTTAGGGTACACACACCCTCTCCCCAAACCTCGTGTCGATCGGACACTGGGGCCATTCGGAAGTATATTCTTTTATTTAAATAATGCCCATCTCTGCATAGGACCGTAAAGAATTACAAAAAAAATCAGGGAGTCAACTCTTAACCGATTTGGAGACTTTTCCTTGTTATATGTTATATACAATAGTCGGAAGAATGATAATAAAAGCAATAATTGCAAATAATTGCTGTAACTTCCACATTCTGAAAATATGATATCAGTAAATCAATATTTCCAGTATTAGTAAAAAAGTTCCAATCACTCTTTTTTTATTTTATATAATGTGGCCATATAATTATAACATAAATTTGACAGCAATTTCAAGTATTGTATGTGTTACGGTAAAAGCGTTAATTTAGTACATAAATGTATACAGTTCCTAGCAGTTCCTGGCCTAAAATGCATATAATCTGACCTACAATCGTACGAAAATGCATACATTGACTACGTCATGTTTCTACTGTGGCAAATGTATCCAGCTAACGCTTCAGTTTTGCTATGATTCCACATTATCAGTCCTTCCGTGTAGGCGCCATCTCGTATCCACTACCTGAACTAAATTTGTCACGTGACTTGCTCTGTATTGCAGTCACGAAATTACGTTGTTTGTCCTTATATGAGCAAATTTTGGGCTGGGTGAGGTCTCATTCGAAAGAGGAAGGTTCAGTGCAGCGCGCTCTGGTCATCATTTAAGTCACAAAACTCTTTTAGTGACCTAAAAATACTTGGATTCTTGCGGGTGTATTTTTTCGACTTTTGTTCTTATTTGAAAACTCATATTATTAGGTATCAACACAATCTCGTCGAACCATGACCAGAGCGCGCTGCACTGAACCTTCCTCTTTCGAATGAGACATCACCCAGCCCAAAATCTGCTCATATAAGGACAAACAACGTAATTTCCCAAACCCATTTTTCGAGCCAGATTGTGTCGGTATACAGCGCGCTGTATCACCCGTGTCTACCCCCTTAAATGAATTTACTTAGCTTCGATCCTCTGTATGTTTGGGTTATGTTTGGTTCAAATGCGGAGTGCCTCGATCTCCGGTTCCTCAATGAGGTTCTGTCACCGCTGTTCCCCCCTGCCCCTGGTTCCCGGGGAGTGTGGCGTGGACGAGACCGGGGATCCTTGGTTGATCGGGGGCCCCGACACTTCGGACGCCTCGGGGTCAGCGACGAGGAGCTCGCTGCCTCGATCACGCGTATGCGTGTTAGAGGCGCGGCTCCGGGTCCGTGCGTGTCTGGACATGCGTCATGGGCGCCCTAGGGGACGGGCTCAAGCGGCTGTTTAACGGCGTCTTGAATTGCGGGAGATAGCCCCCCGCGTGGAAAAAGGCGAAGCTTGTGCTGCTGCGCAAGCCCGGGAAGCCCGTAGAGACACCCTCGGCCTACGGGCCGATATGTCTCCTGGACGAGGCGGGCAAGCTGCTCGAGCGCATCATTGCTGCCCGCCTCTGCGACCACCTCGGGATCGTGGGCCCGGATCTTTCCGACCGCCAATTCGGTTTTAGACGGCAGCGATCGACCATAGATGCCATTAGGCTAGTGCGATCGATGTCGGACCGGGCGGCCGAGGGGGGCAGTGTGAGCGTGGCTATGTCTTTGGACATTGCCAATGCGTTCAACACCGTCTCTTGGGCGGCGATCGGGCGGGCACTATTATACCACTGTGTCCCGCTCTACCTTCGCCGCCTGATCCGGGACTATCTCCGCGACCGAGTGGTCTCGTATGTCGGCCGGAATAGAGACGGGGTGACTCACGTGCACCGCGGCGTACTGCAGGGGTTCGTGCTTGGGCCCCTGCTTTGGGATCTGGCGTACGACGCGGTGTTGCGGGTGGAAATGCCATCGCCGCATATCTCGCTCGTCTGCTATGCAGACGACACGGTGGTGGTGGCATCCGGGCAGCGCTGGCAGCAGGCGATTAGCCTCGCCGAGGAGGCACTGCACGTGTAGTGGCCTCGATCGGGACGCTCGGTCTGCGAGTCGCTTTCGACAAAACGGAGGCGATGTGGCTCGCGGACAGGGTTGGGAGCGGTGTGCCCAACAGAGCGTCCCTCAGGATCGAGGATGCCTGCATCAGGGTCGGCCGATTGATGAAGTATCTCAGTCTGACCCTGGACACCTACTAGCGATTTACGCGCCACTTCAGAGCCCTCAGCCCCAGATTGGAGCGACGAGTGTTCGCCTTCGGGCAAATAATGCCGAATCTTTGAGGCCCTCACGAGGGAGTTAGGCGGCTTTATGTGACGGTCATCCGGTCCATGGCGCTCTATGGCGCCCCTATATGGGCCGGTGACCTGGAGGACTGTTGCGTTGAGCGGGAGCTCTTCGCTAGAGTTCACCGCCGCACGGTCCTACGATCCGTGCGGACTTACCGCACGGTGTCACACGCCGAACTGTCCGCGCTGGGCGGGTCTCCCCCCTTCCATCTGCTCGCGGAGATGGAGGCGGAAGTTTGTTCCGCCGTCCGAGATCTCCGCGAAGCCGGGGACCCACCAGCTGACGGACCAGAAGTGGCGTGGGGCCAGGCCCGACAATGCATGCAAGCCAAATGGTTTGAATGGTTATCCCTCCGGGAACATCGGGAGGGTCACGTTGTCGGGGCACTGCTGCCCATTCCTGACGAATGGGTGGGGCGCAGGTACGGGAGGCTAACCGTCCGCCTGACGCAGGTGATCACCGGAGCAGGTTGCTTCGGGGATTACCTGTGTCGTATCGGGCGGGAGGAGTCGTCGCAGTGCTTCAGCTGCGAATCGGGCGACGAGGACTCGGCCCAGCACACCCTGGCGAGGTGCCGGGAGTGGCTGGATGACTGCCGGGTCCTCGAGGCGCAGCTGGACCCCGATCTCTCGCTGCCGACGGTCGTGCGTCGGATGGCGGGGGATCGGGAGAGCTGGGTGGCCATGTCCCTCTTCGCCGAGCTGATCAGGCTCGAAAAGGAGGAGGCGGAGAGGGACAGGATACGAGCGGGACATCTGTCTCGTATCGCGGTCCCCAGAGGGGGGGGGGGGGGGCGTGTGGCGACTTAACTCTTATACATCGCCTCGCTCCCCCGTGGGCCCCGACCCGCGACGACGACTCCCTCTTTTGTTAGGGGAGGGGAGGGACCTTTTCAGTCCCTCGCTCCCCTCACTCGGTGAGAGAGAAACAGGGAGGACATAGGGTGGCTCCGTTACGCGGTGGGTCACCCTATTCGCCACCGGAGCCGTCGCTGTGCGCCATGGTAGCAGGGTGCGTGCGCCGCGGCGGCGATGTAGGGCGGAAAGGGGGGGCCTAGGAGCCTGGAGGGCTCCCCCCGGGAGCGGCAATTATCAAGCCGCTCCCAGTTAGGCGATTGAGTTCGGGGGGGGGGGGCAAATCTGGCGGCCGATGGTGGGTCGTCCAGTTCAGGCAAGACTTGCCAGCCGCGCGCCCGGTATGTCTGCCGGGTTTTGGTTTCGACCCGGTTGCCGTCGAAAGGCCTCCACGGGTGTCGCGATTCTGGGCGTCCCCCCCCCCCCCCTCCTTAAGGCCCGCCAACGCCTTAACGCTCTCTACGTCTGTCGGGCCGGGTAGTAACTCCATCGCGGGTTTCGCACACTGGTACGGATGCCGTAAAACACGAACTAAAGTCAAATTTTCGACCTCGTTGAAACTCCATGAAATTGTAGTCTTAGATTCTTATATCTCTGAGTTGAGTTTTGGCTTGCATGCGGATTGTTACAAGTTACCAAATTTTTTTTAGAGAGCTTTGAAAACAGGGGAAAAAAGACACTGCGCAAATGATACAGGGTAATTCTGGAGCAACGCCCATCAAGGATATGCGGCCAGGTATCCCGTGGCGAGGGCAGACCTTCGCAGTGCTTCACCCGATTTTTCTCCCAAAAGAACTGGCCATCCGAGCGTAGAAGCAAGTGCGAAATAAAAGTAACGGTGCGCTTCTCGATACCGCAGATGTACCTACCTAAGTAGCATTTCTGACGCAAAAGAATTGTCCAGCCTTTGGGCCTGCCATTCCTGGCGTAGACCTTTGGTAGGTAGGTATCGGTTTCAACAGGCAACGCCACCCGTGGCGACAGCAAGACCGTCCCCGGTCCTTGCTGTTCCAGCGGGTTTTCTTCCAGTGAAAATCAGTAAATTTGCAATCGCATTATCTCAAAAACCAGTGGAAATAAAGTGCATACATTAATGCTTATTGAATTTGTCATAGAATGCACTATCAAGTCACCTCTTCAAAAAAAAATAGTTCCATTTAAAAAACCGATCTTGACCGTCGTATCTTTTAAAATAATAATCGATAAAAAAATTCGTCTCAGCTAATAAATTGGCCCACTCGAACCATGTAATTCCATATTTTTAATATTTTTAAAATACTTTAGGAGAAAACCGGCTGTCCAGTCTTCCCGCGGACACCCTGTATAACCGACCAACTCTCCTTGATTCGGGTTTCTTCACTATACAAAAATTCATTTGAAAAATTTACTATGCAATTTAGAAAACATTTATGTCCTGGAAATATAAAAGAAACAAGTATAAAAAGTTAAATACTGACGCCCGTGTAAATTTTACATAATAGAAATTCGACCGAGAGTATAAAAGTTGTTTATAAGGGTAGTTCGTTATCCTAGAAAAAAAATAATACTAAAATCAGATTCTACGGCTCAACAAAACCCTAAAACCAGTCCATTTATAATGAATAAAGTATAAATGACAATGATATGAATTTAGTTCGCGTTTACGGCATCCGCACCAATGTGCGTCGTATGAGAGAGTGCTCCCAGAAGGGCTTGCTAATCGGGAGGGGGGGGGGGGGGTGTTAGAAGATAAAACAAGGCAGCGTTCCCATCGCTGCCGGCGCGTCCGCAATGCTGTCAAATGTCAGAGGGCGCATGTTGCACTCTCTCCTTCATTTTATAATCATTTTCTTTGAACTGATGCAACAATGTATTCCTAAAGGATCTACTAGGGAATTGCATTATGTTCTGTCCCTGATGGGACACAGACGATACACAGCATACGTGTTTAGAATGAAATGTAAGTTACCGTAAACACTAACATATTGTTGCGAGCACCCCATAGATGGGAATCCATGGCCCGCTGGTGCTCGCGTCGATGACAAGAGGACAGCGAGAAGAAGGTGATCGGATCGATCACCTGTCAAGCTGTCATTAGAGAGTCTGGTACCGAACGCCATAGCGTTCGGACGTGCGGGTTGTACCGTATTACTCTGTATACCAAAATATAGTCGAGTAACGTGTATACCCGCGTATCTTTCTTATTCCTTTGCGTCGGGGTGGTCGGCGATGAAATACCCCGGCGCAACAATATTGTTACGAGCACCTGGTATAGACGAAGAGAGAAGAAGGTCGGCCTCCTTCAAGAGGAAGATCAGGAGGCCGACAAGAAGACTGTCTCCCAGCATACGCCATTACGATCGGACGTGTCATTCTGGCTATCCATACGTTGTAATTGTCTTGTGTATCGAAATATAGTTGAGTCGTGCATTCGCGTGTGTTATTCAATCCCTTTGCGTCGGGGTGGCCTGCGATGGAAACAACCCCGGCGCAACAATATTAATTATTTCCATATTTGTATATTTAATTACTATCTCTTTCTATTTTACTTAAATATATTTTCTCCCATATTTTCCGGAATATAGAACCATGTTGGTGAGTCGCAGATAGGTACATACTTGTGCGGCGGAATCTGCGGAACATTGATTACTACTCGAAAGACGCAAAAATGTGCAAGTTCAACTTTTGCGCATAAATTTCTTGTACTATTGACTATCAAATTATATAAGTTTCAAGAATACCCGTCGATTCGAAAAAGCGTAACATGTGATTAATTACTCTTATTTATAACTTTTTATATATTTCAATAACATCGAATAAATGCATCATTCCATCTTATGCATAAATGAAAACATATTCAATATCTGAAGTGTGAATTTATACAAATTATTGCCCTCCTAGTTTTCGTGCGCTCAATACTTTTTTGTCTCATAAAACCGCTATCTCTGTTAATTTTTCTAAATTTTATGCCGCAATTGACTTCAAATAACGTTACCAAATCAAACAGTATCTACTGTAACCAAAACACAAATTTATTTTATCCCCCCCCCCCGCCCTATAGGGCTTAGTTTTAATCTGATAAAATTTTTGGCCTCGAAATCAAATTCTGCGGCCCCCAAACCCACCAAATGACCATCTCCATAATGATAAATGGTGAGATGTGAATGTAAGGCTTCTTTATCATGTTTTCGGCGACTCAGCCACTGTGCCTCGCGACGTCCCCGATTCGCTGCGGTCGGCCCCAGGTTTCATACCTGTTGCAGAAATAAAATAATTCTTTATTCTTTATCGTATCAATATGGAAGTGACACCGATGGATTCCTTACGTTTTCCGATGAAAATCATACCAAATGTTACGTAAATCGGACTATTTTTAACGAAGTTAGATTGCAATTATGGAAAACAATTTTTAATGTAATTTCCTTCATTATGGTCCGAATTACGTCGTTCGTGGTGTTATTTTCATCGGACTAACATAAGGTATCGATTGGCGTCGTTTCCGCAAAGATCTGATGAGAAATGTGGAACTCGAAACTTTCTCACTTCTTAATGGGCATTCCAATCCCTTCGAGGGTCGAAGGGTTCGAGGGTCGGTATACTCTTTGACAAGCTTCGCGTGAGAAACACCCTGGATACAGCCTCGATACAGTTGAAATACGATTAAGAAGTGAGAAATGTCCAGGATTTCCGAATTTCTCATCAAATCTTTGCCAAAACGACGCCAATCGATTTCTTATATTTCACCGATGACACCAAGAACGACATAATTCGGACCATAATGAAGGAAATTCCAGGATTTCTCACTTCTTAATGATATTCCAACTGTTTCAAGGGTCGAAAGCCATAAAATTCAGTGAGGCAATGCGAGAGGTTGTCCTCGCCACGGGATACCAGGCGGCATCTGTTTGACAGCCGTCGCTGGAGAATAACACTGTATATAAGAAATGCTGTATCAATATTTATATAGCAAATTTACATGACAATATGATGACCCTACTGAGCACTTTTACTTGCAATTTACATACGTTGCAACGTAGTTAATTTGAAAATGTAACCAACGGGCGACTGACCCATGGTGTTAATAGGAGATAGATTTAATCCCACACATATCATACAGGGTGTCCGCGGGAAGACTGGACAGCCGGTTTTCTCCTAAACTATTGGAGATAAAAATATAAAAAAAAATAGGGAATTGCATGGTTCGAGGGGGCCAATTAATTAGCGCGAACGAATTTTTTTATCGATTATTATTTTAAAAGATACGATGGTCAAGTTCGGTTTTTCAAATGCAACTATTTTTTTTGAATACCTGAGTTGATAGTGCGTTCCAAGACAAATTCAATAAGCTTTAATGTATACACTTTATTTTCACTGGTTTTTAAGATATTGCGCTTGCAAATTTACTGATTTTCACTGGAAGAAAACTGTCTGGTATAGCACGCACCGGGGACGGTCTTACTGGATCCACGGGTGGCACTGCCTTTTGAAATAGATACCTACCTGCCAAAGGTCTACGCCAGGCCCAAAGGCTGGACAATTTTTTTCCGTCAGAAATGCTACTTAGGTAGGTACATCTGCGGTATTGAGAAGCGCACCGTTACTTTTATTTCGCACTTGCTTCTATGCTCGGATGGCCGGTTCTTTTGGGAGGGATGCAAGTTCGATTGGTTAGGTTAGGAGGAGTGAAAGTTGCTAGACTAAATTTCAATCATAGGGAGCAGATTGTATCAGAACCATTCGGATTTGCATTCCTCACAAACGGCTGCTCTCTTGAAGAGGCCCTCTTCACAGTAATGCCCACCTTCTCTCGCACGGAATACGTTAACGCTTGCTTTTGTTCTGATATTGAAGCTCGTGTTTATACTCGAGAGGACCACGCGTCGACAGCGGGCTACCCCTTTTCTTCCTGTGTCTCTCCACGAGCCGTGTTGACGGTGGATTGTAGGAGCGTAGATATCTGGATGCCAGTTATTGAATTCAGGAGACGATAGAAACATTTTATTACAAAACACACATGTACTATAATTAAAGTAAATCGTATTCCTCTCGGGCAGGAGTACTGATAATGATCGGACTTGCGCCCCACTTCGCGCAGACCAATTACACGGAGGGTAGTCGGGTCACACACTGCCCAAATGATACAGGGTAATTCTGGAGCAACGCCCGTCAAGGAGATGCGCTGGCACCCCGTGGCGAGGACAGACCTTCGCATTGCCTCACCCGATTTTTATGGCTTTTTCCGGAAAAGGTACGAATCCTGGGCCGGGCGTAGCGAATTGAGGTCGAGCCCCCGCAGTCGAGGGTGAAATATCCATTTGAGCGTATTAAGAAATTCTTTTCTTCGTCGTATCGAAAGGGAAGTGGTGCCAATGGATTCCTTATGTTTTTCTGATGAAAATCGTACCAAATGTCATGCAAATCGGACTACTTTGACACAAGCAAATTGTATTCCTTATGTAAGAGTTGTCCGATTTCCACGACACTTGGCATGATTTTCATCGGAAAACCCCAAGGAATCCATCTGCGACACTTCCATATCCATACGATAAAAAATAAAGAATTATTTCCACGCGTGGTCCTCTCGAGTATAAACACGAGCTTCAATATCAGAAGAAAAGCAAGCGTTAACGTATTCCGTGCGAGAGAAGGTGGGCATTACTGTGAAGAGGGCCTCTTCAAGAGAGCAGCCGTTTGTGAGGAATGCAAATCCGAATGGTTCTGATACAATCTGCTCCCTATGATTGAAATTTAGTCTAGCAACTTTCACTCCTCCTAACCTAACCAATCGAACTTGCATCCCTCCCAAAAGAACCGGCCATCCGAGCGTAGAAGCAAGTGCGAAATAAAAGTAACGGTGCGCTTCTCAATACCGCAGATGTACCTACCTAAGTAGCATTTCTGACGGAAAAAAATTGTCCAGCCTTTGGGCCTGGCGTAGACCTTTGGCAGGTAGGTATCTATTTCAAAAGGCAGTGCCACCCGTGGATCCAGTAAGACCGTCCCCGGTGCGTGCTATACCAGACAGTTTTCTTCCAGTGAAAATCAGTAAATTTGCAAGCGCAATATCTTAAAAACCAGTGAAAATAAAGTGTATACATTAAAGCTTATTGAATTTGTCTTGGAACGCACTATCAACTCAGGTGTTCAAAAAAAATAGTTCCATTTGAAAAACCGAACTTGACCATCGTATCTTTTAAAATAATAATCGATAAAAAAAATTCGTTCGCGCTAATTAATTGGCCCCCTCGAACCATGCAATTCCCTATTTTTTTTATATTTTTATCTCCAATAGTTTAGGAGAAAACCGGCTGTCCAGTCTTCCCGCGGACACCCTGTATATCTAATATAGTGCTCGACACAATTTTTTACCCATCCAAGTAGTGTATCACCTGATACATAGATGGCATTGTTGTAAATTATCAGTTATAAGTTGGATGAAGATGGCGTATTGCTCCAAATTTAAGAATGAGTACACAAGATACTATTCTAAGCGACATATCTTGTTGCCGATAATTCCCTGTTCAACAGCCATCGGGAATTGTAACATTCAATAGCCGTGTCTTATAGATTTTTCTGCGCTGAAAACGAATCCGCAAGCCGTTTAGCGCCATCGCCCTCAGTTTACGAGAAATTCGATTTTGAAGAAAAATGCAAATTTTCAACTTTGAACATATTTTGTGTTCAATCAATAGTAGTTATTCAGTTGGTTGTTCTGTCAAATTATTCTATGAACCCTCCCGCATACAACGATATAAGTTATTATGGCATTATGCTGATTTAAATATGTTTAAACAACGATCAAAAGGAAAAGGTCATCCGAAATGCGCCAATTTTTGCAGATTGCAAGAATTTTGCAGATCAATTTCTTTAAAAAACTAAGGGTCTAGGACAGGCGTGCACAGCTGAATGCTCGCCGGGCAAAAATTTTCGGACGCTTGCGGAAAGAGCATCGTAAAGCACTAGGCCACGCCTTTATGAGCGACAGTGCCGTGAGGGCCGTGGTGGGGAGTGTTCGTAAGTGAAGTGTGCCGCGGAACATCAGCAACACACATTACAGTTTACACGCATACTACGACAGCTATTGGCCACAGGGTGGGGGAACTGCTCACGGCGTCGCTCTTCGCTTTGCTCACGAGCAATCGAGAGCGCTCTTGCCCGCCACAGCCTTGCTGTGCAGGCCTGGTCTAGGAGAAAATCTGACTACTCCACTGTTATGTAACGCAACCCATAACACATGGTGTAACGAACACCGATGAGCTCAGCAAGATGTGCAACCAAAAGAATCCGCAAACGTTGCAAGACCGAGGATCAACAGGCGGAGACCATTAGCCCCCCCCCCCCCCGCGATCCCAAACTGCGACCTCAAATTATGTATATAAACCAACGTCCGGACAACGAAGACAGATTATTATAAAAACAGTTACGCGATCACTCTCGTGATCGCTACGACACGGTTAGATAAGCTCAATAATTCTTTGTTCAGTACTACGGTGAGTTCCACTCTTTAAGGGGTTAGACTACTGTAAAACGGTCGAAAATCGATTTCTTTTTTCGTATAAATATTAGTTTGTAATTTCTAGAAGGACATGCAAAAGGTCTGAAATATAAATATAGCTTAGTTTGGCAGATACAGAGCCGAAGGCACACTCGAATGTCTGCGCGCCGAAAGACTGAAACAAGCGCGGTCACTGGGCGCTCGAACAATACAAATCTGTATCGGTTTGTTGGAGTGCGAATAACTTGTAATTTTTATGACAACACATCGTGTAGGTTTTCCGAGTTATCAAGTGCACGTCCTAATGACAATGGTCGGCTGATCGCCAATTCACCACTCCGTAAACAATGGTCCCAAAATTGTATAGCATAAGAGCCGTCAGGTTCGCGGATTTGGGAAATACCCAACTTTTATCCATCCCATTTTGCTGCGTTTGCTACGATTATTTTCAGTTTATTATCGTCAAGGGTGGGCGGACGACTGCCAAACACATCGAAGAAAACTTTCGAATAAGCAGGATGTAGTTTTTGTACCGCCAGTTCTACTCTACCAGTACGCACAGAGTATTTCGCGTCGCCGTATTTATCGAAGTAAAATTTTATATTTATAGTGTAATTTAAATATTTGATTATGGATAAAATAAGAAGAATAAACAGAAAGGTTCGAGTGAAATAAGAAGACTGGGATCTCGACCAAGGCGAAGACCATCAATACTAAAGCGTTATGAATTTGAACGCGAAACAGAATCCGCGACTCCAGCCGCCAAAAAATTAAAAGTCTCCGAATCAGAAATACTGATAAGAGCAGACGCAGGATACTGTATAATTAATATTTCGACTGTATTTTTGACTTTGAGTACTTTTACAAAGTATAAAACATCTAATTTAGTGTTCGAGGACTCGGTTTCAAATTAGTGGTACAGTGTAATAATTGTGAACCTCGCTACATCAATTCTTGTCCACTCATAAACAATGCGTACGAAATTAGTCGACGAATTATATTAGCAATGAGGCTGCTCGGTGTTGGATATGACGGAATACGAAAATTTTGTGGTATTATGGACCTTTCCAAAAATTTCCATAAGAAAGTTAATACAGATATTATTGGCAATATTGTGCAACAAAAAGTGTAGCTTCTGCTTTATTTTCTGAAGCAGCTACTGAAGAGGAAAAGTTGTCAGCAAAAGCAGAACATACCGATAAACCGGCGGGTTTGATCGTTTCAGGCAGAGATGGGCATTATTTAATTAAGAAAATTATTTAAATAACATATCGAATAAAAGAGACTTTATCTTTATTTGTCATCAAATAAAAATAACCCAGAGTTATTTTTGTTTCAAGTAAAAATAAGCCAGAGTTACTTTTATTTGAAACGTCAAAAATAATTTTTTTTGTTCGACTTGAATTTATCCAACGGCCACAAATAATTTTTTTGTTTGGCGGGAATTTATCCGACGGCCACAAATAATTTGTTGATTTGACGAGAATTCATTTTAACCTTCAAATAAATTTGCCGTCTTTTCAATCATTTGTATTTGAAAATTATTTGGAGCTCAAATAACTCTGGGAGTAGAGAGCGAGAGAGCGGAAGGGGGGGGGGGCGTGTGCGAGAAGGATAGAAATAGATGATACTTTTTCGCTCAATGTAGCGGTAAGCAGGAGAGCATGATGCGGGGAGGTAGTTGTTAGAGCGAAAGGGGACGGGGATTAGAAAGAGAGCGGGATATTAGGAACTGGCGGGTTTTTTAAATACTTTATTAGATGTTGCAGATAGAACACGATAGTTTTTATTAATAATTAATAAACACCACCAGGTAACAATCAATTACACATTACCTGTAAATAATTACCGCATTTACACAGAATTTGCTAAAAACACAGACCTTTCGTTACATTTCGCAATAAGTTTCACGAATAACTTACATAACACAAAATAATTATTAATTCAAAAAATCGTGTTCTATCCGCAACATCTGATAAACTATTTAAAAACATCGCCCGTTCGTAATATCCTGTGACGAGGTCACGTCACGAGCCGTGCGAGCGCCCGGAACCGAGACAATGGGCCTAGTTCCCGTCGCGGCCGCTAGGTGGCCGAAGCCCCGAGACGGCTTTCGCGTGCGAAGATGTACGGCCTCACAAATAAAGGCCGCGGCGAGCGGAATCAGGAGCTCTTGTGCATGTCGCTATATGGCTTCAAGCAAACCAGCAAGACGCTCACTTTTTGAATTCCTCCAGGTGTGTCAGTGTCGGCCATAACCACTACTGTACCGTTACCAACCTCTGTGAAAGAAATACAAACACAATCTTGTACCTAGCACAGCAATAAATACTGTTATCTATTAACAAGCCTTTACTCATTCCCCGAACCTGGCCATACCAACTGAGTCGGCAATACAATCCCTTCTCCGTCCCACCGGTAACCGTCTCGCCACCGGAGACGATTACAATCCCCCTCTCTTTCTAATCCTCGTTCTCTCTCACTCTAACAACTACCTCCTCGCATCATGCTCTCCTGCTAACCGCTACAGAGACCGAAAAAGTGTGTGTAAGTAATTGAGTGAACGCAGCGGCCGATTTTCAGAGGCAACGCCTCCTTTCTCAGGCCCGTACCATATGAACCGCGCGTAGCGCATTGGGGCGCCTCCCGTATCAATAGGTTTCCACATCACCCATGGGGTACTATTATCGATGTGTTTTTTTTTGTCAGTGGTATCCCGTATAGGTCTATTCCACTGTGTCGCGCGATAAAAGATGGATTGGAAAAACGCGTTTTACTATCAAAATTTTCAATATGTTCGGGAAAACTAGATTTTCGCGCATGTTTAGATGTACTGGGCAAATCTAAAATATTAACGGGGAGGCTGGACGACAATGTACGTATCAAAGTTGAAAGCGAGGAATTGTTTAACCCTGTGCGCTGTTCGGTCTTAATGCTACGTATTTTCGAGAAGCAACATTCTTACAAATATGTGGATCCGAACATGGAGAAAATTCGGCGCGCGAAGTCCCTAAGTTTGGGGTATGTCGATTCTTCCAGTGTTTTGAAGAATTCGGCTCCCTTTTCTTCCCTCGTTTTCAAAGAAATGTCGTGCTGAAGATCCCACAGTTCTTCTTGATACTCGAGGGCTTGTTCTTCGATTTTTACGGTGAGGGGATTCTCAAAGAGAATTAGATCATATCTGAGCAAATCGAAGTCAGTGAAACGCTCATCGAACTGATCTATCACCGATCGAAGAATTTTCAATTATTATCAAAATCACACTTGTTGCCGAATTCTTCGAAAATTAAGCGACATGAGGGAAAAAAGAAAGAAAAAAAAGTCTTCTAACAGGAGATGATTTTGATAAACTACCAGCCTCCTACGAAAAGAATCGACGTGGCTGCACAAATGCGAAATAGTTTGGCCGGGTTTTTGCAGTTTTAAATTTAAGGTGTTCAAATGGTTAGTAAGATCTACTATAAGTGAGAGTTGACCAAGGAAACTCGCATCTGTTAATAAGGGGAAATATTCTTCTGCCTTTGAATTTGGATATTCTTTCAAGAAATGGAAGATCTCATTTCCTATAGCAAAGAATTGGCTTAAACATTTCGCTGCACTGAGCCAGCGTACTTCACAATGCAAAGAGACATCAGTGTAAGTAGCGTTATGTGTTTTAAGAAATTCTATAAATTTCCTGTGAGATAGAAATTTATTTCCGCCCTAATTAATGCGTAGCATTAAGACCGAACAGCGCACAAGGCTAAACGATTCCTCGCTTTCAACTTTGATACGTACATTGTCGTCCAGCCTCCCCGTTAATATTTTAGATTTGCTCAGCACGTCTAAACGTGCGCGAAAATCTAGTTTTCCCAAACATATTTAAAATTTTGATAGTACAACGCGTTATTCCAATCCATTTTTTATCGCGCGACATCAGTGGAATAGACCTATAGGGGATACCACTGACAAAAAAAACGCATCGATAATATTACCCCATGGGTGATGTGGAAACCAATGATACGGGGGGCGCCCCAATGCGCTCCGGGCGGTTCATATGGTACGTGTCTGAGGCGCTCCAAGCTCCTTGGCCGCCGCGGGGGCCAAGACGCGCGGCGGGAGAAAGGAGGCGTTGCTTCTGAAAATCGGCCGCTGCATTCACTCAATTCCCAGGCCTGATATAGGACACTGAATTATTGTCTCAATTAATAAGGTAAGTCGCTAAATTTTTTTAATAGACTTTTTATATAGAGCTTGTAGACTTCCGGTTCCGGACGCGAGCGTGAAAGGATTGTGTGTTTGGTGCTGCGAGTTAGGTGGAGGAAGAGTGAGTGAAGAGGTGGAGGAAAGGATAAGGAGTGAGTGTTGGAGGTGGGGTAGAGGTGGGGAAGTGAGGCGGGTAAAGGGAGTGTAAAGGGAATAGGGTGTGTGGCGAAAAGGAGGCGAGAAAGGGGACCGATTTGTAGGTTAGGTGGAAAGATCGGTGCTGCGTGGCGGGAAGAGAAAGAAAGAGGAGCAGGTAAAGGGATCTGTCCGACAGGAGAGGAATTAGGAAGGAGCTGGCAAAATGGCGGGAGATTTGAAAAGGAGTAGGAAGGAAATAGAAGAAAGGATAAAGCGATAAGAATAAGAGGGCAGCGGAGAGTAGAAATGTAGTGAGAGATTAAATGGAGGGGAATAAGGGAGAGGAGGGAAGGGTATGGGGGAAGGGAAATGGAGATGGAATAGGGAAGGAAACAGGAAAGCTGGCAAGGGAGGAAAGAAGAAGGAAGGAGAGTATGAGCAGTATGAGTAGTGTGGGTAGTAATGCAGGGAACCTGGATAGCTACTGGGGGAAAGAGAGGAAGGGGAGGGAGGGGAGGAAGGGTCGGAGGAGGAAGGAAAGAAAATGGGATTTAAAAAGAGCGTGAAGATGATGCGATCACCGGACGAAAGGAGGAAGAGGGGGGAAGCGAGGGAAAATATGAGATGGGAAAGATGGTGGAGATGATGAGGGAACTGATGAAGGAGGTAAGGGTGGAGAAAGAGGAAATGTGGAAGGAGATGATAGGGGAGATGAAGAAGGAAGGGGAGGAAAGAAGAAAGGTGATGAAGGAGTGGAGGGAGGAAAGGAGGAGATGGGAGGAGGAGAGAAGAGAGGAGAAAAGGAGGAGGAAAGAGATGGAAGAAAAGTTGGAGAGGCTGGAAGAGAGGGATCGGAGGGTGGAGGAGATGATAAGGAAGGTGGAGAGGTGGGAAGAGGAAAAGGAAGGGAGGGGTAGCATGGAGAAGGAGGGTGGAGAGGATGTGGAAGAGTGTAGGTTAAGACTGAGGAGGATGGAACTAAAACAGGACAAAAGGAGAGGGAAGAGAGAAGGAATAATGTGGGGGTAAGGGGGGTGGGGGTAGGAGAAGAGGTGGAAAAAGAGGTGAAGAAGTTATGGGCGAGGATGGGAATGGAGGATGAAGGAATAAGGGAGATGAGAAGGGTAGGGAGAACGGGAAAAGAATGGAGCAGACTGGTTTTGGTGAAGCTGGCAGGGAGGGAGGAGAAGAGAAAGGTGATGGAGGCGAGAAACAAACTGAAGGGCAGGAGGGAAAGCATAGACGATGATTTAACGGAGGAAGAAAGGAGGGCGAGGTGGAAGGTGGAAAGAGAGGCGGAGAAGGAAAGGGAGAGGGAGAAGAAGGTACAGGTAGGTTATATGAAAATGTGGGTAAATGGGAAGATGAGAAGGTGGGATGAATTATGGGAAAGGTGGTGTGATGAACAGGGAAACGAATGCTAAGGGAAAGGGGGGAGGGGGGAGGATGGGGGGGGGAAGTAAAAGGGGGTAAAGGAAGCTATAAGGTCGCGTTTTGGAACGTGGCAGGGTTGAGAAACAAAGATGAGGAATTTTGGAAAGGTTTAGAGAAATGGGAGGTGGTTGTGATGAGCGAAACGTGGGTGGAGGAGAGGGAATGGGAGTATGTAAGGGGCAGATTGCCGCAGGATTATGCGTGGGAAAAACAGTGGGCCAGGAGGGAAAGCAAGAAAGGAAGAGCGATAGGGGGGATGATAATGGGGGTGAGAAGGGGAATCGAAATAGGGCGGGGGGAAGAAGGGGGAGGGGAAGGGATAATGGTGAGGAAAGTGAAATTGGGGGGGGGGGGAATGGTGGAGAGTTATAGGGATATATGTAAATAAGAACTTGCAAAGGAAGCTGGAGGAGCTGGGGGAGTGGATAGAGGAGAGAGATGAGGGAGTGAGAGTGGTAATTGGGGGAAACTTTAATGCGAGGACGGGGAGGGAAGGGGGAATGATATGGGAGGAGGAAGAAGAGGAGGGCAGGAGGGGGGAGCAGGGGGAGTAGAAGGTCGAAGGATAAAGTGGTAAATGGAGAGGGGAGGAGACTATGCAGATATCTGGGGGAGAGGGGGTGGGGAATGATGAATGGAAATGAAGAGGGGGACGAGGAGGGCGAATGGACATATACAGGAGAGAGGGGGAATTCTGTGATAGATTATGTGCACTGAATTGATTTGTGGCCAATAAAGGAATGTCAAGTATAAAAAGTGACAGAGGAATCAGTGTTCGAGCGGAAAACGAGAATACAATTGGAATTAGCAAAGTTGATTTCACAATCTTTGCATGTGAACTTTTTTAATTTTTTTCGTGAATTAAAGGGATGAACTTTTTTCTTTTTTTTCGTGAATTAAAGGAAATTAGCTTCTTTCATACATAAGTCATGTTTGTGGGGGGGGGGGGCTCATTTTCTCTGGGACAATAACTTACATGTGAGAAATTAATGATAAAACCAACGTACTACGTAAAGAATAAAAGTGCGGGACCGTTGCACGATAACACCAACAATACATTCGCTGATGTAATTTCAGACGTCGCTAGTAACGCAAACTGGAAAAAACATTTCGTTAATTAATTGAACGTACACGCCTTTATAATAAGCATTAGATTTCTGTGTCGAAAAAAGCAGTTTTCATATATATTGTAACTATGACATGGAAAAGAAAGAGCAACATGAAATAAAGAATAAGAAAAGAATATTAGTACTTTGACGGCCGGTGTCACGTATCCGTGATTTCACGATTTCAATCTATTATTTTAGGTGAGCCCAAGAAATTAATTTTATTTCGTATTTATCACCGAGAAAACTATATCCTCCTATGTACAAGAAGCAGTTTTGATGGTTGTTAAACGCCTAAGGGTAGTTAGGAAATTTGAATAACATCGACAGTGAGCGTGCTCCAAAATGTGTGGCAGTCGAAGTGTTGAGATCCAAAATGTAACCATTTAATAAAATACCGAAATGTACAAAACTAAGATGTGCAGAATTCAATGCATTTGCACTACCTGGATTATTGTACACGACAGCAGAAGTAAAGAAAAGCACAGCCTCTTTATATTTACAAAAGTAGAGACGTCGAAAGGCCATAGACCAATGGTGGATAACGTGGAATATTAGCTGTGATAGTGTGTTTGAAACAAGTTCATCTTTACGACCGATGCTGGAGAACGACTGTTCGCGAGATTCGTGAAATCGTCCGATGACACCTCGGTGTCATATTTTATTCATTCCATCCGATATTTATTGTATTAATCATGGCCGCCACCGCCACGGCTGTACTGGTGAACCGCCCAGGCCCGGAGGGAGGTGGCCTGTTCCTTCAAGGCGTTAAGGGGTTAAACGAGGGGTAGAGTACGAAAAAATAGGCATATTTCGGGAATTTTTTTTTGCGCAATAAAGAGATCAATCGAAATTCTGTAAAATGGGATTTATAATTCTAGTAATGAAGTACAAAAAATATTTTTTTCAACTTCGTTCATGACAAAATGGTGGCTGCGCAGCATTTCTCCGTCGGTGCCTGTTTTTTGAAAGGGTCTACGGCCGGAAACCTAACTCCCGTAATTTTTGACCTGGATCAAAAAACCAAAGTCTTTTCGATTCTATAGAACAACAGCAAGAGACGTACGTAGGATTTTTTCGATATATTGATTTTTCGCGAAATGGTGCATTTTTTCGCGAAATGGTGCAATTTCATGAAAAAAATCGTCACAAAATGGTTCATTAAAAAAAAAATATGCAATATAAAAAAAAATCCTACGTACGTCGCTGGAGAAAGCAATTTTGAATATACTATTAAATTTTCAGATCGATCGGTGAAGATTTGTTCGAGTTATGTTTCCGGCCAGTTAAAAAAAAGTGGTTTCGAGAAAAACGCGTATTCGAATATTACAAAACTTATACACGAAAGCAAAGCGTCCTTTTCAACGGTCGATCCTCACTTTATTAACGCTGCACAGACGTTCTTAACATTCTAGACTATTCGGAGGACAGTCCCTTCTCTATAGACTGTTGTTATTCCTGCTTCCGTACTTCAAAACAAAACTACAGCGCGTGCAGTGATAACAAAAGGCGCTCGGGGCATACACAAGAGCGTTGCGGTAGAATTGAATATTTGGACATTTAGACATTTTTGCCACCCTCCATCTTTTGGTATATTATTTTTAAGCCCCTAAAACATCTTTTGAACAAAAAAAAATTATCTTTTTTTTTTAAATTCTACAGTGGTTTAACCCCTTAATGAAGGCCCACTCCTCCTGCCGGGTCCTCACCATCCAGCCGCTACGCTGATGGTGCGCTAGGCACGGTTCTGTAATTAGTAAAACATAAATTTATTAGTAAAATATTTTTTATTTAAATTTAGACCTATTTTCAAGCATTCTAAAAGCATATAACTCCTTAAAATGTGTACATATGTATTTACTATCAGCCGTGGCCGGCCTCGTAGCTGTTGGCGGCGGCAACGTCGGCGAGGACGTCGCCTGGGACGTCAGCGCAGACGTCGACTGGGACATCGGCGCGGACGTCGGCTGGGACGTCGGCGGGAACATTGGCTCAGAAATGTTCAGACCTCCTAATTATACACTCACGTCTATTGCTAAATTAAAATTTCATTATCACATGAGTGGAAAAATAAATTTGAATGTATGTATAATATAAATTTTTATTATTTACCCGCTAATAATTTGTGGGCCTCTTCTTTCTGCATAAATTAATAAACAATTAATTAGCAAAAAAGATCAAGAGTTCATAAAAGCGGCATATGATAGAAGAAAGTCATATAGATGTAGCGCAAGGATACGTATTGATCAATTGTAAATTGGAAATTAGGAAATGTAAAAATTTGAAAATTGAAATAGTGTATGATGCGAAATTAAAAATTACATTACAAAATATGTTTCTTCTTATTACTTCACGAGCCTTTCAATTATTTAATGATACAAAAAACTGTAACGTATTATAACATTATTTTATGAACTATTCGCACTTGTAACTAGTAGTATAGTAAAAAATAAGAAGATGTTGGACACGTTTAAGCATATTCTATTCTATTCTAACTTATAACGCCACTGATTAGAAATATCAAACATATCTGAGTTGAACGTAAACGAGCATGTAAACAACAACATTATGAAAGTCTCTGATAGGCAGTTGGTCTATGTTAAGTATCAGTGGACATAGACCGTAACTGTATAACAAGTAATACAACAAGAAGATATTGGATACATAGAAGCATGTTTTAACTCAGACGTGTTCCATATTTCTAATCATTGGCGTTATAAGTTAGAAATATGCTTCAGCGTGTCGAATTCTAAGTATCGAATATCCTCTTGTTGTATTACTTGTTATATACAGTTACGATCTATGTCCACTGATACTTAACGCATATAACGTACCGCTACGAACTGCCATAAATTTTTGCTTTGTTTTCATACAAATTGTTAATTACGTTTACATTATACCTAAGATAGTATATCACACATGCGAGAGCGCGTTCGAACAGCGCGCGAGAGAATCTAGTGACGCGCAACGCACGCGCATAACCGCCCTTTCAAACAAGTGAACTCAGTGCCGCGAGTGAATAGAGCGCGCGTGCGCAGATCGCACGTTCAACCGGACGCCGAATAAACCGAGCGTAGTACGCGAGTGGCGCGAACCAGATGTTAATTATAATTGGTGCGCGAGATCGCACCACGAGTGATTGGCGCGGGCCAAGTACCAGCAAGGAGTATAAGTAGAGACCCGCCAGCAGCAGAGAGCAGACTTGGTTCTGCCACCGAACCACGAAGACCTAGGTCGATTTAGCTAGCCCCTCAGTCTGGAAGAAGTTATCTTTAAAATTCAAAATCTAATACTTCCTCTCGAGGTAGCTTTAATGAACTCCTCAATCTCAAAACCGAGGTAGCTTTAGTTAGCTCCTCAATTTCCTTTCGAGGTAGCTTTAGTTAGCTCCTCAACTTCCTACCGAGGTAGCTTTAGTTAGCTCCTCAATTTCCTTTCGAGGTAGCTTTAGTTAGCTCCTCAACTTCCTACCGAGGTAGCTTTAATTAGCTCTTCAATCACAAACCTAGGCCATACTTACTAGTCCCTCCACCACATACTCCAAAGCGTGGGCCAGCTGATAGGCACCAGAAGCCAAAGCAACTCAGAGAGAAGGAATCCTCTCGAAATCTCAACTCAACATTACTAAATCGACCTAGCGTCAATTCTTGTTGTACACATATTACAGACAACGTGTCAAAGACTTCATGTTCAATTACGATTTAGAATCGTACCTTTAGAGTAATTAACGCGATATTCTTTATAATCGACTTAGCGTCCAAAATCGAAATAATACTCCTAATTACCGACTCAGTGTCGAAACCCAAATCGAGCGATATTCTTTAATACCGACCGATACGTCGTTACGCGATTACCTTATAAAGAATTATATTAATTTATCGACTAAGTGACTAAAGGTCAATAACCATTTATTTTGAATAAACTATTGTTACGTTTCGTAGTAGGCATAACGAGAGTTTAATGTACAACAACCAGAATAACGCATTAACAAGAACAGTCAAACAACAGGGAACGTCTAATGTAAGGACAATGCGGTAGTTTCGATGCGTCTGCTTGTAATGGCGGCTGACTCACGAATGTCAGCTTGACAGGCGATCGATCCGATCGCCTTCTTCTCGCTGTCTCTTGTCCTCGTCGCGAGCACCAGCGAGCCATGGATTCCTATCCATAGGGTGCTCGCAACACTATCTTTGTTACTTATTGTTAAAAGGAAGGACTCTAGTTCGTGAAATTCATTTCTTTATCGCACGCCACCCGAACCAATCCCACAATTCCACGGGTAAACCGCTCTACTTGTGGAATCTCCTGTAATAAACGGCAACGTCTCGTTCAAGAACGTTACACGTAGGTAAACTGCCTATCAAAGACTTTCATAATGTTGTACTATACATGTCCGTTTACCTTCAACTAAGATATGTTTGATATTTCTAATCGTTGGCGTTACAAGTTAGAATATGCTTCAACGTGTCAAATATATTCTTGTTCTATTACTAGTTGTAAGTACTATTTGTTCACAAAAAAAAGTTATAATAATACTTTACAGTTTTTTGTATGTATGATTGAACAATGAAAAGGCTCTTGAACTAATTTTTATAATTTCGTATCGTACACTATTTCAACTTTTAAAATTTTAAAATTTCCGAATTTGCAATTTGCCATTTGCAATTGAACAATACGTATTTTTGCGCTACATGTATGACTTTCTTCTATCATACGCCGCTTGTAATCCAGATTACAAGTCCCAAGATGTTAAAAAAATCATTTGAATTCCAAGATATAATAAAACACAATTTCACAATTTCTCACGAATAAAACTAACGAATAAAGATAACCGGGCTAAAGTAAACGATAACTCTGCTATGAGTATATATTTGAATAGTATTTTTTATTACTTACATTTTCTTTGTCCGGCCATATGCTTCTCCAATATGAATGCGATGAAGAACCACAAGAAGTTGAATCTGGCCAAGAGGCCAGGTAAACATTCGACGATCAAAGAGTACTTTTTAGTAAATATCGATCTATCGAAATTCTTCATTACGTTTCGCGTTAAGTAACATTACGTTTTCTTGTTATTTATTTATCTAGAGACGCGGTAGCGTCTCGACGCCAAGTACATGAAAGACACCCTGTATATGTTGACTGTCGCTACCGCTTATTATTTACTCGTCGCCCGACTAATCCAACCTTACCTGAAACTTATTTCATTAACATCTCTGCACGCCAGCAATATTTCCTGAATTTAAAGGCATTTTTCTTATGTAAACCGCATATAAGCTTTCGAATAAGACCAAATTCAATAAAATCGGTCCACGCGTAACAGAGATATCGTAATATCGTCTCAGGGATCTGTCGAAAACGGTAAGATTTTTCTTATGATTCTTCTTCTTCTTCAATCTCAAATTTTTGTCGGTATAATACGTATACGCGTTATACGCCAACCTTCAACCAAAACGAACTAATACATATTTCGTTCATCAATTGCTATCTTCACTATGCAATCTACTCCAAATTTCGACAGCTTACAGCCAGGTTATACATAAACTGGCGAGTGTCAAATAAGGTAAGATGTCAAAATTTGATATGCCACGTGTTTTTACAAATATGTATCGTTGTACCATTGAATTGCAACCAAAATGCAGTCTCAAATACAAGGTAAGTTGGCCAAATTTGAATTGAAATGAAGGGGATGCACAGGCTTGGATGTTGTCCGGAGAAGATTAGATAGACAGAGAAGCATCTTCTTTGACACAAGCTTCTGGAAAGTCAAATAAGGTAAATCGACAAAATTTGTCAAAAGACATAGATTTAAGAATTAAGAAAATTATGGCGGACTGCTCGCAATGTAGAGCAAGTCTCATTAGTGAAGAAGAGTACGCTGAAAATACCCCAGTAAGCAAACTGACCGCAGTATGCCAGCAGATTGATGTCAGATTCGAGTAGATTCTGACGTCAGATTCGGGTCCTACTATGCCCGCATTTGACTATGGTTCTGCGGTCAGAGCCTGACATCAGGATCTGACATCAGATTGACGGCAGATACCGAGCAGATCCTGTTGCCGTGGTCTGACCGCAGATTGGGAGCAGAAATCGAGCAGATCGTGCGCAGCGCGATCTGACGGCAGATTGGTGTCAGATACGGAGCAGATTCTGACGTCAGATTCGGGTCCTACTATGTCCGCATTTGACTATGGTTCTGCTGTCAGAGCCTGACATCAGGATCTGACCGCAGATTGATATCAGATTTCGATCAGATCTTGCTGACAAAAACCGACCGCAGGTTGGCGGCAGAAATCAAGCAGATCCTGATGGCAGGATCTGACCGCAAAAACGTTTAATGCGGGCATAGTACGCAATTTTATATAATAGTATAGATTTAAAAACAGTTCGAAAGTCTTAAGCGTAAATAATATATAGAACACGTTTATAAGACCGACTTGAAAGATCTGATTCTTACCATATTTTATGGAAGAAAAAAAAGTTGGAAAACCATGTATTTATTTAGACGGGTATTATAACATTTTTAATATTTTACTTAGCAGGTTGTTAGTCAATTGAATGCCAGGGAGGCTCAAAATAATTATTTAAACTTTTAAAGACAGTTCTTCCAAATGTAAAAGAATTAATGATAACTATTCATTCAGTCATCTTAGGGCGGTATTATCATCGGTCGTTGCTTAAGACTAAGATCGTCTTAAGCAACGATTGATAATACCGTCCTTAGAGACGGGTATACCAAATATATACTCCGCAGTGAAATGCCGGCAAATGCGAGCGGTGCTCGAGAGCCCTGAGTGATCGAGCCCTCGGCCACTTATTCCCGCCGCGGTGCTATTTCGCAAGCGAGAAGCTATAGGCCTCGCGGTATGACTATATGACTAGGGTTCGAGTCTCTTACACTGTATCTAGGTTCAACAGTATTTATTGCACAAATTATTAACAAGGTAGGTATTCGAAGTAGCGTGCTTAGTAACTGCTAGTCGCGTGTTGTCAAATCCCTAGATAGTCGACCAGATGTCCTAATCCCGGCGTGGGCAAAGTAATTACTTCCTCCGCCGTTGGCGCTGCTGTTTGTCTTTAGTCACGTTTGTTGACGGTGTCGCCACAAAGCGCTCGCCCGGTCGCCGCCTGACGGCGTCGCGTCGTGAACTATGTCAGCAGAATCTGCTCAATTCCTGCTGCCTATCTGCCGTCAAATCGCGGTGCGCAGACTGTGTAAGCAGAATCTGCTCTATTTCTGCTGCCTATCTGCCGTCAGATTGCGCTGCGCAGAGTCTGCTCGATTTCTGCCATTAAATTGTATCAGCAGACCCTGCTGCCAATCTGCTCGCAGGTTAAGGCAGCACAATCTGTTGGCCTTCTGCTGTCAGTCTGCTTTCATCATCGAATATAACAAATTCTGTATCAAATCTGTAGTCTTTCTGCCACAAACATTTGTACTCAGGCGTTGAGCAAAATCTGCAAATACGGACGTGGCTGACTGGGACATCTCTCTTGATACTTTTCAATCAATTTGTGAAAGATATTATTATTATTATTATTATTTATTAAACAGGTGGACACCCTTTGGTTACATGGGCAAGTAAAAATACCAGACGGACTAACGAGGTTAACAGCAAGAAATCGTTAGACTAAAGTCTTGTGGTACAGACCGAAACACGCAACGCGTCAATGGCCTGTCTTCTGGAGGAGGCGACAGAGTTATGTGAGAAAAAGTCGATCTTGTGGCTGACGCTATTGGCCAATCCGCAAAGACGATCAATGGTGTCGTGCATACCGTAGCTCGTGGCGTACATTTCTAAAGCGAAGAGTGGAAATTGTCTAAACATTCTGGGTGGAGCATTGAGCTTGAAAAGTTCTAATAAGTCCGGGGAATCAATGTGGTGTCACGTCCCGGGTTGAGGTCTTTTAGGGGAATGACATTGTTGGGGTTGGGGTAGATTGAGAGGAGGTATTGGCACGAAAGTTGATTTCGCGGCACAAAACAGGGTAGGAGTATTGGCACGAAAGTAGATTTCGCGGCACAAGGCAGGGTAGGAGTCTTGGCACGAAAGTTGATTTCGCGGCACAAGCAGGTTAGAAAGAATGTTTCGGCACGAAAATTGATTTCGCGGCACAAAGCGACCAGGGAAGGTTTCAAATAATTGTTATGTATTTAAATGACACGTTAGGACGCTAATAGTTTTTTTTGTGGTAATTGGATTTACAGATGCATCTATATAAGAAATCACACGTAATAGTTCCGCGAAATCCGTCTAGGCATACGGCTGTACGCGGCCCAGGCAAAAGAACGTTAGTAAACACTATAAGAACACTTGAGTTCGCGAACCGAGATCAGCTGTTGCAGCGGCCCGTTATGTTTGGGATTTTCGTAGCTGAAGGATTGAAGCAGCTGTTTATTCAGTTGCAAACACGAATATATGCCATGCACTGTTACTGTGGTGCATTGAACAATGAGCATTTGGGTATAACATTTAAATAAAAGATATAAAGTATACGGTATATGTATGGACATGAAATACAATTTACGATAATAGAATGATATTAGCAATAAGCGTTAATAAGACAAATAATATGATCTCAAAAGCAACTAAGAATAATAATACGAAATGTGGATGATATGCAATGGTAAATAATAATAATAATAATCGCTTACAATGAAGACTGTAGAAAGGCGATCCTCTAACGAGGAGTTGCACAGATTTTATGAACAATAATGATGATGATGAATAACCACAGAAATGGTGGGTGAAATATAATAAATGTAACGAGAATGACACTTTAGTAACACTGTTCGCAAAGAGAATAATCGGTATAGTTATACAGTTTGCAAAAATCGTAATCAGCTCCGGCCTCAAGGGCCCTTGTATTTATGCTATTTGCAAGATTGTTAGGGGTGAAGGGTGTGCGCGGTATGCACCATGGCACGTACGCCAAATATGCGTCGCAGTATTATTTCCGGGGTTTTTATAAGTACGAAAGGTGAGATTATAATTAGTTTCGTAGACAATAGAATTTCGGACTTCCGCGGTTTTTACATGCGCTTGTACAGAATATGGTTTCTGGGCTTCTGCTTTAGGAATAATCTACCCATTTGATGGATTTTGGGGTTTTGATTTGGGAAGGGGTGTGTGTGGTTTTGACTTGGAGGGTCTTAGAGAGGGAGTGAGACGTGGTCTCGAATTAAGAGGGGTTTTGGGACGAGGGACTTGTTTATAATTAAATATGAGGGAGGAGATGATGCTTTGTAGGGCGAAGGGGAGATGGGGATTTCGTACTTGACCATTTCCAGATGGGGACCTCTAAGGTACATCGTCTAGATGGTCAGTGGTTGGGGAAAGGGGTAAGACTCGATTTCGAGGGATTTAGCGGAGTTGTGGAGTGGTTTATGAGAGAGACTTGGAATAGAACCGCGCGGAAAAATAGTGGGACGTTACAGTGGTTGTTTAATATTTTGAAAGCAAACAGTAAGTCGGACACAAGTCTGCGCTCCTCGAGGGTGGGTAGACCGAGCTTTTTTAGGACGGGGTCATAAACGTGACATGTTATGGGGATCGGCTCACGTAGTTTGCAAGCGACAAAGCGCAGGAACTTGTGTTGTATACGTTCAAGGGAGGTTATATGGATCTGTTCGAGATTCGGTAGTTCCGATCTCCGCCACACCCCAACTCACCGCAGCACCTCCTGGACTGCGGAACGCCACGACCGATCCACAATCGATTTGCCAATCATCTGCGCTCCTCGACCGACGATCAGCCAATCAGCGCATCGCGTGACACGGTTTCAGCCGGTTGTAGGATACGCGTAGCAAATCACAGTTCAACACATCTGTGGCTCAACCAATCAGATTTCCCCACGTCGGTCGATCGTCGAGAATGTTCGAGACGACCCGTACAGGAAGTCGGATTGTCCAACGGTTTTTATTCTTGTTCACGCAGAGTACGTGAGTAGACGCATCGGTTTTTCGGAAACGTTTAACAGGTAACTCGTGAATCTTCTCACCAATCTCAGTCTGTAGTGCTCACAATTCTCATCGAGAAATTCAGTGCTCACCTCGTCGCAAGTTCGGTCTCAATTTCACGCGCAATCGATTGTGGATCGTGGTGCGACCGCGTGGTCAGTGTGCGTGGAAAATCTCAGCGAGAGTTCTCTATTGTACAGCACAACGTGCTTTTTCTCACCGCTCACCGTTTTATTAACCAGTGACTCACTCCGCGAGTGTAACAAATAAAATAGAACATTGTACATTGCTCAACACAGACGCTGTGCTTTACTTTCGTACATAACCTCCCCGGCATACTCACGCTCATCGTGTTAACTCATTCGCGAACAGGATCTGATGTCGAGGATTCCATAACGAAGAGCAGTAGCTGAGATACGGAAGCACCAGGGCAGAGTACAGTATTTTAAATGTTGCAGGATTTTTGAATTCGGAGGATGACTTTATGACAAAGCCAAGCATTTTAGAGGCCTTGCGAATGGTATTATTATAATGCTCATTGAAAGATAAGGAAAAGGAGAATGATACCCCCAGATCACATACATTGTGAATTTCATCAAGCACGACACCACCGATTGAATATGGATGTGCCATTACAGATTTTTTACGGGTGAAACGCATGACTTTACATTTAGTAATGTGTTACGAGCCGGGGCTGCAGCAACGCGAGAGGCCGGCGAGAAGGGTATTTCCCAAGGAATACGGTTTATGAGTTTGTTAGTTAGGTGCGCGGACGAACCTGATGCGAAATCAGGGAGCCGCTAGGATTGTTGACGGCGAGGACGAACCTGATGCGAAATCAGGGAGCCTCTAGGAATGGAGTCACACGCGGACGAACCTGATGCGAAATCAGGGAGCCGCAGGAGGGTGAAACGTCGTGACCGAACCCGATGCGAAATCGGGGAGTCACTAGGATAGAGTTCACAGACGAACCTGGTGCGAAACCAGGGAGCTGTTAGGAGGGTGGATTATTCACAGACGAACCTGGTGCGAAACCAGGGAGCTGTTCGGAAGTTGGTAGATTTACAGACGAACCTGATGCGAAATCAGGGAGCTGTAGGATACGGACGAACCTGATGCGAAATCAGGGAGCCGTAGGAGGGTAAGGTTTCGTGGACGAACCCGATGCGAAATCGGGGAGCCACTGGGTTGGAGAAGATGCTTTGTTTGGGTTGAAGGGTTGCGAACGAACCTGATGCTTGATCAGGGAGTCGCGGGAAATGTTAGTAATGCCTCGTAACTCTTAATTTATGTTTGATACAACTCGAGCGGTAAAGCTGTATCAGTGGGTGAGTGCTACTAATATTATAAGGATCGCTGGGTAAAAGATGGGTTTAACGAATCGACTCGATTTACACGTGAACACCATTCATATATTGAATAATCAAGTATGATACAAATGTAAGTGTCGCGATAAAATAATAAATAGTGTAGTTAATTACCACTAGTTGCACGGTGTAGACGCACTGGCGATGCGGGGACGTACGAGTGGCTATTTCAAAAGTGCCAAATAGAATATAAACCGAACTCGCGGATTCTATGAGGTTAACTATGATCCTGACGGAGACTTTAGCTTGATCTTTAACCAACTCTGTACGAGCGTGACACGACGTGACTCTACGCGTGACTCTATAGCTTTTAACCAACGAGGGTAGAAACCAAAGGGTTTATATAGTACCAAAAATGAGTGGGGATTCATTAGGAGTTTCCATATAAGGAAATTCTTCGGGGTCGTCGTCGTGTCATTCCCGTTCCCATGGTCGTGATCCAGATGGTCGAGATCATGACCCCCCTTGTGGTGTATGATAAGCAAAAGGATTTTAGGGCGCTTTCCCTTCTCAGAAGCGAGCTCGAAAGTGGTTGAGAGTGGCGTATGGGAAGATTCCACATACGTAACAAATGTTTAAGGACATGTGATTAGTTCTACACCACACAACAAGGTTACTCAGATCGAGCTGCAAACGACAAGCATCTAAAGAAGATTTGACCTCGAGAAAGAGTTTAAGATCGTCAGCATACAATAAGAAGTTACAATATTGAAAAATAGACGCAACGTCATTTACAAATAGATTAAATAAGAGAGGGCCTAGATGAGAGCCTTGAGGCACTCCAGACGGCACGGACAGACTCCTGGATTGTGTGTTTCCAAATCTAACAGCCTGTGTTCTGCCGGTGAGATAGCAGGACACCCAGGAGAGTATACTGCCGGAAAAACCGATAGAGACAAGCTTATTTATCAGGATTGCATGGTTAACCGTGTCAAACGCCTTACGGAAGTCGGTGAAAATGACATCAACCGGCGACCGTATTCTAGGTTGCTCGAGATATGGTGATAGAATAAAGTCGGGTTAGTGAGGGTTGAGCGATTAGCCACGAAGCCATGTTGTTCCTTAACTATATGGTGTTTGGCCAGCGATGATAGTTTGCTAGCGACAATATCATCAAAGATTTTAGGCATGACATTCAAAATAGAGATTGGCCTGTAGTTAATAATGTTCGATTTATCCCCAGGTTTAAAGATGGGCGTAATTATGCTCGATTTCCACCTAGTTGGAAATTTGCCCGTTTGGAGAGATAAATTAAAGATCAACCACAAAATTCTAGACACGATAAAAGAGCAGGATTTAAAAAACACAAGAGGCAAACCATCATCACCGGGACCCTTGTTAGTGTCTAAGGCGACAAGCTTTTGGAATACTTCACCAATGCTAATTGTAACCCCTGTTATGTCGAGCGGGGAAACGTAATCTAGTGTTGGTGGATAAACAAGATCATGAGAGTAAACAGATTCGAAGTATTCCGCAAAGCCATTAGCAATAGCACAGGCGTTTGATGTTTCGAGACCATTAATGCGCATGGTGTTAGGCAGCGCATTGGAAGAACGGTTATTCGTAATCCTTTAAAATCCGCAGTAGTTCCCGCGCTATTTATTATTAACTTTATTAGTTTCCCATTAACAATATTTATTCAAATTCACGAATAAACATACTAAATTTAATTTTAATCCAACACCAATAAATTGTGCATTAAAAATATTGGCTCTCTTTGTTCATTTTTGCTGAATTACCATTGGTATTTAAATTTCCTGCAACAAGACATTCTGCCATATGCTCTCACCTCCTTCGGACACATTATGTAGTCTCTACACTTAGTATATAGCAAAAAAACAGGCCACTCTACTCATGTTTTCTGATTTCAGGAAATAATTTGGACAATGTTGGATGGAATTTGAGACAATGGAATCGAGAGACGCGGTGGCGTCTCGACGCCAAGTACATGTTTCGAGCCACCCTGTATATGTCGACTGTCGCTACCGCTATCATTTACTCGTCGCTGGGCTAAACCAACCTAACCTGAAACTTCTTTCTTCAATATCTCATCACGCCTGCAATATTTCCTAAATATAAAGGCATTTTTCTTATGTAAACCACATATAAGCTTTCAAATAGGACCAATTTCAATAAAATCGGTCCACGTATGACAGAGATATCGTAATATCGACTCATGGATCAGTCGGAAACAGTATGATTTTTCTTTTGATTCTTCTCGTTCAAGAAATTTTTCGTCGACATAATACGTATATATGCGTTACACACACACCTTCAGCCAACACATGTTTCGTTCTTCGTTCGTCGACTCTCGGGATTATTCGGCAGGGATCGTCGTCCGTCATTGTAAAAACGAACTAATACATGTTTTGTTCGTCAATTCCTATCTTCACTATGCAAGCTACTCCAAATTTTGACAGCTTACAGTCAGGTTATAACCGGACGAATGTCAAATAAGGTAGGTTGTCAAAATTTTAGATGACACGTGTTTTTACAAATATATATCGTTGTACCATTGAATTGCAACCAAGATGCAGTTTCAAACACAAGGTACGTTGGCCAAATTTGAATTGCGTCCTGCTTGTATATCATAATTATAACCCAGAACCACAGATTCAAACGACTTGAAATCAGCCTGTAACCTCAAATCAAATCAATTCAATCGATATGCAATCAGCATATAACCACAAACCAGTATTACTTTTTAATTAAATATTATTACATTTTTTAACATAAGCGGTTTTAACACACTCTTTGCGGCTTCGCTAGAATTTTGTGAGATTATATTTTAAGTATCATAACGATCTGTGGATATTTCCTCAAGTTATTGCAATTTATGTTTAAAGAAATATTGATTTTGGACGATGAGAAATATTTTGTTTATAATTTTTAGCTCGAATATTAATGATTGGATAAACAAACTGTAAACAGAAAATATGAGTGTTGTGACGAGCTTTACAACACTATATTTTTTAAAATACAGATTAACATTTAATTTTCCAATCCTTTTTAGCGTTTGGACAATAATTTTTCGCATTTTCAAGCGCTAGTCCCCTTATTGCATCCGACCCTTCATTATTGTGCTGCACGTTAAAAAAATTGCATCGAAATTGATCCATTAATTCCCGATTGTAAGTGATAAAGTAACTCTGAAGTAAGGTAAGGTGACAGCGGAAGTATTTTATACATATACCTACGTAGAGAAAAGGGGAGAAGACGAAGAAACGAAGTGAAAAAGAGAAAAAAATAATTTTCATTCGTTACTTTGAATGAAAGAAATTTATAGTCGATTTCGACACAATATTGAAGCAGTAATGAATAAAATTGTTTCATCTGTAACCTCTTTGATACTGCAGAGCGTAGAAGTAATTAATCCCCATAAAAAACTTCAAAAAAGTAAAAAAAATACGCCGAGTACATGAAAATGTCGAGGACGGAAAAGAGTATTATCAAATAAATCACAAAAAATAGAAGATAATCATATAATATTTTAAAAATTATCTGGAGTCATTCCCTATGCAAATTATCTTTGTAAAATGAAGTGAGATCCTCATAAAAAACTTCAAGGAAGTAAAAAAATTACGCCAAGTACATGAAATAAAAGAAAAACACAAGAGAAGAAGATAATAATAATTACAAAGTAAAAAAAGATGTGAAATCAATGCGAGCTGCAAGTACATAAAGGCGACACTGTGTAACACAATAAAAGACAAAAAAAAAGATGTCCGCGGCCTGGAAGTCAAATACTTGGCGTGGCCAGACAAGGTATTCTGAGATCATCAATACCCATACCTTCCCCCTCACAGGCTTTCAGATAATTTGTCCATTTAAAACTCAGACAATATGAGTACATTTTCATTATATTGCGTTTTAAAATAATTGTAAGATCATTCATCGACACCGATACCTTTCCTCTCACAAGCTTTCACATAATTTGTTTATTTAAAACTCTGACAATATGAATACACTTTCATTATTTTGCGTTTTTAAATAATTCTTATTCAACGACACCTTTACCTTGCCTAGCCACGCCAAGTATTTGACGTCCAGGCCGCGGACATCTTTTTTTGTCTTTTATTGTGTTACACAGTGTCGCCTTTATGTACTTGCAGCTCGCTTTGATTTTATATCTTTTTTTACTTTGTAATTATTATTATCTTCTACTTTTTGTGTTTTTTTTTATTTCATGTACTTAGCGTAATTTTTTTACTTCCTTGAAGTTTCCTATGAGGATAAAATATAAATCGAAGTTGTAACAAGGCTTTTTACACATTTAAATTTACAGTAAGTAAATTTAATGTAACGCTAGTTTGTACTTTTACCCATAAATAGCTTCAAGAAAGTAAAAAAATCACGCATAGTACATGAAAAAGTCGCAGACGAAAAATAATATTATTTGTACTTCTACGTTAAATTTATATAAAAAAATTCGGTCCGAATACGGCTGAAAGCGTATTAAAAAGGAGATGGTAAAGAAGACCTCGCCTGACGGCGACGTAACGTGATCGGCGGCGTATTTTCTTGCTACGAGGAGGGCTCGCTCTGACCGACGGGCATAAAGGGGCTAGAGTCGCGCGTAAAGCAAAAAGAACAAAGCGGGTGGCCGGAGCTCACGCATGTCACGGCGTCCGAAAATTCTTCCTAATTTCCTTGCATGTAAGTGTGCTTCATTATTATTAATTTACGTGTACGCATAATGAAACGAACATGGTAAAGTTGCCGATGAACTGGGACCTCGCCGATTTCGATGAGATTCAGATATGTTGTCAAGGTCGTTATTCTGAACAACATTTCCCTTTAAACTTTTTGGCGGTCGGCCTTAGATTCGGAGATTTTAATAAAAAACTTTCGGCATAATATATTGAAAGCTACCTCCTCACAGATTTCAATGATATTGACCTATGTTGTCAAAAACATATAAAAAACATTCGGCATAATACATTGAAATCTGTTTTACAGCCGACGGTATTAGTATTGGTTGGGGATGGATTAGGGCGGGGGGGGGGGGGGGGCGCCCGCTCGCGAGCGCGTAAAGCATGGGAGCGAACCAATGTGACTTTGGGGATGTTCAAAATGAGACTGCTGTTACAAGTATCGCGCGATGGGGTCAATAATATCGCTATTGTTGTCAAAGTCATCATTCTGAACATTTCCGTTTAAACTTTTTGGTGGTCGGCTGTGGTTTACGAGATATTCGCAAAAAACTTAACTTAACATTGGAATTACCGAATTTAACACATACTCACATCGATTCGCCACCGTGCTTTATGCGCCCGCGAACGGGTGCGCGCCCCCCACCCTAATCTAGCCCCAACCAATACTAATACCGTCGGTTGTGAAACAGATTATTATAATAAAAGATTAAAAGTAATGTGTACTGTTAGTATCCTGTAATTCAGTTTAACTTGGACTACTTTTCTTGCTGCGACACCACGCGTGCACCCGTTAGAAACCTATGCTTTAGGTTGCTACGCAGTGTTTATACAAACAGAAGACAACCGCCGACAGCGTGGTGCTGCACACACTGTCGCGGGCGTGCACGTATACGTAGAGTACGATTGTATAATAGCGAATGTTTTCCTGCGAATATTTCGGAAAATAAGGCCGACCGCCAATTTTGTCAAAGGAAAAAGTTACTCAAAATGTCGAGTTTTGCAACATATTTGAAGCTCATCGAAATCGGCGAGGTCCCAGATCATCGGCAACTTTACCCTATTTCTTTATTGAAATGTGTATCTTTTTAATATCAAGTCCGTTGGAAGGAAATTCAATTCCTCTCGTCAGTAGGAAAAGCAAAAGAGAAAATATTATATTTAGTAAGTGACGTTTTAATTTATTTATCCAGGGTGTCCCACCTAAGACTGGACAGCCGGTTTTCTCCTAAACTATTGGAGATAAAAATATAAAAAAAATAGGGAATTGCATGGTTCGAGGGGGCCAATTAATTAGCGCGAACGAATTTTTTTATCGATTATTATTTTAAAAGATACGATGGTCAAGTTCGGTTTTTCAAATGCAACTATTTTTTTTGAACACCTGAGTTGATAGTGCGTTCCAAGACAAATTCAATAAGCTTTAATGTATACACTTTATTTTCACTGGTTTTTAAGATATTGCGCTTGCAAATTTACTGATTTTCACTGGAAGAAAACTGTCTGGTATAGCACGCACCGGGGACGGTCTTACTGGATCCACGGGTGGCACTGCCTTTTGAAATAGATACCTACCTGCCAAAGGTCTACGCCAGGCCCAAAGGCTGGACAATTTTTTTCCGTCAGAAATGCTACTTAGGTAGGTACATCTGCGGTATCGAGAAGCGCACCGTTACTTTTATTTCGCACTTGCTTCTACGCTCGGATGGCCGGTTCTTTTGGGAGGCATGCAAGTTCGATTGGTTAGGTTAGGAGGAGTGAAAGTTGCTAGACTAAATTTCAATCATAGGGAGCAGATTGTATCAGAACCATTCGGATTTGCATTCCTCACAAACGGCTGCTCTCTTGAAGAGGCCCTCTTCACAGCAATGCCCACCTTCTCTCGCACGGAATACGTTAACCCTTGCTTTTGTTCTGATATTGAAGCTCGTGTTTATACTCGAGAGGACCACGCGTCGACAGCGGGCTACCCCTTTTCTTCCTGTGTCTCTCCACGAGCCGTGTTGACGGTGGATTGTAGGAGCGTAGATATCTGGATGCTAGTTATTGAATTCAGGAGACGATAGAAACATTTTATTACAAAACACACATGTACTATAATTAAAGTAAATCGTATTCCTCTCGGGCAGGAGTACTGATAATGATCGAACTTGCGCCCCACTTTGCGCAGACCAATTACACGGAGGGTAGTCGGGTCACACACTGCCCAAATGATACAGGGTAATTCTGGAGCAACGCCCGTCAAGGAGATGCGCTGGCACCCCGTGGCGAGGACAGACCTTCGCATTGCCTCACCCGATTTTTATGGTTTTTTTCCGGAAGAAGGTACGAATCCTGGGCCGAACGTAGCGAATTGAAGTCGACCCTCCGCAGTCGAGGGTGAATTATCCATTACAGCGTATTAAGAAACCCTTTTTTCATCGTATCGAAAGGGAAGTGGTGCCAATGGATTCCTTATGTTTTTCTGATGAAAATCATACCAAATGTCATACAAATCGCACTACTTTGACAGAAGCAATTTGTATTCCTTATGTAAAATTTGTCCGATTTACACGATATTCGGCATGATTTTCATCGGAAATCCCCAAGGAATCCATCCGCGACACTTCCATATCTATACGATAAAGAATAAAGAATTATTTTATTTCCTAACCAGATACAGGGTAATTAAGGAGCAGCGCCCGTCAAGGAGATGCGGCGGCCTGGTACCCCGTGGCGAGGACATCCCCTCGCAGGGCCTGACCGCATTTAATGGCTTTCCACCCGCGAAGGCGTTCGAGTGCCTAATAAGAAGTGAGAAATCTTCGACTTGCGCATTTCTCATCAGATCTTAGCAAAACCGACACCTATCGATTCCTTATGTTTCGCCGATGAAGCTGACACTAAGAACGACGTAATTCGGACCATAATGAAGGAAATTCCATGGAATATCGATTTATATCATTTCAAGCTGACTTGACTTGGTTAAAAATAGTCCGATTTACATAAAATTTAGTATGATCTTCATCGGAAAAACATATGGAATCCATTGGTGCCACTTCCATATCGATGCGATTAAGAATAAAGAATTTCTTAATACGCTGAAATGGATATTTCACATTTTCACCCTCGATTGCGGGGGCTCGACCTCAATTCGCTACGTCCGGCCCAGGACTCGTGCCTTTTTCCGAAAAAAAGCCATAAAATTCTATGGGCACTGCGGGGTGTTGTCCTCGCGACGGGGTGACGGGCGCAGCACCAGAAACAGCCTGTACCTACCTTTTTAAGAAATAAAACAATTCGTTATTCCCTATCGTATGGATACGGAAGTGTCGCCGATAGACTCCTCGGGGGTTTCCGATGAAAATCATTACAAATGTCGTGTAAATCGGACAACTCTTACATAAGGAATACAAATAGCTTGTGTCAAAGTAGTCCGATTAGCATGACATTTGTATGATTTTCATCAGAAAAACATAAAGAATCCATTGGCGTCACTTCCCTTTCGATACGATGAAGAAAAGGGTTTCTTAATACGCTGTAATGGATAATTCTCCCTCGACTGCGGAGGGTCGACTTCAATTCGCCACGTTCGGCCCAGGATTCGTACCTTTTTCCGGAAAAAAAACCATAAAAATCGGGTGAGGCAATACGAAGGTCTGTCCTCGCCACGGGGTACCAGCGCATCTCCTTGACGGGCGTTGCTCCAGAATTACCCTGTATCATTTGGGCAGTGTGTGACCCGACTACCCTCCGTGTAATTGGTCTGCGCGAAGTGGGGCGCAAGTTCGATCATTATCAGTACTCCTGCCCGAGAGGAATACGATTTACTTTAATTATAGTACATGTGTGTTTTGTAATAAAATGTTTCTAACGTCTCCTGAATTCAATAACTGGCATCCAGATATCTACGCTCCTACAATCCACCGTCAGCACGGCTCGTGGAGAGACACAGGAAGAAAAGGGGTAGCCCGCTGTCGACGCGTGGTCCTCTCGAGTATAAACACGAGCTTCAATATCAGAACAAAAGCAAGCGTTAACGTATTCCGTGCGAGAGAATGTTGGCATTGCTGTGAAGAGGGCCTCTTCAAGAGAGCAGCCGTTTGTGAGGAATGCAAATCCGAATGGTTCTGATACAATCTGCTCCCTATGATTGAAATTTAGTCTAGCAACTTTCACTCCTCCTAACCTAACCAATCGAACTTGCATCCCTCCCAAAAGAACCGACCATCCGAGCGTAGAAGCAAGTGCGAAATAAAAGTAATGGTGCGCTTCTCGATACCGCAGATGTGTAGCTAAGTAGCATTTCTGACAGAAAAAAATTGTCCAGCCTTTGGGCCTGGCGTAGACCTTTGGCAGGTAGGTATCTATTTCAAAAGGCAGTGCCACCCGTGGAGCCAGTAAAACCGTCCCCGGTCCGTGCTACACCAGACAGTTTTCTTCCAGTGAAAATCAGTAAATTTGCAAGCGCAATATCTTAAAATCCAGTGCAAATAAAGTGTATACATTAAAGCTTATTGAATTTGTCTTGGAACGCACTATCAACTCAGGTGTTAAAAAAAAATAGTTCCATTTGAAAAACCGAACTTGACCATCGTATCTTTTAAAATAATAATCGATAAAAAAATTCGTTTGCGCTAATTAATTGGCCCCCTCGAACCATGCAATTCCCTATTTTTTTTATATTTTTATCTCCAATAGTTTAGGAGAAAACCGGCTGTCCAGTCTTAGGTGGGACAACCTGTATAACTAAGACTATTGTACAATCTAATCTTATATATACTATGAATATATTGTACATAAGAAAAATAGGAACAAATAACAGCTCTTAACTTAACGTAACAAATCGTATAATTTAACTAATTGTAAGACAGTAAATCTCCTATGCCAATTCTGGCTCATTGGTTAGGGATTGCCGCAACCGCGGGGCAGAAGAGGGTTACCGCAGGGGGCGGGGGCCGGTGATCCACTCGCTGAGGTTAAAAGGCCCTAGGCAGGCGCCGCTTTATACAGCAAAAAGTCCCTAGCCAGGTGCCTTCTCTACACACAAAGTCCCTGGGATTGAGTCAAATTCCCTACACTCGAAGGAAAATTCCTAGTATCGACGCAAAATCGCTATGCGCGTGGAAGGAAAAGTTCCTAGAACCGCGAAAATTTTCAAGGATCGGCGCACTAGCGCCATCTGTCGAATGGGTAAAACAATTGGTAGTTTTCGCGTCATTTAATTTTGCAAAGAGAGAGAGATGTCTCCGAAATACGTTTTCATCTCCCTCTTGCTTCACTTGTCTCATGATCTAGGCATGATCATGTCCTTGATCTTACTGCAATATTGTAAAAGATTGCTTAATATGACTTCGAAGCCACCCTGATAACCGCGATGGCAACTAGGATCCCAGGCGAATCACGATTTGAATACACTGATAAAAGAAACGATTATGTTCCTGAAATGCAATGACACTGGTATCGTATTATGATAAATAAAAATAATTTCTATGTATTACTAAAAAACAGGACTGTTGATATTGGCAGGCTTGAGAATTAAGTGCTCTTTTCGGCCGATTTTCAGAAGCAATGCCCCCTATCTCCCGGCGCACGTCTTGGCCCCCGCGGCTGTCCCGCTGCTCGAAGCTCCTCAGGCCTGTACCACGTGAACCGCGCGCGGCGTATTAGGGCGACATTGTATCAATAGATTTCGACGTCGTCCCAGAAAGCATGATTGTCGATGCGTTTTTGTTTTGCCAACACGCCACACGCGGTTCACGTGGTACCGTCAAATGGGGTAACTTTGACCACTGGGGTAACTTTGACCACAAAACTAAATTTTGCAACCAATTCCTCTAGCGTCTATTGTATAATAGATATTATTCTCGGACAAAGTGCCTTGGGTAGCTTTAATTAGCTACTTCAAGAAGTAGTTGTTTAGGAGGGAGAATAACCTTTACTGAAAATTAGATAAATGTTAAAGTGTGATACTGCGAGTTGAGGAAGAATTGGTACGTGAAAAACTTCTACTGGACAGACATCTAAGAATAGAGTTATAAGTCTGAACCTATTTTATAAGTATGTATAGTACATTTAAATAGCATTTTAACAGAAAAAGAAAAATCTTCTTGTTAAACTAAAGTTCTAGGACCTCCTGATGCCGAGGGAGTTCATTTTGCCCTACTTTTGGGGTAACTTTGACCGCCGGGGTAACTTTGACCACTATTATATCTTGGCATGAACTGTCCGTTTCCTGTTTGTAAGCATCGGTCCATTCTGATGCAATTCGATATGTTTAGCCGTTCTCGACAAACATGTTTTTGGTTACTTTGTTGCCAAATTTGACGGTAATGGCGGCTACATACTCGATGAGATGCATCTCCGTGGAGACGACTGTTAGGAATGATTGTGTGGACCAAGTGAATGAAAACCTAAATGTACGAATTACGAATATTCATATTCGAATTGCGTCCCTGAACATCGGCCTACCGGTAGACTTACAGCCTCAGGAAAGGTTTAAAATGGAAGGTCCAAGATTAAAAATTCAAAGTGGAGTATGGGTTGTTGCCAAATACAGCTATATAAAAAATACAAGTCAACATTTTGTTGGGCAAGTTCTAGAAACAGGTGATGAAGAGGTAACAGTAAAATTCGTAAGAACTGCTGGAAAAAGTTCGTTTTTCTGGCCACTAAAGGATGACATTGACACACTGGCACATGAAGATATAATTACGTTACTTCCGGAACCTAACATTGATCGAAGAGAAAGGTTACATTTTGCGGTGGATTTCTCAGGATTAAATCTACATTAATGTTTTGCGTCTTTACGTTTCATTTTTCATGCTTTCACTTGTAAGTCCGAAATAAATATTAAATTTTTGTGTAATTGGTTATATTATTCTTTTACCTCTTCTTTAGAATTAATTAGGTTTGTAAAAGTTACAACAGTGTCAATAATACTCGTAAAGACAAGCATTTAAACAATGTGGTCAAAGTTACCCCGGCGGGGGTAACTTTGACCACCTTTATTTGTCATTTTTTTAAGGGGATCTGACTTGTTTTTTTTTGTTCTTTAAAAATGTCATCCTCATCGACTTGAAATGACCTGTCTCAGTGTTTTTCCCCCATTATAAAATATGGATTAATTTGGAAGTTACAAGGAAGAAAAGGAGAAATATTTACCAAATGTGGTCAAAGTTACCCCATTTGACGGTACGCGCCTGGTGTGGCTCGAGCATTACGGTCGTCGCGGGGGCCAAGACGCGCGGTGCGAGAAAGAAGCCGTTGCTTCTGAAAATCCGTCGAAAGAGCACTTAATTCCCAAGCCTGATATTGTAAACCAATTTTATATTCTAAGTAGAATTCAGAATTATTAGAATTACGTCGACTTTTCATACAGATAAAGCATGAAATACAGAAATTTTTCATTGGTGGAAGACGTATGCTGGAGCTTCCCACACAAATTATCCATTTCAAATGTGTACCAGCAGGCAGTGTTGAAGATCCGCGTTCGCCCCCCCCCCCCCCCAACACATACAAATGAAACAGATAGCGACATCCACGTGTCCAGGTTTACAAAAGAGTCAAGAATCGACGAAACATTGCAATTTGTGGGTCGTCCGAGACGTAAACCAGAGAAAGAATGTTTTGAAGCAATCCTACTAAAATATGTTTAATTTACGAATTGTTTAGACTTACGAGTCGAAAGCACATTTAAGGCAGCCACACACGGTCCAGTCGGCCTGTCAAGTCTGCCTGCGCAGGCCGGCCTGATCAGGTCGACCGGACGCCCGTAGTGCCTCCACACGCTCCGTTCGGCCTGACAGACTGGCCGGATGGTGCATCCACACGCTCCGACCGTTTCAGAAAAAAAAAATTATTTATTCTTTATCGTATCGGTATGGAAGTGATGCCGCCGATGGATTCCTTATGTTTTTCCGATGAAAATCATACCAAATTTCATGTAAATCGGACTATTATTAACGAAATTAGCTTCAGGTTATGGGAATGAATTTTTCATGAAATTTCCTTCATTTTTGTCCGAATTATGTCGTTGTTGGTGTCACTTTCATCGGCGAAACATAAGGAATCAATTGGCCTCGTTTTCGCAAAGATCTGATGAGAAATGCGGAAGTCAACAATTTTTCTGACTTTCTTTTGGTCGAGGGTCCCGAGGTCCCTTCCTCGGTATCATATGGCAGGCAAACCTTTGGTCTCCACTACTCTAAACACTCTGTCCTTCAATCTTTAGCTGTCGCGAGCCACGAGTCTCTGTTTAAACTGGCGACGATCACTAGACATATACGTTCCACACATAGGAACTTGGTATTGGCCACGGCGTCAGGCCGACCGAATCGTTTTTCGATTTTGCTGCACAGTCCTTATCGCGCTGGAAAAATAAACTTTCTCCTACCGAAATCTACTGAATGTATACTACAGGGTGATTCTCCAGCGACGCCAGTCAAAGAGATGCCGCCTGGTACCCCGTGGCGAGGACAGGATTCTCCATTGCTTCACCGAATTTGATGGCTCTCGATTTTCGAAAGTGTTGGAATCCATTAAAAAATCAGAAATGTCCAGGATTTCCGCATTTCTCATCATATCATTGCGAAAACGACGCCTATCGATTCCTTATGTTTCGTCAATGAAACTAACAACAATAACTACATAATTCGGAAAATAATGAAGGAAATTCCATGAAAAATCGAATTATATAATTTCCAGCTGAATTTTTTAAAAATAGTCCGATTTACATGAAATTTTGCATGAATTTCATCGGAAAAACATAAGGAATCCATCGGTATCACTTCCATATCGATACGATAAAGAATAACGAATTTCTTAATACGCTGAAATGAATTAATCCATTGAATAAATGAATACTAATGTTTAACTAAACTGCAGATTTCGTCACAATTTCTAATAGTACTATTTGGTTTATCCTTATAATCGGAAACTAAAACTTTTCCCAACAAGCGATTTAAATCGCTTAAAGACCATTAAATAAACTCCTAAATATACAGTTTTCAAATTTTTTTATAACAATTAAGATGAAAAAATTGAAAAAACAACATTAAATGGACGTACAATATATTCAATTATAGATCATTAGAAAGGAATCATTTTTTCATTTTATGTTTTTTGGCGCCATTCCGATATCTTTTATAGTTTAAAAATTATACAATAATGAATGTCACTAACTATCCCTATCCCGACCACTGTGCGGCGTCAGGCCGGCCTGCACAGGCTGGCCTGCGCAGGCCGGCCGGACGGCGTAGTGCATCCACACGGTCCAGCCGACTTGCACAGGCCTGCCTGCGCAGGCAGACCTGACAGGCCGACTGGACCGTGTGTGGCGGCCTTTAGTCTCCATGTGTTTAGGTTTAAGGAAAAGAGAGATTGTATGAATGTTAGTGGTCGAGATCATTCCATGTTTATATTTTCTTCTATAAATTCTTTGTAATTATCATACAAGCTTAAGGTTTAGTGTAGTCACTCTGAGGGAGGTATTCAATATATAGAGTTTGCAAAATGTATATTTTGTTCTTTTAATTACACGAAATATACAAATATATAAAGTGTCCTATCACCTTGTCCTGCATTGTAAAAGAAAACATATTAATAGTGTTTTTGTTAATTCTTCATTTCACAGTTCCTCAAGTTCATGTGTGTCTCCATAATTTCTTTACTTTGGCCCAGTCGATGTCCAATTGTTCATTCATATAATGAAGCCAATTCGAGTCTTACCTGTGACTGACAACAGCTTCGGGTGAAATTAATGCTGATCCGACTTACTCGACGCGGGTACGGGCGGGTCGGATATGCGCTTGTAGGCTTCGGGCGTGTTATTCGCGGGTATCGTGACTTCGTGAAAATTCGGACGCGAGAGGTTCCAGTGAAACAAAAAAACCTTGGTTGACCTCTGGTAGTATCTACTCCCGAGAAGAATTTTAAGTCATTTACATACAAAAGAGGTTTGATAAAAGAAAGTCGCTCAACGAGATAGCTAATAAACGATCGGACGAGAATACCGCGGCGCGTGTGTGTTTCTGTGAACAATTGCAACATGTGCACGTATCGAACCCTTTTATAGACAAGATTATTAGACAAGACATCGACCCTCTATACTCGAAAATTGCCGGAAGGCGGGTTTTGACATGCCCTCATGCATATCAACGAGTACGCAGGTTTGTTAGGTAGGTATGGAGAATATTTTTCTGCCTCTCTCCTAAATAATGTTCGACCTACTGTCTGGAAAAGGGAAACGCCATAGAACCACTTCTGTTATCTGCCAAGTGATGTGATCTCAACCAGGCGGATAACAACTGGAAAGAGGAGCATGACGTAGCGATGACTCCTAAAGATCTCCTTATATGGAAATTTTTAATGAATCCTCCATTCATCTGGGAACTATATAAACCCACTGACTTCAAGCTTTGCTGGTTCAGGATTACCCTGAACGCGCAAAGTGACATTGTATCAAATTCGTTAAGGGTTGGTTGGATCGAGTGAGATCGGGCTCAAGTTCTCTTCCGAATCTACAGTTAAGCCTTTTAGAATTCGCGAAATCGGTTAAAATTATATTTGGTACTTTTCTCTAACCACTCATAGACCCCACAACACCATACTGTGGTTCCGAAGTGACTTTTTGTGTGTGTGACCTTAAATACCCCCTCTCATCGGCCCCCCGCACTGCTTGCGGCCCTGGCTCGTAACAGATTGTACCAAGCAGAAACAACCGATAAAAGCAATTTTCCTACATAAGGCAGTAATACAAATTAATAATTATAATATAATGTTTACTGTTTGGGAATGCATTAATTCCCAAAGCCGCCACTCTCGCTCTCGGCGCAGCACCTCACGGACTCTGCTCAGAGTCACAGATCGACGGTCGATCCGCCAATCGAAGACGCTGAGCGACGGTCAATCACCAATCATCGACGCTCCGCAACCGACAATCATCCAATCAGCGCATCGTTTGAAACGGTTGCGGTCGGTTTTAGAATACGCGTAGCAAATCACATTTCACCACATCTATCGCTCAACCAATCAGATTTCCCCACGTCTGTCGATCTTCGAGAATGATCGAGACGACGCGTGCCGGAAATGATCATCCAACGTTTCAATCGCTCTTGTTCATGTAGCGTGTAGAGATAGATGTGTCGCGTGCGATTTCGTTTAACCTCTCAACTTGTGAACTGCTCAGTACAACGTACAGTAAATCATTCTTCTCAAATGCTCCTCTCGTGCGTTCTGCCAATCGCGCAAGCAAATTGTGTCTTTTGAATCGGTCGTGTGTGAGGTGTTCGCGTAGTGTTGCTTCCACGTGCACTCACCACTGGCCGGGAACAGTGCTCACGAGCTCATTCACAAATCAGACGTGTGTTAAATCACTAGAAGGAGGCTCATGGACTCACTTGTGTATTTTTAATAAAGTGACTAACGCTCAATTTATCTGCTTCGTGATAATCTTTGCTTTTCTCACCGTCGTCCCTAACCTCATTGTATCCAGCGTGCTCAACCTAATCAAAAACTCAAACAGATACATAAGTCAGTTTCAACAGATATAAAACCGCAGCATAAAAAATGTTCTTTAGAAACGGAAGAAGGTCCAACGTACAGCGATGGCGGTTTTTGAAAAAGGTAATTTTTTTTCAAAAGGGTCGTCCTCACCGATTTCGATAAGCTTAAAGTATGTTGTCAAGGTTAACATTTTTTATAACTTTTTTCTATACATGTTACCGTCGCTCGGCTTTAGTGTTCGCGACATTCGCAAAAAACTGTGATCGGTAGTTAATTTGGCTCACAATCAGATGATTTAGCCACAGACCAGGTATAAAATAGACCTTTCACCCAATTATTTTCTGTGTCCCTCAATTTTGGGGCTCTAGAGGACGTCCCGATGTCAAATTAATACAGCACATTTAAGAGGCAAATAATTTAAAAGTTCATATTGAAATACAAATTTCTTCATTTGTTTATTAATCAGCAATTCTACAGATCCATACAACGCAGAAGTGTGAGATCAGGAACCCCCATAACATAAGAGGAGGACACGGGATAATCAAGACCGGGAAGTCTGCGGTAGCCGAGGTGGCTAAAGGTGGCCGTTCCAATGCGCGGCGCGCCGCGGCGCGGCGCAGATGGTATTTCCTATACTTAAGCGTCAACGCCAGGGCCCCACGGCGGCCACGACGCGTCGCGCTGGCCCTTTTCGAGTACTTGGAAGGTCTATTGTTGTATGAGGCCTTGAGGACCGTCTTCGACGCTGAATTTTATGGCTTTCGACCCTCGAAGGGGTTTGAATCCATTAAGAAGAAGTGAGAAATGTCCAGGATTTTCGCATTTCTCATCAGATCTTTGCGAAAACGATGCCAATCCATTCCTTATGTTTCGCAGATGAAACTAGCACCAAGAACGACGTAATTCCGACCATAATGAAGGAAATTCCATGAAAAATCGAATTATATCGTTTGAAGCTGACTTCATTAAAAATAATCCGATTTACATGAAATTTGATATGATTTTCATCGGAAAAACATAAGGAATCCATCGGTGTCACTTTCATATAGATACGATAAAGAATAAAGAATTATTTTATTTCTGAAACAGGTATGAATCCTCGGCCGACCGAAGCGATTCCAAGTCGGCGCCTCACTGTCAAGGGTGAAAATGTGAAATATTCATTTCAGCGTATTAAGAAATTCTTTATTCTTTATCGTATCGATATGGAAGTGACACAAATGTATCCTTATGTTTTTCCGATGAAAATCATATCAAATTTCATGTACATCGGACTATTTTTAACGAAGTCAGCTGTAAACGATATAATTCGATTTTTCATGGTATTTCCTTCATTATGGTCGGAATTACGTCGTTCTTGGTGCTAGTTTCATCTGCGAAACATAAGGAATCGATTGGCGTCGTTTTCGCAAAGATCTGATGAGAAATTTGAAAATCCTAGACATTTCTCACTTTTTAATGGTATTCAAACCCCTTCGAGTGTCGAAAGCCATAAAATTTGGTGAGGCACAGGGGCGTGTTGTCCTCGCCACGGGTTGCCAGGCGGCATTCTGTAAATACGGGTCCGAAAGAGATTCGAGACCTCGAAGCCCATCAAGACTTCGAAGCCGACCAAGACTTTTCAAGACTTTTAAGCAATTTTAAGCTTCGAATCATGTTCGAAGCGCTTCGAAGTGGTCGCCTGACACTCAGACGGATTCGAAGCGTTTGGAACCGACTCCGGAGTCCCATCACTACACCGGGCGTACTACGCATGGTAAAAATGGGGCTATAACGAGGATTTATTATTATTTATTATTATTATTATTAATTGACGGGAGAACCCTTTAGAATACATAGATTTGTACTTTTAAGTACGAAAGAGAAGTACAGCGTAAGAATAGCTTAAAACTAAAATAAACATAAAGATAAATAAATTCTATAACGAAATAACAAAAAAATAAAATAAAATAAAATAAAGATAACTAAAAATAAAATAAAAATAAGAATAAAATAAAAATAAAAATAAAAATACATAAAAATAAAAATAAAAATAAAAATAAAAATAAAAATAAAAATAAAAATAAAAATAAAAATAAAAATAAAAATAAAAATAAAAATAAAATATAATATAAATATAAATAAATAAAAATAAAAATAATAAGTAAAATAAAAATAAATGATAACAAAAAAAAAACAATAACATAATAGTCGACATTCATCAATACACATTTACAGAGGTGCGTAATTTAAGGAGGTGGCAGTCTCGCAAGTAGCTGAGTTCTAAACGAAGCAAGGGAGGATACGAATAAATCAATGTCCTCGGGACATCGATTTAACGCGCTCATAGCACGATTTATGGGATCGTTGGAGTAGTAATGATACTTCGGGACACATTCTACAAAAAGGGGTCTCCGACGCAGAGACCGTTGCGGAGCATGAAAACAAATTTGTGCAACCAGCTCCTGGCAGTTGATCAGACCATGGAAGATTTTATATAGGAATAGTAAATCCGAAATGACACGGCGGTCGCTTAAAGTAGATAGCCTCATTTTTAATAGGGCAGGGCCATAATCATGGTCACTGAAACGCATAGGACTACCTGATGCCCTCATAGCAAGCCTAAGAAATTTGTGCTGGATCGATTCAATTAAGCAGGTATATTGCTTGTGCCTAGGGTTCCAAATCTGCGACGCATATTCGACCTGTGGTCTTACCAGTGCGACATAAAGCAACTTAAATGTCCTGATCTGCTTAAAGTGTTTCCCAAAACGGGCGATAAACCCAAGGGTTTTCATCGCCTTACACGTGATCTTGCGGTAATGGTTACGAAAATCTAGACCTTTAGTAAACGTAACACCAAGGTCCAAGACTTCCGCAACCTCAGACAATGTGGAATCACATAATGTGTAATTTGAGGGAATACCAATGACTGCCCTGTATGTTCTTAGTAGCACACATTTCACTGTGTTTAGCCGCATTCTATTTACGGTGCACCACTGCTCAAACCTCTCAAGATCAGCCTGCAATAGATTCACATCGGAAGCACAACTAATAGTGCGAAAATTTTTTAAATCATCCGCATACATAAGGAATCTACTATGCAGGAACACCTCCCTAAGGTCGTTAATAAAGAGGATAAACAGGAGAGGACCAAGGTGCGATCCCTGAGGGACACCAGATGTCACATTGATCGGATCAGATAGCTGATCCTGCACCCTAATAACCTGCACACGTCTTTCGAGGTAGCTAACTATCCAAACTAGGAGCGAACCGTTTATCCCGAATGAAGCCAATTTTTGACGAAGGATACAATGATCCACCGAATCGAAGGCTTTCCGGAAGTCGGTATACACAGTGTCTACTTGAAAACCCGCATCAAGTGCAGCAGAAACGAAGCAGTGATAGACCGCCAGATTAGTTGACGTCGATCGGCCAGGAACAAATCCGTGCTGTTCATCGCAAATGAGATTAGTAAGACAGGGCGTTAAGTGTTCCGTTATTAGTTCCTCAAAGATCTTTGGCATGATCGATAACTTGCATATAGGTCGATAATTTCTGACATCGGAGCGGTCGCCCGCCTTGAATACCGGGGTAACTAAGGTAGACTTCCACACTACCGGGAAAATCCCCATCGCCAATGAGGAGTTAAAAATATGCCAGAGGGGCCTAGCAAGAATAAAACTACACTCCTTTAAAAACAAAGGCGGAATCCCATCATATTCAGGGCCCTTTGTCGTATCAAGTGACTTGAGCTTAGAATAGATTTGGCTAATAGATATGGAAATCGAATGTATGTTTACATCACTGTTAGAGGACAGACCAGGAAACAGAGCAGGCGCCGCTCCAGCATGAGGACTATAAACGGATCCAAAAAACTCAGCAAAGAGATTAGCAACTGTAGCATGCGAAGAGGCAGAAATACAATCGAGATGCACCTTACTAGGAATTCCTTGCATCACTCGCTTGGTGTTTACAAATTTCCAGAAGCTTGATACATTATCACACACATCACTCTCAACGCTGTCAATATAAATACGATGCTCGCGCCCCAAGGCGAGCTTACAATTCGAGCGGAGATTAGAAAATATGATATAATCGCAGAAATCGCCAGAACGCTTGAAAATTCTATGAGCCCTTTTCTTCTGCCGGATCAGGGACTTCAAGCCCGGAGAAAACCAACATGGAAACGTGGAACGGACCACGTCCCGGACCGGAATATAGGCTTCGATTGCAAGGTTGATATGTCCGTATAAACAATCAAGGGCAATTCCAGGGTTAGAGTCGCCAGTCTCTTTATCCCAATCCACTCCGTTAAGATATTCCAGCACGCGGAGGTAATCACCACGCTTAAAGTCCCTAAATTTAATGTTTTCGCCTGTGAGGTTTCGGCCCATGGTCAGTCCTTTGAACATTACGTACAGGGGCGGATGATAGACGTCCGGTTCAATAAGGGCTTCAATGACTCGGTCAACAGTAACGTTAGGACAGCTAACAAAGATGAGATCTAGCATAACGTCAAAATCATTAAAGACTGTGTTCACTTGGGTAAGGTTGCAGTACCCAGCACAACCAAGGAGGAGATCGATGGCTGCTGATTCACTAGACGAAACACCCGCTCTTCTAAAGCACGATTGACCCGAGTCACTGAACCATACAGCGTGAGGGAGATTATAATCTCCATACAGGCAAAACATATCTTCACTATACTTATGAAATAACTCCAAGACCGAGTCTACGTGACTAGCATAGAGTGATGTTCGGGATGCAGGCGGTATATAAACGGCCCCCAGCAGTAAATATTTATTATTGTAGAGGTGGACCCTGACAAACAATTGTTCAACCTCGGCACAGCTGACTGTAACGGGGCAAGACGACATAGAACTTTTGACGGCTATGAGAACACCGCCGCCTCTTTTGGAACAGCTAGTTCTTTGGGTTCTATCACACCTATACACTGTATAATTACTCAACCCTAGTTCGGTTGAAAATATCTCGGGGGTGAGCCAGGTCTCAACGAAAATGATTACATCATACGACACAGCTGATGTGGTTATGGAATTTACAAGTGTATCCAACTTCGTGCGCAGACCACGGACATTTTGGACATACACTAAAGGGTTCTGATTTAGTTTTTTTGGGAGGAGACCTTACGCGGTTTACCCGAAACGATCTTCGGAACACCTCGAATGTAACGGATAGTCATTTGGGTTTCCCCTTGTTCATGAAGATCCCGGAGCTTTTCCCTGAGCTGCACGATGGTCTCTCGCTGTTTCTTGGTCTTGTCGTCCGAGATTTTGTACGGGCCTTTGTACCGCTGCTTGCCCTGAAGAATCCTTTTAACGTCGGCAGCAGAGTCGAGGCGGACGCAGAGAGGCCTACACGGTGATTTGCCCGGTTTCCCGAGACGATGCACATCGGGAGCCTGGATGTTTAGGGGGCAAATCTCACTCAGGACCCCACGTGCAGCCTCTACGTCGGCTGATCTTACTAGCTCCGGGGAAGATTCACGAGGCTCCGGGACACCAAAAATGATAATATTTTTGGACCTCATCTCTCTGTCCTTCCATTCTTCGATGACGTCATCCGTCATGGACGAGGACGAGGGTAGCTGCTCCGGAGAGATGGTAGACTTTTCCTCTAGCTCTTTGACACGATCTGAGAGTGAATTAATATCCATCCTCATATCACTCATTTCTGCTCTAAAACCCGCTAAGATGTCATCCCGTAGTACAGCCATCTTCGCATCGATTATATCGCTCACTATGCTCCTGATTGTATCGGCTGTAGGTAATGTTGCGATCGATTGAAGCGTTGCTGATGGTATAGCAGATAGCGGCTGTACCGGCGATGCGATGGACTGGCTAACGGCGGGTTGAGTCCTCGGAGATCCTGAACGGCAATTAATGAGACTTCTGCCAGACCAGGGATGTCCCGAACGACCAAGACAGGAGGATCCTGGATGACAGTTCACCCCACAACCAGGACAGGTGACTGGGTTGGCAACTTGGGCCGCACAACCCTTGCATTTCTTTGGACCAGCAGACATTTCAAACTGAGCAAGATGCACGGAGAACCACAAAAACCGGTAACAATGATGAAGACGTAATAAAATGGATATTTCAGACAGTTAATAGAACACAGAAACACCACACAGAAAAATAGAGGACTTTAATAGAGCACAGAAACACCATACAGAAAGTAACGGTCCAACGAACTAGAGAGAGTCACCAGAACAGTCAAGTGCTAGCACAAACAAAACAAACGACCTGTCACCTCAACAGCTGAGAGTGTACTGACAAGGATTTACTATATTTGTTACTTCATTTAATGCCCTTTAAGTGGTTTAAGTCGCACGTTGGGGAAACTTTTCGTTTCCAGGTTATAAGAAAAAGTCGAATAGTAAAGGAAAGTAGCCGTAAATCGTTTTGTTTTAATTAAAGACCAGTCATTTGAGATAAATAATTATTACTGATATTTTTTTAATGCGTTTCTCATGGAAAAAGAATTTATGGAACTAATTATTTGCTATTACTTTTCAGAACCGATAGGTACTACTGATTTCGTTTCCCCAAAAATATTTACAAAAAACATACAAACTTTGACACATGTTTACACATACATCAGAAGTAGCCGCCATGATATTTTTAACTTTTTAAGAGCACATATTATTAGGTTACAAGAAATATATAAAAAACATTATTCCATAACTTTTGAATTCTGACTTGTTTCCTTATTTCTGGGGATTCAGTCCCATGGTGGCGATGGACCGCCGGGCGGCTAGGAGATTCTGCCATAATGGCGGAAAACAGACATTCATCCCATTGTGTTGCGTTTCCAGTAGTCTATGTTGCTCCCGGAGCAGACGTCCACAGACTGTAGCAATCTGCCGCAGCCGCGCGCGGTCGCAGCCGCGCATAGGAGTTGAGATGAATGCTTTTCCATTGTACCAGTGTACTGCGCCGCGCATTGGAATGGCCACCTTAAGACGGCTGGCCAGCGCGCTACGAATATGAAGATCGCGGGTTCGAGTCCCGCGTCCGAGGCTTCCTTTTTTCCGTGATCCTACGGAAGCATAGTACAACTTCGCTTACGATGTAACGAATCTCTGCTATCTTACATTTCCTTAATAAATTATTTGCGGACATGGGTTTATATTAACATTTTTCAACTACTTGACCTCATAAATGCACTGTATCAAATTGGCACCAACCTACCGGGATACTCTGTGCATAGAGATACACTTTCAGTTATCATTTTTCATGTTGAACACTTCCTATAATAACTAATTAAACAACGATTAATAAATTATGGTAATCTTATGATGTGTCTCATACCAAGCAACAGAGTAGTGGTGGGCCCCTGCCTATACGTGTAACTCCACAAAATCAAGTCGTTCCGAAATCTTTAACAATTTTTCCTGACCAAAGGGTTCCTTTGCTTCATATGGCTTCTTTCAAACATTTCCCATTTTCAACGCGCAGAATTCGTTGATATAAAAAAATTTAATATAAATTTTCAATGTTATAAACAACTCGCGGACAGTTTTTTTTTACAAATGTCACCGATCCATAGGTGTAGATTCACCCCATAAGAGACACAACTAATGATTTTTCTACACGCTGTACAATGAATGTGGAGAATGAACAGGTAGGTGTGTTCTGAAGGAGGAAGTACTGTTTGAATAAGTGACGTGTGACATGATTTCGGTGTGATTGATTTTTGGGGTGTGTGATTGTGGCAGGAGTCAGTTGCCAGGCAGCGCACAAAGAATGGTTGAGTGGGTCGGGTCGCGGCAACAATAATCTGGGTAGACGGTAGGGCTCTGTTCGAGTACTCGAATATTCGAGTAGCTTGAAATTCGGACCGAGCCGCGACTCGGTTTCCGAGCCGAGCCAAGTAACTCGAAAAAAGCGAGCGTCTCGAATAGAACCGAGTATCTCGAAGTAAACCGAGCGGGCCGAAAGAACCGAGCGGGCCGAAAGTACCGAGTGGGCCAAAAGTACCGAATAGTCCGGTGAGTCGAGTAGTTTGAAGCTTGAATGTTTCGAATATTTTAGAATATGTTTATATACTGGATAATAGTTCGTAATAGTTAACATGCTCTTTTTTTGTATACTAAAAGGTTTTACCGTTGAAAATAATAATAATGACGACGACGACGACGACGACGACGACGATTTCGACTTTATTACTCGTTAAACAGAAAATAGAGTAGGTACATAAGGAGAAAGTAAGATACGAGTAAAGGCGAGGCCGCAGTAATAATGTGAGTAATTAAAATGTAAACTGCAAATCTAAATATTCTCTGACTATTGAAAATAATTTTTCGCGTATGTATGATTTATTAATATTTCTTGTTGCGTTTTGGTTTATTTTTCTTCCTTTTTTGCCTTCTCCGTAAGGGTTATATTTCTGTCGAGTCACTGTTAACAAAGGCTGTTACCCGTTAATGAAAGATGAATAAGTATAAATAAATCAAGAATTCAAAGAGTCAAAATTAAGATTATGGGCTTTTCCATGTGTGTCTAGATGAAATCTGAATGTTTGCAAAATATGACATCTGTACGCCATGTATGTAGTTTAGAAACACAGCGAGGTTGCAGGTTTTGTTGGGCATTGCCCACTACTGAAGACGCTTCAGAATTCAAAAACCTGGAAGACTTCGAGGATGAAATTAATGAAAATTAAAAAAAAAAAATCTCTACACCTTTCCGCAGAAAAATAGTTACTATTATTAATTCCCTATCTTAAGTTACCTACTATTTTCATATTCAATTAATATTTTGATTAAAGTTTCTTAATGAAGGACTAAAGAAATGAAAATGAATTTTTCACAGCTGGAAAAACTTTAAAACTGCTGTGCTATAAAATCAGGAAAACTGGACATATTTGGTTTTGCCATCTGACCATGGAAATATTTAAAGCATATCGATCTCGCAAAATTCATTTTTCCAAATTTAATTTCTTTATTCAATAATTGTAAGATCACATTAAAAATCTGTTTGGAGGAGGATGGGAAATAGTCGTGAAATAGCGTATGAAACCAGGAGAAATGTAATAAATAATATATTTATATATAACATTTAATATAAACATATAAATTGCGTTTTGCATTTAAACAGTTTAATTACACGCTGTGGTATATTACGCACATTGCTTATAAACATACTACATACACAATATGTACATATACATACTATATCCATACAAATGCATGTGTGTCCGCGGGAAAGCTAAACAGCCGGCTTCCTCCTAAACTATTGGAGATAAAAATATAAAAAAAAAAGGGAATTGCATGGTTCGAGGGGGCCAATTAATTTGCGCGAACGAATTTTTTTATCGATTATTATTTTAAAAGATACGATGGTCAAGTTCGGTTTTTCAAATGGAACTATTTTTTTTGAACACCTGAGTTGATAGTGCGTTCCAAGACAAATTCAATAAGCTTTAATGTATACACTTTATTTTCACTGGTTTTTAAGATATTGCGCTTGCAAATGTACTGATTTTCACTGGAAGAAAACTGTCTGGTATAGCACGGACCGGGGACGGTCTTACTGGTTCCACGGGTGGCACTGCCTTTTGAAATTGATACCTACCTGCCAAAGGTCTACGCCAGGCCCAAAGGCTGGACAATTTTTTACCGTCAGAAATGCTACTTAGGTAGGTACATCTGCGGTATATTTATTTCGCACTTGCTTCTACGCTGGGATGGCCGGTTCTTTTGGGAGGGATGCATGTTCGATTGGTTAGGTTAGGAGGAGTGAAAGTTGCTAGACTAAATTTCAATCATAGGGAGCAGATTGTATCAGAACCATTCGGATTTGCATTCCTCACAAACGGCTGCTCTCTTGAAGAGGCCCTCTTCACAGCAATGCCCACCTTCTCTCGCACGGAATACGTTAACGCTTGCTTTTGTTCTGATATTGAGGCTCGTGTTTATACTCGAGAGGACCACGCGTCGACAGCGGGCTACCCCTTTTCTTCCTGTGTCTCTCCACGAGCCGTGCTGACGGTGGATTATAGGAGCGTAGATATCTGGATGCCAGTTATTGAATTCAGGAGACGTTAGAAACATTTTATTACAAAACACACATGTACTATAATTAAAGTAAATCGTATTCCTCTCGGGCAGGAGTACTGATAATGATCGAACTTGCGCCCCACTTCGCGCAGACCAATTACACGGAGGGTAGTCGGGTCACACACTGCCCAAATGTGTGATGCGCTGGCACCCCGTGGCGAGGACAGACCTTCGCATTGCCTCACCCGATTTTTATGGCTTTTTCCGGAAAAAGGTACGAATCCTGGGCCGAACGTAGCGAATTGAGGTCGAGCCCCCGCAGTCGAGGGTGAAATATCCATTTGAGCGTATTAAGAAATTCTTTGCTTCGTCGTATCGAAAGGGAAGTGGTGCCAAGGGATTCCTTATGTTTTTCTGACGAAAATCATACCAAATGTCATGCAAATCGGACTACTTTGACACAAGCAATTTGTATTCCTTATGTAAGAGTTGTCCGATTTCCACGACCCTTGGCATGATTTTCATCGGAAATCCCCAAGGAATCTATCTGCGACACTTCCATATCCATACGATAAAAAATAAAGAATTATTTTATTTCCTAACCAGATACAGGGTAATTATGGAGCAACGCCCGTCAAGGAGATGCGGCGGCCTAGTACCCCGTGGCGAGGACAGTCCTTCGCTGTGCCTCATCCAATTTTTATGGCTCTTTTCGGAAAAAGGTACGAATCCTGGGCCGAACGTAACGAATTGAAGTCGACCCTCCGCAGTCGAGGGTGAAATATCCATTTGAGCGTATTAAGAAACTCTTTTCTTCATCGTATCGAAGGGGAAGTGACGCCAATTGATTCCGGGCGTTCTCCCGATTAAAATCATGCCAAACATCATGAAAATCGGACTATTTTTACATAAGGAATACAAATAGCTTGTGTCAAAGTACTCCGATTTGCATGATGTTTGGTATGATTCTAATCGACGGGACGCCAGGAATCCATTGACGTCGCTTTCGCACAGATCTGATGAGAAATGCGGAATTCGAAGATTTCTCACTTCTTAATAGGTACTCCAACCCCTTCGAGGGTCGAAAGTCATATCTTCGGAGAGACACCACGGGGGGTTGACCTCGTCACGGGGTATCAGGCTGCATCTCCTTGACGGGCGCTGCTCCATAATTACCCTGTATCTGGTTAGGAAATAAAATAATTCTTTATTCTTTATCGTATGGATATGGAAGTGTCGCCGATGGATTCCTTGGGGTTTTCCGATGAAAATCATTACAAATGTCGTGTAAATCGGACAACTTTTACATAGGGAATACAAATAGCTTGTGTCAAAGTAGTCCGATTTGCATGACATTTGGTATGATTTTCGTCAGAAAAACATAAGGAATCCATTGGCGTCACTTCCCTTTCGATACGATGAAGAAAAGGGTTTTTTAATACGCTCAAATGGATAATTCACCCTCGACTGCGGAGGGTCGACTTCAATTCGTTACGTTCGGCCCAGGATTCGTCCCTTTTTCCGAAAAGAGCCATAAAATTCTATGGGCACTGCGGGGTGTTGTCCTCGCCACGGGGTGACGGGCGCAGCACCAGAATCAGCCTGTACCTACCTTTTTATGAAATAAAACAATTCGTTATTCCTTATCGTATGGATATGGAAGTGTCGCAGATAGATTCCTTGGGGATTTCCGATGAAAATCATGCCAAGTGTCGTGGAAATCGGACAACTCTTACATAAGGAATACAAATAGCTTGTGTCAAAGTAGTCCGATTTGCATGACATTTGGTATGATTTTCGTCAGAAAAACATAAGGAATCCATTGGCACCACTTCCCTTTCGATACGACGAAGCAAAGAATTTCTTAATACGCTCAAATGGATATTTCACCCTCGACTGCGGGGGCTCGACCTCAATTCGCTACGTTCGGCCCAGGATTCGTACCTTTTTCCGGAAAAAGCCATAAAAATCGGGTGAGGCAATGCGAAGGTCTGTCCTCGCCACGGGGTGCCAGCGCATCACACATCTGGGCAGTGTGTGACCCGACTACCCTCCGTGTAATTGGTCTGCGCGAAGTGGGGCGCAAGTTCGATCATTATCAGTACTCCTGCCCGAGAGGAATACGATTTACTTTAATTACAGTACATGTGTGTTTTGTAATAAAATGTTTCTAACGTCTCCTGAATTCAATAACTGGCATCCAGATATCTACGCTCCTACAATCCACCGTCAGCACGGCTCGTGGAGAGACACAGGAAGAAAAGGGGTAGCCCGCTGTCGACGCGTGGTCCTCTCGAGTATAAACACGAGCTTTAATATCAGAACAAAAGCAAGCGTTAACGTATTCCGTGCGAGAAAAGGTGGGCATTGCTGTGAAGAGGGCCTCTTCAAGAGAGCAGCCGTTTGTGAGGAATGCAAATCCGAATGGTTCTGATACAATCTGCTCCCTATGATTGAAATTTAGTCTAGCAACTTTCACTCCTCCTAACCTAACCAATCGAACTTGCATCCCTCCCAAAAGAACCGGCCATCCGAGCGTAGAAGCAAGTGCGAAATAAATATACCGCAGATGTACCTACCTAAGTAGCATTTCTGACGGAAAAAAATTGTCCAGCCTTTGGGCCTGGCGTAGACCTTTGGCAGGTAGGTATCTATTTCAAAAGGCAGTGCCACCCGTGGAACCAGTAAGACCGTCCCCGGTCCGTGCTATACCAGACAGTTTTCTTCCAGTGAAAATCAGTACATTTGCAAGCGCAATATCTTAAAAACCAGTGAAAATAAAGTGTATACATTAAAGCTTATTGAATTTGTCTTGGATCGCACTATCAACTCAGGTGTTCAAAAAAAATAGTTCCATTTGAAAAACCGAACTTGACCATCGTATCTTTTAAAATAATAATCGATAAAAAAATTCGTTCGCGCTAATTAATTGGCCCCCTCGAACCATGCAATTCCCTATTTTTTTTATATTTTTATCTCCAATAGTTTAGGAGGAAGCCGGCTGTTTAGCTTTCCCGCGGACACACTGTATACATGTACATTACTCAATGTACTATCGCTTCTTTTTTTTTTTTTAACGTGGGGAAATCCTCATAGTACACCTCGTCCAGGTAGTGTGAGACTCTTACTCACTCGTGTTTAATAGATATGGAGAAAGAAATACGAGACGCGTAGTTACAATACAGCGGAGGTCCTTAAGAAATAAACGTGGCAAGTCATTTAACTTTGCTATGGTCGGTACAAAACGTTTTAATTATTTTATTGGTATCAGCACAACCCTAACATGGATTAACGGTGGTCTAGCTGCGTAGGAGCGTCAGGCCTTTTTACCTGTACCTGCAATGCAGAAAGTAGCCTCACGCGGACAAAATGAAACGGAAGACAACCAATAATGAGCGACTCTGATCATTTGCATCCAATCACTGCATTTTCCAGACATATTGGTATCCCCTTCCAAGAATATACACGAGCCGAGTCAAGTTTGATAGCGTTTACCCGGACAAGCAGCATTCACAAAGTATCAGTCCGTGAGTGACCACTCGATATTTACTTATTGTGTAAGCAACCGTCCAGTGTTTCTTTGCACAATGGCACATTTCCCTGTGGCAGTCGCCATGGAAGGCGGCCATCTCGACGACGAACATCAAGTGTCCAATAGCGAGGACCATCCCTCCACTTCGGCAAGGCCACGAAAAAACCAAAGCTCCGTGTGGAAGTGATTTCAACAACCCGCGGAGGAGCCATGTGTCTACAGTGCAAAAAGGCTTTTAAAACGAAAGCGGGATCAACAACCACCCTTAGGAGGCATATGGAAACCAGCCATGCCGACGTCTACGCAGCACCGCCGCCGACAGAGAGATATGCAGCCGCGGGAACTGTCGCAGAGCGCACTCGAAAAGTGGCTGTTGTAGATGAAAATTCACCACGCGCGCAGGAGCTGACCGACGCACTTGCGCGGATGGTGATATCCGATTGTCAGCCGTTCTGTATAATTGAGGATGTGGGGTTCAAGAACCTTCCGCGTGTAACAGAACCACGCTACCAGAGCCCCATTCAATCAATATTTTCCGAAGAAATAATTCCTCAGTTATACCAAACGGAGAAGGGGAAATTGAAGGAAATCCTTGACAAGGATAGCGAAAATGTAAGTACAATTTTTACAAAGTTTGTGATATCTGTGACTATGTTTTATGGGATAATGAAAATACTTTCCATCGCGATATAAGATTTATAAATGTTTTCTTACTGTTTTCGATTAGGTGCAAACGTTCGCTTTCACCACTGATAGCTGGACGTCGCGGGCCACTGAGAGCTACCTCTCACTGCCGGTACACTACCTGAGCGACGCATCCAAACTAAACAATTACACGCTCCAAATTATGTGGTTGCCGGAAAAGCACACAAGCGAGCATTTGTGCGAAGTGCTGCGCAATTCAATACGAGAGTGGAAATTAGAAAAGAGTCACGTAAAGATTTATTTCGTAACTGATAATGCGGCCAACCTGGTCGAAGCCATAAGATTAGGCACTATGTGGGACGCATTCCGTGTTTCGCTCACACATTGCAGGTAAATAAACAATAAGAAATAATTAAATGTTACAATAAGTAATACCCCATGAATATTTCATATTTAATGCAACGGGTTATTTTCAGTTGGTCATAAAGGACTCGATAAATAATTCGGAAGAATTGACCGCCCTTATCAACAAATGTAACTCCATCGTGGCGTTTTTCCACCGCTCTGCATCGGCGGAAGAGAAGTTTAAGGAGGAACACAGGGGGATTTATTCAAACGACCCGCCTGGGAAATTAAATGGGAATGTCGAGACACGGTGGAACTCCCAATTCGACATGCTGCAGCGGTTAATCGAAGTACGAAATGCTATAAATGCGGTTCTGTGTGAGCCAGACATGCTACACCACATATCCAGTAGCGAGTGGTCCAGGATCAAGGACTATCGCAATTGCCTACAAGTGTTCAAAGAGGCGACGGACATAATGACTCGGGCAAATACATCCACGTTATCCAACTATGTGGTTACTATATACGCCTTGAGACAAAGTGTGGGAAATACCAACGGTAGTGCCGCGATATCCGCTTTCAGAAATCAATTTTTAAACCAACTAAATGAGAGATTTCATTTTATTGAAGAGGCAAAACCTTTGTCCGTTGCAATGCTCATGGACCCTCGCATAAAAGATAAATTATTGTCGGGAGACAAGAAGGCATGGGCTAACACAGTACTGCATTCAATTGCGTTGGAGTACCTCGATGTGAGCGATGCAAGCGAAACGAATGGGAGGACTGGTGTACCACCAAACGAACCGTCAGGTGAGTGTGAAACAATAATAAGATTATGTGATACTGTGTTCAATGCTGTATGTTATATATTTTGTTTATTGGAACAATATTGGAAGAGATGAGGAGCAGGCGCACGACAACATATACTTATACTTGAGCTCATTTTAGAAGGAACCCACTGGCAGACATATTCAGACCTGTTCTGCGCATGTTGGCGCTCATTGGTGCCAAAACATGCTACTATTGGCTATACCCCAAACAAACGCTCCCTCGGAGCCAATGAGCTCATTCTACATGCGCGAAATGGGTTCCTTCTAAAATGAGCTCAAGTATACATTGCACTGGAAAATGAACAGAAAATGTACATGGAAGGGAGAGTCGCCCCATCGGATAAGTGCATTTTCCAATGATGGAAGGAAAATACAACGCGTTTCGCGAGACTTGCGCGTGTGGCCAAAAATATTTTGGGCGTGTCAGCCACACAGGCGTACAGCGAGAGGCTGTTCTCGAGGGCCGGCAATATTATAAGCGAGACGGTCACGTCTATTATCCGAAAGAGTAGAACAACTTTGCTTCTGATCGGCAAATTCAATAGAATGATTTGCATGTATGTACATTATGTATATGATATGATTTGCTCGATTCTTTCGGATAATAGACAAATCCGTGGCCGTGGGGTTTTAGTAAGAGTCTCACACTACCTCGACGAGGTGTTTATTAAATAAAACTCACCCATTCGGACATTCCTTTCCTTATTTTTCGGAAACCTTTTTTGTGTCACTGGGTCACTGTACCGATCCTGGTCATCGGTGGACGAAAAGATTTATGGTAGGGTAGCGCCCAGTGCTCAGCTGATCGCAGGTATTCGCAGGACACCACCCGAAGGTAAGGGTCGCAACGTCAAGTGCGTCCGGGTTAATGTACCGAATATTCACTTCACTGCACTGATACTAACACTGATCACTTAATTTATTTTCTACGGAACGTGTTGTTCCTACGTTATAAAAATTGGTGGCCCCGAAAGGGGCCGATTACTGTTAATTGAACAGTTGCTCAATATGGGCACCCTCAGCGTCTATGCACGCCTCCGCACGTACAACCAGCTGCCTTTGGACTGCACGTAACGTTTCTGGCGTGATGTTTGCCACCGCAGCATGAATCCGCACGACTAGGTCTTCCAGTGAATCCACTGGCTGACGGTACACCTCATCCTGAAATGATTGTTGTACAACAAATACAAAACGTAAGTAAAAAAGAATACCTATAAAAAATTAAGAGCACTAATCAAATTACCTTCAGGTAGCCCCAGAAGTAAAAATCCAGCGGGGTCATATCCGGTGACCGTGGGGGCCACGCAACAGGACCGCCGCGGCCGATCCACCTGTCCTGGAAGGTTTCGTTAAGGTAGTCGCGGGAAATTGTGGCGTAGTGAGGTCCAGCCCCGTCTTGCTGATAGACCATGTTCTGTCGGACCTCATCTGGAATATGGGCCATAAGACCCGGCAGAACATGCTCTAAAAAGACTTTATACGCTGGACCGTCCATCCTGTCTGGTAGCATGTACGGCCCAACGATAAAATCGCCACAAATGCCCGCCCATACATTAATTTGCCAACGGACTTGTGCTGCGCGTGTCCGAAGCGCTAGCGGATTCTCGTCGCTCCACACATGCCGATTGCGGGAATTGAAGCAGCCTACCCGCTTGAAGATTGCTTCGTTCGTCCACAATATGTATATGCAGAACGACGGATTCCGCTGCACTTCTCCCAACAGCCACACTGAATATTCAACCCGCTGGTCGGCATCCCCGGGGTGCAAATGTTGCACCCGTATAAAGCGGTACGGGTGCAACATGTTCTCCCTCAGAGTTCGGTGCACCGTCATTCTGCTGGCACTAGAAGAAAATGCAGAAACATCCATTATTAGATAACATTTGTTTCCCTTAATTAATAATTGTTGCAGTTATCTTGTACTGTGACTTACTCTAGGCGGCGGCTCAAATCGCGCACGCTGACGGTGGGGTCCTCGTCGATGGCGTGCAGGATGTTTTCTTCCACCGCAACGTTCCGCGCGGCTCGGGGTCTACCCACGTCGCTGCCTCGCGGCATCATCGACCCCGTCGAATATAATCGGGACGCCAAACGTCTGATCGTTCCCTCGCTCGGGGTTTCGATGCGCGGGTACTCCACTGCCAACGCTCGCACGGTAGCACTCGCGTTCCCGTCGTTCCGCGCGTACACCCAGAACATAGCGTAATACTCTTCGGCGGAGTACATTTCTGGGCCGAGATTACTAGCTGACTGACAGGATTTTTTCCCAAGTAACTTCCTCTACCCCCAAGTAGTTTCTCTCATTCCATTATGAGTTTACTCCCACCAGGACAAGAGGCTTTAGGTAAAAAGAAGCCAGCACATTTTCGGAACACACGTGTTTTGCAGAAGTGCAACGAAAACTTTCACAATAGCCCGCGCTCCGTCCTTCCACTGACAATGTACCCATTGCTTCGAGATAGAAAACAGACACCACGTGTATCGGTTCGAAAGGGTCCGAAGGGAAGAGACGCAGAAAGTCTTCGAGTTGCTATAAAGAAGAAAATGCATACCATTCCTGTTTCCCCTTTCTGACACCCTGAGTTCACGTCTGCTACGAGGCGGAACCAATTAAGTCATAAATTATCCGAAACTGTAGGAAACCGTTCTCTACCGCCGACTTGCGGGACAATACGGTCATAAACCGCGACCCTGGCGAAATGCTCTGGCTGATGAGCCTGATTAATTTTGGAGAACTAGAAATTACAGAGTATTATCCAGCATCAATACGTCTCGCGGGGAGACACAGGAAAAGAAGGGTAGTCCGCTGACTGCGCGTAGTCCCGCCTGCTTCGTCCTACCCTCAAATTAAAGACGGATCTCTTATCTCTCGAGTATAAACACGCGCTCGAATTTCAAAACAAAAGCACGCGTCGACGTATTCGGTGCGAGAGACTGTGGGCTTGAAGTCCCATTGGCCGCAAACTAACCAATCGGGCCTGCTTATCTCTCGTGTCTAAACACGCGCTCGGATTTCAAAACAAAAGCACGCGTCGACGTATTCGGTGCGAGAGACTGTGGGCTTGAGGTCCGATTGGCCCTGCATCCCTCGCAAATGGCCACTGTCCTGAAGAGGCCCTCTTCACAGCAATATCTCCTCCCCAAGGCCCACCTTCTCTCGCACCGAATACGTCGACGCGTGCTTTTGTTTTGAAATTCGAGCGCGTGTTTAGAGACGAGAGATAAGCAGCCCCGATTGGCTAGTTTGGGACCAATCGAACCTCAAGCTCACCTTCTCTCGCACGGAATAGGTCAATGACATCGAAAAGTCCTGCGCCCCGTCTCAGGTAAAGCAACCGCGCGCGATTACAGTCACCTGACCGTACCGCTACAACCCCATATTTCTTCAGTGAGGTCAAATAACAGGTCGACAGAAGAATTGCAGGAGAATTTTGCTAACCCACTCTTGGCCAATGACACTGCTTTTATAATAATCAGATGTGTAAGTTCCAGCTTGTCCATATCTTGATTATTTGTTGAAAAAGTGTCATTGCTCAATGGAAACCACGAGAAGGTGGTGGGCTTTTTTCATTAGGAGAGGTTATGGATGGCTCAGGAGGATGGAAGTAAGAAGGCCCGGTCAGAAATTTTAAACACCCGTGATCGGCCATGTACTTTAATTCGTTCGATTGCCAGACTTCCCACGTTTCGTATTACTTCTGATCAATCGTAAAAACTAACTGCGTTGATCGTCAACGTAGTCTAAAGAAGGTCGCGGTTTATGACCGTATTGTTCCTTGAGTCGACGGTCAAGAACAGTGCGCCACGGCCACCTTCTCGTGGTTTCCATTGAGCAATGACACTTTTTCAACAAATAATCAAGATAAGGACAAGCTGGAACTTACACATCTGATTATTATAAAAGCAGTGTCATTGGCCAAGAGTGGGTTAGCAAAATTCTCCTGCAATTCTTCTGTCGACCTGTTATTTGACCTCACTGAAGAAATATGGGGTTGTAGCGGTACGGTCAGGTGACTGTAATCGCGCGCGGTTGCTTTACCTGAGACGGGGCGCAGGACTTTTCGATGTCATTGACGTATTCCGTGCGAGAGAAGGTGGGCTTGAGGTTCGATTGGTCCCAAACTAGCCAATCGGGGCTGCTTATCTCTCGTCTCTAAACACGCGCTCGAATTTCAAAACAAAAGCACGCGTCGACGTATTCGGTGCGAGAGAAGGTGGGCCTTGGGGAGGAGATATTGCTGTGAAGAGGGCCTCTTCAGGACAGTGGCCATTTGCGAGGGATGCAGGGCCAATCGGACCTCAAGCCCACAGTCTCTCGCACCGAATACGTCGACGCGTGCTTTTGTTTTGAAATCCGAGCGCGTGTTTAGACACGAGAGATAAGCAGGCCCGATTGGTTAGTTTGCGGCCAATGGGACTTCAAGCCCACAGTCTCTCGCACCGAATACGTCGACGCGTGCTTTTGTTTTGAAATTCGAGCGCGTGTTTATACTCGAGAGATAAGAGATCCGTCTTTAATTTGAGGGTAGGACGAAGCAGGCGGGACTACGCGCAGTCAGCGGACTACCCTTCTTTTCCTGTGTCTCCCCGCGAGACGTATTGATGCTGGATAATACTCTGTAATTTCTAGTTCTCCAAAATTAATCAGGCTCATCAGCCAGAGCATTTCGCCAGGGTCGCGGTTTATGACCGTATTGTCCCGCAAGTCGGCGGTAGAGAACGGTTTCCTACAGTTTCGGATAATTTATGACTTAATTGGTTCCGCCTCGTAGCAGACGTGAACTCAGGGTGTCAGAAAGGGGAAACAGGAATGGTATGCATTTTCTTCTTTATAGCAACTCGAAGACTTTCTGCGTCTCTTCCCTTCGGACCCTTTCGAACCGATACACGTGGTGTCTGTTTTCTATCTCGAAGCAATGGGTACATTGTCAGTGGAAGGACGGAGCGCGGGCTATTGTGAAAGTTTTCGTTGCACTTCTGCAAAACACGTGTGTTCCGAAAATGTGCTGGCTTCTTTTTACCTAAAGCCTCTTGTCCTGGTGGGAGTAAACTCATAATGGAATGAGAGAAACTACTTGGGGGTAGAGGAAGTTACTTGGGAAAAAATCCTGTCAGTCAGCTAGTAATCTCGGCCCAGAAATGTACTCCGCCGAAGAGTATTACGCTATGTTCTGGGTGTACGCGCGGAACGACGGGAACGCGAGTGCTACCGTGCGAGCGTTGGCAGTGGAGTACCCGCGCATCGAAACCCCGAGCGAGGGAACGATCAGACGTTTGGCGTCCCGATTATATTCGACGGGGTCGATGATGCCGCGAGGCAGCGACGTGGGTAGACCCCGAGCCGCGCGGAACGTTGCGGTGGAAGAAAACATCCTGCACGCCATCGACGAGGACCCCACCGTCAGCGTGCGCGATTTGAGCCGCCGCCTAGAGTAAGTCACAGTACAAGATAACTGCAACAATTATTAATTAAGGGAAACAAATGTTATCTAATAATGGATGTTTCTGCATTTTCTTCTAGTGCCAGCAGAATGACGGTGCACCGAACTCTGAGGGAGAACATGTTGCACCCGTACCGCTTTATACGGGTGCAACATTTGCACCCCGGGGATGCCGACCAGCGGGTTGAATATTCAGTGTGGCTGTTGGGAGAAGTGCAGCGGAATCCGTCGTTCTGCAAATACATATTGTGGACGGACGAAGCAATCTTCAAGCGGGAAGGCTGCTTCAATTCCCGCAATCGGCATGTGTGGAGCGACGAGAATCCGCTAGCGCTTCGGACACGCGCAGCACAAGTCCGTTGGCAAATTAATGTATGGGCGGGCATTTGTGGCGATTTTATCGTTGGGCCGTACATGCTACCAGACAGGATGGACGGTCCAGCGTATAAAGTCTTTTTAGAGCATGTTCTGCCGGGTCTTATGGCCCATATTCCAGATGAGGTCCGACAGAACATGGTCTATCAGCAAGACGGGGCTGGACCTCACTACGCCACAATTTCCCGCGACTACCTTAACGAAACCTTCCAGGACAGGTGGATCGGCCGCGGCGGTCCTGTTGCGTGGCCCCCACGGTCACCGGATATGACCCCGCTGGATTTTTACTTCTGGGGCTACCTGAAGGTAATTTGATTAGTGCTCTTAATTTTTTATAGGTATTCTTTTTTTACTTACGTTTTGTATTTGTTGTACAACAATCATTTCAGGATGAGGTGTACCGTCAGCCAGTGGATTCACTGGAAGACCTAGTCGTGCGGATTCATGCTGCGGTGGCAAACATCACGCCAGAAACGTTACGTGCAGTCCAAAGGCAGCTGGTTGTACGTGCGGAGGCGTGCATAGACGCTGAGGGTGCCCATATTGAGCAACTGTTCAATTAACAGTAATCGGCCCCTTTCGGGGCCACCAATTTTTATAACGTAGGAACAACACGTTCCGTAGAAAATAAATTAAGTGATCAGTGTTAGTATCAGTGCAGTGAAGTGAATATTCGGTACATTAACCCGGACGCACTTGACGTTGCGACCCTTACCTTCGGGTGGTGTCCTGCGAATACCTGCCATCAGCTGAGCACTGGGCGCTACCCTACCATAAATCTTTTCGTCCACCGATGACCAGGATCGGTACAGTGACCCAGTGACACAAAAAAGGTTTCCGAAAAATAAGGAAAGGAATGTCCGAATGGGTGAGTTTTATTTAATTTATTGGTGATTATTAGGTGTAGAAATAAATTCTTTCCGATTTTAGGGTACAATAACAGTTCGATTTAAAAAATATGACAAATACCACCGCGATAGAAATTCAGTAGCTTTGTACTGATTATGTAAATCCAGTCGGAAAGAATTTATTCATACACCTAATATTATTGTTTAAATTCAGTTGGGTTGGCCGTTATTAAACTACGGATTTTTACCTCAATAACGAATTACGATCACATGTCGTACATTTTCTGCTACATTACCTTTTCGTTTATGCGTTATTTGAAAACGAAATGTACGTATTTCTTGTCCTCTCGCTTCAAATAATTATTATTTCCTTCGATGCATGTCGACTTGCTTGTTCGTACGTCCGTAGTACAAGCGCGGCCGCCTACCGCGTAGCCAACGGTACCGCGGGAGCTCGGGCGGAAGGCGCGCGCTCTGATTGGTTGGTGCTTTTGGTTATTATCTCGTTAACGAAACCTCGGAGAGAATTTTCGCAAAGGAAAAAGTTGTTTGCAATCACCCCCTGAATCACCCCCTTCAAGGAACTCCGACATTTTTGGGACACCCTGTATAATATGTATGTATTTGTATGGATATAGTATGTATATGTACATATCGTGTATGTAGTATATTTATAATCAATGTGCGTAATATACCACAGCGTGTAATTAAACTGTTTAAATGCAAAACGCAATTTATATGTTTATATTAAATGTTATATATAAATATATTATTTATTACATATCTCCTGGTTTCATACGCTATTTCACGACTATTTCCCATCCTCCTCCAAACAGATTCTTAATGTGATCTTACAATTATTGAATAAAGAAATTAAATTTGGAAAAATGAATTATGCGAGATCGATATGCCTTAAATATTTCCATGGTCAGATGGCAAAACCATATATGTCCAGTTTTCCTGATTTTACAGCACAGCAGTTTTAAAGTTTTTCCAGCTGTGAAAAATTCATTTTCAATTTTTTAGTCCTTCATTAAGAAACTTTAATCAAAATACTAATTGAATATGAAAATAGTATGTAACTTAAGACAGGGAATTAATAATAGTAACTATTTTTCTACGGAAAGGTGTAATTATTTTTTAAAAAAATTCCGTTAATTTCATCTTCGAAGTCTTCCAGGTTTTTGAATTCTGCAGCGTCTTTTCAGTAGTGGGCAATGCCCAACAAAACCTGCAACCTCGCTTTGTTTCTAAACTACCTACACGGCGTACAGATGTCATATTTTGCAAACATTCAGATTTCATCTAGACACACATAGAAAAGCCCATAATCTTAATTTTGAGTCTTTGAATTCTTGATTTATTTATACGTATTCATTTTTCATTAACGGGTAACAGCCTTTGTTAACAGTGACTAGACAGAAATATAACCCTTCCGGAGAAGGCAAAAAAGGAAGAAAAATAAAGCAAAACGCAACAAGAAATATTAATAAATCATACATACGCGAAAAATTATTTTCAATAGTTAGAGAATATTTTGATTTGCAGTTTACATTTTAATTACTCACATTATTACTGCGGGCTCGCCTCTACTTGTATCTTACTTTCTCCTTATGTACCTACTCTATTTTCTGTTTAACGAGTAATAAAGTCGAAATAATATTATTATAACAATTATTATTATTTATTTATTTATTTATTTATATACTGTTTGTAAACGGGAAAGAGATCCCTTTAGTGTACAGGAGTTAGAGGGTGCATGTTACAACAGAAATTTAGACAGGTGACGCAGGGTACATCAAATAATTTGAGTGAGAAGCTCCAGTAATCGAATCAATCGCATTAGTAAAGTGCAGAGATAAAAATAGAGAAAAGACGAAGGATACCACAGTACATTATTTAGAATATTCAGATGAGGTTTGAGTGCAGAATGAGATATGGTGAAAAGATCAAAAGAGCTAGTATACTTATTAGCAACTTCACAAATACGATTTATTGGATCAGAGTAGCCGAAATTCGACTTATAAGAAGTGGTGTAAAACAGTCTGGCATCCCTGAACTGCCTAGGCGGAATACGAAAATTGATGTAACACATTATCTGCGGACAGTTAACCATTGACGATCTTGTGAAAAAAAAGTAAATCAGATCCAATTCTGCGGACCTGTAAAGTAGGAATGTTAAGAGATTGCATGAGTGGTACATAGCTATGATCGCGCATCGTCATACGTTGGCCAGTTTTATATGCAGCATATCTCAGGAATCTATGTTGTACCTTCTCCAGGAGATAAATATATTTGGAATGCTGGGGTGACCAGATAGTAGAGGCATATTCAAGTCGTGATCTAACAAGGGAGAAATACAAGAGTTTGAGGGAACATAGATTCCTGAAATCGGCTGTATTACGCATAACGAAACCTAACATCCTCGCGGCATCCTTAGCGACATTACGATAGTGATTGGAGAAGTTGAGTAATGAGGTAAAGCGGACCCCCAAATCATAAATTTCAGAGACATGAGTAAGCGCTGAGTTATTCAGTCTGTACTCGAAGGATATCGGACACCTTTTCCTAGAAGTTCGCATGACGTAACATTTAGCCGCGTTTAAGGACATATTGTTTCGTTCGCACCAGAGCTCAAATTTGAAGTAGATATTCTTTTGAATAATTTTAAATCGTCCGCGTACAACAAAAAGTGACAGTTTGAAAAAATGTCTGCGAGATCATTGATGAACAAAATGAATAAGAGAGGGCCAAGATGTGAGCCTTGAGGGATTCCTGACGTTACATTAATTGGCGACGAGTACGAATTCGCGACTTTTACAATCTGTGTTCTATTAGATAGGTAATCTTGAAACCATAAAAGGCAGTTACCATGGAAACCAATAGCGGATAGTTTAGATACTAAGATACTGTGATCAATAGTATCAAAAGCTTTCCTGAAGTCCGTGTATATTGTATTCACTTGATGATTGGACTCCAGTGCAGATGATACAAAATTACAGTAGACGGATAAATTAGATACCGTTGAGCGACCCGGCATGAAACCATGCTATTCGTCGCAAATAATGTTCTGTAGTAACGGTCCCAACCTGTCTACAATTATGCTCTCAAGGACTTTTGGAACAAAAGTCATTGAGAGCATCTTGACATCTGAGGAATCGCCGGACTTGAAAACAGGAGTTATCGAGCTGGTTTTCCATACAGTTGGAAATTTAACGGTAGTTAAGGAGCGGTTAAATATGATCCACAGTGGGCGGGATATTATAAAACCGCACGATTTAAACAATAGAGCGGGTATACCATCTATCCCCGGGCCAATGTTGACATTCAGTTTACCGAGTTTAGTGAAAATTTCGCTTATATCAATGGACAAGTCCGGAACACAAAAATGGTTACCAGCCGTGAGACATGGCGATTCCTCGTCATGAGAAGAGAAAACAGAGCCGAAATATGTGGCAAAGAGATTGGCTATAGATCCAGCAGAGCACGCACTGGTACCTATGGTGTGCACAACATTTGGTATCCTTATTAGTTTGATGCTTACTATTCATAAAATTCTAGAAATGTTTAGGGTTATTACGCAGCAAATCCTGCGTATTGTGTATAAACTGAGTGTAGCATTTCTTGGCAAGTAGTTTACATTGACAACGTAGCTGGGAAAAGTGTAGAAAATCAGTAAAATAATTTGATCGCTTATAGATAGTATGTGCACGCTTCTTTGCAACAATCAGCCTTTTAAGTTGCAAGGAAAACCATTTGGGGTGACTTAGAGTATCTAACAACGGATTTAGGTATATACGCATCAATAGCTGTGAACATATGTGAATAGAATAGTTGTACCGCGTTATCGACATCCAAGCCTGTTAAAATATCATCCCAATGAACTGAGTTTAAGTATTGACGAACACTGTGATAGTCACCTCTTTTAAAGTCGTAACGAAAGCTAGGAGCATCTAATAAATCGACGACGGGTGTAGAGGTAATGCGAGCATTGAGAGGTGGATGATATTCATCGCAAACAAGAAGCGCTTCCAAAGAGACCTCAACTTTTAAATTAACATCATCCGTAAAAATGAGGTTGAGCATAGAATCGCAATGGTTAACAATAGTATTTTTCTGGTGTAATTTACAATAATTAAAATTATGTAATAGTGTTTCTATTGATGCTTGTTCATTCAGACAAATTCCAGGACGCATATGACAGAAACAACCATTATCGATCCATGCGGCGTGCGGCAAGTTGAAATCTCCAGACAGGTATATATGAGAGCTGGTGTACGAGTCGAAACTTTCCGAGACTTTGTTGCAATAATCCGCAAATAAAGCTGAGGGGGATGCAGGTGGGAAATAAACAGCCGAAAAGATAGAAGATGACGAGCCCATGCGGACGTGGATAAAGACCTGCTCAATTCTCAGTAGGTCCACCTGGATGACTGCCTGAGGGAGCGATTTCTTTACCGCGATGAGGGCGCCTCCACCTCTGGAGAAATTGCTGGATAGACTAGAACGATTTTTACGATAGACAACATAGCCAGCAAATCCAAGCTCCTCAGTTGCAATCTCATGTTTCCACAAAGATTATTATGTCATATCTGTGTAATGTACAGGTAATTTCACGCTGCAGTGCATATAGTTTGGTACGGAGACCACGAACATTTTGGTAGTACACTAAGGGATGGCTGAACCGTTTTTTGAAGAGCGATTAACGGAGACGATCCTAGGTGTACCGCGAATGTAGCGAATAGTTTTGTTAGGATCATTCGCCTCGCTTAGCTCTCTCCGTAGGTTGTTTAAAAAGGAGCGTTGTTTCAATGTCAGATCCTGGGTAATCTTCACCGCACCTTGGTACTTCCCCTTGTTCTTTAAAATTATACGAGGAATGGTAGGAGATGAGAAAGTAACGCATATAGGGCGAGGTTTCCGCTCATTATTAAGGCCACCCAGCCTTTTGATTTTAACGTCGTCCTGCGCCTCATCGGAGTGAATCGAACGGAGAATGCTCTTCACAGAGGTAGTGTCAGACAATTGGTCCGTTTCAGCCAGGTTGAAAAGGATGATATTATGCGATCTCCTAACTCTCTCATTCATCTCATCGATAATGTCTTCTTCTTGTAGAGCAGAGGAAGAGCTCGCCGCTTTGAGATTAGTTATCCTAGTGGTTAGATTTGTCAACGTATTTGATAAAACATCGAAATTGGACTGCAACGTCAAGATGGTGCCATGGATTTTAGAGAGCTCTGTCGTGAATAAATTTCGGAGTTTATCGTAGAGATCATCACTTTTATGTGTGAGGATGACAGATTCAGTTAAATCTTCGTCACCGGTGCTAGCACAGTCCAGTAGTTTACCAAGCTGCCAAGGATGGTTACAGCGCTTTAAACATGATGTACCAGGATGAGATATGATACCACAAGTGCCACATGTCACTGGTTTGACAACAGGGGCAGAGCATCCCATACACAACTTCTTGGTTGACATTGTATACGATAGATAGAGTTACGTGTCCCTGTACGGTAAGTAATAATACACGCAGACGCGCGAACGCGGCTGGGGTCAGGGGGTACGTAAGACCAGATGAAAACAAGCAAACTGCACAAAACCGCTACAAGTTGATCGATCGATCGAAACACCAAAAAGCGGAGAATGTTAGCGCAATGGGCAAGGCACAACAGTCCAGACTGATCGTAACGAGTTGCAGGCGGCGCACAGTGGTCTGGAATTAAGAATTTGGTGACATTTGTCTATAGCTTTTGACCTATATAAGATATCGAAACGAAATTTGCGCCAAAATATAGGAAAAAATCGTCCCTTTCTAATGATGTATAACTTAATAATTTTTACATTTATTTATTTATTCTTTTTTCAATTTTTTAAGTTAATTGTTATTAAAAAAATTAATAGTTGTTTAATTGGTACTTTATTTAATACTCTTTTCAGTGGTTTAAGTCGCATGTTGATAAAACTTTTCGTTTCCAAGTTATAAGGCAAGTCGAATAGTAGAGGAAAGTAGTGAAAATCGCTTGTTTTTAAATTAAAGAGCAGTCTTGTGCGATAAAATGGCATTTTTTATTAATAATTAATGTAAATAATCCATTAAAAAAATAATGCTGAATGCGGCATGGTAAATTTTTGAGATTCTTTTCTTTAAGAGAGGATATCTTTAAAGTCCCAAAGAGTCCCACATTCTACCAAATTGAAATATTTTCAGCAAATCTTCCCCTATGTAGTCACGTAACAATCATTTCCAACTTCGTCCAACTTTTCAAATTATTACAGTTTAAAGCCGTCAGTGTTACGTTGCGTCGCGTCGCGTTTTACGTATCACGTCCGCATCGTCCCAAATTCGTAAGGAGGTATAGCGTTTCTCCGAAGAAATTGTTTTGCACGCAATTTGAATTGTTTTGCACGCAAAAATAAGTAATCACCCATATCTCTTGTGGAACTTTTTAAAGCACGATATAAATCTTTATTTTTTCTAAAAGTTTCCATTTTCACTAAATAAATAATATCTGGATAGCAAAGAAGAAAATGTTGAATGTACAAAATAACTCATGTGATGTGTAATGTGTAATTTGTAATCTTTAATTGACTTTGTACTTACCAAATAGAAGTACAATGAAATATGATGTACACGTAAAACACAAATATAACTTCCACTTAATTAACAAAAAATTAACAAAACAAAACTTAACACGAACAAAACAAAACAAAAACTGAACAGTAACTTTTAAATGCGTATGAAATGCTTGGAACGTCTTACTATGCTGATGCAGGCTCGAATGGTTCTGTGCAACTGAATGCAGACAGAAAGTCGAAATCTTATTCGAAGGCTTATCTACACCATAGTATAAACACATCAAGTATCTATGGTGTAAACAATTTCTTCGGAGAAACGCCATACCTCCTTACGAATTTGGGACGATGCGGACGTGATACGTAAAACGCGACGCGACGCGACGTAACACTGACGGCTTTAAACTGTAATAATTTGAAAAGTTGGACGAAGTTGGAAATGATTGTTACGTGATAGGGGAAGATTTGCTGAAAATATTTCAATTTGGTAGAATGTGGGACTCTTTGGGACTTTAAAAGAATCTCGAAAATTTATCATGCCGCATTCAGCATAATTTTTTTAATGGATTATTTACATTAATTATTAATAAAAGATGCCATTTTATCGCACAAGACTCCTCTTTAATTTAAAAACAAGCGATTTTCACTACTTTCCTCTACTATTCGACTTTCCTTATAACTTGGAAACGAAAAGTTTTATCAACATGCGACTTAAACCACTGAAAAGAGTATTAAATAAAGTACCAATTAAACAACTATTAATTTTTTTAATAACAATTAACTTAAAAAATTGAAAAAATAAATAAATAAATGTAAAAATTATTAAGTTATACATCATTAGAAAGGGACGATTTTTTCCTATATTTTGGCGCAAATTTCGTTTCGATATCTTATATAGGTCAAAAGCTATAGACAAATGTCACCAAATTCTTAATTCCAGACCACCGTGCGGCGGCTAAGCACTTTGATCACAAAAATAAGACGAAAGCACTAGATTAACTGAATAATACACAGAAAACTCGCAGCGCGAAAACAAAACACGTCACCTCTATACGACAGTTCCCGAAATATTCGTGATTATAATAATTATTATTAATATTATTATTATTATTATTATTTTCAACGGTAAAACCCTCTAGTATACAAAAAAAGAGCATGTTAACTATTACGAACCATTATCCAGTATATAAACATATTCTAAAATATTCGAAACATTCAAGCTTCAAACTATTCGACACACCGGACTGTTCGGTACTTTTGGCCCACTCGGTACCTTCGGCCCGCTCTGTTCTTCCGGCCCGCTCGGTTTACTTCGAGCCGCTCGAAAAAATTCGAGTTCTTGGTTCTCTTCGAGCTACTCGGTTCTTTCGAGCCGCTCGCTTTTTTCGAGTACTCAGCTCGGTTTGGTTCTTCGAGCTGAGTCAAGCTTGGCTCGCTTTTTCCGAGTACTCGAACAGCCCTAGTAGACGGTCATCGGGTAAGTGGTTGGGGAAAACCCAAGTGGTGTAAACGATACTCCTGCAGGTCAGGGTACTAAATGTGATTTTCGCTTCTCATTTTGGAACCATTTTCGCTTCCGACCTTTACCTATCGTCTAGCATCTAGACATCCAGAAACGGTTTGAAATGGTTTTAAGAAAAAATGTTTAGGAGAAAAGTTGCTTGTTTTCTAACGTGGATTACGAAAGTAATTGATTTCATTCCCGCTTTGAATACATGGAGGGATGAGTGCGAGCCATTATTAATACAGATTTAAAAGCCCCTGGGATGCATAGAGCTCAAGACCAGACCGATAAAAACTGAGTTCTCGATATATTAAATTAAGGTATTAAAACTTACGCGGGGTACCCTGCATAACTGGGTAAGCCATAATCGAAATACCTTCAACCTTGATCTTAAACCATAATTCGAACGTATTACATTATTGGGAAAGGGGTGCAGAAATGGACTATTTTTTGGATAATAATCCTTAAAACAGTCTGATTTATGTCGTGCTTCGACGCATTTTCATTGGGAGGACCTCACCAACCAATTCGAATTATTTTCATTAGGGTAGGATAAGAAATGTGGAAAGTGAAATTTGAAACGCGTACGGCTTTCGTTTCAAGTATGTACGTACCAGACCCCCAGCATTCGAAATTTTAAAGGACGGATAGCGTTCAGAGTAGTGCAAACCGACAGTTTGACTGACATGTGGCATCGAAGAAGGGACTGCGGGAGTCGGGATCCCCGACATACCTAAGAAAATGTATAGACTGGCTGCGATGGTCGGGCTATACAGGGTCATCTATTAAAGTTGCAACCCGCAATCTCGTGAACAGTAGGAACTGCAACATCGCCCCATGGACGCATTCTACTACAATGATACGTCGATGCTTCCGCCATCTACGAGCCGATATTGAAAGTGTGGGGCCTTTAGTTGTAGTAGAGGGCGGAGGGTGCTTTTGGTTTTCGCCAGAGGATATTAAACTTGACGTAGCAGACGGGGAGGAAAACGGTAGCCAATTTAAGAGTGCGATCGCACCGATCCCGTTTCGCGTGGGAATATCTACCTATGCCACGGTCCAGCTGCAGTAGACCACGCTACCGCGTTAGAAGCCCGGGATGAAGAATTTGGGGCCTATTTCGTATAACTTTTGAACAATAAAAGATATCGGAACGCAATTTGCGCTGCAAAATGGGGAAAATTATCTCATCTTAATGATGGACAATTTAACATATTTTACATTTACTTAAGTTGTCTTTTATCAATATTTTAACCATAAGTGTTGTGAAAAGCTTTTGCAAACTGTTTATTTGATAATTTATTTAATGCTCTTTTTAAAATTCATGGTGGTAATAAGCAATAGGCTAGCTGTTTCTGTATCATTACTTTCATAAATTCAGAAATTAAATTTTAGTCAATTAGTTTTGCAGACCTAGAATCTAATGTTCTGGTATTCCTTTTTATGATTTTATCCTTAATGCTTTCATCCTAAGTAATCCTTAATCGGACGCAAGGGGTAACTGATGGGACGTATCTTTGTTTGTAGCGGTATTTGAATTTTGTATGTAAATTTTTTGTGTCCGAATGTTTTAACCTTTCAGCTACTCAATGTCACGCCTATACCAGCTTCCGTTTATGTAATTTTTTGGAACGATACGCCATTATTGTGGTTTTTACACGCAGGTGGCGAAAAATCTCTCCGTACAAGGGTATAGCGCCGCGGTCAACCTTGTCGTAGCTAAAAATTTTGAAATTGAGAAAGCTACGAGACCAGTCGACATTGTTTTCAAATTTCGTTACAGTAATCTGGGGTATGAGTGGTAAACCGATCATAAAAGCAGGAGCACGCGGCTCGCTTACTTGAGCCAGGAAATTCCGAATAGCTCTTTGCGACGTTAATTTGAAAGAGACCATCCTAAAATTCTCGAAGCTCGGACATCACTGCTGTCCAGCGGTCGCTGGTAGCTCTCCGAACGTCGGGCCGGTGCAAGAAGTTGCTTCTCGCATGTTCCGACATTCGATTTCTCTTACAAGCCTATCATTATATTTTCCTCAAATGTATTGCACCCTTATCGTTGATTACGCCCTGTTGTTCACCTACACTGCTTTGCTGTATATTTGGTTTACTCGTCCTCTCCTTTGCGCGTTAGACATTGAGCTGAAAAAGATCCCACGGAACAGTCTTCCGTGTAGACCTCCACGCGCCGAAAAACATTGACGAACGAACAGTCAAGGTTGAAATGCTAAATCTTTTGCGACCTCTCATTTTGTTAACTACAGTTACGAAAGGATTGATGCCTCATTTTAATTAATAAATGTTAGAATTATGGAATGATATGCAATACAATTTTGGTCACAGTAAGTCTCAATGACAGTTGGGGTAAGAACTCTACGAACGCGCGGCCGACGACACGATCGGTCTTTGGGATATCGGGTGGCTCGTAGCACTCGGTCACCGAACGGCCGGGAATCGGAGCTTCGGGACGGGTTAGAAAAATTCAAACGGGGTGGGGCGGGATCTTGACAGTCTCGAGATTGTCTTCGAATTCCAGACGAAAGTTTCGAATCGCTTCGACTGTTATTCAAATTATGGCGTTCTGGAAAGTCTTATACATCCTTTGAAGGTTGTAAAACTAGTTAGTACTTTTAAAATACAAGTATTAGTTCTAGAGTAAAATGATTTTCTATGTCTCTGTGTATAATAGACGGTGGTTTTGAAGTAATAACACAGAACTACCTCATTCGAATAACAGTCGAAACTGTAGCTGGTGATGTTCAATATTAGTCGTATGCCTTTATATATATACAGAAACAATTCCTTGAAATGCTACCTACAAAATAATCTGACTTCTAGGATGGTCTCTTTCAAATTAACGTCGCAAACAGCTATTAGTGAATCGGAGGTCCCCGTCTCAAGTGGGCGAGCCGCGTGCTCTGCTTGTATGCTCGGTTTACCACTCGCACCCCAGATTACTATAATGAGGCTCAATTTCATACTTTTACCTACGACAGGCTTGGCCGCGGGGCTGTACCACTCTGCGAAGAGATTTTCTGCCAACTGCGTGTAAAAGCCACGATAGCGGCCCACAGTGGTCTGGAATTAAGAATTTGGTGACATTTGTCTATAGCTTTTCACCTATATAAGATATCGAAACGAAATTTGCGCCAAAATATAGGAAAAAATCGTCCCTTTCTAAAACTTAATAATTTTTACATTTATTTATTTATTCTTTTTTCAATTTTTTAAGTTAATTGTTATTAAAAAAATTAATAGTTGTTTAATTGGTACTTTATTTAATACTCTTTTCAGTGGTTTAAGTCGCATGTTGATAAAACTTTTTGTTTCCAAGTTATAAGGCAAGTCGAATAGTAGAGGAAAGTAGTGAAAATCGCTTGTTTTTAAATTAAAGAGCAGTCTTGTGCGATAAAATGGCATTTTTTATTAATAATTAATGTAAATAATCCATTAAAAAAATAATGCTGAATGCGGCATGATAAATTTTCGAGATTCTTTTCTTTAAGAGAGGATATCTTTAAAGTCCCAAAGAGTCCCACATTCTACCAAATTGAAATATTTTCAGCAAATCTTTCCCTATGTAATCACGTAACAATCATTTCCAACTTCGTCCAACTTTTCAAATTATTACAGTTTAAAGCCGTCAGTGTTACGTCGCGTCGCGTCGCGTTTTACGTATCACGTCCGCATCGTCCCAAATTCGTAAGGAGGTATGGCGTTTCTCCGAAGAAATTGTTTACACCATAGATACTTGATGTGTTTATACTATGGTGTAGATAAGCCTTCGAATAAGATTTCGACTTTCTGTCTGCATTCAGTTGCACAGAACCATTCAAGCCTGCATCAGCATAGTAAGACGTTCCAAGCATTTCATACGCATTTAAAAGTTACTGTTCAGTTTTTGTTTTGTTTTGTTCGTGTTAAGTTTTGTTTTGTTAATTTTTTGTTAATTAAGTGTAAGTTATATTTGTGTTTTACGTGTACATCATATTTCATTGTACTTCTATTTGGTAAGTACAAAGTCAATTAAAGATTACAAATTACACATTACACATCACATGAGTTATTTTGTACATTCAACATTTTCTTCTTTGCTATCCAGATATTATTTATTTAGTGAAAATGGAAACTTTTAGAAAAAGTAAAGATTTAGATCGTGCTTTAAAAAGTTCCACAAGAGATATGGGTGATTACTTATTTTTGCACGCAAAAATATGCGAACATATCGATATCTCTTCTAAAAACTTGGAAGCATTAAAAATATGTTGCAAAAAAATTTTGTTTTAAGTTGAAACAGAAGTGGTTTAAATCCTATTACACGGAAAAACACTTTCTTAAAACAAACAATGAATGGTTACAACAAGATTTTGCGTATCCAAATGCAATTTTAGAGGATATGCCATCAACAAGTACTGCACCAAATCCGTCAGCCCGTGTATCGGTTCACAAAGGAAGGTAATTATTTTCGCAATGCAGTGCGAGGGAAAAAATTCGAAGAGCCCGGTCTTTGAACAACAATTTTTCGTTAAAGGAGTTATTAAATGCAACGAAAATGAGCTTTAGAAGATGTGGCATGCATCAAAAGGCACGATTACTACAATATTTGGAGACGACCGAATATAACAAGAGCGTGCAACGTATTTTTAAAGAAGGATACATACCAAAACAGAAAGTATTTTCTACGGAAAAAGCTTTATCTATATTTGTTATGGCAGATCTGTCAAAATTCCAATACATAACCATACGAAACAAAGCATTGAAATGCAGGAATAATCAATGGCCTCCTTACTTCAAATTATTGGCAGAAAAAAAGAATTGTTATCCGCCAAAAAATAAAACAGAAATTACGGAAATATATGCGAAAGTGGATCTACAGGGTTTATTGGACCACACAATTTCCAGAATACTGAAAGGTTTAAATAAATTAATAGAAAACACAAAATTGGTACTTATATGCAACTGGGGTTGTGATGGAGCATCAGGACAACCGCGTTACAAACAAATAAGACATGCAAATTGTAATGCAGATGATGATGCGGTGTTTGTGTCGAGTTTAGTTCCCTTAAGATTAGAAAATAAATTAAATTCAGAAATAGTATGGGAAAATCCAGCGCCCTCATCGCCTTGGTTTTGTCGACCAATAAAATTTCAATTTATAAAGGAAAGTATAATAACCTTATAAATGAAGAAATCGACCGCATCAATGAAGAGATTAAAAATTTAGAACCACTAAGGATAAGAAATGTTCAAATAGAATATGCCATGCAATTAACCATGGTTGATAATAAAGTATGTAACGTCATTACAAGCACTTCTTCGGCTATGAGGTGTTATATTTGTAATGCAACACCAATTCAAATGAACAATTTAGAACTAATAAATTCAAAAGTATGCACTAGTGCAAATTATTCCTTTGGAATGTCATCACTACACGCCTGGATTAGGTGTCTGGAGTGTATATTACATGTATCATATAATTTGCCCTTCAAAAAATGGACGGCGAATACAGATGAGATGAAAGAAATGAAAAATAAAAGGAAAGAAGAAATACAGGAACAATTTAAAGAAAAAATGGGCTTAAACGTTGATTATGTAAAACAAGGATGGGGATCAAGCAACGACGGAAACACAGCACGACGATTTTTTGGAAACGCGGAACTTGCTTCGGAAATTACTGGAATTGATGTAATGTTAATTAAGAAATTCCATACAATATTACAGGTAATTTTTTCTCCACATTGAATACACGTTATAAAATTTTAGCAGTATATATGCAAAATATAATATAATATTTTGAATTGCCATTATGATTATATGCTATCTTCTATAAAGAATATTGCTCCCTGTACCAAATAAATTTTGAAAAATTGTAATTAATTCAACAATTCCGTACTATATTACAGGTAATTTCCTCTACACATCGAATAGATGTTGAAAAATTTCGGGTATATACGCAAGATACCGCAAAGCATTTTGTGGCATACTATGGCTGGTATTACATGCCAGCTTCTGTTCACAAAATATTAATGCATGGTGCAGAAATGATGAAACACGCATTACTTCCAATTGGACAACTCTCTGAAGAGGCACAGGAAACACGTCACAAAGATTTTAAAAAATTTAGAAATAGGAACACGAGAAAAATGTCACGAAAATCAACGAATGAAGATATATTTCATAAACTTCTGTTAACATCCGACCCATATATATCAGCAATCAGAATAAAATCATGCAATAAAATGAAAAAAATCTAGATCCCGAAGCTGAAGAATTAATATATAAATAACAGGAAAGATAAATGGTATTTTACAAGTGCATGAATTGTCACTAAATTTTTCGACCCGGACCACTTTGTTTTACCGACTACTTTCCTTATATCCTGGAAACGAAAAGTTTTCTCAACATGCGACTTAAACCACTGAAAAGAGTATTAAATAAAGTACCAAATAAACAGCTTTCAATTTTTTTTTATAACAATTAACTTAAAAAAGTTTGAAAAACAATAAACAAATAAATGTAAAAAATATTAAGTTACGCATCATTAGAAGGGGATAATTTTTTCCTATTTTTTGGCGTAAATTTCGTTTCGATATCTTTTATAGTTCAAAAGCTATAGACAAATGTCACCAAATTCTTAATTCCAGACCACTGTGCGACGCCTCTCAAAGTGTTAATTTTTGTCGGATGAGCAGCATCAACTCACGGTTAGCACTACAAAACAATAATCATAATGAAAAGTATAAGAGACAACACAAATAAAATTGAGGCATTTGATGGAAAAGGGGCACATACACCAAAATGCCATTTCAAGAAAATCGATTTCAAAGTTTTCATTATAGTTAGGGTTGCCATAATTGCCAAGCATTGATACGGGACGTTTAAGTGCTAAATAAATAAAACATGAAAAAAGTGGGTACGTAGTGGTTTATTTTTAGGGTTGCCATAATTGCCAAGCATTGATACGGAACGTTTAAGTGATAAATAAATAAAACATGAAAAAAGTGGGTAGGTAATGGTTTATTTTACTCTGTAAAATATTTCACGGGAACAGTGAAATACGGGACAATCCCGTATATAAGGGGACGTATGGCAACACTAATTATAGTATAACTCAATAAAACGTAATGCAATTAAATCCATTTTTTTAGGGATGTAGTTATCGTGTCCTTCAAACGTTCTGAAAACAGAAGTCATGATTTGGGAATGATATGTGTCTTTATTTAGAAGTTTCTAGCAAGTGGTTTATGTGCCCGTTTTCCGTAAATGTGGTGAATTCGTAACAAAGTTGCTTCTTTGTTTAGATATTTAAATATAATTTTGTTTACTTCGTTACACATTTTTTTTACATTACTTAAATAAAAAATACAAAATGAAGCACAAAAACAAACAATAAATGCAATGTTTTAAGTAAGTATTAGTTTCTTCGATTTTTTGCAGCAAGCTGTCTTCCAAATCAATTTTTTCGTTTCTAATTTAACTTCTTTCCTTGCGGATTCGATACTCGCCTCACTTTCCATATTTCCTCGCTTACACAAAATCCTCTATGAAACGAAAGTACTTATTGCATGACAGCACGGTAGCGCGGCTGCTGAGCGACTATGTAGCTGCGTGTCGAACACGCTACGTAATAAAACAGCATCTAGCTAATCTAAACGCGAGATAAGTAGTGTCGTTGATATATTATATATATAACATACACCTGAGTCGATTTAAATTTCTTCACAGACCAAGAATGTGTATAAAATTAACCAACATTTTGTAGGAAACGTGTAAAGGGAATAAACGTAACTATAAAAAGTAAATCTTCGTTGCTCAGCCTTTGAGTCGCATCATTGAGGTGCTATGCAACTATTGGCAAACATCAGCTCGACATGCATATGAACTTTGTACCTGATTCCTCGATGGAAAGCCGCTCCATCAGCCACTCGATAAGGTCGTAACCTGCAACATGCAGGCAGCTTATTGTTGTGTATCGACCATAAAAGACGATTACGCTTACTGCACAACACAGGTACCGATGATACTCACCAACGAAAGCTGAAGGGATTGAAGTAAGAAACTGTTTTTGGCTGCGCACGGGTACCCCGTTCATAGGGTCTTGCATCTCCCGCACCAGCCCCTCCATCTATAAAGAAATTTAATCAATCGATTAATCCTCCTATCGAACGTTAGGGGGGGGGGGGGGGAGCCTGGTGTAACTAGCTGAAAATCGAGGCATTTTTCGGGATTTTTTTTAAAGAAAGTATTTAATCGATCTTTTTGAAACTTTCAGGATATTGTATTATCTGATTAAGGTAGCTAAAAAAAATTATTAAAAAAGAGCAGCAAATAACAGAGTTATACGGGCTTATGCCCAGCCCGTTGGCGACGCAATTGTTCCACTACGGGCAACGTAGCGTTTACTGTATTCATCTAAAACCAAAAATCAGACAATTTTTGTTTAGTTTATAAGTGCACGCACAAATCGTATAAATTCATAACTTAAAAGATGCAAAATTGAACAAATGGCGGCCTCTTGAAAAAAAAGTTCACTTTTTCCAACGAAATTTTGCTTTAAATGCGTAAAAAAAGTTATTTATTTAAACAATATCATTATGCCAATAACTAAGGTCTATGAAGAAAATGTTCACAAATATCCGTGCACAAGGTCAAGTCGATGGGTTGAATATTTTTGGAGTTACATTTCAAGTTTTCTGGTAACCTGGTGTTACGTAGCAAAACCGGCTATATCCGCTTTAATTTTTCGAATTTCGTTTTGCAGCTTTGGGAACATATTATCGTGATGTTCAACTTTTGATTTATGTAAAAAAAAATCGGTTTCTTCGCTCCACTACACCAGGCTCCCCGCTTAAGTGGCGTCGCAAAGTGGTTCCAAAGTGCCTTTTTGTGAACAAAATTCCGTATCTCCGTCAGTTCTCAACCGATTTTTAACTTTTTTTGCTTGTTTTGTCGGGGATTAAATTTGCTAAAATATCAAATACCTTAATTGCGACCAAAACGTGTTTTTTTCTATCTTTTTTCAGACAAATTTGGATGAAAACTCTAGTAGAACAATCTTTGGGGCTAATTTGATAAGATTTTGCTTATCTAAGTAGTTTTTTTTACGTAAAATCTTTAATTGGCACTTGGCAATAGCGGAAAATATAAAACAGGCGATTTGTTGACACGTCAGAATGTTTGAAATACAACTTTACAATGGCTGAAAACTTGGAATGTCTACCGAGTTTACTACAACCAGAATCGTCTAAAATATCAATTTAATGTATGATTATAGAAACCTAATAGCGTTAAGAAATATTGAAGATCGTCAAAACCGTGATTTATTTTTTTACGTTTTATTATTGTTTATTAGTAAATAAAACTTTATCGAATCTTTCCGAACCACATCTTTTGCATTTGGAATGTGGGTAAGAATGTAATAAACAAATTCAGATTGGAATTAGCTGCCACTATTTGCCACTTCGGTGTCAATCCGATTTTGATTAATTGGCGATAGCGCCCAAAGTGCCTTTTTGTGGACAAAATTCCGTATCTCAGTGAATTCTTAACCGATTTTTATCTTTTTTGCTAGTTTTGTCGGGGATTAAATTTGCTAAAATGTCACACAATAGTTTTCCAAATTTTTCTTTAGGAATTAAAAAAAACAAATTCTGAACTCTTGATTCCCAAGCAACGAATTTATTAACCAGTTTTTTTCATATATCATTAAAGGGAGATAAAATAAAAAAGAAATATAAATTAAACAATTTAAATTTAAACAAAAATACTAATGTCAGTCTTCTTCAAGTTCGACAGACGGAGTTGGCCATTGGGACCTCAAAATCGAAATTAAAGAATCCGATGATATTAATAAATTATGCATCACATCCTCATTTGTCGAATACCTCGAACTTTTTCTGGTCTTAAATTGTCGGAATCTTTTAAAATCTTTGTTCCTAGATTCCTGGACTTCTTTCGACAGCTGACCAATCGGCAGAATAGTCGAGTTTAAAACGTCTTTTCCATGAATTAAAATTTTGTGTACTGATGATGGCATAAAATACCAATGACACTTTAGCAAATTTAATCCCCGACAAAACGAGCAAAAAAAGATAAATATCGGTTGAAAATTGACGGAGATACGGAATTTTGTTCACAAAAAGGCACTTTGGATTGTGTGTTGGCGTGTTTTAGGGCCTTTGCACACGAGCGACTTTTAGCAGCGATACAGTCGCGCGTTTCGCGAACGCGCGACTGTATCGCTGCAGAGGGGCAGCTGAAACAAGTGCCAGCGACTGTACCGATGCAAATGCGCGTTTCAGCGTTCACTCGCTACTGCATCGCGACTGTGCTACGCACGTGTGCAAAGGTAGACGGGCAGCGATTGCATCGCGTTTGTATTGCTGTTGCATCGCGTTTCTATCGCTGCTGCATCGCGTTTGGATCGCTGCTGCATCGCGACTGTATCGCGACTGTATCGCTGCTAAAAGTCGCTCGTGTGCAAAGGCCCTTAATGTGAAGGAATTTCCATTCTGTACAAGGTTCTGGCGTGCCTTTACGTTGACATTTTGTGGAGTGTGTTGGAAGTATTCGGAAGACCTCGAATGTTTACTTTGAAAATAAACCAAACTCGAAGTTAGCAATGTATAGGGTATAAGGAAATCATATGTCGTGGCTTTCAGGGATGAATCTACATCTCTGGATTGGTGGATATTTATAACATTGTTTATAACATTGAAATCAGTGGCATTTAGATGCTCCGCTGCCTCAGGGGCGTCATGTAATTTTCCCATTCGTTCACGGTTCCTCTTACTCACACTTAAGGAGCCCATACACGTTGAGATCTGTATCGATACATGTTGCAAGTATCAGTATCGCGATACAAATCTCAACGTGTATTTGACTGTCTCAGTATCGCAACATTGATATATGCATCTTGCTCACCCTCCTGGCTGATGAGCAAGATGCAAGTTTCATGAAACCTGTATCGTGATCTGTATCGGTACATGTATCGATACATATCTCAACGTGTATGGGGTCCTTTAAATCGAAGCACAGCTGTGATATATATAAAAGAAGAAGTCTTGACTGACTGACAGACTTATCAATGCCCAGCTCACACTGTTTAACCTAGGAACGTGAAATTTGGAAGGTGCATTGTTTTCATTGCGTAGGCACCCACTAAGGAAGGATTTTTGGAAATTCCATCCCCAAGGGGATGAAAAGGGGTAATATATATATGTAGAAATGGAAAATATAGTATTTATTAAAAACGGAATAAAGGTATATAAAGGTTGTACAATCAAGATGCGCGTTTGTCGTCGTTTCGCTACAGCTCGTCTCACGCACGTTCTCCGCTCCTCTCGGGATATCTCCCGCACGCGGCATCCCCACCACGCGGTTCTCCCATCTACCACGTGTCGCTTACGCACACGCCAAGGCACACGCACACAAGCACATGCACACGCATCCTGCCATACAGGGTTACCCTACAACTCGGCCATCCTGCGACAGCCATTTGGCCTCAAATGGCCCATACTTTCGCGGCTTACATACCGGTATCACTAGTGTCACTTTCACTATCCTCACTAATGCACTCGTCGCAGGCGTTAACGCTTGTTGCCCAGGGCTTCATGTGATCAACTGAGGTTGAGGTTTATTGCGGGCCTTCATGATCACCCAGCTTCTTGGACGACGTATAAGGTCCCAAAAAGGACTATATTAAGTTGCAGAGGGGATTAATGACCCACGAGCCTACAGCGTATGCTATATACCGTTGGAAAGATCTCGCCAAGACGAATCGATTGATAGCATTTTTAACTTGGAAATCAGATGGGATCGCCTCGAAAAATGGCCTCAAATTTCGAGATTTTGCGGTTTTGAACAAAAGAAACCGGTAGCAAAATCCCAACAGGCCCGGAGGACCTCGGGTAGGCACCTGAGGAAAAACCGAGGGATGTAAGCGATACTCCAGCAGGCTGGAGCGGCAAATGTGCCCCATGACCTTCATTTCAGGGCCGTGTTGGGCCTCCGTTTGCATCATGGGCCACTAATCCATTGGCGATTTCGTACTGGGCATTAGGAAAGGGGCCCATAGGGCAAACACAGGCCCAACACGGCCCTGAAATGAAGGTCATGAAGCACATTTGCCGCTCCAGCCTGCTAGAGTATCGCTTACATCCCTCGGATTTTCCTCAGGTGCCTACCCGAGGTCCTTCTGGCCTGTTGGGATTTTACTACTGGTTTCTTTTGTTCAAAACCGCAAAATCTCGAAATTTGAGGTCATTTTTCCAAGTGATCCCATCTGATTTCGAAGTTAAAATTGGTATCAATCGATTCGCCTTGGCGAGATCTTTCCAACGGTTTATAGCATACAGCGTAGGCTCGTGGGTCACTCATCTCCTCACCGACTTAACGTTGTCCTTTGGAGTGAAGTTTTTGTCCTGGTGCCGACTGCGTCCGCTTGATTGCTATGATGTCTTTGTAGCGAATTGGTTTCTTTCGCTTTTTATTATACAGGGTGTCCCACCTAAGACTGGACAGCCGGTTTTCTCCTAAACTATTGGAGATAAAAATATAAAAAAAATAGGGAATTGCATGGTTCGAGGGGGCCAATTAATTAGCGCGAACGAATTTTTTTATCGATTATTATTTTAAAAGATACGATGGTCAAGTTCGGTTTTTCAAATGGAACTATTTTTTTTTAACACCTGAGTTGATAGTGCGTTCCAAGACAAATTCAATAAGCTTTTATGTATACACTTTATTTTCACTGGTTTTTAAGATATAGCGCTTGCAATTTTACTGATTTTCACTGGAAGAAAACTGTCTGGTATAGCACGGACCGGGGACGGTCTTACTGGCTCCACGGGTGGCACTGCCTTTTGAAATAGATACCTACCTGCCAAAGGTCTACGCCAGGCCCAAAGGCTGGACAATTTTTTTCCGTCAGAAATGCTACTTAGGTAGGTACATCTGCGGTATTGAGAAGCGCACCGTTACTTTTATTTCGCACTTGCTTCTATGCTCGGATGGCCGGTTCTTTTGGAAGGGATGCAAGTTCGATTGGTTAGGTTAGGAGGAGTGAAAGTTGCTAGACTAAATTTCAATCATAGGGAGCAGATTGTATCAGAACCATTCGGATTTGCATTCCTCACAAACGGCTGCTCTCTTGAAGAGGCCCTCTTCACAGTAATGCCCACCTTCTCTCGCACGGAATACGTTAACGCTTGCTTTTGTTCTGATATTGAAGCTCGTGTTTATACTCGAGAGGACCACGCGTCGACAGCGGGCTACCCCTTTTCTTCCTGTGTCTCTCCACGAGCCGTGTTGACGGTGGATTGTAGGAGCGTAGATATCTGGATGCCAGTTCTTGAATTCAGGAGACGATAGAAACATTTTATTACAAAACACACATGTACTATAATTAAAGTAAATCGTATTCCTCTCGGGCAGGAGTACTGATAATGATCGAACTTGCGCCCCACTTCGCGCAGACCAATTACACGGAGGGTAGTCGGGTCACACACTGCCCAAATGATACAGGGTAATTCTGGAGCAACGCCCGTCAAGAAGATGCGCTGGCACCCCGTGGCGAGGACAGACCTTCGCATTGCCTCACCCGATTTTTATGGCTTTTTTTCCGGAAAAGGGTACGAACCCTGGGCCGAACGTAGCGAATTGAAGTCGACCCTCCGCAGTCGAGGGTGAATTATCCATTACAGCGTATTAAGAAACCCTTTTCTTCATCGTATCGAAAGGGAAGTGACGCCAATGGATTCTTTATGTTTTTCTGATGAAAATCATACCAAATGTCATACAAATCGCACTACTTTGACACAAGCAATTTGTATTCCTTATGTAAGAGTTGTCCGATTTACACGACATTTGTAATGATTTTCATGGGAAAACCCCAAGGAATCCATCCGCGACACTTCCATATCCACACGATAAAGAATAAAGAATTATTTTATTTCCTAACCAGATACAGGGTAATTAAGGAGCAGCGCCCGTCAAGGAGATGCGGCGGCCTTGTACACCGTGGCGAGGACAACCCCTCGCAGTGCCTGACCGAATTTTATGGCTTTCCACCCGCGAAGGGGTTCGAGTGCCTAATAAGAAGTGAGAAATCTTCGACTTGCGCATTTCTCATCAGATCTTTGCAAAACCGACACCTATCGATTCCTTATGTTTCGCCGATGAAGCTGACACTAAGAACGACGTAATTCGGACCATAATGAAGGAAATTCCATGGAATATCGATTTATATCATTTCAAGCTGACTTGACTTGGTTAAAAATAGTCCGATTTACATGAAATTTGGTATGATTTTAATCGACGGAACGCCAGGGCGCCACTTCCCCTTCGATACGATGAAGAAAAGAAGCAAACATTTGAAATCCTGAACATTTCTTACTTCTTAATGGTATTCCAAACCCTTCGAGGGTCGAATGCCATAAAATTCGATGGGCACTGCGAAGTGTTGTCGTCGCCACGGGGTACCAGGCCGCCGCATCTCCTTGACGGGCGCTGCTCCTTAATTACCCTGTATCTGGTTAGGAAATAAAATAATTCTTTATTCTTTATCGTGTGGATATGGAAGTGTCGCGGATGGATTCCTTGGGGATTTCCGATGAAAATCATTACAAATGTCGTGTAAATCGGACAACTTTTACATAGGGAATACAAATAGCTTGTGTCAAAGTAGTCCCATTTGCATGACATTTGGTATGATTTTCATCAGAAAAACATAAGGAATCCATTGGCACCACTTCCCTTTCGATACGACGAAGAAAAGAATTTCTTAATACGCTCAAATGGATATTTCACCCTCGACTGCGGAGGCTCGACCTCAATTCGCTACGTCCGGCCCAGGATTCGTACCTTTTTCCGAAAAAAGCCATACAATTCTATGGGCACTGCGGGGTGTTGTCCTCGCGACGGGGTGACGGGCGCAGCACCAGAATCAGCCTGTACCTACCTTTTTAAGAAATAAAACAATTCGTTACTCCCTATCGTATGGATACGGAAGTGTCGCCGATAGACTCCTTGGGGTTTTCCCATGAAAATCATTACAAATGTCGTGTAAATCGGACAACTCTTACATAAGGAATACAAATTGCTTGTGTCAAAGTAGTGCGATTTGTATGACATTTGGTATGATTTTCATCAGAAAAACATAAAGAATCCATTGGCGTCACTTCCCTTTCGATACGATGAAGAAAAGGGTTTCTTAATACGCTGTAATGGATTATTCACCCTCGACTGCGGAGGGTCGACTTCAATTCGTTACGTTGGGCCCAGGATTCGTACCTTTTTCCGAAAAAAAACCATAAAAATCGGGTGAGGCAATGCGAAGGTCTGTCCTCGCCACGGGGTGCCAGCGCATCTCCTTGACGGGCGTTGCTCCAGAATTACCCTGTATCATTTGGGCAGTGTGTGACCCGACTACCCTCCGTGTAATTGGTCTGCGCGAAGTGGGGCGCAAGTTCGATCATTATCAGTACTCCTGCCCGAGAGGAATACGATTTATTTTAATTATAGTACATGTGTGTTTTGTAATAAAATGTTTCTATCGTCTCCTGAATGCAATAACTGGTATCCAGATATCTACGCTCCTACAATCCACCGTCAACACGGCTCGTGGAGAGACACAGGAAGAAAAGGGGTAGCCCGCTGTCGACGCGTGGTCCTCTCGAGTATAAACACGAGCTTCAATATCAGAACAAAAGCAAGCGTTAACGTATTCCGTGCGAGAGAAGGTGGGCATTGCTGTGAAGAGGGCCTCTTCAAGAGAGCAGCCGTTTGTGAGGAATGCAAATCCGAATGGTTCTGATACAATCTGCTCCCTATGATTGAAATTTAGTCTAGCAACTTTCACTCCTCCTAACCTAACCAATCGAACTTGCATCTCTCCCAAAAGAACCGGCCATCCGAGCGTAGAAGCAAATGCGAAATAAAAGTAACGGTGCGCTTCTCGACACCGCAGATGTACCTACCTAAGTAGCATTTCTGACGGAAAAAAATTGTCCAGCCTTTGGGCCTGGCGTAGACCTTTGGCAGGTAGGTATCTATTTCAAAAGACAGTGCCACCCGTGGAGCCAGTAAGACCGTCCCCGGTCCGTGCTATACCAGACAGTTTTCTTCCAGTGAAAATCAGTAAATTTGCAAGCGCAATATCTTAAAAACCAGTGAAAATAAAGTGTATACATTAAAGCTTATTGAATTTGTCTTGGAACGCACTATCAACTCAGGTGTTCAAAAAAAATAGTTGCATTTGAAAAACCGAACTTGACCATCGTATCTTTTAAAATAATAATCGATAAAAAAATTCGTTCGCGCTAATTAATTGGCCCCCTCGAACCATGCAATTCCCTATTTTTTTTATATTTTTATCTCCAATAGTTTAGGAGAAAACCGGCTGTCCAGTCTTAGGTGGGACACCCTGTATATACAAAAATACAATTTTAATTTTAGGACTTTTTTCCTCTTCAGCCTCACAGCCGCCTCCGCTTCTACTCGTGTTATACGCCGTGGACCCTCACGGCGCCTATCGGAAGGACAGCGTATTTTTCCGAACAGTGCCACGTGACGCACTATCAGTCGCCCAAATGCCACTAAAAGGTCCTCCTTTGAGTGATACTCCTAGACAAGGTCCAGATCCTTCAGGGTAGGTTCAGGGATGCCGTCGACGATGTCGTCCACTAACTCGTCCTCGGGAGGGGCACCTCTCTGGCAAATATCACCTTCTCGTTATAATAAGTGGTGAAAGCTTCGACTGTTCTCCACACACGAGCGTCGAATTTCTTTCTCTTCTCCGTTTTCTCCTTACGCGTCGCGAATATCTCTCGATGGACATTATCAAATGCTGAGACGGGCACACAGCCACTCCAAGGCGTCTCCCTTCAGCCTCTGCCCCAGGATAAACGCGACTAGCATTGTCGTCCAACCGATATGTGGCTCGTAGCAGCATAAATTATTATTCCCACATCTCGTAGGAATTCCCTTTTCCATCGAACGGACTCATGAGGTCAGATATCAGCAAGAAGCACCTGCTGAAGCACCTGCATCGCTGGCTGCATGATGGACTGCGGCCAGGGCATGCGAGGCGGCGAGGCGCTATCCTGGCGGGAACATCGCCTCTCATCCCTACTTGGCAGCTGCTGTTATTGAATCACGTTTCCTAGAGCAGATCATAAACCCAGGCCATCAACACAAGTCGCGCGCGACCATACCGCGAGGTTTCTTCTTGGTAAACACTCGCGACATCTGAAGTCGTCGACCCATTTCCTCTTACGTTTACCTGTTCCGTCGCTGACCCGCTGACCCGCTGACCCGCTGACCCGCTGACCGGGTGCCTGCTCCACAATATCATACGGTAAATGTTTACATACGGGAGGATTCTCCGATTTCAATGACCTTGACATGTGTTGTCAAGATCAGCATTCTGAACAACATTTCTGTCACGTCCCGCGACGTGGAGTCTACTATTATCTAACCCTTTAAATCGAATATATTTACTATTTCGTACTTTGGTGTATTGTAATCACCTAGTATACAAGTGTTGCCGATAAGGCATTGTAATCCGTAATCTACAAGAAGAAATCAAGTCAAGAATCAACGGACGGCAACAGTGAGCAGGAGGACCAGCATGAAGGAGGTAGCCGCACAGCTACTAGCCGCACACCAGCTAGCCAGTCGTGCGCACACAAAGGGGACCAGTGGACGCCAGCTGATGGGTCAGAGGCCCCTTCCGCCAGCGGAGTCGACACCTTCGCGAAGCTGCGCTCCTGATCATCGCCACAGATTTGCCCTCCCTATTATATCCCGTAAATCGAGCTCCAATACGGAACCGATGTATTTTAACTTCAATCCCTAGTATGTGGGCTGTACGAAACCAATCGTACAGAGCACATCGAAAACCCAGTAGCGTAAACTTCTAAAAAGGAATTAAAATAAGAATTTAACTATCGACGCTACTGAGGGTTTCGTATAACTGCAGAAATACGTCTTAAGTAAAGCAGAAGACACCGAAATAAGCGCGCAATAGCTCAAATTCTGCAGTAAACAAAACTCTCGGATAGCCCGCTGGAAAGAATTCTTCAGGTGGATCCCACGGCAGATGATTGGGCGATTTCATCTCCCACCGTCTTAATTGTCATGTGACAAACCTGGAGAAGGAGTGACCAATTGCCCTATAAAAAGGGATCGGACCACCCGCGGAGATTATTACCATGTTATAAAAGTTATCATGTTCAGTTATTATATTAATTCCTCATCAATCACACGTTAAAGACTACAAGAATCTTTTGAATCGAGAAAAAACAAAACAGTAATAAAAGTTGAAGTGTAGACATCGTAACGCGCCGGCGACCGGCGACGAGCTTCTTGGTATCGCTACACCTCCGATCGTCAGGCAAGAGATCGAACCCCCTGCATTTGGGCGAACCCTGGTTGTTGGCGAGTGGACCACCCCGAAGCCCGACCAGGCCCAGGAGATATCAGGGGTTTCATCAGGTCCCATCTCGTGGAAGTTAATCCCAATCTCATAATAAGAAAGGTAGGGTACTTCACAGAATAATAATATTGAATATCAAAAACGTTGTCTCGACTATCCCAGAGCGTAAATCCCTGGATTAGCTCAAAAGCGGTTAAATACGTAACATCCCAAAAAATCGCGGCCCCGAATAGGAAATAGGGACGTAACAATTTCCCTTTAAACTTTTTGGCGCCCGGCTTTGGTTTACGAGATATTCACAAAGAACTTTACTTAACACTAGAACTGTCGGCGGTTTCACAGCCAACGGTATTAGTATTGTTTGGGACTAGGTAAGTGCGGGGGGCGCGCGCCCGCTTGCGGACGCGTAAAGCAAGGAGTCAATTCACTTTCCCGTCAACCACAGTTAACACTAGAATTACAGACTTTAACACATACGCATATCGGTTCGCTACCATGTTTTACGCTCCCGCAAACGGCCGATTATGCCGAAAGTTTTTTATTAATATCTCTGAAACTAAGGCGAACCGCCAAAAAGTTTAGAGGGAAATGTTGACAACATATGTCAAGGTCATTGAAATCGGCGAGGAGGTAGCTTTTCGACAGGTTTACCATTTTTGGGGTTAGAATATTTAATCACGTATTTTATAAATATTTATCATATAATCAACAATTAGACACATGAATTTACTCGCTACTATTTTCATCCAATGCACGCCTGAGAATTAAGTGAACGCAGCGGCTGATTTTCAGAAGCAACGCCTCCTTTCTCCCGCCGCACGTGGCCCCTTTCTGGCCCCCGCGGCGGCCTAGGAGCTTGGAGCGCTTCAGGCCCGTACCGTATGAAACGCGCGTAGCGCATTGGGATGCCCCCCGTGTCAATAGGTTTCCACATCACCCATGGGGTACTATTACCGATGCGTTTTTTTTTGTCAGTGGTATCCCCTATAGGCCTATTCCACTGTGTCGCGCGATAAAAAATGGATTGGAAACGCGCTTTACTATCAAAATTTTAAATATGTTTGGGAAAACTAGATTTTCGCGTACGTTTAGACGTGCTAAGCAAATCTAAAATATTAACGGGGAGGCTGAATGACAATGTACCTATCAAAGTTGAAAGCAAGGAATCGTTTAGCCCTGTGCACTGTTCGGTCTTAATGTTACGCATTAATTAGGGCGGAAATAAATTTCTATCTCACAGGAAATTTATAGAATTTCTTGAAACACATAACGCTGCTTACACTGATGTCTCTGTGCATTGTGAAGTACGCTGGCTCAGTGCAGCGAAATGTTTAACCCAATTCTTTGCTATAAGAAATGAGATCTTCCATTTCTTGCAAGAATATCCAAATTGAAAGGCAGAAGAATATTTCCCCTTATTAACACATGCGAGTTTCCTTGGTGAACTCTCACTTATAGTGGATCTTACTAACCATTTGATCACCTTAAACTTAAAACTGCAAAAACCCGGCCAAACTATTTCGCAGTTGTGCAGCCACGTCGATTCTTTTCGTAGGAGGCTGGTAGTTTATCAAAATCATCTCCTGTTAGAAGAATTTTTTTTCTTTTTCCCTCATGTAATATAATTTTCGAAGAATTCGGCAACAAGTGTGATTTTGATAATAATTTGCAAATTCTTCGATCGGTTATAGATCAGTTCGATGAGCGTTTCACTGACTTCGATTCGCTCAGAAATGATCTAATTCTCTTCGAGAATCCCCTCACCGTAAAAATCGAAGAACAAGCCCTCGAGTATCAAGAAGAACTGTGCGATCTTCAGCACGACATTTCTTTGAAAACGAGGGAAGAAAAGGGAGGCGAATTCTTCAAAACACTGGAAGAATCGACATACCCCAAACTTAGGGACTTCGCGCTCCGAATTTTCTCCATGTTCGGATCCACATATTTGTGTGAATGTTCGTTCTCGAAAATGCGTAGCATTAAGACCGAACAGCGCACAGGGCTAAACGATTCCTCGCTTTCAACTTTGATACGTACATTGTGGTCCAGCCTCCTCGTTAATATTTTAGATTTGCCCAGCACTTCTAAACGTGCGCGAAATCTAGTTTTCCCAAACATATTTAAAATTTTGATAGTAAAACGCGTTTTTCCAATCCATTTTTTAACGCGCGACACAGTGGAATAGACCAATAGGGGATACCACTGACAAAAAAAACGCATCGACAATAGTACCCCATGGGTGATGTGGAAACCTATTGATACGGGGGGCGCCCCAATGCGCTACGCGCGGTTCATATGGTACGGGCCTGAGGCGCTCCAAGCTCATTGGCCGCCGCGGGGGCCAAGACGCGCGGCGGGAAAAAGGAGGCGTTGTCTTTGAAAATCGGCTGCTGCGTTCACTTAATTCCCAGGCCTGATCCAATGGATGAAGCAGTCGTCTGTATACACTGCATTCCATATTAGAGCATACCGACGCCCCTACCGATTTGCGACCGATCTGCGCAACTCCCACTACTACCCACAATTTGAACCACATGCGATTGGTCGTGGTAATTTCCAAGGAATAACTGGTACATCCCAAACGCGGGACCTGACCGTTGTCAACGTAAACAGTGGACGAAAAGTTAACAGAGAGAGTAAGTACAGGGTCGTGCGACGGAGAAAAACATAGGAGTCGAGCGTAGCAACGCCTCCTGAGGGTCGTGCCTGCGCGAAATCGGTATGCTCTAATGTGGAATGCAGTGTAGGCAGATTTCAATGAACAATTATGCCATATTTTTTGCAAATAACTCGTAAACCAAAGGCGAGCGCCAAATAGTTTAGAGGGAAATGTTGTTTAGAATGATGACCTTGACAACATATGTCAAGGTCATTGAAATCGGAGAATCCTCCCCTAATGTAAATATTTACCTATACGTCAATTCAACGCATGTTTTATACAACATATTTTAAGATAAAGAATCAGTCATTATTTAATACAGAATTATCATAGTCAAATTAAGATTACACTTTTTATCATCAAATATGTTGGGGGGGGGGGGTGGAGACTCAAGTAATTATAGAAAAAAATCGATTTTTTTTTATTGCATAAATCAATGCTATTACATGTCACGAATATACTCCAGATGTTTCAGAAATAAATTTCCCCGTATTAACGGTCCTACAGACGGGCTTATCTCTGCGTGTCTAGCAGGTACGCGCCGGAGCTTTATTCGCTGGACTGTGGGCAGATGAAGAACTGCGCCATTCTGCTGCCCAATGAAGGAAACAATCAGCTCAGTTTCGGCAACCACGGTATTACGGAGCTGCTCCCCTTCGCAGTATATGCAGATCTTGAATGCATCATCGAAAAAACGGAGGACAGCCACCGAATGAGTGATATAGACAATAAATTACATGCGTACCAGCACCATAAAGTGCACAGCATTACATATTATATGCATTGTTTGTACGATACATCGCTATCGATGTATCGATGTCGCCGCGACACGGATTTTGTTTCATGGTTCGTCGACGAACTGAAAAATTTGGCAGACACACTTAAAATCGTTCTGACCAATAACATTCCAATGTTAGATTTAACTACCGAACAGTGGACGGCATTTCGCAATGCAACACATTGCCATATTTGCGAAGAGTCATTCAAGGCTGACTATGTACGAGTTCGCGATCATTGCCATCTATCCGGACGGTTTAGAGGCCCAGCACATTCAGAGCGCAATTTTAATTATAAAAATGCGTTTTACATTCCCATAGTTTTCCATAATTTATCAGGCTACGATTTGCATTTCATTATCGAGGAAATAGCTACCGCTTTCGAAGGTCACGTTGATGTATTGCCCATAACTAAAGAAAAATATATTTCTTTCACAAAAAATGTCGAAGATATGGATGAATCAGACTCGCGAAATTGTATTAAATTGCGATTCATCGATTCGTACAAATTTCTCAATAGGGTGGGACTGCAAAGACTGTTCGTTTAATAAAGTATGTTTGGACCAGAGCGATTGGAATCGAGAGCGGATGTTTATGGTAGAGTGTCGAATGCGTCAGGGGTGTGAAGTTTGAATGGTTTCGTCGAATCCACGTGGAGAGTTTTGGTGACCGGAGCGCGTGTCAAGAGTGTGTGTGTAACATAACATCCCTACAATACCAGTCTCGATAAATTAGCATCTTTTCTTAGTACAGAAAAATTAAAAATTTTACGATCCAAATTTGAAACATTATCCGCCGAGGATTTCAATTTATTGACGTGAAAGGGTGTCTTTCCGTATGAATACCTTGATTGCGCGAACAAGCTGCAAGATTCATGTTTACCGCTGCGCGAATCATTCTACAGTTCGTTAACGGGTGGGACTGTATCCGAGAGCGATTACGCGCATGCCGAGACTGTTTGGCAGCGTTTCGGCATTCGAACCTTGGGCGAATACAGCGACTTGTATTTGAAAACAGATGTCTTGTTATTGGCAGATATTTTTGAAAATTTTCGCGAAAGTTGTATCAAGAGTTATCGATTAGATACAGCACATTATTATACTTTACCTGGTTTCACGTGGGATGCCATGCTAAAACATACCAAAATTACATTTGAATTGCTCACAGACGTTGATATAGTCATGTTTATCGAACGCGGTATACGCGGTGGTTTAAGTCAATGTAACGGAAGGTATGCACAAGCCAATAACAAGTACATGCCATCTTACGATACATCGGAACAATCATGGTACTTGATGTACTTTGATGTGAATAATTTGTATGGATGGGTAATGTGTCAGCCCCTGCCATACGCCAAATTTCAATGGGTCGAAGATATTGCAAATTTTGACGTGTCTTCAATCGCTGTCGATTCGCCCACGGGATACATTCTCGAGGTAGATCTGGAATATCCACAACGTCTGCACGACGCTCATGCTGATCTACCGTTCTGCCCCACGCGTGCCAAACCACCTGGCAGCAGACACGACAAGTTACTCGCGACGGTATACGATAAGCAGCGTTACGTTATCCATTATCGCAACCTGCAGGAGTGCACGCGCCACGGTCTTCTTATTACAAAGATACACCGCGTGCTTCGATCAATTCGCCCAATCTCCCTGGCTACGCGATTACATCGAACTCAATACACGGTTTAGAACAAGCGCGACAAACGATATTGTAAAAAATTTGTACAAATTGATGAACAACGCGGTATTCGGTAAAACTATGGAAAATGTTCGAAATCATGTGGGTGTAAGACTTTTGACACATTGGGAAGGGCGATATGGCGCGGAGGCAATAATTACGAAACTGAATTTCCACAGCAGAAGTGGAATTTTTTCGGAATTTTTTTCAGAATTTTTTCGGAAAATTTAATAGTTGAATTGCGAAAACTCGAGGTGAAATTCAACAAATCGATTTACGTGGGTATGTGCATTCTGGACATATCAAAAATTTGTTTGTATGAATTTCACCACGAGTACATGTCTCCCCTACACGCTCAAAATTATAAAATTCTATACACCGACACTGACAGTCTCATTTATCATATTCAATGCGAAGATATTTACGAGACCATGAAACACAACATCGATAGATTCGACACATCCGATTATCCTATCAGCAATCCATATCATATGCCGCGCTTAAATAAGAAGGTTCCGGGGCTGATGAAGGACGAAAATAACGGTGCGATAATGACCGAGTTCGTAGGTCATAGAGCGAAAATGTATGTATGCACTTCGCGTAGACGGCAAAAAAAATACGATAAAGGCGAAAGGCGTCAAGAGCAATGTCATAGGCAGAACGATAACTTTCGTTGACTACGTGCAGTGTTTGCAAAGGGAGATCGAAATGGTTCGCAGACAATCATGCATACGGTCTAAATTCCATAAAGTGTACACCATTTCAGAATCCAAAATCGCTCCAAGTCCATACAACGACAAGCGGCATATCGTACCCGATTCAACCGACACTCTGCCCTGGGAACATTACAAAATTCCATTATGAAATTCCATTGTAGAATAGAAATTTTATTAACAAATTATTATAAATATTGGAATTATTATGTAAAATAAAATTGTTCACTCATGTATATGTATATGTATCATTGCATTTATTGAGCCATGTATTATTATTTTATAATACATTATTTTTATTTATCCATGCATTGTGTGATTTATCAAACCCCAGCCACTTGACATATACCTTATCCCCCTTCCTACGCAACACTTTTTCCACTTGATACACATCAGGATTGGTGACGCGTTGCAGCTCGTGTTCATACAATCCTCCCGCAACAGGTTTTCCACAGGAATCGACGAGCAGATACGTCGCGGGATTAGTTGCCTGAACGCTGTTTTGCAATGTCAGCATATCTCTCTGAAACACGACCAGCTACCTCTCTAATTCTTCCTGCTGCTCTCTGAAAACTTTAATGCTCTTTTCCACGTATAGTTTATTGACGGCATCGCTGTCGGTCATGGATTGCGCTATGCGTCGTATCTTGCGTAATTTTGCATCAAAGTCGCCACCAGCCACGCAAAGTGCGTTATCTCGCATGTAATATCGAAGCAAACTGTTGAATTGAGGGAACCAAGACAATTCAAGTTTAATAGACTTTTAAATAATACAAAACGGCGTGGCGTGGTTCACAACGTGACTGTTTGTGACGAAGTGTAGGAGAGCACGATCTCAGACGGAGGACACAGTCGCCAATCAAGGGTTCACATATATATTATTGCATACATTTGACACCTGTGGCCGACACGGATCTGGCCGCTTTATTCGAAGGATCCTGCCTTTACAAATGCTACTTATACTCAAAGCAGTCTTCTACATTAATGACTAAATTTTCTAGTCACAACACAAACCGCTCCATTTGTAATAGTCCATTCTAGTCCTTTTGATAATAATTTGCAAATTCTTCGATCGGTTATAGATCAGTTCGATGAGCGTTTCACTGACTTCGATTCGCTCAGAAATGATCTAATTCTCTTCGAGAATCCCCTCACCGTAAAAATCGAAGAACAAGCCCTCGAGTATCAAGAAGAACTGTGCGATCTTCAGCACGACATTTCTTTGAAAACGAGGGAAGAAAAGGGAGGCGAATTCTTCAAAACACTGGAAGAATCGACATACCCCAAACTTAGGGACTTCGCGCTCCGAATTTTCTCCATGTTCGGATCCACATATTTGTGTGAATGTTCGTTCTCGAAAATGCGTAGCATTAAGACCGAACAGCGCACAGGGCTAAACGATTCCTCGCTTTCAACTTTGATACGTACATTGTGGTCCAGCCTCCTCGTTAATATTTTAGATTTGCCCAGCACTTCTAAACGTGCGCGAAATCTAGTTTTCCCAAACATATTTAAAATTTTGATAGTAAAACGCGTTTTTCCAATCCATTTTTTAACGCGCGACACAGTGGAATAGACCAATAGGGGATACCACTGACAAAAAAAACGCATCGACAATAGTACCCCATGGGTGATGTGGAAACCTATTGATACGGGGGGCGCCCCAATGCGCTACGCGCGGTTCATATGGTACGGGCCTGAGGCGCTCCAAGCTCATTGGCCGCCGCGGGGGCCAAGACGCGCGGCGGGAAAAAGGAGGCGTTGTCTTTGAAAATCGGCTGCTGCGTTCACTTAATTCCCAGGCCTGATCCAATGGATGAAGCAGTCGTCTGTATACACTGCATTCCATATTAGAGCATACCGACGCCCCTACCGATTTGCGACCGATCTGCGCAACTCCCACTACTACCCACAATTTGAACCACATGCGATTGGTCGTGGTAATTTCCAAGGAATAACTGGTACATCCCAAACGCGGGACCTGACCGTTGTCAACGTAAACAGTGGACGAAAAGTTAACAGAGAGAGTAAGTACAGGGTCGTGCGACGGAGAAAAACATAGGAGTCGAGCGTAGCAACGCCTCCTGAGGGTCGTGCCTGCGCGAAATCGGTATGCTCTAATGTGGAATGCAGTGTAGGCAGATTTCAATGAACAATTATGCCATATTTTTTGCAAATAACTCGTAAACCAAAGGCGAGCGCCAAATAGTTTAGAGGGAAATGTTGTTTAGAATGATGACCTTGACAACATATGTCAAGGTCATTGAAATCGGAGAATCCTCCCCTAATGTAAATATTTACCTATACGTCAATTCAACGCATGTTTTATACAACATATTTTAAGATAAAGAATCAGTCATTATTTAATACAGAATTATCATAGTCAAATTAAGATTACACTTTTTATCATCAAATATGTTGGGGGGGGGGGGTGGAGACTCAAGTAATTATAGAAAAAAATCGATTTTTTTTTATTGCATAAATCAATGCTATTACATGTCACGAATATACTCCAGATGTTTCAGAAATAAATTTCCCCGTATTAACGGTCCTACAGACGGGCTTATCTCTGCGTGTCTAGCAGGTACGCGCCGGAGCTTTATTCGCTGGACTGTGGGCAGATGAAGAACTGCGCCATTCTGCTGCCCAATGAAGGAAACAATCAGCTCAGTTTCGGCAACCACGGTATTACGGAGCTGCTCCCCTTCGCAGTATATGCAGATCTTGAATGCATCATCGAAAAAACGGAGGACAGCCACCGAATGAGTGATATAGACAATAAATTACATGCGTACCAGCACCATAAAGTGCACAGCATTACATATTATATGCATTGTTTGTACGATACATCGCTATCGATGTATCGATGTCGCCGCGACACGGATTTTGTTTCATGGTTCGTCGACGAACTGAAAAATTTGGCAGACACACTTAAAATCGTTCTGACCAATAACATTCCAATGTTAGATTTAACTACCGAACAGTGGACGGCATTTCGCAATGCAACACATTGCCATATTTGCGAAGAGTCATTCAAGGCTGACTATGTACGAGTTCGCGATCATTGCCATCTATCCGGACGGTTTAGAGGCCCAGCACATTCAGAGCGCAATTTTAATTATAAAAATGCGTTTTACATTCCCATAGTTTTCCATAATTTATCAGGCTACGATTTGCATTTCATTATCGAGGAAATAGCTACCGCTTTCGAAGGTCACGTTGATGTATTGCCCATAACTAAAGAAAAATATATTTCTTTCACAAAAAATGTCGAAGATATGGATGAATCAGACTCGCGAAATTGTATTAAATTGCGATTCATCGATTCGTACAAATTTCTCAATAGGGTGGGACTGCAAAGACTGTTCGTTTAATAAAGTATGTTTGGACCAGAGCGATTGGAATCGAGAGCGGATGTTTATGGTAGAGTGTCGAATGCGTCAGGGGTGTGAAGTTTGAATGGTTTCGTCGAATCCACGTGGAGAGTTTTGGTGACCGGAGCGCGTGTCAAGAGTGTGTGTGTAACATAACATCCCTACAATACCAGTCTCGATAAATTAGCATCTTTTCTTAGTACAGAAAAATTAAAAATTTTACGATCCAAATTTGAAACATTATCCGCCGAGGATTTCAATTTATTGACGTGAAAGGGTGTCTTTCCGTATGAATACCTTGATTGCGCGAACAAGCTGCAAGATTCATGTTTACCGCTGCGCGAATCATTCTACAGTTCGTTAACGGGTGGGACTGTATCCGAGAGCGATTACGCGCATGCCGAGACTGTTTGGCAGCGTTTCGGCATTCGAACCTTGGGCGAATACAGCGACTTGTATTTGAAAACAGATGTCTTGTTATTGGCAGATATTTTTGAAAATTTTCGCGAAAGTTGTATCAAGAGTTATCGATTAGATACAGCACATTATTATACTTTACCTGGTTTCACGTGGGATGCCATGCTAAAACATACCAAAATTACATTTGAATTGCTCACAGACGTTGATATAGTCATGTTTATCGAACGCGGTATACGCGGTGGTTTAAGTCAATGTAACGGAAGGTATGCACAAGCCAATAACAAGTACATGCCATCTTACGATACATCGGAACAATCATGGTACTTGATGTACTTTGATGTGAATAATTTGTATGGATGGGTAATGTGTCAGCCCCTGCCATACGCCAAATTTCAATGGGTCGAAGATATTGCAAATTTTGACGTGTCTTCAATCGCTGTCGATTCGCCCACGGGATACATTCTCGAGGTAGATCTGGAATATCCACAACGTCTGCACGACGCTCATGCTGATCTACCGTTCTGCCCCACGCGTGCCAAACCACCTGGCAGCAGACACGACAAGTTACTCGCGACGGTATACGATAAGCAGCGTTACGTTATCCATTATCGCAACCTGCAGGAGTGCACGCGCCACGGTCTTCTTATTACAAAGATACACCGCGTGCTTCGATCAATTCGCCCAATCTCCCTGGCTACGCGATTACATCGAACTCAATACACGGTTTAGAACAAGCGCGACAAACGATATTGTAAAAAATTTGTACAAATTGATGAACAACGCGGTATTCGGTAAAACTATGGAAAATGTTCGAAATCATGTGGGTGTAAGACTTTTGACACATTGGGAAGGGCGATATGGCGCGGAGGCAATAATTACGAAACTGAATTTCCACAGCAGAAGTGGAATTTTTTCGGAATTTTTTTCAGAATTTTTTCGGAAAATTTAATAGTTGAATTGCGAAAACTCGAGGTGAAATTCAACAAATCGATTTACGTGGGTATGTGCATTCTGGACATATCAAAAATTTGTTTGTATGAATTTCACCACGAGTACATGTCTCCCCTACACGCTCAAAATTATAAAATTCTATACACCGACACTGACAGTCTCATTTATCATATTCAATGCGAAGATATTTACGAGACCATGAAACACAACATCGATAGATTCGACACATCCGATTATCCTATCAGCAATCCATATCATATGCCGCGCTTAAATAAGAAGGTTCCGGGGCTGATGAAGGACGAAAATAACGGTGCGATAATGACCGAGTTCGTAGGTCATAGAGCGAAAATGTATGTATGCACTTCGCGTAGACGGCAAAAAAAATACGATAAAGGCGAAAGGCGTCAAGAGCAATGTCATAGGCAGAACGATAACTTTCGTTGACTACGTGCAGTGTTTGCAAAGGGAGATCGAAATGGTTCGCAGACAATCATGCATACGGTCTAAATTCCATAAAGTGTACACCATTTCAGAATCCAAAATCGCTCCAAGTCCATACAACGACAAGCGGCATATCGTACCCGATTCAACCGACACTCTGCCCTGGGAACATTACAAAATTCCATTATGAAATTCCATTGTAGAATAGAAATTTTATTAACAAATTATTATAAATATTGGAATTATTATGTAAAATAAAATTGTTCACTCATGTATATGTATATGTATCATTGCATTTATTGAGCCATGTATTATTATTTTATAATACATTATTTTTATTTATCCATGCATTGTGTGATTTATCAAACCCCAGCCACTTGACATATACCTTATCCCCCTTCCTACGCAACACTTTTTCCACTTGATACACATCAGGATTGGTGACGCGTTGCAGCTCGTGTTCATACAATCCTCCCGCAACAGGTTTTCCACAGGAATCGACGAGCAGATACGTCGCGGGATTAGTTGCCTGAACGCTGTTTTGCAATGTCAGCATATCTCTCTGAAACACGACCAGCTACCTCTCTAATTCTTCCTGCTGCTCTCTGAAAACTTTAATGCTCTTTTCCACGTATAGTTTATTGACGGCATCGCTGTCGGTCATGGATTGCGCTATGCGTCGTATCTTGCGTAATTTTGCATCAAAGTCGCCACCAGCCACGCAAAGTGCGTTATCTCGCATGTAATATCGAAGCAAACTGTTGAATTGAGGGAACCAAGACAATTCAAGTTTAATAGACTTTTAAATAATACAAAACGGCGTGGCGTGGTTCACAACGTGACTGTTTGTGACGAAGTGTAGGAGAGCACGATCTCAGACGGAGGACACAGTCGCCAATCAAGGGTTCACATATATATTATTGCATACATTTGACACCTGTGGCCGACACGGATCTGGCCGCTTTATTCGAAGGATCCTGCCTTTACAAATGCTACTTATACTCAAAGCAGTCTTCTACATTAATGACTAAATTTTCTAGTCACAACACAAACCGCTCCATTTGTAATAGTCCATTCTAGCTGTTCCACTCTTCTCGAGCGATACCCCAAATTTGTTGATCGGCATCTCAATGCATACTGTGCACATCATCGGGGCGCGGTTTTATATAATGAGGCTTACCTCGCGGAGTTCCTCATAAACAGATAGAGTTTCAGGGCCATGAGAGTTGTTACCCGCCTGACGCGACGCCTCCAGCAAACGCAATCGATCCACCAGCTCATTGGGATCGTCCCAGTGTACGTAATCAGTCTTGTTGTCGTTTACCACCATGACTCGCGGCACCGTTAGACGTTTCCCTGCTTTATTCGTTCATGCACGGGGAAATAGCGGTGCAATTACATATTTGCAATTGTATCCCTTGTTGCCCAATATGGGTTTTTGAGCACAATGACCACGTCTGTGGGCATTCGTCGCCAGCAGTATACTTTTGTATTTTTGTTTATCGGCATCAATGTATACAGCATCGTCGGGAAATCTCTTGAAAATCAGTTCGTAAAGGCCGGGTGTTGCTCTGTATTTTACACCGTCTATGATTATATTATCATCCTTGTCCATATCGAAAGCCTTATCTCCATGCATCGTTCCACTATTGCCAAAGTATACACCGTACACATGGTCTATGGCCATATCCTTATCCCTACTTATGATTGCATCCATAAATATTTGCCCCAGGGGGCCCAAATGGCTGCCAAAAGTTTCTTGTCTAAAGTTGCTGTCTAATAAATGTTACAAACGACTCAGCGGGCGTAGTTTCGAAAACATCATCATCATCATTGGTTGCGAGCAACTGTACACTGGGAAACGTATTTATTGGCGTGGGAGGAACCGGAGACTCGTTTGATGTGACATTCTATCGTTTCCGTTTCGATTGAACTGGTGTGGAGGTTACAAGTGAATATTCCGATGGCATGTGTCGTTTCCTCTTTGTCTTGCGCGATGTGTTCCCTTTCAACTGGATTTTTGTTTTAGGCGTTAATGTTTCATTCCCTTCAACATCTGTGCTCATCAGCGGCGATGTGTCAACTTCTGCCGCTGCGGTATTTTCGACAATTTGTTTTAAGGGTTCGACAATAGGTTTAAGGGGGTAAACACGTGTAATGCAGTCGAAACATGGGTTTGCGCGCTGACGTTGTTTGTCCTTATATGAGCAAGTTTGGGCTGGGCGAGGTCTCATTCGAAAGAGGAAGATTCAGTGCAGCGCGCTCTGGTCATGGTTCAACGAGATTATGTTGATATGTAATAATACGAGTGTCCAAAGTAGAGAAAAAGTCGACAAAATACACCCGCAAGAATCCAAGTATTTATAGGTCACTAAAAGAGTTTTGTGACTCAAACGATGACCAGAGCGCGCTGCTCTGAACCTTCCTCTTTCGAATGAGACAGCACCCAGTTATAAATCTGTTCATATAAGGACAAACAACTTCAGCCCGTGATTGCATTCCCAAATACGAGTTCCGCCATATTGGTGATAATACAGAGCAAGTCACGTGACAAAGGGTCTAGCTGGATAAGCATAGTGAAAAGTGCCCTTGAATCGATTTTAGCTGGCAATGCACCTTTCAATAGTGTAGCACAGGAAAACATTGTACACCAAGTTTCAACCCCCTATCTCAACCAGGAGGGTAGTTATAGGGTAAATTCGAATTTTCGGTTTTTTCCATATTTTCCCTATTTAATGGTCAGCAAAAATTCTAAAAAAAATCTGAAATATTGTACACATGATTGTGTATGATTGTGAATTTTTTCAGATTTTTTCGTTGCAACTGCTAAGTGTAAGAAATAAAACACGCAAAAAAATGTCGAAAAATGCAGATTTCGTGTTGAAGTTTTCGAGCGACTAGATTTTTAATTTTACAGTAGTTAGATATTGACATGACTATTATCTACAATTTTTTTTCAGATTTTTCGGTAAGGTGCGCCATAGTTAAAAAAATCAGAAAACGATATTTTCGAGATATTTCGCGTGAAAACGTGATAAGTACTTTCAATTTTTGCATTTCCGTCATACAGTGAATGCATTATATGATTTTTAATATCTCTACATTCGACAGAGTAATATGTAAACGGACGGAATCAAGTTAATATGATTAATTGGAAGTGTATACGCACCATATATCATATGGTACGAAAGAATCATTCAGCGCCGCAGTTAGCGGAGTGGTTAGAGTGTTAGACTCCAAAACCGCTGCATACTCTCTTTTGTCGTAGGTTGCACCTCACCAAGGTCCATTTTTTTTTTCATGATATAAAATTTTTTTCATCGTTGATTACATGACAATACACGATATTCATTTAAAAATGTTTCTAGAATATTTTAAAAATATTTTATCATAAGGTTTCCATAAAAATAATTTAAATGCACCGCCGCGCTGGCCGGTTTTCTGCCTGTGTATTGTTCTAGCTCCGGGTAGTTTATAATTATTTTGTCAATGAAATAGATGTGTGGTATTGGCTTATGATACGTATTCTGAATCCACTGGTTGGATTCGCCATTCTTTTATCAGTGCAGAGAGGAGAAAAAACATTAATCAACTTATATATATAGTTTTTCAAATATTTTTTTCTCTTCAAATATATATATGGTATGTTATATATATAATATAAAGTTTATAAACAAAATTCTAACAGATATTTAACTTTTTTTTTAACTACAATAATCCTTCCAAATGCCAATAGTGTAATTATCCATAACGTAACAATAAAGTTATTGCTGTTATCTTGTTGCTACGTAACAGAGAGATAACAGAGAAAGGTAAAATTTATATAAAAGTATGACCTTAATGTGACGCGTACTGTTATGTAAATGTGGCGGACATTTCCACCCTCATGATACCTTCATGTGACCCCCACGTGACGTAACCAAAAAATGATGGTTCCGTAGCAGTTACGTACAAGATACGTTTTAGTGCTGTGGGGGATCATAGCAAAACTGAAGCGTTAGCTGGATACACGATCCACAGTAAAAGCGTGATGCAGTCAATGCTTGCATTTTCGGACGATTGTAGGTTAGGTTACACGCATTTTAGGCATACATTGACTAGGAACTGCTGGGAATGAATACATTTACTAAAGCTTTTACCGTGACATATACATCACTTGAAATCGCTGTCGAATTTATGTTATAATTATATAATGTGTCTCCGTTATCGACAGCACTAAGGGATTGGGAGGAATAAACCCGAATTGTTTCTCTGAAATAAACAAAGTTTTGTCATTTATTAATATTTACATTAACTAATCCCCTAAATTTACTCACAACTATTTACACACCTGAAATAAACAAAGAAACTACATTCAATGTTTATTCTTTACCCTATTAGCCTAGCTTTTACCATCAATTTATAATCACTACACGTGTCTTCTATCTCGACGATGACTTTCCGTTATCCTGTATTTCTCTCTCCTTTTTACTCTCCTGCCTGACTAGTTCACTGCCTTATCGGCCCGCGTGTGAGCGCGGGAATATTCAAATTGACCTTAAGGAAGTAAACTTCCTTACATATAATTATATAATTATATTGTAACCTCGCTCCGTGGAGGTTACCCAGGTGTCGAAAGAATGAGGCAAGGTGAACTTGGTAACCAGAATCTTTATTCCTACGGCTAGTGTACAATTTCCCCGGCCAGGTCTATGCTGGCTTATACAGTCTTCTCGGCTTATACTAGAGTTTAATCTAAGTCTCCCCGTGGGTTCTCTCGGTGGGGGAATTCTCCTCCTCCACTTCGCACGGTTTGAGGTCCTGCAAGTGTGCCCTCTTGGTCCCCCGCCCGCACCGCAATACGACCAGATTTGGCCCGATGTATTCGCGTACGCGGTGCGGTCCGGAGAACTTGGAGGCTAGGTTGGCCGTGAAACTCTTCTCGGCGGAAGACAGAGGGTGCTCCCGGGGCATGACTGATTCCCCGATGCGGGGCCTCCAGTCCCGTCGTCTTAAATTGTAGGCCTTTTTTTGGGGCCTCCGTGGTCTGGGCTTGCGTGTGGCGGGCGAGGCGTATGGCCTCCTGCAGGCGGTCCAGATCCTCGGATCGTGCGTCATACTGGTCCTCGTCTTCTTCCTCCGCGAGTTCCGCGGTCGGCTGGTGGAGTGCTCCGGGGGTCGCCGGCTCCCTTCCGTAATTGAGGTAAGCCGGCGAGTACCCCGTGGAGTCGTGGCGAGCGGAGTTGTACGCGAATGCTATTTCTGGCAACCATTTGTCCCAGTCTCGGTGATTCCCGTCGACCACTTGGGCGATCATGGTCTTGATGACCGGGTTGACCCGCTCCACGGGGTTGCACTGGGGGGTGTACGGGGGGGTTTTGCGGTGCTCGATTCCGTATTCCCGGAGCATCTCGGTGAAATTCTTACTTACGTATTGTTTCCCGTTGTCTAAGATGACGCGCCGGGGGCACCCGAAACGGAGCACCACCCTCTCTCTAAAGGCTCTAGTGACGGCTGGAGCGGTGGCTTGACGCAGCGGCTGTAATTCGACCCACTTACTTAATTTATCCTGCATCACGGCCAACGTCGTAAAGCCTTTCGTTGACCGTGGCAGGGGTCCCACCAGATCGACAGCTACCACGTCCCAGGGGTTTGCTGCTGGCGTGGTCTGCATGCCGCCCGCGGGTGCCTATTGGAACGCCTTATGTTCCAGGCATTTCTGGCAGCGCTGAATGTGCCGGCGTGCGTCGCGAATCATTCCGGGCCAAAAGTACTGCCGTGTTAGCCGGGCCGCGGTCTTACTGACCCCTAGATGTCCTGCGGTGGGAGCGTCGTGGGTTTCCCGGAGCACCGTTTCCCTCAAAGGTTGGGGAACGCACGTCCTCCATTCTTCCTCGGACCGAGGGCCATGGGTGTTCGAAATATGGCGGTAGAGGCGTCCCCCTCCTACTCGGTACTCCGGGTAACGGTGTGGCTCCTTCTCGGCGGCGGCTTTCATCCGGTCGTACCAAGCGCACCCGGCGGTTGCATTGAGGGTGTCCACCTCCTCCTGCATTGGGATGGGCTCTTCGTCGGGTTGCCGGAAGAGGGCATCGGTGACGACGTTGGTCGTTCCTCTTCGGTACTGGATGTCGAAATCGTACTGTTGGAGCTCCAGGCCCCAGCGAGCCAAACGACCGGAGGGGTTTTCCATCGTTTGCAACCACTTGAGAGATTGATGGTCGGTAAGGACCGTGAATCGATACCCCTCCAAGTACGGCCGCATCTTGCGAATGCCCCATACGACCGCGAGGCACTCTTTCTCGGTCACGGAATAGTTACGCTCCGCGGCGTTTAGGGTGCGGCTTGCGTACGCTATTGCCCGTTCCTCCCCGTCTATTTTCTGCGTCAGTACTGCCCCGAGTCCCTCGTTGCTGGCGTCCGTCTGAAGGGTGAAAGCCTGGCTGAAGTCCGGGCATGCCAGGAGAGGTGCGGCGGACAACTGCTGGCGGAGGGCGTCAAAGGCCGCCGCTTCCTCGGGGCCCCAGTTCCATTTCTGCTTCTTCTGTAGCAGCCGGGTCAGTGGTGCGGCTAGGTCGGCGAACCTGGGGATGTATCGTCGGTACCAAGATACCATCCCCAGGAACCGTTGTAATTCCTTTACGGTAGTTGGAGAGGGTATTCGGGCGATTGGTTGAACCTTTTCGGGGTCGGTGGCCACTCCCTCACTGGTGATCGTATGCCCGAGGTATTGCAGCTCGGTGCGGCAAAACTGGCACTTCTCCTTGTTTAGTTTTAGTCCCGCCGCCCGTAGCCGCTGGAAGACCTCCTTCAGGTTGACCAGGTGTTCCTCAAAGGTCACCCCGAGGATGATTATATCATCGTGGTAGGCGAATGCCCGTAGTTCCAGCCGGGGACCAATGACTTGGTCCAAAAGGCGTTGAAAGGTGGCCAGGGCAGAGTGTAGCCCGAAGGGCATCACTTTGAACTGGAAGAGCCCCCTCCCCGGTACGGTGAAGGCCGTGATAGGTCGGCTGTCCGGGTCGAGAGGTTCTTGCCAGTACCCGTTGGCCAGGTCCAGGGTGGAGATGAATCGGGCTCCACGCAGTTTTTCTAGCGTAGCCTGAACCTCTGGTAGCGGGTACGCATCCTTCTCGGTGGCCTCGTTTACCCGGCGAAAGTCGATATAGAATCTCTTCTTGCCGTTCTTTTTCTTGACGATGACCACTGGGGAACTCCACGGGCTGTTGGACGGTTCAATGATTCCTTCTGCGAGCATTCGGGTGACCTCTTCGTCAATTATTGCCTGCATAATGGGGTTGCGCGGTGTGTAGCGGTGCTTTACCGGCTCGGCCCCGGCTTTTAGCCGGAGACGATGTTTTATCATTTTGGTGAGCCCCGGTAACTCGTCAAAATGCTGGAGCTCGTCGGTGAGGAAGGCCTGGAATCGCCGTGTTTGTTCCGCGGTGCATCCTTGGAGGCCGGGGTTCGGCTCGGTAGTAGCGACTTCGGCGGTCGGGCTCCATCGCATGCCTCGTACCTGGACGGTTAAACCAAGGGCCTGGAGGGCGTCGATCCTCAGGATCATGTCCCGTGATAGACCGGGGAGAATCCCACACGTAATGGCGAGGACGCAGTCCCCGACGATTATTCGCAGCTCCATCTCTCCGTCTAGTGGTGCGGTGGTACCATTGACGACTTGTACCCACCGCTCGGTGCCAGTGTTTTTGTCGCCGTTTTGCCTGCACCAATCGGCCACTTCCGGACTGATGTAGGACAGAGAGGCTCCCGTGTCGACTAGGGCCTGAAACTCTTGGCCGTGGATGTTCACGGGCAGAAAGGGGCGGCTATCGGTGTCGGTGTTGGTGTCTGAGGGGGCCGTTGGAGTTGCGTGGTCCGGCCGTGGCCTTGACCGCCGGACCCGTTGTCGTTTCCCGCTACCGGGGAGCAGTTGCAGTCCCTACTGAGCCGGCCCTCCGTTCCGCAGCGGCTGCAGAATCGTCGTCCGGGCCGGCGGCAGTCCCGCCGAAAATGGCCGCACTGACTACAGTTCCAGCAGCATTCGTCTCGGTGATACCGGCTGCTTACCTCGGCGAGGTTGGGTTTAGGGGCCTCCAGCGGAATTGGGGCGTGGCTGGGTTCCTCCTCGCGAAGTGCCTCGTAGTCGGCCGCCGAACTGAGGAGCACTGAGAGTGAACTGAACTCCGTTCGCTTGATATAATGGCGATACTCGGTTCGCAGATTGGAATATATCCAATCCAGCTGGGTGGCGGCGGCCATTTGTCCATGGCGGCGCATAAGCGTCCTGAGTGCACTAGCGAATTCGCGGGCGCTCTCGCCCGGGCGTTGGCGTCGTTGGTGGATGGCCATTTCGAGCTCATGCTGTCGGCGCCTCGGCAGGTACATTTGCCGAAATGCCTCTAGGAACTCGTCCCACGTGTGAATGTCGGCTTTCTCGTTCCGAAACCATTGCAGGGCCGTGCCTTTCAGTATACTCGTAAGACAGCGTAAAATTTGTTCTGGAGTGACCTTATAGTTATCTCGTAGGTCATCTAACAGATCCAGGAAGTCCTCTGCTCCCTTCCCGCCGTCATAATGACCGCCCCACCGTCTTACCCGTTCCATCACGTGGTAAGTGTCGAACGGGGCGGCTGCCTCGGTGGGGAGCTTACGTTTTGGTTCCGAAAAGGATTTTCTCCCGGGTATCTCCTTTGCAGTGACCGACCTCTGCGTCAGTAGGTCGTCTCGGGCAGCTTCATCGTCGCTCGGAGGATCGATGCGGATCGAGACATCGAGGTTGTCTTTGTCCATGCCGGTGGCTCTTAAGTGGGTCACCACTCGCGCTCGCAACGTGTCGAGATCTCCTGTGTCGTCTACCCCGCGTTTTGTGGCCCACGCCAGGAGTTCGGTCTTTGGTAACCGGTATACCCAGCTCACCTTGGTCATCCGTTCCGTTGGTGACTGTCGAGTCCCTGTTCAGGCGCCAAATGTAACCTCGCTCCGTGGAGGTTACCCGGGTGTCGAAAGAATGAGGCAAGGTGAACTTCGTAACCAGAATCTTTATTCCTACGGCTAGTGTACAATTTCCCCGGCCAGGTCTATGCTGGCTTATACAGTCTTCTCGGCTTATACTAGAGTTTAATCTAAGTCGGAGTCGGAGCGCGGGCGCGGCGCGTTCGCAATCGCGATTCGTCGTTCGGTGCGTTTCGGCGGCGGGGCTAGGAGTGGGGGGTATTGGTCGTTCTGGCGCCTTGGCTGTGGTCTCCACCAATGGCCCTGACCGTGAAACCTGGAGGCCGCTCGCCCAGTGGATGAAACCCGCGGGAGAAACGGAGGTTGTAGTATGTCCTCTGGGACAGACAAAGTCTGACCCTAAGATTGACCGGGGATATCGACTCTAGGAACCGTGGAGGTTGGGGAATACAAAAATGCGCAGTGATGCAGCTTGTTCACACAAGAGATCGCTGGGAGAGTTCGATCCGTTCGCTCGTATCGCTCGTGGACGACTCTGCCTAACGGGCCCGTCGCGCGGGCCTATACGCCGCGCCGCGGCATCTTCGCGAGCGAGAGCGTCGTTCGGCGCGCGGCCATCTCGCGGCCGCGCTCGGAAGCGACGGGCCGCGCCAGGCGCGCGTGATGGGGGGAAGATTCGCGTCCCACCGTAACTAACTCGTTACAATATATAGATCACATTATTTAAAATAAAAAAGAGAGATTGGAACTTTTTTACTAATACTGGAAACATTGATTTACTGATATCATATATTCAGAATGTGGAAGTTACAGCAATTATTTGCAATTATTACGCTTATTATTATTCTTCTGACTATTGAATTCAATAAAACATATAACAAGGAAAAGCCTCCAAACCGGTCAACAGTTGACGGCCTGATTTTTTTGTAATTCTTTACGGTCCTATGCAGAGATGAGCATTATTTAAATTAAAGAATATACTTCCGAATGGCCCCAGTGGCCGATCAACACGAGGTTTGGGAGAGGGGTGTGTACCCTAAATCTAAAATTCTATATAGCTTCCAGTATCTTGGGCTCCGAATAATTTTTCATCCTTCATTATATCTTTATCCTAAGGTCGTATTCAGATATATTGGCCGGTCGATTCATTTTCGCCAACAGCAATCGAGGAGAAATCAGGCATCACCATCTAACGATCGTGGATTTGTCAGTTGGAGTTGCTGGGCCCCCGAAGGGTATGGTGGGGTAACGGGAATGCTGCTCGGCTCTGTCTGAACGTAGCCGTGTGGCTGTTATTTATTCTTAGCGTAATAGTGTGTTACGAAGCTATGCGTAGACCAATACGAGATAAAGCTATCGAGAAAGAATCAATGTTCTGACCATAAAACTTCTGAATTTTTTCAGAGCTAACGCACACCTATATTGATGTACGTATTTCTACGCTCAGAACTCGGTTGGACTACACGTAAGGAGCTTGGCGCAATCCCCACCACTTCTGACTCACTCTTGTTCTGCGAAAGCGAGAGCGAGATGGAACGAGAGCGAGTCAGAAAACGTTGAGAAAAGGAGTACCGAGGCAGGGCCCCTACGCTGGAGAGCCCTGTTCTAGGCCCTAGAATCTACGGTATTGTCAATGTGCAGTTGACACGCGCGCCACTTCACACTATTGTTTCTTAGCATTTGTACAAGGTGTTTTTCTAGCTGGAGTCGTCAAACGCGATGCTCGCCAGCAATCATGTGTCTCGCTGAGTTTCATCGGCTTCGACACTCGAAACCAGCGGGGCCATACAATGTTGCGCACTAAGCACTGATGAGTCTGAAGTTTTGCAATTTCTAATCAGATCTTTGCGAAAGTGGCATCAATCGGTTCCTTATGCTTTCTCGATCAAATTGGCCCCAAAAATGATATAACTCGGATCATAATTATGGAAATTACGTAAAATATTTGTTTGCAGAATTGAAAGCCCATTTCATTAAAAATAGTCTGATTTTCTGTCAAATTAATCGGGAGAATACCAGCAATCCATTGATGTCACTTTCATATTGATGCGATGAAAAATAAACAAATTCTATTTCTGTATAATCGATGACAACATCGCAATAGCACCGGCGAGTGCATTATTAGGGCATATGAAAAGCTATCGAATAAGCAATTGCAATCTGAAGTCACTATTGCACCAACTCAATTTTATATATAATGTTTGTTCAATAACTGCTTTCTGCATGGGACGTTTAATTATCTTATAATAAGTGTGTAACATTCATGTTTTGCTTCAGCGTTTTGCTAATAAAAAAATGTCTAACCTAATATAACAAACTTCATTTTCTGGGGACATCCCCACATCTATTTTGTTCACTTATAACTCCTTACTACCAACGTAACATATTATAGCATAAGCACATTTCAAGTAATTAAAATGTACAATGAATTTTCTACGATTGCACTACCAGCAGACTTTACGTTTAAATTTTTTCAAGTACAACACAACAGTTGAGAATTTCTTTCCACATTCAGAAAAGAATATGGAAATAGCAAACAGCTCCCTCTCGCGTTCACCGGGCAGTCGTTGGTCTATCGGTATTACCATTTCTGTGCAAAAAAAATCTGCTGTAATACCGACCTGCCAAATCGGCCAGACCACGTGACGTGTCTACCCCCTTAAAGTATGTCTCCAACGCGATATCTTCCTCCATCTTGCCAGTCTTCAAAGCCTGATGCTTCTTGCCAATGGATTCGCTGGTTTTTGCAATTTCCTTCGCTATTCTCTCGCGATCCTTAATCTCCAGACTATCGATATCAATCATTGTAGTATCGCAGACGTTGCTTTCCCACCGACGTGTTGACGACAATTGACCATCTCATGGTACGGCAAACTCGTTAAATTCCTTCCTATAACGTCCATTGGATATCGCGCTATCCTTGTCTATTACCGCGAAACCATACTCCCGTTGCCAACAATAACAACGCAAAGCGCAGAAATCCTCGTAAGACATGTCAGTGTTTCATGATCATTGTACACATGTTTCAAGTTAGTACCATCCTGCTTCATGATCATTAGCTGGCGGAGCGGCGGGCATCGCCAAGACGGTAAACGATAATAAGGCGGAGCAACATCAGCTGCAGGAAATGCAACGTCATAATCGCTCCATGGAAGGTCGTGGACTTTATCTCGCACCATACAAGCGCGGACGGGGAATATCGAAACGAAAAAAAAAACGCCAAGAAGAAAATAAAAATTCCTGTGGGCGTAACTACCGATGCGCAAATGGAGGAGTTGGCAAAATGTATGCGTATTCCATTCTTTAGATGTGTTTTTATGCGCAACGCACTACTAGTCGGAGGAGAATGTTGAAACGAGAGCGGTATCGTAAATTTGGACAATGTCGAGGGGCCGGGGATTCATTGGGTGGCGTATGCGAAGAGAGGGTGCCGAGCTATATATTTCGACAGCTTTGGGAATCTTCGACCGCCTAAGGAATTGGTACAATATCTGGATAATGATGCTGTGAAAATTGAATACAATTGAACGTCTTATCAGAAGTACAATCAGAGCAATTGTGGACAACTATGTCTACGCTTTCTACAAACGATCGGCACCAAATTTAAGGATTGACTTCCACCACTCTGATTCATTACTAGTCGAGCAGTTCAAGCGGAATATGTCGTTAACATTCACTCTAACCGGCAAGAGTAGCACCCTCGCGGTGAGCTACTTTCCACCCATAGATTTTAGCGGCGATGATTACGAGCTTGGTCTAACAACATTTGAAACTTATCATACAGTACCGAACATCGACTCGAGCAACGATAAATTCTACTTCATCGTAAACTATGACATCAACAGCAGAGTCGACATCACTCATAAGTACATTACGATTCCCCACGGCTCTTACGAACTAGACGCCATTGCCAAGTATTTGAAGCAGCGATTACTCGAGCGGTATCCTGAAAATCTTGGTGGCACCGATGCCAACGATGGTGGTGGCAACGATGTGTATCCTATAATGTTGCGTCCCAACAACAACACCATGAAAAGCGAGCTGTACTGTTCATTCGCCGTAGACTTTACAAAGTCCAATAACATTGGATCGCTACTGGGATTCTCGACGAATCGGGTATTAAAACCAGGACGGTGGCACGAATCGGACTATCCAGTTATTATCATGAACGTGCACATTATCCGCATAGAATGTAGCGTGAACACTCGCGCGTACAACAATGGGAAGCGTGTACATACGATATATGAATTTTCTCCCAGAGTCCCACCAGGATATAAGATATCGGAAACGCCTGCGCAGATCATTTACCTTCCAATCACCGCACAGGTCATTACGGATCTACCGATACGCGATTGTGGATCATGGGCGATTGCTCGATTTTCGGGGTGAAGAGATTACCATCAGATTGCACATACGACGGCGACGGCGATAATACGTGTGGTGCAAACGAAAGAGATGCTTGTGTTGAACAACTCCAGAAACTTCCAAGTGAAATTGTTCACAACAACAACCACAACAACTGCAACAGCTCTGATTACGCTAAAAAGAAGAGGCTCAGTGCTACTAACATTGCATTTTTGAAATCACTGGGATTCATATTGAACATATAAGTTGAAAAAATGGCTGACTTTCTAAGCATTGGAGGGAATCCGACGTTTGATGATCGCATCGTCAAGCTCGAGACTCACACATACAACCCATACTTCAACACGACGTTTGGATACAGCGATGAGATAAGAATACCTACACAGCAGCAGGATTTATACACATTGCCATGTGAAAGTTTCCTCTATGTGGAGGGGAAATTGAAGATAAATAAGCCAAATGATGCATTAACAGTGATGTTGGGAAATAATTGCGTGGCGTTCTTATTTGATGAGATTCGATACGAGCTGAATGGTGTGGCGATTGACCGCAACATAATCGTTGGAATAACTAGCACGCTTAAAAACTATGTATCGTTGACATCTGGCGAAGACAAAAATATGGAGAATGCCTACTAGTGAAAAATCATTTCAATTTTTGCATCCCACTCAAATATTTGCTGGGATTTTGCGAGGACTACAAACGCATGATTATTAATGCGCGTCATGAATTAATTTTAATACGATGGCGCAACGATAACAATGCTCTAATAGGATCGCCGATGTTGGAACCAGAAATTGAATTACTTAAAGTGCAATGGCGGATGCCTCATGTGACGCTGAACGACATTAATAAGCTATCGTTGCTACATGCTTTGGAAAGTGGACAAAACCTGAGCATTTGTTTTCACTCGTGGGATCTGTATGAGTATCCTCTCTTACAGAGCACAACCAAGCACTCGTGAGCCGTGAAGGCATCTGCACAGCTGGAGAAGCCGCGATGCATTATTCTTGTTCTGCAAAGTGATGGAAAGAATGTGATGAGCGAAGATGTTACTAAGTTCAACAATTGCAAATTGGCCAATGTAAAACTTTTTCTCAAGTCGGAATTTTACCCATATGATGATCTGAACATGGACTTTGACAAGATAAGCATGCCATCTTGTTTCACATGTATACGCAATTCCGTAAATCGTATTATGGAAATACTGCAACGAGGCATTATTCGCCGTGGCCGAATTTTTACTATTTGGTCCCCTCGTGGTGATTGATTGCTCGTGACAAAATGAGTCGATCAAGAATGGCACCGTGGCCGTGCGCATAGAATTCGAGTGTAAATAGAATGTGCCGGCAAATACTACAGCCTACTGTCTTATTCTGCACGATAGGGTGGTTGAATACAATCCGCTGACAAACGTGGTGCGCAAAATAAATTACATTTCCACGCTACTTGCCAATCATCTCGTGTGCGAAATTCATACAAAATTTCATCGTGAAAATCGAGATGCTTTACGAGAAAGACTGCATTCTCCCGTCTCTCTTCGGAAGCGAGCGGACCTCTAAATTGTACCGATAATGGATGTACCAACATTTGTTAACATGCAAGGATTCGTCGTCGATGGAAGATTTGTTGTCAAGGAAGTGGCTGTCCTACGAAAGGGAACAATTCTCTCGCACTATATTTGTGAGAGTTCGATGCCCCAATATCTTCTTACGAAATCTGACAAATCAAGCATCCAGTGGTTGGTGGCAAAACATCATGGACTACGGTGGGAAGATGGAGACGTTCCATACAGTATGTCTAAACAGCTAATTAAGAAAGCTGTAGCTGATGCGATCGATGAAGAAGATGACGCATCCCATTTCGTATACGTTAAAGGGCTGCAGAAACGCGAGTGGCTTGCGGATTTATGAAAATACGAGAGAAAATCTCTAAATAAGCTAAATGTAGTTAAAACTCTGCGATGTGGCAGACACGCAAAGCACTGTGCTTTGCAAAATGTATTTAAAATATTCAAATGGTGGTCTAAACACCAGAGAGAATTGCATAAATAAAATATAAGCAATTTTTAATGCATATAAAAAAATGTTTTTTCTTCACCCTCCTCCAACCTAACCTCCTGCATGTGATGTACGCTATGTTAAGACGATAGTTAAAATTATTATGTAGAAGTGGTTCAATACACGTTCGATACACGTTGAAAGTGGTTCAATACAGGTTCAATACACGTTCGGAGTGCCACGATAGGCGTTCGATACGCGTTCAATGTTGAATGATGTGTCCAAAAAAGAAGGGAGAAAAATTCGAAGAAGATAGTAAGTGTACTGAGGAAGGGGATGGCCAACGAAGAAAAAGGTGAAGAACGTCTGGTCAGCGAAAATGCAGGTGGAGCACAAAAAAGGAGAGGATGGTCAGTGAAGAAGAACGTGGAGACCAAAGGCATCCTATTTTGCAAAGCTATGCAACTTTAGGCATGGGTCCACATGTGACAAATTGTATGAACGCTGTGGGACGAGTTGTCCATCAAAGCTTGAAGACGAACAGTGGAAAACATTTTTTTTGTGCAACGCGGATTGCAACCCGATTGGGGGGGGGGGGGGGCACCGAGCCGTGCCGAGACATCCCGGAGGTATGTACATTACAATATTTTGACACTTATCGTGTTTAACCTTTGAAATAGAGTGAGATCAAATCAGACGATCATGCCAATGTTATATCAAGGTTTCTATGTTCCAGGATTTGCAGGGTGCAGTCGGTGGTGGTGATGTCGATGACTCCACCGACGACACCACCCGCGATGATGACACCGGTGATGACACCAGTGATGACGGTGACGTGGCCGATGTCTTGCTGGTTAGTGATGCTGTGATAGGATATTGTGCGAAATGTATAAATATTATATTTGGGTTTTCGTGTTTTAGTACCTGCCACCGCTGCCACCACCGCCTCAGATACAGCGTTGGCGGGACATGCTCCCTGCCCTCGCTCGCGCCACCGTAAAAGCCGCCCGCGCTGTCGCTGCCCGAAGGGGGCGATTTATATAGATTTATATTTTCTATATTTTTGTTTTATTTTATATATTTTTTCTTTTATTTTGGATTTTTTATTAATATTATTATTCTATTTTCTAACAATATATAATTTCTTAAACATACATTATAACTCCATTTTATTTATCCTTCTCTCCTCGCCACCTAATTCTAAGATTCGACGTTTCTGCATGTATTATATTTCGTTCGTGCATTTTTCGCGTCGTGAAAATGACATCATCCCGCACGACTGCTCCAGAGGATTCAAATTACGCGTGACCGCGCGATACGCTGCGACGCTCGAAATACTGTTAGCTTTAGAATGCTTGCTACATAATGGCTCGGAAAAAAGTATGACTGTTTGCTAGAAAATGTCTGTTTGCTGCATGTTGGTATGGAAAAAAAAATTCTGTCGCATATTGGTTTGGAAAAAAAAATTCTGCTGATGCCGCATATAAGTTTGGAAAAAAAATTCTGCTGATGCCGCATATAGGTTTGGAAAAAATATTCCGACGGCGGATCTGGTTTGGAATAAAATATTTGGGGGAAAAAATTCTGGGGGCGGATCGAGTCTGAAAATGATTTTTCAGACAAGTCCCGCGCCCCAGAAATTTTTTCAGAGGGTCATTCTCTGCCTCCGTGGAAATTTCTGGTGGTGGGCTACGTCTGGAGAGGTCTCCGCGGCGGCTCGGCCGGGACTGATCCCCTCCACGATTACGACTTCCTCCCCACTGCGGCTCGTGCAACCAATCTCCCACTCCCCGCTCCCCTCGCGCCCAGAGTTACCTCCACCGCACTCCCCGCGCGCCCTAGCATCCCCCCGCCCCCGCGCTCCGCTCAGAGGACCTCAGTTAGAACCCGCTTAGCCTTACTACTTGCGGGGCAAGATAAGAGCACAATCACTTGTCCAAATGCTCTCTATCCGATATGTACTGTACGTCTTCCAACTAGTATTTCGGCTTGCCTTTGCTCTCTGCCGCTACGAGTGAGAGGTCAAGCAACAGCGACAAGTCATAAATACCGGTCGGCATGCCACATCGTCGACTATCGAACAAAGACGGAATAGGTTTCTTTGGCATCTCTCATTCGCCGCGGCAACTACAAAGGAGTAGCGGGGATAGTGTTGGCTTCTTTTCGAGCAGAAGACGCGGGTTCTTTTGTAGACAACACTGTACTATGCTAAGAAATCTCCAAGCTCGCGTCGGTTTCAAAGCAAATATTTGAGAACTCTAGCGGCAGACATTACTTTCAATGATTTTCAGAAAATATCGGTGCGAGATTACGCCGACGCCACTTAAGGTGGTGACGTTTTGGTATATCAGTGAAACAGTAAAGCGTAGAAGTGGCAGATAGAAGACGTTTGTGCTTCGACCGTACCATAAAATAAATATACTCTTTAAATAAAATGCACGTACCTTGTCGAATGCGCAAGGCCTGTGAACGCGAGACTCCTTCTCCTTCTGTTGTTGATTGCTAGAGGCCTCCATCTCGATCGTGACGGCCCTCTGCGTCGCTGGCAGGAGCTGTGGCGATATTGATGGCGGAGGGGGCTGGGGAGCTGGGCCGGAGACGGGTCTACCCGAACTCCATGGGGCTCTGGCCCCATCCCATCACTCCGGTCACCCCCGCACGCCCACTGAAATGATAAAAACATTAGGTCCATTAGTCGGTATGTATTATCAACGGGTGTTAGTTATTGCGCGCCTTTAAAGCTCAGATAAAGCGACATCAATTAGTGTTTGTGTAAATACTGTTATTGAAAAATTTATGTTATACAATACTGCTCTTTTACTAACATTAGGGAAATATATATATATTCGTCATTTTTCTAGTTGACTTAACATTAAACTGCCTACACATTAGGGAGTCCTTATTTTTCAACTTTAAAATATATATTGTCTGACCCTCTTAATATCTTCTATTTGACAAAAAAAAATATCTCCGTGTTTTTTATTTGTATATTTTGATATATAAAGGTCGCTCAAGGACTTTATATTTCGCATGTAGGGGAGACCAGGGCAAAATCGAGACGTTAAGGCTGCCGTCTCCGCGGGTCTTGAATGTGTTCGTACACTCACCCAAGCTAGGAAAAGCATGTACGTATACGCGATGTAGTAAACAAACCGTTTCAACCGTCTTACGTCCTGGAATCGGCAAGAAGGAAGTTTTTGCGGGTATAGTTGCCTCCGGGAGACATCAGTGCAGGGTGGTCTGGTGCGTTTGAATGATAATAACCGCCGTACATTGAAATAATAATGAATTTCTGAATCGAAAAGTGACAGAATGAGGCTTTAAGGCTTCTCCATTGGTGGCGCTAATGGTGTACGGCAGCCACGTAGCACCAGCGTGACGTTACGTAGGGTGGACGCGAGGTTAGTTGGCGCCCTTACGGAAGAAAATTTTTGATGCTCCCAAATATTTGCACCTGTTTTCTATTTAATATGTTTTTTCTTTACGGGGTGAACATTTCGTTTATGTGGGGGTTCGATTCCGTTATTATTAAGCGTGCGATATAGTTTTTAGCGTCCCATTCGGCTGGCGCCCTTATGCGGCGCGTAACTTGCATAGTGGTTTCGCCGACCCTCCGTATACGCGAGGTAGTAAACAAACCGTTTCAACCGTCTTGCGTCCTGGAATCGGCAAAAAGAAAGATTTTGCGGGTATAGTTGCCTCCAGTAGACATAAGTGCAGGGTGGTCTGGTGCGTTTGAGCGCTAATAACCACCGCACGTTGAAATAATAATGAATTTCTGACTCGTGTACTGAGACAGACTCGAGAAATGACAGAATGAAGCTTCAAGGATTCTCCGTCACCGGCGTTGATGGTATATTCGTGCATTGTACCATCAAAACCGGTGGAAGTCCAATCTAGCCGATAAATGTAGGAAAGACATAGTTGCCGAGATGTATCGAGAGTCGAATTGCGCTGCTGCCGCATTTCCCCTATTACTATTTTGTCGTAAGGGAGGCTTGAATGAATCACGGCGAAGCGGCTGGAGAACAGAAATGGGCAAAGATATTATCTGGATAAACTCAAATAAAAGATACTACAGTACTGTCTCGTTACGGGCTCGGTTTTGTGTAAACGATGTGGACTTTTCGCTATTCCCACCACTTCTGTCTCACTCTTGTCCGGCGAAGGCGAGAGCGAGCGAGAGGCACTGAAAGCGAGCGAGGGCGGTACGAGATAGACGACGGGATGATGTTTTGTCTCGCTCCGTCTTTCGGACGCCTGACAACTCCGTCCTTTGCGTTCGCGGCCGTCGCGCAGGCAAAGCGTTCCATCTCGCTCCCCCCTTCGGCCAGAAAGAAGCGAGAAACGAACACTGGGAATTAGGGCTCTGTTCGCGATACGGGCTCAACGCCGCGCCACACAGTGGGGCAAAGTGACGAAGTTTGATTCATAATCAAAGAACTTTTGATAGAAATGAGATAGAGTGATGATTTTTTTTTAAAATTAAAGTTGAAAGATTGCAGAATAAGGGAAAATTAATGAAATTTTGATACGAACGTATTTTACCTTTGAAAATCTGTGTTAAACTTTGAATCGATTTTTTTTCAAAATCCTGAGGTAGTAGACAAATTTTGCGAACGGATTTGAAATCAGCGCGACAAAATCTATAGGAAATGATGTACAACATGTCAAGAAAAAATTCTAACCGAACATGGTGTTGGACAAAACATATTTTTGTTGTAAAATTTCAAGTTTAACACAGATTTTCAATGGTAAAAAACGTTCGTACCATAATTTCATTAATTTTCCCTTATTCTGCAATTTTTCAGCTTCTCGATTTGTGTATTTACTACGGAAATCGCGATTCCACTAGCGTTCAGAACGAAGCGGTTTTTCGTCGTTTTCGCAAAGAACGCAAGTGACTGATTTCAAGTCGTTTTGTGGTTATGAGTTATATTTATTGATGAGTGGGTAATTTTTCCACCCCTTCGGGGTTAATTTTTTTAAAATATTGTATTGTCCTCCAAACTACGCACGCCTGCAAAGTTTCAAGAGTTAGTTTTATTTGAAATGCCACGGATGAAGGTCCATTTATACATATCCGATCTGGGTCCGTTCCGTTCCTGCGTGCCAGTGGTAAGAAGAAGAGACCTCTACGCCCCTCTTCTTCTGACCATTGGCACACCGGAACGGAACGGACCCGGATCGGATATGTATAAATGACCTTGAATCAGTTTATTCGACGGGAATTCATCCGTCGGCCACAAATAATTTTTTTAATCGAGGGCCTCTATTCTTGAGGTCAACCGAAGCTCGAGCCGAGCGACATTGTATCGCTCACCCGTCTAATCTGTTGCCTGGAGTTGCTCGGCGATGTACATATCATTGATTATGCAGAAACAGAATTTCTTTATTTTTCATCGTATCAATATGAAAGTGATTCTGCCGATTAAATTGACAGGAAATAATTTGAATCGGACAAAGTACTTTGAACGAAACCGGCTTTCAATTCTGCAAATAAATTTTATGTGCAATATCGTTATTCGTTAATAATGATAGTTCAAATTGTGTCAGGTTATCTTTCCATCTTTCCTTCTTACACTCCCGGACCTCTCTATCTTTCATTATTGCTACATTCAGGGAGGCTCTAACGCTAGACGCAGCTCTCGTGCTGTATTCCTTCAAGACTTCTCGATGAAAGGAGAGAACTCTGTGGCAACAGCGCGGCAGAGACAGAGAGTACAGAACATGTGGCAACTATGCGTAAAAAATTCGTCTACCCAGAGTACCTGAAGATGTCATTGCTGTACAAATTCTTTTTATCGATCGGACTAATTTCATTAGGGTCCGTTTGTTTACTGGTGACGCTTCGATCGATTCGGACCAAAACAAACTTGAGACGGCAGCCTTAAGAATAAAATCTCGTAACTTTGACATTATTAAGTAAAAAACAAATTGCAATTGGGATTCATTAGAATAATTTTTTTTTTTAAATAATAGTACATATCCAATTTGTTTAGGAAACGAAAAATACAAAAAATAATGATTTAGAATATGATCCGTTTTTAACCTAGGTAAAACCGGGTACCATACTAGATACTGGCCCTAGCACCTATAACAACGAAACGCATCCAATTCTCCAGTCCCCCAACCAGTTAGAACAAGCTGTAAAGGCAAACAATTTTTTTTTTTTAAATTTATACCAAAATAGTAATATTTCATTGCCGTTGAGCGACCTTTAATCCTTAACATATTTTAATAAAATTTTAGACGAAATTCTTTTAAACTATTTAGAAGCTTCTGAGAGGGTCAGAAGAAATTTTTAAAAAATTTACTTTTTACCATACATATAAAGACCACCCTACTACACATAGGATCAAAAATGTTATAGAGTCACCAATATTAATCCACAAACAAAACGTTCCAAAGTATGGATGAACAGGAGAACAAATACAGTACTCCCGCACTATACATAGATACAATATACTCCTTACAACCCCTGTTGCTAAATGGTTAAAAAACCGATTGCAAACCCTCAATTTTAAAATTATTTTACTTGTTCGAAGTAATTAATGCCTCCCAATGTGTTGCGGCCGCATCGAGCGCGCCGCATCGCGCGTTTAAACGTATGCCCGCTGACTCATCGCGTCAGCTGATGAGTCAGCTGAAGCCCGCGGCATGGATTGTTGGCACAAACGTTATTTTCGAAGCGCTCGCCCGGCGACCGTTACTTCGAAGAACAGCACCGCTCCGACTACTACGTCACATATATTATCGTCTTGCGCCCATTGCGCCACGGTTCAATTACGCTTCCTTTACGCGACCTCTTTCGCTACGCGCCCACGCGCTACTGTAAGATAGTTTTTGTCCATAAGTGTATTGTACTAGTGCCTTGACGTCCAGTAGTCAAGGTGGGCCACTGAAAATAAAGACTGTTCGTCCACAACAACGTCGTACGCTCCAGTGCATTCCTTCCCAACGAGTTTTCCCAGCTCCGGCATTTTTTAACCCGTTCTTGGCGGAAACACAATGGAAACAATAATATTTTATTGCGTTCTTGAATAATTATTGTGTGTCAAACGTTTAAATTATAGTAATTCTTTGAGACTGAAGATGTGTACTTTCTCTTGCTCCATGCTTAATTGTTACAAGTTTTACAATTTTCAATTGATTCAGTGATGTTCCTCATTTCTAAATCATAAGCTAAACCACCATAATCACCAATCATTAATAAATCTAAATGTACAATATTTGCCGCTGAATATTTTGTTACTCGTAATTTCTGTATGTGCGAATTACAGGTTAAAAAGGGCTTTTTCGTTTTTCAGTCTTGCCTCTTACTGTCCCTGCAGGCGAGCACTGAGTTATCTGCACGAGGCACAAAGTCGATATTTAGTTTTCCAATCTTATCGACTGATCGTAGGCACCCGTAGATCCTCGCGCATGCGCGCCACAAACGTCGGGGTGTCTTCCGCTTTTCCTTCCTTTTTGCCTGTAGTCTTATGAGCAACTGCTGTATAAATGACTGTTATTAAAAGTGCTCTTACGCAAAGTTCAGTGTTGTTACGAGCTGGGGCTGCGGCAACGCGAGAGCCCGGCCAGAAGGGTATTTCCCAAGGAATACGGTTTATGAGCTTGTTAGTTAGGTGCGCGGACGAACCTGATGCGAAATCAGGGAGTCGCTAGGATTGTTGACGGCGTGGACGAACCTGATGCGAAATCAGGGAGCTTCTAGGAATGGAGTCACACGCGGACGAACCTGATGCGAAATCAGGGAGCTGTAGGATACGGACGAACCTGATGCGAAATCAGGGAGCCACTGGGTTGGAGAAGATGCTTTGTTTTGGATGAAGGGTTGCGAACGAACCTGATGCTAGATAAGGGAGTCGCGGGAAATGTTAGTAATGCCTCGTAACTCTTAATTTATGTTTGATACAACTCGAGCGGTAAACCTGTATCAGTGGGTGAGTGCTACTAATATTATAAGGATCGCTGGGTAAAAGATGGGTTTAACGAATCTACTCGATTTATACGTGAACACCATTCATATATTGAATAATCAATTATGATACAAATGTAAGTGTCGCGATGAAATAATAAATAGTGTAGTTAATTACCACTAGTTGCACGGTGTTGACGCACTGGCAATGCGGGGACGTACGAGTGGCTATTTCAAAGTGCCAAATAGAATATAAACCGGACTCGCGGATTCTATGAGGTTAACTTTGATTCTGACGGAGACTCGAGCCCGATCTTACTGAATATAACCAACTCTGTACGAGCGTGACACGACGTTACTCTACGCGTGACTGTACTGCTTTGAACCAACGAGGGTAGAAACCAAAGGGTTTATATAGTCCCAAAAATGAGTGGGGATTCATTGGGAGTTTCCATATAAGGAAATCCTTCGGGGTCGTCGTCGTGTCACTCCCGTTCTCATGGTCGTGATCCAGATGGTCGAGATCATGACCCCCCTTAGTGGTGTATGATAAGCAAAAGGATTTTAGGGCGTTTTCCCTTCTCAGAAGCGAGCTCGAAAGTGGTTGAGAGTGGTGTATGGGAAGATTCCACATACGTAACAGTGTATCGAATCTAGAGACGCGGTAGCGTCTCGACGTCAAGTACATGAAAGAAAAGACACCTTGTATATGCCTGTCGCTGCCGTGTATCTTTACTCGAAGCACAGCTATTCCAACCTAACCTGAAACTTATTTCATTAATATCTCATCACGCCTGCAATATTTTCTATATTTAATGACATTTTTCTCATGTAAACCGCATATAAGCTTTCGAATAAGACCAATTTCAATCAAATCGGTCCACGCATGATAGAGATATCGTAATATCGTCTCATGGATCTGTCGAAAACGGTAAGATTTTTCTTATGATTCTCCTTCTTCTCCAACCAAATTTTGTCGGCATAATACGTATACGCGTTACACGCACACCTTCAGCCAAAACGAAACTAACACATGTTTCGTTCTTCGTTCGTCGACTCTCGGGATTATTCGGCAGGGATCGTCGTCCGTCATTGTATAAAAACGAACTAATACATGTTTCGTTCGTCAATCGCTATCTTCACTATTATTATTATTATTATTATATATAAACGGGACTAGAATCCCATAGTTACAAAAGAAATCAGTCAAAGGGTTTACAGTTACTAGCACTTAGTACACAAAATTAACCTTTAGTTTACAATAGCCTATATAAAGATGACCGGAACGAACTACTAGGGAGAATAAAGGGATCACAGTCGTTAAAGTGTTGATTAGCCACACTCATGGCACGATTAATAGGGTCAATAGAGTAGTGGCGATACTGCGGTAATCTCGGGGAGAATAGAGGCCTGGATCGCAAATGCCTCTGCGGAGCATTAAAGGAAACCAAGGATGTCAACACCGGACAGTCTATGTGACCATTTAGTACATTATATAAAAGCATCATATCCGCTACACGTCGACGATCGACGAGAGAGGGGATATTTAAGAGATCCATTATTGGGCCATAGTTATGGTCAGTACGATCCATAGGCATTCCCAGAATTTGAGCGGCGAACCTTAAAAACTTATGTTGAACCCGTTCAATCAAACTAATATATTTGCCATGCCTCGGATTCCAGATGACTGAGGCATATTCAACGTGAGGCCTAACAAGGGCAGCATATAATAATTTGATTGCATCAATATTCCGAAAATGTCTGGCAAACCTTGATATGAATCCTAACATTCTTAATGCTTTGCTTGTGCAGCGCATATATTGGTTCCTGAAATCGAAATATGACACAATAGAAACACCTAAATCAATAACCTCGGACACCTCAATGAGTGTATCATCCCCTATCTTATAAGGGAAGACAACGTTACACGTACCGCGCGCTGCCCTAAAAACCACACACTTAGATGTATGCAGGCTTAAATTATTCATATTACACCATAGCGCGAATCTATCCAAGTCCTCCTGCATAATGTCTGGCAAACCTTGATATGAATCCTAACATTCTATGCGATCTACTCCAAATTTTGACAGCTTACAGTCAGGTTATAACCTGACGAGTGTCAAATAAGGTAGGTTGTCAAAATTTGAGATGCCACGTGTTTTTACAAATATATATCGCTGTACCATTGAATTGCAACCAAAATGCAGTCTCAAACACAAGGTACGTTGGCCAAATTTGAATTGCGTCCTGTTTGTATATCACATATATAATTCAAACGACTTGAAATCAGCCTTTAACTTCAAATCAAATCAATTCAATCGATATTAGAGCTCTTACTTTTGACCCGTCGGGTACCCGGGTAGCCGGAAATTACCCGAAACAACTTCAAGCCATTGAATGTAGTATTGTCTGTGGTATAGTCTGATGTTAGCCAAATATTATTGAACAATACCACATTCAATGGCTTGAAGTTGTTTCGGGTAATTTTCGGCTACCCGGGTACCCGACGGGTCAAAAGTAAGAGCTCTAATCGATATGCAATCAGCATCTAACCACAAACCAGTATTACTTTTTAATTAAATATTGTTCGAGAGTAAGGTGGGTGAGCAAACTGGTTGACAGTGAGGTTAGGACGACAGTGAGAAGGGTGAATACAGTCACACTGATCTGAGATGAGTACTTGGTCAGTTTATTTAAAAGACTCGATGAGCCAATGAGTATTGAACACTCGTTGAGTGTGTAAATGATGAGCTTTGAGCTCGTTGAGTGTGTAAATGATGAGCTTTGAGTTCCCGTTTACTCGTTGAGCACGCAAAGTCTATGGGCACGTGGTGAGTACATGAGAACGCAGTTCTCCGCGTGCACTTCACCCACAAAATTACCCCGTAACCGCAATCAGACAGAATAATCGTCTGTGAGCACAAAAGGAAATCGTGGCGAGCACTTGAGAGCACTGAGCACTGAGAAATTCACGTGATGTGAAGACGGAACGAGAATGCACGCGAACACGTCTTGCGTTCCATACAGCGTGAACAAGATTGATGAACGTCGGACAATCAGACTTCCGGTACGGGTCGTCTCGAATATTCTCGACGATCGACCGACGTGGGGAAATCTGATTGGCTGAGCCACAGTACTGGTGAGCTGTGATTTGCTACGCGTTTTCTACAACCGGCCGAAACCGTTTCACGCGGTGCACGGATTGGATGATCGGTGGCCGAGGAGCGCAGATGATTGGTGATCGACTGGCGCTCAGCGTCTGCGATTGGCGGATCGACCGTCGATCCGTGACTCTGTGCTGAGTCCGTGAGGTGCTGCGCTGAGAGTGAGAGTGGAGGCTTTGGGAACTAATGCATTCCCAAACAAATATTATTACATTTTTTAACATAAGCATTTTTAACATACACTTTGCGGCTTTGCTAGAGTTTTGTGAAATTACATTTTTAGTCTCATAACGATCCGTGAATATTTCCTCAAGTTATTGCAATTTATGTTTAAAGAAATATTGACTTTGGACGATGAGAAATATTTTGTTTATAATTTTTAGCTCGAATATTAATGATTGGATAAACAAACTGTAAATAGAAAAAATGTTTGTTGTGACGAGCTTTACAACACTACATTTTTTAAAATACAGATTAAAATTTAATTTTTCAATCCTTTTTAGCGTTTGGACAATAATTTTTCGCATTTTCGAGCGCTAGTCCCCTTATTGCATCCGACCCTTCATTATTGTGCTGCTCGTTAAAAAAACTGCATCGAAATTGATCCATTAATTCCCGATTGTAAGTGATAAAGTAACTCTGAGGTAAGGTAAGGTGACAGCGGAAGTATTTTATACATATACGCTAGGTAAGTACCGCGGAGGGCGCCGCCTCGCGGTCACTTTTTTGAAAAGTGGGATGATTAATCGAATGTGGTTGAATATAGTAGGGAAAGAAATGGGGTGAAATTAGCGGAAGTTTTAAATGTTTGAAATTAGTTAAAGGACAAACTCTATACCAAATTCACTGGACGGCCACGCAACAAGCATAACCTGCGTAATATTGAAACATGAATTCTGCAGAACGCATTGCGTTATTTGTGAAGAATACAAATCGTGCACGTCGTATATGTTGCGTGGTTGGTTGTGCAAATATGGAGTATAAAAATCCAAAGCTCCAATTTTATAGATTTCCTTCTCGGTCTTGGGAAGAAGAAAGAAAAAAGAAATGGATTGCTGCTGTGCGTCGTGTGACGTAAGTGTGGGATTAGGAACCCCCCTGTCATAAGAAGGGGCGCCGACGAAGGGACCACGGGGAGTTGGCGTAGCCGTAGTGGTTAAGGGGGTAGACACGTCACGTGACCTGGCCGATTCGGCAGGTCGGTATTACAGCAGGTTTTTTCTGCACAGAAATGGTAATACCGATAGATCGACGATTGCCTGGTAAACGCGAGAGGGAGCTGTTTGCTATTTCCGTATTCTATTCTGAATAAGGAAATAAATTCTCAGCTGTTGCGTTGTACTTATAAAAATCTAAACGGAAGTCGGCTGGTACTGCAAACGTAGAAAATTCATTGTACATTTTAATTACTTGAAATGTGCTTATGCTACAATATTCTACGTTAGCAGTAAGGAATTATAAGTGAAAAGGGAAAATAGATGAGGGGATGTCCCCAGAAAATAAAGTTTGTTAGGTTAGACACTTTTTTACTAGCAAAGCACCGAAACAGAACATGAAATACACTTATTATACGTCCTATGCAGAAAGCAGTTATGAACAAACATTATATATAAAATTGTAAGGAATCGATTGACGTCACTTTTGCAAAGATCTGATTAGAAATTGCAGAACTTCAGATTCGTCACTGCTTAGCGTGCAACATTGTATAGTTCCGCTGGTTTCGAGCGTCGAACCCCACGAAACTCAGCGAGACACATGATTGTTGGCGAGCATCGCGTTTGATAGCTAGAGAATCACCCCGTATAAATGCTAAGAAACGATAGTGTGAAGCGGCGTGCGTTTCAACTGCACATTGACAATATCGTAGATTCTAGGGCCTAGAATATTAGCTCCGTAATACGATGTTCTTCACCAGAGCACGGCATTACTGATGAAAATGATGCCAAACATGGAGAAATTCGGCCTATTTTTAGTGAACGTAGTGTGTGTGTGTCCTAATCATGTATTCATAAGAAAAAATAGACCGAATTGCTTCGCAACTCGACTCATTTTCGTGGACATAAACTCACCAATCCATCGGTGGTAACACTCTTATCAAGGTGTAATAAGAAATATGAACATATTCATATTCAGTACTGGATGACTCAAGTCGCCGTCGACCGAGGGCTCTAATAAATGTGCATTTATTTGGGAAACCAAAGCCGCGTCACTCGTGACACCTACTCGCGAACAGATATATGTATGTACGAGAAGAAGCAATGCAATTTCCCGATGACTTGAAGCAACATTTCAATAGGTAAATGCATGAAACTCTGGGATCAGGAATTCCCAACCAAGTGATGCATATGTAAGAACTGGCGAAATTCAACAATAGTTTGTCGTCTAAATTTTACAATTAAAGTATTTATTTGACGCGAATATACATATGTAAAGTTTGTCAGCAAAGTCTTTCTCGATTTGAGTTCTATAGAAGGCTGACTTTCCTTCGCCATGCAAAGTCCTCTCTTGTCCTTCACGCTGGCAATCATGCAACTCGCTGAGTTTCGTGGGTTTCGACGCTCGAATCCAGCGGGGCCATACAATGTTACGCACTAAGCAGTGACAAATCGTCAGTTCTGCATTTCTAATCAGATCTTTGCGAAAGTGACGTGAATCGATTCGTCATGTTTTCTCGATCAAATTGGCCCCAAAAATGATATTATTCGGACCATAATTAAGGAAATTACGTGAAAATTTATTTGCAGAATTGGAAGCCCGTTTCGTTAAAAATAGTCTGATTTAAATTATTTTCTGTCAATTTAATCGGGAGAATGCCAGGAATCCATTTGTGTCACTTTCATATTGATACGATGAAAAAAAAAGAAATTCTGTTTCTATATAATCGATGACACACCGTCGAGCAACGGCGATCTCGTACGGCTCGGGCAACAAAGATTCTCGTCGGTTATTCGAGCATCTAAGATCGTTACGGGCTCGGTTTGATGTACACGATACGGACTTTTCGCTATCTCCACCACTTCTGTCTCACTCTTGTCCGGCGAAGGCGAGCGCGAGATGGAAAGAGAGCGAGCGAAGGTACTGAAAGCGAGCGAGGACAGTACGAGATAGACGACGCGTTGATATTTTGTCTCGCTCCGTCTTTCGGACGCCTGACACTCCGTCCTTTGTGTGCGCGACGGGCGTGCGCGATGGTCGCAAGCGCTTACGGTGAGCACGGGACCCGCTTTGCAAAATCTTAACGCAGGCCGGGCATAAGTATTTTTTGCGCCCTAGGCGGACTTGTCAAATTGCGCCCTTTATTATATTACATTTATTTGAGATTATTTATGACTTTACTCTGTAAAATTAGGCAACTGCTAGGGCGTAAGGTTGACAAGAGGCGCAAAATGGCATTTTCATTGTTGGCATTGTTGAAAATAAATTTTTAAATGAAATACTACAAATTATATCACAACGGTTTTAAACTACAAGTAAAAGTTTAGAGTAAGGTCATGAAGAAGCTCAATTAAATGTTTTATAATAAATGGCGGAATTTGGCAAGCTCGGTTATGGCGCAAAAAAGACTCGTGCCGTGCCTGGCTATCTGACCGTGGCGCGCATGCGTCGAACAGTCACGATTCCATCTGAGCGCTCGCGCCCGTCGCGCACGCAAAGCGTTCCATCCAGCTCCCCCCTTCGGCCAGAAAGAAGCGAGAAACTCAGCCTCGGAATTAGGGCTCCGTTCATGATACGGGCTCAACGCTGGTCCCGACCAGCGAGCGGCTAACGAGACTTTACATTCAGATATATTGGCCGGTGCGTTTCATAACGCGTATTCTCCCACCATAGGTACCGCTTCCCTGCCTCGGTGCTCCTGTTTGCAACGTTTTCTGACTCGCTCTCGTTCCATCTCACTCTCGCCTTCGCAGAACAAGAGTGAGCCAGAAGTGATGGGGTTAGCGCCAAGCTTCTGGTGTGTATAGGCCAAACCGAGCTGTCAGCGTAGAAATACACACATCAGAATAGGTGTGCCTTAGCTCCGAAAAAATTCAGGAGCTTTATTGGTCTGAACATTGATTCTTTCTCGATAGCTTCATCTCGTATTGGTCATAACAGCCACACGGCTACGTTCATACGGAGCCGAGCAGCATTCCCGTTACCCCACCATACTCCTCGATCGCTGTTCGCGATCGCTGATCGCGAAAACGAATTGACCGGCCAATATATCTGAATACGACCTTAGGATAAAGATATAATGAAAGATGAAAAATTATTCGAAGCCCAAGATGAAAGGCCTTCGAATAAACAAAGGAAACTAATAAATACCCGAAGCTAAATAGAATTTTAGATTTAGGGTACACACACCCTACCCCAAACCTCGTGTCGATCAGTCACTGGGGCCATTCGGAAGTATATTCTTTTATTTAAATAATGCCTATCTTTGCATAGGACCGTAAAGAATTACAAAAAAAAATCAGGGAGTCAACTATTGACTGATTTGGAGACTTTTCCTTGTTGTATGTTATATACAATAGTCGGAAGAATAATAATAAGAGCAATAATTGCAAATAATTGCTGTAACTTCCACATTCTGAAAATATGATATCAGTAAATCAATATTTCCAGTATTAGTAAAAAAGTTCCAATCTCTTTTTTTATTTTAAATAATGTGGCCATATAATTATAACATAAATTCGACAGCGATTTCAAGTGATGTATGTGTTACAATAAAAGCGTTAATTTAGTAAATGTACACAGTTCCCAACAGTTATATGCCTAAAATGCATATAACCTAACCTACAATCGTCCGAAAATTCATACATTGACTGCATCACGCTTTTACTGTGGCTTGTGTATCCAGCTAACGCTTCAGTTTTGCTATGATTCCACGTCGGCAGTCCTCCCGAGTAGGCGCCATCTCGTGTCCACTAGCTGAACTAAATTTGTCACGTGACTTGCTCTGTATTATCGCCAATATGGCGGAACTCATATTTGGGACTGAAGTCACGATTTTACATTATTCGTCCTTATATGAGCAAATTTGGGGCTGGGTTAGGACTCATTCGAAAGAGGAAGGTTCAATGCAGAGCGCTCTTCCCACCGTTTCAGTCACAAAGCTCTTTTAGTGACCTAAAAATACTTGGATTCTGCGGGTGTATTTGGTCGACTTTTGCTCCACTTTGGACACTCATATTATTAGATATCAACACAATCTCGTTGAACCATGAGAAGAGCGCTCCGCATTGAACCTTCCTCTTTCGAATGAGTCCTAACCCAGCCCAAAATTTGCTCATATAAGGACGAATGATGAAAAATCCCAACCCCCTGTTTCGGGCCAGATTGTGTCGGTATATAGCGCGCTGCATTACCCGTGTCTACCCCCTTAAGGGGGTAGACACGTCACGTGACCTGGCCGATTCGGCAGGTCGGTATTACAGCAGGTTTTTTCTGCACAGAAATGGTAATACCGATAGATCGACGATTGCCCGGTAAACGCGAGACGGAGCTGTTTGCTATTTCCCGTATTCTATTCTGAATAAGGAAAGAAATTCTCAGCTGTTGCGTTGTACTTATAAAAATTTAAACGGAAAGTCGGCTGGTACTACAAACGTAGAAAATTCATTGTACATTTTAATTACTTGAAATGTGCTTATGCTACAATATTCTACGTTAGCAGTAAGGAATTATAAGTGAAAAGGGAAAATAGATGAGGGGATGTCCCCAGAAAATTAAGTTTGTTAGGTTAGACATTTTTTTACTAGCAAAGCACCGAAACAGAACATGAAATACACTTATTACACGTCCTACGCAGAAAGCAGTTATGAACAAACATTATATATAAAATTGTACGGAATCGATTGACGTCACTTTTGCAAAGATCTGATTAGAAATTGCAGAACTTCAGATTCGTCACTGCTTAGCGTGCAACATTGTATAGTCCCGCCGGTTTCGAGCGTCGAAGCCCACGAAATTCAGGGAGACACATGATTGTTGGCGAGCATCGCGTTTGACGACTCTATCTAGAAAATCACGCCGTATGAATGCTAAGAAACGATAGTGTGAAGCGGCGTGCGTTTCAATTGCACATTGACAATATCGTAGATTCTAGGGCCTAGAATATTAGCTACGTATTACGATGTTCTTCACCGGAGTACTACATTAATGAATTAAAAAATAAATGAATAGGTCAATTACTTAAAATTAATGAACTGTGGACGATTTTAATGACGCCTAATTTAATTGCCCTTACAAACTGAATTACTAATTGTAATTAAAAGAATTTTTGACGTGCAACATGAAACTGCGCACGCAAATGGTTGGGCTCGGATTATCGGGAAAGACCTACCCATCCCACCGTTTTGCTTTCTCGCTGCGAGCGAGGACCTTCGGGCCCCAGTAGACCACCCGTTGACAGCCGAGAACAATAAAACCGACGGGCCAGATAAAATGTTATAAATGTGATAAAAGTATTACCAATGGAGTTTTTAGGGTTTCTCGATGAAAATGATGTCAGATATGGAGGAATTCGGTCCATTTTTAGTGAACGTTGTGTGTGTCCTAATCATGTATTCATAAAAAAAAATAGACCGAATTGCTTTGCGTCTCGACTCATGTTCGTGGACATAAACTCACCAATCCATCGGTGGTAACACTCTTATCAAGGTGTAATGAGAAATATGAACATTTTCATATTTAGTACTGGATGACTCAAGTCACCGTCGACCGAGGGTCTCTCGCTGGTGCGCTATTTCACTCGCACTCGATTTACGTCTTTCAATCTCCTTGTCAAGCGGTTCGGACGAGGGCCCTGATAAATGTGAATTTATTTGGGAAACCAAAGTCGCGTCATTCGTGACACCTACTCGCAAACAGATATATGTATGTACAAGAAAAAGCAATTCAATTTCCCGATGACTTGAAGCAACATTTCAATAGGTAAATGCATGAAAAGGTGGGATCAGGAATTCCCAACCAAGTGATGCATATGAAAGAACTGGCGATATTCAACAATAGTTGGTCGTCTAAATTTTACAATTAAAGTATTTGTTTGACATGAATATAAAGTTTGTCAGCAAAGTCTTTCTCGATTTGAGTTCTATATAAGGCTGACTTTTCTTTGCCATGAAAAGTCCCCTCTTGTCCTGCACGCTGGCAAGAAATCGACGCTCGAAACCAGCGGGGCCATACAATGTTGCGCGCTAAGCAGTGACAAATCTGCAGTTCTGCATTTCTAATCAGATCTTTGCGAAAGTGACGTCAGTCGATTCCTCATGTTTTCTCGATCAAATTGGCCTCAAAAATGATATAATTCGGACCAAAATTAAGGAAATTACGTGAAAAATTGTTTGCCGAATTGAAAGCCCGTTTCCTTAAAAATAGTCCGATTTAAATTATTTTCGGTCAATTTAATCGGGAGAATGCCAGGAATCCATTTGTGGCACTTTCATATTGATACGATGAAAAATAAACAAATTCTGTTTCTTTATAATCGATGACACATCGCCGAGCACGGCGATCTCGCGCGGCTCGGGATACAAAGGTTCTCGTCGGTTATTCGAACTTCTAAGATCGTATTCCGATTTATTGGCCGGTGAGTTTCGTAACTAGGGGTGTGCGGTTACTCGATTTTTCGGGCTCGGGACGGGCCGGCAACTTTCGGGCGGGGTCCCGATACTTTCGTATTGCTCGAGATCCCGACAGTTTCGGGACCCCGAGACTCGATTCGGGCTACAAGCATAGCCGCCATGAGCGGACAATTTGATTTCAGGTCGGCTCAGCAAAGCTCGGACGCGATCGGACGATATCGTTACCAGTAATAGATTAAAATTATTACCTGAGAACATAGAAAAATTATGTTTCTTACACGTTAATTTGAAATAATAAAATATTCGCCTCCTGTACAGGGTGTCCCACCTAAGACTGGACAGCCGGTTTTCTCCTAAAGTATTGTCGATAAAAATATAAAAATAATAGGGAATTGCATGGTTCGAGGGGGGCAATTTATTAGCGCGAACGAATTTTGTTTTCGATTATTATTTTAAAAGATACGATGGTCAAGTTCGGTTTTTCAAATGGAACTATTTTTTTTGAACACCTGAGTTGATAGTGCGTTCCAAGACAAATTCAATAAGCTAAAACGTATACACTTTATTTCCACTGCTTTTTAAGATATTGCGCTTGCAAATTTACTGATATTTAATGATATAAATCGATATTCCATGGAATTTCCTTCATTATGGTCCGAATTACGTCGTTCTTGGTGTCAGCTTCATCGGCGAAACATAAGGAATCGATAGGTGTCGTTTTTGCAAAGATCTGATGAGAAATACGCAAGTCGAAGGTTTCTCACTTATTATTAGGCACTCGAACCCCTTCGCGGGTCGAAAGCCATAAAATTCGGTCAGGCACTGCGAGGAGTTGCCCTCGCCACGGGGTACCAGGCCGCATCTCTTTAACGGGCGTTGCTCCAGAATTACCCTGTATCTGTTTAGGAAGTAAAATAATTCTTTATTCATTATCGTATGGATATGGAAGTGTCGCCGATGGATTCCTTGGGATTTTCTGATGAAAATCATACCAAATGTCGTGTAAATGGGACAACTTTTACATAGGGAATAGAAATAGCTTGTGTCAAAGTAGTCCGATTTGCATGATATTTGGTATGATTTTCATCAGAAAAACATAAGGAATCCATACGCGTCACTTCCCTTTCGACACGATGAAGAAAAGAATTTCTTAATACGCTGTAATGGATATTTCACCAATCCAGCTTGCATCCCTCCCAAAAGAACCGGCCATCCGAGCGTAGAAGCAAGTGCGAAATAAAAGTAACGGTGCGCTTCTCGATTCCGCAGATGTACCTACCTAAGTAGCATTTCTGACGGAAAAGAATTGTCCAGCCATTGGGCCTGCCATTCCTGGCGTAGACCTTTGGCAGGTAAGTATTTATTTCAACAGGCAGTGCCACCCGTGGCGCCAGTAAGACCGCCCCGGTCCTTGCTATTTCAGAGGGTTTTCTTCCAGTAAAAATCTTAAAAAGCAGGGGAAATAAAGTGTATTTTAGCTTAATGGATTTGTCTTGGAACGCACTATCAACTCAGGTCTTGAAAAAAAATAGTTGCATTTGAAAAACCGAACTTGACCATCGTATCTTTTAAAATAATAATCGAAAACAAAATTCGTTCGCGCTAATAAATTGCTCCCCTCGAACCATGCAATTCCCTATTTTTTTTATATTTTTATTGACAATACTTTAGGAGAAAACCGGCTGTCCAGTCTTAGGTGGGACACCCTGTACATATATATATATATTTCTTTAATTTTTATAATGATTTTTAATGCTATAGAATATGCCAAAATCATGTGCTAAACCGCAATTTAGTCAGCTGATTAGTTTTTCTACAATTTGTATCAGAAGATTACCTACTTTTTCGGTTACCTACTGCCTGGCCACGCCAAGTATTTGACTTCCAGGCCACGGACATTTTTTTTGTCTTTTGTTGTATTACACAGTGTCGCCTCTATGTACTTGCAGCTCGCTTTGATTTCACATCTTTTTTTACTTTGTAATTATTATTATCTTCTACTTTGTGTGTTTTTTTTTATTTCATGTACTTGGCGTAATTTTTTTACTTCCTTGAAGTTTTTTATGAGGATCTCACTTCTTTATACAAAGATAATTTGCATAGGGAATGACACCAGATAACACAGGATCACAAAATTTTTTTTCTAATATACACAAACGCGACCACCTTTCCTATACGTATTTTGGATCGCTGAATTCGAATCCGTTGCCCGTTTTGGCCAATCACGTCTAGTTTTTCGGTAAATTGCAAAAAACCGTTGTAAACCCGTAAAATGCCATATAAACACAACATATCCTATTTCCACAATACTTATAACATCAAACTCCCTAATCTACTAACCCCAAGACCACAAAACATCTAATCCTATATTTCGTTAAACCTCTAAACCCAAAAACCGAATTTACACATACCCCCACAACCCACTACGGGGCGATTGTATCTCAAACGCGGAAATAAATATTTTCAAATTTGCTCAATTTTCAAACATGAATAAAGATGAAACAAAGACATTTCAAAGTTTGAACTTTCTACTTTTCGATGCTTTAATCGGTATCCAGGGGGTAAAATCCGCCCTTAAAGAGAAGTGTGCCAAACTGCAAAAGTTTCTTCATGTGTTTCAAGTGCTACGGAGTGCAGACAATATTTTTTGCAGTTTCTATGTATTCTGTCGGAAAGTCTGTTCCTTTGTCTTTAAAATAAGCCAAACCTCATCGAAAAAGGGTGGTTTTTAAGAAAGATACAGCCATGTAAAAAAAACTGCTAAAATCATACGACCTAAAATCATAGAACGTCTTTAGGGCGGATCATCCGGTCAACCAAAAAGTTACAAGAAGTTATCTTCTTTTTCCTATGTAAAAATACTTCAATACCTTGAATTCTACTTTGAAAAAAGTTGTTTTTCCAAATAGAAGTTTGTTCGTTTTGTTCCTACAGGTCCCGCATGAATTTTTCGTTTCCAGAAGTGGACCTAAAATGGTCTATGTAAAAGCTAAGTCCTTATGCTTTAAAATACGACTAGGAAGATCACGGAGAAATACTGAGAACTTTTTGTAACAAGGAATCAAAATGGAACATTTTCGGAAAGGCATAAGTCCGAAATGGTTAACCGATTTCTTTAGCCCTTGTAAAGCGTAGTTCCTGCCTTTTCCGCCAGGCGGCTAAGATCGAACGTCGCAACTCGCTGACACATTGGCAGCACCGAAGTAATATAAGGAATCGGCTTGCAAGCGTTCACGAGTTTATCTCGACCACCCACCACTCGTTTAGGCGAATAACCTGCGCATTTTTTATAAGATTTCAATAAATCTAAGTTAATTGGATATATTATTGCAGTCCTTTTGACAACTACTTTCCGAGCAGCAAAATTTATAGCAGGCATTATTTAAACAGTCCTTTTCGCGACTAATACTGCTTGCAATTGATTGTTGGGTTCGAGCGTTCTCAAACAGTCGTTTTCACAACTACTTTTCGAGCCAGTCGTTTTACTTCTTAAATTAGTTATTATAATTACTTTTTTCTCAAGTATCCATTGTTTCAGTAACAATGTCAGCCTGTAAAGATAGGGATACTTTTTGTGTTGTTTGTGGGCATTATTTACTTCCAATAAGTAGAAGGAACTTTAATGATGATGTCAAACAAAATTATAAAAAATGGTTTAATATCACAACTAATCTAAATAACGCTTGGACTCCAAGAGTTATATGTACTTCATCTCATTCGTGTATCTCTAGGTCAGTAAAAGGAATAGAAAACGCGAAACGGTATTCTTCTCCTATGCTCTGGCGAGAACCTGTTGACCATCGAACGGATTGTTATTTTTGTTTGTGTAAGACGATGGGATATAATGCGCAGAATAAAAAAGCTGTACAATATCCTAATGTTCAATCAGTAACTTTTCCTGTGCCAATTTATATGCAAAATCAACTTAATTTAAAGAATTGTGAATCCGACAATTCTAAAGGTCCTGACTCCGAGATTCAGTTATCTCATCACGATGAAGCACAAGAAGGTCCTTCTAATTCTCCAGAAATGGATGAAGTCCCAAACGAGCTACCTGATGAGGATGGAATCCAAAACGATACTTTTAATCAAAACGAATTAAGTGATTTAATCCGATACTTGGGTCTCTCAAAAGAAAATGCGGAACTATTAGCATCAAGGTTGAAAAAGAAAACATGTTTAACACCTAACACAAAAGTGACTTTCTATCGTAATAGAGATGTACCTTTTAGAAAATTCTTCTCTCGACAGAAAAATTTAGTATATTGCAACGATGTGAAAGGTTTAATTGGTGAATACAAAAATATTGTGTACAATGCGAATGAATTGCGACTTTTTATTGACTCGTGTACAAGAAGTTTGAAAGGTGTTCTATTACATAATGGCAATGTGTACGCTCCAATTCCAGTAGCTCATTCAGTAGTATTAAAAGAAGAATATGAAAATATTCAATTTGTATTACTTAAATTACAGTATGATGAGCACAAATGGCAATTATGTGGAGATCTAAAAATCATGACCATAATGCTAGGACAACAAAGTGGTTTCACCAAATACCTGTGTTTTTTATGCGAGGGGGACAGCCGTGCGCGCGAGAAACACTACATGAAAAAAGACTGGCCTCCAAGAAAGAATTTAGAAGTAGGTTAAAAAAATATTATAAAAAAAAGTTTAATACCACCGAATAAAGTATTACTTCCACCTCTTCATATAAAACTTGGATTAATTAAACAATTTGTAAAGGCTAAGAAAGCAAAAGATAGTGATGCCTTCAGGTATATTTTTGAAAAATGTCCCAACCTTTCTGAAGCAAAAATAAAAGGAGTGCTTGATGGTCCACAAGTAAGAGCTCTATTGAACGATAAAGCATTTGAAGAAAAAATGACTGTGGTAGAAAAAGCTGCATGGCAAAGTTTCAGAGATGTGACTCTAAAATTTCTAGGAAATATTAAAGATTCTCAATACAAAACCATTGTTGGGAAAATGGTAACAAGTTTTCAAAATGGGGGATGCATAATGAACTTGAAACTGCATTTTTTGGATTCACATTTTGAGTACTTTCCAGAAAACCTAGGTCACTTTAGCGAGGAACAAGGCGAGAGGTTCCACCAGGATCTGAAGAGCGTTGAGAAGAGATACCAAGGTGTTTGGGATGAGCACATGCTGGCGGACTATTGTTGGAGTTTAAAGAGAGATGCTGAAATTTCCCATAAGAGAAAGGCTATTCGTAGGTCTTTTGAATCAAAGAAAACTCGTTATACAAACAAAAAAGTATAACTTTCTTCCTGGCGTCGCACAGTGGGGCGTTTGTACCTCAAACGCGGAAGAAAGTCATTTTGAAAAAGTATCGCCGAATCAAAAAATTTTAGGATCGATATGTATTTGAACATTTGGGCTATTAACCATTCATTTGAACATTTTGGTTGTTTTACTATTCATTAATGTATAACGCGGCTAGACGCTTTCGAAACCGTCAACCTCAAAATCATCGAAAATTAAGAATATCATTTGTGATTTCGTTCTTTTTTTATATTAAATGATATGTGATGGAATTAAGTGAACCAGATACGTATTTCAATTTTGCCAAATTACACTTTGATACTACTGACCATTTCGGAATTATGGCTTTTCGAAAATTTTTTATTTTGATTCCTTGTTACAAAAAGTTCTCAGTATTTCTCCGTCATCTTTCTAGTCGCATTTTAAAGCATAAGGCCTTAGTTTTTACATAGACCATTTTAGGTCCACTTCTGGAAACGAAAAATTCATACGGGACCTGTAGGAACAAAACGAACAAACTTCTATTTGGAAAAACAACTTTTTTCCAAGTAGAATTCAAGGTATTGAAGTATTTTTACATAGAAAAAAGTGTTAGAACACTTGAATTTCGCGCTTATCCAACTTATAAATCGGTCACATGACCTCGCGTGAGGTACTAGAACAACGACACATCCTCCCGCAGTAATGAGAACCATGTGGTACCGGCAACACGTTAATATAATAAAAGTTAATTTTGCTTCAGTTAAGTTAGGAAAGGAAGTTGAAGTTATTTTAATCCCAATCTTCAAACAGGTTATGGGCCCAGATTGTTTCTGGTGCGCATAAGTCTCTCGTGTACGTGAAGTAGCAAAGAGTCGGATTCAATTAACGAAATGAACTAAGACCACGTGTCTGACATAACCTCAACCTTGTACATTGTATTTTCTTGTGTGCGAGTACGGTCGAGTGGATTCTTGTCTGTGTAAAACAAAGAAAATATGTCGGAAAGCAAAATCGATGCATCGTCGATCACTAAGTTTGATGGAAAAAACTACCATCAGTGGAAATTCCAGCTATGCTGTGCTCTACGTGCAAGGGGCCTTTTTGAAATTGCAAAGGGCATTGAAGTAAAACCAGAGACAGTAGTGGCGACGGCAGCGGAAGTCGCGGCTAGGAAAAAGTGGACAAAGGACGATGCGTGTGCCATGTTCTTGCTAAACAAAAAGAAGATAACTTCTTGTAACTTTTTGGTTGACCGGATGATCCGCCCTAAAGACGTTCTATGATTTTAGGTCGTATGATTTTAGCAGTTTTTTTTAAATGGCTGTATCTTTCTTAAAAACCACCCATTTTCGATGAGGTTTGGCTTATTTTAAAGACTTTCCGACAGAATACATAGAAACTGCAAAAAATATTGTCTGCACTCCGTAGCACTTGACACACATGAAGAAACTTTTGCAGTTTGGCACACTTCTCTTTAAGGGCGGATTTTACCCCCTGGATACCGATTAAAGCATCGAAAAGTAGAAAGTTCAAACTTTGAAATGTCTTTGTTTCATCTTTATTCATGTTTGAAAATTGAGCAAATTTGAAAATATTTATTTCCGCGTTTGATATACAATCGCCCCGTAGTGGGTTGTGGGGTATGTGTAAATTCGGTTTTTGGGTTTAGAGGTTTAACGAAATATAGGATTAGATGTTTTGTGGTCTTGGGGTTAGTAGATTAGGGAGTTTGACGTTATAAGTATTGTGGAAATAAGATATGTTGTGTTTATATGGCATTTTACGAGTTTACAACGGTTTTTTGCAATTTACCGAAAAACTAGACGTGATGGGCCAAAACGGGCAACGGATTCGAATTCAGCGACCCAAAATACGTATAGGACAGGTGGTCGCGTTTGTGTATATTAGAAAAAAAATTTTGTGGTCCTGTGTAATTTTTAAAATATTATATGATTATCTTCTATTTTTTGTGATTTATTTGATAATACTCTTTTCCATCCTCGACATTTTCATGTACTTGGCGTATTTTTTTTACTTTTTTGAAGTTTTTTATGGGGATTAATTACTTCTACGCTCTGCAGTATCAAAGAGGTTACAGATCAAACAATTTTATTCATTACTGCTTCAATATTATGTCGAAATCGACTATAAATTTCTTTCATTCAAAGTAACGAATGAAAATTATTTTTTTCTCTTTTTCACTTCGCTTCTTCGTCTTCTCCCCTTTTCTCTACGTAGGTATATGTATAAAATACTTCCGCTGTCACCTTACCTTACCTCAGAGTTACTTTATCACTTACAATCGGGAATTAATGGATCAATTTCGATGCAGTTTTTTTAACGAGCAGCAGAATAATGAAGGGTCGGATGCAATAAGGAGACTAGCGCTCGAAAATGCGAAAAATTATTGTCCAAACGCTAGAAAGGATTGGAAAATTAAATGTTAATCTGTATTTTAAAAAATATAGTGTTGTAAAGCTCGTCACAACACACATTTTTTCTATTTACAGTTTGTTTATCCAATCATTAATATTCGAGCTAAAAATTATAAACCAAACATTTCTCATCGTCCAAAGTCAATATTTCTTTAAACATAAATTGCAATAACTTGAGGAAATATCCACGGATCGTTATGAGACTAAAAATGTAATTTCACAAAACTCTAGCGAAGCCGCAAAGTGTATGTTAAAAATGCTTATGTTAAAAAATGTAATAATATTTAATTAAAAAGTAATACTGGTTTGTGGTTATATGCTGATTGCATATCGATTAGAGCTCTTACTTTTGACCCGTCGGTACCCGGGTAGCCGAAAATTACCCGAAACAACTTCAAGTCATTGAATGTGGTATTGTTCAATCATATTTGGCTAACATCAGACTATACCACAGACAATACTACATTCAATGGCTTGAAGTTGTTTCGGGTAATTTCCGGCTACCCGGGTACTCGACGGGTTAAAAGTAAGAGCTCTAATATCGATTGAATTGATTTGATTTGAAGTTAAAGGCTGATTTCAAGTCGTTTGAATTATATATGTGATATACAAACAGGACGCAATTCAAATTTGGCCAACGTACCTTGTGTTTGAGACTGCATTTTGGTTGCAATTCAATGGTACAGCGATATATATTTTTAAAAACACGTGGCATCTCAAATTTTGACAACCTACCTTATTTGACACTCGTCAGGTTATAACCTGACTGTAAGCTGTCAAAATTTGGAGTAGATTGCATAGTGAAGATATCGATCGACGAACAGGCCCGGATTAAAGGAGGGAGGGGGGGCTATAGCCCTGGGCCCCACTTTCCGGGGGGCCCCGTTCTAAGCGATTTGCTCACTCTGTCTTCATTGGAAATGTTGTATCAAATAAATTGTCTGAGTTCCACAACTTCAAATTTTATGTTTTTATTTTAAAGTTTCATTGTTTAAACATCCTTTATGATCTGTATTTAAATTTTTACATTTTTTGAGAATTATATAGTATTTTTAGACATACACGAGGTATCCCATTTATAATTTCGCACGCAATTACTGTGGTTTGCAAAAATGTTGCCGGCAGAAACTTGGTGGTCTGATCGAGTGTATCCTCATAGGCCCACGTTCTCTAACACAGTGGTAGATGTAAGGCATACGTATTGTCGCTATTGGCCGACGCGTCACATCAACGAATCAGTCAGCAGCACCGCGCGACGAAGAGAGCGAGCGGGGGAATTGGGGAGTTCCGCGGCAGAGAGTGGGGCGGCACGAGCGAGGTAGCCCCCTTGCCCCGCTCAGCAACGGGACGCCAACAATTTAGCAAACCACAGTACATATCTCCTACATTATTCGTTATTAAAAACAATGTTTCAAGTATAACTTACTTTGTTTCGAGGGGGATATCTTGTAATGGTCAAAATGTTATCTAGGTGGACGTGCTTTCGAGATTTCAAAATGACCTTTGTTTTCTTAAATAGAACTATATGTTTTTATTTAGATGGATGTGTAGCCCGTTCCGTGACAAATTCATCGACCTAATGTATACATGTTTCAAGATTATTCATTATCCCAGGTCATTTATTGCTTTTCAAAACTTACCATCGTTGAACGTCTAGAAATTGTTCCTTGCCTTATCTTCAGTATTCGAAATCATGACCTCAGATGTCAATGCTTTGATTTACTCTATCTCTAAAAGATAGTTGCACCCACTCCAATGTTGCAGAAGTAATACGATTTTTTAGATTATCAGGGTAAACGCATGATAGTTCCATTAAAGAAAACAAAGGACACTTTGAAATCTTGAAGGCACGTTTAGATAAGATTTGTGACCATTACAAGATGTACCCCTTGAAAATTGAAATAAAGTAAGTTCGACTTCAAACATTTTTTCAATAACGAATAGGAGATAATTACGCCACGCATACCGGACATGTCTATCAGAATGTGTGCAGCTGGCTTTATAGTATCCGTGCAGTGTGTGTCGACGCGCGTGTTTCAGTTTGCGGAAAAACAAAGTAGAAACGACGGAACGCCCGGAGTCCCGGAGACGATTGTTACTTTTAACAGTTTGCTTGTGCTCTGCAAAGAAGAAAGTTCTTAACAAGATTTGCTTTCGCGACTTATTTTAAGTTTTAACTGTGTAGTGTGTAACTTTATTAAAGAGTGAATAGAGTAAATATATACATATGTATATAATAGTGTATTCTCCAGACCACTGAAAAGTTTTTATGTTAATTGTTTTATTTGAACTTTATTTGAAAATGTTGAGAAAATATGATAGTGGAGCGTTGAAAAGAAAACATAAAAAGGAGGAAGAGAAGTTTAACAAAAAACTGCCGAAATTAACAGAATATTTTTCGCCATCTCAATCAAACGCTGATGAACACGAGGAACACGCAGAAGAAGCAAATAAACTTAGTGTTCATGAAGAAGCTGCTATCCAATCAAATTCAAGCTGTCTGACTCATAATCAAATCACGTACATGTCTACGCAATTAGATGCATATGACGCGAATGAAACAAATTCAAAAAATGGCAATAATAATAATAATAATCAAGAGAACACTGGCATATCTGAGAATAATGTAAAAATCGCCGATTATTCTGCTGGAGACATCTGTGGCAATGATATCTTAAACAATAATAGTCAAACCGATGCTAGTAACACTAGGGATACCATTGTCGTATTAGAAAATTCCCCCAAGACAGGTATTTTAATGAATTATCTAGAAATTTTTAGTTGTAATGGTTGAATACGTAGATATACATATGTAGTTACTTTCAAACATGTCGATTTATAGTTTCTGATTTCACAGAAATCATTTTCATTTGCCAATTTGATTTTGGATAACGATCTAACAGCTAACTAATAGACGTCGGAAATGTGCTCCTTCTACTGTATTATTAGTTTCAAATTCTAGTTCTCTTTTGAGTTTATACTGTTTATTTTGAATTTTATCTAACAATATGCAATTTATGCAATTTATGCATAAAACCTGGAGATGATTTTTAAATGTATAAATACTATTTAAAAACTAATATCTTAAATATATAAAAAATCCATACAAATTGTATTTTATTTACACGTGGTATCGCATAATTACGTTCGATATTTTTGCATTTATAATAACTTATATTTACGTACTCGATGTACAACTTATAATTTTTTATTATACTTTACAATTTTGTTAAAAACTTCAATTTTCTAATTTTCTTTAAAGACTTTTTACAGATGTCTTGCATAAAGATCCTGCCTTATGGTCTTTAACATTAAATGAAAACCAGAACGAACGTATAAAATATTTAAATAAAGGATATGAATTTTTTCAAAATAAAAATTCCGACTTTAAGACTTCAAAGCGAGAATATGCAACACAGAGTAAATATTTTTCACCGAATTATTTTCAACGAAAACTAAATAACGGCGAAAAATGCGATCGGAAATGGTTAATGTTTTCAGAGTCCGCAGGGGTAGTTTTTTGCTATGTCTATAAATTATTTTCATCAGATCAGGGAAATGTGTTTGTAAAGGGTGGGTTTTCAAATTGGAAAAAAGGAGATGAAGTAATTTGTAGCCATGAGAACAATAAAGACCATAATCAATGCATGATTGATTGGATCAATTTCATGCAAGAAAGTGCACATATTACTAAGGATATAGTAAATATGGTGGAATCAAAAATGAAATATTGGACTGAAGTTTTAAAAAGAGTCGTAGCAGTTATTCGGTTCTTAGCTGAAAGAGGTCTTCCATTTCGTGGTAGTAATGAAGTGTTCACTTCGTCAAATAATGGAAATTATCTCGGCGTGTTGGAGCTTATAGCTCAATTTGACCTCTTTATAAAAGATCATATCAACACGTATGCAAATAAAGGCCGAGGAAATGCATCATACCTATCTAAAACTATCTGCGAAGAGGTAATAGATTTAATGTCAACAAAAATTCTGAGACATATAATCGAGGAAGTGAAAGAAGCTAAATATTGGGGACTTACTGTAGATTCTACTCCCGACATTTCTCACGTCGATCAATTGTCCGTAATTTTTCGATATTATTTAAATGGTCATATTAATGACCGTTTTCTCTGTTTTCTGCAAATTAAAAGTCATACTCGTAAGTCATTGAGTACCGAAATATTAGAATTGCTTAAGGGGGTAGACACGGGTAATGCAGCGCGCTGTATACCGACACAATCTGGCCCGAAACAGGGAGTTGGGATTTTTCATCATTCGTCCTTATATGAGCAGATTTTGGGCTGGGTTAGGACTCATTCGAAAGAGGAAGGTTCAATGCGGAGCGCTCTTCTCATGGTTCAACGAGATTGTGTAGATATCTAATAATATGAGTGTCCAAAGTAGAGCAAAAGTCGACAAAATACACCCGCAGAATCCAAGTATTTTTAGGTCACTAAAAGAGCTTTGTGACTGAAACGGTGAGAAGAGCGCTCTGCATTGAACCTTCCTCTTTCGAATGAGTCCTAACCCAGCCCCAAATTTGCTCATATAAGGACGAATAATGAAAAATCGTGACTTCAGTCCCAAATATGAGTTCCGCCATATTGGCGATAATACAGAGGAAGTCACGTGACAAATTTAGTTCAGCTAGTGGACACGAGATGGCGCCTACTCGGGAGGACTGCCGACGTGGAATCATAGCAAAACTGAAGCGTTAGCTGGATACACAAGCCACAGTAAAAGCGTGATGCAATCAATGTATGAATTTTCGGACGATTGTAGGTTAGGTTATATGCATTTTAGGCATATAACTGTTGGGAACTGTGTACATTTACTAAATTAACGCTTTTATTGTAACACATACATCACTTGAAATCGCTGTCGAATTTATGTTATAATTATATGGCCACATTATTTAAAATAAAAAAAGAGATTGGAACTTTTTTACTAATACTGGAAATATTGATTTTCTGATATCATATTTTCAGAATGTGGAAGTTACAGCAATTATTTGCAATTATTGCTCTTATTATTATTCTTCCGACTATTGTGTATAACATACAACAAGGAAAAGTCTCCAAATCAGTCAACAGTTGACTCCCTGATTTTTTTTTGTAATTCTTTACGGTCCTATGCAGACTGCAGAGATGGGCATTAATTAAATAAAAGAATATACTTCCGAATGGCCCCAGTGACTGATCGACACGAGGTTTGGGGTAGGGTGTGTGTACCCTAAATCTAAAATTCTATTTAGCTCCGGGTATTTATTAGTTTCCTTTGTTTATTCGAAGGCCCTTCATCTTGGGCTTCGAATAATTTTTCATCTTTCATTATATCTTTATCCTAAGGTCGTATTCAGATATATTGGCCGGTCAATTCGTTTTCGCGAACAGCGATCGCGAACAGGGATCGAGGAGTATGGTGGGGTAACGGGAATGCTGCTCGGCTCCGTCTGAACGTAGCCGTGGGGCTGTTATGACCAATACGAGATGAAGCTATCGAGAAAGAATCAATGTTCAGACCAATAAAGCTCCTGAATTTTTTCGGAGCTAAGGCACACCTATTCTGATGTGTGTATTTCTACGCTAACAGCTCGGTTTGGCCTATACACACCAGAAGCTTGGCGCTAACCCCATCGCTTCTGGCTCACTCTTGTTCTGCGAAGGCGAGAGTGAGATGGAACGAGAGCGAGTCAGAAAACGTTCCAAACAGGAGCACCGAGGCAGGGAAGCGGTACCTATGGTGGGAGAATACGCGTTACGAAACGCACCGGCCAATATATCTGAATGTAAAGTCTCGTTAGCCGCTCGCTGGTCGGGACCAGCGTTGAGCCCGTTTCATGAACGGAGCCCTAATTCCGAGGCTGAGTTTCTCGCATCTTTCTGGCCGAAGGGGGGAGCTGGATGGAACGCTTTGCGTGCGCGACGGGCGCGAGCGCTCAGATGGAATCGTGACTGTTCGACGCATGCGCGCCACGGTCAGATAGCCAGGCACGGCACGAGTCTTTTTTGCGCCATAACCGAGCTTGCCAAATTCCGCCATTTATTATAAAACATTTAATTGAGCTTCTTCATGACCTTACTCTAAACTTTTACTTGTAGTTTAAAACCGTTGTGATATAATTTGTAGTATTTCATTTAAAAATTTATTTTCAACAATGCCAACAATGAAAATGCCATTTTGCGCCTCTTGTCAACCTTACGCCCTAGCAGTTGCCTAATTTTACAGAGTAAAGTTATAACTAATCTCAAATAAATGTAATATAATAAAGGGCGCAATTTGACAAGTTCGTCTAGGGCGCAAAAAAGACTTATGCCCGGCCTGCGTCAAGATTTTGCGAAGCGGGTCCCGTGCTCACCGTAAGCGCTTGCGACCATCGCGCACGCCCGTCGCGCACACAAAGGACGGAGTGTCAGGCGTCTGAAAGACGGAGCGAGACAAAATATCAACGCGTCATCTATCTCGTACTGTTCTCGCTCGCTTTCAGTGCCTTCGCTCGCTCTCTTTCCATCTCGCGCTCGCCTTCGCCGGACAAGAGTGAGACAGAAGTGGTGGGGATAGCGAAAAATCCGTATCGTGTACACCAAATCGAGCCCGTAACGATCTTAGATGCTCGAATAACCGACGAGAACCTTTGTTGCCCGAGCCGCACGAGATCGCCGTTGCCCGGCGATGTGTCATCGATTATATAGAAACAGAATTTGTTTTTTTTTCATCGTATCAATATGAAAGTGACACAAATGGATTCCTTGGCATTCTCCCGATTAAATTGACAGGAAATAATTTAAATCAGACTATTTTTAACGAAACGGGCTTCCAATTCTGCAAATAAATTTTCACGTAATTTCCTTAATTATGGTCCGAATAATATCATTTTTGGGGCCAATTTGATCGAGAAAACATGACGAATCGATTCACGTCACTTTCGCAAAGATCTGATTAGAAATGCAGAACTGACGATTTGTCACTGCTTAGTGCGTAACATTGTATGGCCCCGCTGGATTCGAGCGTCGAAACCCACGAAACTCAGCAAGTTGCATGATTGCCAGCGTGAAGGACAAGAGAGGACTTTGCATGGCGAAGGAAAGTCAGCCTTCTATAGAACTCAAATCGAGAAAGACTTTGCTGACAAACTTTACATATGTATATTCGCGTCAAATAAATACTTTAATTGTAAAATTTAGACGACAAACTATTGTTGAATTTCGCCAATTCTTACATATGCATCACTTGGTTGGGAATTCCTGATCCCAGAGTTTCATGCATTTACCTATTGAAATGTTGCTTCAAGTCATCGGGAAATTGCATTGCTTCTTCCTGTACATACATATATCTGTTCGCGAGTAGGTGTCACGAGCGACGCGGCTTTGGTTTCCCAAATAAATGCACATTTATTAGAGCCCTCGGTCGACGGCGACTTGAGTCATCCAGTACTGAATATGAATATGTTCATATTTCTCATTACACCTTGATAAGAGTGTTACCACCGATGGATTGGTGAGTTTATGTCCACGAAAATGAGTCGAGTTGCGAAGCAATTCGGTCTATTTTTTCTTATGAATACATGATTAGGACACACACACACTACGTTCACTAAAAATAGGCCGAATTTCTCCAATGCAGTGCTCTGGTGAAGAACATCGTATTACGGAGCTAATATTCTAGGCCCTAGAATCTACGATATTGTCAATGTGCAGTTGAAACGCACGCCGCTTCACACTATCGTTTCTTAGCATTTATACGGGGTGATTCTCTAGCTATCAAACGCGATGCTCGCCAACAATCATGTGTCTCGCTGAGTTTCGTGGGGTTCGACGCTCGAAACCAGCGGGACTATACAATGTTGCACGCTAAGCAGTGACGAATCTGAAGTTCTGCAATTTCTAATCAGATCTTTGCAAAAGTGACGTCAATCGATTCCTTACAATTTTATATATAATTTTTGTTCATAACTGCTTTCTGCATAGGACGTATAATAAGTGTATTTCATGTTCTGTTTCGGTGCTTTGCTAGTAAAAAAATGTCTAACCTAACAAACTTCATTTTCTGGGGACATGCCCTCATCTATTTTTCCTTTTCACTTATAATTCCTTACTGCCAACGTAGAATATTGTAGCATAAGCACATTTCAAGTAATTAAAATGTACAATGAATTTTCTACGTTTGCAGTACCAGTCGACTTTCCGTTTAAATTTTTATAAGTACAACGCAACAGCTGAGAATTTCTTTCCTTATTCAGAATAGAATACGGAAATAGCAAACAGCTCCCTCTCGCGTGCACAGGCAGCCGCGTATCTATGGGTAATACCATTTCAGTGCAGAAAAAACCTGCTGTAATACCGACCTGCCGAATCGGCCAGACCACGTGACGTGTCTACCCCCTTAAGGAACATAAGATAGATATTAGCAATTGCCGCGCACAAACATATGACAATGCTAGTAACATGTCCGGTAAATATTCTGGCTTGCAAGCGTGTTTGAAAGAAGAAAATGAATTAGCATTTTATGTTCCATGTATTGGACACTCCTTAAAGGGTCTAGCTGGATAAGCATAGTGAAAAGTGCCCTTGAACCGATTTTAGTTGGCAATGCACCTTTCAATAGTGTAGCACAGGAAAACATTGTACACCATGTTTCAACCCCCTATCTCAACCAGGAGGGTAGTTATAGGGTAAATTCGAATTTTCGGTTTTTGCCATATTTTCCCTATTTAACGGTCAGCAAAAATTCTAAAAAAAATTTGAAATATTGTGGACATGATTGTGTATGATTGTGAATTTTTTCAGATTTTTTCGTTGCAACTGCTAAGTGTAAGAAATAAAAAACGCAAAAAAATGTCAAAAAATGCAGATTTCGTGTTGAAGTTTTCGAGCGACTAGATTTTTAATTTTACAGTAGTTAGATATTGACATGACTATTATCTACAATTTTTTTCAGATTTTTCGGTAAGGTGCGCCATAGGTATAAAAATCAGAAAACGATATTTTCGAGATATTTCGCGTGAAAACGTGATAAGTACTTTCAATTTTTGCATTTCCGTCATACAGTGAATGCATTATATAATTTTTAATATCTCTACATTCGACAGAGTAATATGTAAACGGAGGGAATCAAGTTAATATGATTAATTGGAAGTGTATACGCACCATATATGGTGCGGACGGTGTACGTTGATAAAAGAATGGCGAATCCAACCAGTGGATTCAGAATACGTATCATAAGCCAATACCACACATCTATTCCATTGACAAAATAATTATAAACTATCCGGAGCTAGAATAATACATAGGCAGAAAAACGGCCGGCGCGGCGGTGCATTTAAAATATTTTTATGGAAACCTTATGATAAAATATTTTTAAAATATTCTAGAAACATTTTTAAATGAATATCGTGTATTGTCATGTAATCAACGATGAAATAAATTTTATATCATGAAAAAAAAATTAGACCTTGGTCGGGTGCGAACCTACGACAAAAGAGAGTATGCAGCGGTCTTGGAGTCTAATGCTCTAACCACTCCGCTAACTGCGGCGATGAATGATTCTTTCGTACCATATGATATATATTGAGTATACACTTCCAATTAATCATATTAACTTGATTCCCTTAGTTTACATATTACTCTGTCGTATGTAGAGATATTAAAAATCATATAATGCATTCACTGTATGACGGAAATGCAAAAATTGAAAGTACTTATCACGTTTTCACGCGAAATATCTCGAAAATATCGTTTTCTGATTTTTTTAACTATGGCGCACCTTACCGAAAAATCTGAAAAAAATTGTAGATAATAGTCATGTCAATATCTAACTACTGTAAAATTAAAAATTTAGTCGCTCGAAAACTTCAACACGAAATCTGCATTTTTCGACATTTTTTTGCGTTTTTTATTTCTTACACTTAGCAGTTGCTACGAAAAAATCTGAAAAAATTCACAATCATACACAATCATGTGTACAATATTTCAGATTTTTTTTAGAATTTTTACTGACCATTAAATAGGGAAAATATGGTAAAAACCGAAAATTCGAATTTACCCTATAACTACCCTCCTGGTTGAGATAGGGGGTTGAAACTTGGTGTACAATGTTTTCCTGTGCTACACTATTGAAAGGTGCATTGCCAGCTAAAATCGGTTCAAGGGCACTTTTCACTATGCTTATCCAGCTAGACCCTTTATTTGCGTTCAAATAAATAACGCTTCTGTTTAATCAACGCTTGAATTCTTAGATTAATCCTTCGAATACTCAGAATCCCAACAGTTGATCTCTCGTCGCGAACGCCGAAAGTTCTTATAAGTGTTTACAAGTGTAACGGTTTTAGGCGTGGCGTAACACCCTTTTCAAGATTTCAGGATTGGTTCGAGTGGCGTGCGATAAGGAATTAAAATTCACCAAATTTAATTAAATCAACTGCATAATTACTTGTGATTAACTCCAATATTATTCGAAATCTGTGTTAGTTGTTGCTATCCCTTGGTTAACGATATCTAAAAGTAATCCAAGTTTTTCTCGAAACTGATTTTGAATTTCAATTTTATTTTCTTTTTTAATGCTTTTTGTCAATTCATTGATCCTCCAACATTTAAACGGCAAATTATAACTCAGATGGAGAACATACTCCACAACTTTGATTCTGGCATGCATTGTCGACATTCCGAGTTTAAGGGCTTCAACATTTAATTCTTTTTTCATAAGTTTTGGCCATTTGTTCATTTCCGAAGGCTTGGTCCCGCAAATCACACAGTTGCTTGCAGAACTTGTTTCGGTCACAATTTGAGCTACTTTCCCGTCACATGCATGTGTCCGTCCGCGCCGCGTGTCAAAATCACCATGGTGCCCGCCGAAAGCCAACCGAAGGCGAGTGCGAGCGTGCATTCGCGCCTCAAGCCCGAGCGGTCGCAGAACTAGTCTACTTTAATTTATAATAAAGTTTCAAGTTTCGCGTACAGTTGAAGCATTTTCACTTTGCGATTAACCACCAATCAACCCAATACATTGGCCCTTTCATTAATTTGAAAGGCGAAACCCACAAGAGCGATCGACGCTCAACAGTAGCAATTAGGTATTAACCTTTTTTTACGAAAAAAATTTACAAAAACTTTTGCATACGGTACAGACGATGATAGACGGTGATGGACGGTGAAATTTTTTAATGGGAATTGTATCTCAAAATATGTTCTTTCAAACCTTTCAAGTATCGTTGCGGAGGTAGACGGAGGTACCTGAAGAAAATGGTGATTTCTAAAACACCTCGGTATTCTTTGAGATATTGTTATATTCTGACAACAGCTTCAATTCTGCCTCCTTTTGTCCTACATTATGTAAAAATGAGTAATAACACTACTCCGGAAAAACGGGTCCACTTACAATGGAACATCCCGAACCCGAAAATTCAAAAAATTCTGAAACTTTGTGGATATGTAGGGGGTTTCCTTCTGATTACAACGCAATTTTTTTTGTTGCCCAAAATCATTCTAAGGGGGTGAAATTAACCGCTGAAGATTCGGCTATTTTGTGATTTTCTGTTATAACTCGTGAACTGTAAGAGATAGAAAAAAAGTTTCGAGACAAAAGTTACTTCTTTCCATTAGATTTTAGCAATTGTTTAAACAATTAGAAAAAGTGATAAACAAAAATATGAATGTTTTATAAAATTCGGGTTTTCACGTGAAATCTGAACTGGATGTTTTAATAATTATGAAACAGCATAATCCATATTTTTTTCCATACAATTTCAACTATTGTTGTATTGCGGAACTGTGCTCCGCGGCAATCGAAGAACTTTTGAATCCCATTGTAACGTGCCTTAAGCTGCACGACGAGGAATGTTTTTCTAATATTTATTAGGAAATAATACGCGACACGTAGTAAGAAAGTAAGGTAATTTATATACTTTTGTCTTTAATTACACATGGGGCAAATATATTAGGTGGAAATGGAGGAGAAGAAGGGAACTGTTAGATATAACTTATCCTTATTCGAACTTATTATTTTTAACATAATTATCGAATTTTTCTCTTATTTGCTCACCAAACAAGCGAGATAATGCGCGATTTAAGTATAGTTAGGAAACTTTGAAAACACTTGTGTGATTATGAATTATTCTTCAAGGTGATGAAACTCTTCAAAAAAATGTTGAAAACATAAATATTGCTTACACCACGCACATCGTATGATAGCATAATTGCCGCATATGGAACAACGAGGTCGATGTATGAAATCTTTTTGTGAAAAAGCGAAATCTAATGGATTTTCAAACGGATTTGGTTTCTCAACAATGTATCAACTTTTATAACATGCGTAAGCAAACACATCGTGATACTTTGGTGATGAAAGTTGATTATGAATAAGAGACTGTAATTTAATGACATTATTCCTTGCATTTAGCTGCACATCGTAATTAAACAATAATACAAGGTCGGAAAATTTTCGTACAAAGTTTTTCCATATCCGGAAACCATATACATCAAGCGGTTGTATCATTCCTGTAGTTTTTTTCGGTATTGGGTATATTTTCACATGTTAATTAGCTGGTATACCGTTTCGTAATGTAGATGGACAGTGACCAGTCCACGAATTCAATAACAAAACGCTTCGAGATCCCGCATGTGGTAGATATAAGTTTGTTAACCATTCCATAACCTGTTGACCTGTTAACTTTTCAGATGTGGACGCCTGTATATAAATATTCCACGGTCGAAACAAAGATTGTTTTACACGTGGACCAAAATTAACATCCTTTTCCTGCAGAACAATAAATGCGGAGAGTGTAGTTTCCCAGAAGCTGATATTGTAGGGAATATGATATAGCTATGTGTAGTAGCGGATATAGATTGTACGACTGCTGTAACACTTTTGGTTCCTTGTTCAGCTAAAGTACGGCCCGAATGTAATTCTAGATTGAATCCGCTCTCATCAGCATTGAATGTATTGTTTGTTCCGATATCTCTAATACGAGGTTTTACATTATTCACAAAAGTCGAAGCAATTTCATTTAATTGCGCGGTATCTGTACCGTATGATCTGGTAATAAATTTGTTCACTTTTCTTGAAACAATTTTATACGTTCTCTTAAAATTCCAGATCCAATGTCGAGATGCTTTAAAATTTTCCAACCCTGTCTCTTCATTAGCTTGTAAGGCCCATTTTTGAAGGTCCAAATCATGAATAATGGCATGAGTTTCACTCCCGTCAACAAACTTATTATACACATATCCAGAAATTTGTAACAATTTTTCCCGACGTGTCCCTCCCCTGTTCACCGTTTCTTCCCATCTAATGAAAACAAGGCAATTTTGCATAGATATAAAACAAATAAGTACGAAGCACCTTAACATAACAGTACATCGTTTACCACTCACCTATACAATTGATGTATGGATGAAACTTTTCGAAATTTATGTTGGACAGATTGTAAAGAAAGCCGTCTCTTCTTACCACTCTTCCAAAATTCAACAGCCTTTGTTTTATATTCTAAAGTCACAAAACCTCCTTCTTCTGGTATACACTGCTCTTCTTCGAACTCTATCGGTTCTAAAAGTACTTCGCGTGTAGGTACATATATATCATCCACAAATTCTACAGAATGTGGTCTAAACGGTTCCAAAAATTCTAGTGTAACATCAGCTTCCATTGAAAATGATGTGTCTTCTTACGATTTAATAAGCATGTCTTTTATTATGTCGTGTAACTCCATTTCGCTATTATTATTAGGCGTCTCATTATTGTTCTCAAGTAAGAATGTTGTCATAAGTGAACGAATTACATTTATTGGATGTATGGGAACCATTTTCAACACTAGACGTTTGTTACACAGAATCAACGTACATTTACTGTTAACATCTATACTTAAACTACAATTAACTAGTATTTCTTACTGAGTCTTTACTCTTCAAATGCCTTCGATACTACTGACAATAATAACGAGTCGAAGCATTTATTACTTTTGTCGTCAGGACACACCTATAGAACTGATAATACCTATCTTATACATATACATATGACATATGTGTATGCATCTTACTTTATCACGTCTGAGGAAAACATGTTTGGACAGTGTAATGTCTTATTAAAATTGATCACCTGTATTTTCTTTGCAAATAAAGTATCATCCGATAAGAATACGAATATATGTATTCTCATTATTAATGCTCGAGAGAACAATAAACATGAGATAATACTTTGATGGGAGAAAGTAGGTATATATTCACATCACAGAAGTGTTTTCAATGTATTAAACGCCTGCATTATCTCGCTTGTTTGGTGAGCAAATAAGATAAAAGTTCGATAATTATGTTAAAAATAAAAAGTTCGAATAATGATAAGTTATATCTAACAGTTCCCTTCTTCTCCTCTATTTCCACCTAATATATTTGCCCCATGTGTAATTAAAGACAAAAGTATATAAATTATCTTACTTTCTTACTACGCGTCGCGTATTATTTATTAATATTAGAAAAACATTCCTCGTCGTGCAGCTTAAGGCACGTTACAATGGGATCCAAAAGTTCTTCGATTGTCGCGGAGCACAGTTCCGCAATACAACAATAGTTGAAATTGTATGGAAAAAAATATGGATTATGCTGCTTCATAATTATTTAAACATCCAGTTCAGATTTCACGTGAAAACCCAAATTTTATAAAACATTATTCATATTTTTGTTTATAACTTTTTTCTAATTGTTTAAACAATTGATAAAACCTTTACGATTTAGTAGATCTAATTGAAAGAAGTAACTTTTGTCTCGAAACTTTTTTTCTATCTCTTACAGTTCGCGAGTTATAACAGAAAATTGAAAAATAGCCGAATCTTCAGGGGTTAATTTCACCCCCTTAGAGTGATTTTGGGCAGCAAAAGAATTGCGTTGTAATCAGAAGGAAATCCCCTACATATCCACAAAGTTTCAGAATTTTTTGAATTTTCGGTTTCGGGATGTTCCCTTGTTAGAACAAAAAACCAAAAAGATTTATTTTCTACATGCTAAAACTAGAGAAGTACGTATCAGTTTTGCGATATCTTGAACATATTCTTTGCAATTGACACTTTTATAAAAAAAATGCACTTTCTCTCCCCATGTTCACTATTTCGAGACAAATTAATGTTTCTGGAATTCGATACGTACTTCTCTAGTTTTAGGCATGCAGAAAATAAATCTTTTTGATTTTTGTTCCAAGTCAAACGGTATAGACGTGAGATCGAACACTGTGGAAAACGTCGCTTTTCAAGATCTTGCGTATCACGGCCCTACCGCCGTCATTTTGTAAGAAATAAAATACGACTTTTTCCGGCGAGAGTTGTATAATAATAGACTTCATATTAAATTTTCTGTTTATTTCATTATCTTCCTAAAAAAAATGCCGAATGTGACTACAATTTTGCTCTGGCCAAGGTGGCCTGACCCCTTAAATTAAGCCGGTGCAGTTGGCGCTCCCAAGATGCAAATTTTTATAAAATAAAATATATTCTTAAAGTTGTCCGTCATTCATTCTGTGTGGCCCGTACCTTAGTTTTGGTGGCTGGCGTATAGTAACAATAGTTTTATTCTGTTGAAAGGGGTTAATGAGATGAAGCTTTGGTTTTTTAAAGTTTTTTAGATGTTCTGTACTAATCTTGAAGGACTTCTTGTTGTAGGTCGTTGAATTCGTATTTAATGTAGCTATCGGCCTACCGACAAATAAAATATACCATTCCATTTAAAAAGACAAAATTGATCTTCGTATCTCATTAATCCCTCTCGACAGAATACAACTATTGTTACTAATCACCGGCCCCCACAAAACTATGTAACTTTTGTAGGAAACACTTTTATGAAATTATATATATAGCAGAAATGCTTAAGGTGATAAAGTTAGATGAAACAGCCTATAAGAATATGGGGATGTATTCATCAAATTGTCCGCCAATCATTCTGTGTGACTCGTACCTATCGCATTCTCCAATACGATTCGGCACAGGTATCTGTCACAATGGAATGTTGGTTGGGCCTTTTCGAAATGGATAGCGACAGATGCCCAACAAGGCAAACAATAGTTTTAGGCAGGCATGGCATTTAAGTGAACTTGACAGCCGATTTCCAGAGGCAACGCCTCCTTTCTCCCGCCGCGCGTCTTGGCCCCCGCGGCGGCCCAGGTGCTTCGAGCGCCTTAGACCCGTACTATATGAATAGCGCGTGGCGCATTGGGGCGACACCCGTATCAATAGATTTCCACATCACCCATGGGGTACTATTATCGATGCGTTTCTTTCGTCACTGGTATCCCCTGTAGGCCTATACCCCTGTGTCGCGCGATAAAAAAACAGATTGAAAAAACACGTTTTACTATCAAAATTTTAAAGATATTTGGGAAAACTAGATTTTCGCGCACGTTTAGACGTGCTGGGCAAATGTTGTACGTATCAGTTTTCCCAAACATCTTTAAAATTTTGATAATAAAACGCGTTTTTTCAATCTGTTTTTTATCGCGCGACACAGTGGAATAGACCTACAGGAGATACCAGTGACGAAAAAAACACATCGGTAATAGTACCCCATGGGTGATATGGAAATCTATTGATACGGGTGTCGCCCCAATGCGCCACGCACGGTTCATATGGTACGGGTCTGAGGCGCTCGAAGCACCTTGGCCGCCGCGGGGGCCAAGACGCACGGCGGGTGGAAGGAGGCGTTGCCTCTGGAAATCGGCCGTCAAGTTCACTTAAATGCCATGCCTGAGTTAAGGTAAGGATTCGGGACTAAGCAGTCGAAAACTATTGGTCAAAACGCAAGGAGTAGGGTAAACACCACGCAGGAGAAACACCCTTAACGAGCCCGGATAAGCAGCAACATCGCAAATAAGCCAGCTCCGCCCCAGGTTTCAACTCTCAAAAATCAAACTATTAAGTTATTCATGTATAGTACTACTAATACTACTAATTATTAGTAATTCTATTAAGGTTGTTGTATTTTTCTATTTTCACCTTTGTATTATTTATCTTTCTAAATTTTATGTGAATATATCAGTATGCCAAGTTGCGACATGTTGTAAATTATTGGAACAAAATGAAAGTTTCACATTCTCCTGAAAGATGCAAATGACGAAACTGTATCCTAATCATCTAACTGTTTAAAACCACTTATTATCGACAATTTGTAACTACTAAATAAAATTAATTTAGGTATTAAAGAGTACAAATATTTTTTAAATTATCTCCTATTCGATTTTGTACTTAAAATGAGCACGTAGTAAGAATATATAATTATTAGATGTCAAATGTTCATCCTGCTCTTTGTATGGTATCAGAATTCAAAACCTTACATTTTCAAATCATTAGAAATTCTAATATAAAATATTAAACATATTCTATAGTTCCGTTTACAAAACAGAAGGTAACATCAATATCTCCGAAAAAAATGCAGATAAGGATACTCTGGTTCAGATTTTGTCTAAAACAATTTCTTGTAAAGTTCAAAGAAAGCCCTGAAATTTCGTGGCGACACTTGCGTGGGACACCCGGTAGAAGTGGTTTTTAAAAGAAAAGCGTTACATGAGAACGTTTCACCGTAGAGAAAGAAAATTATAATCTGCTAAAAATTATATATGCAGGATGAATGAAAGTTTGCTAGTTATATGATAAACTGTCTGAAATTATTATTTTATATTTTATGTTAACAACCTGTAAATTATTATTCACAGCGCAGAAGTCAATGCTTCCTTAATTCAATGATCGATTGATTTTATTATTCGGTCAAAGTACTTTGCAAAACTGATAGCTTCTTATATGACATTGTAATTACAAAGAATCATAGGGAGGAGCAGTTTGATAACACAGAAATGCAATACTATAGTGACATTTTTATGGAATCCATACTCTAGCAATAGCGACGCCATACACACAGAGAGTGACAATCGAATGTCAGTAGAAGTGTATTAACGGAAAATACGGTTGATAATTTCCAATTAAAATAGCTGATTCCAGAAGTGACCGCACGGATGTGTAAAATTTATAACGATCGGATATTTGGTACTTCATCCTGAACAATGCTTTAACTTTCAAGTAAAAGGAACATTACATAGTCACTACACTCAATGTATCTGCATGATCTGTCCATTCTGAAAACACTCTTTGAGAAATCACAACGTGACCCGGTTCGCATTCTTGATGCTTCCGTAAGTTGTAGGAATACATACATGGTCGATATTCATTACAGGTCTACCATACGGCGTTTTGAAATTGTATATCGGAGATTGTGTTTGAAAGAACTGTGGAAATTTTTATGCAAAAAATGGAAAAGTCGGGCGACATGTATAGCTACTATAAAATAATCGCCGAACCATAGTCAGCTAGTTTTGCCTTTCATTGTGTTTTTAATTGGAATTAGTACAACAATCGATTAACCTCAACTCAACGGCATTTGTGATAAAAAGCCTATAGGTTGGGCAAATAAATTAGTAAGAATAACTTTAACATTCCTAACAGACTACTTCCCGAACCTTTGAGCCCCCGAACTTTTACTCCCGAACATACAGCGAAATTCACGAAACTGTTACTGGCAAGGATAAGTTTATGTTAATGATGTTTACTTGACAAAATGTAATGCAAAACAATATATAAAGAAGCAGAAATGGAATTCGCTTAAAGATTGCCATCTCGGCGTAGACCAATCTCCGTTTATTTGATGACGGTGTCAGTATGCTGTGGCTACTACTCACTCGACGAGTCAGGGCAGTGTAGCTTCATATATGTATCTCGTAGTGTATATCAGGTCATCGGAATACGGCCGAGCTCGCGCCCCTTTTTCCTCGAAGTCTAAAGCCACTGTCTGCACTGTATGCTGTTGAAACAGCACCGCGCACGCACACCCGTGCTACACCATTGGCATCAACACTGAACCACTACTAATACACCACTTGCACCAACCATATCGAGAACGACGTCGCTAATGCTCCTATGCCAAACATTTTTTCCACGGCGGCAAGCACTGTCGGTTACATGAAGACGATAATATCTCAATATGTGTATGTGAGTGTGGGGGGGGGGGGGGGCGGGTGAGAGTCGCAAAAAGATCCCAGTGAAAAAGGAAAAGGAAAGCAGAAAACAATTAAAATTGCTCTAGGAATATCCTATCGCGTACCACACCCCTCCACCGCGATTCCTTTTCATAGATCCGTGTATGCACGGATCTGTCTGTACGTACATACACGTACTTGAGTCGTGTAGTTCTCTCGTGATGGTTAATTCGCACGCACGAGTCAGGAGCACCGTTACATTGCACGCAGACGAAATACAGGTAAGCAAGGAAAAAGAATAAGAAGAGACACTTGCTTACATGTAAGCACACTTGGTCCAAAGAATGAACAGGATTCGAAGAGCATATAAGAAAAGGGAAGTCAGGGAGAAAGAGTGAGAGTGAGAGAGAGAGAGAGAGAGAGAGAGAGAGAGAGAGAGAGAGAGAGAGAGAGAGAGAGAGAGAGAGAGAGAGAGAGAGAGAGAGAGAGAGAGAGAGAGAGAGAGAGAGAGAGAGAGAGAGAGAGAGAGAGAGAGAGAGAGAGAGAGAGAGAGAGACAGAGAGAGAGACAGAGAACGAAAGCGCGCGCACACGCGAGAGAGAGGCACAGAGAGAGAGAGAGACAGACAGTGAGAGAATGACAGAAAGGCTACACGCAATTTGTCTGCTACTTTTTTAGAACGAATTGTCACACAACTTTGTATTAGCACTGTCTACTTTCAGCGGTGAGTGTAACTGAATAGTGATATAAACTGACTGGGAATAATGCTGTATTCAAATCCTGGTGTCGGTATCGTCGAGGCTGAACTCCGTAAACATGTCGTCGTCGTGTGTAGTCCTCGACTCGGCTTTGCTTCGGACGATCTCGTGTATGTTCGTCAAACTTCACCGTACACCTTCGGGCGGAGATCGGAGTTGTTCGGCTCTCTTCACAGCTACGAGTCTACCCGTTTGCTCGATTCCGCCACCCTTTCAACGAGCGAGAAGACTGCGTGACCGAGTTATACAGAACTTTATCGACGACGAACGTACAATATATACTGTGATGAGCAAAAGTATTGGCATAGACTAGATTTTCTTATAGAATCCTGTGTAAATCTGAAAACTATAATCCTTTACTTAATTCCTTTGCAGAATATAACTGTCGAATTGAAAAAAAAAAGATTTCAAAAGGTTGCCACCATCGAAACAAAAGTATTGAAATGCTTAGACCATTTATGTTTCTATAAAATTGTAAACAGGTTAGTAGGGTGACTCAGTGTGATATGCTACGTCGGAGAATGTGTATGCCACTTTTCAATAATTTCTAATTTAATGCAATGATGACGATAATTGCGCGCTCATTCCGTTCAGTTTAGTGCAACCGTCGACACGACAATTGTTATATGCATTTTATCTCCGTTTGTTTTCAACAAATCCAAGTAAGTTATAAAAATACTGTCTTGATCTAACCAGAGCGCGGATTATACATTTGAGTTAATAGTTGTGCAGTTAATGAATATATTATGATGGATTATATTAATAAACGAGTTTTATAGCCTGTCAAACGTCCACCAAAAAACACTTAGTGGAGAAATTTTCGATGTTTTTTTTATGGCCATGTAGGGTAAGCTGCCCGTTGATTCGACTGGTGCAGAAGATGACAACTTCTGTGCAAAATGTAAACTCTATTATTACGATAAAGAAGGACTTAGATGTGACTGGATCAGGACTACTTGTTGCAAATAATGGGTCCATAAAAACGGCATACTACAGATTGGAGACTGTTTACTTTGTAAGAAATGGTTATTTTTTTAAAAATAGTTTTACTGCTCACTGATTACGATTTTTTGTTATTACTATCTTAAATAATTTAAAATATTGTTGATTTTCACGAATTTTAAATTGTTAGTTCCCACTCCAGGGCTTGTATCATATTACCCACCACCAATAGCGCATTCAGGATTTAATCTTCGGGGGAGCCAAGTTGAATGGCGTTATATAAATTTATTTAATGAATAAAATCCAGTTTTCCTTTCTTTTTACAAAGCTCTTAAATTACTTCAGTCGTGGTTACATTAACCTCCTTTTTTCTTTTTCTTTGGAGGATTCCAAGAGTCACCCCCCCCCCCCCCCCCCCGCCCCCATACCCTGGGTGCGCCACTACCCATCACCTTGGGTAATACGCAACTTTTGAGGACTTGTGTATTTACAAAGTTATTATTAAACTATAAGAGCTACATATCTGTAATTATTGGTAAATAAACATAATTAATCATACTTTCATACAACTTTATCGTTTTCCCTGTATCTGCTCATACTTGCGAGATATTACATTTCAAAATTAACTGTGGCATATTACACCAAGTCACCCTACTCATTTGTCATAGTTATCAAACTCGTCTACATTAGAATAAGGAGAAAGGCATAACCACGAACGCAAAATACAAGAGACGACAATCTTAGAATGGAACATTATATTAGAATTATCTAAAAATGGAAAATCTTAATCTGCTATATCTAAAAAAGATAATAGAAATCGCTTTACAGGACAAAGTATGATTAAACAAATTTTTGTCATAGAAGATGAAGAACCAGAATTGTTTTTCAGAAATAACGGCGCAATTTAAGACGAATGTATCATAGAGGTGCATCTTTTAACAATAAAAAGGGGTAAAAAGTGCTCACACCATGGCGAACACGAACAAAAACACTGTTCACGAACGTTTTTATCTGTTCTCGCCGTGTATACACCAGCACCGCCACGAACACGAACAGGACTCAGCGTACTAACGTTCTCGAGGATGTTCGCGTCGGTAGGAGTGCAGCGGATGAACATTTCTGACGATATCGGGCGATCTGCATCAATTTCAGATCTGGGATCACTCGAAACCAAGCGACACTATATCACCACCTGCTGGTAGGTATTCCAAAGGGATAATACGCGAGGCAGAAGCTAATACTTATTCACTTTTGAGGAATACAAAGTTTTTATATTTTTGTTTTACCTTTATGAAAATATATTCAACGTATGGATGAATTTTTTTTAATACAGACGAAATCAAACACGAGACGCTATTCAGAGAAGTTTGAGTTCCGCTTATATATTATGGTTTTATAATATCCCCACAAAATTACCTTTTCACAAAAAGGTACAAAAAGAGCGCCAAGTATATAATCCCATCAAAAAGAATCCCATTTAAAAACATTGTCGTAAATTAATATAATTATAAATTTCTTAATCTGCTATATTTAACTTTACGAAAATAATGATATACAACAATTGCGCCAATTATCACTCAAAATACTTGGCGCTGTTTTTAAATGGGATTCTTTTTGATGGGATTATATAGGGTAGGGTGGGGCTAAAAGTCCGGCGGGTAAAAAGTCCCGAATGCAAAATCTCTATTCCTAAACAATGTATTAAGTTTCGCAGTATACTAAGTAAAAGGCGAGAAGAAACGGAGATGACAACAGAGTCGCCAGTCACTCCTGGACGTCCGTGTGAATTACACGACGCTTTCGTTATTTTATGTACCGAAAACGAAAAGAAATACGTCGTCTTTGTTGTTTTACACGAAGTACATCACAGTTTAAAAGCGTATCAGCCAAGTACGTAAAGATTGTATGTTCCTTTAGTAATATGTGCATGATATTGTTTATTGCTGAATGATGATATTTTCTAACGTATATATCGCAGAAACTATAGAGGTACCATCGGGGCAAAAAGTCCCTCAGACTGAAAATATATATTTTATTATTTGTTTTCATAATAAGATGGCCAAACTATAAAGAAATGATGCCAAAGTCTTTAAATAGTGTTTTTGTTTTGGTTGACCGATTTTTTTTAGTTTTTAGTTCAAAGTGAACCTCTGACTTATATTTTTATTTTTTGGTAAAGAAGTCACGCTTTCCTTTCAATATTTCACACCAAAAAGAATATTTGTTGATTTGAAAAGAGTTTTTTATTTATTTAGTTTAATATTACACGAAAAGACATTAAGGACTGTCTATCCTATGCAATGGACTTTTTGCCCCGTGCGTGGGGCAAGAAGTCCATTTTGCATTGACAAACATTTTGTGGTATAACTCAACAGAAAATAACAGTATCAACAAACGAACTTCGTGTACGCAAAGCAGAATAGTTATAGTTTATACAAAATAACACCAGATATCTCTAGATTGTTACTAGTAAATTTTACATAGGTTTATACGAAAAACGGAACATTTAGCCCCACCCTACCCTACTTGGCGCTCTTTTTGTACCTTTTTGTGAAAAAGGATTGATATGGAGCCCAAATGGCAGCATTCTTCTTTCAGCTATTCCATAGCGTGGTAATTTTTGTTGGCTTATTTATTTATTATCATTTTTTTGTAAGAACAAAATATAAAGATCTTTAGCCCCTTTGGGCCATTGCCTTTTTTTAATTTGCACGTCATCAGCTTCAATCCAACTACTAGTCATTCCTTCTTCTTTACATATACTGGTGTAATGGCCATCCTCAATACATGAACCACTATGAAATATAGCATTCATAACTTTATATGATTGTCCAGCTATTACTACTTTGGTTGTGGGAATAGTACATATATTAAATTTACGTGTTGCTTTAACTATTTTATCATCTTGTAATGAAAATAATAGTAAACGAATAATAACTATATCTTTCGTCAATATTAATTCATTCTTCAACATAATATCTTTTCCTGTACACTGTTCACATGATCCGTTATCTGATTCATACCAATGTGAAAATGTAACATTTAATAAATCGTTAAGATTATAGCTTCTTTTTTTTTCAAATTGTTAATAGGTATTGAAACAACTAAATTATCAGAAGTAATTCTTTTTGTATAATCACAAGATTTACATCGAGTTGTAGAAGTTACTTGATGCTCTACCAATTGTCTTATACAATCATATTCTGTGCACCGGGTTATAAGAAATTCGAATACATCTCGTTTTACGTTTATTGAAAAATGTTCTCCTAAACTTTGCCGTACTGTAGGGTAAAAGACCCAATTACTGACACATTAAGCGTTGACGCTGACATTATTTTATAATTATGTACTTATAGACTAAAAGTATATGTTGTTCTTACTATTTATTATTGTTTAATATGTTTACTTGATAAAAAAAATTTGATGGATCTTAAAACTTCGATTTTTATGTATAAATTCATCAATTGCTAAAATTTATATGGGGATCCATTACTGACACCCTTCAAATGTATTTGACTGATTTACAGGGCCGTTTTAACAAATTTGAGCGCCCTGGGCTAAAAAATTTGGCGCCCTAGTCCCCAAGGGTGCAATTTCTTCGAAATGGGTGCAAGGAAGTACAATACAACCCCGGGTCTCCACCCAGGCAAACGCGCCTCCGCCTGCCCCCGCCGCGTCCACACGGCCGCAAACATGAACAAAACTCAGCGAACGAATCGTATGTGAACGTCTTGTTCCGTTTGCGGCGGTGTGGACACGTCAAGAACAGACAAAAACGCCCGCGAACAATGCCCCCGGTCGTGCTCGCCCTAGTGGAGACCCGGGGCAATAGACTTAATAGTTGGCGTATCTCTCCTCTCGTAAAAAAACACATTTGTAGTCTACACGAAAACACTTGTCAGTCCATATGATGTATAGAGTTGGTCTCTGAATGGAAGACTAAAACACCGAGGTACATAAAAAATCAAAGGTCGATCATAGAAAATCAGCTCCGGCGCGGCGTGATGGTAGAAAAGTGCTTCACCCCTCGGTACGTGAGGAGTGAATCACAATGGATTGAGCAATAATTAAATAATACATATAATTCATAACTTATGGCAACAAAATTTATTTTAAAATATATTATTGCACATTTTTATTTAACTCAATAATATATTAATAATATAATAAAGGTAGTTCATTTCTAGATATTTATAAAATTACACACAGAGAGAGATAAACAAATTCTACTTAATATATTTTTTGCGGCATTTAATTTCTGCAAATTTATTTATGATGTCAGTATAATCTATTTTATTTAATAAATCGTTTTCGATGGACAGAATACTTAAATTATTGAATTTACATTGTCCTAATGATGACCGCTGATAATTTTTAATCTGTTTTAATGTGGAAAATGATCTTTCTCCACTACAATTAGTACAGGCAATACTTAAATATACTCGTACAGCTGTTGCTATATTGGGAAATGTACATTCGATTTGCGAATCTATAATTGTTTTTAAAATGCATTCAGCTTTTGATAATTTTTCATTCGTTAATAAATTGATATGCTTAAAGTGCAAACATTCTTCAACTAATCCGTTCTCGATATCTAATGAATATTTATTACATAAGGAAGTTGCCTTTTTTCGAATGACCGCTTTGTCGCAATTTTCTAAATTGATTAGAAATCCAAATTTGGAAGCTATATGTTCATATGCAGATTTTCTTTTCTTTATTTCTGCTAAAAGTGTGTCGATAATTATGTAAAAAGTATTGATACGAAAATCTGCACTCTTCTCAAATTCTGTGTCCGTTGATGATCCTTCATCAAATTTTAAATTCAGAATTTCCCGATAATCTTTTTCCTTCCTGTTTATAATAATTAAATCTTTGCATATTTCGACGATTTTCAATAAATTTTTGCAAAGAATTATACAAGTTAACAACTGTTTCAATTTCGATTTCAATCTTTTGCAAGCTTTATTTGTTTTATCAATAGTATTCAAAATATCATTCCAAAGTGAAAACATTAAACCGGTTTCGAGTGAATTAAATTGTTTTTTTAAACTATCTGCTTCAAGTCTAGTAGAACATTTTTGTGTTGTATCTGTTGAAATATCATTTAGTGCTTTTTTGAAAAAGTCATATCCAACAGTTAATGCAGTAACGGATTCTGCTCTTGCTGACCATCGAGTGTTGCTCAATGTTTTTGGTACCTTACATTTGGTAGATAAACGAAGTTTTAATATTTCCCAACGGCCGGTTGAACCAGCGAAGAAATTATCGCAGGGGGTGAGGGCAGGGAACGAATCGCTAGTTTGCTCTCGCGCCAAGTCCCTCCCCTCAGGCGCGCAACTCCGCACACGAGGTAGACCACCTTGGAGGTTTTAGTGGGTTCGAGTCCCACATAACCCCCTGCCCGCCCCCGCGGGCGAGGGGTATCCGTGGGGATTTCCTCCAAGTAAAAAAAAAAAGCGAAGAAATTATATATGTTCTGAACGAAAAAAAATAATTTCATGGCTTCTGAACAACTTTCTGCTGCACATTCACCAATCAAATTCAGAGAATGTGTCGCACATGATACATATATAGCTAAATTATTTTTTTATTTAATTCTTGCCTGAAGACCACTATAAATTCCTGCCATATTAGAAGCGTTGTCATAAGATTGTCTTCTACAATCTTGTAGGTAAATGTCAAAATTTGTAAACACTTCCATTATACATTTTTCCATTTCTTCGGCCTTATGTCCTATATTTTCCATAAAAGTTAGGAATCTTTCTACTGGTTTTCCTGCAGTGTTTACATATCTAACAACAATTGTTAGCTGATCGGAATGTGAAATATCGTGAGTAGAATCAACTATGATGGAAAAATATTTTGCTTTGTTTAATTCAGAAATAATGAAACTTCGGACATTATTACCTAGGATTTCAATAAATTCATCGCAAACTCCTGCTGAGAAATAAGAAACTGTTCCTTTTCCTTTATTTGCGTAATCCAGTAGATGTTGTAACAATGGATCGAATTTTGCTAGTAGCTCTATACATCCCAAGTAATTTCCATTGCTTTTATTCCCGATAATTTGATTTCCGCCTCTAAAAGCTAGTCCTCTAGACGCTAAAAATTTAATTACCTCAACAATTCGTTGCAAAATACTTTTCCAATAACTTATATCTTTGTTCATCTCTATTGTAAAAACATTCGTAAAATAGTCACGTTGACTATTTAGTCGATTCACATAAATCCGCGTATTTCGTTGATGTTGAACAGTGTTTTCGTGTTGTGAAATTATCTCGCTATGTTTCTAATCATTAAAACCATTAATAAAAGTATTCCATGTTGCTGTTGTTTCAAAAAGTTTGCAAGGGCAGCAAAAATCCACAATCGATCGGCCAATCATCTGCGCTCCTCAACCGACGATCATCCAATCAGCGCATCGCGTGAAACGGTTTCAGTCGGTTGTGGAATACGCGTAGCAAATCACAGTTCAACACATCTGTGGCTCAACCAATCAGATTTCCCCACGTCGGTCGATCGTCGAGAATGTTCGAGACGACCCGTACAGGAAGTCGGATTGTCCAACGGTCTTTAGTCTTGTTCACGCAGAGTATTTGAGTAGACGCGTCAAAAACGTTTAACACGTAACTCGTGAATATTCTCATCTAACTCATTCTCAATAGTGCTCACAGTTCTCACCAAACTATTCTTCGCTCATTACTTCTCGCTCGGCATCAAGCTAGTACTCATTTCAATTAATTGCTTTCTCTAAAACGCTCAATTCTCAGTTCTCTCACGCGAATCGATTGTGGATCGTGGTCGAGGATCGTCCACGTGGCGGTCGGTGTGCGTGGTTCTCATTGTTCTCAATAACTCTCACTATTGTTCAATCAAAAGCTCTGCTCACCGCTCATCTCTGTGACGCACACTCAACGAGTGTTTTATAATAAAGACAACGAAACATTTTATCTCAATAAGTGCATTGTGACTTTCGTACATAACCTCCCCGGCATACTCAGGCTCATCGCGTTATCTTATTCGCGAACACCCAGACTTCTTTTTCTTTTGTGGATTCATAGTTTACAAGTAATTTATATGACACGCTTAGGTGAATCACCTTGTATACTAAAAATACTTAAGTATTAGATAAAAAAAGAATAAATTATTACGTTGTTTATACTTATATTTTATCAATTATACTTTAAAAACAAAAAGGCGAATTGAAAACAAATTAATAGATCCTTATAAAACTTTATCCTGAAAAACGAACAAATGTTTTACATGTAACTTTCGCGGAGTATATATTCTATAAATATGAAAAAATTAAAATACTTACAACATAAATATTAATGTCCTATTAATGTTATACATATACAAACACAATGCCAATGTTTGTTTAAATAATCACGATTCACAAATAATGAAGTATTCACAATAATCACAATACACGACAATATATTCGCGAATATGAATGTATCTAATTCGAAACCAGAAACAATATTAATTTTGAATGGTTACACAGTTTTGACCCGTATAGTGGCTGGGTCTCGGTTGATCTGATCTCACAGCGTATCCAGGAAGATGTGGAGTTGCGTGGAGTCTCGCGACTCGCGAAGAAAGAAAAAAGATACAATGTCGCGCGATGTTTGCTTCACGCACAGTCGCGGCCACTGCAGCCGCAGCGTAAAAGTAGATGCCACAGCGCGGCGACAAGCCGTGTGTTTAGTTTTGCACTGCCGCGGCATCATGTATTGAGGGAAAGACAGAACATGATGCGTTTTCTCACTGTCACCTGCGGTTCCGTCTGCGCGGATCATAACGCAAAGATGCTCCAGATAAAAATTTTTATCTCCAAAATTAAAGAGAAAAAAAGCATTTCAACATGTTTGATTCTTAAGCGCCCTTGGATCACGGGCGCCCCTGGGCTATAGCCCGTATAGCCCATGGGTAAAGGTGGCCCTGGCGTACGCTCACACAAGCTAGGAAAAGCGTGTACGTATACGTGTGTAGTAAACAAACCGTAAATTACAACTTTCGTCCTGGAATCGGCACGAAGGAAGTTTTTGCGGGTACAGTTGCCTTCAGTAGACATTCGTGCAGGGTGGTCTGGTGCGTTTGAACGCTAATAAGCACCGTACGTTGAAATAATAATGAATTTATGAATCGAAAACTGATAGAATGAGGCTTCAAGGCTTCTCCGTTGGTGGCGCTAATGGCGTACTCCAGCCACGTAGCACAAGCGTGACGTATAGGTAGGGCCGACGCGAGGTTAGTTGGCGCCCCTATGCAAAAAAAATTTTGGTGCCCCCCCATTTTTGCACTTTTTTTCTATTTAATATGTTTAAAAGAATTACATTTATATTTCGTTTATGTGGGGTGTTAGATTCCTTTATTATTAAGCGTACGAGACAGTTTTTTAGCGTCCCATTCGGCTGGCGTCCTTATGCGGCGCATGGTTCCGCCGACCCTGCGTATACGCGATGTAGTAAACAAACCGTAAATTACAACTTTCGTCCTGGAATCGGCAAGAAGGAAGTTTTTGCGGGTACAGTTGCCTTCAGTAGACATTCGTGCAGGGTGGTCTGGTGCGGTTGAATGCTAATAAGCACCGTACGTTGAAATAATAATGAATTTATGAATCGTGTACTCAGGAAAGCCCGAAAAATGACAGAATGAAGCTTCAAGGATTCTCCGTCACCGGCGTTGATGGTATATTCGTACCTTGTACCATCAAAACCGGTGGAAGTCCAATCTAGCCGATAAATGTAGGAAAGACATAGTTGCCAAGACGTATTGAGAACAGTGATGCCAGATTCGGGACGGGAGCGCTCGAGAATTTCCCCCACCACGCATGCACACTACGCCGGAGCTGCGTGTCCGTGAGCTCGGCGCTTCGGACAACGTCGGGAAGACGAGAGAGGAAACGAATGTGTGTCTTTCTCTCTCGCTCTTGAAACGCTGTGATCCAAGGTGGGGTGCAAGCGACACGCGGCCGTGCGCGATCTTCCTGAGTGCCTCGAGATACACTTTTCACTTTCTGACATATGTATAATACTCTTGTAATGAAAAAAAAATTGGAAAAAATTTTGTTAGGGAAATCACGTTTTAAGGCTGCCGTCTCAAGTTTGTTTTGGTCCGAATCGATCGAAGCGTCCCCAGTAAACAAACGGACCCTAATGAAATTACTCCGATCGATAAAAAGAATTTGTACAGCAATGACATCTTCAGGTACTCTGGGTAGACGAATTTTTTACGCATAGTTGCCACATGTTCTGTACTCTCTGTCTCTGCCGCGCTGTTGCCAAAGCTCTTTCTATCGAGAAGTCTTGAAAGAATATGGCACGAGAGCTGCGTCTAGCGTCAGAGCCTCGCTGAACGTAAAGGAGGATAGCAATAATGAAAGATAGAGAGGTTGGGTAGTGAAGTTAGGAAACATGTCAATGAAACAATACTAATTTGCGTATTAATATTTTTTATTTATACGTATATGTATAGAAGGATGTAATATTTTGTATAATCATTGTGCAATTGAAGGGTCGGGTGCAATAAGGGGATTAGCGCTCGAAAATGGGAAAAATTATTGTCCAAACGCTAAGAAAGATTGGAAAATTAAATGTTATTAAACTGAATTTTAAAAAATATAGTGTTATAAAGCTCGTCAGAACACATATTTTTTTCTATTTACAGTTTGTTTATCCAATCATTACTATTCGAGCTAAAAATTCTAAACAAAAAATTTTCATCGTCCAAAATCATTATTTCTTTAAACATAAATTGCGATAACTTGAGTAAATATTAAGGGATCGTTATGAGACTTAAATCATAACTTCAGAAAACTCAAGCGAAACCGTAAAATGTATGCACAAAACCCTCATGTTAAAAAATGTAATAATATTTCATTAAAAAGTAATATTGGACATAACCCATGTTTTTCAACGTTCGCCGTTAAAAAGTATCGAGGCAATTTTAAGATACGTATAACTTGCAGCAACAAAGTTTTTCCTTAATATACAAGTAAGATTTTCACAAATTTTCACACTGATTAATAAATAATTGTAGAAGATATGGCGATATATATAAATTCCGCGCGGCACCAACATTCAACGCGAGTGCTAAAACTGCTAAGTAGCGCATTATACGCGGCTGCTGACTGTTGGTGACGCGCGAGATTTATATATATCATCATATCTTTTACAATTATTTATTAATTAGTGTGAAAATTGGTGAAAATCTTCCTTGTATACTAAGGAAAAACTTTGTCGCTGCAAGTTATACGTACCTAAAAATTGCCTCGATACTTTTTAACGGCGAACGTTGAAAAACATGGGTTATGTCCAGTATTACTTTTTAATGAAATATTATTACATTTTTCATCATAAGGGTTTTATGCATACATTTTACGGCTTCACTAGAATCTTCTGAAGTTATATTTCAAGTCTCATAACGATCCGTTAATATTTACTCACGTTATCGCAATTTATGTTTAAAGAAATAATGATTTTGGACGATGAAAATTTTTTGTTTAGAATTTTTAGCTCGAATAGTAATGATTGGATAAACAAACTGTAAATAGAAAAAATTATGTGTCCTGACGAGCTTTATAGCACTATATTTTTTAAAATACAGTTTAACATTTAATTTTCCAATCTTAGCGTTTGGACAATAATTTTTCTAATTTTTGAGCGCTAGTCCCCTTATTGCACCCGACCCTTCAATTTCAAAGCATACAATTTGAATAAGGTACATCACCGAAGTGTAACAGGCCGATCGTAATGAAATTTATGAATGCTATAATGGTTCTAAAAACATATGACGCTTTCTTTTCTATCAAGCTATACATCAAATTATCTTTTCTCTCAACAAGAATTGTCTGTTCATTGGAGATTATTATCTTCTCTCATTTTATGATAAATAATATACCATGTATATTACCACGAATCCAGATCACTACTTACGAGTCCTTCCAATTTTTTTATTTCTATCTCGCAATTTTGAAAATTATATATCGTAGGACATTTCTAAAGACACCTTATTTGTCCAAATCGGTGTGTCCGTACAGGTTCTAGAGCGTAACATCTGGACATACAAACATAGCCTGATAAACACAATACCGTCGGGTAAAAACATTACGTTTTACATTTTATTAATACAAAATTCACCGCAAGCAACACTATATGCCTCTCGAACCGAGATTAGAAACCGCCGAATAGCCCAAATCCTCAGCTCGAATAGAGATAACGGATAAACATAAAGAATCTTTTATTCTAATTTATCCAGAAATTATCTTTGCCCATCTTTGTTCTCCAGCCGCTTCGCCGTGATTCATTCAAGCCTTCCTGATGATAAAATAGTAATAGGGGAAATGCGGCAACAACGCGATATGACTCTCGATACATATCGGCAACTATGTCTTTCCTACATTTATCGGCTAGCATGGACTTCCACCGGTTCTGACGGTACATGGCGCGAATGTACCATCAACGCCGGTGACGGAGAATCCTTGAAGCATAATTCTGTCATTTCTCGAGTCTGTGCCTCATTCTGTCTCAATACACGAGTCATAAATTCATCATTATTTCATCGTACGGTGCTTATTAGCGTCCAAACGCACCAGACCCGCCTGCACGGATGTCTACAGGAGGCAACTATACCCGCAAAAACTTACTTCTTGCCGATTCCAGGACGAAAAACGGTTGAGACGGTTTGTTTACAACAGCGCGTATACGTATAAATCTGATGCTACGTGGCTCGAATATACCACCAGCGTCGGTGGCGGAGAAGCCTTGAAGCTTCATTCTGTCAGTTTTCGAGTCATAAATTCATCATTATTTCAACGTACGGTGCTTATTAGCGTTCAAACGCACCAGACCCGTCTGCACGGATGTCTACTGGAGGCAACTATACCCGCAAAAGCTTCCTCCTTGCCGATTCCAGGACGAAAAACGGTTGAAACGGTTACAACAGCGCGTATACGTACACGCGTTTCCTAGCTTGTGTGAGCGTACGCACACATTCAAAGCCCGAGGAGACGGCAGCCTTAAGGGGGTAGACACGTCACGTGACCTGGCCGATTCGGCAGGTCGGTATTACAGCAGGTTTTTTCTGCACAGAAATGGTAATACCGATAGATCGACGATTGCCCGGTAAACGCGAGAGGGAGCTGTTTGCTATTTCCGTATTCTATTCTGAATAAGGAAATAAATTCTCAGCTGTTGCGTTGTACTTATAAAAATTTAAACGGAAAGACGGATGGTACTGCAAACGTAGAAAATTCATTGTACATTTTAATTACTTGAAATGTGCTTATGCTACAATATTCTACGTTAGCAGTAAGGAATTATAAGTGAAAAGGGAAAATAGATGAGGGGATGACCCCAGAAAATGAAGTTTGTTAGGTTAGACATTTTTTTACTAGCAAAACACCGAAACAGAACATGAAATACACTTATTACACGTCCTATGCAGAAAGCAGTTATGAACAAACATGCAAAGTCCTCTCTTGTCCTTCACGCTAGCAATCATGCAACTCGCTGAGTTTCGTGGGTTTCGACGCTCGAATCTAGCGGGGCCATACAATGTTACGCACTAAGCAGTGACAAATCTTCAGTTCTGCATTTCTAATCAGATCTTTGCAAAGTGACGTGAATCGATTCATGTTTTCTCGATCAAATTGGCCCCAAAAATTATATTATTCGGACCATAATTAAGGAAATTACGTGACAATTTGTTTGCAGAATTGGAAGCCCGTTTCGTTAAAAATAGTCTGATTTAAATTATGTTCTGTCAATTTAATCGGGAGAATGCCAGGAATCCATTTGTGTCACTGTCATATTGATACGATGAAAAAAAAAACAAATTCTGTTTCTATATAATCGATGACACATCGCCGAGCAACGGCGATCTCGTGCGGCTCGGGCCACAAAGGTTCTCGTCAGTTATTCGAGCATCTAAGATCGTTACGGGCTCTGTTTGGTGTACACGATACGCACTTTTCGCTATCCCCACCACTTCTGTCTCACACTTGTCCGGCGAAGGCGAGAGCGAGATGGAAAGAGAGCGAGCGAAGGCACTGAAAGCGAGCGAGGACAGTACGAGACAGACGACGCGTTGATATTTTGTCTTGCTCAGTCTTTCGGACGCCTGACACTCCGTCCTTTGTGTGCGCGACGGGCGTGCGCGATGGTCGCAAGTGCTTACGGTGAGCACGGGAACCGCTTCGCAAAAACTTGACGCAGGCCCGGCATAAGTCTTTTTTGCGCCCTAAGCGAACTTGTCAAATTGCGCCCTTTATTATATTACATTTATTTGAGATTATTTATGACTTTACTCTGCAAAATTAGGCAACTGCTAGGGCGTAAGGTTGACAAGAAGTGCAAAATGGCCTTTTCATTGTTGGCATTGTTGAAAATAAATTTTTTAATGAAATACTACAAATTATACTACAACGGTTTTAAACTACGAGTAGAGTAAGGTCATGAAGAAGCTCAATTAAATGTATTATAATAAATGGCGGAATTTGGCAAGCTCGCTTATGGCGCAAAAAAGACTCGTGCCGTGCCTGGCTATCTGACCGTGGCGCGGATGCATCGAACAGTCACGATTCCATCTGAGCACTCGCGCCCGTCGCGCACGCCCGCCGCGTACGCAAAGCGTTCCATCCTGCTCCCCCCTTCGGCCAGAAAGAAGCGAGAAACTCAGCCTCGGAATTAGGGCTCCGTTCATGATACGGGCTCACGCCGGTCCGGATCAGCGAGCGCAGGGTTGCCAGATCAACCCTGATCTTTTGCCGGAGATTTCAATTTCGTGGAGGATTGTAGTGGGGAAAGTGAGAAAAAAAGGGGCGATGAAAAAAACAGGCATCTAAAATTCATTATACTAATGACTTCTTATAAACGAGTAATAATAATAATAATAATAATAATAATAATAATAATAATAATAATAAAAGTAATATGAATAGTTATTAGAATTTGTTACAGATTTTAATAGATTTCTATTTTGTTTATGGCACGCTGCAACATACTCTCTATTCTGCCGGAGATTTTTATTGTGCCTGCCTGAGGCCGGAGACAACGGTTCAAAACCCGAGACTCCGGCTGAATGCCAAAGATCTGGCAACCCTAAGCGAGCGGCTAACGAGACTTTACATTCAGATATATTGGCCGGTGAGTTTCGTAACGCGTATACTCCCACCATAGGTACCGCTTAGCTGCCTCGGTGCTCCTGTTCGCAACGTTTTCTGACTCGCTCTCGTTCCATCTCACTCTCGCCTTCGCAGAACAAGAGTGAGCCAGAAGTGGTGGGGATAGCGCCAAGCTTCTGTTGTTTTCTCCAACAGAAAAATTCTCCAAACCGAGCTGCAGCGTAGAAATACACACATCAGAATAGGTGTGCCTTAGCTCCGAAAAAATTCAGGAACTTTATTGGTCAGAACATTGATTCTTTCTCGATAGCTTCATCTCGTATTGGTCATAACAGCCACACGGCTACGTTCAGACGGAGCCGCCCAGCATTCCCGTTACCCCACCATACCCTTGGGTGGCCTAGTAACTCCAACAGACAAATCCACGATCGTCAGATGGTGGTGGCTGATTTCTCCTCGATCGCTGTTCGCGAAAACGAATCGACCGGCCAATATATCTGAATACGACCTTAGGATAAAGATATAATGAAAGATGAAAAATTATTCGAAGCCCAAGATGAAACGCCTTCGAATAAACAAAGGAAACTAATAAATACCCGGAGCTAAATAAAATTTTAGATTTAGGGTACACACACCCTACCCCAAACATCGTGTCGATCGGCCACTGGGGCCATTCGGAAGTATATTCTTTTATTTAAATAATGCCCATCTCTGCATAGGACCGTAAAGAATTACAAAAAAAATCAGGGAGTCAACTGTTGACTGATTTAGAGACTTTTCCTTGTATGTTATATACAATAGTCGGAAGAATAATAATAAGAGCAATAATTGCAAATAATTGCTGTAACTTCCACATTCTGAAAATATGATATCAGTAAATCAATATTTCCAGTATTAGTAAAAAAGTTCCAATCTCTTTTTTTATTTTAAATAATGTGGCCATATAATTATAACATAAATTCGACAGCGGTTTCAAGTGATGTATGTGTTACAATAAAAGCGTTAATTCAGTAAATGTACACAGTTCCCAGCAGTTATATGCCTAAAATGCATATAACCTAACCTACAATCGTCCGAAAATTCATACATTGACTGCATCACGCTTTTACTGTGGCTTGTGTATCCAGCTAACGCTTCAGTTTTGCTATGACTCCACGTTGGCAGTCCTCCCGAGTAGGCGCCATCTCGTGTCCACTAGCTCAACTAAACTTGTCACGTGACTTGCTCTGTATTATCGCCAATATGGCGGAACTCGTAATTGGGAATGCAATTAGGAGAATACGCTTTTCGTCCTTATATGAGCAGATATTGAGCTGGGTGAGGTCTCATTCGAAAGAGGAAAGTTCAGTGCAGCGCGCTCTGGTCATCGTTTGAGTCACAAGACTCTTTTAGTGACCTAAAAATACGTTGGTTCATGCGGGTGTATTTTGTCGATTTTTGCTCTACTTTGAACACTCATATTATTAGATATCAACACAATCTCGTCGAACCATGACCAGAGCGCGCTGCACTGAACCTTTCTCTTTCGAATGAGACCTCGCCCAGCCCAAAATTCGCTCATATAAGGACGAAAAGCGTATTCTACTAAACCCATGTTTCGGGCCAGATTGTGTCGGTATACAGCGCGCTGCATTACCCGTGTCTACCCCCTTAAGACCTCCTGATCACGTTTTGACTATTTAGAAAAGAGTTTTTTTTTTAAATATCTCATGCATTTGTTAACACGATTACGTTTAAACGGCAAAATGGATTTCAATGAAACTTTATATTAAAATGTTATATTCTTGTCTTAAGATCCATTAGATCACGAAAAATGATAATTACCCGTTATGGTTCTTCGATTTTTCAGATATACGAACTAAATTCTACATAAAAAAAAGTTAAATAAAGTTCTTCTGTAACTTGTTTAACAAAGAAAAATGTATATTCATAATTGAGGCATTTGATGGAAAAAGGGCACATACGCCAAAATGCCATTTCAAGAAAATCGATTTCAAAGTTTTCATTATAGTATAACTTAATAAAAAGTAATGCAATTAAATCAAATTTTTTTAAGAATGTAGTTACCGTGTCGTTCAAGCGTTCTGAACACAGAAGTCATGATTTAAAAATGATAGGGGAGAGTCATACAGTACCGGCCGTTTTCAGTTTTTGGTCTGTAACTTGGGCTACTGTTGGTAAAAATCAAGTTTCAAAGAAGTAATTTGTACTGCAAATAGTGCTTAATAAGAGGAGGCGAATCGTTTTTCACTAATTTTATCGTAAATATTAATAATTCGCAGGAATAAAAAAGTTGTAATTCGCAGCCAACGCAAAATTGTCATCCAGTACCGGCCACTCTAAGTTTTTTGTACTATAACTTGGGCTGTTGTTGGTAAAAATCAAATTTCAAAAAAGTAATTTGCAGTACAAATTGTGCTTAATAAAAGAGGATAAATTGTTTTTATTGAATTTTATCATAAAGATTAATAATTCGCAGAATTAAAAAAGTTGTAATTCGCAGCGAACAAAAATAACTTTTGTCGTCCAAAACACTAGCGTAAACGATAAATGCTTAGAACTCTGGTAATACTGAAAGAAAAAGAATGTCGCCGGAATATGCTACTACGAACTCTAGTATTTATTTATTTCTCCATCGATAGTACAGTTAACTAACATTAAAAGCGAAATCTAGCTTTGGCCGGTACTGTATGCTGCCCGGTACTGTATGACTCTCCCCTATGTGTCTTTATTTATAAGTTTTAAACAAGTGGTTTATGTGCCCTTTTTCCATCAAATGCCTCAATTTCTTGTGTTCGTTTTAAATTTCCGTACTTTTTATTTGAGCTATTTCTATTTTTCAAACCTTAAAATGAATTTTTTTATTAAAAGACGAATATTTTGATACTGCACATTGGTGAACTTTGTTAAAATTAGAATCCACTCTTGGTCAGTACCATGCACGCTGTAGAAGCCTTCGATAAAAAATATTTTTTCAGAGTATGATCTAAAATCTAAAATCTAAACGTAATCACATCAAACGTAATTATATCAAGTTGCGACAAAGAATCACGCACTATTTACAAATTAATTACGCGCAGCGTGCACGTTACCGCTCGATGGAAACTACGGGAAAGTGGTGGTCTCTTCCATCGGGAGGGAAATGTAAACAATTGGTTATGCAAAGCTAACATCGCGATATAAGGTACATTAAAAGGTGTAAATTGGTATAAAGGAATTGTACAAGAATAGGAGAGAAAGGTAACTGGTAAATGCATCTGTGGCAGTTCGGTACTGTCACCATTACCTTGCTGTTATTTCTTTTAGCCTTTTCTTCGATTTTTCTCCTTTCTGAATTTTTCTTACTATTTTACGATTTCCTATCTATTCTTTTCGTTTCCCGATTCGAGGGTTCGCTCGGGCCTGGTTTTCGTCAAGTACATCTGACGGTCAGATCCGCGATCTGTTGTCGCGTATGCTTTGTTTATGTTTACGTGTCGATGCGTTTCGTGGGGGTCGCGCAGTCGGCGCAACTTGCGCTTCGCGACATTTAACCGTCATTTCAGTAGAATTGGAGATCAGGTGGTGAGTACTCTTTCTTTCGCACTGTCTGCATGTTTTTCGGGAATTCAGATCTGCTTGTTGGAAGTGTATGTGTAATTAGTAGCCCCCTATATCTCCCCTTTTCTATACGCTAGCATTTGCTTGTTGCTTTGTATATAATATTTTTCCTGCATATTTCAATTTTTTCGTGGTAAGTACGATGGAAACGTTTGAGAAAACAGGTGAAAAGGCTACTCCTGTTTATCGGTCGTTGTGGGAAACGAATGAGAAGTTCCGATCGTGGATTCGCGAAGTACCCAATGATAAAAGCTACTGTTCTTCTTGCGAGAAAACTTTTTGTTGCCACTCGTGGAGTGTTAAAAGGCATGCGGAATCAGCGAGACATAAATATTTGTCTTCTAAAACAATTCCGCGAATAGCTGTTCATGATACATAGGTCTCGAGAAAGCCTTTTATGCCTCAATGGCTTGAGGATTTCAAGCCATGGTTGAATAAGGTCGCCGATGATCCTTTTTCGTGTTTCTGTTCGGTTTGTAAAAAATCATTTGCTTGCGGAATGTCGCAAATCGAACGTCACGCGGATTCCAAGTGCCACATCAAAAACTGCAAAAAGAATGGTCAACATTGCACCTGAATTTTGCAGATGCAGTCAAGCTTTGTACATTAGCTTTTGATGATGTATGGAAAACGGTGTTGTTAACGCGAAACGATCAAGGCTCGTATAAATATGCATGTTTGCAAGAATTATTAAATTCCATTAGAAGTCTTCCAAATTCAAACGCCGATGCTGAAAGATCGTTTTCCATGCTTCCCGACATAAAGAACAAGAAACGAAACCGACTTTGTTCGACCATCGTCATTGCCATTTGCGTAACGAAATCGGCATTAAAGGCGCACGGGGAAACAGCTCAGAGCATGAGGTAGATGACAAACATCTATCTCTCATGTCATCTGAGAATTTATATGCAACTTTTGCGAAGAAGCAAAAGAATAGTTTACGTTTACATGCCGTTGATGACGTCCAGAATATTATCAATTTCATCCATTTTCTATTTCATTCGATTTTTGGACATCGCGAATATGTAAATAGTTGTTCGATTTATCTCACGCAATTCTTGTTCTATCCTTGCAATAAATTCGCTTGCTTGCTGTACATATGATTATTGTGCTGCACGTTTAAAAAACTGCATCGAAATTGATCCATTAATTCCTGATTGTAAGTGATAAAGTGACTCTGAGGTAAGGTAAGGTGACAGCGGAAGTATTTTATAGTCGAAGAAAGAAATTTATAGTCGATTTCGACACAATATTGAAGCAGTAATAAATAAAATTGTTTGATCTGTAACCTCTTTCATACTGCAGACCGTAAAAGTATTTAATCCCCATAAAAAACTTCAAAAAAGTAAAAAAAATACGCCAAGTACATGAAAATGTCGAGGACGGAAAAGAGTATTATCAAATAAATCACAAAAAATAGAAGATAATCACATAATACAGTGTGTCCGCGGGAAAGCTAAACAGCCGGCTTCCTCCTAAACTATTGGAGATAAAAATATAAAAAAAATAGGGAATTGCATGGTTCGAGGGGGCCAATTAATTAGCGCGAACGAATTTTTCTATCGATTATTATTTTAAAAGATACGATGGTCAAGTTCGGTTTTTCAAATGGAACTATTTTTTTTGAACACCTGAGTTGATAGTGCGTTCCAAGACAAATTCAATAAGCTTTAATGTATACACTTTATTTTCACTGGTTTTTAAGATATTGCGCTTGCAAATTTACTGATTTTCACTGGAAGAAAACTGTCTGGTATAGCACGGACCGGGGACGGTCTTACTGGTTCCACGGGTGGCACTGCCTTTTGAAATTGATACCTACCTGCCAAAGGTCTACGCCAGGCCCAAAGGCTGGACAATTTTTTACCGTCAGAAATGCTACTTAGGTAGGTACATCTGCGGTATATTTATTTCGCACTTGCTTCTACGCTGGGATGGCCGGTTCTTTTGGGAGGGATGCATGTTCGATTGGTTAGGTTAGGAGGAGTGAAAGTTGCTAGACTAAATTTCAATCATAGGGAGCAGATTGTATCAGAACCATTCGGATTTGCATTCCTCACAAACGGCTGCTCTCTTGAAGAGGCCCTCTTCACAGCAATGCCCACCTTCTCTCGCACGGAATACGTTAACGCTTGCTTTTGTTCTGATATTGAAGCTCGTGTTTATAGTCGAGAGAACCACGCGTCGACAGCGGGCTACCCCTTTTCTTCCTGTGTCTCTCCACGAGCCGTGTTGACGGTGGATTGTAGGAGCGTAGATATCTGGATGCCAGTTATTGAATTCAGGAGACGATGGAAACATTTTATTACAAAACACACATGTACTATAATTAAAGTAAATCGTATTCCTCTCGGGCAGGAGTACTGATAATGATCGAACTTGCGCCCCACTTCGCGCAGACCAATTACACGGAGGGTAGTCGGGTCACACACTGCCCAAATGATACAGGGTAATTCTGGAGCAACGCCCGTCAAGGAGATGCGCTGGCACCCCGTGGCGAGGACAGACCTTCGCTGTGCCTCACCCGATTTTTATGGCTTTTTTTCCGGAAAAAGGTACGAATCCTGGGTCGAACGTAGCGAACTGAAGTCGACCCTCCGCAGTCGAGGGTGAATTATCCATTACAGCGTATTAAGAAACCCTTTTCTTCATCGTATCGAAAGGGAAGTGACGCCAATGGATTCCTTATGTTTTTCTGACGAAAATCATACCAAATGTCATGCAAATCGGACTACTTTGACACAAGCTATTTGTATTCCCTATGTAAAAGTTGTCCGATTTACACGACATTTGTAATGATTTTCATCGGAAAACCCCAAGGAATCCATCGGCGACACTTCCATATCCATACGATAAGGAATAACGAATTGTTTTATTTCATAAAAAGGTAGGTACAGGCCGATTCTGGTGCTGCGCCCGTCACCCCGTGGCGAGGACAACACCCCGCAGTGCCCATAGAATTTTATGGCTCTTTTCGGAAAAAGGTACGAATCCTGGGCCGAACGTAACGAATTGAAGTCGACCCTCCGCAGTCGAGGGTGAATTATCCATTTGAGCGTATTAAGAAACCCCTTTCTTCATCGTATCGAAAGGGAAGTGACGCCAATGGATTCCTTATGTTTTTCTGACGAAAATCATACCAAATGTCATGCAAATCGGACTACTTTGACACAAGCAATTTGTATTCCTTATGTAAGAGTTGTCCGATTTCCACGACACTTGGCATGATTTTCAACGGAAATCCCCAAGGAATCTATCTGCGACACTTCCATATCCATACGATAAAAAATAAAGAATTATTTTATTTCCTAACCAGATACAGGGTAATTATGGAGCAACGCCCGTCAAGGAGATGCGGCGGCCTGGTACCCCGTGGCGAGGACAGTCCTTCGCTGTGCCTCACCCGATTTTTATGGCTCTTTTCGGAAAAAGGTACGAATCCTGGGCCGAACGTAACGAATTGAAGTCGACCCTCCGCAGTCGAGGGTGAATTATCCATTTGAGCGTATTAAGTAACCCTTTTCTTCATCGTATCGAAAGGGAAGTGACGCCAATGGATTCCTTATGTTTTTCTGACGAAAATCATACCAAATGTCATGCAAATCGGACTACTTTGACACAAGCAATTTGTATTCCTTATGTAAGAGGTGTCCGATTTCCACGACACTTGGCATGATTTTCATCGGAAATCCCCAAGGAATCTATCTGCGACACTTCCATATCAATACGATAAAAAATAAAGAATTATTTTATTTCCTAACCAGATACAGGGTAATTATGGAGCAACGCCCGTCAAGGAGATGCGGCGGCCTGGTACCCCGTGGCGAGGACAGTCCTTCGCTGTGCCTCACCCGATTTTTATGGCTTTTTCCGGAAAAAGGTACGAATCCTGGGCCGAACGTAGCGAATTGAGGTCGAGCCCCCGCAGTCGAGGGTGAAATATCCATTTGAGCGTATTAAGAAATTCTTTGCTTCGTCGTATCGAAAGGGAAGTGGTGCCAATGGATTCCTTATGTTTTTCTGACGAAAATCATACCAAATGTCATGCAAATCGGACTACTTTGACACAAGCTATTTGTATTCCTTATGTAAAAATAGTCCGATTTTCATGATGTTTGGCATGATTTTAATCGGGAGAACGCCCGGAATCCATTGGCGTCACTTCCCCTTCGATACGATGAAGAAAAGAGTTTCTTAATACGCTCAAATGGATATTTCACCCTCGACAGCGGAGGGTCGACTTCAATTCGTTACGTTCGGCCCAGGATTCGTACCTTTTTCCGAAAAGAGCCATAAAATTCTATGGTCACTGCGGGGTGTTATCCTCGCCACGGGGTGACGGGCGCAGCACCAGAATCAGCCTGTACCTACCTTTTTAAGAAATAAAACAATTCGTTATTCCCTATCGTATGGATATGGAAGTGTCGCCGATGGATTCCTTGGGGTTTTCCCATGAAAATCATTACAAATGTCGTGTAAAACTTTTACATAGGGAATACAAATAGCTTGTGTCAAAGTAGTCCGATTTGCATGACATTTGGTACGATTTTCGTCAGAAAAACATAAGGAATCCATTGGCGTCACTTCCCTTTCGATACGATGAAGAAAAGGGTTACTTAATACGCTCAAATGGATAATTCACCCTCGACTGCGGAGGGTCGACTTCAATTCGTTACGTTCGGCCCAGGATTCGTACCTTTTTCCGAAAAGAGCCATAAAAATCGGGTGAGGCACAGCGAAGGACTGTCCTCGCCACGGGGTACCAGGCCGCCGCATCTCCTTGACGGGCGTTGCTCCATAATTACCCTGTATCTGGTTAGGAAATAAAATAATTCTTTATTTTTTATCGTATGGATATGGAAGTGTCGCAGATAGATTCCTTGGGGATTTCCGATGAAAATCATGCCAAGTGTCGTGGAAATCGGACAACTCTTACATAAGGAATACAAATTGCTTGTGTCAAAGTAGTCCGATTTGCATGACATTTGGTATGATTTTCGTCAGAAGAACATAAGGAATCCATTGGCGTCACTTCCCTTTCGATACGATGAAGAAAGGGGTTTCTTAATACGCTCAAATGAATAATTCACCCTCGACTGCGGAGGGTCGACTTCAATTCGCTACGTTCGACCCAGGATTCGTACCTTTTTCCGGAAAAAAGCCATAAAAATCGGGTGAGGCACAGCGAAGGTCTGTCCTCGCCACGGGGTGCCAGCGCATCTCCTTGACGGGCGTTGCTCCAGAATTACCCTGTATCATTTGGGCAGTGTGTGACCCGACTACCCTCCGTGTAATTGGTCTGCGCGAAGTGGGGCGCAAGTCCGATCATTATCAGTACTCCTGCCCGAGAGGAATACGATTTTCTTTAATTATAGTACATGTGTGTTTTGTAATAAAATGTTTCCATCGTCTCCTGAATTCAATAACTGGCATCCAGATATCTACGCTCCTACAATCCACCGTCAACACGGCTCGTGGAGAGACACAGGAAGAAAAGGGGTAGTCCGCTGTCGACGCGTGGTCCTCTCGAGTATAAACACGAGCTTCAATATCAGAACAAAAGCAAGCGTTAACGTATTCCGTGCGAGAGAATGTGGGCATTGCTGTGAAGAGGGCCTCTTCAAGAGAGCAGCCGTTTGTGAGGAATGCAAATCCGAATGGTTCTGATACAATCTGCTCCCTATGATTGAAATTTAGTCTAGCAACTTTCACTCCTCCTAACCTAACCAATCGAACTTGCATCCCTTCCAAAAGAACCGGCCATCCGAGCGTAGAAGCAAGTGCGAAATAAAAGTAACGGTGCGCTTCTCGATACCGCAGATGTACCTACCTAAGTAGCATTTCTGACGGAAAAAAATTGTCCAGCCTTTGGGCCTGGCGTAGACCTTTGGCAGGTAGGTATCTATTTCAAAAGGCAGTGTCACCCGTGGATCCAGTAAGACCGTCCCCGGTCCGTGCTATACCAGACAGTTTTCTTCCAGTGAAAATCAGTAAATTTGCAAGCGCAATATCTTAAAAACCAGTGAAAATAAAGTGTATACATTAAAGCTTATTGAATTTGTCTCGGAACGCACTATCAACTCAGGTATTCAAAAAAAATAGTTCCATTTGAAAAACCGAACTTGACCATCGTATCTTTTAAAATAATAATCGATAAAAAAATTCGTTCGCTCTAATTAATTTGCCCCCTCGAACCATGCAATTCCCTATTTTTTTTATATTTTTATCTCCAATAGTTTAGGAGGAAGCCGGCTGTTTAGCTTTCCCGCGGACACACTGTATTTTAAAAATTATCTGGAGTCATTCCCTATGCAAATTATCTTTGTAAAAAGAAGTGAGATCCTCATAAAAAACTTCAAGGAAGTAAAAAAATTACGCCAAGTACATGAAATAAAAAAAACCACAAAAAGTAGAAGATAATAATAATTACAAAGTAAAAAAGAATGTGAAATCAAAGCGAGCTGCAAGTACATAAAGGCGACACTGTGTAACACAACAAAAGACAAAAAAAAATGTCCGCGGCCTGGAAGTCAAATACTTGGCGTGGCCACGCAAGGTCAAGGTGTCGTTGAATAAGAATTATTTAAAAACGCAAAATAATGAAAGTGTATTCATATTGTCAGGGTTTTAAATGGACAAATTATGTGAAAGCTTGTGAGAGGAAAGGTATGGGTGAAGATGAATAATCTTACAATTATTTTAAAACGGAATATAATGAAAATGTACTCATATTGTCTGAGTTTTAAATGGACAAATTATCTGATCGCCTGCAAAGGGGAAGGTATGGGTATTGATGATCTCAGAATACCTTGCCTGGCCACGCCAAGTATTTGACTACCAGGCCGCGGACATTTTTTTTTGTCTTTTGTTGTGTTACACAGTGTCGCCTTTATGTACTTGCAGCTCGCTTTGATTTCACATCCTTTTTTACTTTGTAATTATTATTATCTTCTACTTTTTGTGGTTTTTTTTATTTCATGTACTTGGCGTATTTTTTTTACTTTTTTGAAGTTTTTTATGGGGATTAATTACTTCTACGGTCTGCAGTATGAAAGAGGTTACAGATCAAACAATTTTATTCTTTACTGCTTCAATATTGTGTCGAAATCGACTATAAATTTCTTTCTTCGACTATAAAATACTTCCGCTGTCACCTTACCTTACCTCAGAGTTACTTTATCACTTACAATCAGGAATTAATGGATCAATTTCGATGCAGTTCTTTAAACGTGCAGCAGAATAATGAAGGGTCGGATGCAATAAGGGGACTAGCGCTCGAAAATGCGAAAAATTATTATCCAAACGCTAAAAAGGATTGGAAAATTAAATGTTAATCTGTATTTTAAAAAAATATAGTGTTGTAAAGCTTGTCACAACACACATTTTTTCTATTTACAGTGTGATGACCCACGGAATTTTTGCGCGGTACTATCCTAAAACCTATCGTAAATCTCAAAACCACTCCACTAAAGTCCCTCACACTCAACTCTTACCCCATCTCCCCAATCACCAATCACCTTGACGATGTACCTTAGTGGTCCCCATCTCAAGATGGTCGGTACAAAACCCCTTCGCCTATTCGCCTACGAGGCACCAATCCCTCCTCAATACTTGAATTCAAACAAGTCATTCGTAACAAAACCCTCTTAAATCGAGACTACGTCTCACTCCCCTCCATACGACTCACTGAGCCCAAGCCATTTTAACCCCTTCCCATTAAAACACCCAAAATCCATCCGATGGGATGAGTATCTCAAAATCACAGTCATAAAAACCCCGGAAGTCTAATTGCGACGCAAATTTGGCGTACGTGACATAAACATAGTCTAAATATAGACATACCAGTTATAAAAACCCCGGAAGTCCTACTACGACGTATTTCTTAAATATGTCAAGGTCCCTACCGCGCGTACCCCCCGCAACACACCATGTGACCCATATAAATACAAAGGATCGAGAGGCCAGGACCTCTTTCTTCGACAGAAACCTATCTCCGAGAGACATCGTATTCAAAGTATATCTATAAAAGTGTTACAAGTAACTTCAGTGTTCTACGGCAACTACTGTAAGTTATTATAATCATTTAATATTATCGTGCTTATCATCACCATACCATTTATTACTATTGTTTTCTATATATATGCTTATTGCGATCTTTGCTTTTACATTGTCTTCTATATATACGCTTATTGCGATCTTTGATTATTTCATATTACTATTCATATCTATTGCTTATATATATACGCTTATTGCGATCATTGACTATTTCGTATTACTATTCATATCTATTGCTTATATATATACGCTTATTGCGATCATTATTTCACGTAATTATCATCAGCTATTGTATTTCATGTTCATATACTTATATAGTGGCTAATTACCGTTAACCATTTTATCGTACTCATGTTTAAAGCCAATAAACCTCTTTGTTTCGAATCACGCTTCGAATTATTGTGTGCATCCTTGGGGTATAAAGATTCCAAGCTAAGGCAGGCTGCCGCAACAGCTGATTCCTGTTAGTAAACGCGAGAGCGCATTCGCTGTTTACAAACGTACTTTCGCATTAGCCGTGCTAATCTCGGAAACCATACGCGTGGTATTCTTTACATAAATGCAACGGTCAATCTTATCATTTAAATCAAAACAAACATAAGGTGCTCTAACGGGTGTTCCCCGGGTGTGTATTCACCTTTTAAACCTTCCCTGGTCGATTAGCGTGTTGGATTTAAGATTCGCGCCTGATCTCCCCCTAGCTTCAGAGTGCTGGATTAAAGATTCGCGCCTGGGTTCCTTCAAATCCTCAGAGTGCTGGATTTTAGATTCGCGCCTGAGTTCCTTTCAAAATCCTCAGAGTGCTGGATTCAAGATTCGCGCCTGACCATCCTCCCAAATCCTCAGTGTGCTGGATTTTAGATTCGCGCCTGACATTCCCCAAAACTTTCAGAGTGCAGGATTTTAGATTCGCGCCTGGGTTCCTTCCAAATCCTCAGTGTGCTGGATTTTAGATTCGCGCCTGACATTCCCCAAGACTTTCAGAGTGCAGGATTTTAGATTCGCGCCTGACTCCTACCCCACATGTCATTGTCCCCCAAAAGACCTCCACCCGGGACGTGACATACAGTTTGTTTATCCAATCATTAATATTCGAGCTAAAAATTATAAACAAAATATTTCTCATCGTCCAAAGTCAATATTTCTTTAAACATAAATTGCAATAACTTGAGGAAATATCCACGGATCGTTATGAGACTAAAAATGTAATTTCACAAAACTCTAGCGAAGCCGCAAAGTGTATGTTAAAAATGCTTATGTTAAAAAATGTAATAATATTTAATTAAAAAGTAATACTGGTTTGTGGTTATATGCTGATTGCATACCGATTGAATTGATTTGATTTGAGGTTACAGGCTGTTTCAAGTCGTTTGAATTTGTGGTTCTGGGTTATATTTATGATATACCAACAGGACGCAACGTACCTTGTGTTTGAGACTGCATTTTGGTTGCAATTCAATGGTACAGCGATATATATTTGTAAAAACACGTGGCATCTCAAATTTTGACAACCTACCTTATTTGACACTCGTCAGGTTATAACCTGACTGTAAGCTGTCAAAATTTGGAGTAGATTGCATAGTGAAGATAGCGATTGACGAACGAAACATGTATTACTTAGTTCGTTTTTATACAATGACGGACGACGATCCCTGCCGAATAATCCCGAGAGTCGACAAACGAAGAACGAAACATATGTTAGTTTCGTTTTGGCTGAAGGTGTGCGTGTAACGCGTATGTACGTATTATGGTTGACGAAAAATTTCTTGGAGAACAAGGAGAAGAAGAAGAAGAAGTATCTTACCGTTTTCGACAGATCCATGAGACGATATTACGATATCTCTGTCATGCGTGGACCGATTTTATTGAAATTGGTCTTATTCGAAAGCTTATATGCGGTTTACATGAAAAAATGCCATTAAATATAGAAAATATTGCAGGCGTGATGAGATATTAATGAAATAAGTTTCAGGTTAGGTTGGAATAGCTGTGCTTCGAGTAAAGATACACGGCAGCGACAGGCATATGCAAGGTGTCTTTTCTTTCATGTACTTGGCGTCGAGACGCTACCGCGTCTCTAGATTCATAGAGAGAACTTCGAGATAATTGTACAAATAAATGTATATTCTTAATTATATTCATTTTATATGTAACAATTATCTCGAAATTCTGTCGCATGTATTATAGTAAATTCCTTTGCTTGCTTTCTATCCTTTGGAAATGTTAAATCTCGTCAATATATCGAACCCAATTGATATATTTACGTGCTGCCTTTCTTTTCTATTTTTGTAATGTTTTTGTACATTTTAGTGTACAACATGTATCGCGATGTTAGCTTTGCATAACCAATTGTTTACATTTCCCTCCCGATGGAAGAGACCACCACTTTCCCGTAGTTTCCATCGAGCGGTAACGTGCACGCTGCGCGTAATTAATTTGTAAATAGTGCGTGATTCTTTGTCGCAACTTGATATAATTACGTTTGATGTGATTACGTTTAGATTTTAGATTTTAGATCATACTCTGAAAAAATATTTTTTATCGAAGGCTTCTACAGCGTGCATGGTACTGACCAAGAGTGGATTCTAATTTTAACAAAGTTCACCAATGTGCAGTATCAAAATATTCGTCTTTTAATAAAAAAATTCATTTTAAGGTTTGAAAAATAGAAATAGCTCAAATAAAAAGTACGGAAATTTAAAACGAACACAAGAAATTGAGGCATTTGATGGAAAAAGGGCACATAAACCACTTGTTTAAAACTTCTAAATAAAGACACATAGGGGAGAGTCATACAGTACCGGGCAGCATACAGTACCGGCCAAAGCTAGATTTCGCTTTTAATGTTAGTTAACTGTACTATCGATGGAGAAATAAATAAATACTAGAGTTCGTAGTAGCATATTCCGGCGACATTCTTTTTCTTTCAGTATTACCAGAGTTCTAAGCATTTATCGTTTATGCTAGTGTTTTGGACGACAAAAGTTATTTTTGTTCGCTGCGAATTACAACTTTTTTAATTCTGCGAATTATTAATCTTTATGATAAAATTCAATAAAAACAATTTATCCTCTTTTATTAAGCACAATTTGTACTGCAAATTACTTTTTTGAAATTTGATTTTTACCAACAACAGCCCAAGTTATAGTACAAAAAACTTAGAGTGGCCGGTACTGGATGACAATTTTGCGTTGGCTGCGAATTACAACTTTTTTATTCCTGCGAATTATTAATATTTACGATAAAATTAGTGAAAAACGATTCGCCTCCTCTTATTAAGCACTATTTACAGTACAAATTACTTCTTTGAAACTTGATTTTTACCAACAGTAGCCCAAGTTACAGACCAAAAACTGAAAACGGCCGGTACTGTATGACTCTCCCCTATCATTTTTAAATCATGACTTCTGTATTCAGAACGCTTGAACGACACGGTAACTACATCCTTAAAAAAATTTGATTTAATTGCATTACTTTTTATTAAGTTATACTATAATGAAAACTTTGAAATCGATTTTCTTGAAATGGCATTTTGGCGTATGTGCCCTTTTTCCATCAAATGCCTCAATTATGAATATACATTTTTCTTTGTTAAACAAGTTACAGAAGAACTTTATTTAACTTTTTTTTATGTAGAATTTAGTTCGTATATCTGAAAAATCGAAGAACCATAACGGGTAATTATCATTTTTCGTGATCTAATGGATCTTAAGACAAGAATATAACATTTTAATATAAAGTTTCATTGAAATCCATTTTGCCGTTTAAACGTAATCGTGTTAACAAATACATGAGATATTTAAAAAAAAAAACTCTTTTCTAAATAGTCTAAACGTGATCAGGAGGTCTTAAAACGTGATTTCCCTAACAAAATTTAACGCTAGACGCAGGTCTCGTGCTGTATTCCTTCAAGACTTCTCGATGAATAGAGAGAACTCTGTGGCAACAGCGCGGCAGAGACAGAGAGTAGAGAACATGTGGCAACTATGCGTAAAAAATTCGTCTACCCAGAGTACCTGAAGATGTCATTGCTGTACAAATTCTTTTTATCGATCGGAGTAATTTCATTAGGGTCCGTTTGTTTACTGGGGACGCTTCGATCGATTCGGACCAAAACAAACTTGAGACGGCAGCCTTAAAAATACTTCAATTCCTTTGAATTTCAATGGCAGAAAAGGCGTTTTTGTAAAAACAAAACGCGTCCTGCACCCCTTCTCGCCCCTCTAACCACTCCAGTAGCAGCCAGTAGTTTCTTCTGTACGACAAAGTTAGGGTACTGCTCTTTCCAATGCGACCAATAAGAACACTGATAATAAGTAAGGTATAATTGCGAAAATATCAAAGATATAAAAATGAAATTTGGCTGACTTCAAATACATGTATGAACACTTAGGCTGGGGGCACACGAGCGTTTTTTTCGACGTCCGTCGCGACGGACGTCAATTTTGGCGGACGGGCGTATACACCGCACACTAGCGTAAGTCTAATATATTGCAATGTATTATCGTAACGTCCGTCAAAAAAACGCTCGTCTGCCCCCCGCCTTAATCCCACCAAAAAATAGTTTTTTCATTAAACAAACAACAAAACTATAAATAACAATCATAGTTCTGAATTGTACACTCTGTAAAAAAAGCGCGTTCTGTATCCCTTCTCGTCCCTCCAACTACCCTAGTAGCAACTAGTAGCAGCCAATTATTTCTTCTCGATGAAGGCAAGGTTCCGCCCTTTCCATTGCGACTCGTAAGAACACTGATACCCACTGAACTCCCGAACAAAATAAACAATGAAAATAGAGAACATTCAGTAATGTATAATGTAAGAAGAAGTGAGATTCCCATAAAAACTTCAAAAAAGTACAAAAATTACGCCAAGTACATGAATAAATCAAGGACGGAAAAAAGTATTATAAAATAAATAATAGAAAAAATAGAAGATAATAATAATTACAATTTGAAAAAAGATGTGAAATCAGAATGAGCTGCAAGTACATAAAGATGCATTGTAATAATCACGGACACTTTAATAATGTGAAGATAAAATGTAACATCTAGACATTTGCCTAAATGTCCGCGGCCTGGATGTCAAATACTTGGCGTGGCCAGGCAAGGTATTCTCAGATCATCAATACGCATACCTACCTAAAGATACCGATTGACGAACGAAACATGTGTTAGTTTCTGTTGGCTGAAGGTGTGTGTGTAACGTGTATACGTATTATGTTGACGAAAATTTGGCTTGAAGAATCAGAAGAAAAATCTTACCATTTCCGACTGATCCATGAGACGATATTACGATATCTCTGTCATGCCGGGACCGATTTTATTGAATTTGGCCTTATTCGGAAGCTTATGTGCGGTTTACATAAGAAAAATGCCTTTAAATGTAGAAAGTATTGCAGGCGTGATGAGATATTAATGAAATAAGTTTCAGGTAAGGTTGGATTAGCTGGGCGACGAGTAAAGGTCAGTTTAAGTTCCATTTAAGGTCCTTTTATACATATCCGTTCCGGGTCCGTTCCGTTCCGGCGTGCCAGTGGTCAGAAGAAGAGGGGCGTAGAAGGTTTCTTCTTCTTACCACTGGCACGCCGGAACGGAACGGACCCGGATCGGATATGTATAAATGGACCTTTATTCATATCCGTTCCGGGTCCGTTCCGGGTCCCGGCCGTGCTCCTGACCGGAATCGGTTACCGTATTTTATATGTAACAATTTATACATCATCCGTGCCTTGTCCGTCGTCGTCCGTGGCCCGTATGTCCCCCGGTCACAATTTGTAGCCTCCGATATTCTTTCGGCTTTCCGGTCCGTATCCACGGATACGATGCAACAAAGTCCGTATGGTTTTGTCTTGTACCAGAGATTTTTATACCGACGAACAGTTGACTTGGAGACGGCACACTGAACAGTAGCCTCTTAGTCCCGTTAATAATGAGTACTGAGAATAACGAGAAACTAATCGAATGTGTGAGAAAATACAATGTTCTCTACGATTTATCACACGAGAAATACATGGATACGGTGTACAAATCAAAAATATGGAACGAAATAGGAAAGGAATTAAATCAACCAGGTTAGTATACACCTTATTTGTAATGAAAAATGCCAAATAATACATATACGTATGTATTTTAATCTGTTACATTGTAAGCACCGGCCGGTGATAGAAAATAGTTTTTAAATATCTCTCTGGTATTAAAAGCGTTCCGAGCTGCAGTTCCTCTTTGAGAATTTATAGTTTCAAATACAGATTCTGATTCGGAGGACAATTCTGCAATAGAAGGTATAAAACTATCGTACTTATGGTTAAAATTATGAAGTACACAGTTTGCCATTATAATATAATCGATATTTTCGGGATTAGACTGTATCCTTCTATTGTAAATTCGAAATTTTTGTACCAGTGTCCCAAATGTATTTTCTACGATTCGTCGAGCTAGAGATAAGCGAAAATTATAATTTTTGTTAGCTGAGTTATCTGCTTGCCTACCAGGGTAAGGTCTCATCAAGTATCTTTTCAAGGGAAATACTTCATCGCCGACAATAACACACGGTGCTAGTTGTGTTGAATCGGCTAGTAGCTGATCTGGAGGCAACTCAAATGTTTGTCAGAGCTTTTCCAAAATTTGAGTGTGATAGAATACCGCCATCACTATTTTTTCCACAGGAACCGATATCGACCATAATAAAATTGTAATTAGCATCAACCATAGCCAAAAGCACAACTGAGAATATTTTTTTATAGTTGAAATAGTTCGAACCACTATTTGGCGGAGCCTGAATTGTAACGTGCTTCCCGTCCAACGCTCTCAAACAATTCGGAAATTTACAGCGTTCCCAAAATTGCGTTGTTATATTTTTCCACGTATCCATGTTTGGAGTAGGCATAACTTCAGTAATTAGTTGATGTACTATTGCCCTGCACGTTTCTTTAACTATCTTGTACACTGTTGTGTATCCTAATTTTTATTTATCCTATTTTTATGTATCCTATACTTTTAAAAGAATCTCCTGTTGCGAAGTACCTAAAAAAATAAATAACAGGTTATTAACAAAACTGAAGATAATTCGCTATACAAATATGTACAAACCAGTTATACTTATGTTTTTAGATTCATTGTGTAAAACAAAATGGCAAAATATCAGAGACCAATTCAGAAAAATTCTAGCCAAAAGCGGTCAGTCAGCAGGAAAAATGAGAAAATATAAGTATGAAGACATTTTAAGCTTTTTATTACCACATCTTATGGAAAGAGATACTATATCTAATATCCATCCTCCTCCTGAGAGTAAGGATCAAACAGATAATCCTCGTACAAGTGTAGAAGTTGATGATGACCAGTTAGAACTTATTGTTAGTCAGTCGCCTCAGCTAGATCAAAATACAGAGTTGAGCACATCATCAACCTCAATATCAACTCAAGGAACCATGAGCACACCATTGTAAGCTTCATGATTATAAGTAAGCAAGAATAGAGGAGAAACCGCGTAATGGTCTTCCTAAACGACTGATTAACGATATAGAGTTTGTAACGTTAGACTTTAAGACAGGGGTGCACAGGGAGCCGTTTTTAGTGCCTAGCTGCGAGCAACCCGCTTGTCCCGTTGCTAAGGTTAGAATCGGTGAGGGGAACTGCAGTAGTGTACGTGTGTGCTCGTAGGCTCGTAGCGTAAGTATATATGGCTGGGTTCCTTGTGGGGCCCCAGTGCAGAACAGGTTCCGTAATAAAATTCAAGGGGGTCATGAAATTTCCAAAACATTTGGTACTGCCGGCATTTGGTATGACTAGACGGTTCGATTTTACTGATAATGATACATTTATTGCTAATAATACTTATCTTTTCACCGACACATAAAATATTTAGAAAGTTAATACTATACAAATAAATAACTCGGACACAAAGGAAACCAAATTTTACAAGTGTTAGAAAGTTATATATGAATAAATATACACATATGTACACGCATGTGGTACCCACCATTGCACTTAGCGTTATTTACAAGCACAAAATTACATAAGTAATAAATATATACATGTAACAACAATAATATATACATAATATGTACGTAACCGCATACATTGCCGTTTTTATTGATTATCGTTTCGCCTTTGTTTTTTCTTTATGAATTGCGTTTCGACAAATATATAGGTACGAAATTTCCGGCTGTAACCTATCAATCGGTAAATATTTACTATATACCGAAATATCATTGTACGAAATATACATAAGTGTGCAAAATATAGAGAACATGGCATCGACATCGACAAAGCATGCAAGTGCACTGACCTGTTTTAAGACGTCATGGGAGGAAGCTTTCCTGGTTACCGAATACAGAGGTGGTGCCAAATGTCTAGCATGTTGCAAGATATTCACATGTGTGAAAACATTTAATTTGAAGCGGCACTATACGCGGCATCACGCTCCCGCGTATAAGGAGTTCACACGTGAAGAACGTCATGAAAAAATAAAATTATGAAAAGAAGAATTACTACAGGAGGAGGAAAACTTGTCGGACAAAGTAAGTTATTTTACAATCTATGGATCATTCTATTCAATATTTGCGCTTTGTTTCAAGATATTGTCTTGTGTATATAATCATTTTAAAACTGATGGAATCCTTTATTCAAATATGAGCAATGCAATTTTTTTAATTTTAACGTGGAGTAATCCCGATTATCAATCATTGTTTTAAGATTCATTATAGTAACTCATTGTTTTGATCCTAGGAAAATAATTCCATTAGTGATATTCCAACAAGTATCGCTGGAATTAAATGCAGTTATCAAATCGCGCTGGAAATAGCGAAAACATCCCGTCCATATACGGATGGAGAATTTATAAAAAATTGTTTATTGGTGACAGTGGATAAAAATGCGCAGCAGCGTAAAATATATGAAGCGGCCAATCTCTCGCGGATGACAATCATGCAGCGGATACAAGAGATGGCTGCAGATGTGACGTGGCAGTTACAAGAGTTACGGGGAAACATTTATTGTTTATAATTTGGCCTTGGATGAATCGACGGACATCTCCGGCATCCCACAATTGGCAATTTTTATTCGGGGGGTTAACGAAAATTTAATAGTAACTGAGGAACTGCTAGATTTTTTGTCGTTAGAAGAAACCACGACGGGGGGAAGACATATTGTCTCGTGTGGAGGAGGCAGTTAATAATCATAAATTAGACTGGACAAAATTGGTGTCCGTCACTACTGATGGTGCTCCAGCGATGATTGGGAAACATCTAGGTTTCGTTGGCCGTCTTCGAAGCAAATTAAAAAATCTAGCAGTTCCTCAGGAAATTAGCGCAGTGCACTGTGCGATACACCAACAGAATTTATGTGCAAAAAGTATAGAGATGGAGCACGTTATGTCCGTTGTGACCACAATAACTAATTACATTAGAATGAATGCTTTAAAACGCCGATAGTTCAGAAAATTTTTACAAGATGTAGATGCAGACTTCCGTGAGATACCCCTATACACGGAAATACGGTGGCTTAGCCGTGGAATAACCTTAGCTCGATTCTTCCACCTACGTAGCGTCATTTCCGTTTTTTTTGGAAATGGTAGGAAACCCTGCTCCCGAGTTAGAAAATACAGATTGGCTCTGTGATTTGGGATTCATTTCGGATGTGGCAGACCATTTAAATTTTCTAAATACACACCTCCAAGGAAAAGATAAAATCATATTTAAATTTTATAATTTAATTTGCGATTTTAAAAAAAAATCAAGTATGGAGCGCAGAGTTAGAGGTAAAAAATGTGTGCAATTTTCCAAAATTAAAATCAGTTATGACGCAGCATACTAAGTTTGAACAATATAAAATTATATTACAGAAGTTGAGTGACCAATTTCAAAACCGGTATCAGGATCTGTATGCACTAGAAAATGAATTAAATATAGTTACCAGTCCACTAACAATAAATATAGATACAGTGTCACCACAATTGCAAATAGATTTAAGAAATTTAAGAGGTGATATAGAAATGACCAAAAAAATTCAGGAGACGAATGGTATTATTAAAGTATCAAAAAATGAATATCCATATTTGCATAAATGCGTCGCGAAAATGTTAACAATATTTGGTTCCACATATGTGTGCGAGCAAGTATTTTCGACTATGAAGAAAGCGAAGTCGCCGTTCCGGACAGTCATGACGGATAAAAATTTAAAATGTTCGTTGCTTTTGAGCCAATACCAAAGTATACAACCAAATATAGAATATTTAGTCCAACAAAAACTTCTACCGACAACAACGCACAACAATAATTTTGTATGATTGCATGTACCCCACCTCCTACTATCTTTCATAAAGTCTGCGTGTATTGTTCGGTGTATCCTTGTATATATCATTTTTCAGTTATATACATATTATGTATATATTATTATTGTTACATTTTCGTTAACTCCCCGTATATTGTTACATGTATATATTTATTACTTATGTAATTTTGTGCACAATATTATCCCACATATTTATGTATATGTATATACCCTTGTAACGTACCGCTACGTACCGATGTACATTTTTTCCTAGTTAAGTTATCGTTCTAGTTCATTTTACTCCTTTTGTTACATTATTAGTAAGGACACGCGAAACACGTGCGAGCGACATCCCATGCGGCGGGAAACAGTGAACTAAGTGACGCGCAACGCATGCGCATAGCTGCCCGTTCAAACAGCTAACTCAGTGCCGCGAGTGAACCAAAGAGCGCGTGCGCACACCGTACGATAAACCGGACGCCGAATTATTCCGAGCGTAGTGTCAAAGTGGCGCGAACCGGATACTAATTATAATTGGTGCGCGAGATCGCGCAGCTAGTGATTGGCGCGGGCCAAACATCGACTTGGAGTATAAGTAGAGGCCCGCCAGCAGCAGAGAGCAGACTTGGTTCTGCCACCGAACCTACTGGATCGAGGCCGCTTTCACCAGCCCCTCAGTCTAGCTCAGTCTAAGGAAGTTAACTCTGAATCAATGTACTCCATACTATTTCCTACGAGGCCGCTTTCAGTAGCCCCTCTACACCATACGAGGTCGCTTTGAGTAGCCCCTTAATTTCCTTTCGAGGCCGCTTTAGTAGCCCCTCAACCTCATCCTACCAAGCGTGGGCCAGCTTATAGGCACCAGAAGCCACGACCGAATCAGAAGGAAGGAAGCCACTATCGACTTCCATCTGGGGACGCCTTTACCGGCTACCTGGCTACCATCTGAGATCGCTTTCATTAGCACTCGGCTACCATCCTAGAAAGCGTGGGCAAGCTGATAGGCAACTGGAAGCCAGCACTGTTCAGAGAGAAGGAATCCTCTCGCACTCTCAACTAACATTACCAAATCGACCTAGCGTCAATTCTTCATTATTCGTTATTACAGACTACGTGTCAAAGACATTATTTTCATTTACGATTTAGAATCGTACCTCTAGTGTAAATAGCACTATATTCATTATAAACGACTTAGCGTCAAAAACCGAAGTAATACTCCTATATTACCGACTCAGCGCCGAAACCCAAACCGAGGGTTATTCTTTAGTACCGACCGATACGTCATAACGATATTAAGTTAGACAGAATTATATTAATTTACCAACCGAGTGACCAAGGGTCAATAAGCATTTATTTTCTCGAATAAATTATCTTTTGTTACCTATTGTTAAAAGAAAGGACTCTAGTTCGTGAAATTCATTTCTTTATTGCACGCCACCCGAACCAAATCCCACAATTCCACGGGTAAACCGCTCTACTTGTGGAATCTCCTGTAACAAACGGCAACGTCTCGTTCGAGAACGTTACACCCTGTATATGTATCCTTGTGTATATAATTTTTCAGTTATGTACATATTATGTATATATTATTGTTGTTACATGTACATATTTATTACTTATGTAATTTTGTGCTTGTAAATAACGCTAAGTGCAATGGTGGGTACCACATGCGTGTATATATGTGTATATTTATTCATATATAACTTTCTAACACTTATAAAATTTGGTTATCTTTGTGTCCGAGTTATTTATTTGTATAGTATTAACTTTCTAAATATTTTATGTGTCGGTGAAAAGATAAGTATTATTAGCAATAAATGTTTCATTATCAGTAAAATCGAACCGTCTAGTCATACCAAATGCCGGCAGTACCAAATGTTTTGGAAATGTCATGACCCCCTTGAATTTTATTACGGAACCTGTTCTGGGGCCCCACAAGGAACCCAGCCATATATACTTACGCTACGAGCCTACAAGCACGCACGTATACTACTGCAGTTCGCCTCACCGATTCTGACCTTAGCAACGGGATAAGCGGGTTGCTCACAGCTAGGCACTAAAAACGGCTCCCTGTGCACCCCTGCGTTAAGATGTCACCACTGAGTGCGAGGAATAGAGGGGATAAGTTAAGAGTCGGCCGGAAGGAGTGCTTCCTGCGAATAGGACGAGTCGAACGTGTCTCGAGGACACACGTGAAAAATTATAGCGAAACTGTTGTGTGATAAAGTTACGAATTTGTGTTTCTCAGGCGAAAGGGCCGATCTATTGGTACGCAGTGCGCGAGCTGCCACGAGAACCATATTAATTCACAGAAAAGTGCACAGGCTTTCTGTATAATTCGATATAATCATACGGCGAGCTTACTCTCTTGTCGGGTTGACTACAATAAACCTCTTTGAATTCTGAATACCTAACATTCTGACTTTGTATTATAAAAGAAAAACCCTACACCATCAACATCAATATCAACTCAAGGAAGCATGAGCATACCATCAACATCAACATCAACTCAAGGAAACAAAAAGAGAGTTCATTCATCCGTGCAAATTACAAATGCAATTCCCCAAAAAGAAACAGTTTAAAATTGTTGGAATACATTCTTCAGAAAGAAATAGCGGAATCCCAAAAATCTTTTGATACACATCCAATGGATGCATTCTTGTCAGGCATAGCCCTAACTTTAAAACAGTTTTCCCCCTACTATCAGCACACAGCAAAAGGTAAAATATTTGCAATAGTACAAGAATTGGAGTTCGAACAAATGAAAATCGAAAATTCGTCACCATCTTCCTCACAATCAACTCCTTCAGGACAATCAACATACGAATACTCTGATCAAGCTCTTCAAATATTGCCATGTTTAACATCCACAGCGCCAAATTCAGAGATTCATTCATTAAACACACAAAACACGCCACACTCATTACCACATTCTTTTTCTAACTTTCATTAAGCTATTATTTTGTATGGATAATATAAAAATACATTCAGATCTGTATTTATTTTATGAATAAAGTTTTTCGCATACTAAATATGGTTTTACTTATATTTTATAAAGAAAAATGTAACTTATATTTTAATTTGTAAAAAGGATATGAATTTTAAATACATATTAGTAAAACACTGTATGAATATTGTTTCATCCTAAAGTATTCATAAAACTTTTGTTCATGGTCTATGAATTGTTTGTAAAGAATAAATTCTCCTTCCTCTCCACGGTTTTGCCATAACGGATGTACACTAAATCGTCGGTTCTTCCTTTGTTGCTTTACTTCTTCTTCCTCTTTTTCATCCAAAAGTATTGCTATTAAAGCTAAGTATTTAGTTGGAAACGGCATTCTGGACATACGCACTATAACCTCTGACTTCAAACTGAGTGGCATGACTGACCCAGAGGCCTTCCGGACGGTCCTCGGTCCCCCGGAACGGATATGTATAAATGGACCTTTATACAGCGACCGAGCCAAGCTGTCCGGGCCGTCCGAGCATCTATAGCAGAGCTCTCCAAGGTGCCGTACGCGTACACTCAGGGTTCTCCCACTCTCGTCCGCGTTGTCAGGGATACCGCGCGACGCTAACCGCGAAGACGCTAGCCCGGCTAGCCCGGCATGGTAGCCTTCGTAGCGTCGCGCGGTCTCCTTGACAACGGAAGGCACGCTGCGTAAAAGAAAGATTGGAAGGGGAAGCAAGCGCGTGAGAGGCCCCTACGCTGGAGAGCCCTGATCTATAGTAAGCTTATGGCCGAGCTCGGTGGAAACTCGGCGGTTCCTCGTTGCCCGCTGGGGCCGGGCTCGGATGGGCCGAGTCGGTACCCTGTCGAAGTGCAACGCTGCTGGATTTTATACTCCCAACACGTACCGCCAAGGACCCAGTTCCTGATCAGTACCCAATTCCTGATCAGTTTAGTATATAAATACCAAATAATAAGCTTATTATTACGATACAAATTTATTCCCCAAAATTACTAAATAATTATGAAGTATTTTGAAATTTATACGCAAAATTTGATGCCTCATATTAAAATGTGTTTTGATAAAAAAAATATCAAAGTAAGACGCTTGTAGCTATGCCTGGTTTGACGCCATTTTACTGTTGTTCAGTATAAGAGAGCACGTCGTGAATTTCAGTTCTTTTCTGTGATACTTTTGAAAATTCTTAGGTAATATATACTTACAAGGGGACCCCACAGCTGAACCCCCGTGGATTTTAATAAAATTTTAGGGGATGAATCTGGAGGTCACCTCGATTACCCTCTGCTAAATATTTTATGCCAATGAGCATTATTTATAAACAATCGATATGTGAGCCTTAAAAGCAATTCACTTCAAGCAAATTTCAAGAAAGTGAGTTGGGTGAGTGCGTACAGCGCTTACTTCCCACCAAAACAACACGGGTTCAAATCCCGGTCATCCTAATTTTTTTTTCATTTCCTTCAACCCTTATTTCCCCTTATTATCCCCTTCTACGCGGCTATGGTAAACATCATGGAGACCGTGCTCCCAAATGGCCCGGTCTGGCCGCATCTGCCTTAGAAGATATTAAAGAAAACCAAGTGTCTGTGCGAGCAGCGAGCAGGAAATATAATGTGCCATTTTCGATATTATGGTCCAAATATAATGGTAAATACCCCGTTGATGCGAGACCAGGTCCAGCGACAATTTTAACAAGCGAGGAAGAGCAGTTATTAGTCCAGTGGAACTTACATTTAAGTGCCACAGGGTTTTGCGTTGATAAGGAGCAATTACTAAATAATGTACAAAAATTAGTACGAGGTGGTAAAAGGGAAACACCATTCACGGATGGCAGACCATCAAAGCACTGGTATAACGCTTTTCTCAATCGTCATCCAGAGATATGTGTGAGGATGTCGCAAAATATAACAGCAAGAAGAGCTGATTTATCGGAAGAAGCGCTACGTGCTTGGTTCAAAGAGATTGAAGCATATTTAGCTTAAAAAAATCTCTTGGATATAGCACCATCTAGAATTTTTAATTGCGACGAGTCAGCATTTCTACTTAACCCGCAACCAAAGAAGGTTCTCACAGCCAAATATAAAACAAGTGCTTATACTCGTATTACGACGGAAGAAAAAGAATGTTTAACTGTTCTAATAACGGGAAATGCAGAAGGTCAGTTGGCTCCACCAATGATTTTGTACGCGTATGAAAGGATCCCTGGTAGCATTGCAGCTGCTGCACCACCAGGTTGGTCCCTGGGTCATTCAAAATCTGGGTGGATGACGCAAGAGAGTTTTTATGAGTACATTACAAGCAACTTTTATCAATGGTGTCTAGACACCAACATACAATTTCCCATTATTTTATATGTTGATGGCCACTTATCACACTTAACAATGGCTCTAAGCGATTTTTGTATTAGCCATCAAATAGAATTAATAGCTCTCTACCCAAATGCCACGCACATAATACAACCAATGGATGTCGCACTTTTTCGACCTTTAAAATTAAATTGGCGTAAAGTTGTGCTTGAATGGAGAAGGGAACATAATGGAGATTCAGTTGATAAAATAAACTTCGCAACTGTACTCAAACGAGCTATTGATATGCTTGAAACTCATAGAATACTTAGTAATGGATTCAGAGCCTGTGGATTATATCCCTTTTCACCTAATGCCATCGACTACTCCAAACTAATCAAGCAGAGCAGCATGAATCTGACAGAAGACGCTACAGAAACAAACAATGATTCGTCTCATATCCATCTTATAGAAAAAAATATTAATCCGAATACATTGCAACTATTTAACCGAGCTCAACAATCAGGAGTCTGGACCGAAGAGCTCTGTGATAAAAGTCTTTTTTATTTTTGGTTAAGAATTATTAATCAACAGAATGTACCAAACAATGAGGAAGGACAAGCATCTGCTGGTGATATGGTAGACTAATTTAATCAAAATTTATTTAATAATTCTTATAAGTAGGTATATAGGTAGGTAGTTATTGTGTAGGAATATGATTTTTATATCAATTTCATAACCTCTGATAGGATCTGCAGGAAACATTACGTTTTGAAGAGCATTTACTTCAAGCGCAAGAAAGTAATTCAGAGGAAAAATTAGATTTATCTAATAACCATATAGATCCTATTAGCTTAACCGTTAATAATGAAGTCCATAACTCTCCTATCACTCTGATGCCAGTCGATAAACAGACTATTTGGATCATCGATGAAAATGGTATCGAACAAGATGTTAGTATGGAAACTGACCATCTCGTTAGACAAGAGTGTCTGGAGACATTGATCGGAGACACTGACAACGAGTTACCACTACACATTACAATGGAATAAGATTCAGTTAATCATAGTGCGTCATTACTTAAAGATCAGTGTTCGAAGGCATCATCTAAAAATATTAAAAACGACTGCCCAAAAGTAAAATTAGGTAACGAGAACATTGGACGTAGGTATCGAAGTGTACAGGGTGTCCGCGCGAAAGCTAAACAGCCGGCTTCCTCCTAAACTATTGGAGATAAAAATATAAAAAAAATAGGGAATTGCATGGTTCGAGGGGGCCAATTAATTAGCGCGAACGAATTTTTTTATCGATTATTATTTTAAAAGATACGATGGTCAAGTTCGGTTTTTCAAATGGAACTATTTTTTTTGAACACCAGAATTGATAGTGCGTTCCAAGACAATTTCAATAAGCCTTAATGTATACACTTTATTTTCACTGGTTTTTAAGATATTGCGCTTGCAAATTTACTGATTTTCACTGGAAGAAAACTGTCTGGTATAACACGGACCGGGGACGGTCTTACTGGTTCCACGGGTGGCACTGCCTTTTGAAATAGATACCTACCTGCCAAAGCTCTACGCCAGGCCCAAAGGCTGGACAATTTTTTTCCGTCAGAAATGCTACTTAGGTAGGTACATCTGCGGTATATTTATTTCGCACTTGCTTCTACGCTCGGATGGCCGGTTCTTTTGGGAGGGATGCAAGTTCGATTGGTTAGGTTAGGAGGAGTGAAAGTTGCTAGACTAAATTTCAATCATAGGGAGCAGATTGTATCAGAACCATTCGGATTTGCATTCCTCACAAACGGTTGCTCTCTTGAAGAAGCCCTTTTCACAGCAATGCCCACCTTCTCTCGCACGGAATACGTTAACGCTTGCTTTTGTTCTGATATTGAAGCTCGTGTTTATACTCGAGAGGACCACGCGTCGACAGCGGGCTACCCCTTTTCTTCCTGTGTCTCTCCACGAGCCGTGCTGACGGTGGATTGTAGGAGCGTAGATATCTGGATGCCAGTTATTGAATTCAGGAGACGATAGAAACATTTTATTACAAAACACACATGTACTATAATTAAAGTAAATCGTATTCCTCTCGGGCAGAAGTACTGATAATGATCGAACTTGCGCCCCACTTCGCGCAGACCAATTACACGGAGGGTAGTCGGGTCACACACTGCCCAAATATGTGATGCGCTGGCACCCCGTGGCGAGGACAGACCTTCGCATTGCCTCACCCGATTTTTATGGTTTTTTTTCCGGAAAAAGGTACGAATCCTGGGCCGAACGTAGCGAATTGAAGTCGACCCTCCGCAGTCGAGGGTGAAATATCCATTACAGCGTATTAAGAGACCCTTTTCTTCATCGTATCGAAAGGGAAGTGACGCCAATGGATTCCTTATGTTTTTCTGACGAAAATCATACCAAATGTCATGCAAATCGGACTACTTTGACACAAGCTATTTGTATTCCCTATGTAAAAGTTGTCCGATTTACACGACATTTGTAATGTTTTTCATCGGAAAACCCCAAGGAATCCATCGACGACACTTCCATATCCATACGATAAAGAATAAAGTATTATTTTATTTCCTAAACAGATACAGGGTAATTCTGGAGCAACGCCTGTCAAGGAGATGCAGCCTGATACCACGTGACGAGGTCAACCCCCCGTGGTGTCTCTCCGAAGTTATGACTTTCGACCCTCGAAAGGGTTGGAGTACCTATTAAGAAGTGAGAAATCTTCGAATTCTGCATTTCTCACCAGATCTGTGCGAAAGCGACACCTACCGATTCCTTATGTTTCGTCGATGAAGCTGACACTAAGAACGACGTTGTTCGGACCATAATGAAGGAAATTCCATGGAATATCGATTTATATCATTTCAAGCTGACTTGACTTGGTTAAAAATAGTCCGATTTACATGAAATTTGGTATGATTTTAATCGACGGAACGCCAGGAATCCATTGGCGCCACTTCCCCTTCGATACAATGAAGAAAAGAAGCAAACATTTGAAATCCTGAATATTTCTCACTTCTTAATGGTATTCCAAACCCTTCGAGGGTCGAAAGCCATAAAATTCGATGGGCACTGCGGGGTGTTGTCCTTGCCACGGGCTGACGGGCGTACCTCCAGAATTACCCTGATGAAATAGAGGTGGAGGATGCCACATCTGGTTACCAAAAACTAACCGGACTGATCGGCCGCGGTGTCTTGCCAGAGTCGCGGTTTATGAGCGGATTTTCCGCGCGTCGGCGGTAGGCAACGGTACATAGTACGGGTCCGAAGTCATCGTACGCACTACCCACCGACAGAACAATATACGGATTAACTCAGACTGGACAATGTCACCACGTTTTTTATTGGCCTTTACAAATTTGGCAAACAAATATTGTCGAAACGTTCTTGGAGAAATAATAAATTATCGATCGTAAAGAGCGAATGAATTTTCGTCTGGCTCTGAGTTCGCTTTTGTCCCGACGCACGCGAGAAAGATGCCACAAATATAGGAATTGGAAAGTATTATCCACCGTAAATACGCCTCGTGGAGAGACACAGTAAGAAAAGGGGTACACCGTTGAGTGCGCGTGGTTTCGCCTGCATCGTCCTCCTTTCAAATTAAAGACGGATTCCTTATCTCTCGAGTATAAATCCTTATCTCTCAAGTATAAACACGCGTTGGAATTTCAAATCTGGTTAGGAAATAAAATAATTCTTTATTTTTTATCGTATGGATATGGAAGTGTCGCAGATGGATTCCTTGGGGATTTCCGATGAAAATCATGCCAAGTGTCGTGTAAATCGGACAACTCTTACATAAGGAATACAAATTGCTTGTGTCAAAGTAATGCGATTTGTATGACATTTGGTATGATTTTCGTCAGAAAAACATAAGGAATCCATTGGCGTCACTTCCCTTTCGATGCGATGAAGAAAAGGGTTTCTTAATACGCTGTAATGGATAATTCACCCTCGACTGCGGAGGGTCGACTTCAATTCGCTCCGTCCGGCCCAGGATTCGTACCTTTTTCCGGAAAAAAACCATAAAAATCGGGTGAGGCAATGCGAAGGTCTGTCCTCGCCACGGGGTGCCAGCGCATCACACATTTAGGCAGTGTGTGACCCGACTACCCTCCGTGTAATTGGTCTGCGCGAAGTGGGGCGCAAGTTCGATCATTATCAGTACTTCTGCCCGAGAGGAATACGATTTACTTTAATTATAGTACATGTGTGTTTTGTAATAAAATGTTTCTATCGTCTCTTGAATTCAATAACTGGCATCCAGATATCTACGCTCCTACAATCCACCGTCAACACGGCTCGTGGAGAGACACAGGAAGAAAAGGGGTAGCCCGCTGTCGACGCGTGGTCCTCTCGAGTATAAACACGAGCTTCAGTATCAGAACAAAAGCAAGCGTTAACGTATTCCGTGCGAGACAAGGTGGGCATTGCTGTGAAGAGGGCTTCTTCAAGAGAGCAGCCGTTTGTGAGGAATGCAAATCCGAATGGTTCTGATACAATCTGCTCCCTATGATTGAAATTTAGTCTAGCAACTTTCACTCCTCCTAACCTAACCAATCGAACTTGCATCCCTCCCAAAAGAACCGGCCATCCGAGCGTAGAAGCAAGTGCGAAATAAATATACCGCAGATGTACCTACCTAAGTAGCATTTCTGACGGAAAAAAATTGTCCAGCCTTTGGGCCTGCCGTAGACCTTTGGCAGGTAGGTATCTATTTCAAAAGGCAGTGCCACCCGTGGAACCAGTAAGACCGTCCCCGGTCCGTGCTATACCAGACAGTTTTCTGCCAGTGAAAATCAGTAAATTTGCTAGCGCAATATCTTAAAAACCAGTGAAAATAAAGTGTATAGATTAAAGCTTATTGAATTTGTCTTGGAACGCACTATCAACTTAGGTGTTCAAAAAAAATAGTTCCATTTGAAAAACCGAACTTGACCATCGTATCTTTTAAAATAATAATCGATAAAAAAATTCGTTCGCGCTAATTAATTGGCCCCCTCGAACCATGCAATTCCCTATTTATTTTATATTTTTATCTCCAATAGTTTAGGAGGAAGCCGGCTGTTTAGCTTTCCCGCGGACACCCTGTATAGTGAAAACAAAAATAGTAGTACAAAATCACCGCTGAAAGATAAAAATAATAATTTTCAATCAAATAAAAACAGTAACTATACCTGTCATATTCTTAAAAATATTATTAACGAAACTATAAAAAATAGGGTAACATAACTACGTTCTAATTTCAGGAAATCCTCAGAAGATACCATCACCTTTTAAAAGATGCCTCTTTTGGCCCGAATGAAAATCAGATAATTTAAAAAGAAGAAGAAAATACAAAATACCAGCTGTAGCTGCATCTGAGGAATGGAGAGCATATTACAAAAATCTCTCTGAACAAAAACAAAAAGCTGAGGAAGAAAAAGAGTACAAAAAGAATTTAAGATTGGTAAATCAGAAAATTAAAAAGGAAAAAGGAGAGGAGAAAAAAAAACAGCAGGTTTTAAGAAAGAAGATAACTAAAAAAGATTGACTAACAATGTACCTAAGGTCGGTATCAAATATATTGGCCGGTCAATTCGTTTTCGGGAACAGCGATCAAGGAGAAATCAGCCACCACCATCTGACGATCGTGGATTTGTCAGTTGGAGTTGTGTGGTCCTCGCAGGGTATGGTGGGGTAACGGGAACGTTGCTCGGCTCCGCCTGAACCTAGCCTTTTGGCTGTTATTTATTCTTAGCGTAATAGTTGTGTGAAGAAAGTATTCAATGTTCTGACCAATAAAGCTCCTGAATTTTTTCGTAGCTAACGCATACCTATTCTGATGTGTGTATTTCTACGCTGACAGCTCGGTTTGGTATACACCCCAGAAGCTTGGCACTATCCCCACCATTTCTGGCTCACTCTTGTTCTGCGAAGGCGAGAGCGAGGTGGAACGAGAGCGAGTCAGAAAACGTTGAGAAAAGGAGCACTGAGGCAGGCAAACTGTGTGGTGGGAGAATACCCCTCACGAAACTCACCGGCCTTAGTTGCACGGTGTTGACGCACTGGCGATGCGGGGCGTACAAGCGGTTATTTCCAAGTGCCAAATAGAATATAAACCGGACTCGCGGATTCTATGAGGTTAACTATGATTCTGACGGAGACTTTAGCCCGATCTTACTAGATTTAACCAGCTCTGTACGAGCGTGACACGACGTGACTCTACGCGTGACTCTATAGCTTTTAACCGAAGAGGGTTGAAACCAAAGGGTTTATATAGTCCCAAAATGAGTGGAGATTCATTAGGAATTTCCATGTAAGGAAATCCTTTGGGGTCGTCGTCGTGTCACTCCCGTTCCCATGGTCGTGATCCAGATGGTCGAGATCATGACCCCCATTAGTGATGTGTGATAAGCGAAATGATTTTAGAGCGTTTTCCCTTCGCAGACGCAAGCTCGAAAAATGGTTGAGAGCGGCGTATGGGAAAATTCCACATACGTAACATCTCCCCCCTTAGACAAAACATCGCGATTCTTGTTATGCTTTTCAAGAGAAGAAAAAACGCCCTACGAATCCTTTTATGAACAAAAGTGTGAAAGAGAATTGTCCGGTGTAGTGTTGTTAGTGTACTTATCGCTAGGTGTTGCCGGGTGTAAGTTTAATTGTCGCTGGGCACCACGTAACCGATCTCCAGCCAGTGTTTGATGACGTCCAGTGATGGTTGTCCGGGCAACCGGTCGAGCGGCAGCGTTGCTGTAAGGCCGTCTACTGTCGGCTGAATGTTCGGGAGAAGGCCTTTTCTTCTTCCCATAACCACCTCCGCGATTTGCGTCGTCCTCTGGAGCGGTCGGCAGGATCGTAGTTTGACGCCCCTCAGCCGAATCCTTGTTGTCTGCCAGGGGAGGGCATGGAATCGGGGTGGCAGGGACCGCAGTTCTGCGGCAGGACAGTCCACAGCCATGCCATAGTCGCCAAGGAAGATGGTGCAGGTGGTTCCATTTATTTCGATGATTTCGCCACGAAGCCACCCCTTCCTGGTAAACTTTATCGTCACAAGTCGTCCCGGCGTGATGCTGTCCATTGTTGGCAGACATAGCTGTTGTCTGGACGCCATGTGGATGTTCAGTTCGCGTAACACGACCTTCGCTGCCTCTGCGTACTTATCCAAGGAGACTCAGAAGGTGGTGGGGTCCTCTACGTACATTACTAGACAGCGGGAAGTCTTCCCGAGGTCACGTGCCGAGATGGTCTTCATTTCTTGTGCCTTTTCGCAACAATCGGTTCTCTTGGTGTCCAATCACGAATGTTATCGTCGGTTATTTCCTGGAGCACCAGCCACTCCGGGATATGTTGATGAGGTTTGTATTTCGTTGCTTGGGCTCCCACCGTCTTGGTGCTGGTCTTTCGAGTCGAAGAGCTTCGGCCCTTCCGGATGATTCCTCCGGTGCTGCAGTGATACGGCCTTGGGGTGAGTGTGGTATCCACTCGGGAGGAAAGTTTCCAAGAGCTGTGGTGTCCCGTCTGTACTGCTACAGTCCTTGTACCCCCGTCTGATGACGTCTGTGTGGCGATGTTATTTGACATGTGGCAACTGAACTTGTGCTGAGTTGACGGGCCTGATGCCCTGCTTTTATAGGGAAGAAACCCTTATCGCGCCCCCACCCTGAAACTATACGTGTCCCAGAGGAGGGATTCTCGTGGGAGTGGTTTCATCCCGTTAGAAAACTGTGGCACACGGGCTGTGGTTTTCGGACGTACGTGGTATATTTATTGTTATTTCCTGGTTCTCTTTAGGAGATTCTGTTTTATTGTGGGGCTGACGAGGTTTGTATTTCGTGACCAATATTGTGCTTACTATGATCAGTATTACTATTATGCCCCCAATAGAGGAAAAATTCGGCATCTGTACTTGCCGAATAGATGTTTGGTGGGTTGCAAAATTCCTGGCTCATTGTTCTATTTCAGTAAGCGATAATGCTGTCGGAAGATCCTCCCATTTTGTAGTTTTCTGCTCATCTATTTTCAAGGCTTCGAAATGATGCTCGGTAACTTCTGGTATAATTATTGATAGATTATAGGGTTTGGAGGGGTAGTATTCAATGTTTTGTGAGGTGTCGATGGTTTCCAATGATTTCAGTTGTACCGAGTCTATTGTTGCTTGACAACCGGGTTTTAGTTTAAAGATTCCAATGGCGGAGATTTTTTGAGTTACAGGTTTCCTTCCCTTGCAATAAATTTGTACCTTCTTATTTTCTGGCATGAAGTAAAGCCATGTAGCTGGTGCGTTTAGGGTCTGCCTGTATAGTTTTTCTTGCGTGGTCAATTTAATGACACAAGTGTTCCAATTTATGGAAGTGGGGTTCAATAACAACGTAGACTCACAGATTGACTGTCGATTTGTTTGATATATTGGTAGAGTGGCTGGTCCCGAAAATTGATTGTGGTGGAACCGGCAAGTCTTTAAATATTCTTCCGTTCCAGAAAAATATTGTTGTTCATCTGATGAGACTGCAATAAACTGTATTTGCGGCTGAATATAAGAAATTACCGTTTTTCCTCCAAGGTTGTGTGTTGATGGACAGGGGTATATTTTATACAGGTTGTAAGTTTTTCGCTCTAAAAGAGGTATGGTGAGTTCGAAGAGTATCCTTCCTCTGGTAAAAATTATGTTTAAGTTTGTTATTTTTTCGATTTGTTCTGTAAGTAATTCTTCGGGTGTTAAGGGAAATTCGTACGCAAGTGTTTCCTTAATTTTTTGAGCTGGTCTCAATAATTACTCTGGTGAAAGGATAGCGGGGTGTAGAATTCAATGTTTTGCTAGCAATATTGCGTCTATTAGCAACATTAGTGTCAGTGAATTAGAACTGAATTTTATATTACTTTGTTCAAATGTTTATTTTTCTCATAAGTAGTACATAGTTCTTTTGTTATTTGTATCCTAGCCTTAATAAGTTTGTATTCGGCGCCTTTAAGGGACCAATCCCGTTGTTTGTCTCCACCTCTCTGTCGCTCCCGCGACTCGGGTGGACCGAGTAGCTCGGATCGTGGCCGCGGCAGGAGTGGGGGGCAAGCCGAATTACCGGCGTTTCGCGCGAGGTTCGCGGTCAGCGACCTTCTTGTACGCGGACTACAAGAGTAAACACGCGCTGTGTTTTGTTCTACGCGAGAAGTAAATTTCGGCCTCGGGCTTCGAGACGAGTTCTTAAATTGTACGAATTCCTTTATGCGACTACGTCTAATTTTACGTACATTTTCTGTGTCACGCCGAGACGAGCTTCGTCTCCGGTCTTTATCCGATTACGCCAATCGGAGTAAAATATATTTTCGTTCAACACGTGTCGAACTAGTGTCGTTTAATCCGAACATCCCATCTCAATAATAATAGTTGAAAGTGATTAATTCGCCAATTTAGGCAGAATATTTCTGGTCAATTTCTGGTCCTTCGAGCCGGAGCATCCGGATTTAAGTGGATTAAGTCAGTTCTTTATCGGTTCGTGCTCGCGCACGTGTGCTTCGCGAACCTTCTCGTTACTTCCGCGACACGTGGTGCCAGTGCGAAAGTGTAGTTCGGGACGGTCCTCTGTTTTTTAGGACGAGTTTTCCGTTCGGTGTATCGGGAAAGGTGAGTGGACTGTGCTTCGCGGTCGTGTGCTCGTGCTATTTTCGGGCCTCCTCCGGATTGTACTCCGTTTTAACATAGTGATAGCGTTCGTTTCCGGTTGGAACATGGCGACCACGCTGGACGATTTGATTCGCGATCAAGACGAAACCGCCGGACTGATTGAGCGGTTTCTGGTCAATCTACGCAAATTAGGGATAAATAATATAACGCTTTCCGTGCTGGAGACACGACGGGAGCTTCTGCAGGCGTATTGGAAGGACTTTTACGAGGGTCACCGCCGTGTAATTCGCTCGCCTGACGGGAGTGCCAGTGACTATATTAAAAATGATCGGTTCGCTGACATTGAGGAGATTTTTCTTCAACATTCGGCAGTGCTGAAGGACATGCTGTATACCCTGAAACCGCCAACCGAAGCCAAATCCAAGGGCGTTTCGACGTCTACACGTGTGCACGACGACGACTCCACTCTGCCTAAGATTCCATTACCGTCGTTCTCTGGGGACCTCCTGGAGTGGGAGAGTTTCCGTGATAGGTTTCGGTCCTTGATCCACGACTCGACCAATCTTTCCAAGGTTCGGAAACTACAATATCTGAAATCGAGCCTCTCCGGTGAAGCCGCGGCCATGTTGGAGCGGACTCCAATCACCGACGCGAATTACGACGCCGCTTGGGCGAGTTTGCAGAAACGCTTCGAGAATAAACGTATTCTCTCCGCGACGCACATGAGAAGACTAGTGAATTGTGCACCGGGGTCAAAGGGAAGTCCTGTGGAGATCAAACGTCTGCTCGATGATTTCCGTCAGGCTATCGATTCGTTCGTGGCTTTGGACAGACCTGTCAAGGAATGGGACGAATGGTTCGTTTTTCTATTCGCGGCGAAATTGGACTCCACGTCTCGACTTGCGTGGGAGGTTACTCTTAAAGATCGTACGATCTGTTCTACCTTCTCTTCTCTCGAGGACTTCTTCGAGGATCGTGTTCATGCACTTTATGCTTCGCAAAGGCAGGAGTCGACTTCGTCTTCAAAACAACGGGACACCGCCAAAGCTACGAAGCCATCATCCGAACGCACGAGGACGGCGCTCCTGGTGAAGGCTGAGGCTCCAGCTAAAAGGGACAAGCGAATCCGTCAATGTCCGTTATGTCAGGGCAATCATAACCTGAATTACTGTCCGAAGTTCAAAGGAATGAACGCGAGTGATCGTAAGGTCCAGGCCATAAAGGTAGGCGTTTGTTTGTCTTGCTTAAACATAGGACACGTGGTGGCTGCCTGCCCTTCTGCGTTTCGGTGTTTGGTGTGTGAATCGAAGCATCACACTCTTCTGCACGATGCTTATGTGGCTTCCGTGGTTAAAACGGAAACAACGTCGGATTCTTCACTGGAACCTACGTCCAACGTCGTGGTAAATTCAATTTGCGCCAATCGCCTAGTTCTACTAGCGACGGCTCGCGTGCGTCTATGGGCTCCAAATGGTAAGTTTATTTCGGTCCGAGCGGTGTTGGATCAAGGCGCCGATGCGTCATTTGTCAGTGAATGGGTGGCTCAGACCCTTCGCTTGAAGAAGAAGGCCACGCACGTTACTCTTGCCGGCTTTCAGGGTCGAGATGTCGGGCTTGCAAAACACGAGGTCGAGTTGATGGTGACAGCTGACTTTGACTCTTCTTTTAAACATTCTTTTCATGCGCTGGTGACTCGAGGCGTGATGCCCCCGACTCCCTCACGGGTAGCTTTCGTGACTGATTGGCCTCACATCCGGAACCTGCAATTTGCGGACGTGGACTTCCACACGCCGTCTCAGGTCGACGTTCTGTTCGGCGCTGATGTTTGTTGTGCACTGGTCGGAGAATCCCGTCAAGGTCCAAAGGGAACTCCTGCGGCTACAAACACGCCCTTTGGCTGGGTATTGTTTGGCCCGGTTTCCCAAGAGACTGACACTGTTATTTCTACTTCGCGTCGTGTCTATCATACGCGCATCCAGGATCCCTTGTCCGTTGAGCTTCAACGATTCTGGGAGCTAGATGAAACCTTGGACTCAACGCCTGTGAGTCCTGAGGACAATTGGTGCGAGGACCATTTCGTGTCCACTCATCAGAGGGACGAGACAGGGCGATACATCGTCCGTCTACCCTTTCGTCGTGACTGTGCGACAACACTTGGTTCTTCCCGGCCAACCGCTCTGAGGACGTTACTTTGCAATGAACGACGGCAGCAGAACGATCCACGGTTACGTGACTGTTATGTGGATTTTATGGAGGAGTACCGGCGCCTCGGACATATGGAGCCCGTTCCAGAGGGAACGAGTACTTCTCTGCCACTTTACTACCTTCCCCATCACGCGGTCTGGAAGGGCGGAGGGGAGAACGCCAAAATTCGTGTCGTTTTTAACGCTTCTTGTATTACCTCTTCAGGAGTCTCGTTGAATGACCTGCTGATTCCAGGTCCGAAGCTGCAAACGACGCTCTGGAGCGTATTGACGAAGTGGCGGCTTTTCCAGTTCGCCTTTACCACTGACATTGTTAAGATGTTTCGACAGATTTCGGTGCACCCGGCGGATCGAGATTGGCAACGCATCCTGTGGCGATCGGACCCCAGTCACTCGCTAGACTCGTACAGGTTGACCACGGTGACGTACGGAACTGCTCCGGCTCCGTATCTAGCGTTGAGGGTTCTACGCCAACTTGCGTTGGAGGAGGGCAAACGCTTCCCTCGTGGTGCTCAAGTCCTTTTACAACACTCCTATGTGGACGACCTCTTGGCGGGTGGCCACAACCTCGACGACACAGTGGCTGTTCAACAGGAGCCCATCGATATTCTGAAGGCTGGAGGGTTCCGACTGAGCAAGTGGGCCACCAGTCATCCTTGCCTGGAACTTCAGGATTCGGAAGGGACCAAACTATTTCAGGAGCCAGACACGCACGGTACGCTGGGTCTCGTCTGGACTCCAACCTCGGACACACTGTCCATTAAAGGACCGGTACTCCCCCCAGTCCTGCCTGATCATTGTTGGACAAAGAGGAAGGTACTGTCGGAATTAGCGCGTCTTTTCGACCCCCTTGGTTGGCTCGCCCCTGGTCTGGTGAGGGGTAAGATATTAATGCAGGACCTTTGGCTCTGTGGAGTTGGATGGGATGAACCAATCCCTTCGGCATTGGAGACTTTGTGGAGCTCCTTTCGGGAGAGTCTGGCTGAGATTGATGACATTCGATTACCCAGGTGGGTCTCCTACGCTCCGACTCAAGTTCAGGTCGAACTTCATGGGTTCTGCGACGCCTCGGAAAGGGCCTACTGCGCGAACGTTTTCCTCCGGGTGCATAATGCGAGCTTACGTCAGACGTCCTCGCATCTTCTGGTCGCCAGAACTAAGGTCGCGCCGGTAAAAGTTATAAGTGTGCCGCGTCTTGAACTTTGTGGTGCAAATCTTCTTGCTAGGTTACTGACCCAAACGCAACAGGAGCTGGGTCTTCAAGGTGCTCGAACCTTCACATGGACCGACTCTACGGTCGTGATGACCTGGACCCCATCACACGCGTCTCGTTGGAAGCCCTTCGTGGCTCATCGAGTGGCGGAAATTCAACGTCTCTTACCTGACATACACTGGCGTCATGTTCGTTCGTTGGACAACCCCGCTGATCTAGCGACTAGAGGGATGGACTTCTCTCTCCTTAGGGAACTGGCGCTCTGGTGGCAGGGCCCGCCTTGGCTGATTCGATCTCCTTCGGACTGGCCTGAGTCTAAGTTGGACTTGAAGCTTGTCGAGGCCCCGGAGCAAAGAAGTACGGTGCTTGTCAACACTGTGCAAAAAAAACGAGACAATGAGCTGCTAGCTCGGTTCTCTTCCTTGTCGCGATTACGTCGAATCGTTACATTGGTTCGACGTTTTATCTTTAATTTAAGACACCCTGGTCAAAGGCAAACGGGGTTTCTTACCTCAAACGAACTGTTAGAGACGAGGATTCTACTCTGTCGACTCAGCCAACTGGAGACGTACTCTGATGAACTTGATTATCTTCGTAAAGGGAGGTCCGTCAAACTATCTTCTTCTTTGTCGCCTCTTCGGGTCTTCCTTGATGAGCAAGGGCTCATCCGAGTCGGTCGTCACGCTGCTTTGCCATCTGATTACAAGCATCCGATTGTCATAAGTCGACACTCTTCGTTGGTTCAACTTCTGGTCGCTGATGCACACAATGCCACATTGCACGGTGGTTTCACTTTAACACGCTGTTATTTGTTGCAAGGTTATTGGATTCCCAAAGGTCGTACTTTGATCAAGCAGGTGATTCGACAATGCCTACGATGCTTGCGATTCCGTGGCGCCGTTGGAACTCAGCAGATGGGTGACTTGCCTGCAGCTCGTCTGCAACCCTCCAGGCCTTTCCAGAGAAGTGGCGTTGATTACGCTGCACCCATTATGCTGCGCACCACTAAAGGAAGAGGACACAAGGCTTATAAGGGCTATATTGCAGTGTTTGTGTGCCTCTGCACCAAAGCTGTACATCTGGAGGTGGTCTCAGATCTAACTGTCGATACCTTTATTGCTGCGTTTCGCAGGTTTATTTCTCGCCGTGGTCACTGTTCTGAAATGCTCACTGATAATTCAACCACGTTTCGAGGGGCAGATGGGGAATTGAAGAGGCTCTTCAAAGCAACGTCCAACTTCTACAGTGAAGTCGCTGAGGTATTGGCGATGGATGGAACGAAATGGTCGTTTATACCCCCTTATTCGCCTCACTTTGGAGGCCTGTGGGAGGCCGCGGTAAAATCGGCCAAGTACCACCTGCGAAGAGTCATCGGCGATCATACACTGACGTTCGAAGAACTCTAAACCTTGCTGTGTCAAATTGAGGCGTGCCTTAATTCAAGGCCACTTACCGCTTTAACTGATGATCCCTCGGATCTGTTTTCACTGACTCCTGGTCATTTTCTGGTCGGAGAGCCTTTGGTGTCCGTTCCAGAATCAAATTCCGCGGACCAATCAGTCCACGGGTTGGCTCGTTGGAAACTGATTTCTAATTTACGCGATCATTTTTGGCGTAGGTGGGTCCAGGAGTATCTCCGCCAGCTCCAACAGCTTCCGAAATGGAGACGTACTCGACTAAACTGGACGGTCGGAGCCCTTGTTTTGGTTAAGGACGAACTTTTGCCGCCGACTAAGTGGCCCTTTGCTAGGATTTTGGAGGTTAAGCCAGGACAGGACGGTCTTGTTCGAGTCGAGAAGATTCGATATCGAAACAAAACTGCTATTCGGTCCATAGGGACGTTGTGCCCTTTACCTGCGTGGACACCAGAACTTCCTCGCACAAACAACACGACACTTGGACACTCTACACTACTACTCGACGTGCCGTGAGGTTAGGTGTTCGGTCGGTCATGGTGGGCGGCGTGCCTATCCGATCTCGTTTCGAAACGACAATTACGTTCTATTGGTCTTTGTTTTTTTTTCTCTTTCGTCGTCGTGTCCTCGGACGAGGCGGGCGGTATGTCAGTGAATTAGGACTGAATTTTATATTACTTTGTTCAAATGTTTATTTTTCTCATAAGTAGTACATAGTTCTTTTGTTATTTGTATCCTAGCCTTAATAAGTTTGTATTCGGTGCCTTTAAGGGACCAATTCCGTTGTTTGTCTCCACCTCTCTGTCGCTCCCGCGACTCGGGTGGACCGAGTAGCTCGGATCGTGGCCGCGGCAGGAGTGGGGGGCAAGCCGAATTACCGGCGTTTCGCGCGAGGTTCGCGGTCAGCGACCTTCTTGTACGCGGACTACAAGAGTAAACACGCGCTGTGTTTTGTTCTACGCGAGAAGTAAATTTCGGCCTCGGGCTTCGAGACGAGTTCTTAAATTGTACGAATTCCTTTATGCGACTACGTCTAATTTTACGTACATTTTCTGTGTCACGCCGAGACGAGCTTCGTCTCCGGTCTTTATCCGATTACGCCAATCGGAGTAAAATATATTTTCGTTCAACACGCGTCGAACTAGTGTCGTTTAATCCGAATATCCCATCTCAATAATAATAGTTGAAAGTGATTAATTCGCCAATTTAGGCAGAATATTTCTGGTCAATTAGGTTGGTGCTATAATCGTCTAACCCTCTTTCTATTTCGATTACAGAGTCCCTGATGGTTGCTTCGAAACGTAGTTTGCTAATGTCTGACTGCGTCTCTTGTAATGTTTCGGAGTGCATGACCATAGTTTTTGTCAGTTGGGATATAACTTGAGTTAAATTAACTAACCTTACATGTGTGAATGAAAATTCTCCTTTTATGATATGCGTCTGATTTGCTATTATTTCGGTAATTTCGCGTTGATCCCTGTAAATTTTGTTTAATTCACGGTTATAATATTCTGCATCTTCTTGTGATAAGGTTCCAAATAACATTTTACTAAGAGTGCTGATGAATCCAAAAGGTACGCTACGGCGTGGAGATGGTGTTTTAAGATGTGCGGTGTCACCTATTGCAGTGCGTATCAGATTGCTGTAATGCATGGTGTTTTCTTCTTTCTTGATTAAACGAGGTCCTAATTCTTTGCTGAGGCAGTTGATAGCATCATGACGATTGCAGTGTTGATTCAGCGTTAAGATATGATGCTTCACATGTGGAGCATAGCTGAGGTACCGATTAACATCTAGAGATGTGACTAGGCGCCACTGTGATTGGAAGGTCCTTATTTCAGGTAATTTTTCATAGAAGAGTCCGGTGTCTTCTTTTAGTGGTGTTATTGTTTGGTCGTCGCTAATGACAGAGGCAACAGGAGCAAGTAGGCGAAAATCATGGTTGGTTTTCGGGTGTGAATAGAGAGTAGGCATGTTTTAATTTGTCCTGATGCTTTGTGATTAACTTATTGCGCGTTCGTAGTACTACGTTATACAGATCTGTCACGTCTATTATCTGGTACGGTCCAATGTAAAGCCGGATCCAGACTTGAATGCGTATACGTTGAGCAAGGGCGATCGCGCACGAATGCCGCATGCGGAGGGGCCGAAAGTGCCCTGTGTCTTTCGTCACCAACTTCTGTGCTTAGCTTAGCCCACTCCATAGTCGTAAAGATGGCATCGAAGAAACATCTCCTTATTGCGAGCGCAGCGTTTCTTTTATCGTACAAACTATTAAAAGAAAAACGAACTAAAAAAAAGTAGAGAGACGATGGTGGATTACAGAACTTTATAAACACAGAAAAGAAGAGGGACACAATATTCTGAATCAATTAAAAGTGGAAATTAGCACGGGACAGTTTAAAAATTTTGTACGAATGTCAAGTGAGGATTTTGAAGTGCTGATTCAGATGATCGGACCTAAAGTGTTCCAGAAAGATACTCGATTCCGGGACGCTATTCCCGTTTCAGTGAGGTTGGCAATAACTTTACGCTTTCTAGCAACAGGGGATTCGTAGAGGAAGTGCAGCATATTTGGAATACTGTTGGTAATTTGGAATACCGAAGTATCTAATAAACTACTAACGCTATTTAATTTGTAACACCGTAGATTGTAGGGGCTAATGATCTGTTCACTAATGACATTTGTGGATGAACCGCAATTTTTACATTTTCGACTTAATCTGCAGAGGAAGCAAACGTCAATCTGCAAAACTTTTTCAGCGCGTATTCAATCGTTCCAATCATAGATAAAATATATCAAAACTTTAGTATTAAACACTTAATCGACTCATTTGCATGTTCCTTCTATGGTTCCGTGCCAGTTTTGCGATAATTTCGAGAATACAAAGTGTGACATGAAATTTTAGGGGTCAATGCCATGTTGCTAATTCGGAATACCGAAGGTGAAGGTAATTTGGAATATTCCAAAGCCTACCGGTGCTTTTGTTTCACGCGTAATGGCTACCACCGCGTCAGTTTCGTCTGTCACCTATATAACCGTTTTTAGCATTTGTGTAAATATTGTCTTATAGATATCTACATAAAATTGTTCCTTAATTGTGATTTCTTAGCCTGATTACATCATAAAATAAACTAATTTTATTATCTACATGTTTTGTTTAACTTTATAAAGTGAAGGTAAATTGGAATATCGGTATTCCAAATTACCTGCACCTTAACGAAATCGATACTTCTCGTCATTTTTCATGCAAACCAAAATTTCAGTTACTTTTTGTTTTTTATTTTTACTGACACTAAGAAATATGAAAGTTTATTAGTTTCCCAGTGATATTATGTAGTTTAATTTGTTCCCATCCTCTGTCGTAATTTTTTATTCGTCTTAAACAAACTGGTATTCCAAATATACTTCCCCTATACAAGCTTGCAATATGTGTTTAAAGTGTCGAAGCAAGCAATATCGACTATCATAATGGAAATTTGTCCTGCGCTAATTGGAGGTTTAAGGAGTTGTGTAAAGTTTAGTACAAACTACAAATTTCATTTTAAAATAATTTTATTGCGGGTGTGGGGAGTATGTATAAGGTACAGTTTTATGGTCTATGGGAGTCATGGGGTTGGATATGAATGTAGTCGGGCTGGAAGGATAAATGGGAGTGGGATGTGATGTGAAAGGGGTTGTGGGGGGAATAGCATAGCTAATATAATTGTCAAAATGTCCCATATTCGCCTGGAACATAACATTGTTTATGTGGTGTTCCACAATTGTTGCGGCCCTCGGAGAATATAGTCGCAATTTGTGCGCTATATGCTCCCCATATGTTGCAAATCTGTCGTTCGTCGCTGGCGAATTAATTTGTTCATACGTGTGTTACGTATGTGGAATGTCCCCATACGCCGCTCTCAACCATTTTTCGAGCTCGCGTCTGCGAAGGGAAAACGCCCTAAAAGCCTTTTTGTTTATCACACACCACTAAGGGGGTCGTGATCTCGACCATCTGGATCACGACCATGGGAACGGGAGTGACACGGCGACGACCCCGAAGAATTTCCTTATATGGAAACTGCTAATGAATCCCTACTCATTTTTGGGACTATATAAACCCTTTGGTTTCTACCCTCGTTGGTTAAAAGCTATACAGTCACGCGTAGAGTAACGTCGTGTCACGCTCGTACAGAGTTGGTTAAATTGAGTAAGATCGAGCTAAAGTCTCCGTCAGGATCATAGTTAACCTCATAGAATCCGCGAATTCGGTTTATATTCTATTTGGCACTTTTGGAATAGCCACTCGTACGTCCCCGCATCGCCAGTGCGTCAACACCGTGCAACTAGTGGTAACTTACACACTTTTATTTATTATTTAACCGCGACACTTACATTTGTACAATAATCAGTTATTGAATACACGAATGGTGTTCTCGTGTAAATCGAGTCGATTTCGTTAAACCCATCTTTTACCCAGCGATCCTTATAATATTAGTAGCACTCACCCACTGATACAGCTTTACCGCTCGAGTTGTATCAAACATAAATTAAGAGTTACGAGGCATTACTAACATTTCCCGCGACTCCCTGATATAGCATCAGGTTCGTTCGCAACCCTTCATCCAAAACAAAGCATCTTCTCCAACCCAGTGGCTCCCCGATTTCGCATCGGGTTCGTCCACGCAACCTTACCCTCCTACGGCTCCCTGATTTCGCATCAGGTTCGTCCGTATCCTACAGCTCCCTGATTTCGCATCAGGTTCGTCTGTAAATCTACCAACTTCCTAACAGCTCCCTGGTTTCGCACCAGGTTCGTCTGTGAATAATCCAACCTCCTAACAGCTCCCTGGTTTCGCACTAGGTTCGTCTGTGAACTCTATCCTAGTGACTCCCCGATTTCGCATCGGGTTCGTTCACGACGTTTCACCCTCCTGCGGCTCCCTGATTTCGCATCAGGTTCGTCCGCGTTTGACTCCATTCCTAGAGGCTCCCTGATTTCGCATCAGGTTCGTCCTCGCCGTCAACAATCCTAGCGGCTCCCTAATTTCGCATCAGGTTCGTCCGCGCACCTAACTAACAATCTCATAAACCCTATTCCTTGGGAAATACCCTTCTCGCCGGCCTATCGCGTTGCCGCAGCCCCGGCTCGTAACACGTGTCTTGTAATATTTGGAACATCTGTTCTACTCGAGGATCTTCCTCGTTTCGAGGTTTTTTTCGTGCTGGTGGTGGTGGTGGTGGTGGTGATGTTGATGTTGATGGTGCTGGTGGAGATGGTGATGGTGGTGGCGGTATAGAATTCCCCGTTATTCCGGACGGTCCAGCAATTTCGCCATCGTTCGGTGGAGTAGATGGCCTGGTTTGAGCACAGTCAGCTTCCGCCCCCTGTATCCAATAAAGTTTCCTGTAAAATCATATATCGAATTAGATTGCTGTTTTCAATCTCAATTAGTGTTCTTAAAATAGTGATCCTTCCAGATCTTTATACAGGGTGAGTTAATAATAACTGTCCTTTGAAATAACTCGTTACTTATTGTTTTTATATATTATATTGTCTGAGATATTGTGGCCTTCAGTTTATAAAATGACACCGCATATTTTTCTAAGTACTATGGGGTAATCGATCATTTTTGCTCAAATCAATAAATAACGAGTTATTTCAGATGATAGCTGTTAGTCATTCACCCTGTATACATACATATATCGCGTCTTTTATATAGTTATGTGTTTTTCTGGATGCCTTCAACTACGGAAGAGTGGGAAAGTATAGCTTCCCAGTTCGAGAGTAAATGGAACTTCCCGCACTGCGGGGGGGGGGGGGGCAATGGATGGGAAACATATAATGTTACAATGTCCTATGAACAGTGGCAGTGAATACTACAATTACATATCGTTTTTTAGTATTGTATTGTTTGCTCTTGTAGATGCAAATTATAATTTTCTATTTGTGGATGTAGGCTGCCAAGGCAGAATTTCGGATAGTGGTGTTTTCAACAACACTGATTGTACAAAAAAATTGAGAGTAAGGATTTAGCCTTGCCCGAAAAAACTCCACTGCCTGGAAGAAATATGAACATGCCGTACGTCATACTAGGTGACGAGGCATTTACTCTCACCGAAAATATAATGAAACCATATTTGGGAAATCACAATAAAGGAACCAGAGAGAGAATATATAATTACCGCCTGAGTAGGGCTCGAAGAGTAGTAGAGAATGTTTTCGGTATATGTTCTTCGGTGTTTCGGATTTTAAGGAAACCAATGCTACTGCAGCCGGAAAGAGCTGAGATAATAACTCTAACAATTGTGTATTTACACAATTTTCTGAGAAAATCGACTACTTCGAGAACATCATACTGCCCATCGGGGATGTTGGACAATGAAAGTAACGGCGAATTAGTAGTAGGAAGCTGGAGGACTTTAACACAAACTACTGTCAATAATTCATCGTTTCTGCCACTTAACAATGTACCTCGGAGACCGTCACAAAACTCACAGAATATTAGACGAGAATTTACAGACTATTTCGTTACCAACGGAACTGTCCCTTGGCAGAATAACTGTGCGTGACGAAAATTGTTTAAATACACCCATTTTGTAAAACAGTATTTTACTTATATTTTGTGTATTTATGGTTTGCCTGGGTTTATTTCTGTCCAGCAAAAAATGCATTCTGGGGAATGCGAACCATTTCGAATTATATACTTCCTTCGTTGTTGTAATGTAACAATTATTTCAATAATTAAATAAAGAATATGAATGATATATTCTTCAAATGCAGAAAGTACTACAATACGTTATGGAAGACCAACAGTTTTTGTTCGACTTACCTTTCCCAGTACCTATGGAACGTTTTCCTTTCGCCCTTTGTTGTCGAAACGAGCCAAGCAAGCTGGTCATTTTCTGCCGCACAATCTCCTCGACAACTCCAAGTTGTTTGGAAACATGGTCGTTCTTTTTACATTTAGAAAAGTAATTAATATTTTTGGGGTTCCATAGAATTGGATATTTTTCATATTCCCCGATTAAAGCTGGGTTTACATTAGTCCAGTCGCTGGATCCAGTGAGTGGTTTCACTGGAAATCGCGTCGATGTCTACATTATTCCAGTCGCTGGATCCAGCGAGTGGTTCGACTGGAAATCGATGTGTTGATTATTTCAGTCGTTTCTGAACCCTTGAAAGTGTAATAATAATGGATTCACGCAAAAGACTGATAAAACAACACATAAAACTTGCTTTAATCTTAATTTGTGAGGGAGTTTTTGATACTGTAGAGCAGCGCTGGCCAGCGGTGGGGCCCCTCACGCGCCAGCTTCCCCTTCCAATCTGTCTCTCGCACAGCGTGCCTTCCGTCGTCAAGGAGACCGCGCGACGCTACGAAGGCTGCCATGACGGGCTAGCGTCTTCGCGGTTAGGGGGGCTCGAGCGCTGCGCACGTCGTATTTAAGTATGTGTTAGCGTCGCGCGGTATCCCTGACAACGCGGACGAGAGTGGGAGAACCCCGAGCTTACGCGTAAGCGACCTTGACCAGCGCTGCTGTAGAGGAAGAAATGAAAAAAAAAAGAAGCGAATTTGGATGCGAAACTGGATAAGAGAAAGAAGTGAAAAAGGTGGCTCCGCGTTACTTTTGCAACAGCTGAAATCAGAGGATCCTTCCGAGTATAGATTAGCAATGAGAACTCTACTCTTTATTTTATTCTTCACATCTTCCACTGTATAACCTACAATTTCCATGTCATCGCAAATCTTTTTTGTGGCTGAATCGCGCATCGTCTTATTTTTATAATTTTCAGACGTGATGTCCCACAAGCATTGATGCTCTCTGTATAGAGTAACGAATTTAAATGTTTGGTCTTCGTTCAATTTCTTCGCCATATTTCTTACAAACGCAACACGTATACGCTTACTACGTTTCAGCCATCACTGGCCAGCACTGGACTGAGCCGTCTAGACCAGTCCATGATGTAAGGACAATAGGTGTGCTCGACCGGCAGCTCATTTTCGCCTTCTACTGCGCCTTCCCACTTTCCGCCATGTTAAAATATGGCCGCCTAGTTACATTATGTGGTTTATTAATAAATAATTCATTTTTTAATAGCTCGCGTGTGCTCCATTTTACAAACAACTGTTTTGAAAAAAAGCCAAATCATCTCATTGTCCCTGGGGATTCAAATATATTTAAATTAACAAAATCCGCTATTCCTTCAGAAAATTTGACACATCGCTGAAAAATCGAATCTCGATATCGCGCTGTTTGGCACCGACTTCTCTCTACAATAATCTCTGACAATCCAATATGGATGATCTTGGGAAGGGCACGTTATTGGCTAATCTGGAAGCCTGCGCAAGAGCACACCTTATGTCCTTACATCATGGACCAGTCCAGCAACGCTGGAATGTTGTGTTCTCGATGGAGGGGGTAAACACTGGATCGAAAAGTAGACTTTCGATCCAGTCGAAATCTGCTGGAATGACAGCACCGTACTGGAATGAACACACAGTTTACATTATTCCAGTTCTAATCCAGTGCTGTACTGGATCACTGGACTGGACTAATGTAAACCCAGCTTAAGGGGGTAGACACGGGTAATGCAGCGCTCTGTATACCGACATAATCTGGCCCGAAACATGGGTTTGCGCCCTGACGTTGTTTGTCCTTATATGATCGAATTTTGGGCTGGGCGAGGTCTCATTCGAAAGAGGAAGGTTCAGTGCAGCGCGCTCTGCTCATGGTTCGACGAGATTGTGTTGATATCCAATAATACTAGTGTTCAAAGTAGAGCAAAAGTCGACAAAATACACCCGCAAGAATCCAAGTATTTTTAGGTCACTAAAAGAGTTTTGTGACTCAAACGATGAGCAGAGCGCGCTGCACTGAACTTTCCTCTTTCGAATGAGACCTCACCCAGCCCAAAATCTGGTCATATAAGGACAAACAACGTCAGGGCGTGATTGCGTTCCCAAATACGAGTTCCGCATTATTGGCGATAATACAGAGCAAGTCACGTGACAAATTTAGTTGAGCTAGTGGATACGAGATGGCGCCTACTCGGGAGGACTGCCAACGTGGAATCATAGCAAAACTGAAGCGTTAGCTGGATACATGTGCCACAGCAAAAGCGTGATACAGTCAATGTATGTATTTTTGGACGATTGTAGGTTAGATTATATGCATTTTAGGCATACATTGACTAGAAACTGCTGGAAACTGTGTACATTTACTAAATTCACGCTTTTACTGTAACACATACATCACCGCTGCCGAATATATGTTATAATTATATGGCCACATTATTTCAAATAAAAAAAGAGATTGGAATTTTTTAATAACACTGGAAGTAGTAATTTACTGATATCATATTTTCAGAATGTGGAAGTTACAGCAATTATTTGCAATTATTGCTTTTATTATTATTCTTCCGACTATTGTATATAATATATAACAAGGAAAAGTCTCCAAATCGGTCAACACTTGACTCCTTGATTTTTTTTGTAATTCTTTACGCTCCTATGCAGAGATGGGCATTATTTAATTGAAAGAATATACTTCCGAATGGCCCCACTGGCCGATCGACACGATGTTTGGGGGAAGGGTGTGTGTATCCTCAATCTAAAATTCTATTTAGCTTCGGGTATTTATTAGTTTCCTTTGTTTATTCGAAGGCCTTTCATCTTTGGCTTTGAATAATTTTTCATCTTTCATTATATCTTTATCCTAAGGTCGTATTCAAATATATTGGCCGGTCGATTTGTTTTCGCGAACAGCGATCGAGGAGAAATCAGCCATCACCATCTGACGATCGTGGATTTGTCAGTTGGAGTTCCCTAGCCACCGAAGGGTATGGTGGGGTAACGGGAATGCTGCTTGGCCCCGTCTGAACGTAGCCGTGTGGCTGTTATTTATTCTTATTGTCAGCGTAGTACATATGTAGTTGTGTGCGTCACGAAGTAATGCGTAGACCAATACGAGATGAAGCTATCGAGAAAGAATCAATGTTCTGACCAATAAAGCTCCTGAATTTTTTCGGAGCTAAGGCCTAAGGCACACCTATTCTGATGCGTGTATTTCTACGCTGCAGCTCGGTTTGGCCTATACATGACAGAAGCTTGGCGCTATCCCCACCACTTCTGGCTCACTCGTGTTCTGCGATGACGAGAGAATACGCGTTACGAATAGGAGTGTGCGGATCGTCCCGCGGATCGGAAAATTTCGGGCGGGATCCCGAGACTCGATTCGGGCTACAAGCATGACCGCCATGAGCGGGCAATTTGATTGCAGGTCGGCTTGGCAAAACTCGGACGCGATCGGCTCGAAAGCCAGCTATTACGAGCGGACCGAGACGGAAAGAATTATGTATATCATTTATATCGATACCAGAGTGATAAGTTTTTACCTTTCTGTCTCCTGTTGAATCATAATTTGTATCTTATTATTTATTTACATATATATGTATTTTCATTGCTACCAAATAGTCTGTGAATACTCAATACGTCCATATACGTACTTAAATAAACACCATGTTCAGAACTTGGGAAGAAGACTATTTTTATATTGACAATATTTTAAAATCTGAATCAAATATACTTCATACTTAGTACTTTATGTAAAGGGAATATATAGGGTATTATCTTTTTCCGGATAGGTTCAGATTTAAAATAGAAAACGTACGAACTATAAGCATACAAAAAGGAATATTTCCTGGATGTTTCATAATAACAACAATATACGGATATACTACGGTATGACCCAACCAACGGAATGAACTGAAATTTTGAGAAGTTGGGCGGGAGGGGGAGAGAACCTCTAATATAAAATTTCAGCTGCGGGTATTTGTTAGTTTCTGAGATATTAATAAAAAACTTTCGGCATAATACATTGAAATCTACCTATGTATACAGACGTTACTAACACAACCATCTTCTTCGTTTCACAGTCGACGATACTGTTACGAGCCGGGGCTGCGGCAACGCGAGAGGCCGGCGAGAAGGGTATTTCCCAAGGAATACGGTTTATGAGTTTGTTAGTTAGGTGCGCGGACGAACCTGATGCGAAATCAGGGAGCCGCTAGGATTGTTGACGGCGAGGTCGAACCTGATGCGAAATCAGGAAGCCTCTAGGAATGGAGTCACACGCGGACGAACTTGATGCGAAATCAGGGAGCCGCAGGAGGGTGAAACGTCGTGAACGAACTCGATGCGAAATCGGGGAGTCACTAGGATAGAGTTCACAGACGAACCTGGTGCGAAACCAGGGAGCTGTTAGGAGGTTGGATTATTCACAGACGAACCGGGTGCGAAACCAGGGAGCTGTTCGGAAGTTGGTAGATTTACAGACGAACCTGATGCGAAATCAGGGAGCTGTAGGATACGGACGAACCTGATGCGAAATCAGGGAGCCGTAGGAGGGTAAGGTTTCGTGGACGAACCCGATGCGAAATCGGGGAGCCACTGGGTTGGAGAAGATGCTTTGTTTTGGTTGAAGGGTTGCGAACGAACCTGATGCTTGATCAGGGAGTTGCGGGAAATGTTAATAATGCCTCGTAACTATTAATTTATGTTTGATACAACTCGAGCGGTAAAGCTGTATCAGTGGGTGAGTGCTACTAATATTATAAGGATCGCTGGGTGAAAGATGGGTTTAACGAATCTACTCGATTTATTCGTGAACACCATTCATATATTGAATAATCAATTAAGGTACAAATGTAAGTGTCGCGATGAAATAATAAATAAATGTGTGTAGTTACCAATAGTTTGCACGGTGTTGACGCACTGGCGATGCGGGGACGTACAAGTGGCTATTTCAAAGTGCCAAATAGAATATAAACCGAACTCGCGGATCCTATGAGGTTAACTTTGATTCTGAGGGAGACTTTAGCTCGATCTTAACCAACTCTGTACGAGCGTGACACGACGTTACTCTACGCGTGACTCTATAGCTTTTAACCAACGAGGGTAGAAACCAAAGGGTTTATATAGTCCCAAAAATGAGTGGGGATTCATTAGGAGTTTCCATATAAGGAAATCCTTCGGGGTCGTCGTCGTGTCATTCCCGTTCCCATGGTCGTGATCCAGATGGTCGAGATCATGACCCCCCTTAGTGGTGTATGATAAGCAAAAGGATTTTAGGGCGTTTTCCCTTCTCAGAAGCGAGCTCGAAAGTGGTTGAGAGGGGCGTATGGGAAGATTCCACATACGTAACATCTCCCCCCTTAGACAAAACATCGCGATTTTCGTGATGCTTTCCAAAAGAAAGAAAAACGCCCCACAAATCCTTTTATAAGCAAAAGTGTAGAAGAGAATTGTCGGGTGTAGTGTAGTGTATTTAGTGTACTTATCGCTAGGTGTTGCGGGTGTAAGAATTTAATTGTCGCTGGGAACCACGTAGCCCATCTCCAGCCCGTGATCGGCGACGTCTAGTGGAGGTTGTCCGGGTAGCCGGTCCAGCGTCAGCGTTGTAGCGATGCCATCCTTCTGTTCCTCATCAGCATCTCCATGCTGGTTGTTGTTTGCAGGGGCGGCGATTAGAAGGTGTTTAGTACCCCTCAGGTAGACCCTCACTGCTTGCCAGGGTATGTCTCGGGAGCAGGGTGATCAGGACCACATTTGGGCAGACGGTCGGCTTACCGTTTTGCCGTGGACGAAATATAAGCGTGTTTTAATTTGTCCTGATTCTTTGTAATTAACTTATGGCGTGTTTGTAATACTACGTTGTTCAGGTTCATCACGTCTACTATTTGGTACGGTCTAATGTAATGTGGATCAAATTTACTGGTGCGTGGTTCCTTGAGTACGTAAACAAAATCGCCTACGTTAAAAGTTGCTGGTTTTGCACGGACATCGTAATAATTTTTCGAACGGATTTTTGCTGTGTTTAGATTATCAGAGGCTATATTACGAATATTAGTCATGTGCGTTATTAATTCTATTAAGTAGTCTCCGTACGACTTTAGGTTTTCACCGGTTGGAAAAGAGCTTGGTTCTCGAGCTGGTTTTCCAAAGATTAATTCGTATGGGGTGAAATTAGTTGCTTCGTGAACGGATGTATTGTAAGAGAACATTGCGAACGGTATTAATAAATCCCAGTCTTCATAATTATCCATGTAATGCTTGAGGTATTCGGTGAGGACGATGTGACTTCGTTCCAGAGACCCATTGGTTTGTGGTCTATATCCCGAGGTTGTGATTTGTTTGATTTTAAATATTTCGGATAAATTTGTCATTAGTGTTCCGATGAAGCTAGCTAAATGTCTAGCGAAAGCATCTGCAATTGTAGCAGCTCGAATATTAGGTATTGCTACAGCTATGCAATATTTCGTTAGATTATCTTGAATGGTGAGAATGTGTCTGTTCCCACTCGGTGTAATTGGTAAAGGTCCCACTGTATCTAAGGAAATTTTGTCGAAGGCTCCTACAGGTGTGTCGGTGATCAACATCGGCTGACGAGTTTTCGCTCGGACTAATTTCTGTTCTTGGCAACTTTGGCATCTTCGGATGTAGTCTTGAATATCGTTGCGCATTTGCGGCCAATGGAATTTTGATCGAATGCGTTTGTAGGTCTTCTTTACTCCTTTGTGTCCTCCGATTAAACTGTCGTGAGCTTCGCAAATGATGTGCTGTCTGTCCAGTTCGGATGGTGTTGTGATGATACAGTTGCATAAAGTGATCTGCTGGCCGGTTCCCATAAAAACCTCTTCTAATATCTTGACGAATTCGTTGGATGGTATTTTGTGAAGGTCTCCGGTGGCAGAAATTCGAAATGAATTGATCTGCTTTTGGTCCAGGATGTGCCGAAGGGTTTTTAATCCGTTAAGCACGTCTACTCTTTTAATTTCATCAAAGAAGTTTTCTGAGATTATTATACTGAACGTTTTAAATAATCCATTATCTGTTGTTATCACCTGTCCGTTTTTTGGTTGTGCTGTTAGAAGTCTTGGTTTGTTAATCACCTCAGTGTCTAGTAATAATTTTCCAACGGGGTTTACTAAATTGCAGTCGGCAGAAATGAAGTGTACGTAATGTCCTTCTTCAGCGGTAAAGGTTTTTGAAGAAACAATAATTTTATATGGTTGATCTAATGGGATCTCTTCCAGATCGTCAAGGTCGTTTGAATTTTCAATGTCGGTAGTGAAGAATGGGTAAGGGTCAAGCGTGCGGTCGAAAACCCTAGGTTCGGTTGACCTGCTGTCAGGTGGTTGTTCTACACTTGCTTCGGTCGTGGCTCCTGCAGGTAGCTGGTTTATTGAGGGTTGTAAAGGTTCATCCATGACTTCCGATGATATTTGCGGTGTACTGAGTAAATCTTGTTGAAAGTGTCTTGCATTTTCTAATACAGTATTTTCGGTCGGCTCCTCAAAGGATATCAGATTGTCAAATACGGTCTGGTCCTTATCTAGAGGGACGTTTTGAGTGGAATTTGCTGCGGGCGAAAAACTGTATATGGTTTCCTGGCGTTCGTCTGGCATGGTTACCTCTCGAGATAAGCTGGGAAAAGATCTGTTCTTGTATATTATTGGAGAATGTTGAACGTTCCCACGTGCGGTTTCTTCTATCTCGTCTGAACTGCTACTTGTCTCCCGATACTTAGGTCGATTTTCCCTGTCGCGTCGTAGCTCTCGTATGCGGTGTCCGATTGTCTCGACGTTGGCGTCTGTTTTCGGTATTTGGGCTTTGAAGTCGGGATCCCGGGGTTCTTGTGGAATAAGTGGTAGGCAGGCAGAAGCGGGGTTGCGCGATAATGCGTCTGCGTTCTTATTCGTCTTTCCGGATTTATGGACAACCTGGTACTCGTACTCCAAAAGTCGGAGTTTCCATTTCATTAGTCTAGAAGTGGGGTCCTTGACAGAGTGTAGCCACACCAGTGGTCTGTGATCTGTAACGAGGGTGAATGGAGTTCCATAGATGTAGGGCCTGAAGTACCTTACGGCGTAAACCATGGCCAAACATTCCTTTTCAGTAGCCGAATAGTTCTTCTCGGGTTTATTTAGGCTGCGGGATGCGTAGGCAATCGGCAGGTCGTTTCCTATCTCCCCTTGGCTAAGTACGGCTCCAATTGCGTGATCAGATGCATCTGTTGTTACAATGAAAGGTTTGCTGAAATCAGGGTATTGCAATATGGGCTGTTGACAGAGTTCGTTGCGTAATTGCTTAAAACTCTGGTCCTGTTCTTCTGTCCATTTGAATTTGACGCCTTTTCCTAACAAGTTAATTAAAGGTTTTGCTTTTGTGGGGAAATTAGATACGAATCTTCGGTAATATCCAACAAGTCCCAAAAATTGCTGAATGTTCTTCTGCGTTGTAGGTGTAGGAAAATCTTGAACAGCTTTTAATTTCCTAGGGTCAGGTCTTACTCCTTCCTTTGAAATAATGTGTCCAAGGTATGCAACTTCTTTTCGCAGAAATTGGCATTTGTTGGTCTGGAGGGTTAATCCGTGTTCTCGAAGGCGGTTTAACAACTTTTTGACTTTGATATTGTGTTCCTGTAACGATGATGCGTAGATCACTATGTCGTCCAAGTAAACAAAGAGGTCTGTTCCTTGAAGTCCAGTGAGTGCTTGATCCATCAGGCGTTGAAAGGTGGGTGGTGCATTCTTTAATCCGAAAGGCATTCGAGAGAATTCGTAATGTCCATTTGGAGTGGTAAATGCTGTTTTTGCTTTATCTTTCGGATCCATCTCTATTTGATGAAATCCACTAGCGAGATCAAAGACTGAAAAATATTTAGCTCCTCCTAATCGATCTAAAATCTCGGTGATTTGAGGTAAAGGATATTTATCAGAAATTGTTACTTCGTTGAGACCGCGGAAATCTATTACCAATCGCCAACGTTTTACTCCGTTTTCATCTTCTTTCTTCGGTACGATCCATAAAGGTGAATTATATGGAGATTTGGAAGGTGTAATTATACCATTTGATAATAAAGCGCTGATTTGTTTTTGAATCTCCTTTTGATGAATGAGAGGATAGCGATATTGTCTCGTATTGATTGGAATATCGTTGGATGTATGGATTGAATGTTTAAAGTCGCGGGCCTTCCCAAATTTATCTCCAGGAAGATAAAATCGGTCGGGAAAATCTCTAACTAAATTAGTAACGAAATCTAGTTCCTCCTTGTTCAAATGTTTAGTGTTTAAGGCTTCTCGAATTTTTTGTATTCTATCTTCGTGTGTTTTAAATTTTGACGGGTGTTCTGCGGCCGGGTAAAAATCCTCGTCTGATGAACCGAAGATATCAAACGGTTCCAATGTTTGTGGTTCTATCTCTACGTCTAGGGGTACATCGCTGGTATTTGTTGCCATAACGTAGCACTTCCCTTTACTGTTCCTTACTACTGCTTCCCCTATGTAAAGATGTTCGAGGGTCTTGATACGCGGTAAATATCCTTCCTTAATTCTCGGGTTTGTTATTGTTATAGCAATCTGTTGCGACGTCCTAGGTTCGATACGATGTTTGGTCGACGTCGGTAGATCTTCTGTTTGGGGTAGATCTTGATAATTTGAAAAACGTAGAGGTCGGGTTGGTTTGTTCTTTAACACCAAAGTCCCGTGATAATAGGAAATTTCGGCTTCCTCCTGTTTTAAAAATGGGCTTCCTATAAGTCCGTCTGCTTCTATTGCAAGCTCTTTTACCACATAGAAAAGTGCGGGAGCTTCGTGGATATGAAGAATTGTTGTTCCTAAAGTATGAATTGGATTAGCGGTAATTCCGGTTAGCTCGATTTCTTCCCGAGAGTTTATCGCGGCTTTTTCTCCCAGGGCGTTAATGACTACTAAATTAACGGATGCTCCACCATCGATTAAGAATTCTCCCGTTTCTGACTCCAGTTCTGGAACCTTGATGTTGATGCGTGGGGCAGGTGCTTCCTTGATGAGGGTTCCTCTTCGAAGCGGACTGTCCTTTGGCGAGCTTCTTTGTTTCCGCTCATCGTTTCGCCTATACGTTGAGCGCGATTGAAGTTTAAAGACTTGTTAGATTCGACAGACGAATCTCGCGAGTCTCGTTGATATCTCGGACTACGCGGATGTTTCCTACAGGATTTTCCGTCATGTCCGGTTATACCGCAATTCCAGCAATACAAACTTGGCTTGCGATCTTTATCGTAATTTTTTAGAATGGAATATTGTTTTTCTCCATCATCTGGATACGATGAGTCGGAGCGATAAGAAGGGGATTTCGAGGGGCTCCGGTGACGCAAGGTCCAGGCCGTCGTGCGTGTCCGTCCTTCTCGTTCCTCTTCAAAACCAGATGTTCTTGTAGACCGATCCCTGTTTTGGTCGTATCTACTCGGAGAAAGAGGGTACGACACTTGGCGGTCGTGGTGGCGAGACTCTTCAGCGTAATGGTCTCGGCGAGACCACCTGGAGGGTGACTCATTACGGGGAGACTGTCGCCGATTCCTTAATTTTCTGTCTATCTGTAGCACGGCATCGTAAGCTCGTTCAAGGGTTTGAATGTCCTGATACTGAGCCGACACTTTCCAGGAAATTCGATCCGGTAAACCATCGATGAAGTTTTCTCTAACGTCCTTTTCCATTTCTTTGACGAAGTCTTCAGCGTGATCCAGATACCTTTCCCGGATAGCTCCGCGCGCACAATAAACGAGATGAGAGGTCCTGTCGACGTATTGTCGTAGACTTTCTCCTTCGCGAATATGTAATTTCGCGATTTCTACTTGGAAATATGACAAACTTCTTCCCGGCGCGAATCTCTTTTTTAGGTGTTGCACTAACGTCTTGACAGAGGTGAATTTATGTTCTAACGTGCACCTGCGTGCCGGACCGATCAGTTTCGTTAGAATTATTGCAAGATACTCGGCTTCCGTACCCTCAGGAATCAAAGTTAACCCGTCTTCCACATTTTGTACAAAGCGCGTCAAGGGTGGACTTTCACCGTCGAAGGTTGGAATTGACATTGTAATGTTCTGTATACATGTCCGTTGCGTCAAAAGCGACATTGAGTTTGCAATTGAAACTGTCAGGTTCATAATGTCGTTAGAAGAGACGTTCGCCTGTGCGTTTGTCATTTTGAAAATTACTAGGTGACCTGACTAGAGAAAACTAGTATATTGTCGATAATAAATTACGAGTGATTTTAACGTATTTAAAAACCCAATATTTAGACAGCGATTCTAATGCAGTAGCATCCCACCGCTGTCACTAGTTCTGTTACGAGCCGGGGCTGCGGCAACGCGAGAGGCCGGCGAGAAGGGTATTTCCCAAGGAATACGGTTTATGAGTTTGTTAGTTAGGTGCGCGGACGAACCTGATGCGAAATCAGGGAGCCGCTAGGATTGTTGACGGCGAGGACGAACCTGATGCGAAATCAGGGAGCCTCTAGGAATGGAGTCACACGCGGGCGAACCTGATGCGAAATCAGGGAGCCTCTAGGAATGGAGTCACACGCGGACGAACCTGATGCGAAATCAGGGAGCCGCAAGAGGGTGAAACGTCGTGAACGAACCCGATGCGAAATCGGGGAGTCACTAGGATAGAGTTCACAGACGAACCTAGTGCGAAACCAGGGAGCTGTTAGGAGGTTGGATTATTCACAGACGAACCTGGTGCGAAACCAGGGAGCTGTTAGGAAGTTGGTAGATTTACAGACGAACCTGATGCGAAATCAGGGAGCTGTAGGATACGGACGAACCTGATGCGAAATCAGGGAGCCGTAGGAGGGTAAGGTTTCGTGGACGAACCCGATGCGAAATCGGGGAGCCACTGGGTTGGAGAAGATGCTTTGTTTTGGTTGAAGGGTTGCGAACGAACCTGATGCTTGATCAGGGAGTCGCGGGAAATGTTAATAATGCCTCGTAACTATTAATTTATGTTTGATACAACTCGAGCGGTAAAGCTGTATCAGTGGGTGAGTGCTACTAATATTATAAGGATCGCTGGGTGAAAGATGGGTTTAACGAATCTACTCGATTTATACGTGAACACCATTCATATATTGAATAATCAATTAAGGTACAAATGTAAGTGTCGCGATGAAATAATAAATAAATGTGTGTAGTTACCACTAGTTTGCACGGTGTTGACACACTGGCGATGCGGGGACGTACGAGTGGCTATTTCAAAGTGCCAAATAGAATATAAACCGAACTCGCGGATCCTATGAGGTTAACTTTGATTCTGAGGGAGACTTTAGCTCGATCTTAACCAACTCTGTACGAGCGTGACACGACGTTACTCTACGCGTGACTCTATAGCTTTTAACCAACGAGGGTAGAAACCAAAGGGTTTATATAGTCCCAAAAATGAGTGGGGATTCATTAGGAGTTTCCATATAAGGAAATCCTTCGGGGTCGTCGTCGTGTCATTCCCGTTCCCATGGTCGTGATCCAGATGGTCGAGATCATGACCCCCCTTAGTGGTGTATGATAAGCAAAAGGATTTTAGGGCGTTTTCCCTTCTCAGAAGCGAGCTCGAAAGTGGTTGAGAGTGGCGTATGGGAAGATTCCACATACGTAACAATACAATGTACGATATTGACCTCATCGCGCGATGCTTGTAACTGCATCAGTTTTTATTCCCAATACAGTATAGTAATACTAGAGTATTTCCAAAGTCACATCGGTTCGGTACCATGCTTTACGCGCCCGCAAGCGGGCGCCCCCCCCCCCCCTCCCTCTATCTAACCCAAACCAATACTAATACCCGAGAGAAATTGGAAAGTCGAATGCGTTGTCTCGGAATAAGTCAACAGCAATATGAGTTCGTACGCAAAACCTAACTGAAAAGTAAATCTGACAGATTTTGGAAATGATCGACACGTTTTGATTAACATACATTTATGGCTTTATACATAAACTGGCTTGCGTCCAGTTTCTGTTACCGTATCCCTATATATTGTATCGTAGACTGCGAAACAATCGACGGTGACGAGAAGATGGTTGTGTTAGTAACGTCTGTATAGGTAAATTTCAATGCATTTTGCGAAAGTTTTTGATTAATATCTCAGAAACTAACAAATACCCGCAGCTGAAATTTTATATTAGAGGTTCTCTCACCCTCCCGCCCAACCCCTCAAAATTTCAGTTCATTCCGTTGGTTGGGTCATACCGTAGTACAGCCCAATATACAGGAGGCGAATATTTTATTATTTCAAATTAACGTGTAAGAAACATAATTTTTCTATGTTCTCAGGTAATAATTTTAATCTATTACTGGTAACGATATCGTCCGATCGCGTCCGAGTTTTGCCGAGCCGACTTGAAATCAAATTGTCCGCTCATGGCGGCTATGCTTGTAGCCCGAATCGAGTCTCGGGGTCCCGAAACTGTCGGGATCTCGAGCAATACGAAAGTATCGGGACCCCGCCCGATCCCGCCCGAAAGTTGCCGGCCCGTCCCGAGCCCGAAAAATCGGGTAACCGCACACCCCTAGTTACGAAACTCACCGGCCAATAAATCTGAATACGATCTTAGAAGTTCGAATAACCGATGAGAACCTTTGTGTCCCGAGCCGCGCGAGATCGCCGTGCTCGGCGATGTGTCATCGATTATAAAGAAACAGAATTTGTTTATTTTTCATCGTATCAATATGAATGTGACACCATTGGATTCTTGGCATTCTCCCGGTTATATTGGCAGAAAATAATTTAAATCGGACTATTTTTAAGAAAACAGGCTTTCACTTCTACAAACAAATTTTTCACGTAATTTCCTTAATTTTGGTCCGAATTATATCATTTTTGGGGCCAATTTGATCGAGAAAACATGAGGAATCGACTGACGTCACTTTCGCAAAGATCTGATTAGAAATGCAGAACTGCAGATTTGTCACTGCTTAGCGCGCAACATTGTATGGCCCCGCTGGTTTCGAGCGCCGAAGCCCACGAAACTCAGCGAGTCGCATGATTGCCAGCGAGAAGGACAAGAGGGGACTTTCCATGGCGAAGGAAAATCAGCCTTCTACAGAACTCAAATCGAGAAATACTTTGCTAACAAACTTTATATTCACGTCAAATAAATACTTGTAAAATTTAGACGACGAACTATTATTGAATTTCGCCAGTTCTTACATATGCCCCACTGGGTTCGGAATTCCTGATCCCAGAGTTTCATGCATTTACCTATTGAAATGTTGCTTCAAATCATCGGGCAATTGCATTGTTTCTTCTCGTACATATTTATATCTGTTCGCGAGTAGGTGTCATGAATGACGCGACTTTTGTTTTCCAAATAAATTCACCCCTATCAGGGCCCTCGCTCGAACCGCTTGACAAGGAGACTGAACGATGTGAACCGAGTGCGAGTGAAATAGCGCACCAGCGGGACACCCTCGGTCGACGGCGACTTGAGTCATCCAGTACTGAATACGAAATGTTCAAAATTTCTCATTACACCTTGATGAGAGTGTTACCATTCATGGATTGTTGGTGAGTCAAGACACGAAGCAATTCAGTCTATTTTTTCTTATTAATACATGATTAGAACACACTCTACGTTCAATAAAAATTGATCGAATTGCTCCATGTTTGATATAATTTTCATCGGGAAATCCTAAAAAATTCATCGGTAATACTTTCATCAATACTTATCAAAAACACGAACATTTTATTTTTCTGTACTGGGTATTTTATCTAGCTCGTCGGTTTTATTGTTCTCGGCTGTCAACGGGCGGTCTACTAGGACCCGAAGGTCCACGCTCGCAACGAGAAAGCAAAACAGTGGGGTGGGTAGGTCTTTCCCGATAAACTGAGCCCAAAGGCTTCTCAACAATTGAAACATTGGAAGACTGTACATATTCTTTCTGATGCTTTCGGCGATATGCGCAACCATTTGTATGCCCGGTTTCATGTCTAACAAGTCAGGCGATTTTGTTTGTGAGAGACATATATAAAGACAGTCCTGTAACATTCACTACATCTTCAATTATAAAACTGCAAATATGTTATTTTACACATGTGTCTCGCTGAATTTCGTCGGCTTCGACGCTTGAAACCAGCGGGGCCATACAATGTTGCGCACTAAGCACTGATGAATCTGAAGTTTTGCAATTTCTAATCAGATCTTTGCGATCGTGGCGTTAATCGATTCCTTATACTTTCTCAATCAAATTGGCCCCAAAAATGATACAACTCAAACCATAATTAAGGAAATTACGTGAAAAATTTGTTTGCAGAATTGAAAGCCCGTTTCGTAAAAAATAGTCCGATTTAAATAATTTTTTCATAAAAAAAATGCGCAGGCTGGATGCGCGTGATTATTACGTGGCCCCCTCCATAGACATATATAGACGGATCAGAAGATGGGACTATCGGCGTGGGGAAGGAAGGCTTGGAGGGGTAAAGGCATAGGTTCAGATACAGGCGCGTCGGTTAGCTTCGGATGCATTCGGCATGCATAACCACAGCGTTATCCGATTTACTCGTATCGCTCCCCTTACCGCGAACCTTGCCACCCCCCTCAGCTTACGCTCCGCCGTCTATATATGTCTATGGTCCCCTCCTCGAAGTGACAGAAAATATAACCTATGTATACGCTATATGACAATAAATGTTGAACGGCTATTTCGTTCTTTTGCGCTACATTTGTGAACTTTTTATCATCCTTCCGAAACATTATTATTACGTCGCAACAGTATCTTTAGGAAATCGGGTCTAGCATATAGGTTATATTTTCTGTCACTTCGAGGACAGAAAATCCGGTCCTCCAAGTGACAGAAAATATAACCTATATGCTATACCCGATTGCCTAAAAATACTGTTGCGGCGTAATAATATTGTTTCGGAAGGATGATGAAAAGTTCACAAATGTAGCGTAATGCAACGAAATAGCCGCTAAATATTTATTGTCTTATAGCATATACATAGGTTATATTTTCTGTCACTTCGAGGAGGGACCACATAATAATCACGCGTTAGATTCAACATCAAACACAATTTTATATATGTTTGTTCATAACTGCTTTCTGCATAGGATGTGTATTTCATGTTCTGTTTCAGTGTTTTGCTAATTAAAAAATGTCTATCCTAACAAACTTCATTTTCTGGGGACATGCCCTCATCTATTTTTCCTTTTCACTTATAATTCCTTACTGCCAACGTAGAATATTGTAGCATAAGCACATTTCAAGTAAATGTACAATGAATTTTCTACGTTTGCAGTACCAGCGGACTTTCTTTTTAAAAAGTACAACGCAACAGCTGAGAATTTCTTTCCACATTCAAAATAACGTATGGAAATAGCAAACAGCTCCCTCTCGCGAGCACAGGCAGCCGCGTATCTATGGGTAATACCATTTCAGTGCAGAAAAAACCTGCTGTAATACCCACCTGCCGAATCGGCCAGACCACGTGACGTGTCTACCCCCTTAATTCTCGCCATTGGGTTTCCAATCTTTTTGTTTTTATTATTTTCGTGCCCGCACGACGATTCGTCATTGTTATAATGATTTTGAATTTTAAAAATTGTGAAATTTCCTTGCTATTGATCACTAAACTGATCTGTACCGTATTGTGGTGGATTACTATTCTGCGCGCAATATTGATTATTCTGGTAGTGTTCTCCCATCTCCGCGGTCTGTTCTCTCGCGAACCCTTTTTTTTCCCCATTGACAGGATTGACACGGAGATTCACTGCGAAGTTTGGAAGGAAAATAAATTTACGATTTTATTATTTTGTGATCACATTTATTACTCCGCCTTGACGGAGGATCCCCTCATCCACACCTTCGTCGTCGAAATTAAAATACATTTCGATGCACTTTGGGCACCTTCTGTGATAAACCGTATATAACGTTTTATTACAGAATTTGCAATCCCTATACGCGAGGACACTATTCACCAGGGTGACGAGATGGTTGAATGCTTGCGGGTCGAAAAATCTTTGATTTTCGGGAAGCCGCTCATAACATTCTTCACATATTTTTCTTTTGAAGATGTCGTATCGGTCCTCACGGATCACCCCCTGGTCCCTGAAGGCACACTAACAGCATCAATTTTAAATAAATAGTTGGATATTGCTCGGGCAATATCCCATCTCATGGACCATAATATTCCTCGTCTATGTCAGTCGGACGGATGGCCCGGGAGTGATAAACCGGCATACTTTTAACAATTGAAAGTGCCGCTTTATTAATCTTATTTATTTATTAATTTAATTTATTCTACTGATTCTTTTACTCACTTTTCTTTCTATTATTACCTTTTCTACCAATTCTCTATCACTTTTTTCTTTACATTTATGCGATATGTAATCTCAATGCGCACTAAATTTTTTAACTTGATTTCGTCCTAATTAATTTCGCGGATCTCCCCACTTTTCGAAATCACGGTTCTGCATTGTTACCAATCTGATTATGATCTCTAGTATTATTATGATCCCATCAAAAAGAATCCCATTTAAAAACATTGTCGTAAATTATTATAAATTTATTAATGTTGTATATTTAACTTTACAAAAATAATGATATACAACAATTGCGCCAATTATCACAATGGCTATTTATACAAAGAAAAAATCACAATGGTAAAATGAAAAATGTATTAAATAATATTAAGCAGGTATATTTTTATACAAATAAATATTTTAATACGAATAAATCACAAAAAAAAATAGTAGAAAATATACAATATAAAAAAATATATGAAATCAAAATGAGCTGCAAGTACATAAAGGTGCTTCCCAACTGCGCTTAAGATGACACAACTACATATACACAGCTAAATTGCTGTTTTCATACATACCATTACTCCTATCGCGGACATTTTAATAATGGGAAGATAAAATGTAACATCTAGACATTTGCCTAGATGTCCACGGCCTGGAAGTCAAATACTTGGCGTGGCCAGGCAAAGTCAAGGTGTCGATGAATAAGAATTATTTAAAAACGCAAAATAATGGAAATGTATATGTTTGAGATGAGACCGGAGTGAGAAGAAGGGAGAGGAATCTAAGACAGGTTATATTCACTTGATCACTTTGTGCGGTAAACACTTTGTCAATTTATTAAAATGTATAATGAGCAGATGAGAAAATGAGAGTGTCCCGATTTGGTGTTACAGTATTTGTATTAAACACTGTGGACTGCACCGAGAAAGCGTAAACGTGAAAACCGCGTGAGATCACCACGTGGCGTCCACACGATTCTATTAATCGGTGGACTAATGAGCGTTCAATGAGCTGAGATGAGACACAAATTATTGTGCAATGAGATAACACTGATAGTAAGGTGAGCCGAGTGTGAGAAATCCAAGGTAAAAAGTAACAATTCGCGATGCAATTATACGAGGCACCTTCTTAGTACAAAGCACGCACGAGAATGAGAAAAATGGCCAACTTCCGCAACCGCGTCTTCTCCGTTCTTCTCGAACCTCGACGCGGCTCGCTGATTGGTTCATCGATTGCAGCGACAGTTGATCGATCGCCGCTGATTGGCGGCTCGCCAATCGATCAGCGCTGCAGAATCGCGGTCCGCGAGGTGCTGCTATGAGAATGAGTGTGGCGGCGTGGGAAACTATTTTCATTCCCAAACAGTATACGTATTGACAAAGTTTTAAATTGACAAATTATCTGAAATCTTGTGAGAGGAAAGGTAACGGTGTCGATGAATGATATTGGAATTAAGTTAAAACGCAATATAATGAATATGTACTCATATTATCAGAGTTTTAAATTGATAAAATTGGCAAATTATCTGAAAGCCTGCGAGAGGGAGGGTATGGATATTGATGATCTGAGAATACCTTGCCTGGCCACGACAAGTATTTGACTTCCAGGCCGCGAACATCTAGGCAAATGTCTAGATGTTACATTTTATCTTCACATTATTAAAATGTCCGCGATATGATTAATGGAATGCATGAACACAGCATTTTAAGCCGGATCCAGACTTGAATGAGTATACGCTGAGCAAGGCCGAACGCGCACGAATATTCTGATGTGGACGGGTGAAACGGTAGCCAGGGCCGCATGCTTCTACGTTAGAAAGGGTGAGCGTGAACACGTATTAGTGTGGACGTGTCATTCGTGGTGACTCGACGCATGCGGCCCCACTCGCGAATGCCGATGAAGGCACATGGCCTGAGCCGACCGTTGTCGGTTTTCTTCCACACATCAAAGGAAGTTTGGAGTATATTCCGCTCAGCGTGGTTGATAGAAGCAGATGAGATACTTTTCTCAAATCCTCGATGTCCCGGATTTTCATGATATTGAAATATTGAATTGGGGTCCATATGAAATATCGTCGGGAGAGTACTGGATTTTGTTTCCACAAGTCGTGTTTAGATTCGCGGGATTCTCTAAACCGTCCAATCAGCAACACGAGTCCAAAAAATGCGTCCATTTCAACACGATCCACAGATTTCCATTTCTTCTTTGGAGGTAGACTCTCCCGTGCCTTCTTATTTGTGTATAAAATGGCAGTTTGAATGATTTCTTCACTAATGAATAATTTGAAACATTCCTCCATTGTTTCTACGTGTTCACTCCTTTCAGTTAGTGAACCCTTACGCGAAAGGTGAACATCTCCCTGATTATTGTCAGGTGCAGTGCGCTGCCAACTACGTCCAAATACAACTTGATTATGAACTGTATTTTGCATTCCCAATTGATCCGGTTCCGAATCTGACGGATTTCCATCGTCCTCCGAATCTTGAACCTCAGGCTCATCGTCACTATTTGACGCACTTCCATCGTCCGATGATTTCTCACAATAATTATCGGAGTCTTCTTCTTCAAATTGTGAATAAAGGCTGTGCTCATTCACTGATACTTCAGTCATTATGCGTAAGAAATGTTTTTCAGTGGATGGGCAGCACACACGCCAAAAATACACCGTGGATAACACTTCAAACAATGATATGATCGGATGGTACAAAAGACGTGGAGGGCTTCCGTAATGTCGACCAGCGTGTCCAAGAACCGTACAAGACTGTCCGCGTCCTAGCGGAAAGGTTGTAGCGCCCTTCCCGTGACGCTATCATCGGGTCTGGGTTTTCCCAAGTTCTCCCGCGCAAACGGTCCCGAATCCGCGGACCGCGAATCCCCACCACTGACTCTGCGCCTGTGTGTGTGCCGCTCTCGAGACCGCGAGTCCCCACCACTGATTCTGTCACTGTGTGCGTGTCCCTCTCGAGACGGGGTCAGAAATGACTCCGGCACAGCCTAGTGAGGGTTAAAAGGAACATATCGAAGCCGTACACCCCGACTTTGCTGCAATTTTGCAAATCTGTGGAGTAGCCAAAAATATTCGGTACATATTTTTTGAAAAAGGAATTCATTCTCCTCCATAACTATTAGAAAAATTCATTTGTTTAAACTATATACTCACTGACGTTAACTGACTAATTTTAACTGATGTTCGGATGTTTCAGTAAGTTTATACAGTATGTCCGATATGTTCGTATATTAGTTTTCACACGCTATTATTTCTCTAACTATTGAAAAAGCAAAAAATGTTTCATATGAAAGTTATTTTATTTGATGGAGGAAACTAAATAGTATAGGAGAGTGTGACGTCCCACTATTTTTTGCACATCTTCCCAATAAATCTCCCCACAACTCCGTAATTCTCTATATAAACCCACTTCTTAACCCTTTTCCCAACCACCGGTTCGTTTGGACGATGTACCCTAGCGGTCCCCATCTCTAGATGATCAAATTCAAAATCCCCATCCCCTCTTCGGCCTTCGAGGCGCGATTTCTTCCCACATATTTAAATCTTAAACAAGTCCCTCGCCCAGAAACTCACCTAACTCGAGACCACGTCTCACCCCTCTTTACGACAAATCAAATCAAACCACATATCAAACTTCTCCAATCGAAATCCTCCAAAACCATCCAATGGGTGGAGTATCCCCTTTTCAAAGCCCCGAAAGACCCCCCGAAAAATGCCATAGCGACACATGCTTCGCACATGAGTCATCAATACGCGCCGATTACATAACACGTATTTTAAGCATGAGTCATCACGCATACCGCAAATTACCCGCATACCAACATTCCATCGCTCTGTATAAATACCAGCGCCACATGGACCACTACCAGCTAGTTCAGTAGAACCATTTACGCGAATAACTTCGCTTCGACACTCTCTCAGAATCTTTTCATATCTATTATAAATTGCTAACTCAGTGTTAAAGTTCACTTCAGTCCAACGTCCCCTAAAGGATTACGAAATCACGTCATCAACTGTAAGCGATCATTATTATTATTATTTGTTCGAGTGCACATCGCCTACATCTATATTCATATTATTTCATTGCTAACGCTTATTCCTTATACTGTTTAGTTTGGCTTACACTCTTCGCTTTATATTGTTTTCATTTGCTTATACTTGCCGCCTAATTATAAATTGCTTAACCCAATCACCACTTACGTTAACTGTTTATAACGAATTCTAACATAGCTTATACTTACATATATATTCACTACTAATTAGTGTTGTTAAAATGAGCTTCGAGCCGTGAGCTTCGAGAGCTCGAGTCGCGGTTCAAACCCTAAAGACTCGAACCCTTAAGGCTCGAACCTTGTAGCCGTGAGAGCTCGAGCCTTTAAAGCTCGAGTCTTCAAGCTCGAAGGCTCGAGTCGTATAAATTGTATATAGCGAAGTGATGTACAAAGCTCGAGTTTTGGAAGTCTTTTTATAACTTTTATAATGTTTCTGTTCACTATATTCTTGCATTAAACGTTCCTCAACACGAAACTAGATATCGCAAGCGTTATGTACTTCGGTTCCCTTGACGATTGAAATAAAATCGGTTAAATCGCTTTTATGATCTGCTCGGTTAGCTCAGTCGGTATACAGTGTGTCCGCGGGAAAGCTAAACAGCCGGCTCCCTCCTAAACTATTGGAGATAAAAATATAAAAAAATAGGGAATTGCATGGTTCGAGGGGGCCAATTATTTAGCGCGAACGAATTTTTTTATCGATTATTATTTTAAAAGATACGATGGTCAAGTTCGGTTTTTCAAATGGAACTATTTTTTTTGAACACCTGAGTTGATAGTGCGTTCCAAGACAAATTCAATAAGCTTTAATGTATACACTTTATTTTCACTGGTTTTTAAGATATTGCGCTTGCAAATTTACTGATTTTCACTGGAAGAAAACTGTCTGGTATAGCACGGACCGGGGACAGTCTTACTGGTTCCACGGGTGGCACTGCCTTTTGAAATAGATACCTACCTGCCAAAGGTCTACGCCAGGCCCAAAGGCTGGACAATTTTTTTCCGTCAGAAATGCTACTTAGGTAGGTACATCTGCGGTATATTTATTTCGCACTTGCTTCTACGCTCGGATGGCCGGTTCTTTTGGGAGGGATGCAAGTTCGATTGGTTAGGTTAGGAGGAGTGAAAGTTGCTAGACTAAATTTCAATCATAGGGAGCAGATTGTATCAGAACCATTCGGATTTGCATTCCTCACAAACGGCTGCTCTCTTGAAGAGGCCCTCTTCACAGCAATGCCCACCTTCTCTCGCACGGAATACGTTAACGCTTGCTTTTGTTCTGATATTGAAGCTCGTGTTTATACTCGAGAGGACCACGCGTCGACAGCGGGCTACCCCTTTTCTTCCTGTGTCTCTCCACGAGCCGTGCTGACGGTGGATTGTAGGAGCGTAGATATCTGGATGCCAGTTATTGAATTCAGGAGACGTTAGAAACATTTTATTACAAAACACACAATTAAAGTAAATCGTATTCCTCTCGGGCAGGAGTACTGATAATGATCGAACTTGCGCCCCACTTCGCGCAGACCAATTACACGGAGGGTAGTCGGGTCACACACTGCCCAAATGTGTGATGCGCTGGCACCCCGTGGCGAGGACAGACCTTCGCATTGCCTCACCCGATTTTTATGGCTTTTTCCGGAAAAAGGTACGAATCCTGGGCCGAACGTAGCGAATTGAGGTCGAGCCCCCGCAGTCGAGGGTGAAATATCCATTTGAGCGTATTAAGAAATTCTTTGCTACGTCGTATCGAAAGGGAAGTGGTGCCAATGGATTCCTTATGTTTTTCTGACGAAAATCATACCAAATGTCATGCAAATCGGACTACTTTGACACAAGCAATTTGTATTCCTTATGTAAGAGTTGTCCGATTTCCACGACACTTGGCATGATGTTCATCGGAAAATCCCCAGGGAATCTATCTGCGACACTTCCATATCCATACGATAAAAAATAAAGAATTATTTTATTTCCTAACCAGATACAGGGTAATTATGGAGCAACGCCCGTCAAGGAGATGCGGCGGCCTGGTACCCCGTGGCAAGGACAGTCCTTCGCTGTGCCTCACCCGATTTTTATGGCTCTTTTCGGAAAAAGGTACGAATCCTGGGCCGAACGTAACGAATTGAAGTCGACCCTCCGCAGTCGAGGGTGAATTATCCATTTGAGCGTATTAAGTAACCCTTTTCTTCATCGTATCGAAAGGGAAGTGACGCCAATGGATTCCTTATGTTTTTCTGACGAAAATCATACCAAATGTCATGCAAATCGGACTACTTTGACACAAGCTATTTGTATTCCCTATGTAAAAGTTGTCCGATTTACACGACATTTGTAATGATTTTCATCGGAAAACCCTAAGGAATCCATCGGCGACACTTCCATATCCATACGATAGGGAATAACGAATTGTTTTATTTCTTAAAAAGGTAGGTACAGGCTGATTCTGGTGCTGCGCCCGTCACCCCGTGGCGAGGACAACACCCCGCAGTGACCATAGAATTTTATGGCTCTTTTCGGAAAAAGGTACGAATCCTGGGCCGAACGTAACGAATTGAAGTCGACCCTCCGCAGTCGATGGTGAAATATCCATTTGAGCGTATTAAGAAACTCTTTTCTTCATCGTATCGAAGGGGAAGTGACGCCAATGGATTCCGGGCGTTCTCCCGATTAAAATCATGCCAAACATCATGAAAATCGGACTATTTTTACATAAGGAATACAAATAGCTTGTGTCAAAGTAGTCCGATTTGCATGACATTTGGTATGATTTTCGTCAGAAAAACATAAGGAATCCATTGGCACCACTTCCCTTTCGATACGACGAAGCAAAGAATTTCTTAATACGCTCAAATGGATATTTCACCCTCGACTGCGGGGGCTCGACCTCAATTCGCTACGTTCGGCCCAGGATTCGTACCTTTTTCCGGAAAAAGCTATAAAAATCGGGTGAGGCACAGCGAAGGACTGTCCTCGCCACGGGGTACCAGGCCGCCGCATCTCCTTGACGGGCGTTGCTCCATAATTACCCTGTATCTGGTTAGGAAATAAAATAATTCTTTATTTTTTATCGTATGGATATGGAAGTGTCGCAGATAGATTCCTTGGGGATTTCCGATGAAAATCATGCCAAGTGTCGTGGAAATCGGACAACTCTTACATAAGGAATACAAATTGCTTGTGTCAAAGTAGTCCGATTTGCATGACATTTGGTATGATTTTCGTCAGAAAAACATAAGGAATCCATTGGCGTCACTTCCCTTTCGATACGATGAAGAAAAGGGTTTCTTAATACGCTGTAATGGATAATTCACCCTCGACTGCGGAGGATCGACTTCAATTCGCTACGTTCGACCCAGGATTCGTACCTTTTTCCGGAAAAAAGCCATAAAAATCGGGTGAGGCACAGCGAAGGTCTGTCCTCGCCACGGGGTGCCAGCGCATCTCCTTGACGGGCGTTGCTCCAGAATTACCCTGTATCATTTGGGCAGTATGTGACCCGACTACCCTCCGTGTAATTGGTCTGCGCGAAGTGGGGCGCAAGTCCGATCATTATCAGTACTCCTGCCCGAGAGGAATACGATTTACTTTAATTATAGTACATGTGTGTTTTGTAATAAAATGTTTCCATCGTCTCCTGAATTCAATAACTGGCATCCAGATATCTACGCTCCTACAATCCACCGTCAACACGGCTCGTGGAGAGACACAGGAAGAAAAGGGGTAGCCCGCTGTCGACGCGTGGTCCTCTCGAGTATAAACACGAGCTTCAATATCAGAACAAAAGCAAGCGTTAACGTATTCCGTGCGAGAGAAGGTGGGCATTGCTGTGAAGAGGGCCTCTTCAAGAGAGCAGCCGTTTGTGAGGAATGCAAATCCGAATGGTTCTGATACAATCTGCTCCCTATGATTGAAATTTAGTCTAGCAGCTTTCACTCCTCCTAACCTAACCAATCGAACTTGCATCCCTCCCAAAAGAATCGGCCATCCGAGCGTAGAAGCAAGTGCGAAATAAAAGTAACGGTGCGCTTCTCGATACCGCAGATGTACCTACCTAAGTAGCATTTCTGACGGAAAAAAATTGTCCAGCCTTTGGGCCTGGCCTAGACTTTTGGCAGGTAGGTATCTATTTCAAAAGGCAGTGCCACCCGTGGATCCAGTAAGACCGTCCCCGGTCCGTGCTATACCAGACAGTTTTCTTCCAGTGAAAATCAGTAAATTTGCAAGCGCAAAATCTTAAAAACCAGTGAAAATAAAGTGTATACATTAAAGCTTATTGAATTTGTCTTGGAACGCACTATCAACTCAGGTATTCAAAAAAAATAGTTCCATTTGAAAAACCGAACTTGACCATCGTATCTTTTAAAATAATAATCGATAAAAAAATTCGTTCGCGCTAATTAATTGGCCCCCTCGAACCATGCAATTCCCTATTTTTTTTATATTTTTATCTCCAATAGTTTAGGAGGAAGCCGGCTGTTTAGCTTTCCCGCGGACACACTGTACTGGTGTTGTAGGACAATGATCAATTAATTTTATGTTGAGAAACGTTCAAACCAAGAATGTAGTGAGCAGGAACACTATCAAAGTTATAAGAAGACCAGATAATGTACTGAAATTTATATTATAGTGATTGTGTTATTGTTTTTGTGTTTTATCATAATTTTATCAAAGAGTTTTGTTACAAATGACTACAATTACAAAAGAATACTATTGTACAGTTTTGTACATTTATTGTATTATTAAAACACGGATCCAACCAATTGGTGGAACCATTAAAAAGCATCTTTCTATGTGTTTATGTTTAACGTTTTACAATAGTAGTTGCGCAAAATAAGATATAATATGAAGGACTTGGAGTTAACTTCATTACTATTAAACACATGAGCCTCCAGCTTCGAGGCCTGGGCCTCGAAGCTTGAACCTCGAGCTTCGAGAGCTCGAGCTTCATATGATGTAAGCCTTAAAGGCTGAGTCTTTAAGGTTAAGGTTTAAAGCTTCGAAGACTCGAGCTTTATACAACACTACTACTAATCACCGTTATATAAATGTTTTGTGTTAAGGCTGCCGTCTCCGCGGGCCTTGAATGTGTGCGTACCCTCACACAAGCTAAGTTAAGCGTGTATGTATACGCGTGTAGTAAACAAACCGTAGTTTTCATCTTTCGCCCTGGAATCGGCAAGAAGGAAGTTTTTGCGGGTATAGTTGCCTCCAGTAGACATTCGTGCAAACGGGTACGGTGCGTTTGAACGCTAATAAGCACCGTACGTTGAAATAATAATGAATTTGGGACTTGTGTACTGAGACAGACTCGAGAAATGACAGAATGAAGCTTCAAGGATTCTCCGTCGCCGGCGTTGATGGTATATTCGTGCATTGTACCATCAAACCCGGTGGAAGTCCAATCTAGCCGATAAATGTAGGAAAGACATAGTTGCCGAGATGTAGCGAGAGTCGAATCGCGCTGTTGCCGCTTTTCCCCTATTACTATTTTGTCGTCAGGGAGGCTTGAATGAATTACGGCGAAGCGGTTGGAGAACAGAGATGGGCAAAGATAATATCTGGATAAACTCAAATAAAATATACTACAGTATTGTCTCATTACGAGCTCGATTTGATGTACACGATGTGGACGTTTTGCTATCTCCACCACTTCTGTCTCAATCTTGTCCGGCGAAGGCGAGAGCGAGCGAGAGGCACTGAAAGCGAACGAAGGCGGTACGAGATAGACGACGGGATGATGTTTTGTCTCGTTCCGTCTCTCGGACGCCTGACACTCCGTCCTTTGCGTTCGCGGCCGTCGCGCAGGCAAAGCGTTCCATCTCGCTCCCCCCTTCGGCCAGAAAGAAGCGAGAAACGAACACTGGGAATTAGGGCTCTGTTCGCGATACGGGCTCAACGCCGCGCCGCACAGTGGGGCAAAGTGACGAAGTTTGTTTCATAATCAAAGAACTTTTGATAGAAATGAGATAGAGCGATGATTTTTTTTTTAAATTAAAGTTGAAAGATTGCAGAATAAGGGAAAATTAATGAAATTATGATACGAACGTTTTTTACCTTTGAAAATCTGTGTTAAACATTAAATCGATTTTTTTTCAAAATCCTGAGGTAGTAGACAAATTTTGCGAACGGATTTGAAATCAGCGCGACAAAATCTATAGGAAATGATGTACAACGTGTCAAGAAAAAATTCTAACCGAACATGGTATTGGACAAAACATATTTTTGTTGTAAAATGGAGAAGAGGAATTACACAGAATGAGAGAAGATAATATTAAGGCTCCCCCAAACCAATGCGAATATTGCCGCGCGGAGCGAATGCGCCGCGGATCAGAGTTTTTTATACGTTTCGGCTTATGGGCGCCTTATCTGATCGGCGACGAATCCGCTCCGCGGCGCGAATATTCGCGTTGGTTTAGGGGAGCCTTTACAGTATTGTCTCGTTAGCGGATCGCTGGTCGGGATCGGCGCGGGCGTTGAGCCCGTATCGTGAACAGAGCCCGAATTCCCAGTGTTCGTTTCTCGCTTCTTTCTGACCGAAGGGGAGAGCGAGATGGAATGTTTTGCCTGCGCGACGGGCGCGGACGCAAAGGGCGGAGTATCAGGCTTCTGAAAGACGGAGCGAGACAAAACATCATCCCGTCGTCTGTCTCGTACCGTTCTCGCTCGCTTTCGGTGCCTCTCGCTCGCTCTCGCCTTCGCCGGACAAGAATGAGACAGAAGTGGTGGGGATAGCGAAAAGTCCACATCGTGTTCACCAAACCGAGCCGCTAACGAGACAATACTGTATTCTTCGAAAAATATACACTTTTTTATCTGTAATTGTCCATTTCAAAAGAAAGCATCATATGTTTTTAGAAGAATTATAGCATTCATAAATTTCATTACGTTCGGCGTGTTATACTTCGGTGATGTACCTTATTGAAACTGTAATGCTTTGAATTTGCACACTGTTTATACAAAATATTACATCCTTCAATGTGCAAATTAGTATTGTTTCATTGACATGTTTCCTAACTTCACTGCTCAACCTCTCTATCTTTCATTATTGCTATCCTCCTTTACATTCAGCGAGGCTCTAACACTAGACGCAGCTGTCGTTCCGTATTCCTTCAAGACTTCTCGATAGAAAGAGCTGCGGCAACAGCGCGGCAGAGACAGAGTGAACAGAAAATGTGGTAACTATGCGTCAAAAATTAGTCTACATAGAGTACCTGGAGATGTCACCTCTGTACAACTTCTTTTTATCGACCGCAGTAGTTTCATTAGGGTCCGTCTGTTTACTGGGGACGCTTCGATCGATTCGGACCAAAACAAAAAGGAGACGGCCCCCTTAAGAGTGCAGAAGGAAAAGCGCCAGTGACGCCATCTAGTGTATACTCAGAACCCCACGATAAGATAATAGATGGCCGTTCAGATGATGGAGATATTATTCAGATAATGTGCTGATACGTAATTAAGGCTGCCGTCTCTGCGGGCCTTGAATGTGTGCGTACGGTCACACACGCTAGGAAAAGCATGTACATATCGGACGCAGCAATCGGACGCGCTACATCTACAGCTGATGCAGAGGGAAACACCTACAGGAGTGGTGGTTATGTGTGCGTGACTGACGCTCGCAGTTCCGCACACATAACCACCACTCCTGTAGGTGTTCCCCCATCCAACAGCGGTATTGAAGCCTGTTGATCCCTGCCTAGACGCAGCTCTCGTGCCGTATTCCTCCAAGACTTCTCAGTAGAAGGAGCTGTGGCAACAGCGCGGCGGAGACAGAGAGAACAGAAAATGTGGCAACTATGCGTCAAAAATTCGTCTACATAGAGTACCTGGAGATGTCACCTCTGTACAGCTTCTTTTTATCGACCGCAGTAGTTTCATTAGGGTCCGTCTGTTTACAAGGGGCGCTTCGATCGATTCGGACCAAAACAAACTTGAGACGGCAGCCTTAAGGGGGTAGACACGGGTAATGCAGCGCGCTGTATACCGACACAATCTGGCCCGAAACATGGGTTTGCGCGCTGACGTTGTTTGTCCTTATACGAGCAAATTTTGGGCTGGGCGAGGTCTCATTCGAAAGATGAAGGTTCAACGCAGCCCGCTCTGCTCATGGTTCAAAGAGATTGTGTTGATATGTAATAATACGAGTGTCCAAAGTAGAGAAAAAATCGACAAAATGCACTCGCAGATTCCATGTATTTGTAGGTCTCTAAAAGAGTTTTCTGACTCAAACGATGAGCAGAGCGGGCTGCATTGAACCTTCCTCTTTCGAATGAGACCTCACCCAGCCCAAAATTTGCTCATGTAAGGACAAACAACGTCAGCCCGTGATTGCATTCCCAAATACGAGTTCCGCCATATTGGCGATAATACAGAGCAAGTCACGTGACAAATTTAGTTGAGCTAGTGGATACGAGATGGCGCCTACTCGGGAGGACTGCCAACGTGGAATCATAGCAAAACTGAAGCGTTAGCTGGATACATGTGCCACAGCAAAAGCGTGATACAGTCAATGTATGTATTTTTGGACGATTGTAGGTTAGATTATATGCATTTTAGGCATACATTGACTAGATACTGCTGGAAACTGTGTACATTTACTAAATTCACGCTTTTACTGTAACACATACATCACCGCTGCCGAATATATGTTATAATTATATGGCCACATTATTTCAAATAAAAAAAGAGATTGGAACTTTTTAATAACACTGGAAGTGGTAATTTACTGATACCATATTTTCAGAATATGGAAGTTACAGCAATTATTTGCGATTATTGCTTTTATTATTATTCTTCCGACTATTGTATATAACATATAACAAGGAAAAGTCTCCAAATCGGTCAACAGTTGACACCTTGATTTTTTTTGTAATTCTTTACGCTCCTATGCAGAGATGGGTATTATTTAATTAAAAGAATATACTTTCGAATGGCCCCTGTGGCCGATCGACACGAGGTTTGGGGGAGGGTGTGTGTACCCTAAATCTAAAATTCTATTTAGCTTCGGGTATTTATTAGTTTCCTTTGTTTATTCGAAGGCCTTTCATCTTGGGCTTCGAATAATTTTTCATCTTTCATTATATCTTTATCCTAAGGTCGTATTCAGATATATTGGCCGGTCGATTCGTTTTCGCGAACAGCGATCGAGGAGAAATCAGCCACCACCATCTGACGATCGTGGATTTGTCTGTTGGAGTTACGTGGCCACCCAAGGGTATGGTGGGGTAACGGGAATGCTGCTCGGCTCCGTCTGAACGTAGCCGTGTGGCTGTTATGACCAATACGAGATGAAGCTATCGAAAAAGAATCAATGTTCTGACCAATAAAGCTCCTGAATTTTTTCGGAGCTAAGGTCTAAGGCACACCTATTCTGATGCGTGTATTTCTACGCTGCAGCGCGGTTTGGCCTATACATGACAGAAGCTTGGCGCTATCCCCACCACTTCTGGCTCACTCGTGTTCTGCGATGACGAGAGAATACGCGTTACGAATAGGAGTGTGCGGATCGTCCCGCGGCTCGGATTCTCGGCCCTCGGGACGGGTCGGAAAATTTCGGGCGGGATCGGGCGGGGTCCCGATACTTTCGTATTGCTCGAGATCACGACGGTTTCGGGATCCCGAGACTCGATTCGGGCTACAAGCTAGACCGCCATGAGCGGGCAATTTGATTTCAGGTCGGCTTGGCAAAACTCGGACGCGATCGGCTCGAAAGCCAGCTATTACGAGCGGACCGAGACGGAAAGAATTATGTATATCATTTATATCGATACCAGAGTGATAAGTTTTTACCTTTCTGTCTCCTGTTGAATCATAATTTGTATCTTATTATTTATTTACATATATATGTATTTTCATTGCTACCAAATAGTCTGTGAATACTCAATACGTCCATATACGTACTTAAATAAACACCATGTTCAGAACTTGGGAAGAAGACTATTTTTATATTGACAATATTTTAAAATCTGAATCAAATATACTTCATACTTAGTACTTTATGTAAAGGGAATATATAGGGTATTATCTTTTTCCGGATAGGTTCAGATTTAAAATAGAAAACGTACGAACTATAAGCATACAAAAAGGAATATTTCCTGGATGTTTCATAATAATAACAATATACAGGAGGCGAATATTTTATTATATCAAATTAACGTGTAAGAAACATAATTTTTCTATGTTCTCAGGTAATAATTTTAATCTATTACTGGTTACGATATCGTCCGATCGCGTCCGAGTTTTGCCGAGCCGACCTGAAATCTAATTGTCCCCTAATGGCGGCTATGCTTGTAGCCCGAATCGAGTCTCGGGGTCCCGAAACTGTCGGGATCTCGAGCAATACGAAAGTATCGGGACCCCGCCCGATCCCGCCCGAAAGTTGCCGGCCCGTCCCGAGCCCGAAAAATCGGGTAACCGCACACCCCTAGTTACGAAACTCACCAGCCAATAAATCTGAATACGATCTTAGAAGTTCGAATAACCGACGAGAACCTTTGTGTCCCGAGCCGCGCGAGATCGCCGTGCTCGGCGATGTGTCATCGATTATAAAGAAACAGAATTTGTTTATTTTTCATCGTATCAATATGAAAGTGCCACAAATGCATTCCTGGCATTCTCCCGATTAAATTGACCGAAAATAATTTAAATCGGACTATTTTTAAGAAAACGGCCTTTCAATTCTGCAAACAATTTTTCACGTAATTTCCTTAATTTTGGTCCGAATTATATCATTTTTGGGGCCAATTTGATCGAGAAAACATGAGGAATCGACTGACGTCATTTTCGCAAAGATCTGATTAGAAATGCAGAACTGCAGATTTGTCACTGCTTAGCGCGCAACATTGTATGGCCCAGCTGGTTTCGAGCGTCGATTTCTTGCCAGCGTGCAGGACAAGAGGGGACTTTTCATGGCGAAGGAAAGTCAGCCTTATATAGAACTCAAATCGAGAAAGACTTTGCTGACAAACTTTATATTCATGTCAAACAAATTGTTAATTGTAAAATTTAGACGACAAACTATTGTTGAATATCGCCAGTTCTTTCATATGCATCACTTGGTTGGGAATTCCTGATCCCACGTTTTCATGCATTTACCTATTGAAATGTTGCTTCAAGTGATCGGGAAATTGAATTGCTTTTTCTTGCACATACATATATCTGTTCGCGAGTAGGTGTCACGAATGACGCGACTTTGGTTTCCCAAATAAATTCACATTTATCAGGGCCCTCGTCTGAACCGCTTGACAAGGAGATTGAACGACGTAAATCGAGTGCGAGTGAAATAGCGCACCAGCGAGAGAGTAGAGACCCTCGGTCGACGGCGACTTGAGTCATCCAGTACTGAATATGAAAATGTTCATATTTCTCATTACACCTTGATAAGAGTGTTACCACCGATAGATTGGTGAGTTTATGTCCACGAACATGAGTCGAGACGCAAAGCAATTCGGTCTATTTTTTTTTATGAATACATGATTAGGACACACACTACGTTCACTAAAAATGGACTGAACTCCTCCATATCTGACATCATTTTCATCGAGAAACCCTAAAAACTCCATTGGTAATACTTTCCTCAACACTTATCAAACATGAACATATTATCTGGCCCGTCGGTTTTATTGCTCTCGGCTGTCAACGGGTGGTCTACTGGGGCCCGAAGGTCCTCGCTCGCAGCGAGAAAGCAAAACGGTGGGATGGGTAGGTCTTTCCCGATAATCCGAGCCCAACCATTTGCGTGCGCAGCTTCGTGTTGCACGTCAAAAAATTCTTTTAATTACAATTAGTAATTCAGTTTGTAAGTGCAATTAAATTAGGCGTCATTAAAATCATGCACAGTTCATTAATTTTAACTAATTGACCTATTCATTTATTTTTTAATTCATTAATGTAGTGCTCTGGTGAAGAACATCGTAATACGTAGCTAATATTCTAGGCCCTAGAATCTACGATATTGTCAATGTGCAATTGAAACGCACGCCACTTCACACTATAGTTTCTTAGCATTCATACGGCGTGATTTTCTAGCTAGAGTCGTCACACGCGATGCTCGCCAACAATCATGTGTCTCGCTGAGTTTCGTGGGGTTCGACGCTCGAAACCAGCGGGACTATACAATGTTGCACGCTAAGCAGTGACGAATCTGAAGTTCTGCAATTTCTAATCAGATCTTTGCAAAAGTGACGTCAATCGATTCCTTACAATTTTATATATAATGTTTGTTCATAACTGCTTCTTTCTGCATAGGACGTGTAATAAGTGTATTTCATGTTCTGTTTCGGTGCTTTGCTAGTAAAAAAATGTTTAACCTAACAAACTTTATTTTCTGGGGACATCCCCTCATCTATTTTCCCTTTTCACTTATAATTCCTTACTGCTAACGTAGAATATTGTAGCATAAGCACATTTCAAGTAATTAAAATGTACAATGAATTTTCTATGTTTGCAGTACCAGCCGACTTCCGTTTAAATTTTTATAAGTACAACGCAACAGCTGAGAATTTCTTTCCTTATTCAGAATAAAATACGGAAATAGCAAACAGCTCCCTCTCGCGTTTACCGGGCAATCGGCGATCTATCGGTATTACCATTTCTGTGCAGAAAAAACCTGCTGTAATACCGACCTGCCGAATCGGCCAGGTCACGTGACGTGTCTACCCCCTTAAGGAACATAAGATAGATATTAGCAATTGCCGCGCACAAACATATGACAATGCTAGTAACATGTCCGGTAAATATTCTGGCTTGCAAGCGTGTTTGAAAGAAGAAAATGAATTAGCATTTTATGTTCCATGTATTGGACACTCCTTAAAGGGTCTAGCTGGATAAGCATAGTGAAAAGTGCCCTTGAACCGATTTTAGTTGGCAATGCACCTTTCAATAGTGTAGCACAGGAAAACATTGTACACCATGTTTCAACCCCCTATCTCAACCAGGAGGGTAGTTATAGGGTAAATTCGAATTTTCGGTTTTTGCCATATTTTCCCTATTTAACGGTCAGCAAAAATTCTAAAAAATATTTGAAATATTGTAGACATGATTGTGTATGATTATGAATTTTTTCAGATTTTTTCGTTGCAACTGCTAAGTGTAAGAAATAAAAAACGCAAAAAAATGTCGAAAAATGCAGATTTCGTGTTGAAGTTTTCGAGCGACTAGATTTTTAATTTTACAGTAGTTAGATATTGACATGACTATTATCTACAATTTTTTTCAGATTTTTCGGTAAGGTGCGCCATAGGTATAAAAATCAGAAAACGATATTTTCGAGATATTTCGCGTGAAAACGTGATAAGTACTTTCAATTTTTGCATTTCCGTCATACAGTGAATGCATTATATAATTTTTAATATCTCTACATTCGACAGAGTAATATGTAAACGGAGGGAATCAAGTTAATATGATTAATTGGAAGTGTATACGCACCATATATGGTGCGGACGGTGTACGTTGATAAAAGAATGGCGAATCCAACCAGTGGATTCAGAATACGTATCATAAGCCAATACCACACATCTATTCCATTGACAAAATAATTATAAACTATCCGGAGCTAGAATAATACATAGGCAGAAAAACGGCCGGCGCGGCGGTGCATTTAAAATATTTTTATGGAAACCTTATGATAAAATATTTTTAAAATATTCTAGAAACATTTTTAAATGAATATCGTGTATTGTCATGTAATCAACGATGAAATAAATTTTATATCATGAAAAAAAAATTAGACCTTGGTCGGGTGCGAACCTACGACAAAAGAGAGTATGCAGCGGTCTTGGAGTCTAATGCTCTAACCACTCCGCTAACTGCGGCGATGAATGATTCTTTCGTACCATATGATATATATTGAGTATACACTTCCAATTAATCATATTAACTTGATTCCCTTAGTTTACATATTACTCTGTCGTATGTAGAGATATTAAAAATCATATAATGCATTCACTGTATGACGGAAATGCAAAAATTGAAAGTACTTATCACGTTTTCACGCGAAATATCTCGAAAATATCGTTTTCTGATTTTTTTAACTATGGCGCACCTTACCGAAAAATCTGAAAAAAATTGTAGATAATAGTCATGTCAATATCTAACTACTGTAAAATTAAAAATTTAGTCGCTCGAAAACTTCAACACGAAATCTGCATTTTTCGACATTTTTTTGCGTTTTTTATTTCTTACACTTAGCAGTTGCTACGAAAAAATCTGAAAAAATTCACAATCATACACAATCATGTGTACAATATTTCAGATTTTTTTTAGAATTTTTACTGACCATTAAATAGGGAAAATATGGTAAAAACCGAAAATTCGAATTTACCCTATAACTACCCTCCTGGTTGAGATAGGGGGTTGAAACTTGGTGTACAATGTTTTCCTGTGCTACACTATTGAAAGGTGCATTGCCAGCTAAAATCGGTTCAAGGGCACTTTTCACTATGCTTATCCAGCTAGACCCTTTATTTGCGTTCAAATAAATAACGCTTCTGTTTAATCAACGCTTGAATTCTTAGATTAATCCTTCGAATACTCAGAATCCCAACAGTTGATCTCTCGTCGCGAACGCCGAAAGTTCTTATAAGTGTTTACAAGTGTAACGGTTTTAGGCGTGGCGTAACACCCTTTTCAAGATTTCAGGATTGGTTCGAGTGGCGTGCGATAAGGAATTAAAATTCACCAAATTTAATTAAATCAACTGCATAATTACTTGTGATTAACTCCAATATTATTCGAAATCTGTGTTAGTTGTTGCTATCCCTTGGTTAACGATATCTAAAAGTAATCCAAGTTTTTCTCGAAACTGATTTTGAATTTCAATTTTATTTTCTTTTTTTATGCTTTTTGTCAATTCATTGATCCTCCAACATTTAAACGGCAAATTATAACTCAGATGGAGAACATACTCCACAACTTTGATTCTGGCATGCATTGTCGACATTCCGAGTTTAAGGGCTTCAACATTTAATTCTTTTTTCATAAGTTTTGGCCATTTGTTCATTTCCGAAGGCTTGGTCCCGCAAATCACACAGTTGCTTGCAGAACTTGTTTCGGTCACAATTTGAGCTACTTTCCCGTCACATGCATGTGTCCGTCCGCGCCGCGTGTCAAAATCACCATGGTGCCCGCCGAAAGCCAACCGAAGGCGAGTGCGAGCGTGCATTCGCGCCTCAAGCCCGAGCGGTCGCAGAACTAGTCTACTTTAATTTATAATAAAGTTTCAAGTTTCGCGTACAGTTGAAGCATTTTCACTTTGCGATTAACCACCAATCAACCCAATACATTGGCCCTTTCATTAATTTGAAAGGCGACACCCACAAGAGCGATCGACGCTCAACAGTAGCAATTAGGTATTAACCTTTTTTTACGAAAAAAATTTACAAAAACTTTTGCATACGGTACAGACGATGATAGACGGTGATGGACGGTGAAATTTTTTAATGGGAATTGTATCTCAAAATATGTTCTTTCAAACCTTTCAAGTATCGTTGCGGAGGTAGACGGAGGTACCTGAAGAAAATGGTGATTTCTAAAATACCTCGGTATTCTTTGAGATATTGTTATATTCTGACAACAGCTTCAATTCTGCCTCCTTTTGTCCTACATTATGTAAAAATGAGTAATAACACTACTCCGGAAAAACGGGTCCACTTACAATGGAACATCCCGAACCCGAAAATTCAAAAAATTCTGAAACTTTGTGGATATGTAGGGGGTTTCCTTCTGATTACAACGCAATTTTTTTTGTTGCCCAAAATCATTCTAAGGGGGTGAAATTAACCGCTGAAGATTCGGCTATTTTGTGATTTTCTGTTATAACTCGTGAACTGTAAGAGATAGAAAAAAAGTTTCGAGACAAAAGTTACTTCTTTCCATTAGATTTTAGCAATTGTTTAAACAATTAGAAAAAGTGATAAACAAAAATATGAATGTTTTATAAAATTCGGGTTTTCACGTGAAATCTGAACTGGATGTTTTAATAATTATGAAACAGCATAATCCATATTTTTTTCCATACAATTTCAACTATTGTTGTATTGCGGAACTGTGCTCCGCGGCAATCGAAGAACTTTTGAATCCCATTGTAACGTGCCTTAAGCTGCACGACGAGGAATGTTTTTCTAATATTTATTAGGAAATAATACGCGACACGTAGTAAGAAAGTAAGATAATTTATATACTTTTGTCTTTAATTACACATGGGGCAAATATATTAGGTGGAAATGGAGGAGAAGAAGGGAACTGTTAGATATAACTTATCCTTATTCGAACTTATTATTTTTAACATAATTATCGAATTTTTCTCTTATTTGCTCACCAAACAAGCAAGATAATGCGCGATTTAAGTATAGTTAGGAAACTTTGAAAACACTTGTGTGATTATGAATTATTCTTCAAGGTGATGAAACTCTTCAAAAAAATGTTGAAAACATAAATATTGCTTACACCACGCACATCGTATGATAGCATAATTGCCGCATATGGAACAACGAGGTCGATGTATGAAATCTTTTTGTGAAAAAGCGAAATCTACTGGATTTTCAAACGGATTTGGTTTCTCAACAATGTATCAACTTTTATAACATGCGTAAGCAAACACATCGTGATACTTTGGTGATGAAAGTTGATTATGAATAAGAGACTGTAATTTAATGACATTATTCCTTGCATTTAGCTGCACATCGTAATTAAACAATAATACAAGGTCGGAAAATTTTCGTACAAAGTTTTTCCATATCCGGAAACCATATACATCAAGCGGTTGTATCATTCCTGTAGTTTTTTTCGGTATTGGGTATATTTTCACATGTTAATTAGCTGGTATACCGTTTCGTAATGTAGATGGACAGTGACCAGTCCACGAATTCAATAACAAAACGCTTCGAGATCCCGCATGTGGTAGATATAAGTTTGTTAACCATTCCATAACCTGTTGACCTGTTAACTTTTCAGATGTGGACGCCTGTATATAAATATTCCACGGTCGAAACAAAGATTGTTTTACACGTGGACCAAAATTAACATCCTTTTCCTGCAGAACAATAAATAGCGGAGAGTGTAGTTTCCCAGAAGCTGATATTGTAGGGAATATGATATAGCTATGTGTAGTAGCGGATATAGATTGTACGACTGCTGTAACACTTTTGGTTCCTTGTTCAGCTAAAGTACGGCCCGAATGTAATTCTAGATTGAATCCGCTCTCATCAGCATTGAATGTATTGTTTGTTCCGATATTTCTAATACGAGGTTTTACATTATTCACAAAAGTCGAAGCAATTTCATTTAATTGCGCGGTATCTGTATCGTATGGTCTGGTAATAAATTTGTTCATTTTTCTTGAAACTATTTTATATGTTCTCTTAAAATTCCAGATCCAATATCCAGATGTTTTAAAATTTTCCATCCCTGTCTCTTCATTAGCATGTAAGACCCATCTTCGAAGGTCCAAATCATGAATAATGGCATGAGTTTCACTCCCGCCAACAAACTTATTATACACATATTCAAAAATTTGTAACAATTTTTCCCGACGTGTCCCTCCCCTGTTCACCGTGTCGTTGGCCAAGAGTGGGTTAGTAAAACTCTTCTGTAGGTATAAATTACATCATTGCGACGGGTACGAGACCAGTCGATCTTGTTTTCAAACTTCATTACAGTAATCCGGGGTGCAAGTGGTAAGACGACTGTAATAGCGGAGCGGGCGGCTCGCTTACCTGAAACGGAAATCACCGATTCTGTAACTATTCATTGTGACGTGAATTTTAAAGAGTCCATCCTAGAAAGGAGCTTTTTTTGTAAGTAGCATTTCAAGGAATTATTTCTGTTTATGTACAAAAAAGGCAGAAGACCAACATCGTACATTAACCAGCTGCGAAAATGCTTTGTGAATTAACAGTTTTCAAGTTTTTATTCTACTGAAAATATTGAAAGAGAAGTTAGAGAATAATTAATGAAAAAGTAGAATATTCGCACCGGAATTTGAATCTCGGATTTTCTGTTTGCGACCCAAGCTCTAGGATTTCGGTGAAATGAGTTCTTGGCGGAGAGCACCGGCCAAGCAGCGCGGCACACGGATGGAGGGACGAGTATGCTTGTGTGGTGCGGTACAGGCACTAGAAGGGGGCACGCTTGGTCGTGAAGTGGTGGTAGGGTCCGTGGGCGACAACCCACGGTTCTGGCATCACTGCTGCCGGCACACCACGTCTCGAGCCTGATCATCAGTCACGCGCACCTCAGGGCGCTGCATGGTGGGCCCCAGCTCACCCTCAGTGTCTTGAGGAATAATTATTGGGTGGTGTGCGCGAGGGAGGGAGTGCGCCCGATCGTGCATCGTTGCACAGTCTACTCCCAGTGCCGGGCCGCTGCCGGGACGCAAGTCATGGCCGACCTTCCCGCCGCGCGAGTCTTGCCGTCCCGTCCCTTCGGCAATACCGGCGTGGACTACGCGGGGCCCTTTATGGAGCGACCGGCGAAGGGTCGCGGTTAAAGGTCCACAAAGCCTACATCGCCCGCTTCGTGTGCATGTCGACGCGGGCCGTGCATCTGGAGCTGGTGTCGGACTACAACACCGCGACCTTCCTCGTCGCGTTTCAGCGTCTCCCACCGCGGTCGCTCCCAGCGCGTGTACAGCGATAATGGCACGAACTTCAGAGGCGCGGTGAGCTCGCCGGACCTCGCTGCATTCTCCGACACCGAGAACATTGCTTTGAGTTTCATTCCCTCGGCCGCGCCGCATTTTGGAGGATTGTGGGAAGCAGGAGTGAGGAGCGCAAAGCACCACCTGCACAGAGTCGTGCGAGACCACACCCTGTCGTACGAGGAGTTGACGACGGTGCTCTCCATGGTTGAGGCGTGCCTCAACTCGCGCCCTCTCGTCCCCGCGCCGGGCGACGACGACGACATCGCGCTCACCCCAGCTCACTTCGTGACCGGCGCGTCTCCTTTGGCGTTCCCCCCGGTAACGTCGGCGACCGGTCCTGCGTCGCTTCGGACCCGGTGGGAGCTTGTACAGCGGATGCGTGACCACTTTTGGAGGCGATGGCATGCGGACTACCTCCACTCCCTTCAGCCGCGGCGTAAGTGGACCAGCCCAGAGAGAAGTAGTGGAACAAGTCGGATGTGTTTTCTCTATCCATAGCACGTCCGCAGTTGACGAAATCCCATGTGTTATTAAACCCTTCCGCTATTTTTTTCCACTCTTCCTTGGTATTCGGGAACTATGACAAAACAAAATACAATACAAAAATTAAAAAATTAAATAGGTAGCGCGCACAGAGATGATGTTGACAGCGTAACATCTGTAGCGTGACCTGCTCACAGTAGGGTAGGTTGGGGTTAAAAGTCCGGAGGGTAAAATGTCCCGAATTTAAAATCTCTATTCCTAAACAATGTATTGAGTTTCGCAATATACTAAGTAACAGGCGAGAAGAAACGGAGGTGACCACAGAGTCGCCAGTCGCTCCTGGACGTTACTACGAAACTATAAAGGCAGAAACTATAGAGGAAAATATTGTGTACCAAAAAGAATTGGTTTAATAAATATTTATTGATTTGAAAAGAGTTTTTTACTTATTTAGTTTAATATTACACGAAAAGACATTAGGGACTTTCTACTCTATGCAATGGACTTTTCCCCCGTGCGTGGGGCAAAAAGTCCATTTTGCATTGACAAACATTTTGTGATATATCTCAACAGAAAATAACAGTATCAACAAACGAACTTCGTGAACGTAAAGCATAATAGTTATAATTTATACAAAATAACACCAGATATCTCTAGATTGTTAGTACTAAATTTTTCATAGGTTTATACGAAAAACGGGACTTTTAAACTCACCCTACACTACTCGCGTTTCACGAACAGCAGACAGACGGGCAGACACGGACTTTTTGGTTTTGAATTTTTTTGCTATTTCTTATTTTATTAAATTATTTGTGTTTTTTATTTGATGGACAAAGAAGTGTAACCGTGTGGAAGCACGAATAAACAACCGGCTGGCGAAATCAATCGCTGCGTCATGAAAAAAAAATTATGACAGCGTCATTGAAGTTTTAAAAACTTGCGCTGTCGCGTTGAAGAACCCCACCACCACCAGAATCGAAATCTTGGAGTACGAAGCCTGAGGCATAAATGTTGACAAGCAATTAGAAAGAATGGATCCGGAGCAGGCTATACAGCGTGTTCCAAAAATGCTGCGATTCCTTGAAGGGGGTAATTCGGGGGGTGATTTCAAACAACTTTTTCCTTTGCGAAAATGCTCTCCGAGGTTTCGTTAACAAGATATTAACAAAAAGCACCGATCAATCAGAGCGCGAGTCTGATGGCCGAGTTCCCGCGCTAGCGTCGCTACACGCCGCGCTGCGACTGCGAACAAGCAACTCGGCATGCATTGAAGAAAATTGCGTAGAATGGCAAATGAAAAAGACGCAATAAATAAAATCGAACATGTTGTTATGGTTTGTTTGTCATTTAAAGTGAATAATGAATAAAGGATAAATGGATGAAAATCACGTGTAACGTAAAAATACGAATACACAATTTTTTTTTAGAAGATTCGAAAATAATAATTATTTGAAGTGGGAGGATAAAGAATACGTATATTTCCTTGTATTAATAACGTAGCCACGCTAAGGTAATGTAACAGGAAATTAACGAAAAGTGATCGTAGTTCGTTATTGTGATAAAAATCCGTAATTCAATAACGGCCAGCAATGTTGCTGATAACGAATAAGTCTGTTTAAAAAGCCGGCAATGATTCAGCTAGCAATCACGTCGCAGAAATGTTCACGGCCCAAGAATATTACAGGATGTTCTGGGTGTACGCCCGGAACAACGGGGACGCAAGTGCTGCTGCGCGAGAATTTGCGCTGGAATATCCACTGATCCGAACGCCAAGCGAGGATACATTTCGCCGTTTAGCATCGAGGTTATTCTCGACGAGGTCGTCCATGATGCCGCGAAGCAGCGAGGTGGGCAGACCCGCAGCAGCGCGAAATCTGGGCACCATCGAGAGAATCATCGATGCCGTTGACGCCGACCCAACGATCAGTGTGCGCGTCTTGAGCCGCCGTCTAAAGTAAGTCACAGTTCAAGATAACTGCAGCAATTATTAATTAAGAAAAAAAAATGTTATCTAATAGTGGATGTTTTTGCATTTTGTTCTAGTGTCAGCAGCACGACGGTACGCCGAATCCTCAGGGATCGAATGTTGCATCCGTACAAATATGTACGGGTGCAACATTTGCACGCCGGGGATTACATCCAGCGGGTTCAATATTCCAGGTGGCTGTTGGGAGAAGTGCTAAGGAATCCGTCGTTCACCAAATACATATTGTGGACGGATGAAGTACTTTTCAACAGGGAAGGATGCTTCAATTCCCACAATCTGCATGTGTGGAGCGATGGAAATCCCCTAGCGCTTCGTCCACCCGCAGCACAAGTCTGTTGGTCGATCAACCTATGGGCCGGCATTTGTGGCGACTTTATTGTTGGGCCGTACATTATTTAATATTTTTTAGAACATGTTCTGCCGGATCTTATGGACGATATTCCATATGAGATCCGACAGAACATGTACTACCAGCACGACGGAGCTGGGCCACATTACACCTTGAATGTCCGCGCTTATTTAGGTGAAACCTTTCAGGACAGTTGGATGGCCCCCACGGTCACCGGATATGAATCCGGTGGATTTTTTCTTCTGAGGCTACCTGAAGGTAATTTGATTATTGCTGTTACTCTTTACTTATTCTTGTTGTAGGTATTCTTTTTTTACTTACGTTATGTATTTGTTGTAGAACAATCATTTCAGAATAAGGTGTATCGTCAGCCGGTGGATACCCCTGAAGAAAGAGTTGCGCTGATTCACGCAGTGATCCAATTACAGGGCGTCCAAAGGCAATTGATTCTCCGCGCTGAAGCATGCATCAACAATGGCGGTGGCCACGTGGAGCAATTCTTGAATTGACAACATTCGGCCCCTTTCGGGGCCACCAATTTTTAAAACGTAGGAACAACACGTTCCATGAAAAATAAATTAAGTGATCAGTGTTAGTAGCCGTGCAGTGAAGTGAATATTCGGTACATTAATCTGGACGCACCTGACATTGCGACCCTTAACTTTAGGTAGTATCGTATCACTGGGCTCGTCCATCGATGACCAGGATCGGTTCAGTTACCCAGTGACACAGGTTTTCCAGCTGCAGGCCAATTTCTGACAAGGGTGAGTTTTAGTTACTTTATTGGTGATCATTCATTTTTAAATTTAACGCATGCTATGGCTTATTTCCGGCGATAATTCTCAAAATTCCCGTACGAAAATATTTATTCGTGCTTTTTAAACAAACGTATTCGTTATCAGCAACAGTGCTGGCCGTTATTGAATTACGGATTTTTATCACACTAACGAACTACGATCCCTTTTCGTTAATTTCCTGTTACATTACCTTAGCGTGGCTACGCTATTAACACAAGGAAATTTACGTATTCCTTATCCTCCCACTTCATATAATTATTATTTTCGAATCTTCTAAAAAGAAGCTGCGTATTCGTGTTTTTACGTCACACGTGATTTTCATCCATTTATCCTTTATTCATTATTCACTTTAAATGACAAACAAACCATGACAACATGTTCGATTTTATTTGTTACGTCTTTTTCATTTGCCATTCTACGCAATTTTTTTCTTCGATGCATGCTGAGTTGCTTGTTCGCAGTCGCAGTGCGTCCCATAGCCACGCTAGCGTGGGAACTGGACCGTCAGACTCGCGCTCTGATTGGCAGGTGCTTTTTGTTAATATCTCCTTAACGAGACCTCGGAGAGCAGTTTCGCAAAGTTAAAAGTTGTTTGCAATCACCCCCCGCCCCCGAATCCCCCCCCCCCCCCTTGAAGGAACCACAGCATTTTTGGAACACCCTGTATATTCGGATACCATAATAACAGCCGTCTTGAGAAGAGGATTATTGAAAACTTTAAAGCCTCACACAGATTTGTGTGACAACGAGTGTAAGCTCGCTGCTGTGCCGATCCGGGAAATGACGAACTTCAGTAGTAATAATTATAACAGTCACAATGAACATTCGTCAAGTGTCAAAGGATATCATAGTAAGTGTTATTAGAGTTTTATAGATACGAGCGCGAATTCATATGCAAATCTGTGTATTTTTTTGTATTTAAACAATTGTCAGGCGCTCTGAAGAAAAGTTGCTGTACGGTGTGCAGCATAGCGGCTGTTCTATTTATCTGAAACAAAATACCAAAAAGAATTTTGTTTTTTAGGAAATTACGCAAGTAATGAACCTCGGAACGCAGGAAAAGTTGCCGTCATTTTGTAAATTTTTGCATTTTTTATCCTCGCAATCCATCTTCATTACCTGCGCAATTACCTGGAGAACAATTTTTTTTTGGTGTTTTGTTTCAGATAAACAGAACAGTCGCTATCTTGCACGCCACACAGGAACTTTTCAAACGGAGCGCCTGACAATTGTATAAATAATTCTTTCAATTAATATTTTTTTTTGGCTAACTAATAGTTTCTTCTTCTGTTTATATCCTCTGCTCAGTTTTCGAAAAAATACAAAAATTTTCATATGAATTTGCGATCGTGGATTGGGCTTTCCCCCTTAATAACGATACCTACATTTATGTCTTCTTTTATAAAGTATTATTGTTAGTCTACACGTATTATTAATTTGCAACCCTTACCTTTAAGAACTCTGTCCGTAGGGCATGATACAGTGCTTTGCACGTCTCAGGAATTATTTTGGATAACGAAGGAGCTGATATTCCTGTTGTAAATATTAAATTTTCATAAGAGTTGCCAAAAATCTTAATGTGGCGATAAGACGTTGCTCTGAGGTGATGCTCTGTCGCATAACGGTGTCCATTTTCTTAATTTTGTTTTGAACTAAGCTGAGGAGATGATGAAACGCTTCAGAATCCATCCTCAAATAATTCCGGTAGTCATCTGGATAATTTTCTCTCAGCTCTCGAAGAAGGGGCGGATCATTACAATTTCCGCGGTATTCTTTTACCCAAACCTGGCGGTTTCTACTTCTGTTTCTTCTTCGGTCTGCTATTGTTAAATGCACAGCAGCAGCAACAACAACAAAAGCTAGGTTCGGGTCACAATTATTGTTCACCGCAACGATGATAAATCTTTTACTCACAGCCTTTTTTAAACCGCGTTCTTCACACAGGCTTCTTACACTTAATGTTGTTCGATTTAAGGATAATCACACACCTAACCCAACTCAATGTAGATTATCCACAAATAACAGTTAACAATAACAATTATCAATAACAATTAACAATAACAATTAAAAATAACAATTAACAAACACAAATAACAGAAACAATTAACAGTACCATGTAATGGTAATAATTAACAGTAACAATTAAGAGTAAGAATTAACAGAAATAATTATGAGTAACAATTAATAGTAATAAATTAACAGTAATAATGGAAAAACAGTAACGGTCTGCGCACACATATCCGTTCCGTGTCAGTTCCGTGGTCGTAAAAGGTATCGGTTGCTTGTTTTGGAATGGAGCAGCGCACACTTGTCAGTTCCGTGAAATGCGATGATCTCTCCGTACCCGTCAGTTTCGGGTTGTCAGGATCAGTGTTAAAAAATATCGTTTACGTGCTTTACAATGGAGTAGCGCACACTTGTCCGTGTCAGGGATGTCAGCAGATGTCAGTGTAGAACCCCTATCCGTTCAGTGAAACTAAAATGTGGTTGCTATCCATATTTGGGCATTTGGACTAACGGAGTTCTGAAATCACGGAAAGGTGAAAGGGACGACCTTTTTTTATGACCGTGAAAGGTTCTCGGGTCGAAGCTCTCGCACCACGCGCTTCGGGGGTCCTAGACCCTAGAGTCATAAAGACAAGGACAGCAATAGGCCACTCAGTAATGAAAATGGTAATGTCTATAACACAGTCCAACAAAATGAAACTTTTTATCTGTTCCGTAATATCTACTGGGTGATTCTTGTAGAGTATATCGCCCTGAACACGAATCCGCAAACCGTTTGTCGCCATCACCCTCAGTTTTTGAGAAACTCAATTTTGAAAAAAACTGCAAATTTTCAACTTTGAACATTTTTTGTGTCGAAACGATAATACTTATTTGGTTGCTCCTTGCGTCAAATTATTCTTTGAACCCTCCCGAATACAACGATATAAATTATTATTGCATTATGAAGATTTGAATATATTTAAACAACGTTCAAAGGGAAAAGGATACCCAAAATGCACCCATTTTTGAAGATATCTTTCAATTTATTTCTAAAACTAAGGATTTAGGATAAAATCTGACCATTCCACGCGATGCAGCTGATGTTTTTCGTCCGGAAAGCATCAACAAAAGTGGTAAGTCACGTTTTGTTTTCAATATAGAAGCGAAATAGTTTGGCAAAACGCGCGGTGCCAACAGTGGTAGTCAGGCGCGTTATGTGATTGTGTTACGCTGAGCGGCAGTGGATCGCGCGCCGCCGTTGACTACCAGTGTTGACGCCGCACGTTTTGCCAAACTATTTCGCTTCTGTCTTGAAAACAAAACGTGATATACCACTTTTGTTGGTGATTTCCGAAGGAAAAAAGTCTGTTGCATCGCGTGGAATGGTCAGATTTTCTCTTAGACTCTTAGTTTTGGAAATAAATTGAAAGATATCTTCAAAAATGGGTGCATTTCGGGTGTCATTTTCCATTTAATCATTGTTTAAACATATTTAAATGATTATAATGCAATAATAACTTATATCGTTGTATTCGGGAGGGTTTATAGAATAATTTGACCCAACGAGCAACCGAATAACTATTACCGTTTCGACACAAAAGATGTTCAAAGTTGAAAATTTGCAGTTTTTTCCATAACCGATTTTCTCAAAAACTGAGGGTGATAGAGCAATTCTGCTTGCAGATTCGTGTTCAGGGCGAAAAACTATACAAGAATCACGTAGCGGATATTGCGGACCAAAAATCGTGATGGACAGTGTAATTAATATTAGATCTCCATACAAATACCACCAATGGATTGCTGGAGTTTTTGCAATGAAAATTATAACAAACATGATATAATTCTGATCATTATTAATGATTGTAATGAAAAGAGTTTTGTATTTGAATTTTGCGCGGTAAGGTATAGGGTATGATCGGATGCATGAATGCTGGGTGTTAGGAAAATGGAGCTGGGTGTTAGCGTAATGGCCTGCGTTCAGATTATGAGACGGCAGGCACGGCGGGCACTGAATGTGAAGCCTGGAGTACTGTGGGCCCGAGGAAAGGGAAGAAGAGAGGAGGGGTTGGCGGAGGTTTGCAAACAGTCCCTCTAGCCCCGGCACCAAGATGACCTAGATTGAGGGCACCTCTGGTTAAGCCAGAAGCTGTCTTCGTGAGGGTGCCGCCTGGGAAGACATATGCGGACCTGTTTCGCCAGGTCACACAGGCAGTCCCGGGAGAGCTGGGGGACGTGAGTGGCGTAAAGAGCTCTAGAGCGGAACACCTCATATTGAAGGTGAAAAAAGGTGCGGACGCGAACAAGTTGAATGCGACTGTGGAAATAACCTTTGGTGACGGCGTAGGAATTAGAACGTTGAAACCTATGGTAACTGTGGAAGTGCGGGACCAGGATCCAATCGTGAAAAGAGAAAACATTATGTTGGATCTGTCCGATAGGTACGGAATTTCGGTAGAGCAGATGGTCTGGAGGACTATCAGAAACGCCTACGCGGGTTCCAGGATAGCCATTCTGGATCTTCATGCAGATTTAGGTAAAGTTATAAAGGATTGCAAAGCTACGCATACTGCCCAAAATTAGTAGGTATTTTCGATGCGATGGATTCGGGCATATGTCGTATGGATGCAGGGTTAATACTGGTGGCGACCAACTATGCAGAAAATGTGGCACTGTGGGACATAATATAAGGGATTGCACAGCCATGAAGCGGTGCATATTGTGTGTCAGGAAAGGAGTGCACGTGACGCTGTGTGCTCATATTGCAGGCACAACGGTTTGCCCTGTTTATAGAGATGATGTCAAGACAGCAGGAGGACGTGAGACGTCTTCGAGGAAATAACAATAATACAGATAAATATGAACCATTGTCGCCTGGCTCATGACCTTTTAAGACAGACGGCGGTGGCTCATAGGGCAGACATTGTAATTGTCTCGGACCCCCTCTACAACCCTCTAAATCCCAGTGGAGGACCTACCTTTGTGGGTAGGGGTTTAGCATCAAGAGTGGACGTGGTGGCATGTTTCGCGAGGTTGTATGCAAGGTTGACGGATAGTCGCGTTTTAGAAGATTATACCGGGTCTGACCACGGTTACCTAAAACATTGCTTTAGGGTGGGAGGTATGGTATGTGCCTATCGCCCGATAATATCTGTAAAGTGGAGCGTCAGGTCACTGGAAATTAACTTGCTGGCGGAAAGGGGGTTCCGGAGATATCTGAATTTTAGAGGGCCTTGGAAATATTCTGCGATGCCTCGATGAAGAGGGTTAAAAGTGGACCACTGATGAGAACACCGAACCATTGGTGGCGACCCGAAATTGCTGAATTGCGTAAGCAATAAATAGGGCAAGGAGGATCATGCCTAGGGTTCGGAAGCGATACCCTGATGTACATAATATCCTCTGAGGCGCGAGGCATATCAGGAGGCCCCTAGATTTTATCTACCCCGCAAACGTCGACCGCACGATACTTTTTGTCTGAAGTCGACAGATGAAACGTGGAAACGAGCGGACTCTTTCACACGGCGCGGAGCGAAACACGTATCGCGATACGTGTCGATCATTTGTTCTTCAATAATAAATATCTTCTCGTGCCCCACACATTTTTGGACAAAATATTTCTCTGAAAAAATGAATGAGTTTGAAGCATTATCTATTTGGATTTTACACAAAAATGTAGTAAAAAACGAGCGAAGAGGAAGCATTGGGTTCATCCCATAAACAGCATTAGACATTAAAAGGGAACTTTTCATGTATTAGGTACTTCATGAACTTCTAAAATCTAAATGATAAGTAGTCTTACATTTTTTAATTACTTTAGAATGTCTGCCACCTCGCCGCGTGCCGTGTGAAAGTGTTCACCCGTTACAACGTTTCATTTGCCGACTTCATACGAAAAGTTTCATGCTGCCGACGTTTGCGGGATACACGAAATTATTATCACGATACGAGAGTTGTTCTGTGAACGCTTCTATAAACAATGTATAATCGGTATCCACCATACGCGTATTATACGCGTAAACACGCCACCTACTTGGTAAACTAATCCTTCTAACTTCTAAAAAAAAACTCAGGTCGTTTGGACCAATTTTAAAAATGTTATTCTGTTTTGAAGGGTGTACGAATACTTTTGTCACCTACTGAAAGAACTGTACAGCAGGCTTGCAAAAACGGCTGAATTGGGACTGACCGGGCCAGGCCAGGCCTCCTACACAGTTGTCAGTGAAATTAGGGACACCGCACGGACACGAACGGACACCGTACGGATATGGAACTGACACGGAACGGATATGTGTGCTCAGACCTTAATGGGCCCTTTTAAGGCTGTCCGCCCGCTCCCGTTAGCGGTCCGCTTCGCTGTTACGCATCCGCATCGCACGCGTATTCGTTGTAATCCCTCTCCCTCACCTATGCCAACAGATTCGATCACAATTTCAAATTGCCCATTCTCATTTTCACAGTGTCATTTTCACTTCAACCATTGAAACTTGTCAAAGCCTGAATGCATAAATGAAACAAAATCATCCGCCAGCACATTTTTGTGTTTATTTAACCCTTTCACTGCTGACTAAAATAAGAAAGGGTGGTAAAAAAATGCCTATTCTTTTTATGATTTGTATTGCCTGTGTAAAAGTGGTTCGTTCTTGGTGCTATTTTAATCGGGAAAACATAAGGAATTGATTAGCGCATTTAATGTACCTATAACTATTCCAATTTTCAAATCCCTTCCGCCTACAAAAAAAAATAATAAATGATATGGAAGTGACACCTTATGGTTTCCTTACCGATAGATTCCTTGTTTTTTCCGATGAAAATCATACCACATTTCATGTAAATCGGACTATTTTTAACGAAATGAATTTGAAATTATGCAAAACATTTGTTCGTGAAATTTTCTTCGTTATGGTTCGAATTACGTCGTTCTTGGCGTTATTTCCATCGGAGAAACATAAGGAATCGATTGGTGTCGTTTTCGCAAAGATCTGATGAGAAATGCTGAAATCATGGACATTTCTCACTTCTTAATGTTATTCCAACTTCTTCGAGGGTCGAAAACCATAAAATTCGGTGTGGTACCACAGGGGGTTGATCTCGCCACGGAGTGCCAGCCGGTATCTCTCTGACAGGCGTCGCTCCAGAATCACCCTGTGTATTCTGTAAGTTCTCGGAAATCTCGAGTATCTCGGGTAGTTTACCCGAGTAGCGCCTACCGAGGAATTTTCCTCGTCCCGGGTATCTCACGGGAACCCAGGCATCTCGGGTACCCGGTCCACAGCTATAGCTCTATTAAATACTAAAGAATTTGTTTAAATTTCTCGATTATTTTATTTTACAATCTTGCATATCGAACACTTACAGTTGTCAGCAAAGTTGGTAGGAGAACGATTTTACAGTATGAAATGACTTATATTGATGTTAATTGAATTGTGTGTTAAAAATCTTACAAAAAATTGGTAAGTAGCCTTATATTTTTATCTCATCAATGAATCTACTTCGTTTGGGTATGACCAGTTGAACTAATCGCGGTATCCTTTCGATTAATTTTTTTCATTTTTCCAAGCTTCTCTTAATCTTTTTCACAACTTCCGTGATTTTGAACATGGTTCTCTTATTATCCTATTCAGTTCATCCCATAACTTCTTGATTACGTTAAGATCGAGTGGCTGTGGACACCTTGGCACGATGTGTACTTACTTCATTATTGTTTTTTCATTCTTTTAAACGGTTCATACAGGTGTTTGAGGTATGTTATAAGTAAAATAAGGAAATATAATAAACTATAATAATAAAAGTCACTTCAGAAGCGTGTGTTTATGTTCTAATAATCAATTTGTCCACAACAAACAAGTATTCAGGGAGGTATATATATTGATGTCACTTAGGGACTTATAGTCAGACAAGTTGAATCCACTGAAGGGCACATATACTCGATGAAATTTGAAAGTCCTGATTCTCGAAAACGAAGCCTTGCACACAGAAAATATTGTAGAATTTTTGCTCATTTTTGCACAACGAATGACTATTTCGCTTGTACTACTAATTTTGTGGCACTCTGTATATCTAAAACTGTAACTTAAATTTAAAACTGCTTTTATGTTTCTTGTCACTGGTAAGCAGACTTGCGTACATTTACATTAATTACATCTATGTCTATACCAAACATGGCATTTATGTGAACTTGACGGCCGATTTCCAGAGGCAACACCTCCTTCCTCCCGCCGCGCGTCTTGGCCCCCGCGGCGGACTAAGGTCGAAGCAAGATATATTAGCGGGTGAATTCGTGTTCGCGAACAGCGATCAAGGAAAAATCAGCCACCACCATCTGACGATCGTGGATTTGTCAGTTGGAGACGCGTGGCCCCCGAAGGGTATGGTGGGGTAACGGGAACGCTGCTCGACTCCGCCTGAATGTAGCCGTATGGCTGTTATTTATTTTTAGCGTAATAATTGTGTGCGTTACGAAGCTATGCGTAGACCAATACGAGATGAAGCTGTCGCGAAAGAATCAATGTTCTGACCAATAAAACTCCTGAATTTTTGTCGGAGCTAACGCACACCTATTCTGATGTGTGTATTTCTACACTGACAGCTCGGTTTGGCCTACACGCCATAAGCTTGGCACCATCCCCACCACTTCTGGCTCACTCTTGTTCTCAGAAGGCGAGAGCGAGTCAGAAAACGTCGAGAAAAGGAGCACCGAGGCAGGCAAACTGTGTGGTGGGAGAATACCCCTCACGAAACTCACCGGCCAATATATCTAGCTTCGACCTTAGGTGCTTCGAGCGCCTCAGACCCGTGCCATATGAACCGCGCGTGGCGCATTGGGGCGACACCCGTATCAATAGATTTCCACATCACCCATGGGGTACTATTATCGATGCGTTTTTTTGTCAGTGCATGGTATCTCCTGTAGGCACTGTGTCGCGCGGTAAAAAACAGATTGAAAAGACGCGTTTGACTATCAAAATTTTATGGGTGTTTGGGAAAACTAGTTTTTCGCGCACGTTTAGACGTGTTGGGCAAATCTAAAATATTAACAGGGAGGCTGAACGATGCTGTACGTTTCAGATTTGCCCAGCACGACTAAACGTGCGCGAAAATCTAGTTTTCCCAAACATCTTTAAAATTTTCATAGTAAAATGCGTTTTTTCAATCTGTTTTTTATCGCGCGACACAGTGAAATAAGCCTACAGGGGATGTCACTGACAAGAAAAATGCATCGATAATAGTACCCCATGGATGATGTGGAAATCTATTGATACGGGTGTCGCCCCAATGCGCTACGCGCGGTGCATATGGTACGGGTCTGAGGCGCTCGAAGTACCTCGGCCGCCGCGGGGGCCAAGACGCGCGGCAGGGGAAAGGAGGCGTTGCCTCTGGAAATCGGCCGTCAAGTTCACTTAAATGCCATGCCTGGTCTATATGGCAAATAAATCATGAAGCAAATATACGTTTAACATAGAATAAACCGACGGTTAACCTTACATTTCGTAATTGTTTTTTCCCAACAATTATGATTGTATAATTTAAGAGACATAATAAAATTCCCCAGTTCAGTGATGTTTTTATATTACCTTTACACATTTGTATGCGATTTTCATATTCTTTCGTCGTACAATTACAAATTGTTGTTTCGCAGGACAATATAATTTTCGAGTCCTGTATGCTTCTAAAAACATGAAATACATATTAGAAAATATTCTCGCATAGAGAAAATAAAATTGGTTTTACTATTCTCATGTAATATAGTTTTCTTAAATATTCTACAATTATTTTTAGAGCGCTAAATATATAATAAATTACAATAACAATATGTCATCATTCATTTTGGTATTTACTTCTCTTAATTAGTAAAACATTACTTGGTCATTGAAGTTTTTAACTCATTATTTTCTAAATATTCTTTGTTCAATCGGATATTTTCAGAAATCAATATTTAATGTCGTATTAGTTAAAAATTGAATTTAGAAATGTCTAGACACGAGTCTTAACAAAATTGGAAAGATTTGTAAATGTCTACGAATGTTTCAAACCATATTTCTACCATGTTTCAAAGTTATAATTAATTATATAGAAAATAAATTTGTTCTGTTTAAATATATAATTTTGAAAAATTAATTATTTCATAGACGATACCTTGCTTCCATAGAAGAAGATAAACCTTATACTAATAATAATATATGGTTTAGCTTATACAAGTTTTAAAAGTAGGCTAATAGACTAATGCGGAAATTTTATTCAGTATTTTTAATGTAAGATTGCCTCTAAAAATATGTCATGAAACATCGTTACCTAAAAAAACATACATACTTTAGGCAATTTTATAAAATTAAAGTAGTTGATAAATATATTGCAGTTATTGTTAATCGACTGTACTGAACACATGCGTGTCTCGTTAGAATATCTGTTATCAATTTATCTACATACGAAGTTAACAAACTTCGTAACATGCCTACAAACGTACTTTTCTATTAACATGTATAATTATGATCTAGTATCTTTGCGTATTAAATATCCCAGAAAAAATGCTATTACTGTAAACAAACAAATCTGATGATTTCTTCAAATATAATTTTTGTTTTGACCATGATATAATTAACTTTTTTTAGGTATTATTGCATTCTGTCTTTGAATCAAAGTATGAAGGATCATATTTACACTGCATTGCTATATACTGCAAGAGATGTATCATATGATGTCCTCTATAAAAAATTCACATTATGGAATTCTTAATGCAAAAATCAAAGTATAGCAAGGAAATTAAATTGTTATTTTAAGTTAGTGTAAGTTTGTAGAAGCATTTCAGTGCTTTAATTGTAAACGAAAAGTTAATTTACGGTGAGACCTGGTTCATGTGATACATACAATGGAAGTCAAAGAAAGGGTATAGCCGGTTAAGATGGTCAAATGTGCCCCTGAACCGAATTCAAATCACGATGAGTCATTCGAAAGCTTATAAAAAAAGAATGATTTCTGTCAAGTTTCAACTTCGTATCTCGACCCGGGGGGTAGTAAAGGGTAAAAATAGAAAATCAGGTTTTTGCCGAATTTCTCCTATACCAGCGGATGAAAATTTTTGAAAAAATTCAGAGACATGTCTGTCATCGGTGCACATATTAGGGAATCGCGTCAGATTTTTAAATTGAAAAACCAAGCTGTGAAAAATAAAAAACGCCAAAAAATGCTGAAAAATGCCGGTTTTGTATCGAAGCAGTCTTGATACTATAATTATATTTTTACTGTAAGTCCGCATCGTTGTTACTATTGTCTTGAATTTTTTTTCAGATTTTTCAATTTGGTGCGCCGCAGTTAAAAAAATTAAAAACCGATTTTTTCGCCGTTTTTTCCGTGTCAGAGTAACTAATAGGTCGAACTTTCGTACATACTTTATGGAATAAGCCTTTTATGCAATCTTCAACGTCTTCACATGCAGCAAAACAGCGTAGAAATTAAACGAACTAAATATGCTGTGCCTTTACAGTCTAAAATGTCTATCATATTTTTAACGGCATCAATGGCGCAGCGGTAAAGTGTCCGGCTGTTGAATCGTTGCGAACTTTTTGAACGTAGGTTCAAGCCTCGGAATTTCTATGTCCCACAGGGTCATTTTTTTTTCACATTAATTATGTATTTTTTCGATTTCTAGCTATATGACAATGATCGATATTTATATACAAATGTTTTAAAAACATTAAAAATATTTTAATAATTGAAATATACATAAACATAACTTGAGAAGATTTTGATGCCACCGTTTCTCTGATCACGTATCCCGTCAATTACAGTATTGTTGTAACATTCCCTGCACTAAATTAATATTATATGAAATTGATTTTCCAATCTCTTACCTTTAACAATTGTGGATGGATTACAGCAACAATTGTGTGTTGTTTTGTAATTATTTCGCCTCTTCTTATAGATCATACAACTCATTCTGGTTTCCAAAATTCAAAAGTTAAACAATGCTATAATTGGCATGATACCTAACAATAGTTTTCAACTATTGAAATAATTTTAATATGTTTTTAAAACATTTGTATATAAATATCGATCATTGTCATATAGCTAGAAATCGAAAAAATACATAATTAATGTGAAAAAAAATGACCCTGTGGGACATAGAAATTCCGAGGCTTGAACCTACGTTCAAAAAGTTCGCAGCGATTCAACAGTCGGACACTTTACCGCTGCGCCATTGACGCCGTTGAAAATATGATAGACATTTTAGACTGTAAAGGCACAGCATGTTTAGTTCGTTTAATTTCTACGCTGTTTTGCTGCATGTGAAGACGTTGAAGATTGCATAAAAGGCTTATTCCATAGAGTATGTACGAAAGTTCGACCTATTAGTTACTCTGACACGGAAAAAACGGCGAAAAAATCGGTTTTTAATTTTTTTAACTGCGGCGCACCAAATTGAAAAATCTGAAAAAAATTCAAGACAATAGTAACAACGATGCGGACTTACAGTAAAAATATAATTATAGTATCAAGACTGCTTCGATACAAAACCGGCATTTTTCAGCATTTTTTGGCGTTTTTTATTTTTCACAGCTTGGTTTTTCAATTTAAAAATCTGACGCGATTCCCTAATATGTGCACCGATGACAGACATGTCTCTGAATTTTTTCAAAAATTTTCATCCGCTGGTATAGGAGAAATTCGGCAAAAACCTGATTTTCTATTTTTACCCTTTACTACCCCCCGGGTCGAGATACGAAGTTGAAACTTGACAGAAATCATTCTTTTTTTATAAGCTTTCGAATGACTCATCGTGATTTGAATTCGGTTCAGGGGCACATTTGACCATCTTAACCGGCTACACCCTTTTCTAAACTTCCTACATTTTGTCTTATGATAAGCTGCATTTCAGAAAGACGCCGAATTCTTGTTTTAGAAATGCATGTATTTTATCATTAATTTTTTGTAATATTAAAATAAACATTCAATAATTTATACCAATTTTAATGAAAAAATATTCACACAATTTTCAAATTCCATATATCGTGTAAACGAATTACCCATTGAAGATGGGAGAATCAACTATTAATAGGGTAAATGTAGGGTAAATTCGAGAATTTTATATATTGCCTAACAAAAAAGATATTAATACTTTGTGAAAGATAAATTAAATGTAGATAGAATTTACTAATTTTTTGGAGTCGATATTCCTTGTCTGCATATACTGATTTGAAATTATCCCCATCGGTGGCACAATGTATCTTTAATTAAAGGCTCGTAATCTCCTTTATTTAAGAAATTAGAAATAAATTAGTGATATGTTTCAATAAGTAATATGATAATTTTGAAAAGTGCTTTAGCTCGAATTAACTACTTATCTCTTTTTTGGACAAAAAGTGATGGACTAAGGTCGGCATCAGATATATTGGCAGGTGAATTCGTTTTCGCGAAAAGCGATCGAGGAGAAATCAGTCACCACCATCTGACGATTGTGGATTGGTCATTTGGAGTTGCGTGGCCCCCGAAGGGTATGGTGGGGTAACGGGAACGCTGATCGGCTCCGCCTGAACGCAGCCGTGTGGCTATTATTTATTCTTAGCGTAATAGTTGTGTGCGTTACAAAGCTATGCGTAGACCAATACGACATGAAGTTATCGAGAAAGAATCAATGTTCTGACCAATAAAGCTCCTGAATTTTTTCGAAGCTAACGCACACCTATTCTGATGTGTGTATTTCTACGCTGACAGCTCGGTTTGGTCTACTACACGCTAGAAGCATGGCACTATCCCCACCACTTCTGGCTCAATCTTGTTCTGCGAAGGCGACAGCGAGATGGAACGAGAGCGACTCAAAAAACGTTGAGAAAAGGAGCACCGAGGCAGGCAAACTGTGTGGTGGAGGAATACCCCTCACGAAACTCACCGGCCAATATATCTGATACCGACCGTAATACGTTTAGCAAATACCTGTATTCTGTCTGAAATTTTCAAAAAATTCTCAGATTTCATGGAAAGAAAAAAATCACGTTTCGAGTTATAGATGAAAAAGAACCCTCCATTGCAATTTAAATTGAATGCAGCACAAAATTTTATAATACACGTGGAAAATTCCGAGCAATAAATAGTAACTGCATGCCACAGAATTTTATATATCACTTTTAAATCGTGTTACAAATATGCATAATTTATCATGTAGTAATATTTTATTTCGATATTAAATGACTGATGTCTGTTTTAATACGGTAATAAATATATCGTGAACTCCTAACGTAGATCATAATTTGTACGCAGCACGCAGCACGTAAAACTAAAATAGCTAATATATTGTATTTCTGTAAATAGTAGTGAAAGCAAATATAAATAAAAGATATGTTTTATTATTGAAGTGGATTACAAAATCAGGAGAAAAAGATCATATCAAAAAGAATTTTCATCTGTACTGTACCAAAGTATCTAAAATTTAAACTGGAATTATTGAACAGTATCAATTTTTTTACATTTTTTCGACATTTCTAATAATTATCGTCATGAAAAGTAGCTTAATTTTTAAACATTAATTTTTACGTTTCCGCCTATAACACAATCGAGTAACAAATAACCATAATATTTTCTACAATAAAATATTTAAATATTTTACACTGTTTATATTTTATATTTAAATATTTTAAAATCGTTTTATTGCTCCTGTTCGCAGTATAATCGCCTAGTATTAAAAATTCTGGCCTCAATTTTTGCATGGTCATAATCGAGTCAATGAGACATTTGTATGAAACAACAAGGATGCAATTGAACTATGTTATATATAATCATCCAAACCAATTTGTAACGAAGGAGTTAAATCCGTTACTGAGAGACGAGAAAATTCCATTGTTTGAGTCAGAAGCTGTGTTGGTTCCAGGATGTGGTCGAAAATGAATCACGTGATCTCGATGTACGTGGTCCCTGTTTCCGTTGTAGAAGCTCGACCCGTTCTCGTCTTCGCTTGGGTGTCTCTATTATTGATACAAACGAAGGAAAAGCTTGACAATAATGTTCCTTCTAATGTTAACATCCGTATTTAACACATATTTCATCGGTCACATTAAAATATGTTTTTTTCTCTATTATCACATATCTAATTGCCGGTCCTGAGACATTATGTATTTTTGCATACTTTTACTAGTAAAAATGAAATAAATAGTAATACTTAACGTGTTTAGACGTTGACACGTTACACGCCTTCAATTAAAATTTCATACCAAAATATTCAGTGCATTTTCGCTTACAGCAACTTTCATAAAGTATAATTTTAAATGGAAGTGCAAGAATTTTGGCAGACGTGGTGCAAAGTGTGTGAACATAACCATATCTCGTTTGTAAAGTGTTTGTGCTATCAGTCATTGATGACAAAATTTTTGAAAATATATTCTACTATTAACATTACCCCACATACATGGTGTCCCAAAATTCGGGGACTTCCCGTAACACGGCAATATCCTGATGCAAACAGACATGGAAAAATCCTTTTCCGTTTTGAAATCCGAGACTTCGTTCTCGAGACATTAACAGGTGAATATTAGCGGTGGATCTTCCGGATCGCACAGTTAAGAGCCGAAACATCTGACGCGGAGCAGTTACCCCTAGCACGCACACGCAGGAGGTTCGCGTAGATACAGACCTACAAGCACAGACTGCGCTGTCTCAAACCGAGAAAATGAACCAGTGCGGTTGGCTCAACTGTGTGCGTGAACCTTTATATGCGCTTCCTGTGTGTGCGTGCGAACGTACGTTACCGCGCGCTCGCAAAGAGAATGCACGGTTGCTGCACTCGCTTTTGGAACAACAGTATATGGGGATCGTAGTACTTATGTAGTATACAAATACCATTTCGGCTTTTTGCAGAATGGGCATTCCTTTTGGAAAGATTTTGATTTAAATTTTTTAACGTAGCTAGTAATCCAGGTACATAACATCGATACCCAAGAAGGTTCCGTGGGTACAACGATAGCGTGTCAACTTATCACGCCGGCCGGTCCGGGTTGAAGAGATCCTTAATCAGTCCCTAGTAGGGGTCGAGACCAAAGTAGTAATCACAATTCAGACTGGTCATGACCGGTCAAGCAACCAGTAACTGCAGCGAAAAGGGACCGAAATTCTTACCGTAACAGTGAGAGGTTGTAAAAGGGAACCGTAACTCCAGACCGATTGCTTCTCGATCGGGAATCTCAGACCGAAGTTTTAACCAAACCAAACCAGACCGAAGGCCTGACCGGTCCGCAGTACGGTCGAGTTAATGTATGTAGAGGTTGCCGTTCGTCTCTGTTACGTATGTGGAATCTTCCCATACATCACTCTCAACCACTTTCGAGCTCGCTTTTGAGAAGGGAAAACGCCCTAAAATCCTTTTGCTTATCATACACCACTAAGGGGGGTCATGATCTCGACCATCCGGATCACGACCATGGGAACGGGAGTGACACGACGACGACCCCGAAGGATTTCCTTATATGGAAACTCCTAATGAATCCCCACTCATTTTTGGGACTATATAAACCCTTTGGTTTCTACCCTCGTTGGTTAAAAGCTATAGAGTCACGCGTAGAGTCACGTCGTGTCACCCTCGTACAGAGTTGGTTAAGATCGAGCTAAAGTCTCCGTCAGAATCATAGTTAACCTCATAGAATCCGCGAGTCCGGTTTATATTCTATTTGGCACTTTGAAATTGTCACTCGTACGCCCCGCATCGCCAGTGCGTCAACACCGTGCAAACTAGTGGTAACTTACACTTTTATTTATTATTTAACCGCGACACTTATATTTGTACAATAATTAGTTATTGAATACACGAATGGTGTTTCACGTGTAAATCGAGTCGATTTCGTTAAACCCATCTTTTACCCAGCGATCCTTATAATATTAGTAGCACTGACCCACCGATATAACTTTACCGCTCGAGTTGTATCAACTTTAATTAAGAGTTACGAGGCATTACTAACATTTCCCGCGACTACCTGATTTCGCATCAGGTTCGTTCGCATTTACCATCCAAAACAAGGAATCTTCACCAACCCAGTGGTTCCCCAATTTCGCATCCACGAAACCTCACCCTCCTACAGCTCCCTGATTTCGTATCAGGTTCGTCCGTGTCCTACAGCTCCCTGATTTCGCATCAGGTTCGTCTGTAAATCTACCAACTTCCGAACAGCTCCCTGGTTTCGCACCAGGTTCGTCTGTGAATAATCCAACCTCCTAACAGCTCCCTGGTTTCGCACCAGGTTCGTCTGTGAACTTCATCCTAGTGACTCCCCGATTTCGCATCGGGTTCGTTCACGACGTATCACCCTCCTGCGGCTCCCTGATTACTAAAATCAGGTTCGTCCGCGTTTGACTCCATTCCTAGTGGCTCCCTGATTTCGCATCAGGTTCATCCTCGCCGTCAATAATCCTAGCGGCTCGCTGATTTCGCATCAGGTTCGTCCGCGCACCTAACTAACATACTCATAAACCGTATTCCTTGAGAAATACCCTTCTAGCCGGCCTCTCGCGTTGCCGCAGCCCCGGCTCGTAACATCTCCATAAATTATGAGTCGGAGCGGTTCGGTTCGGTTTGGTTCAACCTAGCTGAATAAGCCGGGAAGGTATGTATGCTGTTCTTGTCGCTCACACTGTTTGTCACTCTTGTGACGGGTTTGATGAAAACAGAGTTTTGCAGTTATTTGTTACTGTAACATTGTCGGTTCCAAACTATGTCGATCTACCGAGCCATTATTGTATTTAGAACACCAGTTATGTATTATTTTAATAGAAGTAGTTAATATAAATAAATTATTGTTAATATACAAATAACAAGAAAATTATTGAAAATATAATTTTTCATGTGGTTATTTCAAAATTATGTCCCAGTATGGAAAAAAACAGAAGATAGGAATGTAATAAAATGTAAATATATTTAACAATGGCATAAATAACAAATTATACAGCGAAATTTATTACAATGTTTCAATTTTTATCTCTCAGAATAACATATGAAAACATTATTTAACATCTTTTAAATCAGTTGTATAGGCGTTACTTCTTAAATTTTTTTACAATATACATGTAATGGGCAATTGAGTTGTTTAATTGAACATTCAAGGGTTGCAGATAATAACAAACTGTAATGTTTCACTGTAAAAATACAAAAGTTTTTATTAATTAAGGGGGTAGACACGGGTAATGCAGCGCGCTGTAATACCCACATAATGTACCCGAAACATGGGTTTGGGGGGATACGTTTTTCGTCCTTATATGAGCGAATTTTGGGCTGCGCGAGGTCTCATTCGAAAGAGGAAGGTTCAGTGCAGGGCGCTCTGGTCATGGTTCGACGAAATTGTGTTGATATCTAATAATACGAGTGTTCAAAGTAGAGCAAAAGTCGACAAAATACACCCGCATGAATCCAAGTATTTTTAGGTCACTAAAAGAGTTTTGTGACTCAAACGATGACCAGAGCGCCCTGCACTGAACCTTCCTCTTTCGAATGAGACCTCACCCAGCCTAAAATCTGTTCATATAAGGACGAAAAACGTATCCCCGTGATTGCATTCCCAAATACGAGTTCCGCCATATTGGCGATAATACAGAGCAAGTCACGTGACAAATTTAGTTGAGCTAGTGGACACGAGATGGCGCCTACTCGGGAGGACTGCCAACGTGGAATCATAGCAAAACTGAAGCGTCAGCTGGATACACAAGTCACAGTAAAAGCGTGACGCAGTCAATGCATGCATTTTGGGACGACTTTAGGATAGGTTATATGCATTTTAGGCATACATTGACTAGGAACTGCTGGGAATTGTCTACATTTACTAAATTCACGCTTTTACTGTAACACATACATCACCGCTGCCGAATATATGTTATAATTATATGGCCACATTATTTCAAATAAAAAAAGAGATTGGAATTTTTTAATAACACTGGAAGTAGTGATTTACTGATATCATATTTTCAGAATGTGGAAGTTACAGCAATTATTTGCAATTATTGCTTTTATTATTATTCTTCCGACTATTGTATATAACATATAACAAGGAAACCGGTCTCCAAACCGGTCAACAGTTGACTCCTTGATTTTTTTTGTAATTCTTTACGCTCCTATGCAGAGATGGGCATTATTTAATTAAAATAATATACTTCCGAATGGCCCCAGTGGCCGATCGACACGAGGTTTGGGGGGAGGGTGTGTGTACCGTAAATCTAAAATTCTATTTAGCTTCGGGTATTTATTAGTTTCCTTTGTTTATTCGAAGGCCTTTCATCTTTGGCTTCGAATAATTTTTCATCTTTCATTATATCTTTATCCTAAGGTCGTATTCAAATATATTGGCCGGTCGATTCGTTTTCGCGAACAGCGATCGAGGAGAAATCAGCCATCACCATCTGACGATCGTGGATTTGTCAGTTGGAGTTCCCTAGCCACCGAAGGGTATGGTGGGGTAACGGGAATGCTGCTCGGCCCCGTCTGAACGTAGCCGTGTGGCTGTTATTTATTCTTATTGTCAGCGTAGTACATATGTAGTTGTGTGCGTCACGAAGTTATGCGTAGACCAATACGAGATGAAGCTATCGAGAAAGAATCAATGTTCTGACCAATAAAGCTTCTGAATTTTTTCGGAGCTAAGGCCTAAGGCACACCTACTCTGATGCGTGTATTTCTACGCTGCAGCTCGGTTTGGCCTATACATGACAGAAGCTTGGCGCTATCCCCACCACTTCTGGCTCACTCGTGTTCTGCGATGACGAGAGAATACGCGTTACGAATAGCAGTGTGCGGATCGTCCCGCGGCTCGGATTCTCGGCCCTCGTACTTTCGTATTGCTCGAGATCCCGACGGATTCGGGATCCCGAGACTCGATTCGGGCTACAAGCATGACCGCCATGAGCGGGCAATTTGATTTCAGGTCGGCTTGGCAAAACTCGGACACGATCGGCTCGAAAGCCAGCTATTACGAGCGGACCGAGACGGAAAGAATTATGTATATCATTTATATCGATATCAGAGTGATAAGTTTTTACCTTTCTGACTCCTGTTGAATCATAATTTGTAGCTTATTATTTATTTACATATATATGTATTTTCATTGCTACCAAATAGTCTGTGAATACTGAATACGTCCATATACGTACTTAAATAAATACCATGTTCAGAACTTGGGAAGAAGACTATTTTTATATCGACAATATTTTAAAATCTGAATAAAATATACTTCATACTTAGTACTTTATGTAAAGGGAATATATAGGGTATTATCTTTTTCCGGATAGGTTCAGATTTAAAATAGAAAACGTACGAACTATAAGCATACAAAAAGGAATATTTCCTGGATGTTTCATAATAACAACAATATACAGGAGGCGAATATTTTATTATTTCAAATTAACGTGTAAGAAACATAATTTTTCTATGTTCTCAGGTAATAATTTTAATCTATTACTTGTAACGATATCGTCCGATCGTGTTCGAGTTTTGCCGAGCCGACCTGAAATCAAATTGTCCGCTCATGCCGGCTATGCTTGTAGCCCGAATCGAGTCTTGGGGTCCCGAAACTGTCGGGATCTCGAGCAATACGAAAGTATCGGGACCCCGCCCGATCCCGCCCGAAAGTTGCCGGCCCGTCCCGAGCCCGAAAAATCGGGTAACCGCACACCCCTAGTTACGAAACTCACCGGCCAATAAATCTGAATACGATCTTAGAAGTTCGAATAACCGACGAGAACCTTTGTGTCCCGAGCCGCGTGAGATCGCCGTGCTCGGCGATGTGTCATCGATTATAAAGAAACAGAATTTGTTTATGTTTCATCGTATCAATATGAAAGTGACACCATTGGAGTCTTGGCATTCTCCCGGTTATATTGGCAGAAAATAATTTAAATCGGACTATTTTTAACAAAACGGGCTTTCACTTCTACAAATAAATTTTTCACGTAATTTCCTTAATTTTGGTCCGAATTATATCATTTTTGGGGCCAATTTGATCGAGAAAATATGAGGAATCGACTGACGTCACTTTCGCAAAGATCTGATTAGAAATGCAGAACTGCAGATTTGTCACTGCTTAGCGCGCAACATTGTATGGCCCCGCTGGTTTCGAGCGCCGAAGCCCACGAAACTCAGCGAGTCGCATGATTGCCATGGCGAAGGAAAATCAGCCTTCTACAGAACTCAAATTGAGAAAGACTTTGCTAACAAACTTTATATTCACGTCAAATAAATACTTTAATTGTAAAATTTAGACGACGAACTATTGTTGAATTTCGCCAGTTCTTACATATGCCCCACTGGGTTCGGAATTCCTGATCCCAGAGTTTCATGCATTTACCTATTGAAATGTTGCTTCAAATCATCGGGCAATTGCATTGTTTCTTCTCGTACATATTTATATCTGTTCGCGAGTAGGTGTCATGAATGACGCGACTTTTGTTTTCCAAATAAATTCACCCCTATCAGGGCCCTCGCTCGAACCGCTTGACAAGGAGACTGAACGATGTGAACCGAGTGCGAGTGAAATAGCGCACCAGCGGGACACCCTCGGTCGACGGCGACTTGAGTCATCCAGTACTGAATACGAAATGTTCAAAATTTCTCATTACACCTTGATGAGAGTGTTACCATTCATGGATTGTTGGTGAGTCAAGACACGAAGCAATTCAGTCTATTTTTTCTTATTAATACATGATTAGAACACACTCTACGTTCAATAAAAATTGATCGAATTGCTCCATGTTTGATATAATTTTCATCGGGAAATCCTAAAAAATTCATCGGTAATACTTTCATCAATACTTATCAAAAACACGAACATTTTATTTTTCTGTACTGGGTATTTTATCTAGCTCGTCGGTTTTATTGTTCTCGGCTGTCAACGGGCGGTCTACTAGGACCCGAAGGTCCACGCTCGCAACGAGAAAGCAAAACAGTGGGGTGGGTAGGTCTTTCCCGATAAACTGAGCCCAAAGGCTTCTCAACAATTGAAACATTGGAAGACTGTACATATTCTTTCTGATGCTTTCGGCGATATGCGCAACCATTTGTATGCCCGGTTTCATGTCTAACAAGTCAGGCGATTTTCTTTGTGAGAGACATATATAAAGACAGTCCTGTAACGTTCACTACATCTTCAATTATAAAACTGCAAATATGTTATTTTACACATGTGTCTCGCTGAGTTTCGTCGGCTTCGACGCTTGAAACCAGCGGGGCCATACAATGTTGCGCACTAAGCACTGATGAATCTGAAGTTTTGCAATTTCTAATCAGAACTTTGCGATCGTGGCGTCAATCGATTCCTTATACTTTCTCAATCAAATTGGCCCCAAAAATGATACAACTCAAACCATAATTAAGGAAATTACGTGAAAAATTTGTTTGTAGAATTGAAAGCCCGTTTCGTTAAAAATAGTCCGATCTAAATAATTTTTTCATAAAAAAAATGCGCAGGCTGGATGCGCGTGATTATTACGTGGCCCCCTCCATAGACATATATAGACGGATCAGAAGATGGGACTATCGGCGTGGGGAAGGAAGGCTTGGAGGGGTAAAGGCATAGGTTCAGATACAGGCCCGTCGGATAGCTTCGGATGCATTCGGTATGCATAACCACAGCGTTATCCGATTTACTCGTATCACTCCCCTTACCGCGAACCTTGCCACCCCCCTCAGCTTACGCTCCGCCGTCTATATATGTCTATGGTCCCCTCCTCGAAGTGACAGAAAATATAACCTATGTATACGCTATATGACAATAAATGTTGAGCGGCTATTTCGTTCTTTTGCACTACATTTGTGAACTTTTTATCATCCTTCCGAAACATTATTATTATGTCGCAACAGTATCTTTAGGAAATCGGGTCTAGCATATAGGTTATATTCTCTGTCACTTGGAGGACCGGATTTTCTGTCCTCGAAGTGACAGAAAATATAACCTATATGCTATACCCGATTTCGTAAAGATACTGTTGCGGCGTAATAATAATGTTTCGGAAGGATGATGAAAAGTTCATAAATGTAGCGTATTACAACGAAATAGCCGCTAAATATTTATTGTCTTATAGCATATACAGTAAAGTCTCTCTATGGGCTCGGTTTTGTGCACACGATGAGGGCTTGTCACCTATCCCCACCACTTCTGTCTCACTCTTGTCCGGCGAAGGCGAGAGCGAGATGGAACGAGAGCGAGCGAAAGGCGCTGAAAGCGAGCGAGGACGGTACGAGACAGACGACGCGTTGATGTTTTGTCTCGCTCCGTCTTTCGGAGGCCTGATACTCCGTCCTTTGCATGCACGGCGGGCGTGCGCGATGGTCGCTAAATCTTGACGCAGGCCCGGCTCAAGTCTTTTTTGCGCCCTGGGCGGAAAGTCGACAATAGGTGCAAAATGGTATTTTCATTGCTGGTATTGTTCAAAATAAACTTTAAAATTAAATATTACAAGTTGTACTATAAGTGGTTTAATACTACGAATAAAAATTCAGAGTAAGGTCATCAATAAACTCAAATAAATATATTATAATAAATGGCGGAATTTGGCAAGTTCGCCTAGGGCCCAAAAAAGACTCGTGCCGTGCCTGGCTATCTGACCGTCGCCCGCATGCGTCGAGCAGTCACGATTCCATCTGAGCGCTCGCACCCGTCGCGCACGCCTGCCGCGCACGCAAAGCATTCCATCTCGCTCCCCCTTCGACCAGAAAGAAGCGAGAAACGAACACTCGGAATTAGGACTCGGGTCTCCATGAGGGCTCATCGCCGGTCCCGACCAGCGAGCCCATAGGGAGACTTTACTGTACATAGGTTATATTTTCTGTCACTTCGAGGAGGGACCACATAATAATCACGCGTCGGATTCAACATCAAACACAATTTTATATATGTTTGTTCATAACTGCTTTCTGCATAGGATGTGTATTTCATGTTCTGTTTCAGTGTTTTGCTAATTAAAAAATGTCTATCCTAACAAACTTCATTTTCTGGGGACATGCCCTCATCTATTTTTCCTTTTCACTTATAATTCCTTACTGCCAACGTAGAATATTGTAGCATAAGCACATTTCAAGTAAATGTACAATGAATTTTCTACGTTTGCAGTACCAGCAGACTTTCTGTTTAAAAAGTACAACGCAACAGCTGAGAATTTCTTTCCACATTCAAAATAACATATGGAAATAGCAAACAGCTCCCTCTCGCGTGCACAGGCAGCCGCGTATCTATGGGTAATACCATTTCAGTGCAGAAAAAACCTGCTGTAATACCGACCTGCCGAATCGGCCAGACCACGTGACGTGTCTACCCCCTTAAGCTACTTACATTAACTATTCACAATGGTTACAAACCTGTAAAAATACAAGAAACAACATTCAGTGTTTGTTCTTCGCAATCTTGTTCCTTGTATAATCAATTCACTCTATCATAAAGATTTCTTGTTTACTAATTAGCAAGACTCACACGTGTACGTCTGCCGCATGCTTGCCTTTATCACAGACGAGGTACAGAATAGACCTATCAACCAATGTATTTTTCTGTCACCGGTTTGGGGGGTCCTAGGACCCCCTTACCATTTTAGTGTCGCATGCAACGTTACCGGTTAAGTCTTGAAACAGATTGCACAGACGAGGTATATACCTCGTCTGTGCAGATTGTAACGCTACGCGTGATAGGAATTAAAATGAAATCTTATCGAAAACATTTAAAATCTATAACGGCCTGAATGTTACGACTAATTTCAAGAAACATGTTGTATAATTGCATTTATTAATAAATTTTGATACAAGCATAATTTGCACGTATTTCTATAAATTTCGATCAGAAATATTATATAAATACAACGCGTAATAAACATTTGTACAGTCTCTTAGTTAGGCTTATATTTTCTGTCACTTCGAGGAGCGAATTTTCTGTCCTCGAAATGACAGAAAATATAACCTATATGCTATACCCGATTTCCTAAAGATACTGTTGCGGCGTAATAATAATGTTTTGGAAGGATGATAAAATGTTCACAAATGTAGCGGTAAAGAACGAAATAGCCAATAAACATTTATTGTCATATAGCATATACATAGGTTATATTTTCTATCACTTTGAGGGGCCAACCATATTATATTCACGCGCATCCAGCCTGCGCATTTTCAGTAGCGGATTTCAGGAGCGGATGTTCTGTCCTTGAAGTGACAGAAAATATAACCTATATGCTATACCCGATTTCCTATAGATACTGTTGCAGCGTAATAATAATAATGTTTTGGAAGAATGATAAAATGATCACAAATGTAGCGTAAAAGAACGAAATAGCCAATAAACATTTATTGTCATATAGCATATACATAGGTTATATTTTCTGTCACTTTGAGGCGCCAACCATATAATATTCACGCGCATCCAGCCTGCGCATTTTCAGTAGCGGATTTCAGGAGCGGATTTTCTGTCCTTGAAGTGACAGAAAATATAACCTATATGCTATACCCGATTTCCTATAGATACTGTTGGGGCGTAATAATAATAATGTTTTGGAAGGATGATAAAATGTTCACAAATGTAGCGTAAAAGAACAAAATAGCCAATAAACATTTATTGTCATATAGCATATACATAGGTTATACAGTATTGTCTCCCTATGGGCTCGGTTTGGTGCACACGATGGGGGCTTGTCGCTATTCCCACCACTTCTGTCGCACTTTTGTCCGGCGAAGGCGAGAGCGAGATGGAACGAGAGCGAGCGACAGGCGCTGAAAGTGAGCGAGGACAGTACGAGACAGACGACGCGTTGATATTTTGTCTCGCTTCGTCTTTCGGACGCCTGACACTCCGCCCTTTGTGTGCGCGACGGGCGTGCGCGATGGTCGCTAGCGCTAACGGTGAGCACGGCAACCGTTTCGCAAAATCTTGACGCAGGCCCGGCATAAGTCATTTTTGCGCCCTAGGCGTAATTGTCAAATTGCGCCCTTTAGTATATTACATTTATTTGAGATTATTTGTGACTTTACTTTGCAAAATTAGGCAACTGCTAGGCCGTAAGGTTGACAAGAGGCGCAAAATGGCCTTTTCATTGTTGGCATTGTTGAAAATAAATTTTTAAATGAAATACTACATATTATATTACAACGGTATTAAGCTACGAGTAAAAGTTAAGAGTAAGGTCATGAACAAGCTCAATTACATGTATTATAATAAATGGCGGAATTTGGCAAGTTCGCCTACGGCCCAAAAAAGACTCGTGCCGTGCCTGGCTATCTGACCGTCGCGCGCATGCATCGAGCAGTCACGATTCGATCTGAGCGCTCGCACCCGTCGCGCACGCCCGCCGCGCACGCAAAGCGTTCCATCTCGCTCCCCCCTTCGACCAGAAAGAAGCGAGAAACGAACACTCGGAATTAGGGCTCTTCTCTCCATGAGGGTTCATCGCCGGTCCCGACCAGCGAGCCCTCAGGCAGACAATCCTGTATTTTCTGTCACTTTGAGGCGTCAACCATATAATAATCACGCGCATCCAGCCTGTGCATTTTCCCTAGCCTGGGCGGCAGAGTTGGGTAAAATGTAATCTAATTACAAATTGCAAATTACGATTAAACTGTAATTGTGTAATTGATTACACATTATTTTCTGTAATTGTTAATTTGGGAAGCTTGACCATTTGGCTTTGTCAACTATCTAAATGAACGATTACAGAAGATAATGTGTAATCAATTACACAGTTACAGTTTAATCGGAATTTGCAATTTGTAATTAGATTACATTTTGCCCAACTCTGCAGGAGACTGCCTTCGTCGGCCGCCGATCGTCTCGTTCTTTTGTCGATGTCGACGGGCTCGACGTTCGGTTTCGGCCACGTCTAACAATGCCTTCGCCGAAGGTCACTCGGCGCGAGGCTCACACATTAGGGATACATACATTGTATCTCGTACGGCCGTCGCGTCGCACGGCTTATAATAGAATATTAAGATTTGCGTTTAAGCTATTATTTACAGAGATTTCATTATTATCAACATAATTTTTTTAAATGGAACTATTGTATATTTTTGTTATGTATTTCAAAACGTGCTCAACGATGTGTATGGAGCGCATGTTTGAACAATAATTTATCCGGATATTTTTATGAACATTGGTGGCAAATTTCAAGTAAACTACGTTCCATTTTTATTTGTAACTTTATTCGAACGGTTATTCGAAGCTCGAATAATTTCGGCGAGGGCCTTTATCCGAAGGCGCGGCTCGGGGGTCATAAACGCTAGACTAATAGCATAAGGACAAAGTCAGCAATAGGCCATTCAGTAATGAGTATGGCAATTTCTATCATATAAGTATCACTAATGAATTACTAGTGCTTTTCTGATGAAAATGGCACCAAACATGATATAATTCGGATTATTTTTAATGGCTGTAATGGAAAGTACTTTGAGTAATGTAATTGAGGAAATTAATGGAGAGTACTTGAATTCTACGTGAACTGACACGGAACTGATATGTGTGCCCAGTAAGCGTAATGTAAGCGATACCTATGCTCGTGTACTTACATCGTAGATGGTTTTTATAATTTTTAAATCCATTCAATATTTAATGAGGACAGAGTCAATCAATTTGTAATGAAACGTAGGGATTTAGGGGCCTCGGGTCCCAAAACCTACAATATAAATTTTACAAAAACGTTTCAATTCATTATTTTGAATGATTTTTACATGTCGTAGGATGGGCATCGTCTATTTAGACACACGCGGAGAGCAGAGATTTGCAAGAATGGCAGTAACAGCGTCAATTTTTAATATTTTTCAGCGTGCGACACGTGAAAATATATTAGTTAAATGTTCGACTTCACGTAAAATACTAAAATCAATTTCATCTTGCAATATATAGCTTGTATAAGCTCTCAAGAAGCGCCATATAGGCTCCTGATCTCCAAAATAGGTTTTCAGAGAGAAATCCGCGTGGGTCGTTGACAAACCGAGCCAAAGCGTAGCTTATTGTTAGCGAAAGCCCGCCCTCTATGTTAAACTCTCGCTCTAAACAAGTCACACGTATACAAGCACGCACACATCTTTCAGTATTTCAACACACTGTCAGTAGTTCAGAGTCTTGCGTTGAACGCTGTTCATGAACAGAGGTCGCTAAATTCAGTTCTCAAATTATGGGTCGGTAACACAGTTTAGGTGGTGACACGAAGTCCCATAAGGTGATAGGTCTATTCTATACCTCGTCTGTGCCTTTATTTCTCTGTCGCTACTGCAGACCCTTAACTTACCGACTCACTGTATTGAGCGGGAAGATTTAAATCAGCTTAAGGAGCACACTCCTTACATACATGTATAAGAAAGGGGAGTGGTACATCGGAAAATACTACTGTGATGCGTGTAGTACATCCAACGTAAGACAATGATGGCTCCTTTATTCTTTAACACCTGTAAAAGAATCAATAATCATAATTAGTTTCTTAGCAAAACAATTTGTGGCGAAAGTAAATTGTGCGTAATAAAAATGGAATTTATCTTTTGATGAGTGGTGAATAATGCACTTATCACTGTCGTCGCTTGTACTCCTTCACGTACGGGGCGCTCTTTTTTTCCGTTTCGATTCAATAGAAAGGTGATTGCAGTTGTTGTCCGTAGTTGATACCCGCCATCGAAGTCCCTCAATGACGACGTTGTTCCTTTGGCTTAGAAAACTCGCGTTTTCTTGGGAAAAGTTTGAACCGAACCGAACCTCTCCGACCCGTAATTTATGGAGACGAACGGCAACCTCTCCATAAATTAACTCAACCGTATTGCGACCGGTCAAGACTTTTGGTCGACCGTAAGTCTGAGAGAAACTCCCTCTCGAGTTTTGGTCGAGAGAAAAATTCCTGACTGTTCGTCCCTCTCCAGTTTAGTCGAGAGAACCGTAAATGCCATATTGGTCGGTTTCACTGACCGTGACCGCGACCGTAACCAAAATTATATCGGTCTCGACTCCCTAGTCCCTAGCTAGCGCAAGCGGTAACCGCCTGTGACTCACTCTTTGTCGTACAGTCGCGGAGAGCGTGACAAGGTGTCCGTGGATTCGTAACTTCTTTCTTTAAATTATTAATCGTATTTCGAGCCAGAGATTCTTAAGTTTACAGTGAATGGACTCAATTTTTCCACGTTACATAGTGCTAAATTTTATTAATCCGCGTTTTATATTCTCTTAATATTTTTCGTCTAATTATTACGTAACGCTATATTATCAGTTGCATTGAGATCAACCTTCAGTTAGATCCCAATTCTTTGCGTTTTTCTTTAACCATTGCTATTGTTTGTAATCGCCAATATCGTGTGTGAGTGTGATTCTTGCTTTCCCAGGCACAGAAAAGGTGTTCTATTGAGCATAAACGAAAGGCAAACGACCGAAATTCATACATTAAAGAAAATATACCGATGTAGTGGGTGAGTTGCGCATTCTTTCCTTGAGTTAAGTAATCGGAATAATGATTGGCGAGCGTCGTCTCACGTAAAAACATATTTCATGTATTCTATTAAAAAGTTGCGAATGCACAGGTATCGGAGGGTCAATATTTGGCATTAGCCAATATTCTGGGGTTACCCTTGGCTCTTCAGCCTCTCTAACGCATAGTAAAACAAAAAAAGAATAAAAAGATAACCATTCACACTTGAACCTTATACTCGAGCAGAAGTTATTTACCGTTAAACCTTCGGTATCCTAATAATAACTCAGTGCGGGGCCTGTATAGGACTAGATCTTTGACCCACGCTAATAATCCAAATTCTTTAACGAATTAATTAATAATTTGTACTGTAACGCGCGTGGCATTTTTTCCGACTAGATCGAATTTAGATACTGAATGCCCGCACCCCACGTTTACCTGCTAACCGCGTTACATCTGTTTCCCCGAAGAAGGTAGTGAAATTGGATCCCCAAGTATTTGACGACCTTCCTGTGCGGGACTAAGTCCTTATTGCAGGTACTTGGGGTCGTAGCCAAGAACTGCGAATACTTGCTGCCTGCCTTAGCATTCGACGTGAGACTTCCGACTGGCTTGCGGAATAACACCATATTGCACTTGTGTGGGTTCTGCCGCAGTTTCCAGGAAATGTAGTATCTGTTTATTTTGTCTATTACTGTGTCCTCCGCGTTCTGGAGAGCCTCGACTCTGTTTCCGGCGACATACACTACTACGTCGTCTGCGAATGCTAGGAACCCTCCCTGTTCGTTAAAACCGAAGAGCTCCGGTAGGTCTCCTAGAAATATATTAAAGAGGACTGGCGAGTTGCCTGTGCCCTGCTGCAGCCCCTCATTAATGGAAAATTCGGTGGAGGAAAGTCTCCTCCCGTCCCATGTGTAGAAGGACTTGCCAGAAATCATGTTCCAAATCATCAATATCAACCAGGTAGGAAACCCTCTCTTGTGGAGCTTGTATAACAACCCGTCCAACCTCACCGAGTCGAACGCCTTTTTCAGGTCGAAAAAGCCCGCGCCGACCAATTGACTGTTGCCGACCTTCGCGTTTAGATCCGACAGAAGCTTGTGTATCGCGTATACTGTAGAGTGTTGAAACTTTAACCCGAACTGCGGAACGGGTATTATGTTGTTTTCAGTACAAAAAGGCACTACCCTCTCATTGATGATCGTTTCGAATACCTTGCTTAAACTAGGCGTCAGGCTAATGGGCCGATAGCTAGAAGGGTCGTCATGGGTTTTTTCATTCTTTAGGATCGGCACAACCTTTGCGCACTTCCATGATTTTGGAAAGGGGTGTGACGTCCTGGCCCCACCACGGGAGCGCGACTTAGTGTTCGCCAGCGCCACCAGAGGTCTAATCTTCCTAATTCTTTCTTACAAATCCTAACTTCGAATCTCATTCGTATATATACAAGTTCGAAGTTATTTCCTTTTAACCCCCGTGTGTGTCTAGGGCAAGGGCCGTCAGCTATATAGCCCTACTGATGAGTCTGGCTGACGGTTCCAAGACGAAACGCACCTCTTCTTGTCCTCCTAGATCCTCCAACGCCGATACACCCGCCCCGCACAGTTACTCCATTGCGGCATAACCTGTCGGCCCTAGGTGTTACGGTTACGTCGGAGGCGACGGGGCAAGTACTCTCTCCTCGTCCTGAGGACCGGCAATTCAGGACGTGACAGTAGTAGAGGTTAATCGCGTTATTTAGGAGAATAGTGAGATCAGTGATTACATTTATGGGGAGGTCTTTTAGAATAATTGTGGTGATACCATCCAGGCCGCAAAATGTTTTTTAGGGAGTCTTAGGAGCGTTAGCGCCAATGAGGGGGAGGGGAGGGGGGCAAAGGGGTTGCATGTTTCGTTTTCGACGACTGGGCTGATGGCCGTGTTATTTCCATTGAAATGCAGAATGGTTCCATTCCATTGAAATGCAGAATGGTGGAAGGAGAACTCCTGTTTAAGGGATGATACTGTTGTTAAGGTGGCGGGGGGAGTTAATAGTCTCGTAAAAGGCCCCAATTATATTGAGTTTATCTTCTGAAGCGTAGAAGACGTAGCTACCACCCACTCTACAGATCTGTCGCCGTGGTGAATGCGCAGTTCGCTGATACCCAGTTGCTGTTTTGGTCGGATGATGGCATTGACCTTACGAAAGAAGTTGTCCACGTTACAGAAATCGATATTTTTAATTATGTTGTTCCAGTAATTGTCGAGTGATTTATTGAATTCAGCTTTCACGGCCTCTACTAGTATCTTGTGGGCGGCTTTGGCGTGTTTTATGCATGTGATATGCAGGCCGCGCAGGATTAAGACTATTACCCCCTTTTCTTTTTGTAGCTTTCTGATTTTGCAGTTAATGTACCTGAGGGTGTTGTTGATTGGCATGTGTTTGAGTACGGGCTTGCAGGTTGTTAAGACAGATTCCGATCCCAGGCAATGGCCTCGCGGCATGTTTCCGCAAGCCTTATAGAGAAACCATCCGACCTGGTGGCTCTATAATTATACCGAATGACGCCAGGAATCCCGTTGTTCAGAGGGATTCTCTCGTTAAGCAGCTCAAAGGTGAGTGTGAGCGCCGAGTGGTCGCTACCGTACGGCAGGGTCTGGGCCCTCTCGCCAGTCCCGTTCACCAGCCTCGCTCTACAGTCCGCAAGGCAAATGTCCAAGTAAGTCTGGACTGACTTGAACGAGGGGACCGCTGGTGTTATTATATGTAATTTGTTGGCAAAATTGTGAAGCGACTCACAATGACCGAGATATTGACCTCTCTGGTTAATGGTCCTATCTCCACATGCCTTCCGTCTGGTGTTGAGATCACCAGCGACAATATAGAAGGTTTTTTGACTATACAACTTAAGGCTACGGAAGAGGTTGTCCAGTTCGTCTATGAATAGATGCCTGTTATCGTTTTTGGCATAGGCGCTAACCAGGACTAGGGTATTACTATTGCTAATCGGTACCTTAATTATGCAGTATTCCAAGATCTCATCCGGGTTAGCGGACGAAAGGTGGATTTCTTCAAACGGAATCCTTTTCCTTATAAGGATAGTTGTGCCACCACCCTGGGTCGAGTTCGGCCTGTCATTCCGAATTAGGTTATAATCTTTAAACGTAATTTTGTGCTTGTTGTTAAACTTCGTCTCTAAGAGATAAATGACCTCGTGACTTTGCTCGCGAAGGAAGTGGAGGAACTCCAGCTAGCGATGGTTAGCCACTATTGAGTTCACGTTAATGGCTGCAACTCTGATTAGTTTACAATACAGTCTAGTGTTAGGCATTATCTTTGGATAAGAGCGTATTAGGGATGAATTCAATATCCGCTGTATTTGCCGCGATTTGGGCGGCGAGGGTCTGGATTTGCCCCAAGACCAGAGCGGCGATCTTGTCCTTGAGGTTGGGTATCCAATTACGTGGGATTGAGGTGTGCTCGATGTCTTCCGGCGGCGCTCTACTACCCAGGAATGTTGTCGGCATGAAGAATCCCGGATTTGGGGCTGGCGTGGTCGAGGCCTTCTTGGTTGTATGATGTTGCTGTTTGCAGTTGCTGATAGCTTGAGAAAATGATAGGTTGTCTCTGATTATAGATGAGATGTTGGCCACTTCCTGCCAGGTAACCCGGTTTTTCTGAGCGTTGTGCTCCTTTCTTTGGGGAGGGCGTATTTCATAAAAGGGCAGCCCTTATAAGAGGCCGGATGGCCCAGCTGACTACAGTTTGCCCATTTGAGAGCACGTCTGTCGTCTTGTGCCTTGATGTTGCAGGGTCCATGTGCGTGGAATTCGGTGCATTTCACGCAGCGAAAGGGCAAGTGATAATTTTTGCTTGTGTGGCCCAACTTTTGGCAGTTTTTGGTGTTTCTACCTAACCTTCTGGTAAGCGATTGCTTTGATATTGACTAGATGTGAAGTGGTGCTCTTGCTTGAGATACATCAGATACTGATGTCCGTCCGGCTGGCTCCGTTCCAAAGTGAACTTTGAGATATGTATAATCTCCACCGAGGGGAATTCCAGCTCGATGATCTCTTGTTTAATTTCGTCAAGGCTGAAAAAGCCTCTAATGCCCTTCAGTAAGATCGACTTCCTCTTCAGGTGCTTAGGGATGTAAGCGTAAAATTAGCTCTCGTAGCCAGTCACAGACGAATGAGTGATAATCGGCGCTGCTTACGTAAATGATATGCAATCGGTTTTCTTGACCTGGAACGCTCTTTTAGGGATGCTCAAGAATGTGCTCGTATTGATCACCTCGTTGATGTTGGTATTTACAGCATTTATTGAAGGGGATTTTGCTATCTTCTTGTCCGCGGCTTCGGCTGGCTTGACGGTATCATGACCAGCTTGTTCGAATTCCATCTCGTTCTCTTCTGCCAGCGGCTGGAAGCGATTATTACCACAGTCGGCTATCTGTAGAGCTGTTGTATGGTCGGTTGGTTTGATGGCGTTCCGTAGGAATTCCCAGTCATCTATCGTCGGCAGGTTGACTTGTGAGGCGCCCTGGTTCTCATGCGGTACTCCAGAGAGCGCGATTTTCTCCTTTTTGCGAGCCGCGTTTAGGTTGGGTTTGAATTTTGATTTTGTGGCTATGCTATATTCCTTTAGGAAGGACTTATAAGGTGGTCCAGCTGTATAGGGGGTAGCTTGGGTGCTTTGATGTATTTGTGACGCACATTCAGATCGCCTGCTCCATTCTCCTTATTCTCCACCTCGGGTGGGATGCCGCGCTTCGCTCCTTGCGAGGGCTGGCCCGACATCTGGCCCAAATTACGTATGGGGGGCTCCCGCTACGTTTTAGGGCCGGAATTTATCGCACTGCCGTTAGTGGGACGATCTCCCTAACTACGCTACCAAGGGTCACACTTTGTCGACCTGCCGAAGGGAAATATTCGTATAAATGTCTTGGACAGATTTGACTTACGCGCTTCTGTCTGACGTCAGCGCCAGCGGCGAGACCGAGATTTACGCCTGTATCCACGGAACCTTCTTGGGTATCGATGCTATGTATCTCGTTTACTGAACACGTTAAAAACTTTCAATCAAAATATCTCGAAAACGAAGGTCCGTTCTGCAAAAAGCTAAAATGGTATTTTTATACTACATAAGTACTACAACCCCCGCCCCTATACTGTCTTTCCAAAAACCAGTACGACTACCGTGCCTTCCCCTTGTCAGATGACTCGGATTTAAACTGACTGCCCGCAAGTTCAATCGGTAATATTCAACTGTTCATATCCCGAGAAAGAAACCTCGGATTCCAAAACGGTAAAGGACTTTTCCATGTCTTTTTGCATCCAGATATTGCATGTTCCGGAAAGCCCTTGAATTATGGGACACTCTGTATAAAGTGAAGGCACGATTATAAGTTGTGTTAACCACTTCAGTTTTACAAAAAATAGTATAAAGAGTTTCCTTTTCGGTTTTGTTTTCCTTAGATATTTATATTACTTTCTTATATCTATTGTCATTGTCAGTATTCTTGCTAAAGTCAGTCAATTTTTGTCATAGTGTATTATGGATATTAAAGGTTGCCATAAAATCATGAAAGAAATAAGAATGCTCCAAAAGAAAATAATATTTAAACTATGTTTCATATTGTACTTACGTTCGCTCTATGTAATGTGACGTTGAAAGAGGTTGGATGTTGCTCCACTACTTTAAATTCTACATCTCGCGGGACGTACCCATTTGCATATACCTGTAAAATACGATACAACGTTAACTTGTGCAGGAATCATTACTAAAATCTATTCTAAAGTCTATTCGTGTGCAAGGATGGTACACGCGTCGGGGTGGGCGCATTTGGAGGTTTTGACCTGTTTCTCAAGGGTCTTTGGGTTAACCGATACTCAGAACCCTATATCTACCATCGGACTTTGTCTCGGTGGTAACTGATAATACAGTTCGACAACCATCTGGACTTGTAACATTCAATAGCCGTTTGTTATAAGTTTTCGTGCGCTGAAAATGAATCCGCAAACCGTTTGTCGCCATCACCCTCAGTTTTTGAGAAAATCAATTTTGAAAAAAGCTGCAAATTTTCAACTTTGAACATGTTTTGTGTCGAAACGGTAATAGTTATTCCGTTGCTTGTTTCGACAAATGATTCTATGAACCCTCCCGAATACATCGATATAACCCATACAGCACACTCTCGTTGCAGAATCGCTGCAGGAATGTTACCGCAACATTGCAGGAACGTTACAGAAATATTGCAGGAACGTGGCCGTGAAATATTGCACCCCAACATTGATGCAACGTTGCAACAATAATTCCATGTCCGCCCCGTGCAATGTCGCACGGCAACGTTGCCGCAACGAAGTGTGCTGTATGGGAAATTATTAGTGCATTATGAACACCCCAATATGCACACAGTGTTGCAGATATCTTTCAATTTATTTGCAAAACTAAGGGTCTAGGAGAAAATCTGACTACTCCACGCGATGCAGCAGACATTTTTCTTTCAGGAAGCATCAACAGAAGTGGTAAGTCAAGTTTCGTTTTCAATACAGAAGCGAAATAGTTTGGCCAAACGTGCGGTGCCGACAGTGGTAGTCACGCGCGTTAAGCGACACTGATTATGTGAGGCTGAGCGGCAGTGGATCGCGCCCTGCCGTTGACTACCACTGTAGACGGCGCATGTTTTGCCAAACTATTTCGCTTCTGTATTGAAAACAAAACGCGACTTATCACTTTTCTTGATGCTTTCCGAAGGAAAAATGTCTGCTACATCGCGCGGAGAAGTCAGATTTCCTTCTAGACTCTTAGTTTTGGAAATAAATTGAAAGATATCTGCAAAAATGGATTCATTTCGGGTGTTCTTTTCCCTATTGATCGTTGTTGAAACATATTTAAATGTTCATAATATACTAATATCTTATATCGTTGTATTCGGGAGGGTTTATAGAATAATTTGACGGAACAACCAACCGAATAACTATCACCGTTTCCACACAAAAAATGTTCAAAGTTGAAAACTTGCATTTTTTTCAAAATCAAATTTCTCAAAAACTGAGAGTGATGGCGACAAGCATTTGCGGATTCGTTTTCAGCGCACGAGAACCTATAAGAAACGGCTATTGAATGTGACAAGTCCGAAAAAAGTCCAATTTTGCCAAACTGTGTAATTGGAGACGTGAATTCTGAGCGTCGCGGATCTTATCGCCTCGAATTGAAGGCAGGGAGTTTGGTACTGTGGCAACGATCATCAAAGGAAGCGCGCCAGTTGGCTGATAGCCGGCTTTAAACTTAGTTTTTCTCACAGTTTTGGAGCGTGCGCTGCAAAACTGTACGTCTAAAAGGCGCGTCCAGACGTTGCGCGGCATGCGCGCGAGGCACGCCTCGCGGGTCGGAGGGTCTTCGGAGACTACCTGAACATGGACAATTCCAAAGCAACTTGGAGCTACCTCGAGCAAAACTCGCAGGGTGATTCTCCAGCTACGCCGGTCACCCCATGGCGAGGACAACAGCCTGCAGTGCCCCATCGAATTTTATGGCTTTCGACCCTCGACGGGTTTGGAATACCATTAAGAAGTGAGAAATCATCGACTTCCGCATTTCTCATCAGATCTTTGCGAAAACGACGCCAATGTATTCCTGGCGTTCCGCCGATTAAAATCATACCAAATATCATGCAAATCTGACTACTTTGACATAAGCTATTTGCATTCCCTATGTAAAAGTTGCCCGATTTACACGACATTTGTACTTATTTTCATCGGAAAACCCCAAGGAACCCATCGGCGACACTTCCATATCGATACGATAAAGATTAAAGAATTATTTTATTTCCTAACCAGATACAGGGTAATTCTGGAGCAACGCCCGTCAAGGAGATGCGGCGGCCTGGTACCCCGTGGCGAGGACAGCCCTTCGCTGTGCCTCACCCGATTTTTATGGCTTTTTCCGGAAATCCTGGGCCGAACGTAGCAAATTGAGGTCGAGCCCCCGCAGCCGAGGGTGGAATATCCATTACAGCGGATTGAGAAATTCTTTTCTTCGTCGTATCGAAAGGGAAGTGACGCCAATGGATTCCTTATGTTTTTCTGATGAAAATCATACCGAATTCCATGCAAATCGGACTATTATTAACGAAATTAGCTTGAGGTTATGGAAATGAATTTTTAATTTCCTTCATTATGGTCCGAATTACGTCGTTCTTGGTGTCATTTGCATCGGCGAAACATAAGGAATCGATTGGTATCGTTTTCGCAAAGATCTGATGAGAAATGCGGAAATCCTGGACATTTCTCAGATTTTAATGGTATTCAAACCCCTTCAAGGGTCGAAAGCCATGAAATTCGATGGGCACTGCGGGGGGGGGGGGGGGGGGGTCCTCGCCACGGGGAACCAGGTCGCATTCATTGTCGGGCGTAGCTCCAGAATCACCCTGTATAAGTACGATGAATTTGGGCGCGCCGGTACCGTTGTCAAGCGCCGGCTCGCGTAAACAATACCTACTTACCTACAGTCATAAACTGCGACCCAGGCAACACTGCTCTGGCCGATAATCGCCTGATTAATTTTTAGAAACCAGGTGTGGCATATTCCTCCTCTACTATACAGCTATTCTCTCTACGTTCGTCAGGCAATAAACCGTGATCCGCTATAGTATAAATAACTTATAATGATGATCTGAACGCTGATCGCGATGAGAATTGATCTTGTGAAACGAAGAACATGTTCTTAGGTTAGATCGAACAATGTTTCCCTGACAATGGGGTATTATAATATGACTTTAAGAAGATAAACATGTAATTTTTTAACGTTAAATATTCAATTTGTTGTCCTGATTGAAATTGTAATTCTTAAAAATATTAAAAAAAAATTTATTTATATTTATCAGTCAAATAATTACAGAATCTTTTCCATAACATTAATATGTCTATATCATTTTTTTTAACATTATTATATTGCTGGGGAGATTAATGCAAGACTGACTTGTGGTCCTTGGTTATGGACGTAGGTGTAGCCGTGAGAATTTGATTTTCTCCGTAGTGGAAGAACCAACCAAAGTTCCTTAAAATGCTAGTCAATGTGGTCGCATTCGACAACACGGTCGCGGATACCTGTATTGTTGCAAAGCGCGTTGGCAAATGTCCGCCAGGAGTGTCCCCCGCCAAATTGCACCCCCGCTGCTGAAGAAGCGCGACCTGCCGGGTGGAAATCCTATTTACTTCCGCGCGATTTCCGGTATTTCCCAAAAGAGACCAATCAGAACGGTTAATTTGGGCCTAAATTTTTGTCGGTAGTGTTTCCGGTTTCGTGTCTTCGTTTAGGGTAATCGTGGGACTCTGGGCTATAGCTCAGTGAACGTTCGAACGGCAACGTGTAACGTCACCAATTAAGTATTGTATTCGCAAATGGAGACGCAGCAGTGGCGCGACTTGATTGGTCATTACGAAAAGCACCGCGTGTTGTGGGACACCGCCCTGGTGGGGTACCACGACAAGCGTCTCAGGAGTGATGCGTGGAAAAATATCGGCAGTGCGATGAAACTACCAGTGGCTCCACTGATGAAGAAAATGAAATCGCTGATGGGATCCTATCGGCGTGAAAAGTCGAGGATGAAGCACAGCCTCGTCACCGGTTCAGGTTTGAACAGTTTTATTTAACTAAATTTTTTTATTTGTAACAGCGATCGGGCTTAGTTGTGCAGAAAGCTACCAACCCTCAATGATCTGAAACTGAGCGCATTTAGTGTGAAGATTGAAAATGTTAAAGAAAAGTAGTTAATTCCTATTGGGTATATTTTGTTTTCTGTTATTCATTTACATTGTTATGCAATGGATTATTTAATGGTGAGCAGTATAATTGATATTATTTTAAATTTTGTGTAGCTTTTGCTTTTTATGCCTGAATTGCAACTGTGGCTTGGTAATTTTACTAACTGTAGCATGTAAAAGTTGTCCTGCGGTTTAGTTTTTTTTCCCCCAAATTAAAGATCACAAAACTATGGCATCTGTAATGCGTTTAACTAAGTTTCGGCGACTTTGAAGGTTGGTAGCTTTTGGCGTAATTATGCCCAAGCGAAGACTTTGGTGCAAAAACTGGGCAAGCTCAGAGTTTGGTGAAATGGTACTTGCTCAACTTTTAATTGTTTTTATACATTGTCGATTGATGGGTGTAAGAATGAGACAACTCTCGCAAGTTGGACTTGCCAGGTTTTTGCAACAAGGTCGTCAATTAATACACTTGATAGTGGATGTATTTTGTGTCGAAAATGGCTTTTTATTGACTTCGAGGTAAACAATTTTGTTTTTTTCCTTATACAGGTCGAGGAGAAACATACCAATCGAAATGGTTTCCGTTGGACTGTTTCAAGTTTTTATCTGATACAGACATTCCGCACGAGACAGTCGATACAATCAACGACGTAAGAACACCTTTTTACAAGCTTTTATTAGCATAATTTATAGTAAAACCATTTTTTTTTTTTAAAAACTTTTATATTTGACTACACTTGTTACTTTTTTAGTTATACAGGGTGTCCCATCTAAGACGAGACAGCCGGTTTTCACCTAAACTATAGGAGATAAAAATATAAAAAAAATAGGGAATTGCATGGTTCGAGGGGGCCAATTAATTAGCGCGAACGAATTTTTTTATCGATTATTATTTTAAAAGATACGATGGTCAAGTTCGGTTTTTTCAAATGGAACTATTTTTTTTGAACACCTGAGTTGATAGTGCGTTCCAAGACAAATTCAATAAGCTTTAATGTATACACTTTATTTTCACTGGTTTTTAAGATATTGCGCTTGCAAATTTACTGATTTTCACTGGAAGAAAACTGTCTGGTATAGCACGGACCGGGGACGGTTTTACTGGCTCCACTTGTGGCACTGCCTTTTGAAATAGATACCTACCTGCCAAAGGTCTGCGCCAGGCCCAAAGGCTGGACAATTTTTTTCCGTCAGAAATGCTACTTAGGTAGGTACATCTGCGGTATCGAGAAGCGCACCGTTACTTTTATTTCGCACTTGCTTCTACGCTCGGATCGCCGGTTCTTTTGGGAGGGATGCAAGTTCGATTGGTTAGGTTAGGAGGAGTGAAAGTTGCTAGACTAAATTTCAATCATAGGGAGCAGATTCTATCAGAACCATTCGGATTTGCATTCCTCACAAACGGCTGCTCTCTTGAAGCATTGCTCTTCACAGCAATGCCCACCTTCTCTCGCACGGAATACGTTAACGCTTGCTTTTGTTCTGATATTGAAGCTCGTGTTTATACTCGAGAGGACCACGCGTCGACAGCGGGCTACCCCTTTTCTTCCTGTGTGTCTCCACGAGCCGTGTTGACGGTGGATTGTAGGAGCGTAGATATCTGGATGCCAGTTATTGAATTCAGGAGACGATAGAAACATTTTATTACAAAACACACATGTACTATAATTAAAGTAAATCGTATTCCTCTCGGGCAGGAGTACTGATAATGATCGAACTTGCGCCCCACTTCGCGCAAACCAATTACACGGAGGGTAGTCGGGTCACACACTGCCCAAATGATACAGGGTAATTCTGGAGCAACGCCCGTCAAGGAGATGCGCTGGTACCCCGTGGCGAGGACAGACCTTCGCATTGCCTCACCCGATTTTTATGGTTTTTTTCCGGAAAAAGGTATGAATCCTAGGCCGAACGTAGCGAATTGAAGTCGACCCTCCGCAGTCGAGGGTGAATTATCCATTACAGCATATTAAGAAACCCTTTTCTTCGTCGTATCGAAAGGGAAGTGGTGCCAATGGATTCCATATGTTTTTCTGACGAAAATCATACCAAATGTCATGCAAATCGGACTACTTTGACACAAGCTATTTGTATTCCCTATGTAAAAGTTGGCCGATTTCCATGACATTTGGCATGATTTTCATCGGAAATCCCCAAGGAATCCATCCGCGACACTTCCATATCCATACGATAAAGAATAAAGAATTATTTTATTTCCTATCCAGATACAGGGTAATTATGGAGCAGCGCCCGTGAAGGAGATGCGGCGGCCTGGTACCCCGTGGCGAGGACAACCCCTCGCAGTGTCTGACCGAATTTTATGGCTTTCCACCCGCGAAGGGGTTCGAGTGCCTAATAGGGAGTGAGAAATCTTCGACTTGCGCATTTCTCATCAGATCTTTGCAAAACCGACACCTATCGATTCCTTATGTTTCGCCGATGAAGCTGACACTAAGAACGACGTAATTCGGACCATAATGAAGGAAATTCCATGGAATATCGATTTATATCATTTCAAGTTGATTTGACTTGGTTAAAAATAGTCCGATTTACATGAAATTTGGTATGATCGTCATCGGAAAAACATAAGGCACCCATCGGTGTCACTTCCATAGCGATACGATAAAAAATAAAGAATTATTTTATTTCTCAAACAGGTATGAATTCTTTGCCGACCGCGACAAATCGAGGTCGGTGCCCCACTGTCGAGGGTGAAAATGTGAAGTATCCATTTCAGCGTATTAAGAAATTCTTTATTCGATAGGTGTTGTTCTCGCAAAGATCTGATGAGAAACGCGCAAGTCGAAGGTTTCTTACTTTTTAATAGGCACTCGAACCCCTTCGCGGGTGGAAAGCCATAAAATTCGGTCAGACACTGCGAGGGGTTGTCCTCGCCACGGGGTACCAGGCCGCATCTCCTTCACGGGCGCTGCTCCATAATTACCCTGTATCTGGTTAGGAAATAAAATAATTCTTTATTCTTTATCGTATGGATATGGAAGTGTCGCGGATGGATTCCTTGGGGATTTCCGATGAAAATCATGCCAAATGTCGTGGAAATCGGCCAACCTTTACATAGGGAATACAAATAGCTTGTGTCAAAGTAGTCCGATTTGCATGACATTTGGTATGATTTTCGTCAGAAAAACATAAGGAATCCATTGGTACCACTTCCCTTTCGATACGACGAAGAAAAGGGTTTCTTAATACGCTGTAATGGATAATTCACCCTCGACTGCGGAGGGTCGACTTCAATTCGCTACGTTCGGCCTAGGATTCGTACCTTTTTCCGAAAAAAGGCATAAAATTCGATGGGCACTGCGGGGTGTTGTCCTCGCCACGGGGTGACGGGCGCAGCACCAGAATCAGCCTGTACCTACCTTTTTAAGAAATAAAACAATTCGTTATTCCTTATCGTATGGATATGGAAGTGTCGCCGATGGATTCCTTGGAGTTTTCCGATGAAAATCATTACAAATGTCGTGTAAATCGGACAACTTTTACATAGGAATACAAATAGCTTGTGTCAAAGTAGTCCGATTTGCATGACATTTGGTATGATTTTCGTCAGAAAAACATAAGGAATCCATTGGCACCACTTCCCTTTCGATACGACGAAGAAAAGGGTTTCTTAATACGCTGTAATGGATAATTCACCCTCGACTGCGGAGGGTCGACTTCAATTCGCTACGTTCGGCCTAGGATTCGTACCTTTTTCCGGAAAAAAACCATAAAAATCGGGTGAGGCAATGCGAAGGTCTGTCCTCGCCACGGGGTACCAGCGCATCTCCTTGACGGGCGTTGCTCCAGAATTACCCTGTATCATTTGGGCAGTGTGTGACCGGACTACCCTCCGTGTAATTGGTCTGCGCGAAGTGGGGCGCAAGTTCGATCATTATCAGTACTCCTGCCCGAGAGGAATAAGATTTACTTTAATTATAGTACATGTGTGTTTTGTAATAAAATGTTTCTATCGTCTCCTGAATTCAATAACTGGCATCCAGATATCTACGCTCCTACAATCCACCGTCAACACGGCCCGTGGGGAGACACAGGAAGAAAAGGGGTAGCCCGCTGTCGACGCGTGGTCCTCTCGAGTATAAATACGAGCTTCAATATCAGAACAAAAGCAAGCGTTAACGTATTCCGTGCGAGAGAAGGTGGGCATTGCTGTGAAGAGCAATGCTTCAAGAGAGCAGCCGTTTGTGAGGAATGCAAATCCGAATGGTTCTGATACAATCTGCTCCCTATGATTGAAATTTAGTCTAGCAACTTTCACTCCTCCTAACCTAACCAATCGAACTTGCATCCCTCCCAAAAGAACCGGCCATCCGAGCGTAGAAGCAAGTGCGAAATAAAAGTAACGGTGCGCTTCTCGATACCGCAGATGTACCTACCTAAGTAGCATTTCTGACGGAAAAAAATTGTCCAGCCTTTGGGCCTGGCGTAGACCTTTGGCAGGTAGGTATCTATTTCAAAAGGCAGTGCGACAAGTGGAGCCAGTAAAACCGTCCCCGGTCCGTGCTATACCAGACAGTTTTCTTCCAGTGAAAATCAGTAAATTTGCAAGCGCAATATCTTAAAAACCAGTGAAAATAAAGTGTATACATTAAAGCTTATTGAATTTGTCTTGGAACGCACTATCAACTCAGGTGTTCAAAAAAAATAGTTCCATTTGAAAAACCGAACTTGACCATCGTATCGATTAAAATAATAATCGATAAAAAAAATTCGTTCGCGCTAATTAATTGGCCCCCTCGAACCATGCAATTCCCTATTTTTTTTATATTTTTATCTCCTATAGTTTAGGAGAAAACCGGCTGTCTCGTCTTAGATGGGACACCCTGTATATACATACATACATACATGCATACATACATATATACATACATACATACATACATACATAGATACATATAGATACACTATAGATACATATAGATACACTATAGATACAATGTATTACGGGGCTATGTCAAACATTATTTTGCCACGGTATCGAACCATTACCGACAAAACGTCGTGCAAGGTGCAAACGGATCTCCTTCGCAGTATTCGATGACATATCGACGTCGTTCCTACATCTACCTCCAATAACCCGTCCAGCTTCCTCAGTATCTAAACTGCCTGGTGGAGTGTACACCTGGCTCGAACTGTTATTTCTTCGCAAAAAATTGTGAAGATATATTGCTGTCAAGACCACTTTTTTTGCATTTTGGGGGGGGGGGGGGGTAACAAAATTGGTTTGCGCAAAACTCGGAAAACAGAACTTAGTATTCCGAACGCGTTTTCCACTATTCTGCGGCCTCTTGATAGTCGGTAATTAAAAATTCGTTCCATTGTACCGCGGTCGGGTTCACCGTCACCCGGCCTCATCGTGTATTCGTTTAATGCGAACGCTTTGTCACCCAGTAGCATGTACGGCACTTTTATTGCATATGGCACAGCAAGAACTTCCGTAGCTGGAATGTGAAGCCTCTTATTTTCCAGCATTTCATATAACCTCGTGTTTTTGAAAACTCCGCCATCAGATATTCGTCCCTGACAGCCGAGATTGACATACAAAAAATTATAATTCGCATCCACTAACGCGAATAAAACGATACTAAAAAATTGCTTATAATTATAATATTCCGTGCCGCTGTTGGCAGGCGCTTGCAGCATTACATGCTTCCCATCCATTGCGCCTATTGCATGGGGGAAGTTCCACTTTTTCTCAAAGTTTTCCGCAACGGCCAGCCACTCTTCCTCCGATGATGGTAACTGTAATTTTTAATAAACGATTTGTAATTAATTTTCGAAGGTATCTGAAGCTACATCTGTGCTGGAAGCGGGGACGAAAGAACACCCGAGGAACAGGAGGGACCAGAAGCGTCAACGAGCTTCGATAGTGGCGGCAGTAGCCAATCGCTTACCCACCGTGCTTCGGGAGCCGCGGGAGCATCGCGCCACACAAAAAGACGCGCGGTGGCAGACCCGAGTGCAAATAACACGATGCTCGAGCAGGCTTTCCAGATTTTGGAGAACAATTCAAACGTCCCCACAGGCACATATTTCTCATTCGGATTGCACGTGGGTAATGAATTGAGAAAGTACGATCCACAGACACTGGCGCGTGTGAAATATGTCATAAACACCGCGCTTTTTGATGCGGATATGGGGAAGTATAGTGGCCCAAACAATTATTCTCCCGACCCTTTCGTGTCATTTTCAAGCCAACATGCACATTTCCCCGTCGCACCATGCTGTAGTAAAAAACATACTCTCCCTCTCAGAATTGTGAGTGGGAAACTCGAAACGAACATAATCACGAAATATGTAATGATTTAAATAAAATGTAATAATGTTCTTTACCCTAATTTTATCTTATTTGTCCGTCCTCTACTCATGACGTTTCATTTGATTATAATGTACCAAAACATTATTAAGTACCCGTAATAGGGTCACCTGTCCAGTGAGTGAACACCCCCCAGTGAGTGAACGTTGCTCATATAATACGAAAAATTAACGCCTATCGCGCTTACTTCACGTTGAAACTGACACTGACATTTAGACTGGAGACCTACAGATATCTCGCAAAAGCGTTTTTCTGTTTAATTACAACCGATACAGATGTGAACTTTACCTCTGGGAAACCTTTTTTTTTATCTAAAATTGGTATGGATCGAAAGCACGTATCAAATATCGTGCAAAAAATACAATTTTGAGTTTAGGAATCTGTTCGTTGAAAAGTTATGAGGCGAAAAAGTTGCGAAATTTTGACAGATTTTCTAACCTTATTGTGACAGTTACAGTGGTTGTCGTGTATGATTCGTTGTTTTAGGTTGGAGGGGTAGGAGTATGTAGTTTCTTTGTTTTTCGAAACGGTTATACTGCGGGATTTCGACAGCCTGAAATACTTAGGGTGTTTCTAAAATAGAGGGTGTAAGGAGTGTATGTGTTTTGTCTTTTTGTTAGACAGGGTGTCCCACCTAAGACTGGACAGCCGGTTTTCTCCTCAACTATTGGAGATAAAAATATATAAAAAATAGGGAATTGCATGGTTCGAGGGGGCCAATTAATTAGCTCGAACGAATTTTTTTATCGATTATTATTTTAAAAGATACGATGGTAAAGTTCGGTTTTTCAAATGGAACTATTTTTTGTGAACACCTGAGTTGATAGTGCGTTCCAAGACAAATTCAATAAGCTTTAATGTATACACTTTATTTTCACTGGTTTTTAAGATATTGCCCTTGCAAATTTACTGATTTTCACTGGAAGAAAACTGTCTAGTATAGCACGGACCGGGGACGGTCTTACTGGCTCCACGGGTGGCACTGCCTTTTGAAATAGATACCTACCTGCCAAAGGTCTACCCCAGGCCCAAAGGCTGGACAATTTTTTTCCGTCAGAAATGCTACTTAGGTAGGTACATCTGCGGTATCGAGAAGCGCACCGTTACTTTTATTTCGCACTTGCTTCTACGCCCGGATGGCCGGTTCTTTTGGGAGGGATGAAAGTTCGATTGGTTAGGTTAGGAGGAGTGAAAGTTGCTAGACTAAATTTCAATCATACGGAGCAGAATGTATCAGAACCATTCGGATTTGCATTCCTCACAAACGGCTGCTCTCTTGATGAGGCCCTCTTCACAGCAATGCCCACCTTCTCTCGCACGGAATACGTTAACGCTTACTTTTGTTCTGATATTGAAGCTCGTGCTTATACTCGAGAGGACCACGCGTCGACAGCGGGCTACCCCTTTTCTTCCTGTGTCTCTCCACGAGCCGTGTTGACGGTGGATTGTAGGAGCGGAGATATCTGGATGACAGTTATTGAATTCAGGAGACGATAGAAACATTTTATTACAAAACACACATGTACTATAATTAAAGTAAATTGTATTCCTCTCGGGCAGGATTACTGATAATGATCGAACTTGCGCCCCACTTCGCGCAGACCAATTGCACGGAGGGTAGTCGGGTCACACACTGCCCAAATGATACAGGGTAATTCTGGAGCAACGCCCGTCAAGGAGATGCGCTGGTACCCCGTGGCGAGGACAGACCTTCGCATTGCCTCACCCGATTTTTATGGTTTTTCTTCCGGAAAAAGGTACGAATCCTGGGCCGAACGTAGCGAATTGAAGTCGACCCTCCGCAGTCGAGGGTGAATTATCCATTACAGCGTATTAAGAAACCGTTTTCTTCGTCGTATCGAAAGGAAAGTGGTGGCAATGGATTCCTTATGTTTTTCTGATGAAAATCTTACCAAATGTCATGCAAATTGGACTACTTTGACACAAGCTATTTGTATTCCCTATGTAAAGTTTGTCCGATTTACACGACATTTGCCATGATTTTCATCGGAAATCCCCAAGGAATCCATCCGCGACACTTCCAGATCCATACGATAAAGAATAAAGAATTATTTTATTTCCTAACCAGATTTGAAATTTCAACGCCTGTTTATACTTGAGAGATAAGGGTTTATACTCGAGAGATAAGGAATCTGTCTTTAATTTGAAAGGAGGACGATGCAGGCGGAACCACGCGCACTCAACGGTGTACCCCTTTTCTTACTGTGTCTCTCCACGAGGCGTATTGACGGTGGATAGTACTTTCCAATTCCTATATTTGTGGCATCTTTCTCCCGTGCGTCGGGACAAAAGCGAACTCAGAGCCAGACGAACATTCATTCGCTCTTTACGATCGATAATTTATTATTTCTCCAAGAACGTTTCGACAATATCTGTTTGCCAAATTTGTAAAGGCCAATAAAAAACGTGGTGACATTATCCAGTCTGGGTTAATCCGTATATTGCTCTGTCGGTGGGTAGTGCGTACGATGACTTCGGACCCGTACTATGTACCGTTGCCTACCGCCGACGCACGGAAAATCCGCTCATAAACCGCGACTCTGCCAAGATACCGCGGCCGATCAGTCCGGTTAGTTTTTGGTAACCAGATGTGGCATCCTCCACTTCTATTTCATCAGGGTAATTCTGGAGGTACGCCCGTCACCCCGTGGCAAGGACAACACCCCGCAGTGCCCATCGAATTTTATGGCTTTCGACCCTCGAAGGGTTTGGAATACCATTAAGAAGTGAGAAATGTTCAGGATTTCAAATGTTTGCTTCTTTTCTTCATCGTATCGAAGGGGAAGTGGCGCCAATGGATTCCTGGCGTTCCGTCGATTAAAATCATACCAAATTTCATGTAAATCGGACTATTTTTAACCAAGTCAAGTCAGCTTGAAATGATATAAATCGATATTCCATGGAATTTCCTTCATTATGGTCCGAATTACATCGTTCTTAGTGTCAGCTTCATCGGCGAAATATAAGGAATCGATAGGTGTCGTTTTTGCAAAGATCTGATGAGAAATGCGCAAGTCGAAGGTTTCTCACTTCTTATTAGGCATTCGAACCCCTACGCGGGTGGAAAGCCATAAAATTCGGTCAGCCACTGCGAGGGGTTGTCCTCGCCACGGGGTACCAGGCCGCCGCATCTCCTTGACGGGCGTTGCTCCCTAATTACCCTGTATCTGGTTAGGAAAAAAAAAATTCTTTATTCTTTATCGTATGGATATGGAAGTGTCGCCGATGGATTCCTTGGGGTTTTCCGATGAAAATCATGCCAAGTGTCGTGGAAATCGGACAACTCTTACATAAGGAATACAAATTGCTTGTGTCAAAGTAGTGCGATTTGTATGACATTTGGTATGATTTTCGTCAGAAAAACATAAGGAATCCATTGGCGTCACTTCCCTTTCGATACGATGAAGAAAACGGTTTCTTAATACGCTGTAATGGATAATTCACCCTCGACTGCGGAGGGTCGACTTCAATTCGCTACGTTCGGCCCAGGATTCGTACCTTTTTCCGGAAAAAAACCATAAAAATCGGGTGAGGCAATGCGAAGGTCTGTCCCCGCCACGGGGTACCAGCGCATCTCCTTGACGGGCGTTGCTCCAGAATTACTCTGTATCATTTGGGCAGTGTGTGACCCGACTACCCTCCGTGTAATTGGTCTGCGCGAAGTGGGGCGCAAGTTCGATCATTATCAGTACTCCTGCCCGTGAGGAATACGATTTACTTTAATTATAGTACATATGTGTTTTGTAATAAAATGTTTCTATCGTCTCCTGAATTCAATGACTGGCATCCAGATATCTACGCTCCTACAATCCACCGTCAACACGGCTCGTGGAGAGACACAGGAAGAAAAGGGGTAGCCCGCTGTCGACGCGTGGTCCTCTCGAGTATAAACACGAGCTTCAATATCAGAACAAAAGCAAGCGTTAACGTATTCCGTGCGAGAGAAGGTGGGCATTGCTGTGAAGAGCAATGCTTCAAGAGAGCAGCCGTTTGTGAGGAATGCAAATCCGAATGGTTCTGATACAATCTGCTCCCTATGATTGAAATTTAGTCTAGCAACTTTCACTCCTCCTAACCTAACCAATCGAACTTGCATCCCTCCCAAAAGAACCGGCCATCCGAGCGTAGAAGCAAGTGCGAAATAAAAGTAACGGTGCGCTTCTCGATACCGCAGATGTACCTACCTAAGTAGCATTTCTGACGGAAAAAAATTGTCCAGCCTTTGGGCCTGGCGTAGACCTTTGGCAGGTAGGTATCTATTTCAAGAGGCAGTGCCACCCGTGGAGCCAGTAAGACCGTCCCCGGTCCGTGCTATACCAGACAGTTTTCTTCCAGTGAAAATCAGTAAATTTGCAAGCGCAATATCTTAAAAACCAGTGAAAATAAAGTGTATACATTAAAGCTTATTGAATTTGTCTTGGAACGCACTATCAACTCAGGTGTTCAAAAAAATAGTTCCATTTGAAAAACCGAACTTGACCATCGTATCTTTTAAAATAATAATCGATAAAAAAATTCGTTCGAGCTAATTAATTGGCCCCCTCGAACCATGCAATTCCCTATTTTTTTTATACTTTTATCTCCAATAGTTTAGGAGAAAACCGGCTGTCCAGTCTTAGGTGGGACACCCTGTATACTTAAATACTGCACTCCCTCCACTCTGTACAGTATTTCCGTTGACTTATTCCGAAAAAACGCATTCCACTTTCTACTTTGTCCAGGGTGCCTGTATTGGTTTGGGTTAGATTAGGGCGGGGGGCGCGCGCCCGCTTGCGGGCGCATAAAGCATGGTAGCGAACCGATGTGAGGTTGGGCATAACCTAAAATAATTTTTCTCCGATGAAAAATAGGAAGATGGTGCGTTTTTAGTATCTGAGGTTCTGTGATTATACTCACCAATGCGACCGTGCCAGGCCCGTGCCCTACGTTGTATAGTATTGGTTAAAAAAAGTATCCATTCAAATAGAAGCACAGTTGGTCAACATTAGGGGTCAGAATATACGTCAAAATTTCACAGTCCCTTGTACTTAATAACTTTTCACTGAATTGATTCCTAAACTCAAAATTGTTATTTTTGCATGTTATTTGATACGTGCTTTCGATCTATATAAATTTCCGGTGAAAAAAAAGGTTTCCCAGAGGAAAAGTTTACCCCCGATACGGTATTAATTCCGTTTGTTTAACAGTTGTCCTCATGGCGTCCCACAAGTTCAAGGCAAGGCTTGTTACGTGATGTCCACAATTTGTATATTGAGGTGCATTTAATGGTCCTATGATAAATTTGCGGTTATAATTGCATTGTTATATGTTCCTTTAACGAAAAATACTGTATAAAATAACGGATTTCTAAGAATTTGTCGAGTTTCTTAGGTGTTCATGCATTGGATGGGAGATACCAGTGAATACCAATGAATGAACGGCCGTTCATTCACTGGACATTTCTTACTTTACCAATGAATGAACAGTTTACCCGGTCTGTTTTTCTTTTGACACTTTCGCCGCCAGTGTGGGAGATTAGGTTAACCCACCCCAGAAATTAAATTTCAACTATGCGTAATTATGATCTTATAAGACTAGTAAAGTAGCAAATCAACAATATTATAGCAATTGGAGTATGAAAAATTATTTACACAAAAAATCGTCTAAATACATTGGAAACCTAACCACAGTTATTATCCCGTTCATTCATTGGGGTACCCCTGTTCATTCACTAGAAATTTAGGTTCATTCACTGGTCATTTGCCCATTTTTTATTTAATCCTCTGCTAGACTTTTAATGAAAGGTATAACTATCAAACATTGCTAGAATTGTGTTTCGGGATGTCTGACTTTATTAATAAAACAGCTCGCTTACAGCAATATCATTCGGGGGATTAAATAATAACTTTTGAATACTAATTTTAAGAGACATGCAGCTTAAGTGTTCACTCACTGGACAGGTCACCCTAAATTTAAAAAAAAATGATCACAATGAAATTATAACTTCTCTACTAATTGAGTATACATGCCTATACGGTTATTTTTATTTACACTTGCCTTTACATAATCCTTCAGCGCTTCAATTATTGCGTCGCAAATTTCGGGGACAATAGTCGATATAGATTGTTTCGACACTCGAAACAGGTATTGCAAACTGGCATACGAGTCGCCAGTGGCCAAATATCGCAATGTGATGGCCAATCTTTCCTTCACGGATATCGCCTCCCGCATGCACGTATTTGATTTTCCAACACGTGACTCGATCAAACAACTCAAATAATTGAAATTTTCCACTTCCATACGCGTAAAGTTTCTCACATTTGCTTCTGCGGAATCAAGCATCATATCTTGAAAGAGTCTATTTCCGCAGTGCAATCTGTTTGCAAAAAATTTACTGCTCCATCAGCGTCGTTTTCTCCTCTGCTGCTTTGCATTCCCCAAAATATGGTGAATGAGTATAAATGCTGCTGCGGCAGTGCGTAGACGGAACGGCATGGCTGCCTCGGCGGTTACTCAAAACACTACACACAAAATTCTCACGACACGGGACTACGGATAGCGTGTCAAGAAGTGCCATTTTCGGAAGACTGTTTTATACTGACTTCGAGGTCCTCAAGCGATGCCGAAAACGCACATAAAAAAAGGTGCGCGAAATGTATTTACCTGTGCAAGTCTGGTTGCCAGATGTGTAGGTTGGCTATAGCCCAACTCACCCCGGACCTCGGGGAAGGAATCAGAGAGTATGCCGAAAATCAAAAAGTCCGTTTACCTGAGAAGCCGCTGCCTAGCAATGCCCCGCGATGTCCGGTTTTGCGTTCCCTTTGGGAAGGCTACCTCGTGAGATTTTCGCGCAAAGCAGCCCCGCGACGATGATAAAAATGAAACTTCAGTTTCTATAGGTAGGGGAGACCGGGGCTAGTTGACTATTTTCGACAAAAAATACATCCACTGTCAAGTGTATTAATTGCACGACCTTGTTGCAAAAACCGGGCAAGTCCAACTTGCGAGAGTTGTCTCATTCTTACACCCATCAATCGACAATATATAAAAACAATTAAAAGTTGAGCAAGTACCATTTCACCAAACTCTGAGCTTCCCAGTTTTTGCACCAAGGTCTTCGCTTGGGCATAATTACGCCAAAAGCTACCAACCTTCAAAGTCACCGAACCTTAGTTAAACGCATTACGGATCCCATAGTTTTGTGATCTTTAATTTGGGGGAAAAAAAACTAAACCGCAGGACAACTTTTACATGCTACAGTTAGTAAAATTACCAAGCCACAGTTGCAATTCAGGCATAAAAAGCAAAAGCTACACAAAATTTAAAATAATATCAATTATACTGCTCACCATTAAATAATCCATTGCATAACAATGTAAATGAATAACAGAAAACAAAATATACCCAATAGGAATTAACTACTTTTCTTTAACATTTTCAATCTTCACACTAAATGCGCTCAGTTTCAGATCATTGAGGGTTGGTAGCTTTCTGCACAACTAAGCCCGATCGCTGTTACAAATAAAAAAATTTAGTTAAATAAAACTGTTCAAACCTGAACCGGTGACGAGGCTGTGCTTCATCCTCGACTTTTCACGCCGATAGGATCCCATCAGCGATTTCATTTTCTTCATCAGTGGAGCCACTGGTAGTTTCATCGCACTGCCGATATTTTTCCACGCATCACTCCTGAGACGCTTGTCGTGGTACCCCACCAGGGCGGTGTCCCACAACACGCGGTGCTTTTCGTAATGACCAATCAAGTCGCGCCACTGCTGTGTCTCCATTTCCGAATACAATACTTAATTGGTGACGTTACACGTTGCCGTTCGAACGTTCACTGAGCTATGGCCCAGAGTCCCCCGATTACCCTAAACGAAGACACGAAACCGGAAACACTACCGACACAAATTCAAGCCCAAATTAACCGTTCTGATTGGTCTCTTTTGGGAAATACCGGAAATCGCGCGGAAGTAAATAGGATTTCCACCCGGCAGGTCGCGCTTCTTCAGCAGCGGGGGTGCGATTTGGCGGGGGGACACTCCTGGCGGACATTTGCCAATGCGCTTTGCAACAATACAGGTATCCGCTACCGTGTTGTCGAATGCGACCACATTGACTAGCATTTTAAGGAACTTTGGTTGGTTCTTCCACTACGGAGAAAATCAAATTCTCACGGCTACACCTACGTCCATAACCAAGGACCACAAGTCAGTCTTGCATTAATCTCCCGAGCAATATAATAATGTTAAAAAAAATGATATAGACATATTAATGTTATGGAAAAGATTCTGTAATTATTTGACTGATAAATATAAATAAATTTTTTTTAAATATTTTTAAGAATTATAATTTCAATCAGGACAACAAATTGAATATTTAACGTTAAAAAATGACATGTTTATCTTCTTAAAGTCATATTATAATACACCATTGTCAGGGAAACATTGTTCGATCTAACCTAAGAACATGTTCTTCGTTTCACAAGATCAATTCTCATCGCGATCAGCGTTCAGATCATCATTATAAGTTATTTATACTATAGCGGATCACGGTTTATTGCCTGACGAACGTAGAGAGAATAGCTGTATAGTAGAGGAGGAATATGCCACACCTGGTTTCTAAAAATTAATCAGGCGATTATCGGCCAGAGCAGTGTTGCCTGGGTCGCAGTTTATGACTGTAGGTAAGTAGGTATTGTTTACGCGAGCCGGCGCTTGACAACGGTACCGGCGCGCCCAAATTCATCGTACTTATACAGGGTGATTCTGGAGCTACGCCCGACAATGAATGCGACCTGGTTCCCCGTGGCGAGGACCCCCCCCCCCGCAGTGCCCATCGAATTTCATGGCTTTCGACCCTTGAAGGGGTTTGAATACCATTAAAATCTGTGAAATGTCCAGGATTTCCGCATTTCTCATCAGATCTTTGCGAAAACGACACCAATCGATTCCTTATGTTTCGCCGATGCAAATGACACCAAGAACGACGTAATTCGGACCATAATGAAGGAAATTAAAAATTCATTTCCATAACCTCAAGCTAATTTCGTTAATAATAGTCCGATTTGCATGGAATTCGGTATGATTTTCATCAGAAAAACATAAGGAATCCATTGGCGTCACTTCCCTTTCGATACGACGAAGAAAAGAATTTCTCAATCCGCTGTAATGGATATTCCACCCTCGGCTGCGGGGGCTCGACCTCAATTCGCTACGTTCGGCTCAGGATTTCCGGAAAAAGCCATAAAAATCGGGTGAGGCACAGCGAAGGGCTGTCCTCGCCACGGGGTACCAGGCCGTCGCATCTCCTTGACGGGCGTTGCTCCAGAATTACCCTGTATCTGGTTAGGAAATAAAATAATTCTTTAATCTTTATCCTATCGATATGGAAGTGTCGCCGATGGATTCCTTATGTTTGTCCGATGAAAATCATACCAAATATCATGTAAACCGACAACTTTTACATAGGGAATGCAAATAGCTTGTGTCAAAGTAGTCAGATTTGCATGATATTTGGTATGATTTTAATCGACGGAACGCCAGGAATACATTGGCGTCGTTTTCGCAAAGATCTGAAGAGAAATGCGGAAATCGATGATTTGTCACTTATTAATGGTATTCCAAACCCGTCGAGGGTCGAAAGCCATAAAATTCGATGGGGCACTGCAGGCTGTTGTCCTCGCCACGGGGTGACTGGCGTAGCTGGAGAATCACCCTGCGAGTTTTGCTCGAGGTAGCTCCAAGTTGCTTTGGAATTGTCCATGTTCAGGTAGTCTCCGAAGACCCTCCGACCCGCGAGGCGTGCCTTGCGCGCATGCCGCGCAACGTCTGGACGCGCCTTAAAGTCTCCGACGTGATAAAGGACGAACGCGCGTTCCCGGCGCGTGCGTCTGGAGTGCAGGTCTGAAATTGCACTTATTTTGACACATTCCGACGTGCCACACGCAAGTTCATGCACAATCTGCATAGCAGTCAATATGTAGTCCAAAGGCAATTTAGAAAAATTCATTTAAATTTATAGAAGATTCCTCTGCTGGTGAAAAATAAAATCAGACGATTACAAGAACAAAAGTTTCAGAAACTGTGCGTGTTATGAACTTATCACATTTAGCAAATGTGAAACATATTCCAATGAAAATAAAGACTTTGTGCAGAAAAAAGATCAAAGAATACGTGGAGCCTTTCGTAATGAATTAAAATTAATTAATGAAACAACAAGAAGTGGTGTGTCCCACTGAACTGTCCGCCCGGCGGACATACCACGCTCCACGCGAAATCTTGCAAATTTGGTGCGATCCTGCGGATCCGTCGCACGCGCTTGGAGTGTTGCGCTTTGTACATCATGCTCGAGGAGCGCGCTCCAGGACGGCACGCCCGTGCGCCGCGCCAAGCCCAAGGTGCTATAAATTATGGAAATGGTTTATTACTCAGTTATAACGACTGTATTGCGATCTGCATTCTCCTTGCGGACGAAAAGTTTCCACCTCATCGGACTTTCTTGCTAGCATCTTGTGCGTGGTTAGAAGTGTGGCGCGCCGGAATTCCACGTTCTTGTGTGCGAGTAGAACCGTTGTCAGGCGTGTCGCCTCCAAAAGTGTGGCGCGCAAGAATTTTCGCCGTACGCAAACCTCGACTCAAGAGGCAACGCTATCGATAAGCCGTGCCTCGATGGGTTTCAAGGACTTCGACCCTCGAGCCCAGGGGGGCCTTACAATGTTGCCCCTTAAGAAGTGACGAATCAAAAATTCTACATTTTTCATCAGATCTTGGTGAAAGTGGTGTGAATCGTTTCCTTATGTGTTCCCGATGAAAATGGTCCAAAAACGACACAAATCGGATCGTAATTAAGGAATCTTCATAATAAATTGATTTCCAAAACTTCGTTAAAAATAATTCAATCTGCATGAAATTTGGTATAATTTTAATTTGAAAAACATAAGAAATGCATCGGTATTACTTCCATATCGATACAATAAAGAATAAAGAATACAGTTTTTCTGAAACAGGTATGTATCCTCGGCCGACCGCTGCGAATCGAGGTCGGCGACCCACAGTCGAGGGTGAAATATTCATTACAGCGTGTTAAGAGATTCATTATTCGTCATCGTATCGATATGAAAATAACACTAATGGATTCCTGGCGTTCTCCCAATTAAAATTATCACAAATATCATGGAAATCGGACTACTTTTACACAAGCAATACAAATTATAAAAGGAGTAGGCATTTCTTAAACGCACTCTCTTATCGTATCGATATGGAAGTGACATCAATGGATTCCTGGCTCATCCTGGAGTCCAACGAGAGTGTAACTTATCCAACAGCATGATTAGATCGATGTAGACTCTGTGATCCGTAGGGTGATCAAAATAATTGTGAAAACTTTGTTTTATGACGGCTGCTAGGATTTCGGTGGTCCGAACGATGACCAGAACGAGTAAAGAACATTGCTGATTGGCCAAATTTTCCTAGAAGAGGAGGGACCTTCCCTCTGCAAGTTCGACGGCGTAGGAGGCACCATCCCCCCCCCCCTCTCGATAACGTAGAGGTGTAAAAGTAGACATCTGCTTACCAAAACTAGACAGATTGATCGGTCAGAATCTCGCCCCGGGTCGTGGTTTATAACCGCATTGTCCCGCAGGTCTGCGGGGGAACCCGCCGATGGAGCAATATACGGATTAACTCAGACCGGAGAAATTCGAAATCGCTGAAAAACAGCACGATGTCGATTTTCCCTTTTCGACATCTGGCAGACAAATGCTTCCCGACGAAACCTTCGAAAACAAGCAATTAACTACTTAGGTAGTTGTATACCAGGGTTGACTAACTGGTGGCTCGCGAGCCACCGGGGGCCCCTACGCCTTGCTGCCACGGTCCCCTCCATACCTACCAGACTCTGACAGACATAATTTACTAGGTTGCAGATGAAAATAAATAACATCATGATTTTGGTTAATAAAGTTTAATCTATTAATCGTATATTAATCTATTTCAGACAACTACAACAACTGATTTTATGCTAACAGTGCGCATATGAGTTTTGTACGGCGTTCTATTTGAAGCACTATAACTCCGGATATAACCACTATTTTTGCATACAATTTTTTTTCATATTCTCTAAAGATTGACAAATGAAGCCACAAAGCTGCAAGTAAATATGTTTAATTTTTTGGTTTGAAAAAATTCTCGTTTACTTCCTACCGCTTGTAGCGGCTCGCAGAGTCTTGACTGCCAGGCGCGCCGCGCGCCTCAGAATTTTCCGCACTGTCGGAAAGTCCACGCGCCACGCCAAACCCTTGTCTTCAAGTGCCGCTTTCCTTTTCTAACTACCTTTTCTGTCTCTTTTGTAAACTTTTCTGAAGTCGAGGTTTGCGCGCCACACTTTTGGACGCGACACGCCTGACAACGGTTTTACTAGCACGCAAGAACGTGGAATTCCGGCGCGCCACACTTCTAACCACGCACAAGATGCTAGCAAGAACGTCCGATGAGGTGGAAACTTTTCGTCCGCAAGGAGAATGCAGATCGCAATACAGTCGTTATAACTGAGTAATAAACCATTTCCATTATTTATAGCACCTGCAGGTAAACCAAATGTAGCTTCGTAAAAACAGATGTTTCAGTGTGCCCTACAGTAACAGCATTTATGATATCCTCTATAAGCCAGGTATATCGAGGAATTCGTATACTTTTCGCAAACCTACGTATATCGCGATCGTGTCTTGCCGATCGTTTCGCAGATCGATAATATACATGGAACAGGTAGTACACAATACAAGACTGCGCTGGTTCCTGGAAAAAGCATGTGGAGTCGACGTAGAAATGGGAGCCCGAACTCGCTGTCTCTAAGTAGTGACGGGTACGATTTTCTGGCCTGCGAGAAGGAGCGCGCTCCTTCCGACGTTCCGGCACGCCACGCCAAATACGTGCCGCGCTGGCGTGTGGCGCGCAAAAGTGCCACGCAAGAACGTCCGTGTAAAGGGCCCAAATAGTTTAGAACGGCTGTGTAAATCCGGCTAATGACTCGACGTCATGATGCTGCGTGGCATGCGTAGAGCGATAAGTGTTCTAAGAAGGATGTGGCCGCGGAATGGAAAAGGCAGCGATGAAGAACGGCACGACACTTCCTCAGAACATTTGAGAATAATGTTCTACAATTTGTTTATCGGAATATGTACATGTACGGAAATAGTGTACATTTGTACACTGCATTACATGCTTTGATTTTTATTAAATGTCCTATATAGATGTTTTTAAAAACAAGATACCAGAAGGAGTGGATGAGGTGAGTAGAGGAAAGGAGAGGGGGATGATTGGAAGAATTTGATGCTTAAGGAATGTGAGTGAGAGGCAGCGAGCGTAAGCGGGGGTTCAAATGATAGGGAAGGTGTGTGTGTGTGTGTGTGTGTGTGTGAGTGTGTGTGTGTGTGAGTGCGTGTGTGTGTGTGTGTGTGTGTGCGTGCGCGCGCGCGCGCGCGCGCGTGCGTGTGTGTGCGTGCATGGCAGAGAGGAGTGAGAGGTATAGATGTGAAAATCGATAAAGTTATCGATAAATGTCGACAATATCGAAATGTTACCGATATTTCGATAGATCGATAATATCGTTAAGATATCGTTAAGGTAAATAGAAGCGGCTGAGGTAGAATGCAACGCATTAATTGTATAACAAAGTCTTTTAGAATTTACATATTTTTATTGGAACTTATTGCAGGCAACATATTGTATTAAGGTCGTGTTCATATATATTGGCCGGTGAGTTCGTTGGAGAACTACACTTTGTTCAAAAGATCGTCACTTCTAAAAACCTTATTTTTCATGTTTTTCTGATAAGTAGTCAACTACTGATACATGGTCAACTACTGGTGCCGTTACCCTACTGCACTTATTATTATTCTTCCGCCTGTTGTATACAGTGTGTCCGCGGGAAAGCTAAACAGCCGGCTTCCTCCTAAACTATTGGAGATAAAAATAGGGAATTGCATGGTTCGAGGGGGCCAATTAATTAGCGCGAACGAATTTTTTTATCGATTATTATTTTAAAAGATACGATGGTCAAGTTCGGTTTTTCAAATGGAACTATTTTTTTGAATACCTGAGTTGATAGTGCGTTCCAAGACAAATTCAATAAGCTTTAATGTATACACTTTATTTTCACTGGTTTTTAAGATATTGCGCTTGCAAATTTACTGATTTTCACTGGAAGAAAACTGTCTGGTATAGCACGGACCGGGGACGGTCTTACTGGATCCACGGGTGGCACTGCCTTTTGAAATAGATACCTACCTGCCAAAGGTCTACGCCAGGCCCAAAGGCTGGACAATTTTTTTCCGTCAGAAATGCTACTTAGGTAGGTACATCTGCGGTATCGAGAAGCGCACCGTTACTTTTATTTCGCACTTGCTTCTACGCTCGGATGGCCGGTTCTTTTGGGAGGGATGCAAGTTCGATTGGTTAGGTTAGGAGGAGTGAAAGCTGCTAGACTAAATTTCAATCATAGGGAGCAGATTGTATCAGAACCATTCGGATTTGCATTCCTCACAAACGGCTGCTCTCTTGAAGAGGCGCTCTTCACAGCAATGCCCACCTTCTCTCGCACGGAATACGTTAACGCTTGCTTTTGTTCTGATATTGAAGCTCGTGTTTATACTCGAGAGGACCACGCGTCGACAGCGGGCTACCCCTTTTCTTCCTGTGTCTCTCCACGAGCCGTGTTGACGGTGGATTGTAGGAGCGTAGATATCTGGATGCCAGTTATTGAATTCAGGAGACGATGGAAACATTTTATTACAAAACACACATGTACTATAATTAAAGTAAATCGTATTCCTCTCGGGCAGGAGTACTGATAATGATCGGACTTGCGCCCCACTTCGCGCAGACCAATTACACGGAGGGTAGTCGGGTCACACACTGCCCAAATGATACAGGGTAATTCTGGAGCAACGCCCGTCAAGGAGATGCGCTGGCACCCCGTGGCGAGGACAGACCTTCGCTGTGCCTCACCCGATTTTTATGGCTTTTTCCGGAAAAAGGTACGAATCCTGGGTCGAACGTAGCGAATTGAAGTCGACCCTCCGCAGTCGAGGGTGAATTATCCATTACAGCGTATTAAGAAACCCTTTTCTTCATCGTATCGAAAGGGAAGTGACGCCAATGGATTCCTTATGTTTTTCTGACGAAAATCATACCAAATGTCATGCAAATCGGACTACTTTGACACAAGCTATTTGTATTCCCTATGTAAAAGTTGTCCGATTTACACGACATTTGTAATGATTTTCATCGGAAAACCCCAAGGAATCCATCGGCGACACTTCCATATCCATACGATAAGGAATAACGAATTGTTTTATTTCATAAAAAGGTAGGTACAGGCTGATTCTGGTGCTGCGCCCGTCACCCCGTGGCGAGGACAACACCCCGCAGTGCCCATAGAATTTTATGGCTCTTTTCGGAAAAAGGTACGAATCCTGGGCCGAACGTAGCGAATTGAAGTCGACCCTCCGCAGTCGAGGGTGAATTATCCATTTGAGCGTATTAAGAAACCCCTTTCTTCATCGTATCGAAAGGGAAGTGACGCCAATGGATTCCTTATGTTTTTCTGACGAAAATCATACCAAATGTCATGCAAATCGGACTACTTTGACACAAGCAATTTGTATTCCTTATGTAAGAGTTGTCCGATTTCCACGACACTTGGCATGATTTTCATCGGAAATCCCCAAGGAATCTATCTGCGACACTTCCATATCCATACGATAAAAAATAAAGAATTATTTTATTTCCTAACCAGATACAGGGTAATTATGGAGCAACGCCCGTCAAGGAGATGCGGCGGCCTGGTACCCCGTGGCGAGGACAGTCCTTCGCTGTGCCTCACCCGATTTTTATGGCTTTTTCCGGAAAAAGGTACGAATCCTGGGCCGAACGTAGCGAATTGAGGTCGAGCCCCCGCAGTCGAGGGTGAAATATCCATTTGAGCGTATTAAGTAACCCTTTTCTTCATCGTATCGAAAGGGAAGTAGTGCCAATGGATTCCTTATGTTTTTCTGACGAAAATCATACCAAATGTCATGCATGTTTGGCATGATTTTAATCGGGAGAACGCCCGGAACCCATTGGCGTCACTTCCCCTTCGATACGATGAAGAAAAGAGTTTCTTAATACGCTCAAATGGATATTTCACCCTCGACTGCGGAGGGTCGATCTCAATTCGCTACGTTCGGCCCAGGATTCGTACCTTTTTCCGGAAAAAGCCATAAAAATCGGGTGAGGCAATGCGAAGGTCTGTCCTCGCCACGGGGTGCCAGCGCATCACACATTTGGGCAGTGTGTGACCCGACTACCCTCCGTGTAATTGGTCTGCGCGAAGTGGGGCGCAAGTTCGATCAATATCAGTACTCCTGCCCGAGAGGAATACGATTTACTTTAATTGTGTGTTTTGTAATAAAATGTTTCTAACGTCTCCTGAATTCAATAACTGGCATCCAGATATCTACGCTCCTACAATCCACCGTCAGCACGGCTCGTGGAGAGACACAGGAAGAAAAGGGGTAGCCCGCTGTCGACGCGTGGTCCTCTCGAGTATAAACACGAGCTTCAATATCAGAACAAAAGCAAGCGTTAACGTATTCCGTGCGAGAGAAGGTGGGCATTGCTGTGAAGAGGGCCTCTTCAAGAGAGCAGCCGTTTGTGAGGAATACAAATCCGAATGGTTCTGATACAATCTGCTGCCTATGATTGAAATTTAGTCTAGCAACTTTCACTCCTCCTAACCTAACCAATCGAACTTGCATCCCTCCCAAAAGAACCGGCCATCCGAGCGTAGAAGCAAGTGCGAAATAAATATACCGCAGATGTACCTACCTAAGTAGCATTTCTGACGGAAAAAAATTGTCCAGCCTTTGGGCCTGGCGTAGACCTTTGGCAGGTAGGTATCTATTTCAAAAGGCAGTGCCACCCGTGGAACCAGTAAGACCGTCCCCGGTCCGTGCTATACCAGACAGTTTTCTTCCAGTGAAAATCAGTAAATTTGCAAGCGCAATATCTTAAAAACCAGTGAAAATAAAGTATATACATTAAAGCTTATTGAATTTGTCTTGGAACGCACTATCAACTCAGGTGTTCAAAAAAAATAGTTCCATTTGAAAAACCGAACTTGACCATCGTATCTTTTAAAATAATAATCGATAAAAAAATTCGTTCGCGCTAAATAATTGGCCCCCTCGGACCATGCAATTCCCTATTTTTTTTATATTTTTATCTCCAATAGTTTAGGAGGGAGCCGGCTGTTTAGCTTTCCCGCGGACACACTGTATAACATGTAACAAGGAAAAGTCTCCTAATCAACAATTGACTCCCTGATTTTGTTTGTAATTATTTACGGTCCTATGCAGAAATGGGCATTATTTAAATAAATGAATATACCTACTTACGAATGGCTAGCTACTAGGTTAGTAGAGGATGCCGCATGCTTAAGCATTTGCTTAAGAATAAGTAGCGACTGAGAATACCGGCCATAGTGACGTAAAAGCATGTGACGTCACATTTGCTTCGCGTTGTCGCCAGTTGGCTGGCTTCGCGCTGGCGTCAATTTCACGCACACATTATCACCGCTCCTGTAGGTGTTCCCCCTCCATCAACTCCAAGCGGAGTCCTCCGATCCCTGCTCCTCCTCGAAGTGACAGAAAATATAACCTATGTATACGCTATATGACAATAAATGTTGAGCGGCTATTTCGTTCTTTTGCGCTGCATTTGTGAACTTTTTATCATCCTTCCGAAACATTATTATTACGCCGCAACAGTATCTTTAGGAAATCGGGTATAGCATATAGGTTATATTTTCTGTCACTTCGAGGACAGGAAATCCGCTCCTCCAAGTGAGCCTGCGCATTTTCACTAGCCCAATTCAACATCCAACACAATTTTATATATGATGTTTGTTCATAACTGGTTTCTGCATAGGACGTTTAATTATCTTGTAATAAGTGTATTTTATGTTCTATTTCAGTGTTTTGCTAATAAAAAAATGTCTAACATAACAAACTTCATTTTCTGGGAACATCCCCTCATCTAATTTTCCTTTTCACTTATAATTCCTTACTACCAACGTAGAATATTGTAGCATAAGCACATTTGAAGTAATTAAAATGTACAATGAATTTTCTACGTTTGGAGTACCAGCAGATTTTCCGTTTAAACTTTTACAAGTACAACGCAACAGCTGAGAATTTCTTTCCACATTCAGAATAGAATATGGAAATAGCAAACAGCTCCCTCTCGTGTTCACCAGGCAACCGTGTATCTAGGAATGTGTATTGCCATTTCTATGCAGAAAAAACCTGCTGTAATACCGACCTGCCAAATCGACCAGGTCAGATGACGTGTCTACTCCCTTAACGATATCTTAACAATATTAATCGTATCAATAAGATATTGATAATCTATCGATAATCGATAGTCACACCTCTAGCGAACGAGCGGGCGAGTAGGTTTAAGATATAGGTAGGTTTTAAGATGTAGATGTAAAGGCTCGTATTGACTGGGCGATAATCGCCGGCAACTTTGTCGCCAGCGACTCCAGCGGGTCGCCTGGCGTCTCGCTGGGATGCATCGGCTTGTCTCCATCGACTTTTACCGAGCGGCTGATATCCAGCGACTTGTGTCCGGCGACTCGGCAACTTGTGTCCCCCACCTTATGACCAAGATCCTTCGGCGTCCATTCCAAACTTTATTTAGTAGCCATGGATCCGTCAATAGCTATGGGTATTGGCGCCGCGTTCATTGTAATAGCATCGACCAAAAGAAAAAGAAAAATGCGTTGGTGGAAAAAGGCGTTTTTGAGAAATGGAGAACATTGCGGTGATGATTTAATGTCACAGTTTCTATTAAACGACGGAGGTAGTTTTATTAATTTTGTGCGAATGACAAAATCTGATTTTGAAGAGCTCCTGACTTTAGTGGCTCCAAAAATTGCAAAGGCTGGACAATTATTACCGTCACAAATGCTACGTACATCAGCGGTATCGAGAAGCGTACCGTTAATGTTTCAAAACGTCATGAAATTTACTTAGAGTTTATACGCAAGGAGAAGTACGAAAAGATGAGTCAATTTTCAATTCTAAATAGTATTTTATTTCGCATTCCCTTCTACGCGCGGATGGGCAATTCGTTCGGGAGGGATGCAAGTCCGAGTGATTAGGTTATGAGGTGTGCAAGTTGCCAGACCAAATGTCAACCATGGGGAGCATATTATATTAGGACCAATCTGCCCTGCATCCATCCCAAACGGCCACTCTCTTGAAGAGGCCCTCTTCACAGCAATATCTCCTCTCCGAGGCCCACCATCTTGCGCACGGAATAGGTCAACGCGTGCTTCTGTTTTGGAATTGAAGCGCGAGTTTTTACTCGAGAGATAAGGGATCCGTCTCGAATTTGCAGGGAAGACGGCGCAGGCGGGACCACGTGCAGTCAGCGGGCTACCATTTTTTCTTCTTGTGTCTCTCCTCTCTCTCTCCGCAAGGCGTATTGATGTTGGATACTTTTTAATTGCTATACCTGGCACATTTAGATAAAAACTGAAGGGGGTGACTTGTATACCACATCTGGTTCTCAAAAATTAACCAAGCTGATCGGCCAGAGTGTTTCGACAGGGTCCCGGTTTATGGCGGTATTGTCCCGTGAGTCAGCGGTTGACAACGCTACCTGCGCGTCCGAATTCAGTTATCTTTTACAGCTGGCAATTTAGTATTTTTGAAGCGAAATTTCTTCATTTCTTTGCGACTAGGCAATAGCTTGTTCTCGAAGTGTTCGTTGGGAAACAATTGTCTACCAGATGTCGATAATGGGTGGTAGATATACATGGTGACTTCGGACGCGCAGGTAGCATTGTCAACCGCTGACTCACCAAGTTCAAATTCGTTGTTAGCAGTGAGCAAAATCCCTGGAAGTAATTATCTAAATTATCGGAATGACATAAAAGTCCATACATCGAAGCGTATGGACTGACGCGTTAATGAATTTTCACTTCTTTCACCTCCCATATCTCACAAACTAATTGTTACCTCAACTTGAAAATTTGTTGTGATTGATGTCTCATCATAAGCTATCATTTGGCACAAAATTCAGTTCCAAACTGAAAAAGGCTAAAAAAGGCCTCATTTGTGGGTCACTCTTTATTCGATACATCGATGTATTTCATTCGATGCATCAGAAGAGGCTGATCAAACCAATGACCCAGGCTGCTGGTTGATCATGTCGTGATTTTTCTCGACTTTGGGAAAAAATTACTCATTTGATCCTCCTTGCCTATGGTCAATACAATGTTTGATATTGTAGCAAAAATAATATGAAAAGAACAATTAAGAATCAAATCTATTTATTATCATTACTATAACAGTATTTTATTTAAATGTCCCAGTGTTCCTTTTGTAGGCGTAGTAAAAGTAATAGTTTGTTGAATCGTTTACCGTTCAATCCATTTCTTTGCTGGAGGTTAAACGATTGAGCAAACTATTACTTTTACTATGCCTACAGAAGGAACCCTGGGACATTTAAATAAAATACTGTTATTGTAATGATAATAAATGGGTATGATTCTGAATTGTTCTTTTCGGTTTTTTATTTTATTTCACTAGTTATGGCCTGTTAATTAATTCAAAACGCAGAAGTATTCGATGTTAAAGAAAACATCGATGCGTAGTTGCGATGCATTACATCGAGAAAAAAGTTAGTGAGATTGTACAGATTAAGAACTATACAGGGCGTGTTGAAGAAAAAAAAGAAGAAATTGATAATTAACTGTAAAGTATTGAAATACATCCTATAGTAAATTTTTAACGTATACATCTACTATATGATGTATATATACACACATGCGTATTTATATATATATATATTTATTTTTAACATATATATATGTATGTATATATGTATATACATCATATAGTAGATGTATACGTTAAAAATTAACTTATAAAATAAATATATACATATATATGTGTGGTGTGTTGCCACAGAGTCGGCGATGTTTCCCATTCGGAACGGGAAACAGAATACAGGCACTAGACACTCGGGCGATGTTGCTCACCGACCACTTGAATACAGTTTTTCGGGAACATGTGGCCAACAGTCATTTCTAGAAGGCCGTTTGAGGCAAGGGTCGAGTTGCTGTATCCCACAGAGATTGTTGCAAGTCGCCGGCGACTTTTATCCGGCGACTGCGCCAGGTCTATTCGTATCTCTTAACCTGTAAAGGACGAGTCGCCAGACACAAGTTGCCAGACACAAGTCGCCGGATAAAAGTCGACGGCGACAAGTCGCTGGAGACAAGTCGGTTATCCCACCGACTCGCCAGCGACTCCAGCGACAAAGTTGCCGGCGATTATCGCCCAGTCTATACGAGCCTTAAGAGGAGGTAGAATTGTGTGGATTGTAATCCCCAAGGGGCCGCAAAATAAAGTATATATGTTACAATATACATTATACATGGTACGAAAATATTAATTTACGAAGTTATTGAACTACTTAGTAGTTAAATATCGCATTACCTCTAATTTGTACATTCCTGGCAATAAAATTCTCCAAAATTCGCCATATTTTGTAGTGAGAAAGCTAACATCTCGCGATTTCACTTTAATGGATGCTCTCTCAATTGGATTTCCGTTTTCGTCAATAACGAATCCACGTACTCCCCTATGAGCTTCTGCTAAAAATTTAATGAGGGCCTGAAAATTTCAAAACATACATTCAGAAGTAGCACCGCAAATAAGCGATTGTAAATTAAACTTTCTATGTAACACGATCATAATAACTATACTACGCGGTAGTATACTACTTATTGTTAGTAAACTAATAAGTATACTAGAAGAGGCAATTATTGTTAATATAAATAAAAAACTGATATGCCACATTATACAGGTAGTCTCGCAATGAGTGGTACAATGAAGGGAGTGATTCTACATGAATATGGAATCATGAATGTAGAATGAAAATTAATATGAGGTATTGTTTTCAAATACAATTGAATTTGAGTTAAAGTTTTAATATTCTTCTGGTGCGTGTCTGTTCGTCCGTTGAGAATTCCATATAATCGGAATCTAGGTGCACGCGTACTCACAGATTTTTCAAAATTAATTTTCTCGAAAACGAAGGCTCATATTAACAAAATTTATTTGACATTTTCGATTCGTTTCTACACATACAATCACTGTATTCCCGGTTTTGCCGCTCATTGTAGGAGACTCCGTATATTTATTAATTTTAGGAAATAGATTATTTCAAAGATTGATAACAATCACAAGTTATACAAAATACGATAAATATGAATACTAAGTCGTGCAACTAATGAAGTATTTTTCTAAAATGACAATTCTAATTTTATAACTTGCCGCGCGATTTTCATCCCAGTAGAATTGCAAATCAGAAGCCGGCGGATATTTACAGCACGAAAGTTCTAACGTGATTTCCATGCATCCATTCCACACGTAGTTGAAATCTTGCATTCCTCCAGTAAGCGGATACCATTGAGCACCATTGGTGATACCATTTTTAAATCCTGGTTGAGACGGCGAACACGGCATCCCTTGGTACATGGAGCCATGGTTTCGTGAATATACGAGCGACAGGTGTTGGAACACGTCGTCATCCGGTGAAATACTTGGCGCCGAAGTGTAACTCTGAAACACTAAATTGCTTGTATAGACCGTGGCGGGGATCTAATTTTTTCGAATTTTCTTAAACTGTACGATAAGAAATTTAACACTTTGAGTAGCGTCGACATTTTTTCACGCCGAGGCATTTGTGCCCTGTATGTACACGATTTTGGTACGCTTTCACGTGTATATTTCTTGGAAAGCATCCAAAATATTGTCCAAGTGTCCTCGTATGTTTACTTGAATCGAGCTCAGCAAAACTTACTAAACACTAACGACCGTTCGGAAAGGCATGCCGAATAAATATTATTTCTCAATACTTACACATGTTAAGAGTGTTTGTGTATTTATAAAATAAATTAATTATTCAAAATAATATAGTTAAATAAATGTAACGTGGGCTATTTGTATATAATTTCCACAGAAACCAAATCACTCACGAATAGGAAACTTCTGATTGAAAGTACTTATAAAAGGTTCGAATCTATTTGATTAGGGTTTGATTTTACTCGAAAGTGCCGCTTACATTTTTCAAAGTTGTTTTAAACAGTTCTAACGTACATCGTCTATGTCGAGTCTACTTAAAAGTATTGCTTTCTTTTTCGAAGTACTCATGAAGTGTTCAAAACTATCCTGTCAGATTCGAAGCTATTTGCAATATACTTCAACCCATCTCTTATAACCAATTTGAAGGGGCATTTTTTAAAACCTTGCGCCACTCAAAGTGTTATATTATATCAGCATGTGTTCGATCGACAAGGGCGAATTATACAAACTTTCTGACAAAAGCCCTATGAGATGCTCAAGTATTTTAATCTTGAAGTATTAAGCATGCTGAATAATGGAAACGCAAACACACTTTTTGAAAGAGTGGGATTTTGAAAAGTGTTTGGTAAGAAAATCCAAGTCCAATTAACTAATAAGCTTTCAATATATCACTCATCGTCAGAAGGCAAATACGCTATATACCTGCACATAATGGCGCTGACCGACATATTCCTGACAGCATGAAAAGTTACACAAAACGATGAGATTGATTTTAACAACATTAGTTACCTAAACTAATTTGTCTTGAAGCAAACAAAAATTAAAATGAATTTGTTTAGGATATTCATTTTTTTAAACTATTAATTTAATAAGTGCTTTGAAAAACAGACATTACTATACCTCTTTCAACGTATTATCGTTAGTTGTGAATGTTTTTCGTAAATTTCTGGTTCGTTAGTGCATGTAAATTTTTGTTAATGCGAAAGGAAACTTACGTGAATTTGGCGTATTATCGAAGGGGTAACTAGCAACTAAGGCACCTCCATGTAAACTCCCAGACAGAACAAACTGGATTTTAGATACCCATTCTTTAACAGCTTCCGTTTCCGGTTGGCTCATTTTATTGTTCTGTTTAAAATAGTCTGGGAAATTCCGGTTCAAGTCAAAACCACGCGCATTGTACCTATATAAAAACATATGACATACATCATTTTTAACTTTAAAGTACTCTATTTATTAAGGATTGAAAGAAAATTATGTAACAATTGTACATTATACATGGTGTTGGACTACTGCTGGGAGAAAATTTGAAAGGTGATTCTAGACAACAAAATAAGATCAAAATCAAGAACAACGATATTGTAGTTAAGGCTTCGTTTGTTAATCATAAGCATTTAAAGATTACGTATATTCTGCTAACCAAAGCAGGCAACCCACGAAGGGTCGAACAGTGGTGATCATAGCTACTGTCGTACGGGGTGACTTACCTCAGAGAAGCTCTGATGAAATTAACGACAGTCAGCATGAGCATATTGACCACACGATTCTTCGGCACTTAATCCAAAATAAAAAGGTACCGTTTAATTACACCAGAGCTGCCTATTCGCTAAAATTCATTGTTTCCATTATATCCACGGTAGTACATTGTGCTATTGAGACACACGCACAGGAATCACACAAAACTCAGAATCACGCCACCCAAAAAAATATAAAAAAATATCACATCTGCACTAAAACAAGTATTTTTTTTTTTAAATAACTCAAATTAACCCGCACTGATACACGCAAATTTTTTTTTTTAAATATACATCAAATTTACCCGCACTAAAACTCGGCACGAAAAAAGAACAGGTTCATATGCACCGACTGATTCTTTGTCAACTTCGCGATCTTTCGATACTCATTCAGATAACTTAACATCGCCATTGGCGGAGCTGAAACGAAATGCGTGTTTAAGAAGTGACCGCGGTTACACATGTATGAAGTAATTTGGGCCTACCTGCTCACGGTACGGCTCGTTCAAGTTAGCTTGAACGAGCCGTACCGTGAGCAAATAGGCCCAAATTACTTCATACATGTGAAACCCCAGATGTTGCAGAAGGTTCGAAGTTGCTTTCTTTCCCGTTTATTGCAATTTTAAAATATTTGAACTTTCTCTGCATCTGTTTAGGGGAACTCCCTTGGCTTGACTAATGAAGATGCCAGTCTCACCAAATTCTTCGACCGCAGTTCATCAACCAAGCAAGCATACAAATGCATTCATTCAACTGTTTTCGTTTTGGTGATCGTCATATTCAACCAGGCTCCACCTATATTTACTAATTTCAACTAGTATCAACAAATTGCGACGTAGACAATCATTATAAGTTATCAGTGTCAGTTGACTGACTGCGTGTGCCGGAAAAGTTATGTTCTTTATTAAAAAAATTGACACGTTTTAATATAAGATCTGATATTACTTTTACTTTTTTTTTTATGGTGTAATTCTGTGTTTTGCGTGATTCCTGCGCGTGTGTGTCGGGATAACACAATGGACTACAGTGAATATAATGGAAACAATGGATTTTTGCGAGTATGCAGGTCTGGTGTAATGCAACGATACCATTTAATTTTGTATTAAGTGACGCAGAATTGTGTGGCCATGCTGATTGTCGTAAATTTCGTCGCAGCTTCTCTGCGGTAAGTGACCCTGTGCGGCAGTGGCTATGATCACCAATCTTCTCCTAGGCTAGAGCTATAATTATTCGACTAATCAGGAGTATTCGGATAATTAGGAGTATTCGAATATTCGGAGTGATCGAGTTTCGGATTGTACCGAATAAGAATCTAAACATGAAATCTTTGGTAAATTTATACATTTTGAAACGAAAACAACCATCAGTTATTAATATTATAATTCTAATAATAACACAGTTCGACAGCCATCTGGATTTTTAAAATTCAATAGCCGTTTCTTATAGGTTTTCGTGCCCTGAAAATGAATTCGCAAACCGTTTGTCGTTATCACCCTCAGTTATTGAGAAATTCGATTTTGAAAAAACTGCAAACTTTCAAATTTGAACACCTTTTGTGTCGAACGGTAATAGTTATTCGGTTGCTCGTTTCGTCAAATTATTCTATGAACCCTCTCGAATATAACGATATAAGTTATTATTCCATTATGAACATTTAAATATATTTAAACAACGATCAAAGGGAAAAAGACACACGAAATGCACCAATTTTTGAAGATATCTTTCAGTTTATTTCCAAAACTAAGGGTCTAGGACAATATCTGACCATTTCACGCGATACAGCAGACATTTTTCCCTTAGAAAACATCAACAGAAGTCGTAAGTCACGTTTTGTTTTCAATACAAAAGCGAAATAGTTTGGTAAAATGCGTGGTGCCGACAGTGGTAGTCACGCGCGTTAAGGCTGCCGTCTCAAGTTTGTTTTGGTCCGAATCGATCGAAGCGTCCCTTGTAAACAGACGGACCCTAATGAAACTACTGCGGTCGATAAAAAGAAGTTGTACAGAGGTGACATCTCCAGGTACTCTATGTAGACGAATTTTTTACGCATAGTTGCCACATTTTCTGTTCTCTCTGTCTCTGCCGCGCTCTTGCCACAGCTCCTTCTATTGAGAAGGCTTGGAGGAATACGGCACGAGAACTGCGGTGCGTCAGTCACGCACACATAACCACCGTTCCTGTATCAGCGCTAGCTGGAGCCCGCCGATTCCTGGTTGTATGTGTTACGAAGCTATGCGTAGGCCAATACGAAATGAAGCTATCGAGAAAGAATCAATGTTCTGACCAATAAAACTCCTGATTTTTTTCGGAGCGATCGCACACCTATTTTGATGTGTGTATTTCTACGTTGACAGCCAGAGTTGGGCATTATTCGACTAAATTTTCATTCGAATACGTATTCGCATAAATCCCCAAGATTTATTCGCGAATAACGAATAACGATTTTATTCAACGAAAAATTATTCGTTATTCACGAATCTGTACCGTTATTCAAGCCAGATTTCTTTTTTATTCGCTCTATCTCTTCAAACTCGATCCACGTGCGCGACTATATACAATGAATTAGTGAAGAGGTAGAGCGTACCAGAGTTGGGCATTATCTAGATAAAGAATTATTTAAATAACTATCTTTTCGAAGCCTTCGAATATAGCCACGAATAACTTTCGTCAACGTCGAAACTTGGTGAGTCACCAAGACCGCAAGTCGCCGCCGCCTGTCCTTTGTGATCGGCGCTCGCCACTCGGGAGGGCTCGACCCTCGGAGTCAACCCTGGAACACAATGTCTGAGATTTTGTTCAAATTGAAACACGTTATATATAGTGCATATGAAAATAAGTGGTGTTCAAGTTGTCACATTTTGCCATATTCAAAATTGTTTTATAAATACAGACCCTCAAAGTACACAACTTTCATCGATTTTTTGAAAATTACCTTTCGAATTTGGCAAAAAGATTATTTAAATCCTCCTTATTTTCACATGGACGCTAACATATTTCAGTTTGGACAAAATTCCCAGGACGACACGGAGGACATAGCCGTGGGGGAACAATATTTATATTTACTCATAAAAAATATATTAAAATGATTCTTTATGTAGTTTGTTTTGATAAAATGTAAAACTTCCACATTCGCTATCGTATCGACATGAACATTTATATAACATACTCCTGAGATTTTCCAGATGAAAATAAATTTAAACACAGTATAAACCGATTGCTTTTAGCATTTTTAGATTAGAAATGTTACATTTATATTTAATTACCAAGTACAGTTCTAGAAATACACCGATTTATACCGTGTTTGAACTCATTTTAATCTGGACTGGAATACTGAAAACGTCACGTTTTACATTTTATCAACACTGTATGCCTCTCCAACCGAGCCTACAAGCCGCCGCCGAACAGCCCAAGTCCTCGCTGGTCGGGACCGGCGTTGAGCCCCTATCGTGAACAGAGTCCTAATTCCGAGTGTTCGTTTCTCGCTTCTTTCTGGCCGAAGGGGAGAGCGAGATGAGACGCTTTGCGTGCGCGACGGTCGCGAACGCAAAGGACGGAGTGTCAGGCGTCCGAAAGACGGAGCGAGACAAAACATGCGTCGTCTGTCTCGTACCGTCCTCACTCGCTTTCAGTGCCTCTCGCTCGCTCTCGCCTTCGCCGGACAAGAGTGAGACAGAAGTGGTGGGGATAGCGAAAAGTCCACATCGTGTACACCAAACCAAGCCCGTAATGAGACAATACAGTAGTATCTTTTATTTGAGTTTATCCAGATATTATCTTTGCCCATCTCTGTTCTCCAGCCAGTTCGCCGTGATTCATTCAAGCCTCTTTGATGGCAAAATAGTAATAGGGGAAATGCGGCAACAGCGCGATTCGACTCTCGATACGTCTCGGCAACTATGTCTTTCCTACATTTATCGGCTAGTTTGGTCTTCCACCGGTTTTGATGGTACAAGGCACGATTATACCATCAGCGCCGGTGACGGAGAATCCTTGAAGCTTCATTCTGTCATTCCTCGAGTTTGTCTCAGTACACGATTCATAAATTCATTATTATTTCAACGTACGGTGCTTATTAGCGTTCAAACGCCCCAGACCCGTCTGCACGAATGTCTACTGGAGGCAACTATACCCGCAAAAACTTCTTTCTTGCCGATTCCAGGCCGAAAGTTGTAATTTACGGTTTGTTTACTACATCTCGTATACGTACACGCTTTTCCTAGCTTGTGTGAGCGTACGCACACATTCAAGGCCCGGTGAGACGGCAGCCTTAAGGTGGCCGTTCCAATGTGCTGGGTGACCGCGGTCGGCGGCTGGCGACTGCGGCCGCTGCCGCAGTACACTGGTACAATGAAAAAGCATTCATCTCAACTCCTATGTGCGGCTGCCTGCGACTGCTGCGGCCGCGCCAGGATTGCTATAGTCTATGCGCGTCTGGTTCATGAGCTAAAGTCATTTTCAGATATATTGGCCGGTGAGTTCGCTTCCGCGAGCAGCGCGCGAGGAGAAATCAGCCACCACAACCTTACTGGGGTAATGGGAATGCTGCTCGACTCCGCCTGAACGAAGCCGTGTGACTGTTGTTTATTCTAATCCACCGCGCGACGATCAGGCATAGCCCGTGAGAGAGTGAGAACGTAGAGAAAAGGAGCACCGAGTCAGGCAAGCGATGTGGTGGGAGAATACCCCTCACGAAACTCACAGCCAATAAATCTGTACTCGACCTTAGGCTACTCGAGACACACCACAGTGCCATGTGTGTCTGTTTTCCGCCATAACAGCAGAATCTTCTAGTCGCACTGCGGCTGCCGCACAACTCGTCCAGAAGCAGTCTAGCGACTCTAGCCGCACTGCAACCCATCGTCACATTCGGACAAAATATTCAGAAATAAGGAAAGAAGTCAGAATTCAAAACTTATGGAATTATGTTTTTTTTGTAATATATTTCTTGTAAACCAATAATATGAGTTCTTATAAAAACGGTAAAAATATCATGACGGCTACATCTGATATGCGTGTAAACACATGTCAAATTTTTTGTTTTGTGCAGAATTTTAAATCGTGTCTTTTAAAGTTTGGTAATATAAATGAAAACAAATTTGGGGTCATAAATGATTAGTATCAATTCTGCAAAGTAATAGCAAATAATTCGTTATATACAGTTCTTTTTCCATAAGAAACCCATTGAAAAAATATCAGTAATTTTCGGCTTTTTAGTTACCTTCCGCGAACTTGTATAATGAACCCTGATAGCCAGATTTGGGGAGCAGAATCTGACGTCAGAACCGTAGTCGTCTGTGTCCGCATTTGGTTGCGTTCTGAGGTGCAGATTCTGATGTGAGATCCTGATGTCAGATCGGCAGGAGATGGACAGCAGATTCTGCCGTCTGCTAGGCACAGCCAACAGCGCCATCTGAGGGCCAGACTTTTCAAACAATTCCCTACCCGTGACGTCACATGGCCGTCCCTACACACCAACACAAATGTAGCGTTATTGCTGTAGGTATATCCCTACCCCTATATAAACTGCTAGCAGATTGTGCAGTGGATTAAATAATTAATTGTACTTATTTCCAGAAATATTTATTCATTCTTTACAATTGTTACAGAATAATATAAGTAGCGCATATAAATTCCAGGAAGAACATTAAATATTTACATTTATAAATCCATATACAATACGTCCCGTGACCAGTGGTACCTATTAGGTCTGATATCAGAAGATTTCGTATATTTTCGACTTCTTTTTTCTGTAGAATCACTTATATGCGCTACTTATATAATTCTGTAACAATTGTAAAGAATGAATAAATATTTTTGGAAATAAGTACAATTAATTATTTAATCCACTGCACAATCTGCTAGCAGTTTATATAGGGGTAGGGATATACCTACAGCAATAACGCTACATTTTTGTTGGTGTGTAGGGACGGCCATGTGACGTCACGGGTAGGGAATTGCTTGAAAAGTCTGGCCCTCAGATGGCGCTGTTGCTGTGCGTTGTGGGGCTCGTGTTTGAGGAGTTCGACTGTACTTTTCGTTGGCAAATCGAACTTCGTTGGACGCCACGTGGTGCATCCACGCGGTAACATTGTGTCCTCATTCTGAACGCAGCCGGTGATAAATATTATCTCCGCGCTGTCTCAATTCATTCTCACTGCGTTCTATATTTAATAAACTGACGAGGTGTTTTTCACCGGATTCTCCGCGAGTGATTAATTAACCTGTCTAAGACTCCTCTCATTCTCAAACCCTGATTCATTCTCAAACAATACAACTCATACTAAATTTTGACGTTATTTAATAAAATAACGTCAATAATTTCAATAAAACTAAAAAAAATTTATAAATATACATACTATGGAAAGCACAGAAATAGTTGCAAACCTGTATCCATGTTATTCTGGTACCAATGTACTAAAGATAGGTACTGTTCACAAAGTGTTAATACATTCTTACGAAATTATACAATATTTGGGCAACCTTCCAATCGGCTAATTGGATGAAGCGACCCATGAAGCCAGAAATAAAGATTTTAATAAATATAGAAAAGATTGTAAGCTCAAAATATTCTCATTGCAATACAACCGAAGATATTTTAAAAATTTTATCGACTTCAGATGCAGTACTAGATAGTTTTCTAAGTATCTTTGCCAAAGAAACAAAGAACTTTTTTTTATAAAGTAGCTTGAAGAAGATTCGGCATTTTGATTGGAAAAAATGGCATGTTGAATTTTTTCTCTATTCTTGGAATTGATGTCCACTGTGCGTTGGACAGTCGTTGTGCATTCGTTGTTTTCAACCGGTAATTTCATATTATCTTAAGAATGTTTCGACAACATCTGTTTGTCAGCATTTCGAAAGTGCAATTAAGAATGTGTCTTTAATAATTTTAGGCATTCTTCAATCTGATAATGAGTTAATCCGTATTTTGCTGTGTCGGTGGGTAGTGCGTACGATGGTTTCAGACCCGCGCGTAGGTACGGTTGTTAACCGCCGCACAGTGGGGCAAAGTGACGAAGTTTGTTTCTAAATCAAAGAACTATTGATAGAAATGAGATAGAGCGATGATTTTGGTTTTAAATTCAAGCTAAAAGATTGCAGAATAAGAGAACATTAATGAAATTATGGTACGAACGTTTTTTAACTGTGAAAATCTGTGTTAAACTTGAAATATTACAACAAAATTGTGATTTATCCAATACCATGTTCGGTTAGAATTTTTTCTTGACATGTTGTACATCATTTCCTATAGATTTTGTCACGCTGATTTCAAATCCGTTCGCAAAATTTGTCTACTATCTCAGGATTTTGAAGAAAAAATCGATTTTTGTGAAAAAAACTAATGAAATCATAATTTTTCGTTGAAATGATTTGATAACCCACTGGTTTGAAGGTAGTTTGTATTTCCATATATGGAACACAATCAAAGTAAGAATAATGAAGTATTTGAATGTTTCACATCTCGTGATCACTTGACGTATCGCTGTCATTGTCACTGGCACTCTCTGTAGGCTGTGTGTGGCTGCAATGTAATTTAAATTAGATATCTATTTTCCATAATTATATTTTCATTTACACATGAATTAAGGTAAGTATTTAATCTTTTTACCTTACTTCTCATCAACGAATTTTTTAATTTCTGGTGATACATTATTTTGTTCGTACTACTTTAATCGATTTTTTATTAATATAATTGAAATTTTCGGGTCGGTTAAGTATATTGCTCGATTAAAAACGTCTAACATTCTATTCCTTCGACTATTTTGTCGTGAATGCAGTATCATATTTTTCCAATACAGTTTATGCCAAGATTCATGTGCATCTTCTGAATAGTACGCTATTGGTAGTGGAAACTGTCTTGCTACTTCGCAACCGTTCCAAAAAAAGATTTCGTTTTACGCATACCTATAAATTGGATATTCTAAAATGCTTGTTCCTATGTGGAAAGTACTGTTGGATAAGAAATCAAGTCGAGCACATATTTGAGAAACAATACATTGTGGCGAGGCTAGATGAGAGTCCGCTCTCCTTATCTTGAAGAAATGTACAAACGCATAAAAGGACTACTCGAATAGCTAATTGGAAAAGAACGAAACATTCTGCAGTTTTCAGTTAGAAGCAAGCATTCAGAGAGAGCAAACCACAGTGAAATTCATTTTATATAGAGTTTTATAGCAGCTTAGTGTAGGTACATATAATATATATAAAATAGTTTAATACAGTGCATAATATTTTTTATAATATATAACAGTATATTATAATATACAGGTGTGTGTGTGTGTGTGTGTGTGTGTGTGTGTGTGTGTGTGTGTGTGTGTGTGTGTGTGTGTGTGTGTGTGTGTGTGCGTGCGTGCGTGCGTGCGCGCGCGCGCGTGTGTGTGTGAGTATAACACAGATTTTCAAAGTTAAAAAACATTAGTACCATAATTTCATTAATTTTCCCTTATTCTGCAATCTTTCAGCTTTAATTTAAAACAAAAATCATCGCTCCATCTCATTTCTATCAAAAGTTCTTTGATTTTGAAACAAACTTCGTCACATTGCCCCACTGTGCGCCGTATGACAGGATAATAGGAACTCTGTTTCTTAAGAAATTGGCCATGGAGTGGGGATGACGAGGATGACTTTTGGGAAGAGGACTGTGATTAACCACACAGCACTTACCCCAGAACCTTGGATTTGAACGGTCTTTCTAAAGTATTACTAACACAATAATTTTTATTTCTCTTTGAAGGTCATTTTTTATTAAATCGTTATCAATATTGTGGAAAATAGATGTAGGTTTAATTTAGATTTAATACATATAGATTTAATTTATATAGTTAATGGAATATACAGGGTGTCCCACCTAAGACTGGACAGCCGGTTTTCTCCTAAAGTATTGTCGATAAAAATATAAAAAAAATAGGGAATTGCATGGTTCGAGGGGGGCAATTTATTAGCGCGAACGAATTTTATTTTCGATTATTATTTTAAAAGATACGATGGTCAAGTTCGGTTTTTCAAATGGAACTATTTTTTTTGAAGACATGAGTTGATAGTGCGTTCCAAGACAAATCCAATAAGCTAAAATGTATACACTTTATTTCCACTGGTTTTTAAGATATTGCGCTTGCAAATTTACTGATTTTCACTGGAAGAAAACCCTCTGGAATAGCAAGGACCGGGGCGGTCTTACTGGCGCCACGGGTGGCACTGCCTGTTGAAATAGATACCTACCTGCCAAAGGTCTACGCCAGGAATGGCAGGCCCAAAGGCTGGACAATTCTTTTCCGTCAGAAATGCTACTTAGGTAGGTACATCTGCGGAATCGAGAACCGCACCGTTACTTTTATTTCGCACTTGCTTCTACGCTCGGATGGCCGGTTCTTTTGGGAGGGATGCAAGTTGGATTGGTGAAATATCCATTACAGCGTATTAAGAAATTCTTTTCTTCAAAGGGAAGTGACGCCAATGGATTCCTTATGTTTTTCTGATGAAAATCATACCAAATATCATGCAAATCGGACTACTTTGACACAAGCTATTTCTATTCCCTATGTAAAAGTTGTCCCATTTACACGACATTTGGTATGATTTTCTTCAGAAAACCCCAAGGAATCCATCGGCGACACTTCCATATCCATACGATAAAGAATAAAGAATTATTTTATTTCCTAAACAGATACAGGGTAATTCTGGAGCAACGCCCGTTAAGGAGATGCGGCCTCGTACCTCGTACCCCGTGGTAGACCTTTGGCAGGTAAGTATCTATTTCAACAAGCAGTGCCACCCGTGGCACCAGTAAGACCGCCCCGGTCCTTGCTATTCCAGAGGGTTTTCTTCCAGTGAAAATCAGTAAATTTGCAAGCGCAATATCTTAAAAACCAGTGGAAATAAAGTATATACATTTTAGCTTATTGGATTTGTCTTGGAACGCACTATCAACTCAGGTCTTCAAAAAAAATAATTCCATTTGAGAAACCGAACTTGACCATCGTATCTTTTAAAAAAATAATCGAAAATAAAATTCATTCGCGCTAATAAATTGCCCCCCTCGAACCATGCAATTCCCTATTTTTTTTATATTTTTATCGACAATACTTTAGGAGAAAACCGGCTGTCCAGTCTTAGGTGGGACACCCTGTATATTACATACTTAACATGCTTTTCATTTTTAAAATAGTAAAAAATGGTATATTTGAAAGTCTTACCTGCCTTGTCCACCTTCACAGTACCCTTCCTTTGAAACTTCAAATCCATCAGGATTCATTGAAGGAAGAATGTGAATTCTAGTGCTATCTAGAAGCCACGTGATATATGGATCTGATCCATAATTCGTTACAAAGTACTGAAAAGAGAAACGGGAATTTAGAGTTTTGACAAGAATTAATGTGGAAAAATAATGGTATAACTTGTGTTGACACTAAACAGGGTTTCCCAAAAATCGCTTTCTAGAAGCAATTAAAGTCAAAGGACGATTTTAAAAAAAAAGATACTCATGGGCCGTGTGTAAAATTAATGTTACGAGCTATGTTGTAAAATTATTGTTCTCATCCAGTACTTGTAAGAAGGGCACAGTCGTTTGATGGCGAAATTCATAAAATGTATCCTACTACACGAAAATACGCAGTGGTGTCTGAAACACTCGATATTATTAAATTTTACGTTTCATTGCTCAACATATTATATTTATGTATAAAATAACGAATATAATATTCAAAGTGGCGAAAGATATTTTATAATAAAGAATATAGGTAAGGCAAGTGCGGATAATAAGGCCCACCTAAGGATCTATAAATTAAAAAAAAAACTTGTACATATTCTTGAAAACTTTTTTTTTATTTTTTTATTTTTCTAGAAATCTGTGGACATTAAACTATAAACTGTAATACTTGTAACAATATATGAACACAACAAATACGAAAATTAATAGGTTTTTAAAAACCTTGTAAACGGGTCTGGTTTCGTGTAGTGCAGGTAATAAGGCCCACCTATTTATTATGTACAATTTGGGTAAACAAATACATTTTCTTCCTCAGATGTGAGCCCAACGCAATCCTCGCGTATCCAGGTGAGACACAAGACATACTGTCGGACTTCCATTTCCGGTGTGAAAGTGTCGAGACGTGCCTGGCTTGGCTTGGCTCGACGGTGGCGCCGTTACCTTTCCCATCTTGGCGTTGATTGGCTCGACGATCTCCCACCACTAATTCCTCAGAGGCTTACCCCCACCGCTAATTCCTCAGGGGATCATAGTATTTCCTCCGTTCACTGGTGCGAGTGAGCGGTGCGAGTGGAAGGAAGCAGAAAAGGTGTTTGTAGGGCGAGTAGGGAGTGAAAAGTGAGAGAAGAGGGAGAAGGGGAGCAGGGAGTGAAGGGTGAGTAAGGGCGGCGAAAAGGGGCGCAAGGGTGAAGGGGAAATCAGGCAGGAGGTTTGAGGTTTGAGCGGGAGAAGAAAGCGCGGCAAAGTGCCGAGAGAGAGAGAGGAAGGCAGTGACATCGGGCGGTAGAGAATGAAAGTAATAGCGGAGCAGTGGATAAGGAAGGGAGCGGAGGAAGAGAGGATAAGCAAGAGAGCGAGGTAGAAATGGCGGGAGGGAAAGAGGGGGAAAAGGGAGAGGAAAAGGGAAATGAAAGGGCGATAGGAGAGAAGAAGGGTGACGAAAAGGGGGAGGAAGAGGCGAGAAAGAGAGGCAGGAAGACAAACGCGGAGAAATTGACGAGGGAAAGGAGTATGAGTGGAGGAAACGTAATGGAGATAGCAGAGATGTGGAAGAGGAAAAGGGAGAAAGAGGAGAGGAGAGGGGAAGGGGGTAAGGGGGAAGAGGAAGGCAAGAGAGGAAAGAGGTGATGCTGGAGGTGAGGATGAAGACTATGGAGGCAAAGAGGAAGGTAATGAGGAACAAAGGAAAACTAAGGGGAAGGAAGGAGAGGTTGGAAGACGATCTGACATGGAAGGAGAGGATGCAATGGCGGTTAAGGAGGATAGGAGAGGAGGAGGAAGTGAAGGGACAAAGAGTAAGGGTAAGCTATGGGAAGATAGTGGTGGATGGAAGAACGTGGTTCTGGGACGAGCGGAGAGAGGTTTTAAGAGATTGGAGGGGAAGAGAAAAGGAAGGGCTAGAGAGGGAAGCAAGGGAGGGGAGCATGGAGGGAAGGAGTAGGGAGAAGGGAGACATAGAAAGAAGAAGTACAGAAAGAGAGGGGACAAAAACTGAGAAGGAAGGAGGAGGAAGGGGGGAGGGAGATGCAGGGAGAGGAAAGGAAGAGTTGGAGGATAGCGTTCTGGAACATTGCGGGGGCGACAAATAAGGATGAAGAATTCTGGAAGGGTTTGGAGGAGTGGGAGGTAGTAGTCCTGATGGAAACATGGGTGGAGGAAAAGAGATGGAACAGTGTGAAGCGCAGGCTGCCAGAGGGATACAAGTGGAGAGTGCAATGGGCGAAGAGAAAGAATAGGAAGGGGAGAGCGATGGGAGGCATGATGATAGGAGTGAGGGAAAAGATGCTAGAAAAGGAGGAGCACAGACAGGGAGAAGAGGAAGGGTTGTGATGGTGGAGAGGGTAAAGGCGGGGGAGGAGGAATTGACGGTGTACGTGAACGGGGATATGGAGAGGAAGTTGGGAAGGATCAGAGAGTGGATGGAGGGGCAGGAAGAGGAAGGGAGGGTGATAATAGGGGGGGATTTCAACGCGAGGACAGGCGAGCAGGGTGGTAGGATAGAAGGAGGAGGAAGGTGGGGGAAGAAAGTCGAAGGACAGTCAGATAAACGAGGATGGGAGGAAGTTAATTAAGCTGGTAGAAGAGACAGGGTGGGAGATCTTGAATGGGAACATAGAAGGGGACGAAGAGGGGGAATATACGTATACGGGAGGAAGAGGGGAAACAGTTATTGACTATGTGTTGGGGGGGCGAGGGGACAAGAGAGGGGATGGAAAGGATGGAGGTGGGAGAGAAGGTGGACTCGGATCATCACCCGTTGGTGGTGACGATGAGGGAGGGAGGAGTGGGGGAGAGAAGCAAGAAAAGGAGGGATAGGAAGGTGGGAGGAGGAAGGTGGTCGGGAAGGATGAAGGAGGAATTTGAGAAGGGTGGAGCGGACATAGAAGGGGAAGGAATACAGGAGTTGGTAAGCAATGTGGCAGAAGCGATAAAAGAGGTGATGAGGAAAGGGGAGGAGGTGGGGGAAGGGAGAAAGGGCGGAAGAGGGAAGGGTGGTGGGACGGAGAATGTAGGGAGACGAAGAGGGAGGTGAGGAGGGAGGTGAGGAGGGAGGTGAGGAGGGAGGTGAGGAGGGAGGTGAGGAGGGAGGTGAGGAGGGAGTTAAGGAGGTGGAGAGGGGGAGGGGGGGGAGGAGAGAGGATTACAAGAGAAGGAGGGGGGAGTATAAAGAAATATGCGAAAGGAAAAAAGAGGAGGAGAGGGAGAGGCTGCTAAGGGAGGTGGTAGAAGCAAAAACGGAAAACAGGGTGTGGGAGATAGTTAACAGGGGAAGAATAAAAAGGAAAGTGGTGGACGAAAGGATAAAGAAGGAGGAATGGAAGGAGTACTTTATGGGGTTGTTAGGAGGAGTAGAAAACAGAGTAAGGATGGGAGGGGAGGGGGAGAGGAGAAGGGGAGACGAAGAGGGAATAAGTAAGGAGGAAGTAAGGAGGGTAGTGAAGAAGCTGAAGGAAGGGAAGGCAATGGGAGGGGACGAAATTCCGAATGAGGCGTGGAAGCACGGGGGAGAGAGGGGGTTGGACTCGGCGTGGGAGATCTGTGGAAGAGTGTGGGAAGGGGAGGGGTGGCCGCAGGGGTAGAGAGAGGGCATTATAGTGCCGCTGGCGAAAAAAGGGGGCGGGACGCGGGTGCAGGAGTACAGGGGGATAACGTTGATGCCGACCCTGTACAAGGTGTATGCGGCGGTCCTGGTAGGGAGGCTAGAGGAGGAGGTGGAAGGGAAGGGGTTGATCCCAGAGAACCAGGCGGGGTTTAGGAGAGGGAGAAGTACGATAGACCACATATACGTGCTAAACCACATAATAGGCAAACGGATACAAAGGAAGAAAGGCAAGCTGGTGGCATTATTTGTGGATCTTCGGGCGGCGTTTGACACGGTGGACAGGAGGATATTGTGGGAGGCGATGGAGAGGCGAGGGGTAAGGGAGGGTTTGAGAGAGAGGGTAAAAGAGATATATAGGGAAACGACGAGCAGGGTGAAGGTGGGAGGGGAGCTAGGAGGGGGATTCTGGACGGCAAAGGGTTTGAGGCAAGAATGTCCATTGAGCCCGATTCTATTCAATCTGCTCATAGCAGACGTGGAGGAGGAGATGAGGAAAGGAAGATGGGGAGGAGTAGAAGTAGGAGGAAGGAGGAAGGAGGATATGCACGTTGGCATACGCGGACGACCTGGTGCTACTGGCGGAAAATGAGGAGGAGATGGGAAGTATGATTAGGCGGCTAGAAGGGTACATGGAGGGTAAGAGGCTGCAGGTAAACGTAGGGAAGACGAAGGTGATGAGGTTCAGGAAGGGGGGAGGGAGAGAAAGAAAGGTGGATTGGAGATGGAAAGGAAAGAGGGTTGATCAAGTAAAGGAATTTAGGTATCTGGGGTTTGTGTTCAAGAAAAACGGGGGACAGGAAGCGCAGATCAGGGATAGGGTAAAAAAGGCGGGGGTGGTCATGCGGCAGGTCTGGGGAATCGGAAAAAGGAAATTTGGGAGAGACTGGGGAAATGAATCTGGTTGTTCGATGCACTGGTGTGGACGGTGGTGGGTTACGGGGCAGAGGTATGGGGGTGGAAGGAAAGGGAACAGGTGGAGAGGATCCAGGAGAGATATATAAGGTGGTCGTTGGGGGTGGACTGGAGGACTCCAGGATACATGGTGAGGGAGGAGACGAAGAGGAAAAAGCTGAGGACGTGGGCGGGAGGAAGAGCGTGGAGATATGAGGAGAAACTGGGCAGGGGAGAGGGAGGGGAGTTGGCCAGGTGGTGCTTGGAAGAGATAAGAGAAAGAGAAAAGGATGCGGGGGCGGAATTGTCAGCATGGGAGAGGGAGAGGAAGGAGTGGAGGGAGAGAGGGCCGAGGGAAGGAAGGGAAGGGGTAAGGAGCCGCGAGGGGCTGGAGGGATGGGAGGAGCAAGACGGCAGGGGGCAGGGAGAGGAGAGATGGGAAAGGATAGAGCAATCGAGATTTAACAAGTGGTACAGAGAGATAGTGACGAGGGAGGTCCCGAAGTACCTGGCGGCAGGATGGGGAGAAGCGAGGTATGGGAGGATAGCAAGGTTCAGGCTGGGGAACGAGATGAGGGGGGAAGGTATTGGGAGGAGGAGGAGGAGAGGAGATGCAGGATGTGTGGAGGGGAAGAAGAGACGTGGGAGCACGTGCTGGAAAGATGCTCAGGGGAGGAAGGTGATGAAAGGGGGGTCGGCGAAAAGATAAGGGAGATTTTGGACGAAGGAGGTAAGGGAGAGGAATGGATGAAGAGGTTAGAGGGAAAGAGGAGAGAGAGAGAGAAGTAGGAACGGAGGAGGAGGGGGCGGGAAGGAGGGAGGGTTGAAGGTAGGTAGGAACGAAAGAAGGAATGGTATGAAAGAGTGGAAATGGAAGTCAAAGGCGGAGGGTGCGAGCGGAAGCAAGGGCGAAAAAGCGTAGATTTAAGAGGCGAACGCGTTAGGTTAAGAATAGATTAAGAATAGGGTAAGAGAGGGGGAGGCGGCGGAGGCGAGCGTGCGGAGAGAGAGAGAGTGTGAAGAGGAGAGGGAGCGGAGGAGTAGGCTAAGGTTTAGAAGTAAGATAAGTTAAGGAACAAATGTACAGGAGAGGAGAGAGGTGGAAAGAGGTATACTTGTAACCCTGAGGGGAACCCAATAAAGCAATACATACACAAGACATACTGTCGCAAATAACTCTTGAATGCAGTTCTGCATAATTTGCAAAACCAATTGTCTGCAGAGCTGCCGTACACGCTTTCTCTAGATGTGGATGGCATGGGCTCTTAGTCACACAATCTTGTCTTTTTCCTTCTGGTTGCAGTGACACATGCTTTGGCGCTCTTCTCAATATCGTTCCTGCTTTGGAGGGGGTCTCTGGTTAGTTCCTGAGCCTTAAAGCCCCTTAATATTTTGGTGGACTTTATTATCTGTTTTGTCACTTCCTCAATGCCGAAGTTATGTGTTAAGCGTGCACTTTACAAAATCATCAATTTTCTGAGAATATGTTGCCAACATATGTACTTATACATACCTATAGTTGTACAGTAAGTGGATAATGAATACTACCAATACAAAGCCAAGAAACCGATGTAATTCTTATAATTGTAGCAACGCTAGTTGCCGGCGAAACATTTCTTAAATTTACAGCCGACAAATATTATATTAATCGCGCGGAAACTCTTCGAATGACATTGTCATTTGTAATAAAAGCAATAAATGACACTACCGGTATTGCAGATTGGCCTACCAAGGATAAATGATAGGTGGGCCTTATTATCTGCTGGGTCTTATTACCCGCAATTATCTTACAGTTAGTCATAGGTTTGTTGGTAAAAGAAATTAAGAACAATCAAAGATTTTTTATAACGAGATGCTACATTGCATGTTTCTATAACCGCAGAAAATATTAAATATAAATCTAGTGACTGATCATAGAAAATTACTTATTTAAGAATGATGAAGATTTCCAATAAAAAAAGTAGTTTTCAATACGGACGACATGTTTATTACTCGTCAGTGTAAAACTTGATAAACTTAATTGGTCAAGTAACATTTGCATTCTCTCGTTAAAAATATATAACGTACATTATATTACTTAATAATTTTCAACAGACTAGAGTAGATACTTATGTAACTATGTAGTACTTTCCCGCTAGAATGTTCTCAATATCTTTGCATAAACTGGGGGTTTCACTACATGTGGTAAACCTTTTAGTGCAGCGCTGTCCAGCGTAGGGGCCCCTCACACGCCTGCTTCCCCTTCCAAATCTATCTTTCGCACAGCGTGCGTTTCGTTGTCAAAGAGACCTCGCAACGCTACAAAGGCTGCCATGATAGACGTGGAGAGCGGGACGTGGAGGGTGTTCGCGAACAAAGTTCGTTGATCCACCAGGCCGAGCATTTGTGACGAACATCGGCTGTTTTCTCGTTCTTGTCGCTTTTCAAACCCATGAAACTTGGGCCTTGCTATCCCTTTCCATTGTGGGCCTGCTCGTAAACAGGCAACCCTCTACGACTATCCGGCGGCAGGTACTCCACAGAAATAGTATGCGTGACAAGCACGAATAAAATTTTTTTATTATTTTTTTTTTAACATAATGAGAATATTTCCAACGTATGGATGAGATATTTCTAATAAATATGAAACCAAACACGACCTAATTCGGACACATTTCAGTTCCGCTGACAACACTAGTTTACAAAATAAAAAAAAATTGTGCAGCAGATGCCACTGTTTTTTTTCTTATGTGAAATGGCCCGCTGATTCCGAAAATAAGGTCTAAAAAATTTCTATGAATACCTTTTCAAGATATCGACGGGTGAACTTTTTACCTGTCTGTCAAAAAGGTGGTCCCACTTAATTGCGAATATCGCGTGTTGCAAATAACCGATGTGGTCGAAAATTATCTCAAATTAAACATAATTGAATCACCAACAAATCTACCTGACAACATTTTCAAATCGACTCGGTAGTTCGGGTGAAATCGATGGAAATATGTGGAAAAAGTCATTTTTCGACCGAAAGTGACATCGACTATTCATTTACATGTTTGTAAATATATGTATGTATATGCATATCTATACAGTATATAGTTATAAATGCACATATAACTCGTTAATACCTTCTCCTTATTTCCTTGTAATACCTCACAGCTTTAAACACGAATCACCATCTAACAAAAATTTTATCTTCTTTTTCAAGAAACTCTGTTATTGACTAGTATAAAAAATGTAGATATTATAAAACCATTGTATATTATCAGTGGAGACTTCCGTTTCCGGTCGCGTGGGAGATTGAGGTGCGAAAGGTGCGGTGTGTTTGAGAGAGAGGAAGTGTGGTGAAAGAGTGGATAAAGGGCAGTGAGTAGTGGGGAAGGGGAAGTGTTAGGCTTGAAGGGAAGAGGGTGAAGGGAAAGGGAGAGCGGTGTGGGGAGTAGAGGTGAGAAGGTGAGAGAGAAAGATTTGGAGGTTATTGCAGTGCGACAAGCGTGGTGTGAGGCGGGAAGAGAGGTAGTAGGCAGGTGGCGCGCTCTGCGGAAGATAGGAGGAGGTAGGATAGGTGACAGAAAGGAGGGAAATTTAAACGGTAGTGAAGTGAAAGGAGTGCGGGAAGAGAAGGGCGATAGGAGGATTGAGAAGAGGTGAAAGGGAGTAAAGGAAAGCCAAGGGGTGAGAGGGTAAATGGGTGGAGGAAAGGAAAAAGGGAAGGGGGAAGGAGGGAAGGAGGAAGGAACAGTTAGGGAAGGTGAGGAAAGGGTGCAAAAAGTAGAAAGAGGAAGGAAGGATAGTGAAAGTAGTGTAGGGAGTGCGGGGAGTGTGGAAAGCGTATGGGGTAAAAAGAGGGATAGGGAGGAGGAAGAGGGAGGGGGGGATAAACAAATGAGGGAGTTTGAAACGAATGGTAAAACGGCGAGATCACCGGTGGGAGGGAGTAAAGGGGGAAGGGTAGGGAAAGAGGAAGGGATGGGAGGGTTGGAAGGAATGATGAGGGAAATGATGCGAGAGATGAGGGAAATGAGGGAGGAGATGAGGGTGGATAGGGAGGAGAGAAGAAGGGTGGAGGAGGAAATGAGGAGGGAGAGGGAGGAGAGAAGGAGGGAAGAGGAAATATGGAGAAAGGAAAGAAGAAGGTGGGAGGAGGAGATGAGAGAAGAAAAGACAAGGAGAGAAGATATGGAGAAAAGGATGGAAGAAAGGGACAGGAGGATGGGGGAGGTGATTGGGAAGGTAGAGGGATGGGAGAAGGAAAAAAGGAGCGGAGGGGTTAAGGAAGGGGTGGTGAAAGAGGTAGGGGAAGAATGGAGAATGAGAGTGAGAAGAATGGAGATAAAGCAGGATAAACAGGAGAGAGAGGGAAGAAGAAATAATGTGGTAGTAAGGGGGATAGAAATAGAGGGGAAGGAGGCGAAGGAGGATGTGAAGAAGTTATGGGAAAGAATGGGGGTGGAGGAGGAGGGGATAAAAGAGGCTGTGAGGATAGGTAAAACAGGCAGAGATGGGAGTGGAATTGTGTTGGTCAAACTGGGAGGGAGGGAGGAAAAAAGGTAGGTGATGGAGGCGAAGAAAAAGTTGAGGGGGAGGAGGGAAAGAATAGAGGATGACCTCACGGAGGAGGAGAGAAAGACAAGATGGAAGATAGAGAGAGAGGCAGAAGTTGAGAGGGAGAGAGGAAGGAAAGTACAAGTGGGGTATATGAATATGTGGGTGGACGGGAAGATAAGGACGTGGGATGAGTTGGGGGAAAAATGGAGTGAGGAGCAGGGAAACGGGGGAATTGGGCAGGGGGAGGGGGGAAGAAACAATAGGGAGGAAGAAAGGAGTAAAGGGGGAGATATAAAGTAGCGTTTTGGAACGTGGCAGGGCTAAGGAGAAAAGATAGGGACTTTTGGAAAGGGTTGGAGGAGTGGGACGTGTTCGTGTTGAGCGAAACGTGGGTGGAGGAGAGGGAGTGGGAGTGGGTGGAGAGGAAGCTACCCAGGAGGTTCGTATGGGAAAGACAATGGGCCAAGAGGGAGAATAAGAAGGGGAGAGCAATGGGTGGGATGTTGATGGGGGTGAGAAAGGGGATGGAAACGAGAGGGGTTGGAAGGGGAGAAATAGAGGGGATGTTGACGAAGGAGGTAAGATTAGGGAGAGAGTGGTGGAGGATAGTAGGGGTTTATGTGAGCAAGGATCTGGATAGGAAGCTCGTCGAGCTAGGGGAATGGACGGAGGAGAGGGAGGGGGGCGTGCGAAAGGTAATAGGGGGGACTTCAATGCAAGGACAGGAGAGGAAGGAGGGGAGGTATGGGAGGGGCGAGAGGATGAGGAAGAGAGTGTGAGGAGCAGGAGATCAAAGGATAAGGAGGTGAACGGGGAAGGTAGGAAGTTATGTAAATACCTGGGGGAAAGGGGGTGGGGGATATTGAATGGAAGCGTAGAAGGAGACGAGGAGGGGGAATGGACATTTACCGGTGGGAGGGGGATATCGGTAATAGACTACGTGCTAGGGACTGAGGACACTAGGGAGATGGTGGAAAGGCTGGAACTAGGGGAGAGAGTCGACTCAGACCACCACCCGGTGGTGATATGGGTGAAAGGAGGGGGAGGGAGGAGGGAGTGACTGGGAAAAAAGGCGCGGGGCGGAATGGGGGAGGGGTAATTGGACAGAGAATGGTAGAAGGGAATTTATGAGGAGATTTGGGAAAAGGGAGGTAAGGGAGAAGGGGGTAGAGGAGGAATGGCGGGAGCTGAATAGCAGAATAAAGGAGGCAGTGAGCAAGATGGGGAAGGGGGAAAAGAAGGGCGGTTGGTGGGATGAGGAGTGTAGGGAGGTGAAGGGTAAGGTGAGGAGGGAGCTGAGGAGGTGGAGAAGGGAAGGAGGGGATGGGAGTGTATATAGGACAAGGAAGAGAGAATACGGAAAGTTGTGTGAGGAAAAGAAGAAAAAGGAGATGGAGAGGTGGGAAAAGGAAGTAGAAGGTGTAAGAACGGAGGGGCAGGTTTGGAAGGTAGTGAACATGGGGAGGAAGAAGAAAAGGAGGATAAACGAAAGAATAGAAATAAGGGAATGGGACGAGTATTTTAGGGGGTTACTAGGAGGAGTGGAATGGAGGGTGAGAAAGGGAGGGGAGAGAGGGAGGGAAGCGGATGAAGAGGGGGAGTTGGGGCGGGAGGAAGTAGAAAGGGTGGTGAAGAACCTAAAGAATGGGACGGCAGGGGGGGGGGGAGATGGGATTCAAAACGAGGTATGGAAGTATGGAGAAGAGGAAGTGATGGAGTGTTTGTGGGTAGTGTGTAATAGGGTGTGGAGGGGGGAGGGTTGGCCAGAGGGGTGGAAAGAAGGGGTAGTGGTTCCGGTGCTGAAAAAAGGGGTGGGGGAAAAAGTGGAAGACTATAGGGGAATTACGCTGACACAGACGGCGTACAAGGTGTACGCCTCTGTGTTGGCTGAAAGACTAAGGGCGGATGTGGAGGGGAGGGGTTTGCTGCCACCGAGTCAAACGGGCTTCAGGAGGGGGGTTGGTTGTATAGACAATATTTACGTGCTGAATTATCTGGTGAATAGGCAGGTGGTGCGGAAGGAAAGGAAGATGATGATTCTGTTCGTGGACCTGAAGGCTGCGTTTGACTCGGTGGACAGGGGGGTGCTGTTAAAGGCGATGAGGAAGAGGGGGGTGAGGGTGGAGAGGTGCGGAGAATTGCTGCAGGAGACAGTGTGTAGGGTACGGGTGGGGGAGGAGGTAGGGGACATGTTCTGGACAGCAAGGGGGGTGAGGCAAGGGTGTCCTCTAAGCCCAAGCCTGTTCACACTGCTTACAGCAGACATGGACGAGGAACTAGAGAAGGGAGGATGGGGGGGAGTAAAACTAGGGGGGAGGAAAATATACACGCTAGCATATGCTGACGACGTGGCTGTGCTAGCGGAGGATGAGGAGGGGATGAGGGGAATGATAGGAAAATTGGAGAAATATATGGATGGGAAGGGACTACAGGTAAATGTGGAGAAGACGAAGATAATGAGGTGTAGGAGGGGGGGGGGGGAGGTGGAAAAAAATTAAATAGAGATGGAAGGGTAAAGAGCTGGAGGAGGTGAGGAGATATAAATACTTAGGTTACACGATAATGGGGGGTGGGGAGCAGGAGGAGCATGTTGAGGAGAGAGTGAGGAAAGGGGCAGCGGTGATGGGGAAGGTGTGGGGGTTGGGGAAACGATTATTCGGGAAAGACTGAGGCAGAAGGATATGGTTGTTCGATAGGTTGGTATGGGCGGTGGTGGGATATGGGATGTGGGGGTGGAGGGAGAGGGGGAAAGTGGAGGCGCTGCAGGACAGGTTCCTGAAGTGGGTGCTGGGGGTGGATAGGAACACGCCAGGAGATATTGTCAGGGAGGAGTTACAAAGGGGGCTGTTGAGGGGTAGGGCAGGGATGAGGGCGTGGGGGTTTGAAAGAAAATTGGAAGAGGGAGAAGGAGGGGAGCTAGCGAGGTTGTGTTGGGAGGAGATGAAGGGGAGGTTTAAGAGGGGAAAGGTGCTGGAGGGGTGGGAAAAGGAAAGGGAGCAGTTCTTCGGGGAAAGGGGGTGGACAGTAGAGGAGGTAGAAAGGGGAAGGGAAAGGGGGGAGGTAAGAGGGGAGGAGATAGTGGACAGGGAAAGGAAGTTGCAGGAGGAGGAGAGGTGGAGGAAGATAGGGGAGTCGAAGTACAACAAGTGGTATGGAAGGGTAAAGGGCCCGGGGGTACCGGGATATTTGAAGAAGGGCTGGGGGGAGAGTAGATGGCAAAGAGTGGCCAAGTTTAGGTTGGGAAATGGAATGAGAGGGGGGAGGTATTGGGAGGAGGGGGAAAAAAGGAGGTGCAGGGTATGTGGCTGGGGTGAGGAGTCTTGGAAACATGTGTGGGAGGTATGTGTGGGGTGGGGAGTAGAGAGGGGGTGGCAAGAGATGGTGGACGAGGTATTGGGGGAGGAGGGGGAGGGAGAGGAGTGGTTAAGAAGTTTAGAGGAAAGAAGGGAGGCGTGTGGATGAAAAGAAGGGTGAGCAGGGAGGTGAATGAAGAGATGGGAGTGAAAGGGCGGCGAGTGGAAGCGGGGGTCCAGGGGGGAGAGAGGAGACGGGAGAGCGGACAAGCGAGCGAGCGAGCGATAGTTATAGGGTAGAGTTAAGAATAGGTTAAGGTAGGAGTAAGGAGGAGGAGAAGGAGTAGGATAAGGTAGATATAAGTGATTATGTACGGGAAGATTATAACCCCTAGGGGATTAATGAAGTTTATATATATATTATCAGTGGAACTCAAATTTGTCCGAATGGCGTCGTGTTTGGTTTCATTATTATTAGAAATATCTCATCCATACGTTGGAAGTTATTCTCATTATGTTAAAACGAAAAATATAAAAATTTTATTCGAGCATGTCACACATACTATTTCTGTGGAGTACCTGCCGGCGGATGGTCGTAGAGGGTCGCCTGTTTACGAGCAGTCCCACAATGGAAAGGGATGCGGATCGCCAGGTATCGTCAGAAATGTTCGTTCGCTGCGTTCCTACCGTCGCGAACATCGTCAAGAACGTTCGTACGCGGAGTTCTGTTCGTGCTCGCGGCGATGTGGACACGACGAAAACAGACGAAAACGTTCGCGAACAATGTTTTTGCTCGTGCTCGGCTTGGTGGAGACCCGGGGTGACAACGCGGACAATAGTGGTGGGAGAACCCCAAGAGCACGCGTGTTCGACCTTGCACAGCGCTGTTTTAAGGCAACGCTGTCTAAGCCAGAGCATGCCTGCTCTGTGGGATTCTCCCATTCTCGCCCGCGTTATCAGGGATACCGCGCGACGCTAAAGAAGCGACTATGACGCTGCACATGACGTGTGGATTAGTGACACATGTCGCCACAACGAGCCAATGCTACTACTACATATTCCTTGTGAATATTATGTGGGGACAGAGCGGTTAGAAGGGGGAACAGGCGTAAGACCGCATCTTAATTAAGGGGGCACTTGGGCAGGGATCCGAGGACTCCGGCGGAGTCGAACACCTACAGGAGCGGTGGTAATGTGTGCTTGAATTGACGCCAGCGCTAAGCCAGCCACGTGGCGACAACGCGAAGCGAATGTGACGTCACAGATGTACCGACGTCAGCGCCGAGCCAAGCCAATTTACCATTATTAGTGCATAAATACATAATATTTTCATTATTATTTTGTGTTTTCTGTTACATGCCACCAATCTTACATATATTTAAATTCATTTTATTAGAAACAGGGACGTAAAGGACCTTATATTCTTGAATATTACCGCCATAATTCATCGCAGTGACAGGACTGAGCGGCCTCCAGCCACAGTGATGGAAGGGGAAACACTTACAGAAGCGGTGGTAATGTGTGCGTGAGACGCCAGCGCCAAGCGAGTGACGCCGTGGCCAACCAACGTCGACAACATATTTCCCGGTGACGCTGGTTGGCCGTGGTGTCGGTTGGTCTCCCATCGTGGCGTCTCACGCACACATTACCACCGCTCCCTGTAGGTGTTTCCCTCTGACCAATAGCAGCGGTGGACTCCAGCTGAAATTGACATCAGCTCCAGCCGGAGTCCGCCGAAGCTGACTTTTAGCGAGTCGAGGAGCCCACCGTAGTGACATGAAAGCATGTGACGTCACATTCGCTTCGCGTTGTCGCCACGTGTTCGACTCCACCGGAGTCCTCCGATCCCTGCACTTGGGTCCTTAACGCCTCCGAGTATTTCGGTGGCAAGTTAAACGCCCAGGGACGTGTCCAGTGTACTTTTTGAGCATTGGTTGTTTGAGATTAGTACAAGAAAGCACATGTAACCAAATAAGTACAATAAGTACAGCCCTGTAACAAGTAGCAAAGAACACATTTGGTGGCTTGTAGTCTCAATGGTATCCATTGCACACCACTTGAGTGGGCCTCCCCTTATAAGACAATAGTCGCTATATCTCGGGGAGGCATTATATCCCCGCGTGCACTTCAGGCACCAAAAACTATACTCTGGTACACGTGTACTCAGTTAAAATTCAATGTCAATTTTCTCAAAAACGCGATATTAACAAATTTTATTGTATATTTTCATCTTAGTTTGGCCTGCAGAATCACCCCCAAAAGGTTTACCACCTGTAGTGAAACCCTGTATAGAGTTCCCCTTGTCTACCATATATGAATTTGGGGTTAATGACGGTGTGCGGTACCTATATGGTACTGTTACTTACGTGAATTAGATGCAGCATTAACTCACGACCCACGGCTTCGTTTCCGTGTATATTGGCCACATATTTTACATCAGGCTTACCAATCATATGTTCATAAGGTGAGGAAGAGACAACCATCACCCATAAGTCGCGACCTGAAAAGTAGATCTTTTAAGTTTAAGTTGTCCTCTGTTAGCAACAGATGAGGAATCTGGACATACTTCAATTTTTTACACCTTATAAGATATTACTTTTTATAAACAGGGTGTCCCATAACTGGTGGTACAAACTGAAGGATGGCGTTTCTACATGAAGAAATAAGATAAAATAATATAAAATAAAATTATCATAACTCGCTTTGTTTTCTAGAAAATTGACTTTAAATTTCGGCCAGGTGCACATGCATCGAAGTACAGCTGTACATGCCCGAGGGGTACGTTGAGAAAAGGGGAACACTTCTCCCCACAGTACTTAGGACTTAAGCGCCCAGAACTGTATTTCGGTGCACGCGTACTCGGGTAAAATTCAAAGTTAATTTTCTCGAAAACGAAGCGAGATATCAAAAACATTATTCAGTTTTTGAACTTAATTTTTCATGTATGTGAAATCACCACCCTTCCGCTTGTAGCACTGGTTACGAGACACCATATTAAGTATGTATTTCTACACAAACTATGTATAATAGTAATGAACACTCAACTAACAGTACTAACTGACGTAAAAACAATTAAAAAGTAACGATAGATACTAATAGATGGATAGAAATAATAAATAATAGTTAATGATTAAAATATAAAGTTATAAAAATTATTAAAGAAGTATTTAAGGGGCATACCTTTTATAGATTTTCCTATAGAGTATAAGGCAGTTAAGTTTTGAAAATGAAGAGATGTTGTTCGTAGAAAACGACTCATTTGCTCGTAATTGTGATATGTGAAATCGATACTGTACGGTTCTTTATATACGTGAAAACGAGCATTGTAGTGATTGGAGAGATCTTTGTTAATGTGTTGCGACGCAGCTGCAGTGACACGAAATGCCGCGAAAATGGAGACAGCGAGGAAAATCAGTCGATACATTCTGTGGATCAGAAAAAAAGTAATTAAATCGCGGAAGTCAAATAATATTAACTAAAGTAATTTTAGTCACGTGATTGTTAACCAAGATCAACATATATAATATAAGCGATACAACATTGCAGATATTAGCTTTTGAATTCAGAGTGTACTCATGTCTTAAATACCTAACCATCTTGGTCTGTTTTTGATTAATTATCAAAATATTGTTATACTTTGCAGAATGTGATAAAAATTCACTATTTAATAAATGTTGAATCTTACGTAAATTTCTGATTTCAATTTGTGAATTTAAGTATCATTCTTTACATGTTGGTAATATTTTATGGGATTCTAAAAATCGGTATATCTCTCGTGTCCGTTGCGTTCTCAATTTCCTTAAAAAAGTGTTACATAATTTTAAAATACAAAATATTGTTACACTATTTTATTTATTTTTGTATAATGCCTGGGTTTCTATAATTTCAAAATTCTAAGTTTTTAAATTACAAGATTTTGAAACATTCGGTTTTGTAATTTCAATAGTAGGTATAAAAGGGATAAAACACAGCATGATAATACAACTTCAATTATACAGCTGATTCCTTGTACATTATCTGTAAAATAGAGATCGAGACTTGATATGCACATATGTACAGTGAGTGTAAAATGTATTCGTACAGCGACCAATTTAAAGTAAAACTTTGTACATCCATGCGTGTAATAAATTTTAACGGAAAACAATGATTAATCAATATTCCTCGATGTTTGTAGAATAGATTTTGTATAAACAAAATTTTATTCCCTTTAACATTTACAAAGATATTAACAAAAACAGAAAAAAACGTGCAGAAATAGCCGCGCAAAAAGTATTCGTACAGTTGAATAAATTTAATGTTTTAATAATTTGTGGGATTGCCTTTTGATTTTATATTAGCTTCGAGGCTACTTGGTATGGAATTTACTAAGTTGGATGTTATAGTAGGCTGTTTATTCTACTCTTCTAGCAGAGTGGCTTTCAAACTTTCATTAGATGCAATAATATGATTACGTATTTTTTTGTCCAGATATTTTTGGACCCACTGCCCGAAACGTTGCAGGAGGCTGACATAGCAATATTGCTGCAACCCTGCGACAACGTTGCAGTGTAACATTTCAATTTTGCACTGCAACGATCTTGCAACTTTGCTGCAACGAGAGTGTGCTGTATGGGAAGTGTAACAACGACAGGCGGTAAGTTATAATACATAGAGCGAATTATTCGACAGTGAATTTTAAAATCCGTTCAATGTTTTTCGTGATATGAAACAAGTTAGGGGAAGAAGTACTTCATTCAAACGGTATGTAATATGGTAGAGAATCCCTCATTCTATATATTTTTAAACACAGTTGGATAGAACATAATGAGATTTTAAGCTTATTGTGTATATAATTTTATTGAAAAAATTGTAAATAAAACATGATTGTGGAGGCTGTTTAAAAGAGAAACCATGATTGCGCGTTTGCGCGGTCTGCTAATATCATGCTATTTTGAACGTGTCGGTGTTTCAAAATTTTCGACAAAATCATGTAACATTTGGTATAATTGAATTTATCTTAGTGTATACTTTGTATTTACGTTGAAAAAGAAAGTATGCCCCACTTAAGCAAAGAACACAAGTAACTTTTAAATGTCAAAAAGTGTGACCATGAAAAAAGATTTTAGTTACCATATTACGTAACTTTTTGAAGTCTGTATTTTTATCTTCGTGCTTTTGTCATATGACCAAAAGTAACAGAAACATTTTAGATATTGTACTCTTTGGCGATTCGCACTGTTTGCTTTAGATACTTCCATTTTCTATAGATAGGTACATGTATAGTATATTAGGTTTATTTATTATTTTTGTGTTATGATTTACTTGAAGAACGTTATGGTCGATTAGGCACGAAAGAAATTAAAGGGGGTGTTCTGGTAATCCGGGTCCGAAACACTAAATTTTTGTGTATTTTTCGCAAGTATTTAGTTGTTAGAATATAGTGTTAAAAGTTGAGTAGTATTCGCAGTATTTTGACATTTATAGACCAGTGGAGTGAGCTCGTTGCAACGTACTAAAAACATTCAACGCGTTTTTCTCAGATTTACCTACTATTTTTCGGCTGGTAGGTCAGGAATAAAAAAGACTACTCGATCAATCGGTCTACATCTTTTTGAGGTTACTCTACAAAGCATTGCCTATCACTAGAGGCAGAATCGAGATTGTTTTATTGAAAACTTCATATTTTTTTGTAACTTAAAGTTGCAAAAACATGTGTATTCCTAATAATCAAACTCTGCGCGGCTGACATTTTGTTTAATTCCGACATAAATGGCTAAGGTCGGTATGAAATATATTGGCCGGTGAATTCTTTTTCGGGAACAGCGATCGAGGAGAAATCAGCCTCCACCATCTGACGATCGTGGATTTGTCAGTTGGAGTTGCGAGGTCCTCGCAGGGTATGATGGGGTAACCGGAACGCTACTCGGCTCCGCCTGAACGTAGCCGTTTGGCTGTTATTTATTCTTAGCGTAATAGTTGTGTGCGTTACGAAGCTATGCGTAGACCAATACGAGATGAAGCTATCGAGAAATTATCAATGTTCTAACCAATAAAGCTCCTGAATTTTTTCGTAGCTAACGCACACCTATTCTGATGTGTGTATTTCTACGCTGACAGCTCGGTTTGGTCTACACCCCAGAAGCTTGGCACTATCCCCACCATTTCTGGCTCACTCTTGTTCTGCGAAGGCGAGAGCGAGATGGAACGAGAGCAAGTCAGAAAACGTTGAGAAAAGGAGCACCGAGGCAGACAAACTGTGTGGTGGGAGAATACCCCTCACGAAACTCACCGGCCAATATATATGATACCGACCTTAATTGTGGTTCCTGCGATAACGGCATTCATACAAATTAAGAATCTTTTTGGAATTTTTGTTTTAGATAAGTCTATGTACCGAACCTGTCCCGCCACCAAGGTGTCTCCCTTTCAAGGCGTCAGATAGGAGTACAATTTTTGCATAAAAAAATCAATTAAAAAAGTGCGAAGAAGTTTGTTTCGTATACACTTTAAGTAGATTAATATTATGTAAAAAGCTTTGTACTAGTGCCGTCTTATCGTTTTCGGTGGCCCTGAGGCGAGCTCTATATATGGCCTCCTAAATTATTCTAAATTAAATCAAATAAAAAATACCGCACTAACACGTGAAGTGAATAAGTATTAAAACAATTAAATAAATAAGATTAAATGTGGGGTCTATTCCACGAAAAAAGGCTTTCATTTTTTAATCTAAATTTTGATGTATCCGTTATTTTCTTTCCGTCACAGTTGGATAGCCCATTTCAATTTTTGTCTAGCTTTCACAACCCTATTTTTTTTAATTTTCCAATTTTTCGCGGCCACCTTAGCTCCGGGGCCCTGAGCCGGCTGCCACTTTCGCCGCCAGGTTAAGGCGGCACTGCTTTGTAAGATTATATTTATTATTCATTAAGTAAAAAATTCAAAAAGACTGCTCAATTTTTCGGCGGGATTACCAGAGTACCCCCTTAATAATTACGTATTAAATGAATCTGACGATCGCCTAAAAATACGGGACCTCGCTAAAAAAAATTAGGTTACAATTATTGGGTTGGGACGAAATTAGTCGTCGATCAATCGACGCATACTTCTCTAAAATCTGTGTAAAGGTTGGAGGTATTCGTGACAGGGAATGTAAAAATACAGTTTAAATGCATCGAAATAGAGCGGGAAAAAAATTGTCATCGTACATTATTTGAGTAGAATTATGAATTTTAATTAAAAAGTAGGTATATTTAAAAGATATAATTTTTTTAACGTAAATCATTGAAATTCATTTGTTTTAGCTGTTTATAATTTTTCTTGTTTCAAAGCTTCTAATGATACACAACATATACTATTTATTACACCCAACGATTTTGAATTAAATTTAAATCCATTTCTGACAACAACATACTTGTTCATTCTTAGCGGCTATTTCATTTACAAACCATTTCCATTATAATCAGTGTTAGCATATTTTCATGGTTGCTAAAAATTAATACATTCGATCAATTGGAGAACTGATATAAATTCCCAACTATATTGCTCATGCGTATGTTAAAAAAAGTTTATAGTAGAACAATCTTTTAGTGAATTGTAGACGCATAAACATTGATTATAAAATGAAATATACTTCTGAGCACTTTCTTCTTCCGTAGAATCCTACGATTAAAACAATATTTTTACTACATTAACTCATTGTCAATATAAAAACACGAAAGTTACAATGGTATACCTCGCAGCGCTATCGTCGCATATCAACTTGACCATGCACTTTCTCCTATATTTTTAAAACCCACTTACTACGTATTTCGGACGTACCTTACCGTTTGAACTCAATTCTTCGTTTCTCACTAGAGCCAATACAATCTGTCGTTTTTGCTTGCCTTTTCTCACAAAATGAATCAGTTTTCACAGAGCCAACGAACAGAGAGATCAACAATCGATTACTATTAAACGTCCTCCTTTTCCCGTCACTTCAAAATTTCATTGAGCGCGAAACTAACAATCAAATCGTACCAAACGAGTAACCATCACTTCCACGCGATTCTTTTTATTTATCAAACGTTCCCGTCAACTTGCAAAGTATTAGTTCCCGTTGGTGTAGAGAGGAGAACGTTACCTGACGTGCTGAGTGCGGGCGTAGAAACGAAGCACTGGAAAAGCGGGATAAGCCGGACGGTATATAGGTGGCGGCGTCAGAAAAATGTTCAAACTGGATGCGAAGCACGTGGCGAAACAAGCCTCGCGGATTCCTCGTTCAGGGAGATCCTCTCATCGACACAACACGCTGGTAACAGTAGCAAGGCCGTCGCACGCGGTTAGACACATTGGATTGCTCGATCCTCCGTAAACACGGTTACAGAATGCCCGTAGAAAAGGAAAAATATATTGGAGGGCAGTGGGGAAGTAGAAGAGCGGTAGACGGCGGCAGAACAGTGGAACGATTTGTTTCACCTGCGAGAGTAACCCGAGGTGCGTGATACTCTGAGGAACTCACAAAGAGAAGCGCGAAGTGTGCCGCCGCGCTAACTACCACCACCTCCACCACTACTAATGAAAGCCACTTCCTTCGTCACTAGCATCTGACGTTCTAGAACGACCACCACTACACGCTCGTCGTTCAGTAAATACGCAGTTACCACCATTGCGCCCTACTACCACCACCTTCAGCAAAACAATGAGCAACACTCGAACGGTGTCATTCTGGCCCCTTCTCTTCTTTTCTCTTCTCTCTCTCTTTCCTCTTCACTTCTCTCCGCTCTTTCGGTCTGCCACCTCGTCAACTCCTCTTTCTGGCCTCCCACTCCTGCCGGCTCTCCACGAGAGCCAAAAATTTCACGTGGACGGTTCCTCGATATTCCGGGACTCTTTCCACCTCCCGAGGGACGTCGCGGACGACGCTCGCGCCCGATTACAATAACGCTTAATGAAAAACCAGCTGGCCACCTTTGAGGAAATCCATTCCAGGACGTCTCTGATCACCTACATTCCAAAAACTGTACCATGGGTGTATTTTCCTTCCTCTTCCTGTATCGCGCAGACAGCGCGCTCGCTTACGTATTTGACTGGAATGTTGCGGTTTTCATTGGCTTCCATGACGTAAGCGGCGAACAAGTTTTATTGGGTTTGTTTGAACAAGTTTAATTCACTTACACGTGTCCGTTTGTGCATCTCAGTGTTTTAATGTACGAGAGGAGGGTAATGAAGGTGGTTTCCTGCTATAACTTTAGCACCTGGCATATTGCTGCTATATTTAAAATTTCATAAAAATATGTCCTACAAAAGTTGCATAGTTTTGTGAGAGCCAGCATATAGTAACAATAATTTAAACGGTAGGAACCCACGACAATCATCTCCGCGGATAAACTAGGGAACCTCTTTTCACAAGTTCCCCTCGTATCTGCTCGTTTAAATCTACCTTTCGTTGAACTGAACTATTATTTTCCTGCGGAAAGTCCAAGTAAATATTTCCTGCTCTGCCTTTGTCTTTTTCCCTCTCTTTTCTTTTTACGTACCTAATTTCTCGTGATTTGTAAAAACGGAACGTAACGTTTCTTTCCTTGTATGTTCATACATAACTTTTTTCAAAGGTTCAGAGTTTTATCCTTGTACATACAAGGTACTTACCTTCCGCCGAAAGCCAGCTCTATATCTGAATCTTGGATTCCAAATTTTTTTTGCATGCGCGAGAGAAGCCCCGACATAAAACAAGAAACCTACTTTACAAAAAATGAAAAAAGAACACAACACGCGAGAAATATTCGTACAAGTTTGCTTTAAGGAGCTAGGACACAGTAACGAGCCAAGAAAGCAGACGATTTTTAGACGACGATCACAAGAAAAGTAAACAATCGATTAATATAAGGTTTTGTGTTTTAGTTCACTATATTATGAACTATAAGAAAAGTATATAATATTTACAAAATAGCATTTGTACGCCATGCAATGTCTCTATTTAAAATATACATTTTTTTTTCGGATGGCCAACTGGTGGGCCGGATTCCGGGAAATCGGATGAACTGTAACAAAAACTCCAAAAATGTCATAAACTATAATATATTTCCTAGGCATTGACGATCCAACATTTAGAATTTTTTAATTATTGTACAAAATATAAACAAAAAGACACTTTTGTCGAAATTTGATCATTATTTTTCAAACATCGGCCATTTTGTCAATTTTCGCAAAAATTGAAATGTTGGATCGTCAATGCCTAGGAAATATATTATAGTTTATGACATTTTTGGAGTTTTTGTTACAGTTCATCCGATTTCCCGGAATCCGGCCCACCAGTTGGCCATCCGGAAAAAAGGACATATTAAATGGAGACATTGCACGGCGTACAATTGCTATTCTGTAAATATTATATGCTTTTCTTATAGTTCATAATATAGTGAACTAAAACACAAAACCTTATATTAATCGATTGTTTACTTTTCTTATGATCGTCGTCTAAAAATCGTCTGCTTTCTTGGCCCGTTACTGTGTCCTAACCCCTTAAATAATAGTGCTGTGCGAATACGAGAGAGAAAGTGAATGAAAGGAAATAATAGGCATGTAAAGGTTTTTCTACCATTTCTGTTGTAAATTGACAAATTGAAATGAAATGGAACACTCCGAAAATATATGCCTAAGTTTGATTTAAATGGTTGAATGAATTTTACTAGACATAAAAAACTCCAGTAATCACTGTGTGATGTTTCGTTTCTTTATTGACATTCATATTTGTTATGTTATTTTTTTAGATACAGACTACGTCCATAATAATTAACCGCATGTATTAAAATGGACTAACTATAATTTATATTTATGAATAACGATATAAAAGATGAGTGTGTACGAAATATACTGCAAACAAGATGTAAAATATTAATGTACATCACACGTTATGTTATAATTTTAAAAGCACAAATTAACATATTCTGGCAGTATTTAAGAATATGTATACGTATCTTTGATAAATATTTTACATTTCCAAATAAAAGTATAATTTTATAGACATTGATAAGCATACTATACAGGCTGTATTTTAACATAAGGGACTCACTTCAGTGGATAGGAGACACAAAAACGATGAAATAAGTTCAAATAAACGTGTGCCCTATTTGACCTTGTTCCCGAGTTAAAACCATTTTTGTACTCCAGTACTGTACAACTCCTTACCTTTATAAGAAGTGTTCGAAATAGCCACCTTTGCCCTGAGTGCAAGCCTGCAATTGTCGTGTTGCAGATTTTCTCAAAAACATTGAGAAATCTGACTAAAATGTGGTAGTGTACCGTCATGCATAAACCACATTCGATGTACGGCATCAAGTGTAACTTCTCCCAATACTTCTACTCAATAGATTGCTTAAAAAATGTATAGAAAGTTAACCTGTTAATTTTCTCTTACGAAAAACAAGTCTGATTACAAAAAGTTTTTTAAAAAAAAAAGTAGAATTAGTTACACTATCTCTGTTGCCATTAAGAACTATTGGAGTACAAAAATGATTATAACTTGAGAACAAGGTCAAATAGGGAATATGTTTATATGAACGTTTTTCATCGTTTTTGTGTCCTCCGTCTACCGTTGAAGTGGGTCCCACATGTTAAAATACGCCCTGTATAAAGAGTTTATTGACATTAAACTATTTTTTAAGGAGAATAATGTTTCATTAAAGATGTAAATTCGTATACGCTGTTTTGTACATAACTTTTATATTAAGTTTTACAAACTGTGTTTAGGATATGTTTTCAATTCAAAACCAGAGTTTTTGGGGATTAAAGATTTGAAGAAAGGGTAATGAAATATATATATATTTCATTACCCTTTCTTCAAATATTATATATATATATATATATATATATATATATATATAATTTATATGCTTTAATAAATAATTTTACATAATTATCGTAATAATTTCATCTATTATTATCATCACTTATAATATAATATTTCAAATTTTTTAAATTTACAAATTAGAAAAATTTAAACAGTAAAAAAATATAAAGAGTCTTCCGCCTCAAATTAATTTTAATCATTGAAAATCGAACACCTATGAATTTTCGAATTTCCTTTTTTTGTCCGTACGCACATGACATTAACAAGTCCTCTTTAATAAGAATCCTACAACTTGGTTCTTATTGTATAATGTGGAGACCATTTCAGCACAATATCTATTTAAGCCTATTTATGGTGACATAATCAGTTCAAATTTTAAGGAGGGCATTTTACGTGTTAACTAAATACACCAGTCCAATAAGATGGCTACAACGACAAAATTGTCTTGCCGTCACAACCTGTCCTCAAGCGGGTGGCCTAAAAATTGGTGGTCTAATGCGCGAGGCATTCTATACCTTCGAAGCAGCCCTTATGCACGTTCCAAGTGCTCCGAGACTAGTGTCCTACTACCAGTGCTCGCCGAGTAACAGATCATTCTCTTGGATGGATCGTTGAACCCTGGCGGTATAGAACGCGTTTAAAAAAAATTCCAGTCAGAAGTGTGTCACAGCGGTGTATGACACTAGCTGTAGAGAGTGGAACTGGGGGAAAATGGGAGTGATGGCAAAGGGGGAGAGAGTGGGGAGACTGGAGAGGAGAACTTCTCACGGTCGATGATCTACCTTGAGATGACCACGGAACCTCATTCTTAAAGGTCACTGGATATTTTCAGCTTCTAATTTTAACATACTTAGCACTGCACTGCCTATTTTACTTTCTCGACTGCAATTACAAGGCATTACAAGAGAGTGGAGTCAAACGTTCTATGCTCCTCTTAAAGATTTTTTTGTTCGGTTGGGATCTAGAACGCGTGGGAGAAACGAAGAGCTTACTTTCGGAGTAACATACTACTTTACATTACTTGAAACACATATTTGTACTATGAAGTATGATACGGTTATTAAAAGGTGTAGGTACCTCGTTAATTATATTTAATAAAATTACAGAAATCTGGGATGTACAAGCACAAGGAATTCACATTAACAGTTAGAGATGTACAACGTTTTAAATATCTTGGGAGGAGATAAGAGGCCCCGAAGACGATTAAAACGTAATAGAAGATAATAATTCTGTTTTCACCCTACTACGCACAGTGCAGCTGGCGAGGAAAAAAGTTTTAAAAATGAAAGTTAAATTTTTGTGTATTCATCACTGTATCCTGTTAGCCAATGGACCAAAGTATATAACCATGCAAGCAAATATGTTACATTTATGTTAATTACAAAGAAAAATTGATCTGAAGTTGACCTTTCGTATTGTAACAGGAATCGTGTCAATATTCGTACCAGATTGTAGATTTTTTTCTGAATTCCTGTAGATATGTATAATTTTGTACCTCATGTATTTCGAATGTGTATAGTCTCAGCTTATGTGTGGCATAAATTCTTTTTGAAAACACGTCACCGTAATCCTATATACAACTATATATACCGTACTATACAACTTCAAATGGAGTTGCCTAGTATTTCAAGTTTTCATTGACTCTTTTAAGTTTATAAAAAACGCTCCGTCTTCCTCCGGGCTCTAGACAGTACTATTTGAAAGTAGATACCGTCTACTAACAGCCGTGTAAAAATTGGATGCGTTTTTATGCAACTTTGGCTGTTATTAATCAAGAGACACGGTAGTGTCTCGCGCCAAGTATATAGATATATGCGCAGCGCGAGACGCACCGTGTCTATATCACGCCGCGACTCGCTATCAAAAACCCTGAGATTACCGAATCTCAATAACGGCCGATCCGATTAGATTATTAATGGTCTTAATGGATAGCTTGGGTTTGATTTACATGAGATAAATGTCTTCGTTTTGTTCCTACATGCCCTATGAGCTGAGATATTTCGATGTAAAGTTGCAATTTGCCGAAATTTATGTTAAGATATTTTCTCCGTCGTCAAGTGTTGGCAAGAGGGGAACATGAAAGGGAGAGGAAATGTCTCCAATATTCACGTCGTTCATTGGATGAAGGTTTCGGCACTTTCGGCCAATCGCGTAACAAATTGTTGTCACGTGACAGCCAGATAGAGAGCACATCTGTGGAGGTAAACGTAACCTCGCTAGTGTCAAACAATCATAACCTGAACAAGTGTCAGATAAGGAAACTTGTCAAAATTTTTGAAATGTCACGAGTTTCTACACCATTTAGGACACTGAATTATTGTCTCAATTAACAAGGTAAGAAACGGCGCTGCGAAACCGAAAAAATGTTAACTAATTGTCTTGGTTAATAAATGAAACAATATATAAAACAAAACAAGATACCATTGAGACAAGAAAGAAAGAAAAAGATTTTAATGCAATTTATACATATTTATTCAGTTTAGCAACACCAATTCGGTTTCGCAGCGCCAAGTATTTTGAAAATAAAATTTTTATTCGTATTAAAATATTTATTTCTATGAAAATATATCTGCTTAATATTATTATATACATCTTTCTTGTCTCAATGGTGTCTTGTCTTGTTTTATATTGTTTTATTTATTAACCAAGACAATTAATTAACATTTTTTCGTAAAATAATTAAAAATTTTATTCGTATAAGAATATTTATTTCTATGAAAATATATCTGCTTAATATTATTAAATACATTTTTGTCTTTGTATAAATAGCCATTGTTGTAATTGGCGCAAATTTTGTATATCATTAGTTTTGTGAAGCTATTAATTTACGACAATGTTTTTAAGTGGGATTCTTTTTGATAGGATATTAATTTACGACAATGTTTTTAAGTGGGATTCTTTTTGATAGGATATTAATTTACGACAATGTTTTTAAGTGGGATTCTTTTTTGACGGGATTATATACTTGGCGCACTTTTTGTACCTTTTTTTAAAAAAAGGTAGGCAATACGCCACGCGCGCCGTAGAGATGGTACGCGTGTAGTACGGATCTCTCTATATTCAAACGCTATTATGTAAATAATAGTTGGAAGTACGAAAAAATCAAATATACACTAATTGTAGAAAATTGAACGCTCTTTTAATATTATTTCAACAAAATTTCGGTAATGCTTACCATTTTTGAGAAATTCTTTAAATCCACAGCATTGATGAATTCTAAACTGTAAGGCCCGGTCGGCACCCTGGTATTCGATTGCAATAAACATTTTTCAGGGATTATTTTCTTATGAAGTGGAACCATTTCAGGAGGTGAGAGCAAAGAAATACGAAGGAAAACTCCAGACGTACAAAGAAGCGTAACGTTTTCGACGGCGCTGATATACACTTCGTTTGGCGCCCTCCGCAAATCGGCGCCCGGGGCAGAGACACTGCCCCCCCCCCCCCTAGTCACGTCCCTGGCTGGGTGAGATCTCTTTCGAAAGAGGAAGGTTCAATGCAGTCCGCTCTGATCATGGCTCAACGAGATTGTGTTGATATCTGATTATGCTTCATGTCTCGTTCTCGAGATCGCAATGTAGGACCGCTAGTGTACGCAGGTGTCGCCACAATCTTCAGCCTCAAAATTTCAAACACGCACGCCGCGAACTTCCCATCGGTCCTGCGGCGCCATCCGATCTTCATAACGTTTTTTGTGCGCGTTGGTGAAGCTATATTTTCAGCCATTTCAGTTTTTTTATTTCAAAGTAGGTTTTCCCGTTCAGAATGGGAAAATCAAGCAGATCGAGAGACAGATCTCCGTCCGTTGAAAGGCTTCGGAAAAAGTTAAGGAAGATTAGACAGAAAAGTCGAAAGCATACCACGCGTTGGTGGCGTCGTAGTGGGAATGCCGGTCGAAACGGCTCATTCAGACGAAGTACACGAATCAGGTATTACCTTATTCTACTTCCTTTCTCAATCTGGTTTGAGCAAAAACTAAAGTTTTTTTGCTTTAAAGGCGGCGAGTTTACACATGAGGTGAAACAAGTCCCGTACATTTTGACTAGGTTACAATCTCGCGTCTTTAAACAAAAGACAGCACGTAACCTAGATCTCTTGCTCTTCTAGATTTATCGGGTAATCCTAGTCTATCAGAACCATCGGATATCGATGAGGTTTCTGAAGACGCAGTCATGGACACAGAAAATACGCCAGAGATACCCCAAAAATCTCGAAGAGACAGAAAAGGCCGAAGAAAGCAACTTCGCCGAATTGGACCAGGTAACCTTAGACATCTTGGGTGACGATAGTGGTTTAAAGACCACGGGAAAGTTTATTTTTCATCCCAAGTTAGCGGGTACATGGGAGCAGGTATTACAATCTGGATTAAAGAAAGAACGAAAGACTGAATTCCTGGAGAAGTACCCACGTAAGGGTAACTGCCTTATTGATCCACCTAAACTCAATCCTGAGATTGAAGCGAACATGAACGAGACAATTAAAAAGAGGGATAAGTATCTGGTGGCGGATCAGGAGTAGAGCTGTTCAAGTACCCGGAAAAAGCAAGCCGAGCCTAACTCGGCTTGAACGATCGAGCCGAGCCAAGTACCCGAATGAACCGAGCGGCTTGGATAGAACCAAGTAGCTTGAATTTTTCAAGCGGCCCGAAGTAAGCGGGCGGCTCGAACAGAACCAAGCGGATTGAATTATTTCAAGCGGGCCGAAAGAACCGAGACGGCAGACGGCCCGAATGTATGTCTGTACACTATACGTGACCACGAAAAAGTTCTCTAAACTCTTTAAGAGATTGCTTTTGTGGCTCTGAAGGAGAGTAAAATGCCGTAACACAGTTTGGACCGTTGGATCTAGTTTTCAGCTTAATGGCCGCCAGCGCAGTGCGTGGTGGCACAGATTTACAAATTTGGCACACATGTGCCTAACAGTCCAGCGACTTACTAACTAAAGGTACCGCGAGAGCGATTAAGCAACGCATTCACGCGTAGCAACAGGCCTCGGCGGAATTCGCGAGTCAACGGCCGGGTTCGGCCCCCCCCCCCGCCGATCCCGCGACTCAAGCTACTCGGTCCACCCGAAACACGGAATCGACGAGAGCAGGCAACCAGTCCCATCGCTGGCACGCGCAGGCCAAACTATTTACATATACACAAGCTTACATCTAGGATAGAACATATATACAGCTTAGCCTACTTAAACGTATATAAAAGTTCGGAAATCGTTCCGAACAATACGTCGAGCAGATAGGTTGGAAATAGGTTATGTAAACCTAACACAATTATAATATAGACTGCGGAAGTATATGTAAATGCATGTTTTTATTGGAATGACTTAAACAAGCGGGATTTTGACAGAAGTATGTTTCATCATTAAGAGGATGTTAAAAATATATTTTCGATTTTACACAAAATGTGGTTTGTCACGTGGGCTAGTTTTCTGCCGTCTCGGTTCTTTCGGCCCGCTCGGTTCTTTCGGCCCTCTCGGTTCTTTCGGCCCGCTCGGTTCTTTCGGCCCGCTTGAAATAATTCAATCCGCTTGGTTCTGTTCGAGCCGCCCGCTTACTTCGGGCCGCTTGAAAAATTCAAGCTACTTGGTTCTATCCAAGCCGCTCGGTTCTTTCAAGCCGCTCGGTTCATTCGGGTACTCGGCTCGGCTCGGAAACCGGGTTTCAGCTTGGTTCGGATTTCAAGCTACCCGAATATTCAAGTACTTGAACAGCTCTAATCAGGAGTTATGTGGTGCAAGTTTGTCAGCGCTGGGCTCAGCGGTCACCAAGATTTTTGAAGGGCAAAAGCAACCTATAAATTCAGAACAGTTGTTAAGGGACCTGGTAGAATCAGGTAAGCTCATGTGTGAGCTGTTTAACCAGCTGACGACAGCAAGGAAGGCTTTCATATATCCAGGCTTGGATGCAAAAGCAAGGAAGGTTTTGAAAGCATCGGATACCGGGGAGTTCTTGTTCGGATCCGAATTATCCCAACGTATCAAGTCGGGTCAGTCAATGGAGAAGCTGGGGTTGTCTTTAAAACCTCAACCTATAGATAAGAAACCGTCATTTAGAGGTTCTGGAGCTTTAAACTTCAAGGGCCCGCCTGTAACAGCCCGAGGGCAATTGCAGGCGGGCTACAAGCGACAAGGCTACCAAAGAGTCCACGGTCAGAGATTCTACCCACAAAGGGGGAATCGTCAAACAGGGACTCAAGGCTGTTCACAGGGCCGTCAGTCATCATCACAGATGAACCCAGCACCACCTCAGAAGTAAATCAAGGGGTGAGTAATATTGCTGGACGGCTAAAATACTTTAAGAGGGCTTGGTCTAGCATTACCTCTGACAAATTTATACTGGGTAGTATAATGGGATATAAAATAAATTTCGATGATGAGCCTGCACAGCAGCACACAGAGGCTAGTTAAAGCGACCTCGGAATGGATGTTGAGGGGCTAGCTAAAGCGACCTCGGTTAGATGTTGAGGGGCTAGTTAAAGCGACCGCGGATGGATGTTGAGGGGCTAGTGAAAGCGACCTCGTATGGAAGTTGAGGGGCTAGTTAAAGCGACCTCGGATAGATGTTTGAAGTTGGAAATCAGGACGTTGAATTAAGATAAACTTCTTGTAGACCTTGCTAGACTGAGGGGCTAGTTAAAGCAACCTCGGTTTGGTTCGGTGGCATAACCAAGTCTCCGCTCTGCTGCTGGCGGGCCTGTATTTATACCGGTTTGTGGTACTTAGCCCGCACCAATCACTAGCTGCCCGATCTTGTGCACCAATTAGAATTAATATCCGGTTCGCGCCACTCGCGTACTAGACTCAGTTTATTCGGCGTCCGGTTGATCGTTCGGTGTGCGCACGCGCGCTTGGTTCACTCGCGGCACTGACAAGGGAACACCGCGAACCCGGACTCACCGATTGGAACGCAACTTTGTGGGTTTTTAGAGTGACTCAAAACAAGAACAACGGTGTGTTTTGTTTGTGCCCTATTGCCCTTTAAGGGGGTTAAAACTAACCTCAAAGTCAAATTGCCACTTCCACTTTTTCACGTATAACTTTCAAAGTACAACAGACAGAAAAAAATGTTTCAAACAAAAGTTTAATGGTGCAATGAACGCTACAAAATAACTGTAACAAAATTTTTGAAAAAATTTTTTTCTTAAAAAAAAATTTTACCTCGCGTTAATTTTAACAACGCTTCCATTTATACAGTGTGTCCGCGGGAAAGCTAAACAGCCGGCTTCCTCCTAAACTATTGGAGATAAAAATATAAAAAAAATAGGGAATTGCATGGTTCGAGGGGGCCAATTAATTAGCGCGAACGAATTTTTTTATCGATTATTATTTTAAAAGATACGATGGTCAAGTTCGGTTTTTCAAATGGAACTATTTTTTTTGAACACCTGAGTTGATAGTGCGTTCCAAGACAAATTCAATAAGCTTTAAGGGGGTAGACACGTCACGTGACCTGGCCGATTCGGCAGGTCGGTATTACAGCAGGTTTTTTCTGCACAGAAATGGTAATACCGATAGATCGCCGATTGCCCGGTAAACGCGAGAGGGAGCTGTTTGCTATTTCCGTATTTTATTCTGAATAAGGAAAGAAATTCTCAGCTGTTGCGTTGTACTTATAAAAATTTAAACGGAAGTCGGCTGGTACTGCAAACATAGAAAATTCATTGTACATTTTAATTACTTGAAATGTGCTTATGCTACAATATTCTACGTTAGCAGTAAGGAATTATAAGTGAAAAGGGAAAATAGATGAGGGGATGTCCCCAGAAAATGAAGTTTGTTAGGTTAGACATTTTTTTACTTGCAAAGCACCGAAACAGAACATGAAATACACTTATTACACGTCCTATGCAGAAAGAAGCAGTTATGAACAAACATTATATATAAAATTGTAAGGAATCGATTGACGTCACTGTTGCAAAGATCTGATTAGAAATTGCAGAACATCAGATTCGTCACTGCTTAGCGTGCAACATTGTATAGTCCCGCTGGTTTCGAGCGTCGAAGCCCACGAAACTCAGCGAGACACATGATTGTTGGCGAGCATCGCGTTTGACGATTCTAGCTACAGAATCACCCCGTATAAATGCTAAGAAACGATAGTGTGAAGCGGCGTGCGTTTCAACTGCACATTGACAATATCGTAGATTCTAGGGCCTAGAATATTAGCTCCGTATTACGATGTTCTTCACCAGAGCACTGCATTACTGATGAAAATGATGCCAAACATGGAGCAATTCGGTCTATTTTTAGTGAACGTAGTGTGTGTCCTAATCATGTATTCATAAGAAAAAATAGACCGAATTGCTTCGCGTCTCGACTCATTTTCGTGGACATAAACTCACGAATCCATCGGTGGTAACACTCTTATCAAGGTGTAGTGAGAAATATGAACAATTTCATATTCAGTACTGGATGACTCAAGTCGCCGTCGACCGAGGGCCCTAATAAATGTGCATTTATTTGAGAAACCAAAGCCGTGTCACTCGTGACACCTACTCGCGAACAGATACATATATGTATGTACGAGAAGAAGTAATGCAATTTCCCGATGACTTGAAGCAACATTTCAATAGGTAAATGCATGAAACTCTGGGATCAGGAATTCCCAACCAAGTGATGCATATGTAAGAACTGGCGAAATTCAACAATAGTTTGTCGTCTAAATTTTACAATTAAAGTATTTATTTGACGCGAATATACATATGTAAAGTTTGTCAGCAAAGTCTTTCTCGATTTGAGTTCTATAGAAGGCTGACTTTCCTTCGCCATGCAAAGTCCTCTCTTGTCCTTCACGCTAGCAATCATGCAACTCGCTGAGTTTCGTGGGTTTCGACGCTCGAATCCAGCGGGGCCATACAATGTTACGCACTAAGCAGTGACAAATCTTCAGTTCTGCATTTCTAATCAGATCTTTGCGAAAGTGACGTGAATCGATTCGTCGTGTTTTCTCGATCAAATTGGCCCCAAAAATGATATTATTCGGACCATAATTAAGGAAATTACGTGAAATTTGTTTGCAGAATTGGAAGCCCGTTTCGTTAAAAATAGTCTGATTTAAATTATTTTCTGTCAATTTAATCGGGAGAATGCCAGGAATCCATTTGTGTCACTTTCATATTGATACGATGAAAAAAAAAACAAATTCTGTTTCTATATAATCGATGACACATCGCTGAGCAACGGCGATCTCGTGCGGCTCGGGCCACAAAGGTTCTCGTCAGTTATTCGAGCATCTAAGATCGTTACGGGCTCTGTTTGGTGTACACGGTACGGACTTTTCGCTATCCCCACCACTTCTGTCTCACTCTTGTCCGGCGAAGGCGAGAGCGAGATGGAAAGAGAGCGAGCGAAGGCACTGAAAGCGAGCGAGGACAGTACGAGACAGACGACGCGTTGATATTTTGTCTCGCTCCGTCTTTCGGACGCCTGACACTCCGTCCTTTGTATGCGCGACGGGCGTGCACGATGGTCGCAAGTGCTTACGGTGAGCACGGGAACCGCTTCGCAAAAACTTGACGCAGGCCCGGCATAAGTCTTTTTTGCGCCCTAAGCGAACTTGTCAAATTGCGCCCTTTATTATATTACATTTATTTGAGATTATTTATGACTTTACTCTGCAAAATTAGGCAACTGCTAGGGCGTAAGGTTGACAAGAAATGCAAAATGGCCTTTTCATTGTTGGCATTGTTGAAAATAAATTTTTAAATGAAATACTACAAATTATACTACAACGGTTTTAAACTACGAGTAGAGTAAGGTCATGAAGAAGCTCAATTAATGTATTATAATAAATGGCGGAATTTGTCAAGCTCGCTTATGGCGCAAAAAAGACTCGTGCCGTGCCTGGCTATCTGACCGTGGCGCGGATGCATCGAACAGTCACGATTCCATCTGAGCACTCGCGCCCGTCGCGTATACTCCCACCATAGGTACCGCTTAGCTGCCTCGGTGCTTCTGTTTGCAACGTTTTCTGACTCGCTCTCGTTCCATCTCACTCTCGCCTTCGCAGAACAAGAGTGAGCCAGAAGTGGAGGGGATAGCGCCAAGCTTCTGTTGTGTATAGGCCAAACCGAGCTGCAGCGTAGAAATACACACATCAGAATAGGTGTGCCTTAGCTCCGAAAAAATTCAGGAGCTTTATTGGTCAGAACATTGATTCTTTCTCGATAGCTTCATCTCGTATTAGTCATGACAGCCACACGGCTACGTTCAGACGGAGCCGCGCAGCATTCCCGTTACCCCACCATACCCTTGGGTGGCCGCGTAACTCCAACAGACAAATCCACGATCGTCAGATAGTGGTCGCTGATTTCTCCTCGATCGCTGTTCGCGAAAACGAATCGACCGACCAATATATCTGAATACGACCTTAGGATAAAGATATAATGAAAGATGAAAAATTATTCGAAGCTCAAGATGAAACGCTTTCGAATAAACAAAGGAAACTAATAAATACCCGGAGCTAAATAAAATTTTAGATTTAGGGTACACACACCCTACCCCAAACATCGTGTCGATTGGCCACTGGGGCCATTCGGAAGTATATTCTTTTATTTAAATAATGCCCATCTCTGCATAGGACCGTAAAGAATTACAAAAAAAATCAGGGAGTCAACTGTTGACTGATTTAGAGACTTTTCCTTGTTGTATGTTATATGCAATAGTCGGAAGAATAATAATAAGAGCAATAATTGCATATAATTGGTGTAACTTCCACATTCTGAAAATATGATATCAGTAAATCAATATTTCCAGTATTAGTAAAAAAGTTCCAATCTCTTTTTTTATTTTAAATAATGTGGCCATATAATTATAACATAAATTCGACAGCGGTTTCAAGTGATGTATGTGTTACAATAAAAGCGTTAATTTACTAAATGTACACAGTTCCCAGCAGTTATATGCCTAAAATGCATATAACCTAACCTACAATCGTCCGAAAATTCATACATTGACTGCATCACGCTTTTACTGTGGCTTGTGTATCCAGCTAACGCTTCAGTTTTGCTATGACTCCACGTTGGCAGTCCTCCCGAGTAGGCGCCATCTCGTGTCTACTAGCTCAACTAAATTTGTCACGTGACTTGCTCTGTATTATCGCCAATATGGCGGAACTCGTAATTGGGAATGCAATTACGGGAATACGCTTTTCGTCCTTATATGAGCAGATTTTGAGCTGGGTGAGGTCTCATTCGAAAGAGGAAAGTTCAGTGCAGCGCGCTCTGGTCATCGTTTGAGTCACAAGACTCTTTTAGTGACCTAAAAATACGTTGGTTCATGCGGGTGTATTTTTTCGATTTTTGCTCTACTTTGAACACTCATATTATTAGATATCAACACAATCTCGTCGAACCATGACCAGAGCGCGCTGCACTGAACCTTTCTCTTTCGAATGAGACCTCGCCAAGCCCAAAATTCACTCATATAAGGACGAAAAGCGTATTCTACTAAACCCATGTTTCGGGCCAGATTGTGTCGGTATACAGCGCGCTGCATTACCCGTGTCTACCCCCTTAATGTATACACTTTATTTTCACTGGTTTTTAAGATATTGCGCTTGCAAATTTACTGATTTTCACTGGAAGAAAACTGTCTGGTATAGCAAGGACCGGGGACGGTCTTACTGGATCCACAGGTGGCACTGCCTTTTGAAATAGATACCTACCTGCCAAAGGTCTACGCCAGGCCCAAAGGCTGGACAATTTTTTTCCGTCAGAAATGCTACTTAGGTAGGTACATCTGCGGTATCGAGAAGCGCACCGTTACTTTTATTTCGCAATTGCTTCTACGCTCGGATGGCCGGTTCTTTTGGGAGGGATGCAAGTTCGATTGGTTAGGTTAGGAAGAGTGAAAGCTGCTAGACTAAATTTCAATCATAGGGAGCAGATTGTATCAGAACCATTCGGATTTGCATTCCTCACAAACGGCTGCTCTCTTGAAGAGGCCCTCTTCACAGCAATGCCCACCTTCTCTCGCACGGAATACGTTAACGCTTGCTTTTGTTCTGATATTGAAGCTCGTGTTTATACTCGAGAGGACCACGCGTCGACAGCGGGCTACCCTTTTTCTTCCTGTGTCTCTCCACGAGCCGTATTGACGGTGGATTGTAGGAGCGTAGATATCTGGATGCCAGTTATTGAATTCAGGAGACGATAGAAACATTTTATTACAAAACACACATGTACTATAATTAAAGTAAATCGTATTCCTCTCGGGCAGGAGTACTGATAATGATCGAACTTGCGCCCCACTTCGCGCAGACCAATTACACGGAGGGTAGTCGGGTCACACACTGCCCAAATGATACAGGGTAATTCTGGAGCAACGCCCGTCACCCCGTGGCGAGGACAACACCCCGCAGTGACCATAGAATTTTATGGCTTTTTTCGGAAAAAGGTACGAATCCTGGGCCGAACGTAGCGAATTGAAGTCGACCCTCCGCAGTCGAGGGTGAATTATCCATTTGAGCGTATTAAGAAACCCCTTTCTTCATCGTATCGAAAGGGAAGTGACGCCAATGGATTCCTTATGTTTTTCTGACGAAAATGATACCAAATGTCATGCAAATCGGACTACTTTGACACAAGCAATTTGTATTCCTTATGTAAGAGTTGTCCGATTTCCACGACACTTGGCATGATTTTCATCGGAAATCCCCAAGGAATCTATCTGCGACACTTCCATATCCATACGATAAAAAATAAAGAATTATTTTATTTCCTAACCAGATACAGGGTAATTATGGAGCAACGCCCGTCAAGGAGATGCGGCGGCCTGGTACCCCGTGGCGGGGACAGTCCTTCGCTGTGCCTCACCCGATTTTTATGGCTTTTTCCGGAAAAGGTACGAATCCTGGGCCGAACGTAGCGAATTGAGGTCGAGCCCCCGCAGTCGAGGGTGAAATATCCATTTGAGCGTATCAAGAAATTCTTTTCTTCGTCGTATCAAAAGGGAAGTGGTGCCAATGGATTCCTTATGTTTTTCCGATGAAGATCATACCAAATTTTGTGTAAATCGGACTATTTTTAACCAAGTCAAGCCAGCTTGAAATGATATAAATCGATATTCCATGGAATTTCCTTCATTATGGTCCGAATTACGTCGTTCTTGGTGTCAGTTTCATCGGCGAAACATAAGAAATCGATGGGTGTCGTTTTCGCAAAGATCTGATGAGAAATGCGCGCGTCGAAGATTTCTCACTTCTTAATAGGCACTCGAACCGCTTCGAGGGTCAAAAGCCGTACAATCGGGTGAGGCACAGCGAAGGGCTGTCCTCGCCACGGGGGAACCAGGCCGCCGCATCTCCTTGACGGGCGTTGCTCTATAATTACCCTGTATCTGGTTAGGAAATAAAATAATTCTTTATTCTTTATCGTATGGATATGGAAGTGTCGCGGATGGATTCCTTGGGGATTTCCGATGAAAATCATGCCAAGTGTTGTGTAAATCGGACAACTCTTACATAAGGAATACAAATTGCTTGTGTCAAAGTAGTGCGATTTGTATGACATTTGGTATGATTTTCATCAGAAAAACATAAAGAATCCATTGGCGTCACTTCCCTTTCGATACGATGAAGAAAAGGGTTTCTTAATACGCTGTAATGGATAATTCACCCTCGACTGCGGAGGGTCGACTTCAATTCGCTACGTTCGGCCCAGGATTCGTACCTTTTTCCGGAAAAAAACCATAAAAATCGGGTGAGGCAATGCGAAGGTCTGTCCTCGCCACGGGGTGCCAGCGCATCTCCTTGACGGGCGTTGCTCCAGAATTACCCTGTATCATTTGAGCAGTGTGTGACCCGACTACCCTCCGTGTAATTGGTCTGCGCGAAGTGGGGCGTAAGTTCGATCATTATCAGTACTCCTACCCGAGAGGAATACGATTTACTTTAATTATAGTACATGTGTGTTTTGTAATAAAATGTTTCTATCGTCTCCTGAATTCAATAACTGGCATCCAGATATCTACGCTCCTAGAATCCACCGTCAACACGGCTCGTGGAGAAACACAGGAAGAAAAGGGGTAGCCCGCTGTCGACGCGTGGTCCTCTCGAGTATAAACACGAGCTTCAATATCAGAACAAAAGCAAGCGTTAACGTATTCCGTGCGAGAGAAGGTGGGCATTGCTGTGAAGAGGGCCCCTTCAAGAGAGCAGCCGTTTGTGAGGAATGCAAATCCGAATGGTTCTGATACAATCTGCTCCCTATGATTGAAATTTAGTCTAGCAACTTTCACTCCTAACCTAACCAATCGAACTTGCATCCCTCCCAAAAGAACCGGCCATCCGAGCGTAGAAGCAAGTGCGAAATAAAAGTAACGGTGCGCTTCTCGATACTGCAGATGTACCTACCTAAGTAGCATTTCTGACGGAAAATAATTGTCCAGCCTTTGGGCCTGGCGTAGACCTTTGGCAGGTAGGTATCTATTTCAAAAGGCAGTGCCACCCGTGGAGCCTGTAAGACCGTCCCCGGTCCGTGCTATACCAGACAGTTTTCTTCCAGTGAAAATTAGTAAATTTGCAAGCGCAATATCTTAAAAACCAGTGAAAATAAAGAGTATACATTAAAGCTTATTGAATTTATCTTGGAACGCACTATCAACTCAGGTGTTCAAAAAAAATAGTTCCATTTGGAAAACCGAACTGGACCATCGTATCTTTTAAAATAATAATCGATAAAAAAATTCGTTCGCGCTAATTAATTGGCCCCCTCGAACCATGCAATTCCCTATTTTTTTAATATTTTTATCTCCAATAGTTTAGGAGAAAACCGGCTGTCCAGTCTTAGGTGGGACACCCTGTATAAAAGTCCAACGTTGTCTGTTTGTTTGTTCTTCTTTCACGCCTAAAACAGCCGAACGTTTTTCACTAAAATTTTGAATATACATAAAATACGTCCTAGATTGGATTATAGACTATTCATAAATATGCTATTTAAAATAATAAGTAATAATTCCCTGGCGAAACCGGGTAATGGGTCAACTAATGTAAAATAAAAATTGTTCACATATGTATATGTATCATTGTATTTATTGAACCATGTATTTATTTTTACAATAGGAGAAGGTGGGGCAAGACGGAGGGGGGAGGGCAAGACGGGGTACCCCCCGTATCTCGCGATAAAAACGCACTAATCAAAATTGAGCATATGCGTTAAGCCGGGTCCAGACCTGAATGAGTATACGCTGAGCAGGCTGAGCGCGCACGAATATTCTGATGTGGACGGGTGAAACGGTAGCCAGGGCCGCATGCTTCTACGTCAGAAAGGGTGAGCGTGAACGCGCGTGTGGACGGGTCATTCGTGGTGACTCGGCGCATGCGACCTGACTCGCGAATGCCGGCCAGGGGGTGGACAGTAATATAGGCTCCGTGCAGAAACATAGTTTAGGGTTTTGAGTATACACTAGATGGCGTTGTCCCCCCCCCCCCCCCAGCGCCCCTCACTCCGCTGGCGCTAGGTTGCGTCTGTCTTCGTTGCACTCAGTAATCAGTTCAAATCAGTTACATGTGGTCGCCATTTGCCGCCATTCACCGTCATTTGCTGTCATTGTACCTGATCACATTGTCAGTGATTGTCAGCAATCATCAGCAATTTTCAGTGATATTTTTGTCAGTAAAGTACAGTGAAGTGTATTGTGTTGTGTTTAATTCTGATTTAAGGTAAGTATTGTGCGTCGAAAATGAACGTGAAACGGATTGCAAATGACAAGCAAAAGTGTGCTGTCCTGGATTGTCCATCAACTCGACAGGTAAAATCTCATCGTTTTCCAACATCTATAATCGCTTCGCAGTGGATTGACGCAACGCGTAATCCGCGATTGCTATGCTTAACCTCCAAGCAAGGGCACGATGAGCGGTACGTAATTTGTCATTTACATTTTCAACCACAAGATTATCAATACAGTGGAAGGAGAAGGCTAAAAGAAGGAACAGTACCTTCCTTGTTGCTGCCTGACAAAAGGGAAAGCAGTTCATCGTCACAGGAAGTTGATGATAAAATTGATGTGGAGAGGAACGAAGATTTGTCACCCGGGATCAATATTACTGCGTCAACTGCAGATTTTTCTCCAGTTACATTTGGGAATTGGTCTTCAAAGTCAGCGGAAAGAAGTTCTTATAGGAGAATCCCTTGCAGTCGCTGAATCCAGTGACTTCATTTTCCCAACAACGCCAAAATCTACCGTAAGTAACTTTTCCAGTAACTTTTCCTTTTTTTTTTATTAGTACACGTACATTTTATTCTTCCATCTGATAGCGGCAATATTTTAAATTCAGGGACAATGGGCCTAACGAATAAAGTGTGAGCAATTGCTTTTTCTTAATATTTTACTAGGAATTGCTTAAATTCATATGAATAAAAACACAAGCAATTGCTTTATCTTGTCGGAATTCCTAAACCGCCAAGGAATCGTTTAAAACAAACGCTTTTCCTTAATTTTTTAAGGAATTGCTTGCAATCGAATGAATAAAAGAAGCAAGCTTTTTTCTCCTAATATATTTGTATTTTAAATATCATTTCACTAATGTACCTATAATTACTATTTTAGTTTGAATTCAAAATAAACCATTTTGATAATTTTAATGTTAATTGAAATAACCAATATTTAATGTTGGAACGCAGGACGAGATCGAATCAGGAGCACTGAACGCGAGCGAGCAGGGATGGTCCGAGAGAGAGTGAGAACGTTACCGGCAGTCACAGCTACCATTTACTTATACTATCTAGTAAAGCCAGCAATTCCTTATGATTTTTGTTCATATGAAAATAAGCAATTCCTTTTTTGTTTACGCAATTTTTTTTAAGCAATAAGCCCTTTTGTATGAAACCATTTGGAAATAAGCCCTTTTGTTATAAACACATTTGGAAATAAGTACTTTTGTAATGTACACATTACTTTGCTTGATATATAATAAAAAAATTCTTTAAAACAATTTCATTACCTTTTTCTTATTCATAAACACACTTTTATGAATAAGAACTTAATAAAATGAAGAGACCAATGGAATAACCTACAGAAATACATAATTAGTTATTACAAATAGTTACTGTAACAACTAATTATGTATTTCTGTATGTTTTTCTATTGGTCTCTTCATTTTATTAAGTTCTTTAAGGCTGCCGTCTCAAGTTTGTTTTGGTCCGAATCGATCGAAGCGTCCCTAGTAAACAAACGGACCCTAATGAAATTACTCCGATCGATAAAAAGAATTTGTACAGCAATGACATCTTCAGGTACTCTGGGTAGACGAATTTTTTACGCATAGTTGCCACATGTTCTGTACTCTCTGTCTCTGCCGCGCTGTTGCCACAGAGTTCTCTCTTTTCATCGAGAAGTCTTGAAGGAATACAGCACGAGAGCTGCGTCTAGCGTTAGAGCCTCCCTGAATGCAGCAATAATGAAAGATAGAGAGGTCCGGGAGTGTAAGAAGGAAAGATGGAAAGATAACCTGACACAATTTGAACTATAATTATTAACGAATAACGATATTACACATCAAATTTATTTGCAGAATTGAAAGCCGGTTTCGTTCAAAGTACTTAGTCCGATTCAAATTATTTCCTGTCAATTTAATCGGCAGAATCACTTTCATATTGATACGATGAAAAATAAAGAAATTCTGTTTCTGCAAAATCAATGATATGTACATCGCCGAGCAACTCCAGGCAACAGATTAGACGGGTGAGCGATACAATGGCTGCGTTCAGGAGACTCAACCGTTGAGACAACCGTTGTGAGGTCAGCAGTGATCAGTGATCAGTGTCTGCTGAATGACAATCATCTATACACATACGTTGTATATCTGATGGCAATACAAAAATAATGGATCCAGCATTATTGTTATTATTATTTGCTTTCGATGATGAGTTAGATTTAAATTTAATAAGAATAGTAGTAGATGATTTAGGACAACCTATAGATAATGACTTATTAGAAATAACAGAACGCGGTGTGAGGGCAAAAAACGCCAATTATTTTGAAAATATAGTTCCCTTATTTTCACATAATTTGTTTAAAGAGCATTTTCGAATGTCACGCCGAAGTTTTGAAGTAAGTATACATTTTTTAACTGAATGATAGTTTTAAAATGCAAAAATGAAATACATAACCTATATTATTGGATATTATAAAATTATAAAATAAAAAATATAGGATTAAATAAAGAACAGAAATTTTTTAATTATAGATATTATTCAACAAAATTGGAAATAATATGTTGGGTGGGCAATACACTCCAATTGATTTAGGCAAAAAAATTATGTTTACTATATGGATGCTCGCAAAACCCGAAAGCTTCTTATCTGTCGGAGACAGATTTGGGATTGCAAAAAGTACAGGACACATGGTATTTCGAGAAATCACTAATGTATTAACAAATTTGTTAGCGGATTATGTTAAATGGCCAGCTCCTGAAACATATGATGCAATATCTCATGTATGTTCATAATAATTATATAATATTTCATACTATTATATTTATGAAATTGCTTAGATATAATATATGAATTGCAGGTTTTTGAAACACGTTCACAAGGTTTCCCAGGTGTAGTAGGTGCGATTGATGGTTGCCACATACCCTGTAAACAACCTATACATAATGCACATGATTATTATAATCGAAATGGTTACCATTCGATAATATTACAAGGTATGTATAAATGAAATATTTATAATCAGTAATAGTTTATTCATATTTTTGTCTTTTTTTATATAGGGGTATGTGACAACCAAGCAAAATTTACGAATGTTTTTATTGGACTTCCTGGACGCATGCATGATGCCAGAGTATTTCGCAATAGTCCTTTATATAGTGACTTAACAAATAATGGAAATCCCCTGTTACCACCACATTACCATATAATTGGGGATTCTGCATACCCACTGTTAACAAATGTTATGACACCTATGAGAGATAATGGACATTTACTGAATTCTCAGATTAGATATAATACAAAATTGAGTTCAATCCGTTCTATAATTGAAAGAGCGTTTGGCCTTTTAAAAGGCAGGTTTAGAAGGTTGAAATATTTAGATATTTCTGATTTTGTGTTGGGCAATAAAATCATAGCATCCTGCTGTGTTTTGCATAATTTTATTATTGATCAAAATGAGGCCGACTTTCAAATACACGAAAATGAAGAAAATGAAGATGTACACAACGAAAATGTGCAAAATGAAGATAATTTACATCGTGGTATAAATCAGAATGCCATAAATAAAAGAAATCACATAGTTTTGTTATTTTAAATATGAAGTTGTATTGTGTTCTTTATTGATTCCTTACATACTTTTACAGTACTATCCTGTAATCTATAAAAAAAAAGTTTATGTTTCAATTATTATTTGTGAAATGCTTTATCAGGATATCGAGTAATTGATTTCTCTCTGTTTGAATTTGGTTGCTTTCATCAATTCTGTTGCTTAACACGTTTATGGTTTCAACTCTTCTATTTTCTATTTCTAATTGTTTCTTTCGTAAATTGTATAATTTTTTGCTTCGGACATTTGTTCCTGCCTGATGGGTTGATGTTGATGGTGTGGGTAAATTGGAAGAGGCTATTGAATAATCTGGAACTGCTTCCGAGGCAGAATTGTCTGGTCTTATTATGTTGTCTGGATCATCTGAGTTTATATTACCTGTAAAATTACATATTGGTAAAAATACTGAGCTACTCGAATGAGTAAATACAGGTGAATATGTGTGTTGTGTATTGTTACATGTAGGGTCAGGATTTAAATTCATATTCGCATCGACAGGATCTGCACTACTTGGATTTGGTATATTGGATACTGGAGTATATGAGGATATTGTCGGTCCAAAATTTATTGTTTTGTCTTCAGTGAATATATTTTCGAATGTATTAAAATACTTCCAATTTACGCGTCCACGACCAGTTGTAGTTTTGTTGTTGTTATCTTTAATAGTCCTGTATGTTTTTTTCATGTTCCGCATTTTCCGATCCAATATGTCTATAGTGACATCATTTCCATATTTTTTAAATATATCCACAATTTCCATCCACAGCACTTTCTTTTTTATTGTAGGGTTTCTGAAACTTAGCAATCGTTCTCTATAGCACTGTAAAAGTAATCGTGTTGTTTTCTCACACCATTTGAAATTTGAATCTGTAATATGTACAAACAGAATATTAGCATACATATACAAAATTAATAACATGAAAAAGCTTATATCTAAGTCACAAAAGTTTTTTGCTTACCTTCTGTAGTACAATCATTTTGTACAGGTTCTTGAACTGATGATATTTCAATATTGTTTATATTGAGAGACATGTAGTCATTTAAATAATCTTGATCTGAAATAAACAAAAATATTAAAACACATAAAATTTTGCACTTTGCGGGATAGTCTTCAATGCAGGACAAAGAGCTCAAATCCGGGACTTCCCCGCACAATGCGGGACGTCTGGTTACTTTAATCTAACATACATATCCCAGATAGCACACAAACGTCTAAAGACGCCTAAAAACCGTTCTAAAGCCGTCCAGACCCAAAATGACGTACAATTGACGTCTTTCAGACGTCTGTGCTATGTGAGTATATGACCCACGCGCAATTCAACAGGTTAATAGAATATAGGTTGTAAATATAAATAAATATATTTAATCAAATACCAGCTGCTAATCTAGTATGCACGTCAATAGTATCGTGTACTACATACAAGATTCCGTTATATGTGTATTCTCCACTATAAATTCCGCTATTTGAACTGACTGGATTATTTCCCGACGGTCCGGACATTTTGAATTAGATGATTCCCCAAATGGCCCCAACATGTTGAGCAAAGGTAGCGCAGTTTATTTCCGCTACAAAAAATGGCAACCGATCACTAAACGTGTTGAGTAGTTGGCAAGTGAGCGGTCGCGTTCAGAGTAAAATCTAGTGAAATCACTCAACAGTTGAGTCCTCTGAACGCACCCAATGTCGCTCGGCTCGAGCCTCGGGGGACCTCAAGAATAGACCCTCGATTAAAAAAATTATTTGTGGCCGACGGATGAATTCCCGTCGAATAAACTGATTCATCCGTGGCATTTCAAATAAAACTAACTCTGGGTTATTTTTATTCGACGACAAATAAATATAAAGTCTCTTTAATTTGATAGTTTATTTCAATAATTTATGAAAGAATACTAATTTGGGTATCAATATCCCTTCTAAACTTCACAATTCTTATTATCTTCTGTCATTCGGTGCAATATTTATGTTTACTTGTGAAAAAATATAATGATATGATTGTTCAATGATTTGTATATTTTGTGTGTTTTAATAGAATGTAAAACTTTCTATCGTATCGGCACGAATGTTTCAGTAACATACTGCTGTGATTTCCCAAATGAAAATGAATTTAAACACGGTATAAATCAGATTATTTTTAAACGATTTTATTCAGCTTCGATCCTCGGTTTGTTTGTATATTTTTTGTATGTTTGATATACAGTGTGTCTGCGGGAAAGCTAAACAGCCGGCTTCCTCCTAAACTATTGGAGATAAAAATATAAAAAAAATAGGGAATTGCATGGTTCGAGTGGGCCAATTAATTAGCGCGAACGAATTTTTTTATCGATTATTATTTTAAAAGATACGATGGTCAAGTTCGGTTTTTCAAATGGAACTATTTTCTTTGCATACCTGAGTTGATAGTGCGTTCCAAGACAAATTCAATAAGCTTTAATGAATACACTTTATTTTCACTGGTTTTTAAGATATTGCGCTTGCAAAGTTACTGATTTTCACTGGAAGAAAACTGTCTGGTATAGCACGGACCGGGGACGGTCTTACTGGATCCACGGGTGGCACTGCCTTTTGAAATAGATGCCTACCTGCCAAAGGTCTACGCTAGGCCCAAAGGCTGGACAATTTTTTTCCGTCAGAAATGCTACTTAGGTAGGTACATCTGCGGTATCGAGAAGCGCACCGTTACTTTTATTTCGCACTTGCTTCTACGCTCGGAGGGCCGGTTCTTTTGGGAGGGATGCAAGTTCGATTGGTTAGGTTAGGAGGAGTGAAAGCTGCTAGACTAAATTTCAATCATAGGGAGCAGATTGTATCAGAACCATTCGGATTTGCATTCCTCACAAACGGCTGCTCTCTTGAAGAGGCCCTCTTCACAGCAATGCCCACCTTCTCTCGCACGGAATACGTTAACGCTTGCTTTTGTTCTGATATTGAAGCTCGTGTTTATACTCGAGAGGACCACGCGTCGACAGCGGGCTACCCTTTTTCTTCCTGTGTCTCTCCACGAGCCGTATTGACGGTGGATTGTAGGAGCGTAGATATCTGGATGCCAGTTATTGAATTCAGGAGACGATAGAAACATTTTATTACAAAACACACATGTACTATAATTAAAGTAAATCGTATTCCTCTCGGGCAGGAGTACTGATAATGATCGAACTTGCGCCCCACTTCGCGCAGACCAATTACACGGAGGGTAGTCGGGTCACACACTGCCCAAATGATACAGGGTAATTCTGGAGCAACGCCCGTCACCCCGTGGCGAGGACAACACCCCGCAGTGACCATAGAATTTTATGGCTTTTTTCGGAAAAAGGTACGAATCCTGGGCCGAACGTAGCGAATTGAAGTCGACCCTCCGCAGTCGAGGGTGAATTATCCATTACAGCGTATTAAGAAACCCTTTTCTTCATCGCATCGAAAGGGAAGTGACGCCAATGGATTCCTTATGTTTTTCTGACGAAAATCATACCAAATGTCATACAAATCGCATTACTTTGACACAAGCAATTTGTATTCCTTATGTAAGAGTTGTCCGATTTCCACGACATTTGCCATGATTTTCATCGCAAATCCCCAAGGAATCTATCCGCGACACTTCCATATCCATACGATAAAGAATAATGAATTATTTTATTTCCTAACCAGATACAGAGTAATTAGGGAGCAACGCCCGTCAAGGAGATGCGGCGGATTGGTACCCCGTGACGAGGACAACCCCTCGCAGTGGCTGACCGAATTTTATGGCTTTCCACCCGCGAAGGAGTTCGAATGCCTAATAAGAAGTGAGAAACCTTCGACTTGCGCATTTCTCATCAGATCTTTGCAAAAACGACACCTATCGATTCCTTATGTTTCGCCGATGAAGCTGACACTAAGAACGACGTAATTCGGACCATAATGAAGGAAATTCCATGGAATATCGATTTATATCATTTCAAGCTGACTTGACTTGGTTAAAAATAGTCCGATTTACATGAAATTTGGTATGATTTTAATCGGCGGAACGCCTGGAATCCATTGGCGCCACTTCCCTTTCGATACGATGAAGAAAAGAAGCAAACATTTGAAATCCTGAACATTTCTCACTTCTTAATGGTATTCCAAACCCTTCGAGGGTCGAAAGCCATAAATTCGATGGGCACTGCGGGGTGTTGTCCTTGCCACGGGGTGACGGGCGTACCTCCAGAATTACCCTGATGAAATAGAGGTGGAGGATGCCACATCTGGTTACCAAAAACTAACCGGACTGATCGGACGCGGTGTCTTGCCAGAGTCGCGGTTTATGAGCGGATTTTCCGCGCGTCGGCGGTAGGCAACGGTACATAGTATGGGTCCGAAGTCATCGTACGCACTACCCACCGACAGAACAATATACGGATTAACTCAGACTGGACAATGTCACCACGTTTTTTATTGGCCTTTACAAATTTGGCAAACAGATATTGTCGAAACGTTCTTGGAGAAATAATAAATTATCGATCGTAAAGAGCGAATGAATTTTCGTCTGGCTCTGAGTTCGCTTTTGTCCCGACGCACGCGAGAAAGATGCCACAAATATAGGAATTGGAAAGTATTATCCACCGTCAATACGCCTCGTGGAGAGACACAGTAAGAAAAGGGGTACACCGTTGAGTGCGCGTGGTTTCGCCTGCATCGTCTTTCTTTCAAATTAAAGACAGATTCCTTATCTCTCGAGTATAAATCTTTATCTCTCAAGTATAAACAGGCGTTGAAATTTCAAATCTGGTTAGAAAATAAAATAATTCTTTATTCTTTATCGTATGGATATGGAAGTGTCGCGGATGGATTCCTTGGAGATTTCCGATGAAAATCATGGCAAATGTCGTGTAAATCGGACAACTTTTACATAGGGAATACAAATAGCTTGTGTCAAAGTAGTCCGATTTGCATGACATTTGGTATGATTTTCATCAGAAAAACATAAGGAATCCATTGGCACCACTTCCCTTTCGATACGACGAAGAAAAGAATTTCTTAATACGCTCAAATGGATATTTCACCCTCGACTGCGAGGGCTCGACCTCAATTCGCTACGTCCGGCCCAGGATTCGTACCTTTTTCCGGAAAAAGCCATAAAAATCGGGTGAGGCACAGCGAAGGGCTGTTCTCGCCACGGGGTACCAGGCCGCCGCATCTCCTTGACGGGCGTTGCTCCATAATTACCCTGTATCTGGTTAGGAAATAAAATAATTCTTTATTCTTTATCGTATGGATATGAAAGTGTCGCCGATGGATTCCTTGGGGTTTTCCGATGAAAATCATGCCAAGTGTCGTGGAAATCGGACAACTCTTACATAAGGAATACAAATTGCTTGTGTCAAAGTAATGCGATTTGTATGGCATTTGGTATGATTTTCAGCAGAAAAACATAAGGAATCCATTGGCGTCACTTCCCTTTCGATGCGATGAAGAAAAGGGTTTCTTAATACGCTGTAATGGATAATTCACCCTCGACTGCGGAGGGTCGACTTCAATTCGCTACGTTCGGCCCAGGATTCGTACCTTTTTCCGAAGAAAGCCATAAAATTCTTTGGTCACTGCGGGGTGTTGTCCTCGCCACGGGGTGACGGGCGTTGCTCCAGAATTACCCTGTATCATTTGGGCAGTGTGTTGCCCGACTACCCTCCGTGTAATTGGTCTGCGCGAAGTGGGGCGCAAGTTCGATCATTATCAGTACTCCTGCCCGAGAGGAATACGATTTACTTTAATTATAGTACATGTGTGTTTTGTAATAAAATGTTTCTATCGTCTCCTGAATTCAATAACTGGCATCCAGATATCTACCCTCCTACAATCCACCGTCAACACGGCTCGTGGAGAGACACAGGAAGAAAAGGGGTAGCCCGCTGTCGACGCGTGGTCCTCTCGAGTATAAACACGAGCTTCAATATCAGAACAAAAGCAAGCGTTAACGTATTCCGTGCGAGAGAAGGTGGGCATTGCTGTGAAGAGGGCCTCTTCAAGAGAGCAGCCGTTTGTGAGGAATGCAAATCCGAATGGTTCTGATACAATCTGCTCCCTATGATTGAAATTTAGTCTAGCAACTTTCACTCCTCCTAACCTAACCAATCGAACTTACATCCCTCCCAAAAGAACCGGCCATCCGAGCGTAGAAGCAAGTGCGAAATAAAAGTAACGGTGCGCTTCTCGATACCGCAGATGTACCTACCTAAGTAGCATTTCTGACGGAAAAAAATTGTCCAGCCTTTGGGCCTGGCGTAGACCTTTGGCAGGTAGGTATCTATTTCAAAAGGCAGTGCCACGCGTGGAGCCAGTAAGACCGTCCCCGGTCCGTGCTATACCAGACAGTTTTCTTCCAGTGAAAATCAGTAAATTTGCAAGCGCAATATCTTAAAAACCAGTGAAAATAAAGTGTATACATTAAAGCTTATTGAATTTGTCTTGGAACGCACTATCAACTCAGGTCTTCAGAAAAAATAGTTCCATTTGAAAAACCGAACTTGACCATCGTATCTTTTATAATAATAATCGAAAACAAAATTCGTTCGCGCTAATAAATTGGCCCCCTCGAACCATGCAATTCCCTATTTTTTTTATATTTTTATCTCCAATAGTTTAGGAGAAAACCAGCTGTCCAGTCTTCCCGCGGAAACCCTGTATAATGGCAAGTCAACATAATCACATTTTAACTCTTCGAAAAATGTGCGGAACTGTCTCCGTTTTAACCCGTTCATTCGAATATAATCCGTCGTTCGAACTACGACTGACATAACGTCCTCGAACTGTATACGTTTTGCACATAAATTCTCCTGGTGTATCACACAATGGAAATTATTAATATTATGAAGAACTCCTAGCTTTTTTAGACCGGTTCGGAGGCGGCCGACGAATCCGTTGTACTTTCCCGTCATGGAGGGTGCACCATCGGTTGTAACCGATACCAATTTCTCCCAGTTTAAACCAATTTTTTCCACCGCTTCCTCTGCGCACGACAGGATGTCCTCTCCTGTCGTGCTTTCTTTTAACGGACAAAAATCTAGGAGTTCCTCTGTTTTTTTTTTCACTTACACCTCGTATAAATATGGCAACATGTGGTATACCTGTCACGTCTGTTGCCTCATCCAACGCCAAACTGAAACGGATGAATTTATGGGCAGCATCCGCTAATTGTCGAGTCACGTCTGTTGCCATTTCTTTAATTCTTCTCATCACTGTGTTTCGCGATAGAGGGATTGCTTCGAATTGTTGGCCACGTTCCGGACAAATAAGGTCTACTGATTTTGTTAAACAGTCCTTTATAAAAGCACCATCGGTGTATGCTCTCCCACTTTTCGCAATTTTAAGTGACAGCTCGTAGCTGCATCGTAAAATCTTCTCCTTACTATCACTACTTTCCTACAATGAAACCAATGAACTAGTACATGTTCTACAAGAACTGATAATCATTCAATATTCCAGTACTAAATTAGAAAAACTTACTTGTTGCTGTCCATTTCTTCCCGCTTGATTGATTTGTTCTTTCCGGCACGCTATTGCTTTTTTTCGGTCTTCCGTTGATAAAGCATCAAGCTGATTAGCATGATACTTATCATAATGCCTTTTTAGGTTGAAATCTCTTCCACAATTAAAAGTGGTAAAGCACGCCAGGCACTGTAATTGTCCCTTATCCTTTGCTATGCAGTATGAGGTCTCCCAATCGTTACACGACGCACAAGTGGATGTGACTGTCGATGCCGAAGTCGATGCCGAAGTCGATGCTTCCATGGTCACCGTTCACAAAATTATAACACTTCTGTACGTATATTTCACGAAGCAATAGCTAATATGTTATGTCTACGAGCGTTGAGATGCTAGTGACGAATTTTTGAAAACTCCTCCACCTTCAGCTTTTCCAGGAAGGCGGAGTTGACTAAGGACGTTTCCTCATTGGTTAACATCATAATAATAAAAAATACCTGCCTACACATCCATAGACGGATAAGTTTGAGCGAGGTACCTTTCCGCGTGACTTAGGGGTGGTCAGGGTATTAATTGCGGGTCGGGTAATTCGTACGCCCGATCGGCAATAATCCACGAACCAGTACCTCTTCCAGGTTGTGCAGGTCAAAGAAATATGACAGTTATTCATGATTCTTAAGTTGTAACTCACTTTCATAATAAATGCTTTCCGTTATAAAAATATAACTGTTACAAACTGGAAGCGTCCCTTGTCAGAGCACATCATTACCTTCGTGATCTTACACGAAGATGTAAATACAGCGTAATATACAATGAAGATCATTCCGCGGGGAGCGTATATAACATACAAATACCCTCACATATCCAGATAAAATCTATTCATTTCAAAATGCCGTTTGAATATTTTAAAAATTAACATCATATTAAATACCTATGGCTTGGAATCCCATTCAGCGGTGGCGCATCGACGACCAATTCCGCCGTAGCGAAAGGGTTAATCGCCGACTGTTGAGAACGCCTTACTTGTAAAGAAAAATACTTGGAAAATGTCGTTGAATTTGTCTTCCAAATGGCTATCATATACAAATCAATAAATTATAGCATTCCATTTAAAAAGAGAAACTTGACCTTCTTATCTCGTAAATCTTTTAAAACGGAATACAACTATTGTTTCTATACTGGCCAATACCAAAGTATATCATTTTGTAGGAATCATTTTTACGAAATTTGTACACTTTTAATAAATCTGGTATAGATGACAAAACATATTTTCTTTCAGTGTTTTCTCAGAAAGTAATTCAGAATTATCCCTCTCAATGTACATATGTACTTTCACTGCGTTGTTTCTAATGAAGGGAAATAAAGCAGTGGGGTGTCTTTCACGTTTTACATACCTATACTTTTCCTTAAGCATCGCTACAGACTAATTTTAACGTCGTCCTCCAGGGATATGAAGGTTTATAAGTTTATGTCTCGTCAGTCCAATGCTAAAGAAACCGTCTTCTATTCAGCTAACTATTATCTGTAAACTGGGGTTTACGATACGAACGTGATTTTTAGCACTTTTTCGGGAACTGTCATCGGAATTGTCGCCGAGTCGTTACGGCAATTTTATTCATTTATGAGCAGGAAAACCCCCGAATACTAACTACATCCTAGGCGAGTCCGAGTTTTTTCTGCATTTCAATATCAATTGCCATGTCATAAACCCAGGCAACGGGACCCCTTGTACACCGTCCACTGGAGGATCGCTGGGACCCCCAAGAATCCCAGTTGTTCAAGCCTATCGTACGGGCATGAGGTTGCACCGCACACTACTACAGTTTTCCCTATCCGTGGCGCGCCCACGACACTATTGGCTGTCGAGCTCCCCTTCCGCGCGGCTATGGCAAACATCATGGAGGCCTTACTCCCAAACGACCCGGTCTGGCTGCATCTGGTCTAAACGGGTTCCAACGCTGGTCCTCTGAGGGGAGCGCGGGGGCGGGGGAGGAAGTGAGGTGCGCGCGGGGGAGCGCGGCGGAGGGAAACATGGGCGCGGGGCCTGTGGGGAGAGGAAGACAGGTTGCGCGCGCACGAGTCGCGGAGTGGGGGAAGCCGCGATGATGGAGGGGATCAGTCCGGGCCGAGCCGCCGCGGAGACCTCTCCAGACCGGACCCACCGTCGGAAATTTTTCAGAGGGGGAATGACCCCCGAAAACTTTTTCAAACGCCCACCCACCCCCGAGAACTTTTTTAGAGGGAGGGAAGACCTCTCCAGACAGGACCCACCGTCGGAAATTTTTCAGAGGGGGAATGACCCCCGAAAAATCTCTTTCAGACCTTGTCCCACCCCCGAGAACTTTTTCAGAGGGAGGGAATGACCTTGGCCCACCCCCAAATATTTTTCCAAACCAATATGTGATGGAATTTTCCCCCAATGCAGAGAAATAATAACTTATTTTTATCGGATGAAGTCGGGAAAGATCGACTTTTTCACACCGCGTCTTCGGGGACGGGAAAGAGACAGAGCATTACTTTATAGCTAAGTTCTAGGGAGGGAAAGAGACAACACTACACAGGGGTACAATCGCTTTCGTTCTAAAGCTAACATGTTTTCTCATAATGTTTTTATCAATCTTAGCGTCGCGGCGTATCGCGCAATCGCGTGTAATTTGACTCCTCTGGAGCAGCCGTGCAGGATGATACCATTATCACGGCGTGAAGAAGGCGCGAAGAAAATGTAATACCCGAAAAATCTCTTTCAGACCTTGGCCCACCCCAAAAATTTTTTCAGACCTTGGCCCACACCCGAAAACTTTTTCAGAGGGAGGGAATGACCTTGGCCCACCCCCGAAATTTTTTTCAAACCAATATGTGATAGAATTTTCCACCCAACACAGAGAAATAATAATTAATTTTTATCGGATGATGTCGGGAAAGATCGACTTTTTACAAACCATGTATTCCGAGGATGGGAAAGAGAGAGAGAGAGAGAGAGAGCATTACTTTTAAAGCTAAATTCGAGAGAGGGAAAGAGACGCCACTACGTAGTGGTACAATCGCATTTTATTCTACAGCTAACAAGTTTTCAAAGCGTTCCGATTTAGTGTCGCAGCGTATCGCGCGATCGTGGGTAATTTGAATCTCATGGAGCAGCTGTGCAGGGTGACGTCATTTGGCAGCGCGAATCATAGAAAGAATTATGCGGCGTCAGCAGAAACTTTTTTCCATACCAATATGTGATGGAATGTTTTCCCCAACATAGAGAAATAATAATAATTTTTTAATCACCGATATAGCGAATTATTATGTAGCAAACAGGCATATTTTTCCGAACCATTATGTAGCAAGCATTCTAAAGCTAACATGTTTTTAAAGTGTTCTGATTTAACGTCGCAGCGTATCGCGCGATCGTGTGTAATTTGACTCCTCTGGAGCAGCCGCGCGGGATATCATTTGGCAACATGAAGAAGGCACGAACAAAATGTAATAATTTTTCGGAAACTTCCAATCTTAGAATTAGTAGGCGAGGAGAGAAGGGGGGTGATGGGTAAATAAAATTGAGAAATAATATACGTTTAAGACATATAAATATATATATATATACAGGGTGTCCCAAAAATGCTGCGGTTCCTTGAAGGGGGTGATTCAGGGGGTGATTGCAAACAACTTTTTCCTTTGCGAAAATTCTCTCCGAGGTTTCGTTAACGAGATAATAACAAAAAGCACCGACCAATCAGAGCGCGAGCCTTCTGCTGGAGCTCCCGCGCTAGCGTGGCCGCGCGCCGAGCCGCGCTGCACCTACGAACAAGCAAGGCGGCATGCACCGAACGAAATTGCGTAGAATGGCAAATGAAAAAGACGTAACAAAAAAATCGAAACTTTTGCCATGGTTTGTTTGCCATTTGAAGTGAACAATGAAAAAAGGATAAATGGATGAAAATCACGTGTAACGTAAAAAGACGAATACACAGTTGTTTTTTTTTGGACGAATCGAAAATAATAATTATTTGGAGTGAGAGGATAAGGAATACGTAAATTTCCTTTTTTAATAACGTACAAACGAAAAGGTAATGCAACAGGGAACGAGTGAAAAGTGATCGTAGTTCGTTATTGTGATAAAAATCCGTAGTTCAATAACGGCCAACACTGTTGTTGATAATGAATAAATCCGTTTAAAAACTGCGAGGAAAAATTTACGTACGGAAATTTGGAGAATTATCGCCGGAAATAAGCCATAGCCTGCGTTAGGCTTAAAAAATAATAGTTGCCAATAATGCAACTAAAACTCATCCTTTTGGAAATTCACCTGCAGCTTGAAAACCTGTTTCACTAGGTCACTGAACCGATCCTGGTCATTGACAGACGCGCCGAGTGCACAGCTGATCTCAGGTACACGACACCATCCAAAGTTAAGGGTCGCAACGTCAAGTGCGTCCGGATTAATGCACCGAATATTCACTTCACTGCACGCCTACTAACACTGACCACTTAATTTATTATTCATGGAACGTGTTGTTCCTACGTTATAAAAATTGGTGGAAATGAATTTTTACTTGGCGTTCGGAGCCGTGGGTATTCTCGCACAAATTCTCACGCTGCAGCACTTGCGTCCCCGTTGTTCGGGGGGACGCGTAATACTCTTGAGCAGAGAACATTTCTGCGACGTGATTGCTTGCTGACTGACAAGATTTTTTCCAAGCGACTTCTTCTACCCCCAAAAAGTTTCTCTCGTTCCATTATGAGTTGATACCCACCAGGCCAAGAGGCTTCAGGTAAAAAGAAGCCAGCACATTTTCGAAGCACACGTGCTTCGCAGAAGTGCAACGAACGGACTATCGTGCACTTTTACAAAAGTCCGCGTTCCGTCCTTTTACTGCAAATGTACCACTCATTGCGTCGAGGTAGACAACAGACACCACGTGTTTCGGTTCGAAAGTGTCCGAAGAGAAGAGAAACAGAAAGTCCTCGAGTTGCTATAAAGAAAAAAATTCTGTTTCCTGTTTCCGATACCCTGAGTTCACGTCTGCTACGAGGCGGAACCAGCTAAGCCATAAATTACCCAAAACTGTAGGAAACCGTTGTCTACCGTCGACTAGCGAGACAATATGGTCATAAACCGCGACCCTAGCGAAATGCTCTGGCCGATCAGCCTGATTAATTTTTGGGAACTAGCAATTAAAAAGTATTATTCAACATCAATACGGCTCGCGAAGAGACACAGGAAGAAAGAGAGCATGTAGTTAACTGACTGCGCGTAGTCCCGCCCGCTTCGTCCTACCTTCAAATTAAAGACGGATCCCTTATCTCTCGAGTATAAACACGCGCTCGAATTTCAAAATTATCGTATTCCGTGCGAGAGACGGCGGGCTTGAAGTCCGATTGACCCTAATCTAACCAATCTGCCCTGCATCCCTCCCAAACGGCCACTGTCCTGAAGAGGCCCTCTTCCCAGCTATATCTCCTCCCCAAGGCCCACCTTCTCTCGCACGGAATACGTCGACGCATGCTTTTGTTTTGAAATTCGAGCGCGTGTTTAGACACGAGAGATAAGCAGGCCCGATTGGCTAGTTTGGGACCAATCGAACTTCAAGCCCATCTTCTCTCGCACGGAATACGTCAATGACATCGAAAAATCCTGCGCCCCGTCTCAGGTAAAGCAACCGCGCGCGATTACAGTCACCTGACCGTACCGCTACAACCCCATATTTCTTCAGTGAGGTCAAATAACAGGTCGACAGAAGAATTGCATGAGAATTTTACTAACCCACCCTTGGTCAATGACACTGCTTTTGTAATAATCAGATGTGTAAGTTCCGGCTTGTCCTTATCTTGATTATTTGTTAAAAAAGTGTCATTCCTCAATGGAAACCACGAGAAGGTGACCGTGCCGCACTTTTCTCGACCGTCGACTCAAGGAAAAATACGGTCATAAACCGCGACCTTCTTTAGACTACGTTGACGATCAACGAAGTTAGTTTTTACGATTGATCAGAAGTAATACGAAACGTGGGAAGTCTGGCAATCGACAGAATTAAGGTACATAGCCGATCACGGGTGTTTAAAATGTATGACCGGGCCTTCTTACTTCCATCTTCCTGACCCATCCTTAACCTCTCCTGATGGAAAAAGCCTACCACATTCTCGTGGTTTCCATTGAGCAATGACACTTTTTCAACAAATAATCGAGATAAGGTCAAGCTTGGAACTTACACATCTGATTATTATAAAAGCAGTGTCATTGGCCAAGAGTGGGTTAGCAAAATTCTCCTGCAATTCTTCTGTCGACCTGTTATTTGACCTCACTGAAGAAATATGGGGTTGTAGCGGTACGGTCAGGTGACTGTAATCGCGCGCGATTGCTTTGCCTGAGACGGGGCGCAGGACTTTTCGATGTCACTGATGTATTCCGTGCGAGAGAAGGTGGGCTTGAGGTTCGATTGGTCCCAAACTAGCCAATCGGGCCTGCTTATATCTCGTGTCTAAACACGCGCTCGAATTTCAAAACAAAAGCATGCGTCGACGTATTCCGTGCGAGAGAAGGTGGGCCTTGGGGAGGAGATATTGCTGTGAAGAGGGCCTCTTCAGGACAGTGGCCGTTTGGGAGGGATGCAGGGCAGATTGGTTAGATTAGGGCCAATCGGACTTCAAGCCCGCCGTCTCTCGCACGGAATACGTCGACATGTGCTTTTGTTTTGAAATTCGAGCGCGTGTATATACTCGAGAGATAAGGGATCCGTCTTTAATTTGAAGGTAGGACGAAGCGGGCGGGACTACGCGCAGTCAGCTAACTACATGCTCTCTTTCTTCCTGTGTCTCTTCGGGAGCCGTATTGATGTTGAATAATACTTTTTAATTGCTAGTTCCCAAAAATTAATCAGGCTGATCGGTCAGAGCATTTCGCTAGGGTCGCGGTTTATGACCGTATTGTCTCGCTAGTCGACGATAGACAACGGTTTCCTACAGTTTTGGGTAATTTATGGCTTAGTTGGTTCCGCCTCGTTGCAGACGTGAACTCAGGGTATCGGAAACAGGAAACAGAATTTTTTTCTTTATAGCAACTCGAGGACTTTCTGTTTCTCTTCTCTTCGGACCCTTTCGAACCGAAACACGTGGTGTCTGTTGCCTACCTCGACGCAATGGGTGGTACATTGGCAGTAAAAGGACGGAACGCGGACTTTTGTAAAAGTGCACGATAGTCCGTTCGTTGCACTTCTGCGAAGCACGTGTGCTTCCGAGATGTGCTGGCTTCTTTTTACCTGCAGCCTCTTGGCCTGGTGGGGATCAACTCATAATGGAACGAGAGAAACTTTTTGGGGGTAGAAGAAGTCGCTTGGAAAAAATCTTGTCAGTCAGCAAGGAATCACGTCGCAGAAATGTTCTCTGCTCAAGAGTATTACGCGATGTTCTGGGTGTACTCCCAGAACAACGGGGACGCAAGTGCTGCAGCGTGAGAATTTGTGCGAGAATACCCACGGCTCCGAACGCCAAGTAAAAATTCATTTCCACCAATTTTTATAACGTAGGAACAACACGTTTCATGAATAATAAATTAAGTGGTCAGTGTTAGTAGGCGTGCAGTGAAGTGAATATTCGGTGCATTAATCCGGACGCACTTGACGTTGCGACCCTTAACTTTGAATGGTGTCGTGTACCTGCGATCAGCTGTGCACTCGGCGCGTCTGTCGATGACCAGGATCGGTTCAGTGACCTAGTGACACAGGTTTTTAAGCTGCAGGTGAATTTCCGAAAGGGTGAGTTTTAGTTACATTATTGGCGACTATTATTTTTTAAGCCTAACGCAGGCTATGGCTTATTTCCGGCGATAATTCTCCAAATTTCCGTATGTAAATTTTTCTTCGCAGTTTTTAAACGGATTTATATATTATCAACAACAGTGTTGGCCGTTATTGAACTACGGATTTTTATCACAATAACGAACTACGATCACTTTTCACTCGTTCCCTGTTGCATTACCTTTTCGTTTGTACGTTATTAAAAAAGGAAATTTACGTGTTCCTTATCCTCTCACTCCAAATAATTATTTTCGATTCTTCTAAAAAAAAAAACAACTGTGTATTCGTCTTTTTACGTTACACGTGATTTTCATCCATTTATCCTTTTTTCATTGTTCACTTTAAATGCCAAACAAACCATGGCAAAAGTTTCGATTTTTTTGTTACGTCTTTTTCATTTGCTATTCTACGCAATTTCCTTCGGTGCATGCCGCCTTGCTTGTTCGCAGTCGCAGCGCGGCTCGGCGCGCGGCCACGCTAGGGCGGGAGCTCTAGCGGAAGGCTTGCGCTCTGATTGGTCGGGGCTTTTTGTTATTATCTCGTTAACGAAACCTCGGAGAGAATTTTCGCAAAGGAAAAAGTTGTTTGCAATCACCCCCTGAATCACCCTCTTCAAGGAACCGCCAGCATTTTTGGGACACCCTGTATATATATATAGTTACAAAAAATAATATAGAATAATACAAATAATAAAATAAAAGATACTACAATTAAATAAGAAAATAAAATACAATACAATACAATACAATATAAAAACAATATAAATATAAAAGGATATAATAATAAAATAAAAGAACATAAAATAAAATAATAAAATAAAAGAAAATACAATTAAAGAAGAAATATAATAAAAAGAATATTATAATACAAAATAAAACAATAATAAAAAAATAAAAATACAATTAAATAATAAATATAATATAAAAACAAAAAATATGAAAATAGAATATAAATAGAATATAAACACATAAAATAAAAAAATATAAATATAAAAATTCAATATAAAAATACATTATAAAAAGAAAAAAATAATAATAATTTAATTTATTGCCCACTTTTGTGTTACAATTTAACGATCATATACTATTTCCATTTCATTCCCGTGATTGTGTCAGTGTAAGTCCTACCCTTCTAATGTATCCTGCTGTGTCTTAACAATTTTTTCTATTTTACAAGTGTTTCCTAATCTATTTTATGTTGCATAATCTTCTTTTATCACCTTCCGGTTCTTTACATCTTTTCCTTCTCCCTATTATCTCCTGTAGAATAGCCAAGTTTGACCCTTCTCCTCTAATTACCTCTTTCCAATTGCTGCCACTCTCTCCACTTACTTCACATGCTTCAATCACGTGTTTCACTGTTTCTTCCTCTTTCTTACAAAGCCTACATATCCTTTCTTCTTTCAATAGCCAATATTTGCATGCCCTTGTTTCACTACCCTGTATGAATCTTCCTATCCTTTCTAATTCTCCTCTCCTTTTTTCTTTTTCCCCCATAAGTATTTCGGCTTATCTCCTGGTTTCCTTGCCACCTCTCTTAATTCTCTTAGGAACTTTGACTCTTTTATTTTCATCTCTCTTTCATGTTCTTGGGTGTCTTTACTTATCTGCTCTATTTTGGTTCACACTTCTTCCCCAATAAAATGTCGGCTCGGGCACAACACCCCCCCCCCCCCTTATGGGAAGGGTGCTTAGGGAAATTTTTTCTAACGCTTACAAAATTTCCCGGAACCCTATATCGTCAAGGCTTCGGTGTATTCGCTGTCCTCGGCTGGTCCTCTGTAGTTTGTCGCTTTTGGTGGTGTAGGGATCTGTATTTTATGGCGCAGTTGATAGTCGCGTGTTAACAAATATATGACTAATACGCTAAGTACTACTAGTACAATAGTTGTTGTCGTTGGATGCACAATTTGCCAGGTCGCTAGCCCTGGTTGCGAGTTGTTATTCTGTAAATTATTTTCTACTTGGTTAAGTTGGTCGTACAGTGCTGAAAATTCGGATGGATTTTTCAGGAGCTTGTCTAGCTGAAACCGCGAGAGGGGTTGCGCTGGTTCGCCCCTTTGTGTCGCATTTAACGCTGCTATTATGTCGTAGCGTGGTGCCGTTGGCACTTTGAAATCTTGACTATATGTTGTTCGCCGCTTTTTTAGAACTACGTCCCTACTTCGGATATTACAATTTCCCGTAATTTTGAGAATCCCTGTCCTATCTATATCGACGTGCTCAGGCTGTCGTTCGTCACACTGTATAGTCAGTGTCTCGGGCTGGTGCGTCGCAAAAATCCATGTGTCTGCGTGTGAGGTACCTATCCACATTGTGTGATTTGCCGCAATGTACTTTATCTCGCAATTTCTGGGGGACTTATCCGCGGGTTGCAGCCATAGGCTCGCTTCGCACTCGAGATCGTTGTTCACGTTGTGTGCTAGCATCGGTAGTTCACAGTAATATTGCGCGGCTACTTGCTTGCATCCCCTTAGCTCGTCTTGCTCGGTAAGCATATATTGATTACTGCTTGCGTCAATGACGAGTATCGGCGTTCTTACAATTAACACCGCATATGAGTTCCCGTGAACGTGGATTGGGGCTGGCGTTGCCTCGATCACTGTGAATGTTTATGAGGAAATGAGGGGGGCGGTTATTACTGCGATCAACGTAGTCCTATCGAAATACGCGACTACCCTCTGTGTAATTGGTCTGCGCGAAGTGGGGCGCAAGTTCGATCATTATCAGTACTCCTGCCCGAGAGGAATACGATTTACTTTAATTATAGTACATGTGTGTTTTGTAATAAAATTTTTCTATCGTCTCCTGAATTCAATAACTGGCATCCAGATATCTACGCTCCTACAATCCACCGTCAACACGGCTCGTGGAGAGACACAGGAAGAAAAGGGGTAGCCCGCTGTCGACGCGTGGTCCTCTCGAGTATAAACACGAGCTTCAATATCAGAACAAAAGCAAGCGTTAACGTATTCCGTGCGAGAGAAGGTGGGCATTGCTGTGAAGAGGGCCTCTTCAAGAGAGCAGCCGTTTGTGAGGAATGCAAATCCGAATGGTTCTGATACAATCTGCTCCGTATGATTGAAATTTAGTCTAGCAACTTTCACTCCTCCTAACCTAACCAATCGAACTTGCATCCCTCCCAAAAGAACCGGCCATCCGAGCGCAGAAGCAAGTGCGAAATACAAGTAACGGTGCGCTTCTCGATACCGCAGATGTACCTACCTAAGTAGCATTTCTGACGGAAAAAAATTGTCCAGCCTTTGGGCCTGGCGTAGACCTTTGGCAGGTAGGTATCTATTTCAAAAGGCAGTGCCACCCGTGGAACCAGTAAGACCGTCCCCGGTCCGTGCTATACCAGACAGTTTTCTTCCAGTGAAAATCAGTAAATTTGCAAGCGCAATATCTTAAAAACCAGTGAAAATAAAGTGTATACATTAAAGCTTATTGAATTTGTCTTGGAACGCACTATCAACTCAGGTGTTCAAAAAAAATAGTTCCATTTGAAAAACCGAACTTGACCATCGTATCTTTTAAAATAATAATCGATAAAAAAATTCGTTCGCGCTAAATAATTGGCCCCCTCGAACCATGCAATTCCCTATTTTTTTTTATATTTTTATCTCCAATAGTTTAGGAGGGAGCCGGCTGTTTAGCTTTCCCGCGGACACACTGTATGTACATGCTTTTCCTAGCTTGTGTGACCGTACGCACACATTCAAGGCCCGCAGAGACGGCAGCCTTAATTACGTATCAGCACATTATCTGAATAATATCTCCATCATCTGAACGGCCATCTATTATCTTATCGTGGGGTTCTGAGTATACACTAGATGGCGTCACTGGCGCTTTTCCTTCTGCACTCTTAAGGGGGCCGTCTCCTTTTTGTTTTGGTCCGAATCGATCGAAGCGTCCCCAGTAAACAGACGGACCCTAATGAAACTACTGCGGTCGATAAAAAGAAGTTGTACAGAGGTGACATCTCCAGGTACTCTATGTAGACTAATTTTTGACGCATAGTTACCACATTTTCTGTTCACTCTGTCTCTACCGCGCTGTTGCCGCAGCTCTTTCTATCGAGAAGTCTTGAAGGAATACGGAACGACAGCTGCGTCTAGTGTTAGAGCCTCACTGAACGTAAAGGAGGATAGCAATAATGAAGGATAGAGAGGTTGGGTAGTGAAGTTAGGAAACATGTCAATGAAACAATACTAATTTGCGTATCAATAGTTTTTATTTATACGTAGAAGGATGTAATATTTTGTATAATCAATGTTCAATTTCAATGCATACAATTTGAATAAAGTACATCACCGAAGTGTAACACGCCGATCGTAATGAAATCTATTAATAGTTCTTTTAAAAACATATGACGTTTTCGTTTTTATCTAACTATACATCAAAGTATCTTTTTTATCAACAAGAACTGACTGTTGTTTAAATACAAATTTATAACGTTATCATTTTTTTAAAACATCGATTTGCAGAAAAGTATATTTCAATTTAATACTTTTGTACATGCTTTTCTTCGGAATTGTTATTCTACGATTGTAAAAATTTATCAATATAAACTAGAGATCAGTATTAACAATACGTATATTTTGGAATGTCTCATTAAATGACATAGACATTCATCTACGATACCCTGTTTGTTTGTATGTTTGATTCAAATCTGGAAACTCAATTTTAATCAGTTCCAACCATCCAATTGTCTTGAAACTTTGCAGGGATGCGTAGTTTGGACGACAATACAAAATTATGAAAAAAAACTCCAAGGGGTGAAAAAATTATCCAATAAAAATTATCCACAAATCCAATCGACTTAAAATCAACTACTCGCGTTCTTTACGAACTTTTAGTACTGTAGGGTTCAAGCAAACTATTAAACTGCATACAGCAATAAAAGATGTTTGCAAAGAAGTTTGAGATGTGAAATGTAAATCCACAAACACTAAAAACTAGAAAATAAGAGAAATATATAGAAGAAAATTTAAAATAAACGATTTTATTAAAAATGCATTAAAAACTTAAAAATAATTATTTTCTTATACTACAATTTCGATGGTGTATTTTCACTTTAAATAAAATCGTGGAGCAGGATATCTGGCAATAAATTCATTTCGACACTTGATGCTGTACTAAATGGGATTCATATTCTGTTATGAAATATCCTGTTCCACGTTTTTATTTAAAGTTAAAAAACACCATCGAAATTGTAGTACAAGAATAGAAGTATTTTTTAGTTGTTAGTGGCTTTTTGGCAAAATCGTTTAACAGAACATTTTTTTATATATTTTTTTTGTTTCTAATCAAGTTACAGTCATTAATAATAATGACTCATAAATCAAACCAACTTCATTGGAGAATTGAAATTCGACATTCAAGCTTTCGCCCCATTGAAATGGACAATTACAGATAAAAAAGTATATATTTTTCGAAGAATACAGTATTATCTCGTAAGCGGCTCGGTTTGGTGTACTGTACACGATGTGGACTTTTCGCTAAGTATGCCCACCACTGAAACCGAGTGAGAACGGTACGAGACAGACGACGCGTTGATGTTTTGTCTCGCTCCGTCTTTCGGACGCCGTGACATTCCGTCCTTTGCGTTCGCGCCCGTTGCGCACGCAAAGCGTCCCATCTCGCTCCCCCCTTCGGCCAGAAAGAAGCGAGAAACGAACACTCGGAAGGTCCGCGCACACATATCCGTTCCATGTCAGTACCGTTACGGCGTAGCAGTGGTAAGAAGAAGAGACCCTCTACGCCCCTCTTCTTCTTACCACTGGCACGCCGGAACGGATATGTGTGCGCGGACCTTTAGGCCTCTGTTCACGCTGACGGCTCAACGCCGGTCCGGATCAGCGATCCGCTAACGAGACAATACTGCAATAATATTATCTTCTCTCATTTTGTGTAATTCCTCTTCTTCATTGATGGTCTTCCTACAATTTTGCCAGGTCGCTCATACCGAAAGATGACGTAGGCAGTGTGGATCTGTAACACATTATGAAGTACATTAGGAAGTTTTGTAAGCGTACAAAATTTTACTGTAGATTTATAAGCTGTTAAACTTTACCTGAAATATGGTACTTATTATTCCATTTGTCCTGGCATTACTGTCCCATACACCATATTTGCAGTAACTTGGTAAAAAGTCCGCCTGTAACAAATGATCGCAGACATTTCTGTAAGTTTGGTATAAAAGTAAAAGTTTGTTTCAATAATTCGTCGAACATCATGCATACCTGCGACGCCCGTGTGTATCAGCCTGGCGCATTTTGACCGAGCCGGTTTCCGTCTGTCTGCTCCTGTGAACTTAGAAATGTGTCTGAAAAAATTAAAGGGTGAATTAAATTTATTATTTCCTTCGTCACTTTCTTGGCAAAGTGATGGCGGCGTCGATCGACTCGCGTGATCGTATGATCCGCGAGTAAAAGTGCCATTGCTGGCACTTGTGACCACTGACAAGAGTCAGTGGTGCGACGCCGGATCGATCATATTTATTATTTTCTTCCTCACTTTTTTGGGGAAGTGACGGCGGCGTCGATCGACTCGCGTGATCGTATGATCCGCGAGTAAAAATGCCATTGCTGGCACTTGTGACCAGTGACAAGAGTCAGTGGTGCGACGCCGGATCGATCATATTTATTATTTTCTTCCTCACTTTTTTGGGAAAGTGACGGCGGCGTCGATCGACTCGCATGATCGTATGATCCGCGAGTAAAAGTGCCATTGCTGGCACTTGTCACCACTGACGGGGTCAGTGGTACCGCGCTTTACAGCGAGGTGCGACGCCGGACCGTTACAATAGTTTCATTATTTTTGGAGGGAGACCTTTTTCGGTTTTTCAAGCTTTTCGGTTTTTCTTTCGCTCTCTCTGCTAGAATAAATTGTGGCTCCCGAATAGTCATGCACCTATTGTGCCGACTATCTATTAATTCGGGTAGCATGCATTCTAAATAAAATTGAACCAGTTTTGGCTCCATTTCTCTTTTCCAAAACGCATCATCTCTCTCTACTTTGATAGATTTCAGCCCCTTCGGGGTCCAAAGGCAAAATATACAGTACTTTCTGTCAGTAATGTGTAACTGGCCTTGCACTTGATAAAAATAGTGATGCGTTTTGCTCATTGAAATACCTGTGTTACGCGTGAACATGCGCCGGACAGCGGGAACTTGTTCAATAGCTTCTTCTGGCGTAAAGTTCTCCGTTGATTTGGGGCATTTGATTTCCAAAATACCCTCTTGACCGATGATTCCATCCGGTGAAGCTCCTAAGAAGGCGATGCAGCTGTCGATGAAAAATCCACATTCCGCAATATCTGTGTATTGCTTCTTCAATTCTTCGCGAGCAATATTCTCGCATTCTTTCCCGTATTCCACCGCGGGTGCACTAATTATCTTCGGATAAAGAATTGATTTTACTGCATTTGCGCAAAGCGTGTCAGGTCGGCGACGGCACACTTGTCCAAAATTGGATGCTGTCAACAATTTGGACCTGTACTGGAACCATCTGCGGTTCTTTGCTTGTCCAATTGTTTCATCTTCAATGGCATGTCTTTTCTCTTGCCAGTCACTGAGCATTTGCATATGCTTTTCCCGCTCCAGTTCATACATTTCGGATGGCATGTCTGGCTTCTGTGCATTTTGTCCATAATCAGAATCTTTCTGCGAGGGCAAATGCTTGCGTACATATCGCGCAGCCTTCGTTTCCTTCTGTTTTGCAGCTCTCTTTTCCTTTGCTTTCTTTTTCTTTTCTTCCATTTGGCGCACAACCTCGGGCGTTTTCTTCTTCATAACCGCATCCAATCGCGAGTGCACTTGCTTACTGTTGTACTCCACGACAGCAGCAGCACATCTCCCTGCATAGGATCCTCTTTCGGCGAAATTTAATCTTTTTCCGCCAGTGTACTTGGCAATTAGTCCGTTCAAACTTTCCACAGCGTTATTAGTAGTATTATAGAGTAAACTCTCCGCATGAGCTAATAGTGGACGAAGTATTTCTTTTACGTCCTGGTACACTTCAATTTTCATCAAGTCTGGAACGATGTTTTTCTCATTCTCTTTATTGTTTCCATCGCAGAAATATTCTAGTCTTGCACACTCTGCGTGTTCACCAAACGCGTGGCTTGGAACATTCTGTATGTCGCCATACAAATTCTTCGTTTTCTCGTCGATTAATACATTCTGATTGTATCTAAACTTTGCGGCTTTCACGATGTCCGTGCGCATCCGGCGAACGCTACTTTCCACAATTTGTCTCAATGGTCCAGATGTGGTCTTTTTTACAATCGCTTTCATCTTTGTGCAAAAGTTTCGCAACAAATGATTCGTGCATTCAATCTTTTTTACACGAATCTGTCTCTTATATGGGTCCGCATCAATAATCTTCTTATACACGCTACTGTCCCCATCAGCAATCAATGTAGAATAAACGAGCCCACGTTTTTCTACGCTAGTGTTGAATCCTTCTACTATAGCATCGCTTTCCATAGCAGTCGATGCTCGAGATGTGTTCCAGTTTTTGAAACATGTGTGCTTTCGGGGTTCTTTCTCGTTTTTCGCAGCAATCCGACAAATTCTGCAAACTTTGTTTCGAACGCCATAAAATAAAACTTTTTTCGTGTGATAGCCAACTATCACGCCGACTCCAGACGCAGAATCGTAACATCCACTGCGGTAGGATCTCTTCATCCAGCTTCCGTCGGCCACAACGGGGATGTGAGGGGTCCCTGATCCGGGAACAACGTCGCCTCTTTCAATCGCCAAACGTTTTTCTTCTTCAGCCGCTGCTAACATCTCTTCTTCTGCAGCGGCAATTGCGGACTTGATGAATTCATCTTGATTCTTCACGAATTCTTTCTTCGACATGCAACGTATGTTCACTCCTGCAAAAGTGTGTTCCAACTGAGCATAACTGCCTCCACATAAAATTGTTGCATTAACGGCGCCCTGATTGCTATCCACTTCTTCGGCTTCGTCCGATTGATTGTGGATTTCAGCTTTGTAATGGCATAAAGTGCACATTACGCTGAAGATGCTCTTGAAGCCACACCGTTTCACACCAGTTATTCGTAGGTGTTCAATGCCGCAGTCTTCCCTATGTTTTGCATGTTTACCTATTTTCTGCAATTGAGCAAGCACATTTTGAAAATTCATTACATCGTTGCTATTTAGGAGACGCGATTGCTCTTGCGGCTCGTTCTTCGCAACTTTTTCTATAACGAAGTTTTCTTCTTCGTTACTTTCAACATCAAATTCTTGAAGCGCCTCTTCAGTTTCTCCCGAACTCGCCGTATCAGTGTCTTCATCGGATGGCGAGTGCATTATCTCTTGGTACGTATGATTTCGTCCATCGGATGTTGATGGTTCCTCTACCATACGTTCCTCGGCCACTTCTTCTGAATGTCCTACGGCAGTGTCGTCTGCAGTTTTTTCGTTTTCATGTTTCTTCTGAAGGGTTGAAGACCTTCTCTTTTGGCGATGTACTTTCCGTTTCGAAAATCTCCTTGCGGACGGACGTAATTTTCGAGGACGAAACGGAGAATTATTGTCCATATCTTCTTCCACATCCTGCATATTCACATTTAGAGTGTCACTCATTCTACACTAAACCAACAAACACAACACAAACACAAACACAACGCAACACAACTCAAAATCCTACTGCCCGTTACAAAAAACGTAAACGCGAACCGTGAACGTGAAACGTGAATCCGAAGATTCGTCTGTGGTGCGTTCTGAAACAAACGGAAATCGCAGGGCTCCAGTCGGTGTTGATGGAGGGGGAACACCTACAAGAGAGGTGGTTATGTGTGCGTGACCGATGCAGGCGCAGTTCATGCACACATTACTACCGCTCCTGTAGGTGTTTCCCCGTCCATTCCTGGTTATTTAGGAGCCCGGCGACAATCCCCACAATTTCTTGGAATTCTTTGGTCGAGAGTGAGAGAATCCGAGAACGAGCGAGAGCGGACAAAAGAGTCACACCAGAGTTGGGCATTATACGAATAAAAAGTGATTGAAATAACTTTTCAAATAAAGATACTTCTTCTTTTTCCTTAGTCGACTAAAAGTCACCCGAGTTAGCTTTTAGCTTTATTCAAGACGCCAGAGATGAAGCCGGTTATTCAAGGATCTTTCATCTTGGATGGTGAATAACGTTGTTTCGACTAGAAGGTCGACTAACCGGCGAAAGCCTTTGCGGCCCGATCCGCGCGCTTTATTTTTCATCGTATCAATATGAAAATGACACCATTGGATTCCTGGCGTTCTCCCGATTAATTGGACAGAAAATAATTTAAATCGGACTATTTTTAACGAAACGGGCTTCAAATTCTGCAAATAAATTTCTCACGTAATATTCTTAATTATGGTCCGAATTATATCATTTTTAGGGCAATTTTCATCGGGAAGCCATAAGGAATCGATTGGTAATACAGTATTGTCTTGGTAATTACAGTATTGTATTATTTGTTTGGTGCACACGATACGGGTCCTCGCTACCCCCACCACTTCTGTCTCACTCTTGTCTGGCGAAGACGAGAGCGAGATGGAACGAGAGCGAGCGAGAGCCACTGAAAGCGAGCGAGGACGCCGTGACACTCCGTCCTTTGCGTGCGCGACGGGTGTGCGCGATGGTCGCAAGCACTTACGGTGAGGACGGGATCCGTTTCGCAAAATCTTGACGCAGGCCCGGCTCAAGTCTTTTTTGCGCCCTAGGCGAACTTGTCAAATTGCGCCCTTTATTACAATACATGTATTTGAGATTATCTATGACTTTACTCTGCAAAATTAAGCAACTGCTAGGGGGTAAGGTTGACAAGAGGTGCAAAATGGTCTTTTCATTGTTGGCATTGTTGAAAATAAATTTTCAAATGAAATACTACAAATTGTACTACAACGGTTTTAAACTACGAGTAAGAATTAAGAGGATAAACTACGAGTAAGAATTAAGGATATGAAGAAGCTCAATTAAATGTATTATAATAAATGGCGGAATTTGGCCAGCTCGCCTAGAGCGGAAAAAGGACTCGTGCCGTGCCTGGCTATCTGACCGTCGCGCGCATGCGTCGAGCAGTCACGATTCCATCTGAGCGCTCGCGCCTGTTGCGCACGCAAAGCGTTCCATCTCGCTCCCCCTTCGGCCAGAAAGAAGCGAGAAACGAACACTCGGAATTAGGGCTCTGTTCACGATACGGGTTCCACGCAGTGATACCAGATCGGGGACGGGTTCCCTCGAGAATTTTCCCCACCTCGCATGCACACTAGGGTGGGCCGAAAAAAGGAAATTTTCGAAACTCGATACAGCCTAGTGCGGAAAAGTTGCGTCTGGGGAAGACAAATAGAGGCAAAAAAATTTTTTTGAAATCGGTTAATAGTTGACCGGGCCCAAACGAGGTCAAAGTTTTTAGTTTTGACCAACTTTGGCGACTTCTGTATATTTTCATAAAATTTTCATATTTCACTATTGAGCATTAGAAAATATTATTTAAACACATAAACACGTGAAATAGTGTTTTACATATTGTGACAACGTGGAGTATCGGTGTTATTATTTTTGGATGTAACGCGATTGTAGTGAAAGAGGAACATATCTCATTGGTTCAAGAGCTGGTCCAACGGCCATTTTGATCTGTATCCTTCAATAGCCATTTCTTATAGATTTTCGTGGGCCGAAAACGAATCCGCAAACCGTTTGTCGCCATCACCCTCTGTGTTCGGGAAATTCGATTTTGAAACAAAATTGCAAATTTTCAACTTTGAACATCTTTTGAGTTCAAACAGTAATAGTTATTCGGTTGCTTGTTCCACCGTGTTATTCTATGAACCCTCGCGAACAAAAAGATATAAGTTATTATTGAATTATAAACATTTTTATATGTTTAAACAACGAACAAAGCGGGAAGGATACCCAAAATGCATCTGTTTTTGCAGATATCTTTCTATATATTTCAAAAACTAAGGGTCAAGGAGAAAATCTGACTACTCTACGCGATGCAGCAGACATTTTCTTCCGGAAACCATCAAGTGGAAATCAGAAGTGGTAAGACCCATTTTGTTCTCAACACAGAAGCCAACAGCGGCGGGCATACTGCCGCTCAGCGACAGCCACTACCACTGTCGACGCCGCACGTTTTGCCAAACTCTTTCGCTACGGTATTGAAAACAAAATGTGAGTTACCACTTTTCTTGGTGTTTTCCGGGGGAAACATGTCTGCTGCATCACGTGGAATAGTCAGATTTTCTCCTTGACCCTTAGTTTTTGAAATATATACAAAGATATCTGCAAAAACAGATGCATTTTGGGTATCCTTCCCGATTTGTTCGTTGTTTAGACATATAAAAATGTTTATAATTCAATAATAACTTATATCTTTTTGTTCGCAAAGGTTCATAGAATAATTTGTCGGAACAAGCAACCGAATAACTATTACTGTTTCAACTCAAAAGATGTTTAAAGTTGAAAATTTGCAATTTTGTTTCAAAATCAAATTTCCTGAACACAGAGGGTGATGGCGACAAACGGTTTGCGGATTCGTTTTCAGCGCACAAAAATCTATAAGAAATGGCTATTGAATGTTACAGATCAAAATGGCTGTTGGACCAGCTTTTGAACCAATGAGATATGTTCCTCTTTCACTACAATCGCGTTACATCCAAAAATAATAACACAGATACTCCACGTCGTCACAATATGTAAAACACTATTTCATGTGTTTATGTGTTTAAATAATATTTTCTAATGCTCAATAGTGAAATATGAAAATTTTATGAAAATATACAGAAGTCGCCAAACTTGGTCAAAAACTAAAAACTTTGACCCCGTTTGGGCCCGGTCAAATATTAACCGATTTCAAAAAAAATTATTTGCCTCTATTTGTCTTCGCCAGACGCAAATTTTCCGCACTAGGCTGTTTCGAGTTTCGAAAATTTCCTTTTTTCGGCCCACCCTAATGCACACTATGCAGGAGTCGCGTATGTGATCTACACGCACGTGATTGGTGCATAGTGTGCATGCGAGGTGGGGGAAATTCTCGACGGAACCCGTCCCCGATCTGGTATCACTGGTTCCACGCCGGTCCCGACCAGCGAGCACATACGGAGATAATACTGTACTTTCATCAACACTTATCAAAAACATGAAGATTTTATGTGGCCCGTCGATTGTATTGCTCTTGGCTGTCAACGGGCGGTCTACTGGGGCCCGAAGGTCTTCGCTCGCAGCGAGAAAGGAAAACAGTGGGATGGGTAGGGCCGTTGAGCTGAGAGCAATACAACTGACGGACCACATAAAATGTTCATGTTTTTGTTAACTGTTAATGAAAGTATTACCAATCGATTCCTCATGTCTTCCCAATGAAAATTGTCCTAAAAATAATTCGGACCATAATTAAGGATATTACGTGAGAAATTTATTTGCAGAATTCAAAGCCCGTTTCGTTAAAAATAGTCCGATTTAAATTATTTTCTGTCCAATTAATCGGGGGAACGTCGGGAATCCATTGGTGTCACTTTTATATTGATATGATGAAAAATAAACGAATTCAGATTCTGTAGAATCTGACGGGTAGGCGACCGCGCGCGGGTCGGGCCGCAAAGGACGGAGTGTCAGGCGTCCGAAAGACGAAGCGAGACAAATATCAACGCGTCGTCTGTCTCGTACTGTCCTAGCTCGCTTTCAGTGCCTTTGCTCGCTCTCGTTCCATCTCGCTCTCGCCTTCACCGGACAAGAGTGAGACAGAAGTGGTGCGGATAGCGAAAAGTCCGTATCGTGTACACCAAACGAGACTTTACTGCATCTAGATATTATCTTTGTCCATCTCTGAGTCACACGTAGTTGCCGTTGACCGTAGTCGAGAGTTTGTTGAAAATGTTTATCTAAATAAAGAGAGAGAGTAGAAGAGAGTTTGTTGAAAATGTTTATCTAAATAAATGTTGAGGAAACACCTGTTCTATATAATTACCATAACTTTCGTCAGCGTCGAGCGTGTTTCTTCGAACCGCCGAGGGTCGAGCCCGGCCGAGTGGCGAGCGCCGAACACAAGGACCTTGGGGTTTTGGTTACTCACCAAGTTTCGACGCTGACGAAAGTTATTCGTGGCTGTATTCGAAGGCTTCGAAAAGATAAATGCTACGGATGAAAAATTTATTCTACGCTGTAAGGCCTTGCCTAATACGCAGGTAACACAAAGAGACGTCTTCGGCGTTTTCAGTGTGTGACTAGAGTGTGAGAGCGAGCCCGAGCGGACAGAAGAGTTGCGATCGTCGATCATTGAGCGTGTGACGTGTGGTTGATCGGTGAGAACCCGGAAGCTTCGGGGCGCAAGCGAAACCGTAACTGTGAACGCGAGGTGCGAGTGTGGGAGGGTAAGTAACTTGACTACCCTCCACGCGATCGGTAAACGCGAAATAGAACATAAGTTCGCCCGTTGTCGGATACGATTTATTCTGTTTATAATAAATGTGTGTGCGTTTTGTAATAAATCGTCTTTATCATTCCCCGACTCCAGTTGCTGATACTTGGATATCCACGCTCCTACATATAAAAAATTATCGTTATTCATCGAATAAATTCTCATCGAATAAAATTATTTATTCGTTGCTCTTCGAATAAAGATAACTTCGATTATTCGAGCCTCGAACAACGAATAAAAATTATTTATCTTTTGTTCGTTATTTGAGATTTTCATTTAGATAAACTTTTCCCCAACTCTGGAGCGTACGATGCATGTGAACGACGAAGCGAGACAAAGTATCATGCTTTCTCTCTTCCGTAGTCGACGGCAACAACGCGTGACTTTTTTGTCCGCTCTCGTTCGTTCTCGGATTCTCTCACTCTCGACCAAAGAATTCCAAGAAATTGTGGGGCTAGTCGATAGCTGGAGCCCTGTCGATCCCTGCCAGTCAGTCCGTTGTAAACTGAGCATTGGGACGGACGCAGCAGTAAGTGCTCAAAATGCAGAATCTGGAAAATGTAAGTATTACATTGTATACTATAATACAGAGTGACTCTCTGGCTAGAGTATTCAAAAGCGATGCCGCCAATAAGCCGCGCCTCACTGAGTTTCGTGTATTTTGACGCTCGCGACGAGATTCACTACGGCATATTAAAAAATTCTTTATTCTTCATCGCATCGATATGACAGTGATGCCAATGAATTCCTGGCGTTCTCCCGATTAAAATCATGTCATGTAAATCGGACTATTTTTAACGAAATTAGCGTGGGGCCATTTTCATCGGCACGACATCGATTGACGCCATTTTCGCAAAGATCTGTTGAGAAATGCAGAACCTGGAATTCGTCACTTACACAAAACTTAGCGAGACGCGGCTTATTGGCGGCATTGTCTTTGAGGACTCTAGCGAGAAAATCACGCTGTACAATCTTACTATTTGCTATAAAATAATACATTCATCATTTCATTTCCAGACGAAAGATGCCCTCCCGACGGTGCCATTGGAGGATGCAATGACTAAAGAGAGAGAGAAGGAGGAGAAGAGAGAGAGAGAGAAGGAGGAGAAGAAAGAGAGAGAGAGGAGGAGAAGAAAGAGAGAGAGAAGGAGAAGGACGAGGCGGACAAATTACGGAAAGAAATGACGAAAGTAAGTTATGTTGAATGTGTGTGTATTATTATTGAAAGTGGTATAAGTCGATCTGTAGCTAAAAAATCGTTTATTTTCTTTGACATTTTTATTGATTATTATTCCATAATAAAATTTAACAAGTTTATAGTTTTAAAAACATTACCGGATTTAATTAACGAATGCGAATATTTTTAAGTTGATTTAAACGCAAACCCTTAAATATCTCAACGTATGAATAAATGGACTTGTACCACTTTCAATAATAACGGCCCGTATGTACTAGTCTAAGAGCTGGCTACATAGGGGTCAACGTGACTCGATGCAGTCACAGTTTTCATTTAAAAATGTTGGATTAGCGTTGCCGAATACGAAATCGCCGGTCTGCCGCGTCAGTCCGGGGAACTAACGCGGGGGTGGACGGTCAAACAGGTAAAATTTCTAGCGTAATAACGTCATTCTAGCAGTTCTGAAATTTCATATACTTATTGTTTACGCATTTAATGAACGATATGCAAAATGGCAGACCATTAAGTGGGGGATAAGACCCTGGCAGACGTCGATGAAAAGCGCGATACGTGGCTCGTGCGCTAGTGCAAGGCAGAAGTATACATCTGTTTCTCCCTTGCACTAGTGGTACCGCCACCGGCCGCATATTGGAACAGCCCTAAAGGCTGCCGTACGGCTACCGTTCCAATATGCGGCCGGCGGCGGTCCCACTAGTGCAAAGGAGAAACATGTGTATACTTCTCCCTTGCACTAGCGCGCAAGCCACGTATCGCGCTTTTCATCGACGTCTGCCAAGATCTTATCCCCCACTTGGTGGTCTGCCATTTTGCATATCGTTCATGAAATGCGTAAACAATAAGTATATGAAATTTCAGAACTGCAAGAATGAAGTTATTACGCTATAAATTTTACCTGTTTTACCTTCCACCCCCGCGTTAGTTCCCCGGACGTATAGTATTCGGCAACACTAATCCAACATTTTTAAATAAGAATTGTGACTGCATTGAGTCACGTTGACCCCTATGTAGCCAGCTCTCGGTCTATACGGGTAGAACTAGAAAATATAATTTTTATGCTACTGTTTCAGATAAAGAAGGAGCTAAAGCGCTTAAAATATAGCGAATGGCGCCGAGGAGGGCGCCGAGGAGGGCGCCGAGGGGAACGCCGTGGAGGAGGCCACCCCATTATCATAAATAATTATTAAATGTTTAATTAAAAAAGAATAAATTTTATATATCATAGAAACATAATATGATTGTTCAATGATTGTCCAGTTTGTTTGTTTTAATGGAATGTAAAACTTTCACATTTTCTATCGTATCGGTATGAACGTTTCAGTAACATACTGCTGAGATTTTCCAGATGAAAATGAATTTAAACACGGTATAAATCGGATTATTTTTAGCATTATTAGATTAGAAATGTTTCGCATTTATATTTAATTATCTGGTACAGTTCTAAAAATAATCCGATTTATACCGTATTTGAATTCATTTTAATGTGGAAAATCTCAGCAGTATGTTACTGAATACTGAAAACGTGACGTTTTACATTTTATCAACACTGTATGCCTCTCCAACCGAGATTACAAGTTGCCGCACAGTGGGGCATTTCGGGTCGAAACACGGCACAAAACATTTTCTCACCCAAATCATATATTTATCGTTAATTTTTCCATTTCATTCAGTTAGGACGTATATTTGTGATCCTATTGGTACAGAAAAATTAATAAAATTTGTTTATTTAATGGGGCATAGTACTTTTTTACAAATTGCCGACAATATCGTGCACACTGTACATAGGAAAAAGTTCCGCATCTTTCACATGTAAAAAGACTTCAGTTACTTTGAATTTCAATGGCAGGAAAGGCATTTTTGTAAAAAAAAAAGCGTCATAGACCCCTTCTCGTCCCTCTAACTACCCCACTTGAACTCCCGTTAAAAATAAACAATGAAAATTGGGACATTCAGTAAGATATAATTCCAAAAATATCAGGGATATCAAAATCAAATTTGGTACACTTCAAATACATACCTCAACACTTAATTCCACCAAAAATTAGTTGACTTAAGCAAACAATAATACTATAAACAACAATACAAATTCTGAAGAGTTTCGTGGTTCTCTTCTTCAAAACCGTGTAGTCGCGTTAAAAATTAATGAATGTGAAAAACAATCATACTACCTGCAATCAACAACCTGTAAAAGAAAATTTGCAGTTTAGCGATATTTTTGTAAAAGGACTTAGTGCCGTGTTTCGACCCGAAATGCCCCACTGTGCGCCGCCGAACAGCCCAAATCCTCGCTGGTCGGGACCAGCGCGGCGTTGAACCCGTATCGCGAGCAGAGCCCTAATTCTCAGTGTTCGTTTCTCGCTTCTTTCTGGCTGAAAGGGGGAGCGAGATGGAACGCTTTGCCTGCGCGACGATCGCGCACGGAGAGGACGGAGTGTCAGGCGTCCGAAAGACGGAGCGAGACAAAACAACATCTCGTACCACCCTCGCTCGCTTTCAGTGCCTCTCGCTCGCTCCCGTTCCATTTCGCTCTAGCCATCGCCGGACAAGAGTGAGACAGAAGTGGTGGAATAGCGAAAATTCCACATCGTGTACACCAAACCGAGCCCGTAATGAGACAATACTGTAATATCTTTTATTTGAGTTTATCCAGATATTATCTTTGCCCATCTCTGTTCTCCAACCGCTTGGCCGTGATTCATTCAAGCCTCCTTGATGGCAAAATAGTGATATGGGAAATGCGGCAACAGCGCAATTCGACTCTCGATACGTCTCGGTAACTACGTCTTTCCTACATTTATCGGCTAGATTGGACTTCCACCGGTTTTGATGGTACAAGGCCGGTGACGGAGAAGCCTTGAAGCTTCATTCTGTCATTTTTCGGGCTGTCCTGAGTAGACGATTCATAAATTCATTATTATTTCAACGTACGGTGCTTATTAGCGTTCAAACGCACCAGCCCACCCTGCACGAATGTCTACTGAAGGCAACTAAACCCGCAAAAACGTCCACCGTGCCGATTCCAGGACGAAAGTTGTAATTTACGGTTTGTTTACTACATCGTGTATACGCAGGCCCGACGGAACCATGCGCCGCACAAGGGCGCCAGCCGAATGGGACGCTAAAAAACCAGATCGTACGCTTAATAATAAAGGAATCTAACACCCCACATAAACTAAATATAAATGTAATTCTTTTAAACATATTAAATAGAAAACAAGTGCAAAAATTTGGGGACACCAAAAATTTTTTGCACAAGGGCGCCAGCTAACCTCGTGTCGGCCCTGCTTATACGTCACGCTGGTGCTACATGGCTGCAGTGCACCATTAGCGCCACCAACGGAGAAGCCTTGAAGCTTCATTCTGACAGTTTTCGAGTCATAAATTCATTATTATTTCAAAGTTGGGTGCTTATTAGCGTTCAAACGCACCAGACCACCCTGCACAGATGTCTACTGAAGGCAACTGTACCCGCAAAAACTTCCTTCGTGCCGATTCCAGGACGAAAGTTGTAATTTACGAATTGTTTGCTACACGCGTATACGTACACGCTTAACTTAGCTGGTGTGAGCGTACGCACACATTCAAGGCCCGGTGAGGCGGCCCCCTTAAAGCATTGAGTGTCCACCCGCTGATGCCGGCGAAGGCACATGGCCTGAGCCGACCGTTGTCGGTTTTCTTCCACACATCAAGGGAGTTTGGAGTGCATTGCGTTCAGCGTGGAAGATAGAGACAGATGTGATACTTTTCTAAAATCCTCGATGTCTCGGATTTTCATGATATTGAAATACATATATGGTAGTCCATATGAAATTAGGGAGGGTTAAGTCCTCATTTTTGCAGATTCGAAATTGTTTAAAAAATACAAATCTTCAAAGTTCCCTGCTTTCGGTGATTTTTACGAAACGCCTACAGAAATTAATTTTAATGACTTAAATTATTGAAGGCATAGACTAAATAATTTTAATCCATTGCTAATATTGACATAAACAGATAATCAAACATTTAAAAATTACATTTTGAATAATAATAATGCAGTTAACATATGATAGTCTTTAAAGCTCTATTTTACTGAATAATTTGTCTTTCCTTTCTTCACTACACCCTGCATTGTTCTTAATTCATACAGCCAGGCCGACTCGCTGTTGTGTTGAAAGGATCGTTTGAAGGATCGAAACCCATAAAATTCGGTGAGGCACTGCAGGGGGTTGTCCTAGCCACGGAGTACCAGGTGGCAACTCTTTGACAGGTGTCGGTGGACAATCACCCTGTATTGGTAAACAGGATGACTCGGAGGGTCGAACTGTATGTTTATTTAGCTAACTATGTATCACACCATCTTTACGACTGCGGAGTGGGCAAAGTTAAGCACAGATGTTGGTGAAGAAAGACACAATGGCACTTTCGACCCCTCCGCATGCGTCATTCGTGCGCGCTCAGCCTGCTCAGCGTATACGCATTCAGGTCTCGACCCGGCTTTAGACGCGTCGCTATCGGCGCCGTCAGTGAGCAGCGAATCAGTGAAACATCTGGACGCGTGACGAAGTTAGATCCGAATTTAGAATTTATTGGGACTTCCTTACTTTTTCCTTATTTTTAGCACCCGTGACAGTGATATAATAATATAGAAGATCTCCGGTACATGTATGTGTTTCTGAGGCAGAATTTATCTGGCTATAAGGTACGTATGTTATTTTATACTTTTGTACATAATGTTGCGGGTAGTGTTCATTTAATTGTAGTGAGACGAGAAGGGGCATGATGGGGTAATGAAAATGAGAGTTACCCCATCATGCCCCTCACAAGCCATGTGTTTGAGAATTGACTAGGTTGAGCGCGCTGGATGCGAGTGAGGTTAGGAACGACGGTGAAAAGGTGCACACAACACAGCACTTGAAATGAGTAGCGTCGAGTTTATTTAAAATACTTGTAGGATGAGTCACAATTAATAAAAGGTGAGCGGTGAGAGAAAGCACGTTGTGCTGTACAAGAAAATTCTCGCTGAGAGTTGCCACGCACAATGACCACGCGGTCGCACCACGATCCACAATCAATTGCACGTGAGGTTGAGCCCGAAAATGAGATAAATTGAGCCAATAATAGTTTGGTGAGAACTGTGAGCACTACTGAGAATGAATTTGATGAGAATATTCACGAATTACGTTGTTACGTCCTGAAGGGACTTTTGTAAATCACCCCGAGCGGTTGGAATGATTTACCGGGTTCGCTGCTCTATCAAGGTGCTAAAGCACGCCTTGACTATACTTACCGGGAATTTGGAGGGTGATAAGAGGTTAAATCAAAGAGTACAAGGGATATAAGGGAAAACCAATGATGCAAAATATATTGTTACAAGAATAATACGGAATTATCCTACCTTGAGACGGCGCTCCGTCTCAGCTGTCGCTCGCCGTATCGCACGGCACGCTCTCCGACTCCTATGTCGCTCGCGCGCTGTGTCGCTGACCCATACGTAGGTCGTGGTCGCTTGCTTCTGTGCTCTCGGATGGCACTCGGAAGTCGGTCACCTCGTCGGCGTTCGCGGTCTCTAATCGTCTGTTCTCAACGCGTTCCTACGTCGATCACGAGTGACGCGCAAGGGCTCTCCCGGCTGGGCCGTTCACGGTATGTCGGATGGAGGTACCCCTTGCACGAATTACTTTCGGCCGTTCGTAATTCGCGGACTTGACGCGGAGACGCGGTCGCGGTATCTGGACGGCCCTCTGGCTCGTCGTGACTTCCTACTTCGAGCTCCCGGGATTGAATGAATCCCCAATCGATTCTCGTTATGGGCCGTGCCCCGATCAATCCGCGCGAATGGGGAAAACCGCCCCGTCGGCAGTTGTCGCTCGCTGCACGCGTCGGAAATTTACGGGCCCGGGCCGGCGGCGGTCACGTTATCCCTACGGCTGTTGCCACGCGGCTCAGCATAACGTGACTGCCACGCGCGAGGCGATTCCGCTGAATCGCCGTCTACGGAATAAAGCGACGCGCGGACGGCTAGCACGGAAAGGGCCAGAAGGGCCCATGTAACAACGTGGTAAACGTTTTAGCAAAGCCGACGCGTCTACGCATGTACTCTGCGTGAACAAGATAGGTTTGTTGAAACACACTTGATAAACGTTACAGTGAGTTGAGCTGAGCACAGTGAATATAGAGAGAGTATTGAGCTGAGCACGGTGTAGATTGAGACTCTCGTTGAGCGATTACATTGAGCAGAGATAGATTGAGAATTCACGAGTTGATTATGAAAACACTATATCGCACGCGACACGTCTTTTCTATCACGCTACATGAACAAGATTGATTAAGCGATGGATGATCATTTCCGTTACCGGTGTCGTCCCGAACATTCTCGAAGATCGACAGACGTGGGGAAATCTGATTGGTTGAGCAATAGATGTGGTGAAATGTGATTTGCTACGCGTATTCTACAACCGACCGAAACCGTTTCAAACGATGAGCTGATTGGATGATTGTCGGTTGAGGAGCGTCGATGATTGGTGATCGACCGTCGTTCAGCGTCTTTGATTGGCGGATCGACCGTCGATCTGTGATTCTGAGCTGAGTCCGTGAGGTGCTGCGCCGAGAGTGAGAGTGGCGACTTTGGGAATGAATGCATTCCCAAACACCTTGAAATAAAAATCAAAGTTTCTCATTGTTCCAGGGTGGTTAGAAACTACAGACAGAAGACGGACCGAGGAAAATGATACATTATTTCTATTAATTAGTCCAAAAGAATTGATTCCCTTGTGAAAAGGTGGATAAGCTGCCAAATATGTGGCAAATGTGGCTTATTTCTCCTGTGTTGATATAGGAGATGAGGACGACGAAGCCATATATGTGTGTTTCCTCTGTCAACCCAATAAATAATTACTTTATTAATAATTACTTTATTTATATTGTTTTAATCCACCCGTGGGGCAAGATGGGGAGAAACGACTTTTTCTGAATTTTTTTATTTAGGTATTCTATTGAAACCTGTAAAACTTAGGTTGATCATAGTTAAACTGAAAGACTAATTACCAAAGAATGGTTCAGACATAAAATTGATTAGTTGATTATGAAAAACTGTGTTTTATTCATCATCAAACCTTAACTACCCCGTCTTGCCCCACCTTCCCCTACATTATTTTTATTTATCCATGAATTGTGTGATTTATCCAACCCCAGCTACTTGACATACAGGGTGTCCCACCTAAGACTGGACAGCCAGTTTTCTCCTAAACTATTGGAGATAAAAATATAAAAAAAATAGGGAATTGCATGGTTCGAGGGGGCCAATTAATTAGCGCGAACGAATTTTTTTTATCGATTATTATTTTAAAAGTTACGATGGTCAAGTTCGGTTTTTCAAATGGAACTATTTTTTTTGAACACCTGAGTTGATAGTGCGTTCCAAGAGAAATTCAATAAGCTTTAATGTATACACTTTATTTTCACTGGTTTTTAAGATATTGCGCTTGCAAATTTACTGATTTTCACTGGAAGAAAACTGTCTGGTATAGCACGGACCGGGGACGGTCTTACTGGCTCCACGGGTGGCACTGCCTTTTGAAATAGATACCTACCTGCCAAAGGCTGGACAATTTTTTCTACGCCAGGCCCAAAGGCTGGACAATTTTTTTCCGTCAGAAATGCTACTTAGGTAGGTACATCGTATTCCTCTCGGGCAGGAGTACTGGTAATGATCTAACTTGCTCCCCACTTCGCGCAGACCAATTACACGGAGGGTAATCGGGTCACACACTGCCCAAATGATACAGGGTAATTCTGGAGCAACGCCCGTCAAGGAGATGCGCTGGCACCCCGTGGCGAGGACAGACCTTCGCATTGCCTGCCCGAGAGGAATACGATTTACTTTAATTATAGTATATGTGTGTTTTGTAATAAAATGTTTCTATCGTCTCCTGAATTCAATAACTGGCATCCAGATATCTACGCTCCTACAATCCACCGTCAACACGGCTCGTGGAGAGACACAGGAAGAAAAGGGGTAGCCCGCTGTCGACGCGTGGTTCTCTCGAGTATAAACACGAGCTTCAATTTCAGAACAAAAGCAAGCGTTAACGTATTCGGTGCGAGAGAAGGTGGGCATTGCTGTGAAGAGGGCCTCTTCAAGAGAGCAGCCGTTTGTGAGGAATGCAAATCCGAATGGTTCTGATACAATCTGCTCCCTATGATTGAAATTTAGTCTAGCAACTTTCACTCCTCCTAACCTAACCAATCGAACTTGCATCCCTCCCAAAAGAACCGGCCATCCGAGCGTAGAAGCAAGTGCGAAATAAAAGTAACGGTGCGCTTCTCGATACCGCAGATGTATCTACCTAAGTAGCATTTCTGACGGAAAAAAATTGTCCAGCCTTTGGGCCTGGCGCAGACCTTTGGCAGGTAGGTATCTATTTCAAAAGGCAGTGCCACCCGTGGAGCCAGTAAGACCGTCCCCGGTCCGTGCTATACCAGACAGTTTTCTTCCAGTGAAAATCAGTAAATTTGCAAGCGCAATATCGTAAAAACCAGTGAAAATAAAGTGTATACATTAAAGCTTATTGAATTTGTCTTGGAACGCACTATCAACTCAGGTGTTAAAAAAAAATAGTTCCATTTGAAAAACCGAACTTGACCATCGTATCTTTTAAAATAATAATCGATAAAAAATTCGTTTGCGCTAATTAATTGGCCCCCTCGAACCATGCAATTCCCTATTTTTTTTTTATATTTTTACCTCCAATAGTTTAGGAGAAAACCGGCTGTCCAGTCTTAGGTGGGACACCCTGTATACCTCATCCCCCTTCCTACGCAACACTTTTTCCAATAGATATACATCAGTGGAAGTATACATATCCGCGAGTATTACTATTTGTTGTAATTTGTACATTAAATTACAAATACACACATGAGGCAGTCAGAGCAACAACGGACCAACCCACATTAAAAAATAATTTTTTTCCCTATTTTATATGGTTAGTAGAGTCTATTGGAATACGTTATTGCTACTAATTCAATTTCGAAAAAAAATGTGGTTTAGTCCGTTGTTGCTCTGACTAGGGATGCCGATTTAAAATTGATCTTTCAAATCTTTTTTGTCCCGATTTTCGATTTTTTAAATCGATTCCCAAGACAGGGATCGATTCGAAGATCGAATCGCAACCAGAGAGATCGTGGATCCCAGCGGCGTGTAGCGTAAACTCTAGAAGTGCGAAATTTGAATCAGACCACACAAATGTAATTAGGAAAGGGAAGCAAAAGTGATGTTAGCACAAGTCGGAGGAGTTTGAATACAGTTAGAGATTCTTTTAATAAATATACTTCAAGATTATAAATTAATCAATACTTCCTTGGAAGCAGATATTTGAACATTTGAACTCCACTTTTATCCCTTCTCCTAAATGTGTAAAGCCAGCGCATAGATGTTAAACGCTTAATAAGTAAGAAATGGATATCCGAGAGGAAATGTAACGACGAATAGGAATTTATCTTATTATTAATAATTCTCCGATTGGCTCCTAGTATCTAAGGACATTTTGTAGTTAACGAAATATGTAAAATCGATGCGCTTTGTAAAACGCGTTGTAAGGCGTATCCTGTGAATTTCCAACTTGTATCAAATCCAAATTTAGTTTTTGTTTAGTAATATTAAAGTTCATTTCCCTTGTTTGAGTTTAAATTGTTCCTTCGTTGTATTTTTATTCTAAAAATCTTCGTTCAGCGAGCAACGTGCCTTAGCGCTCCACGGGCAACAACCTGCGCTCAAATTTCTCACGAGGAAGTCCGAATCTCCAAAGGCCGAGCAATAATATTTAATGAAGGGAAGAAATAAACAAAACCAAACCATCGTTTTGCATATATACTTATTTTTTTTATCTTTTAAGGTCGTGAATGCAATTTTGAACCCACCCAATTCTGATTTTTTATTGTGAATAGTGTACTATTGAAACATTTGAAACGCCACGGTCATCACGCCACCCGTCACACACACTCCGATCCAACCTACATATGTGCACAGTTCGCATCGTGTGTGGACGCGTTGCGTGGCAACCCGCGTGTAGCATTTCAAATGTTTCAAATAGTATGCTTTTGCCTTTCGTGATTGTTACGTCCTGAAGGGACTTTTGTGAATCACCCCGAGCGGTTGGGATAATTCACCGGGTTCTTGCTCTGCTAAGGTGCTAAAGCACGCCTTGACTATACTTACCAAGGCAGGATAAGGAGTAGAGGGGTTGAATCAATTGATACACGGAATTTATGGGGAAAAACAATAAAGTAAAATATATTCTTAAAGAAAGTAAGATCTGATTAACATACCTATAGACGGCGCTCCGTCTCAGCTGTCGTTTGCTGTGCTCTCGGGTAGCACACGGCACACTTGCCGTCTAACGTTACCGTCGCTCGCTGTGTCGCTGAACCGAGTGCAGGTCGTGGTGGCTCGCAGTGCTCTCGAGTAGCACACGGGAGTCGGTGAACTCGGGGTCTGTCTTGTCGCTTCGTCTCGTATCGTCACGCGTCTTCGCGGTATTTCGCGGTCCGAATCGGCGCGTAAGGGCTCTCCCGGCTAGGCCGTTCTCGGTTTGTTGGATGGAGTTACCCTTATGCCTATCCTGATCGGCCAGGCGCGCTTCGCGGTATTTATACGGAGATGAGGTCGCGATTTCTAGACGGCCCTCTGGCTCGTCGCAACTTCCTAACTCGAGCTCCCGAAATCGAATGTCTTCTCAATGACTCCCGGTTATGGGCCGTGCCTCGAACAATCCTTGCGAAATGGGAGAAACTGCCCCGTCGGCAGTTATCGATCTTCCAGAAATCGCCGAGCCCGGGCCTTCGATAGTCACGTTGTGCCTACGCCTATCGCTTCACGTTTGGGCACAACGTGACTGACACGCGCGAGGCGATTCCGCTGAATCGCCAGAGGAAAGCAACGCGAGGACAGCAAGCACGGAATGGACCTGAAGGGCCCATGTAACATGATTGTAATCGTTTTAGTTTGTTCGAGAAATATTATACATGTAAGTAAATGTTAATTTTTTAATTTTAAAAATTGTGGGGGAGAGGCTTGCAGGTTGCCACCCCTGCTGTATTTCGACTTTCTAGCAGTGTCATAACCTGAACTCTGACTCAAATCGACGTTAAAAGAGTAGATGTCACTATTTATTAACCTCTGGAGCGGACAGACACTATAACGCTGTGTTTTCTGAGCGAAGGGTAATATAGTGTTTGTCAAGTAATTGAACTATTGAAATTGTGTGTTTTCCCTGTGCTCGTAAATTGAACATTTTCATCAACAATTCAAGATAACTATTCGTACTGTGTTGTTTTTTTCATCTAATTTACATATGCCAAACAGATTTCCAAACATATCATGAATTGACAATTTTTTTCTCATATTTTCCAAAAATGCGTCGGAATGCAAGTTGCCACCTTTTTTGGCTTGCAGGTTGCCACCTCTCTCTTTCCCACTTGTTTACACTCAAATGTCATTTTTCGTGATTATGTGATGTTTAATATTGTCATTGAGTTTGAAGTGAAGTGTTTTTATTGCATTTTAGTCATATTTTCGTTTATTTTTTACATTTTTGATACATGTTTAGTATGGCAGCACGCAGGTCAAGAAAATCTGAGTGCGGCATTAAGGATTTTGAAGCGTTGCTCGACGCAATTAAAGCAATCAAAATCAGCAATAAATCAAGGAAGAGCACTGCAAAGGCATACAACATCAATATGCTTGAGTTTTTTTACACTTTCAGCAATTTTTCTAGGGGGTGGCAACCTGCAAGCCAAAATTTCAAGGAGTCAATTTTAGATACTTTCGATAATTTGCAGTATAATTTTTCTTTTTCGAGAGTTTACATGATTTGTAACTCAGGATTGTAGCTTTACCCTTCCTCTTTCCAACTTATACCATAAATCATCGATACGTTAATTTTATGACGAGTTATGATAAAAAAAGCTAAGGGGTGGCAACCTACAAGCCTCTCCCCTAATATTAATGTATGGTGCAACACTGTGCTATAGTTGAATAAACATTGACCAAGTTCAAATGACTAAAAGATAACTTCTATTTCCTCTGAATGTTAACGTAATCCAAATCTTACACAGATATCAAAGTAAGAAAATAAATCATACATTTCATGTTTTTTTTAAAGAATTTTACCGGTTCATGCCCTTTAGAGCATTACATTTGATATTGTCACAGCCTAAGAACAATACCTACAAACCTATACAGGGTGTCCCAAAAATGTCGGAGTTCCTTGAAGGGGGTGATTCAGGGGGTGATTGCAAACAACTTTTTCCTTTGCGAAAATTCTCTCCGAGGTTTCGTTAACGAGATAATAACAAAAAGCACCGACCAATCAGAGCGCGCGCCTTCCGCCCGAGCTCCCGCGGTAGCGTTGACTACGCGGTAGGCGACCGCGCTTGTACTACGGACGTACGAACAAGCAAGTCGACATGCATCGAAGGAAACCGCGTTACACAGTTTTTTTTTTAAAGCAGAATCTTAAATAATAATTATTTGAAGCGAGAGGACAAGAAATACGTACATTTCGTTTTCAAATAACGCATAAACGAAAAGGTAATGTAGCAGAAAATGTACGACATGTGATCGTAATTCGTTATTGAGGTAAAAGTCCGTAGTTTAATAACGGCCAACCCAACTAAATTTAAACAATAATATTAGGTGTATGAATAAATTCTTTCCGACTGGATTTACATAATCAGTACAAAGCTACTGAATTTCTATCGCGGTGGTATTTGTCATATTTTTTAAATCGAACTGTTATTGTACCCTAAAATCGGAAAGAATTTATTTCTACACCTAATAATCACCAATAAATTAAATAAAACTCACCCATTCGGACATTCCTTTCCTTCTTTTTCGGAAACCTTTTTTTGTGTCACTGGGTCACTGTACCGATCCTGGTCATCGGTGGACGAAAAGATTTATGGTAGGGTAGCGCCCAGTGCTCAGCTGATCGCAGGTATTCGCAGGACACCACCCGAAGGTAAGGGTCGCAACGTCAAGTGCCTCCGGGTTAATGTACCGAATATTCACTTCACTGCACTGATACTAACACTGATCACTTAATTTATTTTCTACGGAACGTGTTGTTCCTACGTTATAAAAATTGGTGGCCCCGAAAGGGGCCGATTACTGTTAATTGAACAGTTGCTCAATGTGGGCACCCTCAGCGTCTATGCACGCCTCCGCCGAGTATAATCGAGACGCCAAACGTCTGATCGTTCCCTCGCTCGGGGTTTCGATGCGCGGGTACTCTACTGCCAACGCTCGCACGGTAGCACTCGCGTTCCCGTCGTTCCGCGCGTACACCCAGAACATAGCGTAATACTCTTCGGCGGAGTACATTTCTGGGCCAAGATTACTAGCTGACTGACAGGATTTTTTCCCAAGTAACTTCCTATACCCCCAAGTAGTTTCTCTCATTCCATTATGAGTTTACTCCCACCAGGACAAGAGGCTTTAGGTAAAAAGAAGCCAGCACATTTTCGGAACACACGTGTTTTGCAGAAGTACCCATTGCTTCGAGATAGAAAACAGACACCACGTGTATCGGTTCGAAAGGGTCCGAAGGGAAGAGACGCAGAAAGTCTTCGAGTTGCTATAAAGAAGAAAATGCATACCATTCCTGTTTCCCCTTTCTGACACCCTGAGTTCACGTCTGCTACGAGGCGGAACCAATTAAGTCATAAATTATCCGAAACTGTAGGAAATCGTTCTCTACCGCCGACTTGCGGGACAATACGGTCATAAACCGCGACCCTGGCGAAATGCTCTGGCTGATGAGCCTGATTAATTTTGGAGAACTAGAAATTACAGAGTATTTTCCAGCATCAATACGTCTCGCGGAGAGACACAGGAAAAGAAGGGTAGTCCGCTGACTGCGCGTAGTCCCGCCTGCTTCGTCCTACCCTCAAATTAAAGACGGATCCCTAATCTCTCGAGTATAAACACGCGCTCGAATTTCAAAACACAAGCACGCGTCGACGTATTCGGTGCGAGAGACTGTGGGCTTGAAGTCCGATTGGCCCTGCATCCCTCGCAAATGGCCACTGTCCTGAAGAGGCCTTCTTCACAGCAATATCTCCTCCCCAAGGCCCACCAAATACCACCGCGATAGAAATTCAGTAGCTTTGTACTGATTATGTAAATCCAGTCGGAAAGAATTTATTCATACACCTAATATTATTGTTTAAATTTAGTTGGGTTGGCCGTTATTAAACTACGGATTTTTACCTCAATAACGAATTACGATCACATGTCGTACATTTTCTGCTACATTACCTTTTCGTTTATGCGTTATTTGAAAACGAAATGTACGTATTTCTTGTCCACTCGCTTCAAATAATTATTATTTAAGATTCTGCTTTAAAAAAAAAACTGTGTAACGCGGTTTCCTTCGATGCATGTCGACTTGCTTGTTCGTACGTCCGTAGTACAAGCGCGGTCGCCTACCGCGTAGCCAACGCTACCGCGGGAGCTCGGGCGGAAGGCGCGCGCTCTGATTGGTCGGTGCTTTTTGTTATTATCTCGTTAACGAAACCTCGGAGAGAATTTTCGCAAAGGAAAAAGTTGTTTGCAATCACCCCCTGAATCACCCCCTTCAAGGAACTCCGACATTTTTGGGACACCCTGTCTAGAGCTACTAACTTAGTATTAGACTAGGTTTGGAAAACATCTTGAGGTATATACAATTACAATAGCCAATAAATATTTAAGGAGTAATATATGGATGCACTTCATAAAAAGTAAATTGGGCGGAAAGTGTAAACATTCTTTGCTAAATGTAAAAACTTCCGGTAATACAACCAATCTACGTAATCATATGATACGAAAACATAAATATTGCTATGAGTCAAAACGGCAAATGGAAAGTGGAAGACCCTCTGGTAACGGTGGTGAACAAATGCAGGTATGTATGTTGATGGTTATTTTGTTAACTACACTGCTGGAAAGCTTATAGTTGTTGAATTAAGCACTCAAATTTTTTTGTTAAAAATTTTTTCAGGTAAATCAATGAAGAATTCTTATAGAGCAAATATTTCACTTTAATTTCGTTTTTTTTTTGTTCTGTTGTATGATTTGTTGACCAAGTTCCCAAAACACTCGTGCAAAGTTTTCTGCAAACACGCATTTGCAAGTTATAGGCGTACAAAGTGAAAACTACCATTTTGCTTTGATCGCGAATAACTCGATCGATAAAAATCATACAACAGAACAAAAAGAAAGAGATTAAAGAGAAATATTTGCTCTATAAGAGCCCTTCATTGAATTTACAAGAAAATAAATTTGTGGCCCGTGCATACGTTTAAACTAGGCAAAAATTTTTTAAACTTCGTTTTCTGCGCTTCATCTTGAAAAAAAACAGTATTATTACGGATAAAAACTAGAAGCTTCAAGCGTTATAATCCTTTTATTACATATTTTTTGCGAGTGTTTCTTTAATCTTCACCAGCAGTGTATATTAAGAAACCAGGATATTTGGTGTTTGTAAATTTTGCCTCTATGCTTGTTTCTTGAGGATTGGCTTATTACATTTCCAAACTGCTTTCATTACTTTAGTGGTAATCATTATTGTTAGAAAGCTTATAAATGGATCGGCGCTAAGGAGCTATAATTGAAATTTTAGACCGCACACAGGAATTAAGACTTTCACGACACAAACTGTTATATTTTAAACGTTACGAACACAATTGTAATTTGAATTATGTACAAAGATCACTGTTTGGGAATGCATTAATTCCCAAAGCTGCCACTCTCACTCTCGGCGCAGCACCTCACGGACTCAGCTCAGAGCCAATCGAAGACGCTGAGCGACGGTCAATCACCAATCATCGACGCTCCGCAACCGTCGATCATCTAATCAGCGCAACGCTTGACGCAGGGATTGTAACCGCCGCCTAACCCTAACCCGAATCCGGTTAACCGAGGGAAGGTTACTGTAACCCGTAGTAACCCCGAAGGAACGGCTCCCAAAGAGTACAGAGAGCCGGTTAACCCGCTCGGAGCGGGTTACAAGTGACATACGATATTCTACGTCCAAAATCCGACTATGGTTGCTCCGCGCTCGTCCACCACTGCGATGCAACTGCAATTTTAACAAGAACCGGGTTGCATGCAATGACGTCAATTACTTGCAGGGTTTTGTTTCTCGATCTAATTTTTAATCTCTCGAGGAAAAATGTGACGAATTTTCTTGAATTATACCCACGACATTACATGCAAATCGTTTCTTGGTCAAATTGCATCACCGTGGTGGAAACGAGCGAAGGAAGACTGATCCTTGGTTAGCAAGAATTTTCTTCTTTTATTATGCTTGGAGTTTAGCGAAAGTAGTGGGAGAATTTGACTAATCTTCAGTCGAGGAATTTATGACATCAGCGGCGAACGTTTTACAACTAAAGTACCTGCAATAACTGTATACACCCTTACGATCCCTACCGGGTAGGCTTTCCGTCGTTTTCAGCTAAAATTTTTCAGGTCAGGTATGACTCATACTATAAAATGCTAAACAGCTGCAAATATTTTCTTATGTAAGTGGGATTTAAAAAATTCAAATTCAAATTGTAAACAACGGAAAAAGTTCAAAGAATATTGTCATTTTTCAATTTTAGAAACATGTCACCCTCGAGGAGAAATTTGCAAAATAAAAATTTGTTTATAATTTGACGTTACATAAATAATTTTACAATTTCAAAAAAATATTATTCAAATAGACAAAACCTTCTGCGTTAAAATAAAAAAAGGATGAACCTAATGCGATATAGTTTTTAAAATAAAAATTCATAAGTACAGCTCGATTTCACGAAAATAGGGAAAAACTACGCCCTCTACCGGATTAGGGTAACCCGCTCAGAGAGGGTAACTCTGTGCCTAGATGCCTCGGGTTACCCGGTTATGTAAATTAGTCTACGGTACTGAGAACCGAACCGGCCTAGGGTTAGACCGCGTCCAGATCAGTGATGCCAGAATGAGGACGGGAGCGCTCGAGAATTTCCCCCACCACGCATACACACTACGCCGGAGCTGCGTGTCCGTGAGCTCGGCGCTTCGGACAACGTCGGGAAGACGAGAGAGAAAACGAACGTCTGTCTTTCTCTCTCGCTCTTGAAACGCTGCGATCCAAGGTTACGTGCAAGCGACACGCGGCCGTGCGCGATCTTCTTGAGTGCCTCGAGATACACTTTTCACTTTCTGACATATGTATAATACTCTTGTAATGAAAAAAAAATTTGGAAAAAATTTTGTTAGGGAAATCACGTTTTAAGACCTCCTGATCACGTTTTGACCATTTAGAAAAGAGCTTTTTTTTAAATATCTCATGTATTTGTTAACACGATTACGTTTAAACGGCAAAATGGATTTCAATGAAACTTTATATTAAAATTTTATATTCGTGTCTTAAGATCCATTAGATCACGAAAAATGATAATTACCCGTTATGATTCTTCGATTTTTCAGATATACGAACTAAATTCTACATAAAAAAAAGTTAAATAAAGTTCTTCTGTAACTTGTTTAACAAAGAAAAATGTACATTCATAATTGAGGCATTTGATGGAAAAAGGGCACATACGCCAAAATGCCATTTCAAGAAAATCGATTTCAAAGATTTCATTATAGTATAACTTAATAAAAAGTAATGCAATTAAATCAAATTTTTTTAAGGATGTAGTTACCGTGTCGTTCAAGCGTTCTGAATACAGAAGTGATTTAAAAATGATATGTGTCTTTATTTATAAGTTTTAAACAAGTGGTTTATGTGCCCTTTTTCCATCAAATGCCTCAATTTCTTGTGTTCGTTTTAAATTTCCGTACTTTTTATTTGAGCTATTTCTATTTTTCAAACCTTAAAATGAATTTTTTTATTAAAAGACGAATATTTTGATACTGTACATTGGTGAACTTTGTTAAAATTAGAATTCACTCTTGGCCAGTACCATGCACGCTGTAGAAGCCTTCGATAAAAAATATTTTTTCAGAGTATGATCTAAAATCTAAAATCTAAACGTAATCACATCAAACGTAATTATATCAAGTTGCGACAAAGAATCACGCACTATTTACAAATTAATTACGCGCAGCGTGCACGTTACCGCTCGATGGAAACTACGGGAAAGTGGTGGTCTCTTCCATCGGGAGGGAAATGTAAACAATTGGTTATGCAAAGCTAACATCGCGATACATGTTGTACACTAAAATGTACAAAAACATTACAAAAATAGAAAAGAAAGGCAGCACGTAAATATATCAATTGGGTTCGATATATTGACGAGATGTAAGACTGAAATAATGCTACAATTGTTTACATTTCCAAAGGATAGAAAGCAAGCAAAGGAATTTACTATAATACATGCGACAGAATTTCGAGATAATTGTTACATATAAAATGAATATAATTAAGAATATACATTTATTTGTACAATTATCTCGAAGTTCTCTCTATGAATCATATGTACAGCAAGCAAGCGAATTTATTGCAAGGATAGAACAAGAATTGCGTGAGGTAAATCGAACAACTATTTACATATTCGCGATGTCCAAAAATCGAATGAAATAAAAAATGGATGAAATTGATAATATTCTGGACATCACTAATTTGCATTACCCGACGTAGAAGGAACATCCGCGAGGCCATCAACGGCATTTAAACGTAACCTACTCTTTTGCTTCTTCGCAAGAATTGGATATAAATGCTCAGATGACATGAGAGATAGATGTATGTCATCTACCTCCATGGTCTGAGCTGTGTCCCCGTACGCCTTTAATGCCGATTTCGTTACGCAAATGGCATTGACGAGGGTCGAACAAAGTCGGTTTCGTTTCTTGTTCTTTATGTCGGGAAGCATGGAAAACGATCTTTCAGCATCGGCGTTTGAATATGGAAGACTTCTAATGGAATTTAATAATTTCTGCAAACATGGATATTTAAATGAGCCTTGATCGTTTCGCGTTAACAACACCGTTTTCCAAACATCATCAAAAGCTAATGTACAAAGCATCTGCTTGTCTTTATATGCAAAATTCAGGTGCAATGTCGACCATTCTTTTGCAAACCGTCTTCGTCGAAACCGCCCAATTTTTTAGCAATAAAGAGAACACTTTTAAAGGAAGTGTCTCTGTCATTATCTATTAATGCCAAATGAGGCTCAAAAACACATAACTTGCTCAGAAATTCGTCATCGATTGGCAATCGATTACGAATTTCGTTTGCAGCCGTTATGTAAAACTTAATACAATTTTCTCGAACGGTTTTGACAACATCGGGTTTGCCTTCTGCAACTAACTTAGAAAGAAAAATGTCACAATCCGGACCTAAATGAATACTATTAAATGCGATTTGGTTATCGCCTTTTGAAAAATCTATTAATTTTACTAAATCCATGTGCTTCAAAAGCTGCGGTTTCAAAAAATTACGTAAAATATTATACAAAAGAGTTTTGGCAGTAGTTTGAAGCAAATGGATTCTTGTTTGTAGCGACTGAAAGAATAAACTAAAGTCATTGAAATACAATAGAACGTATTCCAAAAACAGAAGATATGCTTTCGCTTCTGGATTTTGCATAATGATAAGCAGATTTTCCCCAGACTTTGTCTACTCACTTACGACCAATTCTTTCAGAAATTGCAACACACTGTCCCAATTTTCTAAAAGTGTACCTACGGATGAATAACGCGATAACCATCGCGTAGTACAGAATTTTAAAATTTTGCGGTCAGTAAATTGATAACATTGTTGGAAATCGCGAAAAATGGCCGAGCGTTTGGGACTGCTATAAATGAATGTAGTGACTTTCCGTAATAATTCCTCGCAGACCTCGGGAATGGTAGCGCATGCTTTATGCACTACCAATGCAGAGGAGTGACATGGACACGGCATGGTGAAAAAATTTTCACCGCGAATTTCTGCAAGTTTGGTCTTGAATGACGAGTGACACCCTGTCATGACAGAAGCGTTATCACACGACAAAGCAAGAATGTTTCCGAACGGAATTTGCTTTTTCCACATGGAGTTCTTAAAGGAGGTAAATATTTTATCGGCAGTACATTCTCGCGCGTCACGATTAATTAATTCTACTAATTCCGTTCAAACATCCAAAGTCTCGGGTGCGACATACCGAACAATAAACGACATCCATTTCTCATTGGTAATGTCGGATGTTTCATCAATAAATACTGAAAACTTAGAATTCTGTAAAACCAGACTAAGACGCTCTGTTTCCCGAGGACACAGAACGTTCGATATAATATTAGAACACTTTGTTCGACCACACGTCATACGTTCCAAAACATCAGGATCTTTCCCAACGTCTTGGAAAAGTTGAAGAATCGCCTCTGCGGATTGATGCGAAATATTTTTCTCGGCAACTAATGCAGCAAAACGAATAACCAAAGCATAAACAAAACATAAACAAAGCATACGCAACCACAGATCGCGGATCTGACCGTCAAATGTACTTGACGAAAACCAGGCCCGAGCGAACCCTCGAAACAGGAAACGAAAAGAATAGATAGGAAATCGTAAAATAGTAAGAAAAATTCAGAAAGGAGAAAAATCGAAGAAAAGGCTAAAAGAAATAACAGCAAGGTAATGGTGACAGTACCGAACTGCCACAGATGCATTTACCAGTTACCTTTCTCTCCTATTCTTGTACAATATGTATCGCGATGTTAGCTTTGCATAACCAATTGTTTACATTTCCCTCTCGATGGACGAGACCACCACTTTCCCGTAGTTTCCATCGAGCGGTAACGTGCACGCTGCGCGTAATTAATTTGTAAATAGTGCGTGATTCTTTGTCGCAACTTGATATAATTACGTTTGATGTGATTACGTTTAGATTTTAGATTTTAGATCATACTCTGAAAAAATATTTTTTATCGAAGGCTTCTACAGCGTGCATGGTACTGGCCAAGAGTGGATTCTAATTTTAACAAAGTTCACCAATGTACAGTATCAAAATATTCGTCTTTTAATAAAAAAATTCATTTTAAGGTTTGAAAAATAGAAATAGCTCAAATAAAAAGTACGGAAATTTAAACCGAACACAAGAAATTGAGGCATTTGATGAAAAAAGGGCACATAAACCACTTGTTTAAAACTTATAAATAAAGACATATTTTTAAATCATGACTTCTGTATTCAGAACGCTTGAACGACATGGTAACTACATCCTTAAAAAAATTTTATTTAATTGCATTACTTTTTATTAAGTTATACTATAATGAAAACTTTGAAATCGATTTTCTTGAAATGGCATTTTGGCGTATGTGCCCTTTTTCCATCAAATGCCTCAATTATGAATGTACACTTTTCTTTGTTAAACAAGTTACAGAAGAACTTTATTTAACTTTTTTTTATGTAGAATTTAGTTCGTATATCTGAAAAATCGAAGAGCCATAACGGGTAATTATCATTTTTCGTGATCTAATCGGATCTTAAGACAAGAATATAAAATTTTAATATAAAGTTTCATTGAAATCCATTTTGCCGTTTAAACGTAATCGTGTTAACAAATACATGAGATATTTAAAAAAAAGCTCTTTTCTAAATAGTCAAAACGTGATCAGGAGGTCTTAAAACGTGATTTCCCTAACAAAATTTTTTCCAAATTTTTTTTCATTACAAGAGTATTATACATATGTAAGAAAGTGAAAAGTGTATCTCGAGCCTCGAGGCACTCAGGAAGATCGCGCACGGCCGCGTGTCGCTTGCACCCCACCTTGGATCACAGCGTTTCAAGAGCGAGAGAGAAAGACACACATTCGTTTTCTCTCTCGTCTTCCCGACGTTGTCCGAAGCGCCGAGCTCACGGACACGCAGCTCCGGCGTAGTGTGCATGCGAGGTGGGGGAAATTCTCGAGCGCTCCCGTCCTCATTCTGGCATCACTGGTCCAGATCTGAACCGAACCCCAAACCGAACGCCACTTGAGACTCCGTAATGCCCCGTTCCTACGTGTGGAACGTATATTTCTAGCGATCTTGGCCAGTTTCGACAGAGTCTCGTGGCTCGCGACAGCTAAAGATCGAAGGACAGAGAGTGTTTAGAGTAGTGCAGACGAAAGGTTTGCCTGCCATATGACACCGAGGAAGGGACCTCGGGACCCTCGACCAAAGGAAAGTCAGGCTTGCCGCGATGTTCGGTCTCTTCCCAGCCGATGTCGGTAAAGTCCCGAACCATCAAAGGAATGGCGCACCCACATGGGGTAAACAACTGTAGTGGTGCATCCCTGTCCCTCACACCACCATGACTTGTTGTCGTCCTTACCATTGGGGGTGTCAAGTAGTTTAAAGAAGCAAGACAAGGTGGTGGTAAACGAAGAGTGTCCCACAGACCTTTCCAAGTGTACTACGCCTACGGTTCGAAATGTCTACGGGACTCTCAGAATAGTTTCACCGTTCGCACGAGCACTATGTCCAACGATCAAGCAGCCGTTGCGTATATCTGCCTTTATTACATATATAAAAAAAAACAGAGACAGCACCGACGGTGGTGGCAGAGACGGTTATTTTCCAATAAAGAAGTTTATAGTGGCATCGCGTTATTGTCTGACTTGCGGTTTCAGACTACCAGTGGACTATATAAAAATTTTACACGAATGTGTCCGAGTGACTTTGAATTCATATTAAATTTAATTGGAAATGACATTTCCAAAGAAAACACAGAATTCAGGAAATGCATTTCCGCGGAAGAAAGGTTAGCAATTACATTGCGATTTCTGGCTACTGGAGATTCTTTCACTAGCCTTCAATACTTATTTAAAGTCTCCAAACAGTCAATAAGTACAATAGTGATAGAAGTATGCGAAGCACTGGTGAAGAGATTGCAAGAATACGTACAGGTAAGATCAAATATATTTACATATACACGTTTCATAAAATTTAACAGTATGTCCGGTTTGTTACAAAAAAATTTAAATAATATTAAAACTATTGTGGGGATTGGGGAGGAGGAATGGGTAAAGAAGACGAAGAGGAAGCAGGGTAATTTATGGGGTTTACAGTGTTTCTGTGAATGTGGGGGCTGACGGGAAGTGGAATAGTGTGTGGCATATGAGGAGGAGGAAAGGTTGAAGAAGGGGAAGCAGGGTAATGTATGGGGTTTACAGTGTTTCTGGGAATGTAGGGGCTAACGGGAGGTAGAATACTGTATGAGATATGGGGAGGAGAAAGGGGTAAAGAAGATGAAGAAGAAGCAGGGTAATTCATAGGGTTCATAATAAAATTTCTATGAGTGGAGGGGGTAACGGGAGGTGGAATACTGTGTGGGATACGGGATTGCATATGAGTACGGTTTGTATTGTAATAGCCGTTTTTGGCCCTTACAAATAGCTGCATAATATCGGCTTCAATTCCATATTGTTCAACCTCGCTGAACGACCGCAATTTTTCCGCTATCATATTGCCAAAATATTGACAGTCATCATTTTTTAAGCGAGAAGCTTTTATAGAATCAAATGCTTCGTGAAATTTCTCATCTAACGCAGAGCTGTTATTTCTCCTTCTCTTTGGAACTGACGTTGGTTCCCTAATAGTTACATCTCCTTCTTTGTGAATATTAATATTTTCCTCTTGCAAAAGATCATCGCTGAGGTCGATATTAATAATATCGTCGGTTTCTTTGTTAATCTGCAAAAGTATGAAGGAATATATTAATTATAAGGCATATTTTTTTTAATAAATAGGCAATATATTACTTTAGGTTTATTTCAGAAATTATTTAACTGAATTTCTGCTTTTTTAGATACCAAATTCGCAAGAGGAATGGCTCTCTGTGGCTTCAAAATATAATGATTTGTGGAACTTCCCACATGTATTGGGCGCAATAGATGGAAAGCATATGGTGCTACAGTCTCCAATAAATAGCGGCACTGAGTATTATAATTACAAAAATACTTTCAGTATTGTCTTAATGGCTGTTGTTGATGCAACGTACAACTTTATTTTTGCTGACGTGGGTTGTCAGGGAAGAATTTCGGACAGCGGAGTATTTTCTAATACGGAATTTTGTAAATTATTAAATAGTAAGAGTTTAGCACTTCCAAATCCTGATCCGTTAAACGGAAGGTCGAAGGAAGTACCATACTTCTTTATTGCGGATGAAGCCTTCCCTTTAAGTGAGAATATTATGAAGATATATTCTGGACAACATGCGAAGGGAACAAAAGAACGAATATTTAATTATAGATTATGTCGAGCTCGAAGGATGGTGGAAAGTGTGTTTGGCGTACTATCGTCCGTATTTCGGGTACTCCGAAAACCAATGCTTTTGGAGCCAGAAAAGGCACAAGTAATCGTAATGGCCACAGTGTACTTACACAATTTTTTGAAACGTAATCCTGATTCGGCAGCAATTTATGTTCCGCCAGGGACTTTTGACCGCATATATACTAATGAAGCGAATAACCAGAATATTAGTAGGAATGATGACCAAGCGTCGTTCTTACGAATACAAAGGGTTGCACGAAGACCGCCGTTAAAAGCAAAACAAGTTCGCGAAGAATTGGCGGATTATTTTTTACACGAAGGTTGCGTGGAATGGCAAAACAGTTGTGCTTAAGGGTAATGTATTTCTTAATGTCCTCATTACCTTCAAATTTATTCTACACTCTCGAAGACATTCAAATTTATTGTGTATTATTACTAGTATTATTATTAGTACTCAACGATTGCCGAGGCGTGTTTTTGTCCGCAATAAACTCCATTGATTTATACGCGAACCAGGAGCTTTTAAATACTTCGCCTGCTCTTACAGAAACAGGAAAAAATGTGTTATATTTTTCAGTGTGAATGCTTTCACATACCATAAACTGGGGAACATTGCCACGTTTTTGTAATATTTCTTTCTGTAATATAAACACTAACATTTTTACATTTGCTGTGTAATCTCTTAAAGAAAAAGTAGGATTCTTTTGTAAGGTAACTGTAACACATAGGGTAAGAAGTATCTTGGATAAACATTTAAACATGTTTTAAGATGATAAAAAAAAACAATTTTATTGTCATTTTGCCGATGTAATCATGAATAAATAGGTAGGGTAAACCAACCAGTGAATGACCGAATTGTTGAATTTATGGATCTTTGAGATTAATACTTAAATATATTTATGTATAACAACAAAACAGCTGTTGAAATTGCATTTAAATTGATTTTTCTTGAAATTTCTATAAAAATAATTACTTATTCTGATCGTAATTTAAAAAAAAAAACGATTATAAAATGCTAAACGTGTAGAAGCCCAGTAAATGACCGCATACTTTTGATAAGAATTGTACCTATTAATGTTTGCTTAATACGCGTAATTAAAAATATGGGATATTAAAAGTGCAACTACACTCCATTTATAAACATATAATATTTTTAAATTTATGATTTACATTTCTTTGCCTAATGGTCATTCACTGGTATGCGGTCAATTACTGGTTCGTCTACCCTAGGTATAACTCTGACGCTGCTCAAAACATGATATTTCAAGATAGGCTCATCTCAGATAAAAAATCGAGGCTCTTAACCTATGCGTTACACTTTTTTGCAAAAGAATCTTACATGTTTTAAGCGATGACACTGGAATGCACCCTTAACTGATAATGTTACCCTGTATTCTCAATGTTCCCCTAGTTTACGGTATTTCGTTTATGTAATGTAAATGTAATATAATGTACTTTAAATGCAATGACATAAGAAGCATTTGATACACTTTACATATTTGATTCAATTCTCTCACTTTGTAAAATAAAATGTAAACACTGCGTAAGTACAGTAATATTTTAATTAAAAGTACCCACCTTTTCCAGTTCCAATGCTTTTCTTCTCTTTATTCCGCTCCCGCCTGAATGATGACTGTAAACACTCAATTTTCCTCTTCAGCTCCTCAACACAAAATCCCACTTCTCTACTAACTTCATTCCACGCGTCTTGTTTTTTATTTTTGTTAAAATATTGTAGATCTTTCGGGTCCCACAAAACTTTTTTCTTTTTATAACAGTCTATAAAATGTAAAACGTCTTGCTCGCTTCATTCCATTTTGAAATATACGTAAAAATATACCGCGCGAACAGAACACTGTCAAGTCAATAAGCGAAATGGGATGGGTAGCGAACCTTTCCTGCTTAAGGGGGTAGACACGTCACGTGGTCTGGCCGATTCGGCAGGTCGGTATTACAGCAAGTTTTTTCTGCACTGAAATGGTATTACCCATAGATACGCGGCTGCCTGTGCACGCGAGAGGGAGCTGTTTGCTATTTCCGTATTCTATTCTGAATAAGGAAAGAAATTCTCAGCTGTTGCGTTGTACTTATAAAAATTTAAACGGAAAGTCGGCTGGTACTGCAAACGTAGAAAATTCATTGTACATTTTAATTACTTGAAATGTGCTTATGCTACAATATTCTACGTTAGCAGTAAGGAATTATAAGTGAAAAGGAAAAATAGATGAGGGGATGTCCCCAGAAAATGAAGTTTGTTAGGTTAGACATTTTTTTACTAGCAAAGCACCGAAACAGAACATGAAATACACTTATTACACGTCCTATGCAGAAAGCAGTTATGAACAAACATTGTATATAAAATTGTGATGGATGTTGAATTGGACTAGTGAAAATGCGCAGGCTGGATGCGCGTGATTATTATATGGTCGGCTCCTCGAAGTGACAGAAAATATAACCTAAGTATATGCTATATGACAACAAATGTTTAGTGGCTATTTCATTCTTTTACAAAACATTTGTGAACTTTTTAGCATCTTTCCAAAACATTATTATTACGCCGCAACAGCGTCTTTAGGAAATCCAGTATAGCAATTAGGTTATATTTTCTGTCACTTCGAGGAGCCGACCACATAATAATTATGCGCATCCAGCCTGCGCATTTTCAGTAGCGGATTTCATGAAGGGATTCTAAACTGGATGTATTATGAAACACAATGTTTACGGGGTTTATTACTATTTTATTTGTAAAAGATGCTTCAATTCTTTTAATGTTCCTGTCCATATAACCGTTGGCTAAACAAATAATATAAAAAGAAGTATTAAAAAATATTGGGAAACACCGAAGTTATAAGATTTTTTCCGCGAATCCTATGTTACGTGCCCCACTGTTGGGTGTTACCATCGCAGGCCACCCCGACGCAAAGGATAGAATAATGATTACACGGAAGTACACACGACTGAACTATATTGTTACATAGAGCAATATCGGTTACAAAACAGTTCGGTACAAGACAGTCTTCTGGTCGTCGTCCAGATCGTCCTCTCGAAGGTGGCCGACCTTCTTCTATCTTCAGTTACGAGCACCAGCAGATTATGCACGGGCCCATACCCGGTGCTCGCAACACTGCTCTCCCCTCTGGAAGAGCGGACGTCTCGGCCGCATTGAATCCTCTTCGGAATCTTCGTACCCCTGCCTGAAGAAGTGGTCGTGCAGCCCCGTGGCTTCTTCAGACATCCGCCTCGGCATTTGCCTTCTCGCTCAGGGGAAAACCACGGAAAAACCCTGAGCAAGGCGTGGGTACAACGGGAATTCTCGATCTGCCACGACGAAACGCTCCAACTTCTGGTCCCGCGACGTCTCTGGAACTCTGCAGCTTCCTGTCACGCGACGTCCCTGGAACTCCACTCTGGAACGTCCCACGTCGACTCCATCGCTCCGACGCTGCATCCTCCTTCGTGCAGCCTCCAGAACCCCGTGCAGACTCCAGCGCTGCCTCGTTTGTAGGCAGCCTCCTCCAGAAGGACGTCCGACGGCGTCTCCACTGCTTCGGCGACGTTCCGTCCTCCTCGTCGAATCTTTAGTCGCGGTCGACCCTCTCCCCCAGGGACTCGTCCTCGATGTCCTTCCGGTGGCTGTACGAGTTTGAGACTTCAATCCCTTCACGGCTCCGGATGCCATGCAAAAGAGACGGAGAAGCATTAACATTTACTTTCATTTGAGAGAATTCGTTGGAGCTGAAAGAACCGGGAAGACGGAAAGGCGGGACGGAACCGATAACAGGGGATCATAGCTCATAAGCATGTTATCGGCCCGTTCCCCGATCAATCTGCCCAGCACCCCAGCTCGTCTGCATTTTCTTTCTTCTGGGCTTCTTGTCCTCTTCTCCCTTTCTCAGGCCTTGGCTTTCAGATGGCCCCATTCCTCTTCGTGGCTTCTGGTGCTGACCCAGGGGACCGTCCTGTGCGTCCTGTTAACGCTCCCGTCTCCGCAACATCTCCTCCAGCCGATCCAAGCAGTCGCAACCGCTTGTCCGACTGATGGTTGGAGATGCCATTTCCCGGCTGCTGTCCACCCTGTCGACGCGGACCTCTTGGTTTACACAAACCGGGGAGGAGCCAAGATCCACGCCAACAGGGCTAGAGAAGCGGTTCCACGTATGTCCGCGCTCCACTGCGGACTGCTACTCTGTCGTAGCACAGACGGGAAATTCGGGAACGCGTATCCAGGCCGCGGTGGCAGTCCCCCGACACCTTGTCCCTCGTCATGGGGTTTCGTGCTTTCTGAAACACTTTAAAGAAACAGAGGGCTGGGCTACGAAGGTAGCCTCCGCAGCCCAGTCCAGTAGATTAGCTTACCCCGGGTCTCCACCAAGGCGAACACGAACAAAAACAGTGTTCGCGAACGTTTTCGCCTGTTCTAGTCGTGTCCACTCTGGCGCAAACATGAACAAAACTCAGCGTATGAATCGTATGTGAATTCGACAGCTCTTCATATGCGCTGGATGCACTCGCCGGTGCAATAGTCACTTTGGATCGCAATTGCTTATTCGACAGCTCTTCATATGCGCTGGATGCACTCGCCGGTGCAATAGTCACTTTGGATCGCAATTGCTTATTCGACAGCTCTTCATATGCGCTGGATGCACTCGCCGGTGCAATAGTGACCTTGAATAGCAATTGATTGTTCGACAGCTCTTCATATGCGCTGGATGCACTCGCCGGTGCAATAGTGACCTTGAATAGCAATTGATTGTTCGACAGCTCTTCATATGCGCTGGATGCACTCGCCGGTGCAATAGTCACTTTGGATCGCAATTGCTTATTCGACAGCTCTTCATATGCGCTGGATGCACTCGCCGGTGCAATAGTGACCTTGAATAGCAATTGATTGTTCGACAGCTCTTCATATGCGCTGAATGCACTCACCGGTGCTATCGCGATGTTGTCATCTATCGTTTTATGTAGTTTCTTGTGTACTCGTACCTGCCCCTCCTTTTTGTATGTACGGAGGTTCTCTAATCGGCTGTTGTCGATTATATCTACTATCTATAATTTCTGGCAACATGCAGTCCTCATAGAACTTGCTCAGTTTTTCTTCCATCTCTGTTGCCCAGAATCGATCATCTCTCGATACTGTTGTAACCTTCATTCCTTTTGGCGTCCATAAACAAAAATAGGCCCGTTGCCTTTTCGTTATGTGCAATTGTCCTTGCACTTGATAATAGTAATAATGATTTTTATTCATTTCATTACCCTTGAAAATACGCCTTATATTACCAAGTTGCTGTATTGCTTCAGCAGGTGATAAATCCTTGGCCGATTCAGGACACTTTACTTCGACGATTTTATCACTGTCCACGAGGCCGTCAGGAGTTGCACCTAAGTGAGGCACAGTGTCGTCGATGAAGAGGCCACACGGTAGAATATGGATCCCTAATTCTTCTTCCATTTGTCTCAAGGCGTTTGCCTCATTTTCCCTTCCGTATTCGAGAGAACGTAAATTTTGGAGTTGCGGGTACATTATACTCTTCACAGTATTTGCCCGTGGTGTAGTCTTTCGTAATCGGCATACCTTGCCGAAATTGGATGCAGTTAATAATTTTCTTCTATAACTAATCCACTTTTCGCTATTCGCCTGATTACGAGTGTTCTCTTCGATCTCGCATCGCATCCTTTGCCAGTCATGGAGTATAGCCGCGTGCCTTTCACACTCGGAAGAGTATACTGTCTCTTCCATGTCTGGTTTTTCTGCGCTGGGACCGTAATCCTGGTCGCACGATTGTTTTTTATTTCGGAAGGAGGATGCTTTCGCTTCTTTTTTATATTCCCTTGCTTTTTCTGCTGCACGCTTCCGACGTCCTTCCAGCTTTCTTACCATGGTTGGCGGCTCTTTATCCATTGCCGTACTCAATCTGCTAAACGCCTCTTTTGTATTATATTGGACGACTGCAGCGGAGACTCTGCCCTGATACGAGCCCCCTCGTCCAAGGTTTATCCTTTTGCCTCCGATGAATTTGGCAATGATATTATTAAAACTTTCAACAGCATTGTTATTTAGACCGTGCAGCAAACTGTCAACTTTAGGGAAAAGTGGCTGCATCGCTTCTTCGATACTCTGATAAATACCAGCTTCTCTCAACCGTGGTACGTAGTCCTCTCTGTTAGGATCAGAGTATTTCTTACAGAAGTATGCTAACTTCTGACACTCCTTGTGTTCACCGAAAACGTGACTCGGTACATTCGTCAAGTCTTCCTTCAAATTTCTTATTCGTTCCTCGAGTGTTATTTCTTCTTGCAACCGGTATTCTGCAGCTTTCTTTATACCAGTACGCAGGCGGAGAGCATTATTCTTTACGACAACTCTTAGGTCTTTATCGCGGCCTTTTGTTGCGATTTCGTTTATTTTTTTACTGATATTGCGTAGCAGATGATTGGTGCATTCTATTTTTCGTACCTGCACCATGTAGTTTTTATATGGATCACTGTCCAATATCTTCTTGTACACACTGCTATCGCCATCGGCAACTAATATAGAGTATACTAGGCCGTGCATATCTATGCTGCAATTGAAACCTTCGACAATAGCAACACTCTCCATGCCGGTTGAACTCTGATTACAACCCCAGTTCTTGAAGCAACGATGCTCGCGCGGTTCTTTCTTCTTCGTACCTGCTATTTGGCAAGTCATGCAGAATTTATTCTTCACGCTAATGTACAGCACTTTCTTCGTGTGATATCCCACGATGGCTCCTACGCCAGAAAGAGAATTGTAATCTTCTCCTCGGTACGACCTTTTCATCCAGCTACCATCTGCGACAACTGGGATAAAGGGTACACCGGATTCTGGATATACGTCGCCTCTTGCTATAGCTAATGCTTTTTCCTCTTTTCCAGCATCTTCCATTTCGCGTTGTGCGGCCACTTCGAGGGCATCGATTAGGTCGTTTTGACAGTTCTCGTAGATCCTTTTAGTCATACAGGACACGTTCACGGCAGTCATTATGTCCTCCAGTTGATTATATCCGCCGCCCGTCATCATTGTTGCGGCAACAGCGGCGCGGTTGATATCCATAGTGGCATCACTCTTCCGAAGACAGGATATGCGCTCTGTGTATTCGCACATTTTGCACTGTACATAATAGACATTTTCCAGTCCATTCCGTTGACATGTAATTATTTCGAAATGTTCGATGCCACAGCCTATAGTCGAATGTTTTCCAAGATTTTTTATCTGTTCGAAAACATACGGAAAATCAACGAAGTCTATTCCTTCTGAAATTGAATTTTCCGGCTGTTTTGGTTCTGGATTTTCAACCACCCAGTAATCGGCATCACTTCCAATATCTTGATTCGTTTCTTCGTTGATGTCTCTTACGGAATGTATCTCATGCCTGTCTGTGTCCAAATCTATTTCTTGTGCAATTTCTTCTTCGTTCGACTCGAAATGCACTTGTTCCACAACTTCCTCTTCGTCCGCGTTGAAATGTATTTCTTCTAAAATATCTTCCGCGTCCGTATCGAAATGTACTTGCTCTACAATTCCTTCGATAATTGGGAAGTCTTGAAAATTTCCTACGTCTTCCTCGTGTATTCTGTCCGTAGGAAACTCATACGCAGCAGATGTGCTTGGAAGTGTTTCGTCGTACCTTATTATCAGTACTCCTGCCCGAGAGGAGTACGATTTACTTTAATTATAGTACATGTGTGTTTTGTAATAAAATGTTTCCATCGTCTCCTGAATTCAATAACTGGCATCCAGATATCTACGCTCCTACAATCCACCGTCAGCACGGCTCGTGGAGAGACACAGGAAGAAAAGGGGTAGCCCGCTGTCGACGCGTGGTCCTCTCGAGTATAAACACGAGCTTCAATATCAGAAGAAAAGCAAGCGTTAACGTATTCCGTGCGAGAGAAGGTGGGCATTGCTGTGAAGAGGGCCTCTTCAAGAGAGCAGCCGTTTGTGAGGAATGCAAATCCGAATGGTTCTGATACAATCTGCTCCCTATGATTGAAATTTAGTCTAGCAACTTTCACTCCTCCTAACCTAACCAATCGAACTTGCATCCCTCCCAAAAGAACCGGCCATCCGAGCGTAGAAGCAAGTGCGAAATAAATATACCGCAGATGTACCTACCTAAGTAGCATTTCTGACGGAAAAAAATTGTCCAGCCTTTGGGCCTGGCGTAGACCTTTGGCAGGTAGGTATCTATTTCAAAAGGCAGTGTCACCCGTGGAACCAGTAAGACCGTCCCCGGTCCGTGCTATACCAGACAGTTTTCTTCCAGTGAAAATCAGTAAATTTGCAAGCGCAATATCTTAAAAACCAGTGAAAATAAAGTGTATACATTAAAGCTTATTGAATTTGTCTTGGAACGCACTATCAATTCAGGTGTTCAAAAAAAATAGTTCCATTTGAAAAACCGAACTTGACCATCGTATCTTTTAAAATAATAATCGATAGAAAAATTCGTTCGCGCTAATTAATTGGCCCCCTCGAACCATGCAATTCCCTATTTTTTTTATATTTTTATCTCCAATAGTTTAGGAGGAAGCCGGCTGTTTAGCTTTCCCGCGGACACACTGTATGTAAAACAACCACAACGGTTTTCAGGTTTTTGTGTGAAACTGATGAAAAAAAATTTCCAACAAAAGTGAGTCAGTATTCACTTGACAAGAATTTGCAAAAGTAAAAATTAATAAAAAAACTTTTTATTCGATAAAAATTCAAAATCACCTCACCTTTTTTTGAATGCAACTGCATATTTTTTATACACCTACCGATGCATCTTTCTATTCTCTTTAAAAAAAGTATTAGGGCTGGAAGGATTAGCTTACTATTTAGGTGACGTGTTTTGAAAAGGGGATACTCAACCCGTTGGGTGGATTTTGTAGGTGTTGATTGAGGAATTTGAGAGTGGCTTGCATTTGATGTTGATTGGTAAAGAGGGGAGGAAAAGAGGTCTCGATTTAAGAGGGTTTTGGGGCGAGGGACTTGTTGAAATTTATATGTGAGGGAAGAGATCACGGCTTCTAGGGCGAAGAGGGGAAGGGGATTTTGTACTTGATCGTCTGGAGATGGGAACCGCTATGGTACATCGTCCAGGCGATTTAATGATTGGGAAAGTGTTAAAACTTGAAGTTTGAGGGACTTTGATGAAGTTGTGGAGAGATTCATGAGGGAAGATTCTATTTAGGACCGCGCGAAAAATAGTGGGACGTCACAGTTGCTTTTTCAACTTTTTTATCTAAGCCTGTAATGAAAATTTAAAAATCCCGTTTGTAGATTTAAGTAAGTTGTATACATGCCGAGAAATTATCATTACTTTTATCTGCTTGTACTGCCCTCCTTAGTTAAACTGTCCTATCTAGCATTTTTTAATTTTTGGAGATATGTTGAAATATTTGAAGTTCCACTCGGCTTTTACCGTTTAAGGGGGTAGACACGGGTAATGCAGCGCGCTGTAATACCCACATAATGTGCCCGAAACATGGGTTTGGGGGGATACGTTTTTCGTCCTTATATGAGCAGATTTTGGGCTGGGTGAGGTCTCAATCGAAAGAGGAAGGTTCGATACAGCCCGCTCTGGTCATGGTTCGACGAGATTGTGTTGATATCTAATAATATGAGTGTTCAAAGTAGAGCAAAAGTCGACAAAATACACCCGCAGGAATCCAAGTATTTTTAGGTCACTAAAAGAGTTTTGTGGCTCAAACGATGACCAGAGCGGGTTGTCTCGAACCTTCCTCTTTCGAATGAGACCTCACCCAGCCTAAAATCTGTTCATATAAGGACGAAAAACGTATCCCCGTGATTGCATTCCCAAATACGAGTTCCGCCATATTGGCGATAATGCAGAGCAAGTCACGTGACAAATTTAGTTGAGCTAGTGGACACGAGATGGCGCCTACTCGGGAGGACTGCCAACGTGGAATCATAGCAAAACTGAAGCGTTAGCTGGATACACAAGCCACAGTAAAAGCGTGATGCAGTCAATGCATGCATTTTCGGACGACTTTAGGTTAGGTTATATGCATTTTAGGCATACATTGACTAGGAACTGCTGGGAATTGTCTACATTTACTAAATTCACGCTTTTACTGTAACACATACATCACCGCTGCCGAATATATGTTATAATTATATAGCCACATTATTTCAAATAAAAAAAGAGATTGGAATTTTTTAATAACACTGGAAGTAGTGATTTACTGATATTATATTTTCAGAATGTGGAAGTTACAGCAATTATTTGCAATTATTGCATTTATTATTATTCTTCCGACTATTGTATATAACATATAACAAGGAAAAGTCTCCAAACCGGTCAACAGTTGACTCCTTGATTTTTTTCGTAATTCTTTACGCTCCTATGCAGAGATGGGCATTATTTAATTAAAAGAATATACTTCCGAATGGTCCCAGTGGCCGATCGACACGAGGTTTGGGGGGAGGGTGTGTGTACCCTAAATCTAAAATTCTATTTAGCTTCGGGTATTTATTAGTTTCCTTTGTTTATTCGAAGGCCTTTCATCTTTGGCTTCGAATAATTTTTCATCTTTCATTATATCTTGATCCTAAGGTCGTATTCAAATATATTGGCCGGTCGATTCGTTTTCGCGAACAGCGATCGAGGAGAAATCAGCCATCACCATCTGACGATCGTGGATTTGTCAGTTGGAGTTCCCTAGCCACCGAAGGGTATGGTGGGGTAACGGGAATGCTGCTCGGCCCCGTCTGAACGTAGCCGTGTGGCTGTTATTTATTCTTATTGTCAGCGTAGTACATATGTAGTTGTGTGCGTCACGAAGTTATGCGTAGACCAATACCAGATGAAGCTATCGAGAAAGAATCAATGTTCTGACCAATAAAGCTCCTGAATTTTTTCGGAGCTAAGGCCTAAGGCACACCTATTCTGATGCGTGTATTTCTACGCTGCAGCTCGGTTTGGCCTATACATGACAGAAGCTTGGCGCTATCCCCACCACTTCTGGCTCACTCGTGTTCTGCGATGACGAGAGAATACGCGTTACGAACAGTGATGCCAGATTCGGGACGGGAGCGCTCGAGAATTTCACCCACCTCGCATGCACACTAGGCCGGAGCTGCGTGTGTGCATGCGCCGAGCTCGCGGACACGCAGCTACGGCGTAGTGTGCATGCGAGGTGGGGGAAATTCTCGAGCGCTCCCGTCCCGAATCTGGCATCACTGCTTACGAATAGGAGTGTGCGGATCGTCCCGCGGCTCAGATTCTCGGCCCTCGGGACGGGTCGGAAAATTTCGGGCGGGATCGGGCGGGGTCCCGATACTTTCGTATTGCTCGAGATCCTGACGGTTTCGGGATCCCGAGACTCGATTAGGGCTACAAGCATGACCGCCATGAGCGGGCAATTTGATTTCAGGTCGGCTTGGCAAAACTCGGCCGCGATCGGCTCGAAAGCCAGCTATTACGAGCGGACCGAGACGGAAAGAATTATGTATATCATTTATATCGATACCAGAGTGATAAGTTTTTACCTTTCTGTCTCCTGTTGAATCATAATTTGTATCTTATTATTTATTTACATATATATGTATTTTCATTGCTACCAAATAGTCTGTGAATACTGAATACGTCCATATACGTACTTAAATAAATATCATGTTCAGAACTTGGGAAGAAGACTATTTTTATATCGACAATATTTTAAAATCTGAATAAAATATACTTCATACTTAGTACTTTATGTAAAGGGAATATATAGGGTATTATCTTTTTCCGGATAGGTTCAGATTTAAAATAGAAAACGTACGAACTATAAGCATACAAAAAGGAATATTTCCTGGATGTTTCATAATAACAACAATATACAGGAGGCGAATATTTTATTATTTCAAATTAACGTGTACGAAACATAATTTTTCTATTTTTAACAAAACGGGCTTCCAATTCTGCAAACAATTTTTCACGCAATTTCCTTAATTATGGTCCGAATAATATCATTTTTGGGGACAATTTGATCGAGAAAACATGACGAATCGATTCACGTCACTTTCGCAAAGATCTGATTAGAAATGCAGAACTGAAGATTTCTCACTGCTTAGTGCGTAACATTGTATGGCCTCGCTGGATTCGAGCGTCGGAACCCACGAAACTCAGCGAGATGCATGATTGCCAGCGAGAAGGACAAGAGAGGACTTTCCATGGCGAAGGAAAATCAGCCTTCTACAGAACTCAAATCGAGAAAGACTTTGCTAACAAACTTTATATTCACGTCAAATAAATATTTTAATTGTAAAATTTAGACGACGAACTATTGTTGAATTTCGCCAGTTCTTACATATGCCCCACTGGGTTCGGAATTCCTGATCCCAGAGTTTCATGCATTTACCTATTGAAATGTTGCTTCAAGTCATCGGGCAATTGCATTGTTTCTTCTCGTACATATGTATATCTGTTCGCGAGTAGGTGTCATGAATGACGCGACTTTTGTTTCCCAAATAAATTCACCCCTATCAGGGCCCTCGCTCGAACCGCTTGACAAGGAGACCGCACGATGTGAACTGAGTGGGAGTGAAATAGCGCACCAGCGGTACACCCTCGGTCGACGGCGACTTGAGTCATCCAGTACTGAATACGAAATGTTCAAAATTTCTCATTACACCTTGATGAGAGTGTTACCATTCATGGATTGTTGGTAAGTCAAGACACGAAGCAATTCAATCTATTTTTTCTTATGAATACATGATTAGAACACACTCTACGTTCAATAAAAATTCATCGAATTGCTCCATGTTTGATATAATTTTCATTGGGAAATCCTAAAAAATTCATCGGTAATACTTTCATCAATACTTATCAAAAACACGAACATTTTATTTTTGTGTACTGGGTATTTTATCTAGCTCGTCGGTCTTATTGTTCTCGGCTGTCAACGGGCGGTCTACTGGGACCCGAAGGTCCACGCTCGCAACGAGAAAGCAAAACAGTGGGGTGGGTAGGACTTTCCCGATAAACTGAGCCCAAAGGCTTCTCAACAATTGAAACATTGGAAGACTGTACATATTCTTTCTGATGCTTTCGGCGATATGCGCTACCATTTGTATGCCCGGTTTCATGTCTAAGTCAGGCGATTTTGTTTGTGAGAGCCATATATAAAGACAGTCCTGTAACGTTCACTACATCTTCAATTATAAAACTGCAAATATGTTATTTTACACATGTGTCTCGCTGAGTTTCGTCGGCTTCGACGCTTGAAACCAGCGGGGCCATACAATGTTGCGCACTAAGCACTGATGAATCTGAAGTTTTGCAATTTCTAATCAGATCTTTGCGTTCGTGGCGTCAATCGATTCCTTATACTTTCTCAATCAAATTGGCCCCAAAAATGATACAACTCAAAGTTCACAAATGTAGCGTAATACAACGAAATAGCCGCTACATATTTATTGTCTTATAGCATATACATAGGTTATATTTTCTGTCACTTCCAGGAGGGACCACATAATAATCACGCGTTGGATTCAACATCAAACACAATTTTATATATGTTTGTTCATAACTGCTTTCTGCATAGGATGTGTATTTCATGTTCTGTTTCAGTGTTTTGCTAATTAAAAAATGTCTATCCTAACAAACTTCATTTTCTGGGGACATGCCCTCATCTATTTTTCCTTTTCACTTATAATTCCTTACTGCCAACGTAGAATATTGTAGCATAAGCACATTTCAAGTAATTAAAATGTACAATGAATTTTCTACGTTTGCAGTACCAGCCGACTTTCCGTTTAAATTTTTATAAGTACAACGCAACAGCTGAGAATTTATTTCCTTATTCAGAATAGAATACGGAAATAGCAAACAGCTCCCTCTCGCGTGCACAGGCAGCCGCGTATCTATGGGTAATACCATTTCAGTGCAGAAAAAACCTGCTGTAATACCGACCTGCCGAATCGGCCAGACCACGTGACGTGTCTACCCCCTTAAGTAAAGTTAGAAAACTTCCACCTGCTTCGTAGATATTTATAAACAGTCTAATGTATTTAACCTAACATCTTTCCAAACGGTTAAAATATCCTATCTAAAACAATTAATTAATTGGTACGTTAATAATACATTACCTACCGGTATATCTATTACAAAAAATTATATTAGGCTGGTACGAAATAATGACAACATGTTTTAATGAAGGGAAATAAGGACGGTACAAAGTAAATGATAAAACTTCTCATTTCTCATCAAAACTTCAGTTTTCTCTGTTGTTTCAAAATGCTAGATACCTAGGACATTCTAACTAAAGAGGGCAGTGTAGATCATAGCTATGTAGCGATCTGACTTTGGACCGTCTATAGTGGGACGCCACGAAAGACAGGAGGTCACCACCTTAGAAAAGGAAAAGGAAAGAGCGTTTCGTCCCAGGCCCGTCAGTGGACTCGTCAGTAAGGCTACCTGACGGGACCCTGCCTTAGACACGCTGTGTATTAGGACTGGGACAGAAACTCGTATATATACTATCGGAAGGGGGACTTCCGTTTCCGGACGCGAGAGTGTAAGACGGTGTGCATGGTGCGGAGAGCTGGGGTATAGGAAGTGTGAGTGAAGAGGGATACGAGAGGTGCGGGAGTGAGTAGGGAAGGTTGGGAGAGGTGAGGAAGGGTGGAGTGTAAAGGGATAAGGGCGGGATAGTGGTTGGAGAGGTGCGAAGCGGGGTAAGGAAGTGGGTTAGAGGTTAGGTTGGATGATAGGTGTTTGTGGCGGGAAGAGAGAGCAGGTAGAGAGGTCTAGCGGACGGGTGAGGAAGTAGGGAGAGCTGGCAGAAAGGCGGGAGATTTGAACAGTGTTAAAAAGGGAGTTGGGTAGGGGAGTAAGGGTAAGATTTGATAATACGGCGGAGGGTAGTGCTAGTGGGGAAGGACAAATGGCGGGGGACAAGGGCGATGAGGGGAAGGGAGGGGGGAGGGGAGAGGGAACGGGTGCAGGAATGGAAAAAGGAAAATTGAAAGGTGAGGGAAGGCAAAGGAATGACAGCGGGAGTAGCACGAGTAGTTACGCGGGGAGTTTGGAGGGGTGTGGGGGAAAAAAGAGGAAGGAGAGGGAAGAAGAAGATGGGACGGGACAGGAAGGGGGTAGAACAGGGTTCAAAAGGAGTGAGAAGATACTGAGATCGCCGGAAGGAGGGAAGAAAAGGGGGGGGGGGTAGCGAAGAAAGGGAAGGGATGGGTAGGAAGGGATGAAGGGGATGATGGGGAAGTCGGAAAAGTACGTGGAGGGGAAGGGGTTGCAAGTGAATGTGGGTAAGACTAAGGTGATGAAATGTAGAAGAGGGGATGGGAGGTGGAGTAAGGTGATTTGGAGGTGGAAGGGAAAGGAGTTGGAGGAGGTAAGGAGTTTTAAATACCTGGGATATACGGTGATGGGGAATGGGGGACAGGAGGAACATGTAGAGGAGAGGGTTAGAAAGGGAGCTGTAGTGATGGGACAGGTGTGGGGGATTGGCAAAAGGAAATTTGGGAAGGACGGGGGGAGAAGGGTGTGGTTGTACGATAAGCTGGTTTGGGCGGTAATGAGTTATGGGGTGGAGGTGTGGGGTGGAGAGTGAGGGAAAAAGTGGAAGCCGTGCATGAAAGGTACCTGAAGTGGGTGTTGGGAGTAGACAGGAATACACCAGGGTATATGGTCAGGGAGGAACTGCAGAGGGGGATGATGAAGGGAGGGGCGGGGCTAAGGGCATGGGGGTATGAGAGCAAGTTGGAGGAGGGAAAGGGGGGAGAGTAGGCGAGGGAGTGTTGGGAGGAAATGAAGAGGAGGTTGAGGAGGGGAAAGGTATTGCAGGGCTGGGAAGAGGAGAGGGAGCAGTATTTTAAGGACAGGGGATGGACGGTGGAGGAGGTGGAGAGGGTGAGGGATAGGGGAGAGATGAGGGGAGAGCAGTTGGTGGAGAGGGAGAGAAGGCTACAGGAAGAGGAGAGGTGGAGGAAGATGGGTGACTCTAGATATAATGTATGGTATGGGAGGGTGAAGGGGGTGGGTGTACCAGGGTACCTGAAGAAAGGGTGGGGGGAGGAAAGGTGGAAGCGGGTAGCAAGGTTTAGGTTGGGTAATGAGATGAAGGCGGGGAGATACTGGGAGGAGGAGGAGGAAAGGAGATGCAGATTTTGTGGGCAAGGGGAGGAGACGTGGGAACACGTCTGGGAAGTGTGTACAGGGTGGGGAACGGAGAAGGGGTGGCAAGAGGCGGTTATGGAGGTGTTGGGGGACGAGGGGGAGGGGGAGGAGTGGATGAGGAGATTGGAGGAAAGGAGAGCAGTATAGGGGGGGGGGGAGTGGGAGAATGAAAGGTGAGTGAGTGAGAGGAGGATTGAGAGTGGAAGGGGAAGCGCGCGGAAGCGGAAGTCCAAGAGGCGGAGGAGGGTGCGTAGGCGTGCGTATGAGAGCGGCGGGAGATAGGGAGGCGAGCGAGCGAGCGGACGGTAGCGGATAAGATAGGTTAAGTTAGGTTAAGGTAGATATAAGGATAAGTGTAAGGAGAAAAGGTTTTGGGAGATTGTAACCCCATTGGGGATCAATAAAGTGATTATACAATACTATCGGGAGGGGCAGCGACCAGAAGCGAGAATATCTCCTCGCGCCGCGTGGCCCTCTGGTGGAGCGTCGGTAACCACTACGGATCCCTACAGCTACGTAACGGCGCGCGCGCACACAAACGCTCACGCGTATACATCATTCGAGCGTAGTTCTTGATTTGGACGCTGGTTGTGAGAAGGGGACGCTGAGATCAGGCACCCTCAATTTATGGGTCGGTAAAACAGTTTCATTGCAAGTAAAAAGTTAAAAGTAAAAATTAAAAAGCCACTTAAAATTGGCAGCGCAATATGTATACAGGGTGTCCCATCTAAGACGAGACAGCCGGTTTTCTCCTAAACTATAGGAGATAAAAATATAAAAAAAATAGGGAATTGCATGGTTCGAGGGGGCCAATTAATTAGCGCGAACGAATTTTTTTATCGATTATTATTTTAAAAGATACGATGGTCAAGTTCGGTTTTTCAAATGGAACTATTTTTTTTGAACACTTGAGTTGATAGTGCGTTCCAAGATAAATTCAATAAGCTTTAATGTATACACTTTATTTTCACAGGTTTTTAAGATATTGCGCTTGCAAATTTACTGATTTTCACTGGAAGAAAACTGTCTGGTATAGCACGGACCGGGGACGGTTTTACTGGCTCCACTTGTGGCACTGCCTTTTGAAATAGATACCTACCTGCCAAAGGTCTACACCAGGCCCAAAGGCTGGACAATTTTTTTCCGTCAGAAATGCTACTTAGGTAGGTACATCTGCGGTATCGAGAAGCGCACCGTTACTTTTATTTCGCACTTGCTTCTACGCTCGGATGGCCGGTTCTTTTGGGAGGGATGCAAGTTCGATTGGTTAGGTTAGGAGGAGTGAAAGTTGCTAGACTAAATTTCAATCATAGGGAGCAGATTGTATCAGAACCATTCGGATTTGCATTCCTCACAAACGGCTGCTCTCTTGAAGCATTGCTCTTCACAGCAATGCCCACCTTCTCTCGCACGGAATACGTTAACGCTTGCTTTTGTTCTGATATTGAAGCTCGTGTTTATACTCGAGAGGACCACGCGTCGACAGCGGGCTACCCCTTTTCTTCCTGTGTCTCTCCACGAGCCGTGTTGACGGTGGATTGTAGGAGCGTAGATATCTGGATGCCAGTTATTGAATTCAGGAGACGATAGAAACATTTTATTACAAAACACACATGTACTATAATTAAAGTAAATCGTATTCCTCTCGGGCAGGAGTACTGATAATGATCGAACTTGCGCCCCACTTCGCGCAGACCAATTACACGGAGGGTAGTCGGGTCACACACTGCCCAAATGATACAGGGTAATTCTGGAGCAACGCCCGTCAAGGAGATGCGCTGGTACCCCGTGGCGAGGACAGACCTTCGCATTGCCTCACCCGATTTTTATGGTTTTTTTCCGGAAAAAGGTACGAATCCTAGGCCGAACGTAGCGAATTGAAGTCGACCCTCCGCAGTCGAGGGTGAATTATCCATTACAGCGTATTAAGAAACCCTTTTCTTCGTCGTATCGAAAGGGAAGTGGTGCCAATGGATTCCTTATGTTTTTCTGACGAAAATCATACCAAATGTCATGCAAATCGGACTACTTTGACACAAGCTATTTGTATTCCTATGTAAAAGTTGTCCGATTCACACGACATTTGTAATGATTTTCATCGGAAAACCCCAAGGAATCCATCGGCGACACTTCCATATCCATACGATAAGGAATAACGAATTGTTTTATTTCTTAAAAAGGTAGGTACAGGCTGATTCTGGTGCTGCGCCCGTCACCCCGTGGCGAGGACAACACCCCGCAGTGCCCATCGAATTTTATGGCTTTTTTCGGAAAAAGGTACGAATCCTGGGCCGGACGTAGCTAATTGAAGTCGACCCTCCGCAGTCGAGGGTGAATTATCCATTACAGCGTATTAAGAAACCCTTTTCTTCATCGTATCGAAAGGGATGTGGTGCCAATGGATTCTTTATGTTTTTCTGATGAAAATCATACCAAATGTCATACAAATCGCACTACTTTGACACAAGCAATTTGTATTCCTATGTAAAAGTTGTCCGATTTACACGACATTTGGCATGATTTTCATCGGAAAACCCCAAGGAATCCATCGGCGACACATCCATATCCATACGATAGGGAATAACGAATTGTTTTATTTCTTAAAAAGGTAGGTACAGGCTGATTCTGGTGCTGCGCCCGTCACCCCGTCGCGAGGACAACCCCTCGCAGTGTCTGACCGAATTTTATGGCTTTCCACCCGCGAAGGGGTTCGAGTGCCTAATAGGGAGTGAGAAATCTTCGACTTGCGCATTTCTCATCAGATCTTTGCAAAACCGACACCTATCGATTCCTTATGTTTCGCCGATGAAGCTGACACTAAGAACGACGTAATTCGGACCATAATGAAGGAAATTCCATGGAATATCGATTTATGTCATTTCAAGCTGACTTGACTTGGTTAAAAATAGTCCGATTTACATGAAATTTGGTATGATTTTAATCGACGGAACGCCAGGAATCCATTGGCGCCACTTCCCCTTCGATACGATGAAGAAAAGAAGCAAACATTTGAAATCCTGAACATTTCTCACTTCTTAATGGTATTCCAAACCCTTCGAGGGTCGAATGCCATAAAATTCGATGGGCACTGCGGGGTGTTGTCCTCGCCACGGGGTGACGGGCGCAGCACCAGAATCAGCCTGTACCTACCTTTTTAAGAAATAAAACAATTCGTTATTCCTTATCGTATGGATATGGAAGTGTCGCCGATGGATTCCTTGGGGTTTTCCGATGAAAATCATTACAAATGTCGTGTGAATCGGACAACTTTTACATAGGAATACAAATAGCTTGTGTCAAAGTAGTCCGATTTGCATGACATTTGGTATGATTTTCGTCAGAAAAACATAAGGAATCCATTGGCACCACTTCCCTTTCGATACGACGAAGAAAAGGGTTTCTTAATACGCTGTAATGGATAATTCACCCTCGACTGCGGAGGGTCGACTTCAATTCGCTACGTTCGGCCTAGGATTCGTACCTTTTTCCGGAAAAAAACCATAAAAATCGGGTGAGGCAATGCGAAGGTCTGTCCTCGCCACGGGGTACCAGCGCATCTCCTTGACGGGCGTTGCTCCAGAATTACCCTGTATCATTTGGGCAGTGTGTGACCCGACTACCCTCCGTGTAATTGGTCTGCGCGAAGTGGGGCGCAAGTTCGATCATTATCAGTACTCCTGCCCGAGAGGAATACGATTTACTTTAATTATAGTACATGTGTGTTTTGTAATAAAATGTTTCTATCGTCTCCTGAATTCAATAACTGGCATCCAGATATCTACGCTCCTACAATCCACCGTCAACACGGCTCGTGGAGAGACACAGGAAGAAAAGGGGTAGCCCGCTGTCGACGCGTGGTCCTCTCGAGTATAAACACGAGCTTCAATATCAGAACAAAAGCAAGCGTTAACGTATTCCGTGCGAGAGAAGGTGGGCATTGCTGTGAAGAGCAATGCTTCAAGAGAGCAGCCGTTTGTGAGGAATGCAAATCCGAATGGTTCTGATACAATCTGCTCCCTATGATTGAAATTTAGTCTAGCAACTTTCACTCCTCCTAACCTAACCAATCGAACTTGCATCCCTCCCAAAAGAACCGGCCATCCGAGCGTAGAAGCAAGTGCGAAATAAAAGTAACGGTGCGCTTCTCGATACCGCAGATGTACCTACCTAAGTAGCATTTCTGACGGAAAAAAATTGTCCAGCCTTTGGGCCTGGTGTAGACCTTTGGCAGGTAGGTATCTATTTCAAAAGGCAGTGCCACAAGTGGAGCCAGTAAAACCGTCCCCGGTCCGTGCTATACCAGACAGTTTTCTTCCAGTGAAAATCAGTAAATTTGCAAGCGCAATATCTTAAAAACCTGTGAAAATAAAGTGTATACATTAAAGCTTATTGAATTTATCTTGGAACGCACTATCAACTCAAGTGTTCAAAAAAAATAGTTCCATTTGAAAAACCGAACTTGACCATCGTATCTTTTAAAATAATAATCGATAAAAAAATTCGTTCGCGCTAATTAATTGGCCCCCTCGAACCATGCAATTCCCTATTTTTTTTATATTTTTATCTCCTATAGTTTAGGAGAAAACCGGCTGTCTCGTCTTAGATGGGACACCCTGTATATATCTATATATATAAAGCTGAAATAATTTTTAAAATTTTAATTTAATATTTATGTTGTAAATGGTTGTTTAATATTTATTTTGAAAAGAATAATTATAATTAAATTTACTTTTTGTATACAACTAAATTAATATTTATATGGTTGCTGTATATAAACTAATCTGCAAAAATGAACAAGGATTAGCGCAAATTCAAAAAAGTATATACATGGTAACATTAGAAATAAAATACCTTTTACAACATCTAGAAATTAAGACACATTTTTCTAATTGTCGTTTCATTATATATCTGTGTCTGTTTTCACATATTTTACTTATTCATATTTTTATATGAATTATACTGGGTGATTAATATACCCTACGCAAATGAAAATAGTGTAAAAAAACAATACTTCGACTACTATAACGGACACGTCTCAGAAATGTCCGTTCCAAGATGTTTTAACAGCGTCTGGTACAGACATCTTAAAGACACACGCTACAGACATCTTAAAGACACACGCTACAGATGGCTTAAGGCTGCCGTCTCAAGTTTGTTTTGGTCCGAATCGATCGAAGCGTCCCTTGTAAACAGACGGACCCTAATGAAACTACTGCGGTCGATAAAAAGAAGTTGTACAGAGGTGACATCTCCAGGTACTCTATGTAGACGAATTTTTTACGCATAGTTGCCACATTTTCTGTTCTCTCTGTCTCTGCCGCGCTGTTGCCACAGCTCTTTCTATTGAGAAGGCTTGGAGGAATACGGCACGAGAGCTGCGGTGCGTCAGTCACGCACACATAACCACCGTTCCTGTAGGTGTCCCTCCTCCATCAGCGCTAGCTGGAGCCCGCCGATTCCTGGTTGTATGTGTTACGAAGCTATGCGTAGGCCAATACGAAATGAAGCTATCGAGAAAGAATCAATATTCTGACCAATAAAGCTCCTGATTTTTTTCGGAGCGAACGCACACCTATTTTGATGTGTGTATTTCTACGTCAGCCAGAGTTGGGCATTATTCGACTAAATTTTCATTCGAATACGTATTCGTATAAATCCCCAAGATTTATTCGCGAATAACGAATAACGATTTTATTCAACGAAAAATTATTCGTTATTCACAAATAAATCTGTACCGTTATTCGAGCCAGATTTATTTTTTATTCGCCCTATCTCTTCAAACTTGATCCACGTGCGCGACTATATACAGTGTATTAGTGAAGAGGTAGAGCGTACCAGAGTTGGGCATTATCTAGATAAAGAACTATTTAAATAACTATCTTTTCGAAGCCTTCGAATATAGCCACGAATAACTTTCGTCAACGTCGAAATTTGGTGAGTCACCAAGACCGCAAGTCGCCGCCGCCTGTCCTTTGTGATCGGCGCTTGCCACTCGGCCGGGCTCGACCCTCGGTCAAGCGGATCACTTGGAACACAATGTCTGAGATTTTGTTCAAATTGAAACACGTTATATATAGTGCATATGAAAACAAGTGGTGTTCAAGTTGTCACATTTTGCCATATTCAAAATTGTTTTATAAATACAGACCCTCAAAGTACACAACTTTCATCGATTTTTTGAAAATTAGCTTTTGAATTTGGCAAAAAGATTATTTAAATCCTCCTTATTTTCACATGGCCGCTAACATATTTCAATTTGGACAAAATTCCCAGGACGACACGGAGGATATAGCCGTGGGGGAACAATATTTATATTTGCTCATAAAAAATATATTAAAATGATTCTTTATGTAGTTTGTTTTGATAAAATGTAAAACTTCCACATTCGCTATCGTATCGACATGAACGTTTATATAACATACTCCTGAGATTTGCCAGATGAAAATAAATTTAAACACAGTATAAACCGATTATTTTTAGCATTTTTAGATTAGAAATGTTACATTTATATTTAATTACCAAGTACAGTTCTAGAAATACTCCGATTTATACCGTGTTTGAACTCATTTTAATCTGGACTGGAATACTGAAAACGTCACGTTTTACATTTTATCAACACTGTATGCCTCTCCAACCGAGCTTACAAGCCGCCGCCGAACAGCCCAAGTCCTCGCTGGTCGGGACCGGCGTTGAGCCCGTATCGTGAACAGAGTCCTAATTCCGAGTGTTCGTTTCCCGCTTCTTTCTGGCCGAAGGGGGGAGCGAGATGACACGCTTTGTGTGCGCGACGGGCGCGAACGCAAAGGACGGAGTGTCAGGCGTCCGAAAGACGGAGCGAGACAAAACATGCGTCGTCTGTCTCGTACCGTCCTCACTCGCTTTCAGTGCCTCTCGCTCGCTCTCGCCTTCGCCGGACAAGAGTGAGACAGAAGTGGTGGGGATAGCCAAAAGTCCACATCGTGTACACCAAACCAAGCCCGTAATGAGACAATACAGTAGTATCTTTTATTTGAGTTTATCCAGATATTATCTGTGCCCATCTCTGTTCTCCAGCCAGTTCGCCGTGATTCATTCAAGCCTCTTTGATGGCAAAATAGTGATAGGGGAAATGCGGCAACAGCGCGATTCGACTCTCGATACGCCTCGGCAACTATGTCTTTCCTACATTTATCGGCTAGTTTGGTCTTCCACCGGTTTTGATGGTACACTCAGCTCAAACGATTGTGGCCGTTCGAGATTCGATTGCATTCGAGCTTACCAGGGTCCGCTTTTTCACATCGCTAACATTCTACAGTATTTCATGAACATGGTGAGGGCACTGCCAAGCCGCAGGTTCCCGTCTAGAACACTTCTAATTCATGATGAAACACCACTGTGGCGGCATCTGCCTATGATTGTCATAATTATATAAATCTGCGCGATCGGCTCTGTTCACGATGCTGTAATGTAAATGACGCCAAAAATAAATGTCAAATTTTTTTTATTACAAAGAACCTCAAAAAAAAAATCATAATAATTTTGAGACTGTAAACGATAAATTTGTAATGTCCAAAATAAATAAATCAATGGATTTATAATGGAAGACACAAATAAATAGAGTGGGATGGTGGGGTAATAAAGAATAGAATAGGAACATAACCGAAGCAATGTAGATTAAATTTTATGACGGGACTGCGCGAACGTGTCTTATATTAGATGGCGTCACAGTGATGTTTCCTCACGAAATAGGAGTGTTCTAGACGGGAACCTGTGGCTTGGCAGTGCCCTCACCATGTTCATGAAATACTGTAGAATGTTAGCGATGTGAAAAAGCGGACCCTGATAAGCTCGAATGCAATCGAATCTCAAACGGCCACAATCGTTTGAGCTGAGTGTACAAGGCACGATTATACCATCAGCGCCGGTGACGGAGAATCCTTGAAGCTTCATTCTGTCATTCCTCGAGTCTGTCTCAGTACACGATTCATAAATTCATTATTATTTCAACGTACGGTGCTTATTAGCGTTCAAACGCACCAGACCCGGCTGCATAGATGTCTACTGAAGGCAACTGTACCCGCAAAAACTTCCTTCGTGCCGATTCCAGGACGAAAGTTGTAATTTACGGATTGTTTACTACACGCGTATACGTACACGCTTTTCCGAGCTTGTGTGAGCGTACGCACACATTCAAGGTCCGGTGAGACGGCAGCCTTAAAGACATACGCTACAGACGTCTTAAAGACACACGTTACAGGCGTCTTAAACACGCCTGCTACAGACCTCATACAGGCGTCTGTAGCAAACGTCTTTAAGACGGATACTATACGCCAGCTAAGACGTCTATCAGACCTTTGACAGACGTCTAGAGGGCGCCTTAGAGACACCGGAGAGACGGCTTCACAACGGCCATGTTACTAGGGATGCCGATTTAAAATCGATCTTTCAAAGATCGATCTTTTTTGTCACGATTTTCGATTTTTTATATCGATTCTCAAGACAGGGATCGATTCGAATATCATATCGCAACCAACGAGATCGTGGATTGATTTTCACTTGCGGTGATATTGGCCGGTATTCTCAGTCGCTATTTATTCTTAAGCAAATGCTTAAGAATTCGGCATCCTTTACTAGCTACTAGGTTAGTAGAGGATGCCGCATGCTTGAGCATTTGCTTAAGAATAAGGACGGTATTCATAAACGTGTCTTAAGATTAAGCAAATGCTTAAGCATTCGGCATCCTTTACTAACCCTAATAGCTAGTAAAGGATGCCGAATGCTTAAGCATTTGCTTAATCTTAAGACACGTTTATGAATACCGTGCGATATCCGCTGGTGTGAAACCGTATATTATTATTATTATTATTATTATTATCAACGGGAGAACCCTTTAGATTACAAAAATCATTAATACAAAGATTAAATACAAAGATATATAGATATTATATGAAGTTAGCCATAAGACATAGCGATATCAAGGTTTGATGCGAGAGCGAAATTCAAAATCCTTTTGTATACTGAAAGATAGATATATTATAATTAGATTCGAAGCGAACGGCACATCTGGAAGGTCTTAAGCAAGTATGAAACGGGGGACAAGGAAGAGTGTTAACGCAATATGTAAATGCATATATATACGTTTATTGAACACAAAATAATACTGAGGTAATGAAAGTAAATAACGTAGAAATAAAATTGTAACTGTTGGCGAACAAAGAAAACTCTTATCTATAATACGGTGTAACGTGCGTTTTTAATTGTACTTGCGCGACGCCGGCCAAAAGCAAGAAGAAGGAAGCATCGCGAAGCGCGATGACCATATATCCGCGATTGATCAAGATCTATAGCGTGATAACAGAAATGCTACTTCGCTACGCCATCCCGCGGTCGATCACAAAACTAATTGCCGGGCGCGAATTATATTAACTCTCTACAAAGAGTTTATTGTCAGAATTCATAAACACGTAGAACGCGTTGTGCCCTTCGAGGGTTTTTCCTTCCACATCTGCGTGCCAAATTTCGTCGAGCGGACAGCTGCTCGTCTCGTAAAATCATTTAAAACTCTGTCCTCCCTTTCAATAATTGCCGATGTCCTGTTAGGGTAAAATCTCAGCTCGAGAGCAGCTGAAAGTCATAAATCGTGCGCGGGCGACGTCGTCTTGACCCTGAGGGTTGCGCGTACCTACCTGTTAGAAATGTATGTACTATACGTAGCCTATGTAAGCTATGTACTCGGAAAGCGTACCTCGACCACCAGCCGAGAGTGGGAGGAACCGCGAAGGAAGGGCCAAGGACGGAGAGATGGCTGAAGGACAACCCTCTGACGAAGCTTCAGGGACAACACCGTCTTGATTGGACGAAGGGATTCAGGGAAGAAGTCGGAAGAACGCGCCAAAATTGGAGGAGTAGGGCGCTCGGAGGTGACAAGCGAGGAGCAAATTTGTAAAAGATCAGATCAATCTTGTCAGCAGACTAACGAAGTTTACTTTTTGTAACAATGTATACATAGTTCAAATTTTACCTCGTTGAATCTTTTAAAATTCCCGCTCTATTTCGCGAGCTGAGTGCGTTAGCGCTCCACGGGCACGAACCGGCGCTTCATTTAGAAATCTTCAATAAATCGCGCAACAAAATTGGTGACAGCGGTGGGATATTCAATAGATATTTCAATAAAATCATTGACGCGATTAAAAGTGTGGGCTAAAATTGTGAACTGAAGTTTTCGGACATTTGACTTTGCCGGTTCGCGAGTGCGCTTTCGAATAGACAATTGTAATTGAACGCGGAATTGTGCAAGTGTGAGCGAAAAGACGCTTAGTTTAAATTGGACGCTATGAACTGTGATCATAATCCGTTTGGCAATAACGGAACTGTTGGCGATTAAGAAAGTACCACCTCTCTCTCCCTGGTTTTGGCACGGTTTTTCCACGGGAGCGGAAGCGTGAATACCGGAGACGGTTGTTTTCAGTGGCCGTGCTTGCTACCCTGAAAAACACAGGTACTGATCGTCGTTGCCGTGTTGCTGGATTCAACTGGTTCCTGTTGGAGAGTCAACTGGACCTGGACTTCGTGGACCGTTCTTCGCAGTACTTAGGAAGCGGACAGGCGATTGAAGTAATTGCAGTAGTTATCAGACAGCGAATAAGTATTTATAAGTCATATACAGGGTGTCCGCGGGAAGACTGGACAGCCGGTTTTCTCCTAAACTATTGGAGATAAAAATATAAAAAAAATAGGGAATTGCATGGTTCGAGGGGGCCAATTTATTAGCGCGAACGAATTTTGTTTTCGATTATTATTTTAAAAGATACGATGGTCAAGTTCGGTTTTTCAAATGGAACTAATTTTTCTGAAGACCTGAGTTGATAGTGCGTTCCAAGACAAATTCAATAAGCTTTAATGTATACACTTTATTTTCACTGGTTTTTAAGATATTGCGCTTGCAAATTTACTGATTTTCACTGGAAGAAAACTGTCTGGTATAGCACGGACCGGGGACGGTCTTACTGGCTCCACGGGTGGCACTGCCTTTTGAAATAGATACCTACCTGCCAAAGGTCTACGCCAGGCCCAAAGGCTGGACAATTTTTTTCCGTCAGAAATGCTACTTAGGTAGGTACATCTGCGGTATCGAGAAGCGCACCGTTACTTTTATTTCGCACTTGCTTCTACGCTCGGATGGCCGGTTCTTCTGGAAGGGATGCAAGTTCGATTGGTTAGGTTAGGAGGAGTGAAAGTTGCTAGACTAAATTTCAATCATAGGGAGCAGATTGTATCAGAACCATTCGGATTTGCATTCCTCACAAACGGCTGCTCTTTTGAAGAGGCCCTCTTCACAGCAATGCCCACCTTCTCTCGCACGGAATACGTTAACGCTTGGTTTTGTTCTGATATTGAAGCTCGTGTTTATACTCGAGAGGACCACGCGTCGACAGCGGGCTACCCCTTTTCTTCCTGTGTCTCTCCACGATCCGTGTTGACGGTGGATTGTAGGAGCGTAGATATCTGGATGCCAGTTATTGAATTCAGGAGACGATAGAAACATTTTATTACAAAACACACATGTACTATAATTAAAGTAAATCGTATTCCTCTCGGGCAGGAGTACTGATAATGCTCCAACTTGCGCCCCACTTCGCGCAGACCAATTACACGGAGGGTAGTCGGGTCACGCACTGCCCAAATGATACAGGGTAATTCTGGAGCAACGCCCGTCAAGGAGGTGCGCTGGTACCCCGTGGCGAGGACAGACCTTCGCATTGCCTCACCCGATTTTTATGGTTTTTTTTCGGAAAAAGGTAAAAAAAAAGGTAAATAAAATTGTCCAGCCTTTGGGCCTGGCGTAGACCTTTGGCAGGTAGGTATCTATTTCAAAAGGCAGTGCCACCCGTGGAGTCAGTAAGACCGCCCCCGGTCCGTGCTATACCAGACAGTTTTCTTCCAGTGAAAATCAGTAAATTTGCAAGCGCAATATCTTAAAAACCAGTGAAAATAAAGTGTATATATTAAAGCTTATTGAATTTGTCTTGGAACGCACTATCAACTCAGGTCTTCAGAAAAAATAGTTCCATTTGAAAAACCGAACTTGACCATCGTATCTTTTATAATAATAATCGAAAACAAAATTCGTTCGCGCTAATAAATTGGCCCCCTCGAACCATGCAATTCCCTATTTTTTTTATATGTTTATCTCCAATAGTTTAGGAGAAAACCGGCTGTCCAGTCTTCCCGCGGACACCCTGTATATAATGAAACACAGCGCCCCGAGGTGGTTAGTGCCGTTAGCCTGCCGTTTGTTGAGTCTCCCGAGATTTCTTATTTGTCTTTAAAATTAGCTTCAAATTTGATTCCGCGCTTTGACGAAAGATCTGGTTCTCTGCTTCCACTTCGACGTGAAGGACGCTGGTCGATTGCAGGTTTTAGAATTATTGCATGACTCATCCAATGAGAGGGTTGACAGTTTCCTTGTAGATACCGATTCCCAACTTAATTTAGTTTTGTCTAGTTTACAAGGGGTTGAACTTTTTGTGTATATGGTGATTCTTTGGAGGAACATTCACATATATGCTGATTCTTTGGAGGAACATTCACTAGAATTGAAGGGCCTCTTGGTTAGACTACAAAATGCTGGATTGACATTACAACCCGAAAAGTGTCGATTCTTGCGACGGGAAGTTTCTTATTTGGGTCACGTTATTTCTTTAAAAGGGGTGAAACCGGATCCTGGAATGATCGAAGCGGTAAAGTTATTTCCTATTCCGTAAACTAGGAAAAATATTAAACAGTTTTTGGGATTGGTTGGGTATTATCGACGCTTTATTCCTCTTATGGCAAAAATTGCTAAACCTTTGACACGATTGTTGAAAGCAGAAATACCTTTTGTCTGGGATAAGGACGTCCAGTTCGCCTTCGAAAGGTTATGGGATATTATCTGTTCAAAACCGCTACTTCAATTTCCCAATTTCAAACAACCATTTCTCGTAACGACTGATGCTTCTAATTACGCAGTAGGAGCCGTATTGAGTCAGGGTCAGATCGGGAAAGATCTCCCAATTGCGTATGCATCTCGGACCCTTAATAACGCTGAAAGTAATTATTCGAATATTGAGAAAGAGTTATTGGCAGTTTTATTTGCAGTGGAGCATTTTCGACCGTATTTATATGGGCAGAAATTTACTCTAATCACTGATCATCAACCACTGATCTGGTTACATAAGGTTAAGGGGGTAGACACGGGTAATGCAGCGCGCTGTATACCGACACAATCTGGCCCGAAACAGGGGGTTGGGATTTTTCATCATTCGTCCTTATATGAGCAGATTTTGGGCTGGGTTAGGACTCATTCGAAAGAGGAAGGTTCAATGCGGAGCGCTCTTCTCATGGTTCAACGAGATTGTGTTCATATCTAATAATATGAGTGTCCAAAGTAGAGCAAAAGTCGACAAAATACACCCGCAGAATCCAAGTATTTTTAGGTCACTAAAAGAGCTTTGTGACTGAAACGGTGAGAAGAGCGCTCTGCATTGAACGTTCCTCTTTCGAATGAGTCCTAACCCAGCCCAAAATCTGCTCATATAAGGACGAATAATGAAAAATCGTGACTTCAGTCCCAAATACGAGTTCCGCCATATTGGCGATAATACAGAGCAAGTCACGTGACAAATTTAGTTCAGCTAGTGGACACGAGATGGCGCCTACTCGGGAGGACTGTAGAGTCTATGGTATGACGCAGTACAATTCCTTCTCCCACTTCTCCGGTATGTGGAGAGGGGGAGACTTCTCGTGAAGTCGCGCAGAGCCGCCATGGGCTCTCTCTTCTCCGCCAGTTCTGGCGTTGGTCGGACGCTCCCGCGTCCTAAATACACACATTCAGTATTCATCGGTTAATCAGTGTTTTCACTTCACCACACCCAGAGAGTCTATATCGTAATTAACTGGCCACCTCTCAGCAGTGGCCTACAGTGGTGACCCCGACAAAAAGAACTCTTCTGTGGTTTTTTTTATCAACGCTGATTTCGACGATTGTGGCGGGCGCGATTCCCGCACGTGGTCGTCGTCGGAGGTCGGTGCAGCCACGTGGACGTCCATCTTTGCGACTGGCAGTGTTGCTGGCCGTGTTGCCGCTGACCTGTCGGCGACTTCCGTCATATCAGATCATCGTCTGTTGTTCCCGCTGTTCCTGTGGAAAAGTGCGTGAAGCCAGCGTCACCGGCGCCTGTTGTTCCCGTCGCTCCTGTGGAGGACCGATGAGGCTAACGTCTCCAGCGTCTTCATTCCAGTCGTCGCAACTTCTACTGCGAGTTCGACTGGACAGTGCCGCTTCATCGTCGCCGGTGATCAACCAGGTGGTGTCTTCGAGACGGTACTCTTTTCCGTTCCTGGCGAGATTCGCCATATTTTTTCTGGTTCTGCGCATATTTTTAGTAGCGTGTCGCGGAAGTATCGCCATTTTGTTTCGCGCGAGCGGTAGTGCTCGATTCCGGAAATACGTCGCGGTATAGCCACCATATTGCTTTGTGCGACGGCTGATTATAGTATAGGTTAAGCGACACCGGTTTCGCGACGTTGCGCGGTGTGAACGGGTGTTCCTTTTATCACAATAGGGCAGTTTCTGCATTTTCCATCGTTCGTGCCGCACATTTGCGGGCATTGTACTTATTATGACGGGCGACAGAGAAACCGGGGATCAGCTCCCGGGCGGATTGAGCGATCTGGAAGCTCAGGTTTGGGATCTGCATCAGCGTTTGGCAACGTTCGAGGCTTCGTCTAGCGCGACACAGAACGAGTCCGCGCGAGTCCAGGAGGGTTCCTCAACCGAGGCGATGCGCGTGGATGCCTACAGGCAGCCAAAAATTCCGCCCTTTTTCCGTTCCGACCCGGTGATATGGTTCATGCAGGTCGACGCATATCTGCGTAACGCACGAATTACGGTTGAAAGCACGAAGGCGGATGCCGTACTGGCCGCCGTTGATGCTGAAGTGTTTGTTTGTGTGAAAGACATTATTCAAACGTACCCGCCTCCGGTGGACATATATCAGCATATTAAAGCCCGCATCATTGCTACGTTCGCCGGTTCTCCGGAGGGCAACCTGCGTAAGTTGCTAAAAGGGCAAGTGCTCACCGATGGTAAGCCGTCAGTCCTGTTGAGTCGCCTGCGTAACCTCAACAGTGGGCAGTGCGACGACGTAGTGCTCAAGTCCATATTTTTAGAACAGCTGCCATCTAGCCACAGGGCAATTCTCGTCTCGACGGGCGCGTTAGAGTTGGATCGGCTCGCGGAGATTGCTGATAAAATTGCGGATAACGCAGGTCCTGCGGAGATGCACGTGGCAGCTTCCGCCAGTACCCCTTCGCGTCCTGCGGTTCAGGACGAGGTATCTCGTCTCGCGGCGTGCGTGGTTGCGTTGACTAAGCAGGTGGAGCGTTTGACGGCGTCGTCAAAGGACAAATCGCGCGGTCGAGCGCGTTCTCGGGCGCGTTCAGGGAGCGTGAAAAGAAGTGATTCACAGAAGCGTCACAAATCCGGTCTTTGCCTTTCACATAGGAAATACCCGCAGAACCCGTGGTCGTGTAGAGAGTGGTGCGCGAACTACGCCACTTGCAAACAAAAAAACTAGGTGATCCTTCCTGCGCCGAGACGTCCTGTGAAGGCATTAGGTCAGAAAATCGTCTCCATATTCGCGACCGCGCGTCTGGACAGTCGTTTTTGATTGACACGGGAGCAGACATTTCACTGCTTCCCGCTAACCTAAAAATTCATGTCATGCCTTCCGATCGCAAACTTTTTGCTACGAACGATTCGCGAATCGACACATTCGGCGAGTCGCTTCGCGAGTTAGACCTGGGTCTGCGCCGTGTGTTCCGCTGGAATTTTTGTATAGCGGCGGTGCCGTATCCGATAATCGGCGCGGATTTGCTTGCGCACTACGGTCTTCTCGTCGATCTCAAAAGACGTAGGTTGGTCGATACGACCACGCGGATGTATTCTCTGGCAGTGGCCAGATCCGTTCCGGCTCAATCGGTTAATTCGATCAATCCGGGTTCTAATTTCTCTGAACTGCTGGCGGAGTTCCCGGAGATTACTGGTTCGTCCCAGCTATCTCCGCCTCAAGAACGGGACGTTTTACATTATATAATGACCACTGGTCAGCCCGTTTCGGATCGTCCGCGACGTCTGACTCCGGAGAAGCTTAAGGCTGCTAAAGCCGAATTTAAAGCACTGGTCGCGGCTGGTATCTGCCGTCCTTCTAGCACTGCTTGGGCCAGTCCCATTCACCTGGTTCGCAAGAAGGACGGGTCTTGGAGAGTCTGCGGAGATTACCGCAAGGTTAATGCCGTTACGATACCAGATAAATATCCGACCCCGCATTTGCATGACTGTACGGCCAATCTGCGGGGTAAAACTATATTTTCTTCCCTTGATCTCCACAGGGCCTACAATCAGATACCGATGGCTCCCGAGGACATTCAGAAGACCGCGGTCTGCACGCCTTTCGGGTTGTTTGAATATTGTTTCATGACATACGGTCTTCGAAACGCGGGGCAATCGTTCCAGCGGTACATAAATCGCGCGCTGGGTGATTTGGATTTCGCGTTTGTATATATTGATGACATTTTGGTCGCGTCAGCCTCTCCGGAGGAGCATTCAGCCCACTTGCGAGAAATCTTCCAGAGACTGAAGAAGTTTCAGTTGCGTTTGAACGTTGATAAGTGCGTGTTCGGCGCGTCGGAGTTGGATTTTCTCGGACATACTATTGACAGCAGGGGAATACGTCCCACTGCTCGGAAGGTCGACGCGATAGCGGAATTCCCAATGCCTACTAATGTTATGCAGCTGCGCCGATTTCTCGGCATGATAAACTTTTATCGTAGAAACTTGCCACACTCGGCGGGTCCTCAGGCGCCCTTAAACGCGTATCTTCGCGAATCTCATAAAAACGACAAACGTGCGATTGAGTGGACCGCCGAGGCGAGGGACGCGTTCGTTAAGATCAAGGCTGATCTGGCCAACGCGGCCCTACTGGTTCATCCTCGTGGCGACGCGTGCATCCGTCTTGTTTCGGATGCGTCGGATTCTGCTATGGGCGCGGTTATCGAGCAATTGTCGTCGTCGCGGAGCTGGGAGCCTCTCGCGTTTTTCTCCAGAAGATTCGGCTCCGCGCAGCTGAATTACAGCACATACGATCGCGAACTCACAGCCATTTTCGAGGCAACTAAATATTTCCGTCCATTTGTTGAGGGTCGCGATTTCAGTATAGTTACCGATCATAAGCCATTGATTTACACATTCGCGCAGAAGGCCGATAAGGCATCCTCTAGGCAAGTGCGCCAGCTGTCATATATCGCGCAGTTCTCAACTAGAATAGAACACGTGGCTGGCGTCGACAATGTAGTCGCAGACGCGCTGTCGCGAGTTGATTCCTTGCGTTTGCCGGTGGAGGTTGAGTTCGTTCAGCTTGCGAAGCTTCAGGAGGACGATCAGCAACTCCAGTTGATTCGCAAGTCCGCGGAGTTCCCGTTAAAAATGAAGGCAATTCAATGGGGACCGACTCACTCGACGATCTTTTGTGAGATTACCGGAGTGTCGATTCGTCCCTATATCCCTCCGAGCCTGCGAGAAACGGTTTTCGGCTTATTCCATCGACCGGCGCATCCGAGCGCGAAGGTCACTCACCGGCTGATTCAGCAGCGTTACGTATGGCCAAACATGCAACGCGACATCGCGAAGTGGTGCAAGACATGCATTGACTGCCAACAGTCCAAGATATCGCGGCACGTTAAACTGTTGCCCGGGCAATTCGTGGCTCCTGATGGTCGTTTTGATCATGTACACGTGGACATTGTGGGTCCCTTACCGGAGCGCGGCGGTTATAGTTATTGTGTGACCATGATGGACAGGTTCTCGCGATGGGTGGAGGCGGTGCCCTTGCGGGAGGTGTCGGCTCAGTCGATTGCCGAGGTATTTTTTGATACTTGGGTTTCGCGTTACGGAGCTCCCAAGATTTTAACGTCCGATCAGGGAGCTCAGTTTCAGTCGGGGTTGTTCTCGGCACTACTGTCTATGATCGGCTGCGAGCGGATTCGCACGACGGCTTACCATCCGGCGAGCAACGGATTGATTGAACGATGGCACCGTGTTTTCAAGGCCGCGTTAATGTGCCATTCTGACACAAACTGGCCTCGTACTCTGTCGTCCGTACTGCTCGGTCTCAGGACGCATGTGCGACCTGACACGGGCGCGTCCCCGGCCGAATTTTTGTTTGGCACTACCCTGCGACTGCCCGGCGAGTTTTTCCTTCCGGAGGATTTGGTGACGGATCCGGACATTTTTGTCAATGAGTTTCGTGAGCATATGCGTCTGGTGCGCCCAGTGCCAGTCGCGCACAAGTATAAGCGGCGTGCGTTCGTGTTTAGTGAATTGCATACTTGCTCGCATGTTTTTCTGCGGAATATGGTCAAGAAGTCTCTTGAAAGACCGTACACCGGTCCGCACAAGGTGTTGCAATGGGTGAACGATCGAGTATATAAGATCGATGTGAACGGCGTGCATAAGTCCGTTTCTATTGAACTCTTGAAACCAGCTCATCTAGTCGCCGATGAGCTAGCGAACTCTGTTCCGTCCCACGGAGCGGACAGCGGTCCTTCCACATCCGCGAATACCGTGCCCGCTCTCAAAACATACCAGCGTAAGAAGGTCGCATTCGCGTCCGTAATCAAAGATTAGAATAACCACTTCCAAGACTGTGCATTTCACGCGTACCAAAGTATTTTACAATTATATGTTCCTACACTGCGCGAAGTTTATTTTATGTACAGTGTGTCCGCGGGAAAGCTAAACAGCCGGCTTCCTCCTAAACTATTCGAGATAAAAATATAAAAAAAAATAGGGAATTGCATGGTTCGAGGGGGCCAATTAATTAGCCCGAACGAATTTTTTTTATCGATTATTATTTTAAAAGATACGATGGTCAAGTCCGGTTTTTCAAATGGAACTATTTTTTTTGAACACCTGAGTTGATAGTGCGTTCCAAGACAAATTCAATAAGCTTTAATGTATACACTTTATTTTCACTGGTTTTTAAGATATTGCGCTTGCAAATTTACTGATTTTCACTGGAAGAAAACTGTCTGGTATAGCACGGACCGGGGACGGTCTTACTGGTTCCACGGGTGGCACTACCTTTTGAAATAGATACCTACCTGCCAAAGGTCTACGCCAGGCCCAAAGGCTGGACAATTTTTTTCCGTCAGAAATGCTACTTAGGTAGGTACATCTGCGGTATATTTATTTCGCACTTGTTTCTACGCTCGGATAGCCGGTTCTTTTGGGAGGGATGTAAGTTCGATTGGTTAGGTTAGGAGGAGTGAAAGTTGCTAGACTAAATTTCAATCATAGGGAGCAGATTGTATCAGAACCATTCGGATTTGCATTCCTCACAAACGGCTGCTCTCTTGGAGAGGCCCTCTTCACAGCAATGTCCACCTTCTCTCGCACGGAATACGTTAACGCTTGCTTTTCTTCTGATATTGAAGCTCGTGTTTATACTCGAGAGGACCACGCGTCGACAGCGGGCTACCCCTTTTCTTCCTGTGTCTCTCCACGAGCCGTGCTGACGGTGGATTGTAGGAGCGTAGATATCTGGATGCCTGTTTCGTGTGTATATATCTTGTAAATATCGTTTATTCCTAGATGTAAGAAATTTATATTAGATCAGCGAATTTTAGTCATGGTGTCTCCATCTGAAGAGTCAGGTGGAATTCAGGTGCTTCTCTCTCCCCCCTCCTATCGAATCGCCGCGGTTCTTCGCGATAATCGCGCTCGAGTCAGTCGGTTCCAAACCTATAATCAGGAAGGTCGTGTATACGCAATTACGCCGAGAGAGAGAGAGAGAGAGAGAGAGAGAGAGAGAGAGAGAGAGAGAGAGAGAAGCAGTGAAACGCGAAGAAAAGTACTCAATTATACAATCGCCCTCAGTGCTTTAGTTCTGCCCTTCTTTATCGTATGTACAGTGCTAGTGTTGAGAACTTATATTAAAACTGGAGCTTTATTGTAAGTTACTTGAAAGATACAGGAAAGATCCAGGACGGAACGTTCAGCCCGATCCTGAAATACAACTCACAACTTAATTCTAAACCTTATTACTACGAAATCCTAAGCCTACTATACCTACTTAAATCTAATTACGCTAACGGATTAAATCTAAATTCTTAATCAAGAAACAAATGGTCCTTCGAGCCGGATATGTGGTGAGTTGAAATTCGCTCTTCTTGTACAAAGGAATCCGTTACGCGACCCGTGGATCCACGAGGCATAGAACGTTCTCGAACATTCTTAAGCCAGGTCGAAATTGTAAACAGTGCCGGTCAACACAGTTTTTCTTCTACCGAACGTTCTGGAATCTGAAACAATGGATATACTCATATCAGAACAGAAATACTTGTACGGACGAATTTCACGGTTAACGGAGAATATGAAGAAACTCGGCGCGAGTAAAATAACAAAGGGCGTAATTATTTCTCGGCTGGAACTTTTAGAAAATTACTGGGCTTCGTTTCTACAAAACAACGCGAAATTATGCGCGAGTATTACGGAAGAGCACCAGGAGAAACCATATTTCAAGGACGATCATATGAGCTTGTGCGAAGAAGCTTACTTGCAGCAGAAGGCTAGTCTGCTGGATGCTCGACACGATTTTCCTGAGGAAGTAGAAGAAACAGTGCAAGCTGGAACCGACTCCCAAGGCAGAACTTTGGAAAAGATTCCTATCCCTAAATTCTCTGGGAATTATCAGAGCTGGCCAAGCTTTCGTGATCTATTCCGCTCTCTGGTGATAAAGAACTCGTCTCTCTCCGAAGTTGATAAATTGCATTATCTTCAAACCAGCCTAACCGAGGAAGCCGCTCGACTGATTCAAAATGTCACGTTAACGGCGTCCAACTTCAAGCGAGCGTGGGAAGCCATTATGGAACAATATGACGTCCCACGTCTCCTCATTCACGCTCACATAACGGATCTCCTGTCCTTGCCGGCGATGACGAAAGAATCAGCTCAAGAGCTCAAGGATTTGCTGCATGGGACCCGGAATGCAGTGGAAGCGTTGGCAACGCTAAAGCTGCCTGTTGAACATTGGAGCGCCTTCTTAGTAGTGCTCACGGCGGAACGCTTGGACCCCACAACAACGATGGCTTGGGAAAAGTCCATCGGAGCTAAACCGGAGCATCCAACCTTCGATGAAATGAAGTCATTCCTCGGGTCTCAAGTGAGAGCGCTAGTGGCGTCTGGAGGCACCGCCAGTGGATCAGCTGGCCTAAACCGTTCTGGAGCATCGGGCCATCAAGGAGGTGACCGAAAACCTTCTGGAGCTTCTAGTGGAGCGGCGCGTCGGCCTAAGACGCACTGTGTAACCAGGAACGACAACGGGAAGCAAAAGTGTGCTCTGTGTCAAAGCGAGCATTTCATACTTTACTGCCCGAAGTACAAGGCCATGGATCCCCGGGAGAGAAAGAGTCGGGTTATAGAAAAGCACTTATGCTTCAACTGTTTGGCCGCACATTCTTCTCGCGATTGTAAGTCTGTGAAGCGCTGCCAACTTTGTCTGGATAAGCATCATACCACTATTCACATTCCAATAGAACAAGCTTCTTCTTCCGGTACAATTTCGCAGGTAAACGAGCAACTTGCACTTTCTGGATAGAGCGCTTCTCCGTCGCTGGGTTCGACCACTGCAACGACTCATTGCGCTCAGATGCAACAGCCTGGCGCTGCTGTACTTCTCGCTACTGCATTGGTCAGGGTGGCGTCCGAGACTGGGGAGATGGTGACTGTTCGTGCGTTGATCGATCCGTGCTCCGAGGTGTCCTTGATTGGTGAGAGTATCGCTCAATTATTAAGACTCCCAAGGTCACCCACGGGGATTCCAGTTGTAGGAGTAGCAAAAAATATAACCTACTCGAGGGGTTCGGGAACAATACGAGTCTCCCATCGCGACCGCGACTCGGTCAGCATCCCGATACAAGCGCTGGTGCTACAGCGGCTATCCTCGTATAGGCCGAGTCCGGTTCCGGTTTCAACTTCTTGGTTTCACATAACCGATCTTGAACTTGCGGACCCTGAATTCGCTTCTTCTAGAAAGGTCGATCTTCTCTTAGGCGCGGAAGTCTATTCTCAAATTATTCGAAAAGGGCTACGGCATGGGCCTCCTCGCGCACCGGTAGCTCAAGCTACGACTCTGGGCTGGATTCTTACTGGCCTAGTCGGCAATCCGGATAACTTCTCTCAGGCGAAAGCCGCTGCCACTCTTCAATGTTCTACTGACTTCGAGATATCGGAGATCTTGCAAAAATTCTGGAAGCAAGAAGAGGTGTCAGCACCACTTTCTACATTAACCACTGAGGAGAAGGCTTGCGAAGATTATTTCGTTCAGACGCATTCTCGCGAGGACAGTGGCAGGTATATCGTAAGGATACCGTTTTCTCGTCCTACTAGTGACCTCGGTCTCTCTCGTCTAACTTCCGAGGTTCTCCTAAGAAAACTGGAAAGGAAATTCCTTAATTCCTCCGAATTGGAAACGGCGTATCGCCAATTCATGGAAGAGTATGAGACACTCGACCATATGACTCTGGCCGCGGGAGATTCTCGCGATACTCCTAACTTTTATTATTTACCTCACCATGGGGTAATTCGTTCGTCTAGCACTACTACGAAACTTAGAGTAGTTTTTAACGCTTCGTGCAAAACGACTTCCGGTCTCTCTCTAAATGATCTTGTGAATACGGGTCCTAATTTATTACCCGAAATATTCGAGATTTTAACGCGCTGGCGGCTCCACTCCATTGTGTTTTCGGCGGACATTGAAAAAATGTACCGCCAAATACGCGGCCATAACGACGACTGCGACTTCCAACGCATTCTATGGCGGAAGAAATTTTCTGGGCCAGTACAAGCTTACCGTCTACTGACGGTTACATACGGGATGGCGTGTGCTCCCTATCTAACGATTCGTACGCTTAAACAATTAAGCGCGGATGAACGGGAACGTTACCCCTTAGCAGCATCTTGTTTACTAGACGACGTCTATATGGACGATGTGATCTCGGGAGCAGGAAGTTTGCCTGTCGCCCTCAAACTCCAGAGCGAGTTGATTTCATTGCTCAAGGCGGGCGGATTCAAACTTAGAAAATGGACTTCGAATCGACCCGAGCTCCTCGAAAATCTACCACACGATTATATAGCTTCTACTCCTGAATTTTCGTGTAATTTCGAAGGCATCTTCTCGTTGCTAGGTCTGAAGTGGCAGACCAGTTCAGACTGCTTTGTTTTTATCGTCTCGTCGAAAACTCGAGATGAAGCTCTTACTAAACGAACCGTCTTTCGGGAAACAGCAAGTCTGTACGATCCTTTAGGATTCCTCGCACCGGTGATAATTGTCGCTAAAATATTCGTACAATCTCTCTGGCTCCTAAAACTGGAATGGGACGAACCGCTCCCTACCTCTCTTGTGGAAACCTGGGAGCACTATTATGCCGGATTAGGGGCTCTCTCCTCCTTGAGGATACCTCGATGGCTTCTCGTGAATCCGGAAACGGGGCATTATGAATTACACGGTTTCGCGGACGCGTCCGAGAAGGCCTACGCCGCGGTGGTCTATATGCGATCCTCGTTCGATCAGTCAACTCCCCGAATAAGTCTGATCGCCGCGAAAACTAAAGTAGCTCCTTTAAAACAGAACTCGTTGCCTCGTCTCGAATTGTGCGCTGCTACGCTTCTCACTCGGTTAATGATACGCGTTACTAAAGTTTTGAATTTACCACGCTGTGACGTGCATCTTTGGTCGGACTCGACAATAGTTCTGAGTTGGCTACAGGGACAACCCTTCCAATGGAAGACGTTTGTCGCCAACCGCGTCTCTGAAATTCAAACCTCATTGCCGAGTGCGAAGTGGCATCACGTTCGGACGAAGGAAAACCCAGCCGATTGCGCTTCGCGCGGTATAAACGGGACTACGCTCGTGAATTATTCCCTATGGTGGCAAGGGCCATCATGCCTGCAAAATTCTACGCATAATTGCGAGTCGAACTGCGTTGTCAAGCTCCACACGACGGAGGACAAACGCGCGCAAAATATTGTTCACACTACTACGCTCGCCGATAGCCCCCCGTTAGGGGACCTCTTGACGAGATACTCCTCGCTTAGAAAATTAACTCGCGTAACCGCTTGGTGCCTGCGTTATATGTCTCAGCTACGACGCAAGCCCTCGCCCCTTTTACAATTCAATTACATTCAAGCTCTCGAGATAGAGAATGCTAAACTTACCTTGATAAAGGTTGCACAGCGCTGCGCGTTCCCAACCGAGATCGCGATACTGGAAAAAGCTGCATCTATCTCCCGGGGGCCTCTTTCTCGTTTGGTCCCTTTTCTGGACGACCAGGGCGTCCTGAGGGTCGGTGGCCGCCTAAAGCATTCCGTCCTAGATTTCGACCAGAAGCATCCGATTATTCTACCAGAAAGGGGAAATTTTACCGTTTTGGTTATTCGCGATAGTCACGAACGGGTTCTCCATGGCGGTAATCAACTTACCTTGAGCACGCTTCGACAAGAATACTGGATTCTCAGAGGTCGACGCGCAGTTCGTCACTATATTCGCTCTTGCGTCACGTGTTGGCGTTGGCGCGCCAAGGCGTCCCAACAACAGATGGGAAATCTTCCCTCCTCGCGCGTGATACCCGCTAGACCGTTTCTTCACGTCGGGGTCGACTATGCTGGACCCTTTCTAACAAAAACGGCTCCAGGACGCGGACACCGTACTCGAAAGTCCTGTGTCGCCGTATTCATTTGTCTGTCCACACGAGCGATCCACTTGAAACTGGTATCCGATTATACGACGAATGCTTTTCTAGCAGCTTACCGGCGATTCGTTTCCCGACGAGGAAATTGTGCCTCAATACGCAGCGATTGTGGGACGAATTTTGTCGGTGCTGACAAGGAGTTGCGACGCTGGTTCTCCGATGCAAATGAAGAACTGGGCAAGTTGGCGCCTCTACTGGCCGATCTGGGTACTACCTGGTTATTCAATCCACCGGCCGCTCCCCACTTCGGTGGGATCTGGGAGTCCGCCGTAAAGTCGATGAAGTTTCACCTTTGGCGAGTCATCGGCGACACTCCACTGACGTTCGAGGAAATGACTACTCTCCTACATCAAATAGAGGCTTGCCTAAATTCGCGGCCCCTCTTTCCTTTAAGCGACGAACCGGACAATTTTCAGTTTTTAACTCCGGGGCATTTTCTTGTAGGCTCCCCCTTGACAGCTATTCCGGAACCATCTCTCACTGCGGAGTCGCCAAACCGACTCACTCGCTGGCAGCAGATTCAGCAAATGAGAGATCACTATTGGAAGCGGTGGTCTGCTGAGTATCTCCAAACGCTGCAAGAACGACCAAAGTGGATCGCGGCCCAACCGAACGTCCAACCCGGACAACTCTGCCTCGTTAGAAACGAGGCCACTCCACCGACTCACTGGCCGATTGGACGGATCACAGCCGTTCATCCAGGTCCCGATGGACTTGTCCGCGTCGTCACTATACGTACACCGAAGACGACACTACAGCGCCCTATCGCGAAAATTAGCCTCTTTCCATCGGCGCCAAGCCCCGGGGCTAAAGCAACCGCGGTGAAAAGCCCGTAACGGTAACCAGGTACCCTCGGAAAGGAAACATTCGTCGCGTACCCGCTACGAAGGCGGGCGGAATGTTTCGTGTGTATATATCTTGTAAATATCGTTTATTCCTAGATGTAAGAAATTTATATTAGATCAGCGAATTTTAGTCATGGTGTCTCCATCTGAAGAGTCAGGTGGAATTCAGGTGCTTCTCTCTCCCCCCTCCTATCGAATCGCCGCGGTTCTTCGCGATAATCGCGCTCGAGTCAGTCGGTTCCAAACCTATAATCAGGAAGGTCGTGTATACGCAATTACGCCGAGAGAGAGAGAGAGAGAGAGAGAGAGAGAGAGAGAGAGAGAGAGAGAGAGAGAGAGAGAGAAGCAGTGAAACGCGAAGAAAACTACTCAATTATACAATCGCCCTCAGTGCTTTAGTTCTGCCCTTCTTTATCGCATGTTCAGTGCTAGTGTTGAGAACTTATATTAAAACTGGAGCTTTATTGTAAGTTACTTGAAAGATACAGGAAAGATCCAGGACGGAACGTTCAGCCCGATCCTGAAATACAACTCACAACTTAATTCTAAACCTTATTACTACGAAATCCTAAGCCTACTATACCTACTTAAATCTAATTACGCTAACGGATTAAATCTAAATTCTTAATCAAGAAACAATGCCAGTTATTGAATTCAGGAGACGATAGAAACATTTTATTACAAAATACACATGTACTATAATTAAAGTAAATCGTATTCCTCTCGGGCAGGAGTACTGATAATGATCGAACTTGCGCCCCACTTCGCGCAGACCAATTACACGGAGGGTAGTCGGGTCACACACTGCCCAAATGTGTGATGCGCTGGCACCCCGTGGCGAGGACAGTCCTTCGCTGTGCCTCACCCGATTTTTATGGCTCTTTTCGGAAAAAGGTACGAATCCTGGGCCGAACGTAACGAATTGAAGTCGACCCTCCGCAGTCGAGGGTGAATTATCCATTTGAGCGTATTAAGTAACCCTTTTCTTCATCGTATCGAAAGGGAAGTGACGCCAATGGATTCCGGGCGTTCTCCCGATTAAAATCATGCCAAACATCATGAAAATAGCTTGTGTCAAAGTAGTCCGATTTGCATGATATTTGGTATGATTTTCGTCAGAAAAACATAAGGAATCCATTGGCACCACTTCCCTTTCGATACGACGAAGCAAAGAATTTCTTAATACGCTCAAATGGATATTTCACCCTCGACTGCGGGGGCTCGACCTCAATTCGCTACGTTCGGCCCAGGATTCGTACCTTTTTCCGGAAAAAGCCATAAAAATCGGGTGAGGCACAGCGAAGGACTGTCCTCGCCACGGGGTACCAGGCCGCCGCATCTCCTTGACGGGCGTTGCTCCATAATTACCCAGTATCTGGTTAGGAAATAAAATAATTCTTTATTTTTTATCGTATGGATATGGAAGTGTCGCAGATAGATTCCTTGGGGATTTCCGATGAAAATCATGCCAAGTGTCGTGGAAATCGGACAACTCTTACATAAGGAATACAAATTGCTTGTGTCAAAGTAGTCCGATTTGCATGACATTTGGTATGATTTTCGTCAGAAAAACATAAGGAATCCATTGGCGTCACTTCCCTTTCGATACGATGAAGAAAGGGGTTTCTTAATACGCTCAAATGGATAATTCACCCTCGACTGCGGAGGGTCGACTTCAATTCGCTACGTTCGACCCAGGATTCGTACCTTTTTCCGGAAAAAAGCCATAAAAATCGGGTGAGGCACAGCGAAGGTCTGTCCTCGCCACGGGGTGCCAGCGCATCTCCTTGACGGGCGTTGCTCCAGAATTACCCTGTATCATTTGGGCAGTGTGTGACCCGACTACCCTCCGTGTAATTGGTCTGCGCGAAGTGGGGCGCAAGTCCGATCATTATCAGTACTCCTGCCCGAGAGGAATACGATTTACTTTAATAGATAGTACATGTGTGTTTTGTAATAAAATGTTTCCATCGTCTCCTGAATTCAATAACTGGCATCCAGATATCTACGCTCCTACAATCCACCGTCAACACGGCTCGTGGAGAGACACAGGAAGAAAAGGGGTAGCCCGCTGTCGACGCGTGGTCCTCTCGAGTATAAACACGAGCTTCAATATCAGAACAAAAGCAAGCGTTAACGTATTCCGTGCGAGAGAAGGTGGGCATTGCTGTGAAGAGGGCCTCTTCAAGAGAGCAGCCGTTTGTGAGGAATGCAAATCCGAATGGTTCTGATACAATCTGCTCCCTATGATTGAAATTTAGTCTAGCAGCTTTCACTCCTCCTAACCTAACCAATCGAACTTGCATCCCTCCCAAAAGAACCGGCCATCCGAGCGTAGAAGCAAGTGCGGAATAAAAGTAACGGTGCGCTTCTCGATACCGCAGATGTACCTACCTAAGTAGCATTTCTGACGGAAAAAAATTGTCCAGCCTTTGGGCCTGGGGTAGACCTTTGGCAGGTAGGTATCTATTTCAAAAGGCAGTGCCACAAGTGGAGCCAGTAAGACCGTCCCCGGTCCGTGCTATACCAGACAGTTTTCTTCCAGTGAAAATCAGTAAATTTGCAAGCGCAATATCTTAAAAACCAGTGAAAATAAAGTGTATACATTAAAGCTTATTGAATTTGTCTTGGAACGCACTATCAACTCAGGTATTCAAAAAAAATAGTTCCATTTGAAAAACCGAACTTGACCATCGTATCTTTTAAAATAATAATCGATAAAAAAATTCGTTCGCTCTAATTAATTGGCCCCCTCGAACCATGCAATTCCCTATTTTTTTTATATTTTTATCTCCAATAGTTTAGGAGGAAGCCGGCTGTTTAGCTTTCCCGCGGACACACTGTATATTAGTAACGTTTCATAGTTTGTAAGGTGTACATTGTATTACGCGCGACTATCTGCAGAAAGCAGAACCGCATAACTATTGCGAGTGAATATGCTGGATACCAGCACGAAGAATTTGTGCAGTTTTCGGCATTGACCGAAGGTCTTGGGGGGGAGTGCTGTAGGGTCTATGGTATGACGCAGTACAATTCCTTCTCCCACTCCTCCGTTATGTGGAGAGTGGGGAGGCTTCTCGTGAAGTCGCGCAGAGCCGCCATGGGCTCTCTCTTCTCTGCCAGTTCTGGCGTTGGTCGGACGCTCCCGCGTCCTAAATACACACATTCAGTATTCATCGGTTAATCAGTGTTTTTACTTCACCACACCCAGAGAGTCTATATCGTAATTAACTGGCCACCTCTCAGCAGTGGCCTACAGGACTGCCGACGTGGAATCATAGCAAAACTGAAGCGTTAGCTGGATACACAAGCCACAGTAAAAGCGTGATGCTGTCAATGTATGAATTTTCGGACGATTGTAGGTTAGGTTATATGCATTTTAGGCATATAACTGTTGAGAACTGTGTACATTTACTAAATTAACGCTTTTATTGTAACACATACATCATTTGAAATCGCTGTCGAATTTATGTTATAATTATATGGCCACATTATTTCAAATAAAAAAAGAGATTGGAACTTTTTTACTAATACTGGAAATATTGATTTACTAATATTGTTACGAGCCGGGGCTGCGGCAACGCGAGAGGCCGACGAGAAGGGTATTTCCCAAGGAATACGGTTTATGAGTTTGTTAGTTAGGTGCGCGGACGAACCTGATGCGAAATCAGGGAGCCGCTAGGATTGTTGACGGCGAGGACGAACCTGATGCGAAATCAGGGAGCCTCTAGGAATGGAGTCACACGCGGACGAACCTGATGCGAAATCAGGGAGCCGCAGGAGGGTGAAACGTCGTGAACGAACCCGATGCGAAATCGGGGAGTCACTAGGATAGAGTTCACAGACGAACCTGGTGCGAAACCAGGGAGCTGTTAGGAGGTTGGATTATTCACAGACGAACCTGGTGCGAAACCAGGGAGCTGTTCGGAAGTTGGTAGATTTACAGACGAACCTGATGCGAAATCAGGGAGCTGTAGGATACGGACGAACCTGATGCGAAATCAGGGAGCCGTAGGAGGGTAAGGTTTCGTGGACGAACCCGATGCGAAATCGGGGAGCCACTGGGTTGGAGAAGATGCTTTGTTTTGGTTGAAGGGTTGCGAACGAACCTGATGCTTGATCAGGGAGTCGCGGGAAATGTTAGTAATGCCTCGTAACTCTTAATTTATGTTTGATACAACTCGAGCGGCAAAGCTGTATCAGTGGGTGCGTGCTACTAATATTATAAGGATCGCTGGGTAAGAGATGGGTTTAACGAAATCGACTCGATTTACACGTGAACACCATTCGTGTATTCAATAACTGATTATGATACAAATGTAAGTGTCGCGGTTAAATAATAAATAGTGTAGTTAATTACCACTAGTTGCACGGTGTTGACGCACTGGCGATGCGGGACGTACGAGTGGCTATTTCAAAAGTGCCAAATAGAATATAAACCGAACTCGCGGATTCTATGAGGTTAACTTTGATTCTGACGGAGACTTTAGCTCGATCTTAACCAACTCTGTACGAGCGTGACACGACGTTACTCTACGCGTGACTCTATACTGCTTTGAACCAACGAGGGTAGAAACCAAAGGGTTTATATAGTCCCAAAAATGAGTGGGGATTCATTAGGAGTTTCCATATAAGGAAATTCTTCGGGGTCGTCGTCGTGTCATTCCCGTTCCCATGGTCGTGATCCAGATGGTCGAGATCATGACCCCCCTTAGTGGTGTATGATAAGCAAAAGGATTTTAGGGCGTTTTCCCTTCTCAGAAGCGAGCTCGAAAGTGGTTGAGAGTGGTGTATGGGAAGATTCCACATACGTAACAATATCATATTTTCAGAATGTGGAAGTTACAGCAATTATTTGCAATTATTGCTCTTATTATTATTGTTCCGACTATTGTATATAACATACAACAAGGAAAATTCTCCAAATCAGTCAACAGTTGACTCCCTGATTTTTTTTTGTAATTCTTTACGGTCCTATGCAGAGATGGGCATTATTTAAATAAAAGAATATACTTCCGAATGGCCCCAGTGACTGATCGACACGAGGTTTGGGGTAGGGTGTGTGTACCCTAAATCTAAAATTCTATTTAACTTCGGGTATTTATTAGTTTCCTTTGTTTATTCGAAGGCCTTTCATCTTGGGCTTCGAATAATTTTTCATCTTTCATTATATCTTTATCCTAAGGTCGTATTCAGATATATTGGCCGGTCAATTCGTTTTCGCGAACAGCGATCGCGAACAGCGATCGAGGAGTATGGTGGGGTAACGGGAATGCTGCCCGGCTCCGTCTGAACGTAACCGTGTGGCTGTTATGACCAATACGAGATGAAGCTATCGAGAAAGAATCAATGTTCAGACCAATAAAGCTCCTGAATTTTTTCGGAGCTAAGGCACACCTATTCTGATGTGTGTATTTCTATGCTATCAGCTCGGTTTGGCCTATACACACCAGAAGCTTGGCGCTAACCCCAGCACTTCTGGCTCACTCTTGTTCTGCGAAGGCGAGAGTGAGATGGAACGAGAGCGAGTCAGAAAACGTTGCAAACAGGAGCACCGAGGCAGGCAAGCAGTACCTATGGTGGGAGAATACGCGTTACGAAACGCACCGGCCAATATATCTGAATGTAAAGTCTCGTTAGCCGCTCGCTGGTCGGGACCGGCGTTGAGCCCGTATCATGAACGGAGCCCTAATTCCGAGGCTGAGTTTCTTGCTTCTTTCTGGCTGAAGGGGGGAGCGGGATGAAACGCTTTGCGTGCGCGACGGGCGCGAGCGCTCAGATGGAATCGTGACTGTTCGACGCATGCGCGCCACTGTCAGATAGCCAGGCACGGCACGAGTCTTTTTTGCGCCATAACCGAGCTTGCCAAATTCCGCCACTTATTATAAAACATTTAATTGAGCTTCTTCATGACCTTACTCTAAACTTTTACTCGTAGTTTAAAACCGTTGTAATATAATTTGTAGTATTTCATTTAAAAATTTATTTTCAACAATGCCAACAATGAAAAGGTCATTTTGCGCCTCTTGTCAACCTTACGCCCTAGCAGTTGCCTAATTTTACAGAGTAAAGTCATAAATAATCTCAAATAAATGTAATATAATAAAGGGCGCAATTTGACAAGTTCGCCTACGGCGCAAAAAAGACTTATGCCCGGCCTGCGTCAAGATTTTGCGAAGCGGGTCCCGTGCTCACCGTAAGCGCTTGCGACCATCGCGCACGCCCGTCACGCACACAAAGGATGGAGTGTCACGCGTCCGAAAGACGGAGCGAGACAAAATATCAACGCGTCGTCTATCTCGTACTGTCCTCGCTCGCTTTCAGTGCCTTCGCTCGTTCTCTTTCCATCTCGCGCTCGCCTTCGGCGGACAAGAGTGAGACAGAAGTGGTGGGGATAGCAAAAAGTCCGTATCGTGTACACCAAACCGAGCCCGTAACGATCTTAGATGCTCGAATAACCGACGAGAACCTTTGTTGCCCGAGCCGCACGAGATCGCCGTTGCTCGGCGATGTGTCATCGATTATATACAGGGTGTCCCACCTAAGACTGGACAGCCGGTTTTCCCCTAAACTATTGGAGATAAAAATATAAAAAAAATAGCGAATTGCATGGTTCGAGGGGGCCAATTAATTAGCGCGAACGAATTTTTTTATCGATTATTATTTTAAAAGATACGACGGTCAAGTTCGGTTTTTCAAATGGAACTATTTTTTTTGAACACCTGAGTTGATAGTGCGTTCCAAGACAAATTCAATAAGCTTTAATGTATACACTTTATTTTCACTGGTTTTTAAGATATAGCGCTTGCAATTTTACTGATTTTCACTGGAAGAAAACTGTCTGGTATAGCACGGACCGGGGACGGTCTTACTGGCTCCACGGGTAGCACTGCCTTTTGAAATAGATACCTACCTGCCAAAGGTCTACGCCAGGCCCAAAGGCTGGACAATTTTTTTCCGTCAGAAATGCTACTTAGGTAGGTACATCTGCGGTGTCGAGAAGCGCACCGTTACTTTTATTTCGCACTTGCTTCTACGCTCGGATGGCCGGTTCTTTTGGGAGGAATGCAAGTTCGATTGGTTAGGTTAGGAGGAGTGAAAGTTGCTAGACTAAATTTCAATCATAGGGAGCAGATTGTATCAGAACCATTCGGATTTGCATTCCACACAAACGGCTGCTCTCTTGAAGAGGCCCTCTTCACAGCAATGCCCACCTTCTCTCGCACGGAATACGTTAACGCTTGCTTTTGTTCTGATATTGAAGCTCGTGTTTATACTCGAGAGGACCACGCGTCGACAGCGGGCTACCCCTTTTCTTCCTGTGTCTCTCCACGAGCCGTGTTGACGGTGGATTGTAGGAGCGTAGATATCTGGATGCCAGTTATTGAATTCAGGAGACGATAGAAACATTTTATTACACAACACACATGTACTATAATTAAAGTAAATCGTATTCCTCTCGGGCAGGAGTACTGATAATGATCGAACTTGCGCCCCACTTCGCGCAGACCAATTACACGGAGGGTAGTCGGGTCACACACTGCCCAAATGATACAGGGTAATTCTGGAGCAACGCCCGTCAAGGAGATGCGCTGGCACCCCGTGGCGAGGACAGACCTTCGCATTGCCTCACCCGATTTTTATGGTTTTTTTTCCGGAAAAAGGTACGAATCCTGGGCCGAACGTAGCGAATTGAAGTCGACCCTCCGCAGTCGAAGTGAAGAATCCATTACAGCGTATTAAGAAACCCTTTTCTTCATCGTGTCGAAAGGGAAGTGACGCCAATGGATTCTTTATGTGTTTCTGATGAAAATCATACCAAATGTCATACAAATCGCACTACTTTGACACAAGCAATTTGTATTCCTTATGTAAGAGTTGTCCGATTTACACGACATTTGTAATGATTTTCATGGGAAAACCCCAAGGAGTCTATCGGCGACACTTCCGTATCCATAGATAGGGAATAACGAATTGTTTTATTTCTTAAAAAGGTAGGTACAGGCTGATTCAGGTGCTGCGCCCGTCACCCCGTCGCGAGGACAACACCCCGCAGTGCCCATAGAATTTTATGGCATTTTTCGGAAAAAGATACGAATCCTGGGCCGGACGTAGCGAATTGAGGTCGAGCCCCCGCAGTCGAGGGTGAAATATCCATTTGAGCGTATTAAGAAATTATTTTCTTCGTCGTATCGAAAGGGAAGTGGTGCCAATGGATTCCTTATGTTTTTCTGATGAAAATCATACCAAATGTCATGCAAATGGGACTACTTTGACACAAGCTATTTGTATTCCCTATGTAAAAGTTGTCCGATTTACACGACATTTGTAATGATTTTCATCGGAAAACCCCAAGGAATCCATCGGCGACACATCCATATCCATACGATAGGGAATAACGAATTGTTTTATTTCTTAAAAAGGTAGGTACAGGCTGATTCTGGTGCTGCGCCCGTCACCCCGTCGCGAGGACAACACCCCGCAGTGCCTGACCGAATTGTATGGCTTTCCACCCGCGAAGGGGTTCGAGTGCCTAATAAGAAGTGAGAAATCTTCGACTTGCGCATTTCTCATCAGATCTTTGCAAAACCGACACCTATCTATTCCTTATGTTTCGTCGATGAAGCTGACACTAAGAACGACGTAATTCGGACCATAATGAAGGAAATTCCATGGAATATCGATTTATATCATTTCAAGCTGACTTGACTTGGTTAAAAATAGTCCGATTTGCATGACATTTGGTATGATTTTCATCAGAAAAACATAAGGAATCCATTGGCACCACTTCCCTTTCGATACGACGAAGAAAAGAATTTCTTAATACGCTCAAATGGATATTTCACCCTCGACTGCGGGGGCTCGACCTCAATTCGCTACGTCCGGCCCAGGATTCGTACCTTTTTCCGAAAAAAGCCATAAAATTCTATGGGCACTGCGGGGTGTTGTCCTCGCGACGGGGTGACGGGCGCAGCACCAGAATCAGCCTGTACCTACCTTTTTAAAAAATAAAACAATTCGTTATTCCCTATCGTATGGATACGAAAGTGTCGCCGATAGACTCCTTGGGGTTTTCCCATGAAAATCATTACAAATGTCGTGTAAATCGGACAACTCTTACATAAGGAATACAAATTGCTTGTGTCAAAGTAGTGCGATTTGTATGACATTTGGTATGATTTTCATCAGAAACACATAAAGAATCCATTGGCGTCACTTCCCTTTCGACACGATGAAGAAAAGGGTTTCTTAATACGCTGTAATGGATTCTTCACTTCGACTGCGGAGGGTCGACTTCAATTCGCTACGTTCGGCCCAGGATTCGTACCGTTTTCCGGAAACAAACCATAAAAATCGGGTGAGGCAATGCGAAGGTCTGTCCTCGCCACGGGGTGCCAGCGCATCTCCTTGACGGGCGTTGCTCCAGAATTACCCTGTATCATTTGGGCAGTGTGTGACCCGACTACCCTCCGTGTAATTGGTCTGCGCGAAGTGGGGCGCAAGTTCGATCATTATCAGTACTCCTGCCCGAGAGGAATACGATTTACTTTAATAGATAGTACATGTGTGTTTTGTAATAAAATGTTTCTATCGTCTCCTGAATTCAATAACTGGCATCCAGATATCTACGCTCCTACAATCCACTGTCAACACGGCTCGTAGAGAGACACAGGAAGAAAAGGGGTAGCCCGCTGTCGACGCGTGGTCCTCTCGAGTATAAACACGAGCTTCAATATCAGAACAAAAGCAAGCGTTAACGTATTCCGTGCGAGAGAAGGTGGGCATTGCTGTGAAGAGGGCCTCTTCAAGAGAGCAGCCGTTTGTGAGGAATGCAAATCCGAATGGTTCTGATACAATCTGCTCCCTATGATTGAAATTTAGTCTAGCAACTTTCACTCCTCCTAACCTAACCAATCGAACTTGCATCCCTCCCAAAAGAACCGGCCATTCGAGCGTAGAAGCAAGTGCGAAATAAAAGTAACGGTCCGCTTCTCGACACCGCAGATGTACCTACCTAAGTAGCATTTCTGACGGAAAAAAATTGTCCAGCCTTTGGGCCTGGCGTAGACCTTTGGCAGGTAGGTATTAATTTCAAAAGGCAGTGCTACCCGTGGAGCCAGTAAGACCGTCCCCGGTCCGTGCTATACCAGACAGTTTTCTTCCAGTGAAAATCAGTAAATTTGCAAGCGCAATATCTTAAAAACCAGTGAAAATAAAGTGTATACATTAAAACTTATTGAATTTGTCTTGGAACGCACTATCAACCCAGGTGTTCAAAAAAAATAGTTCCATTTGAAAAACCGGACTTGACCATCGTATCTTTTAAAATAATAATCGATAAAAAAATTCGTTCGCGCTAATTAATTGGCCCCCTCGAACCATGCAATTCCCTATTTTTTTTATATTTTTATCTCCAATAGTTTAGGAGAAAACCGGCTGTCCAGTCTTAGGTGGGACACCCTGTAGAAACAGAATTTGTTTTTTTTTCATCGTATCAATATGAAAGTGACACAAATGGATTCCTGGCATTCTCCCGATTAAATTGACAGAAAATAATTTAAATCAGACTATTTTTAACGAAACGGGCTTCCAATTCTGCAAACAAATTTTCACGTAATTTCCTTAATTATGGTCCGAAAAATATCATTTTTGGGGCCAATTTGATCGAGAAAACATGACGAATCGATTCACATCACTTTCGCAAAGATCTGATTAGAAATGCAGAACTGACGATTTGTCACTGCTTAGTGCGTAACATTGTACCGTATATTATATGAAGTTAGCCATAAGCATAGGGATATCAAGGTTTGATGCGAGAGCGAAATTCAAAATCCTTTTGTATACTGAAAGATAGATATATTATAATTAGATTCGAAGCGAACGGCACATCTGAAAGGTCTTAAGCAAGTATGAAACGGGGGACAAGGAAGAGTTTATTGTCAGGATTCATAAACACGTAGAACGCGTTGTGCCCTTCGAGGGTTTTTCCTTCCTCATCTGCGTGCCAAATTTCGTCGAGCGGACAGCTGCTCGTCTCGTAAAATCATTTAAAACTCTGTCCTCCCTTTCAATAATTGCCGATGTCCTGTTAGGGTAAAAACTCAACTCGAGAGCAGCTGAAAGTCATAAACCGTGCGCGGGCGACGTCGTCTTGACCCTGAGGGTTGCGCGTACCTACCTGTTAGAAATGTATGTACTATACGTAGCCTATGTAAGCTATGTACTCGGAAAGCGTACCTCGACCACCAGCCGAGAGTGGGAGGAAACGCGAAGGAAGGGCCAAGGACGGAGAGATGGCTGAAGGACAACCCTCTGACGAAGCTTCAGGGACAACACCGTCTTGATTGGACGAAGGGATTCAGGGAAGAAGTCGGAAGAACGCGCCGAAATTGGAGGAGTAGGGCGCTCGGAGGTGACAAGCGAGGAGCAAATTTGTAAAAGATCAGATCAATCTTGTCAGCAGACTAACGAAGTTTACTTTTTGTAACAATGTATACATAGTTCAAATTTTACTTCGTTGAATCTTTTAAAATTCCCGCTCTATTTCGCGAGCTGAGTGCGTTAGCGCTCCACGGGCACGAACCGGCGCTTCATTTGGAAATCTTCAATAAATCGCGCCACATTACCATATGAGAATATAACAATATAGATTGCATCGCGTAACCGTGGTATTTGACACGTCGAATCTAGTAGGTTTTGTTGAGCTACGATATGAACAGGTTTTCTGTATATTTTTATTGAATTAATGACTATATTAGACTGTTTCAATTTATAAATATTGAAGAAGTAATCACAATGTTCTCTATTAACATTAATATGATTTCATGTGACGCAGTGTTTTAGTAAATTTTTTAACCTACGTTGTCAATTGAGGTTACAATCGTCCAAAGCGATTGTGCGATGTGACTGATCAAAGTTGTCCAAACATGCCGAAATTCAGAATGCTTCCACGAACTTCGCGGATCGTGGCATTGTGTTCTGCCGCGAATTTCATAAACGCAGCGGATCGTGTTATAATGCCTATAGCGATTGTTACGATGACTGACGAATTTAAGTGGAATTTACATTGGCAAGGCTGGATACATTCAGCTTTCGCATTTGGATATTTTACTAGTCAGGTACAAATGAAAAATTCTGCAATTACATTTCTCCCAACCATATTATGCCCTATAATTTTTCTTTCCCTTTTAATTTAAAGGATTATTCATTCTTTGCTAGAAAGTAATGGCATATTGCTGTATATGATACCATATGTAAGACACTTATTTCGTTCATTCTTTAAATCAGATTATTGGTGCAAATACAGCAAGCCGTTTCGGATGTAAAACGGTACTAATGTTAGCTGTTTTACTGTGGTCCATTAGTACGGTCATAACTCCGATCCTGGCGCAGTCGGTTCCATTGCTCATAATTTGTAGGGTTGTGCTAGGACTTGGGGAAGGTCTAGGTAAAGTATTATTCAGAATATAACTCTATAAGTATCTTTATTTTATATAACGTATACGATACGATGTGGATCCAAATTCAACCATGTATTGTTTCTAGGTCTACCAGTTATATTTCACTTGTTTGCTCACAGTGTTCCTGTAGAGGAACGTTCTCGTGCATTCGGATACCTTGTAGCTGCTGGTTCAGTTGGACAAGTAGTTGCATCTGTTGTAAGTTTAATCTGTTTTACAATACGGTATTCATTCTGATAAGTTTGTTTCTTTTTATTAATCGATTGAAATTAAATTGAACAAAATATTTTCAGCTGTGTCCACATTTGTTGTGGCAAACAGGATTTTACTTATTTGGAACAATTGGTATTGTATGGACACTTTTGTGGCTAATACTTTATCACGAGACAAATTCTCAAGATGAAATTCCTTTATTTGTGCCTAAGGTTGTCACATTTTCGTAATTAAAAGTTGATACAGAAATAAAACTTAATAATTAATCTATGGGTGTTGTATTTTAAGGGAACGCAAAACAGGAGTTTGCGGTGGACTGAATTTATTTCGCATTGGCCTTTATGGGCGTTGTACATAGCACATTTTGCAATGAACTGGAGTAATTACATAATAATGCAATGGCTGCCAACTTATTTGGCAAGAAATTTGTCTGCTAATTTAGAAAGTATTAGTTTGACAGCACTTCCATACATTGTGAATTCTCTCATTGGTATTGGTGCGTAATGATACTAAGTATGTCTGATCGAAAATTCTGTAGAAACTCAATTGATAAAAATATATCTTTCTTTACAGTTGCTGGACATAGTGCAGACAATCTTATACAGAAGAGATGGTCAGTCTTATCTGTAAGAAGATTAATGACAAATATAGGCCTAGTAGGTCCAGGTACATTTTTATTAGCGTTTTGTGCTGTGGACAATTTACTTGCTGCAGTAATGTTAGTAGTAATATTTAATTCACATATTATGTCAAACAATTATCTAGTTAAATGTTACAACGCAAGCTAACTGGTAACTACTTTTTTATAGTTTTGTTTCAATATCTATGGGCCTTTGTGCGTGCAATTCTGCTGGCCATCTTAGTAATCATGCAGACATAGCACCTAATCATGCCGGAGTTACGTTTGCGGTTTCGAATACTATCGTAAGTTTTAAATTTCTTAAATTTCGTCGATACTACCCAAGGTGATTTTAGAAACTGGGCAAGAAAATTAGTAAAGAGATATTCTGCAGCGGTTAATGAATTCTATTGTTCTTATTATCCTGCATATAAAAGTAATAATGTATTCTTAATAGGTATTGAAAAATTAATACGTCTCTAAGTACTTTATATTCTACGTTAGAAAATTACTATATTACAATAGGTATCCAAAATGTCATATTAAATTTAAGACTGCTGAATATCTTACTTATAAGTTAGGGTCATGTCCTTATTTCTAGTTTTAGTCATCTACCCAGATTCGTCGTTAGAAAAGTTTCAGTTTCTGCTTACCAAATATATGTTAAAAGTCATATAGGGATATTTCTCACAAATATTGCTACTCGCAAATTTCTTAATCTTTTTAAAGACCTTTAACATATATAGAATTTGTGCAAACATAGTTTCGCAAATTGAAAATAAAAATTAACAGGATAGCAATTTACTGTTCGAAATAAATGTATTTAGTAAATATTTCTTTCAGTAAATCATTTAAAGGAGTAACAGTAATTCAAATGCGAGTAGTGAATAGTCCAAGATTACAAGCAGCAGAAAAACATATTAAAAAGTATTTAGGATACGCCATTTGAATACTTGTGTTAAAGCAAAATTCTGACATAAAATATTGGATACTTCCTGAAATGCTTTTCGACTCCTATTTCAACTTATGTGAAAAAAGAATACAGAAAGGATTTGTTAGTTGCATGCGTGCAAGTTATCTCCACCACTTCTTGGAACTGCATTGAGTGACCAACGTTCCAGACCAACTGCAGTCGATGTTTAGAACATCTTTTCCATGTGTAAAACATAAAAATTCTATTTATTTTATTTCACTGAAGGGTGCTTAACTGTATTAAGAAAATCTACCTGATAAAAATGAATCTAAACACATACTCAGTTGAACAATTTTAAATGATCCATACGAAAACTGTAGCGGTAAAATTTGTATATTGCTCTGTAACTCGAACTGTTTTCGATTGACGTCGTGTTTGAATTTATATTTATCAGAAAACCTTACAAAATTAGACCTTAAAGAATTTAAGATCGTAACCCTTAACTTGTATCCTGGAGTCGCCTATGATCCCAGGCACGCAAAGTTCGCTGCAAAATTTTTGGTTGCCTAAGTTTGTAAACAGAATTTCTAATTAATTTTATAATAATAGTTTAACTTTCTACGTTTCTATTATTTTATACATTACCCAAGAACAAAATATTCATAGAGGTTAATCTAGTGTCGTCGTTACAAATTTCTGTGTCCTTTTTTGTTTGGGGTCTGCCACGACCCTAGTATACCAGTCACGTTTGCCAAAAACAGTATACCAGTGAAGGATTAAAAATGATAGAAATTTCATTTTTCTCTTGAGCAGATAGCCGAAAGATGTGCAGTTTCGTTCGTTCACATCCTTTGCCTCTCTTACCCGTGCGTTGAGTTCGAGTAGTTTTTAGAAGAGAAACGCGCCACGGATTCGTTAACTGCATGTCGCCAAATCCGAGTCCGCCCGTAGTTAACGATTTCCTACTTCGTAGGCGGTTCTATTTAAAAACTAATACTGTTGCATTTCATAGAGGCATATAAGCATCTTTTGAAGAAATATTGTCGTGGGCAGATAGAACTAAATAAATAATACAATACTTAGGGAAATATTAAGTTTATCAATTTTTCTAACTTCACATAGAAAAAAACCTATGGTTAGATCCTATTTCTAGAATCACCCTTATATATCTTTTCATAGGTCTAATTATAAAATAACTATTGTATATTTGTTTAGGCAACTATCCCGGGTATTTTATGTGGTCCATTGACGGCAGAATTGGTGACTGCGTCCCATGGTCGTTGGATGCCAGTTTTTGTTTTGGCTGCAGCAATCAATTTTACGGGGGCCATCATATACCAAAGTCACAGTTCTGCACTTCCAGTGTTGTGATATGTTCCGTTGGAAAGCAAGTTCGCAAACCTTTATCATCCACGTCAAATTACACGATCTATAAAAACTTGCCGTGGACATGCATCGGTAATCGTGTTTATCGCGCACTATTTTTTTTTATATACATATATATGAATAAAATCTGAATCATTTATAAGATATAAGTATGGCATATTTATATACATCATGCAGTTGTTAATTGAAAAAACATATCAATGTCTTAAACATACAGGGTGAGTCAATAAGAGCTGCCGCCTAAAATAATTTATTTATTGATTTTAGTAAAATTTATTTTATGTACATGAAATATATTGTATTTAGAGGGGCTCGTCGAACAGACAGATTTTAAATTTTTTATATCTTATACTTTTTCAGATATTAAGACGACCTTGAGTATTTTTAAATGACACTACATATTTTTGTTAATGCTGTGTTGTAGTACATAAAAAGACGAATTCAGTGACCTATAACAAAGCCACTATGAGCTGACCTTCAACCTCCAAACAAGATGGAAATTTATCAAGAATAACTATGATTTATTTCCAATGTTTGTCTTCAAAGTTATCGCCGTTTATATCTGCACATTTTTACAAGCAGTGACAGAATGAATGACGAACGGTTCGGAGTGTATGAGGCGTAATTTCCCTACCAGCTCTTTTAATACGTTTTCGTATGTCTTGTGGAGGTTAAAGATCAGCTCAAGGTCATTTTGTTATAGGTCACTGAATTCATCTTCTTATCGACTACAACAAAGATACTAAAAACATATGCAGTGCCATATGAAATCCTCACAGTTACCTTGCATACAAAACAGTTTTTGCTCAAATCAATAAATGTAACGAGTTATTTTAGATGCTAGTTTTTATTGACACCCTGTATAATATAAAATTACATATTGTTGAGTTTGCCAATTGTTATTTAATGTTAGAGCAGATTGCACATCACACAAAGAGTGCCATAGCTTCATTCATACCATAGAATTAGTTGAATCAACTTAATTATCAAATATAAAATATAGCCTAACTGAATTGTTCAATTTCTATATCTTTTCATGATATTGACCTAAAGAGAATTTTGTGATACGTTCTGAAATATAATAGAGAAAGGAAATCTCCCTTTTTCATATAGAGAATGAATGTATATTGTGAATAATGTAAGACTGTACATAAATTTAATTTTTACATAATAATACATTAAATCTGTTCAAAGCACCCTTGACATAGAGAGATACTATTAATGATTAAGCAAGCAATGTATTAGAATGAATGAGAAAAGTATGTTTTTTATATAATCATATATTAACTATTGTATTATATTATTAATTATCTCTGATATATCGTCCATCATCCCACTCTCAAAATTTCAATGTATGTGTACTGCGTATACATTTTGAAATCTATATTGAAAACTTATAATTTATCATTTTGTTAGTTTTAAGTATATTCCAGAGCTACATAGGTTTCAATGATTTATCTTTCTTTAGATATTGTGATTGAAGTACACGCGATAATGTATTTTGAGGAATATTGGTATTCAATGCGCATAATCCCATTTCTATAAAAGTGGTATCTTTGAAAGAAGATTTGGTGTTAGTTTGAATCGAAGTATTGGAGCATAATGCATTATTTTTTTGCATCAACAGGTTATCTGTAATTGGAGATAAAGTTTGCGTAGTCAGATCCTTGGCCACTTCCGTATTTTCAATTTTGTCATTTACTTTTGCTTGGACAGAATTTTCTAAGCCTGTGTTTCCAACATTTTTTGCATTCTGTAACGGACAATTCTTTTTGCCATCATCATGATACTCTTCAATGTCGTATATGTCGAAAGAATGCAAATCAAATTTTTTTAACACGTCTACTACATCATCAGAGGATGAGTATAAATATGTTGTGTTCAATGTCTCATTGTTGGTAAACTTCTCTTTCGCGTCGCTAATATACCTATTCAAATACTTTTCGATGTCGGAACTCATCTCTTTTGAAGCTCTTTGACTGTTTACGAAACCTGATTTTAAATGAATGTTCCGCTTATTAAAATTTGAAGATAAAGTTTTGCCAGGTTTAATGGCAGTATTCATGTTTCGAACTCGCGTATTGCATACCAAAGATGTTAGTTCTAATCGGTTATTTGTATTCGTGTCTTTTGTCGACATTTTACATGGCGAAGTGGCTCTTAATGTATCGTTTGGACCCCTATTCGAAATTTCAAGCATTTTCTTGGCTGCAAATTTTTCACGGAAATTTCCTTTTGGGAAAAGTACATCCTTTATTCTATCAGCTTTTTCCTCGAGCGATGACTGAGGAACATCCAACACTTTGCTCGCGCCCCGTTGCAAATACTGATTTGATTTCGGATCCAAATATGATTTTTGAATCCTGTCTATTTCCAGTGTCATCTTCTCCAATGTGTCGTGCAATTGTTTCGTTCGAGTGTTCGTAACGAAATTTTTGCCTCGTGTCCATCCTCCGTCTGTCCTTAGTGTTCGCCAATCCGACTTCACTTTTTCTACTTCGCAGTCGATTTCACTGATGGGATTCCGTTTTCCTTGAAAAACAAAATATTGGTGCGATTACATCATCGAAACTACCATTCACGTCAAATATATGAAAGTATTAATGAAAATCACGAATAATATTGTACGTCCATCTTATCCATGACGACATATTTTTTAATTTAGGAATGGGTATATTAGAGTGGTCCTTATTTCTCGACCTCCGAATCTTTTTGGCTGCAACCTCTAGAATGGTCCCAATCCATAAAAAAATAATATGTATGACTGATGGGCTCGATCGGATAACGAGAAAACGTGCCCCAAGAGCCCAGAAGTCATGTAAAACCCCATAAACGCGGCTCCGCACCAACTGAAAGTCCTCTAACAAAGTTGTTCAGCAGTGGCGGATTTAAGAAAAAAGGCCCAAGTGGCAAACGTTCTGAGAGGCCCATTTTTTTGGGAAAAATGAAGAGGTAGTTTACTAAAAGCGGACTAAGGGTAGTAGTACTGAAAAAAAATATAGTTTAGATAAAATGAATTTTTTTCAAGGATGGGGCCTTCTGGAGGGGCCCATTTTTTCAGCAAAATGAAGAGATAGTTTACTAAAAACGGCCTCAGTGTAGTAGTACAGATAAAATATAGTTTGGATAAAATCATAATATTTTTAAGGGGGTAGACACGGGTAATGCAGCGCGCTGTAATACCCACATAATGTACCCGAAACATGGGTTTGGGGGGATACGTTTTTCGTCCTTATATGAGCGAATTTTGGGCTGCGCGAGGTCTCATTCGAAAGAGGAAGGTTCAGTGCAGGGCGCTCTGGTCGTGGTTCGACGAAATTGTGTTGATATCTAATAATACGAGTGTTCAAAGTAGAGCAAAAGTCGACAAAATACACCCGCATGAATCCAAGTATTTTTAGGTCACTAAAAGAGTTTTGTGATTCAAACGATGACCAGAGCGCCCTGCACTGAACCTTCCTCTTTCGAATGAGACCTCACCCAGCCTAAAATCTGTTCATATAAGGACGAAAAACGTATCCCCGTGATTGCATTCCCAAATACGAGTTCCGCCATATTGGCGATAATACAGAGCAAGTCACGTGACAAATTTAGTTGAGCTAGTGGACACGAGATGGCGCTTACTCGGGAGGACTGCCAACGTGGAATCATAGCAAAACTGAAGCGTTAGCTGGATACACAAGCCACAGTAAAAGCGTGATGCAGTCAATGCATACATTTTCGGACGACTTTAGGTTAGGTTATATGCATTTTAGGCATACATTGACTAGGAACTGCTGGGAATTGTCTACATTTCCTAAATTCACGCTTTTACTGTAACACATACATCACCGCTGCCGAATATATGTTATAATTATATGGCCACATTATTTCAAATAAAAAAAGAGATTGGAATTTTTTAATAACACTGGAAGTAGTGATTTACTGATATCATATTTTCAGAAAGTGGAAGTTACAGCAATTATTTGCAATTATTGCTTTTATTATTATTCTTCCGACTATTGTATATAACATATAACAAGGAAAAGTCTCCAAATCGGTCAACAGTTGACTCCTTGATTTTTTTGTAATTCTTTACGCTCCTATGCAGAGATGGGCATTATTTAATTAAAAGAATATACTTCCGAATGGCCCCAGTGGCCGATCGACACGAGGTCTGGGGGAAGGGTGTGTGTACCCTAAATCTAAAATTCTATTTAGCTTCGGGTATTTATTAGTTTGTTTTGTTTATTCGAAGGCTTTTCATCTTTGGCTTCGAATAATTTTTTATCTTTCATTATATCTTTATCCTAAGGTCGTATTCAAATATATTGGCCGGTCGATTCGTTTTCGCGAACAGCGATCGAGGAGAAATCAGCCATCACCATCTGACGATCGTGGATTTGTCAGTTGGAGTTTCCTAGCCACCGAAGGGTATGGTGGGGTAACGGGAATGCTGCTCCGTCCCGTCTGAACGTAGACGTGTGGCTGTTATTTATTCTTATTGTCAGCGTAGTACATATGTAGTTGTGTGCGTCACGAAGTAATGCGTAGACCAATACGAGATGAAGCTATCGAGAAAGAATCAATGTTCTGACCAATAAAGCTCCTGAATTTTTTCGGAGCTAAGGCCTAAGGCACACCTATTCTGATGCGTGTATTTCTACGCTGCAGCTCGGTTTGGCCTATACATGACAGAAGCTTGGCGCTATCCCCACCACTTCTGGCTCACTCGTGTTCTGCGATGACGACAGAATACGCGTTACGAAATACGAATAGGAGTGTGCGGATCGTCCCGCGGCTCGGATTCTCGGCCCTCGGGACGGGTCGGAAAATTTCGGGCGGGATCGGGCGGGGTCCCGATACTTTCGTATTGCTCGAGATCCCGACGGTTTCGGGATCCCGAGACTCGATTCTGGCTACAAGCATGACCGCCATGAGCGGGCAATTTGATTTCAGGTCGGTTTGGCAAAACTCGGACGCGATCGGCTCGAAAGCCAGCTATTACGAGCGGACCTAGACGGAAAGAATTATGTATATCATTTATATCGATACCAGAGTGATAAGTTTTTACCTTTCTGTCTCCTGTTGAATCATAATTTGTATCTTATTATTTATTTACATATATATGTATTTTCATTGCTACCAAATAGTCTGTGAATCCTGAATACGTCCATATACGTACTTAAATAAATACCATGTTCAGAACTTGGGAAGAAGACTATTTTTATATCGACAATATTTTAAAATCTGAATAAAATATACTTCACACTTAGTACTTTATGTAAAGGGAATATATAGGGTATTATCTTTTTCCGGATAGGTTGAGATTTAAAATAGAAAACATACGAACTATAAGCATACAAAAAGGAATATTTCCTGGATGTTTCATAATAACAACAATATACAGGAGGCGAATATTTTATTATTTCAAATTAACGTGTAAGAAACATAATTTTTCTATGTTCTCAGGTAATAATTTTAATCTATTACTGGTAACGATATCGTCCGATCGCGTCCGAGTTTTGCCGAGCCGACCTGAAATCAAATTGTCCGCTCATGGCGGCTATGCTTGTAGCCCGAATCGAGGCTTGGGGTCCCGAAACTGTCGGGATCTCGAGCAATACGAAAGTATCGGGACCCCGCCCGATCCCGCCCGAAAGTTGCCGGCCCGTCCCGAGCCCGAAAAATCGGGTAACCGCACACCCCTAGTTACGAAACTCACCGGCCAATAAATCTGAATACGATCTTAGAAATTCGAATAACCGACGAGAACCTTTGTGTCCCGAGCCGCGCGAGATCACCGTGCTCGGCGATGTGTCATCGATTATAAAGAAACAGAATTTGTTTATTTTTCATCGTATCAATATGAAAGTGACACCATTGGATTCTTGGCATTCTCCCGGTTATATTGGCAGAAAATAATTTAAATCGGACTATTTTTAACAAAACGGGCTTTCACTTCTACAAACAAATTTTTCACGTAATTTCCTTAATTTTGGTCCGAATTATATCATTTTTGGGGCAATTTGATCGAGAAAACATGAGGAATCGACTGACGTCACTTTCGCAAAGATCTGATTAGAAATGCAGAACTGCAGATTTGTCACTGCTTAGCGCGCAACATTGTATGGCCCCGCTGGTTTCGAGCGCCGAAGCCCACGAAACTCAGCGAGTCGCATGATTGCCAGCGAGAAGGACAAGAGGGGACTTTCCATGGCGAAGGAAAATCAGCCATCTACAGAACTCAAATCGAGAAAGACTTTGCTAACAAATTTTATATTCACGTCAAATAAATACTTTAATTGTAAAATTTAGACGACGAACTATTGTTGAATTTCGCCAGTTCTTACATATGCCCCACTGGGTTCGGAATTCCTGATCCCAGAGTTTCATGCATTTACCTATTGAAATGTTGCTTCAAGTCATCGGGCAATTGCATTGTTTCTTCTCGTACATATGTATATCTGTTCGCGAGTAGGTGTCATGAATGACGCGACTTTTGTTTCCCAAATAAATTCACCCCTATCAGGGCCCTCGCTCGAACCGCTTGACAAGGAGACCGAACGATGTGAACCGAGTGCGAGTGAAATAGCGCACCAGCGGTACACCCTCGGTCGACGGCGACTTGAGTCATCCAGTACTGTATACGAAATGTTCACAATTTCTCATTACACCTTGATGAAAGTGTTACCATTCATGGATTGTTGGTGAGTCAAGACACGAAGCAATTCAGTCTATTTTTTCTTATGAATACATGATTAGAACACACTCTACGTTCAATAAAAATTGATCGAATTGCTCCATGTTTGATATAATTTCCATCGGGAAATCCTAAAAAATTCATCGGTAATACCTTCATCAATACTTATCAAAAACACGAACATTTTATTTTTCTGTACTGGGTATTTTATCTAGCTCGTCGGTTTTATTGTTCTCGGCTGTCAACGGGCGGTCTACTAGGACCCGAAGGTCCACGCTCGCATCGAGAAAGCAAAACAGTGGGGTGGGTAGGTCTTTCCCGATAAACTGAGCCCAAAGGCTTCTCAACAATTGAAACATTGGAAGACTGTACATATTCTTTCTGATGCTTTCGGCGATATGCGCAACCATTTGTATGCCCGGTTTCACGTCTAACAAGTCAGGCGATTTTGTTTGTGAGAGCCATATATAAAGACAGTCCTGTAACGTTCACTACATCTTCAATTATAAAACTGCAAATATGTTATTTTACACATGTGTCTCGCTGAGTTTCGTCGGCTTCGACGCTTGAAACCAGCGGGGCCATACAATGTTGCGCACTAAGCACTGATGAATCTGAAGTTTTGCAATTTCTAATCAGAGCTTTGCGATCGTGGCGTCAATCGATTCCTTATACTTTCTCAATCAAATTGGCCCCAAAAATGATTCAACTCAAACCATAATTAAGGGGGTAGACACGTCACGTGACCTGGCCGATTTGGCAGGTCGGTATTACAGCAGGTTTTTTCTGCACAGAAATGGTAATACCGATAGATCGCCGATTGCCCGGTAAACGCGAGAGGGAGCTGTTTGCTATTTCCGTATTTTATTCTGAATAAGGAAAGAAATTCTCAGCTGTTGCGTTGTACTTATAAAAATTTAAACGGAAGTCGGCTGGTACTGCAAACATAGAAAATTCATTGTACATTTTAATTACTTGAAATGTGCTTATGCTACAATATTCTACGTTAGCAGTAAGGAATTATAAGTGAAAAGGGAAAATAGATGAGGGGATGTCCCCAGAAAATGAAGTTTGTTAGGTTAGACATTTTTTTACTTGCAAAGCACCGAAACAGAACATGAAATACACTTATTACACGTCCTATGCAGAAAGAAGCAGTTATGAACAAACATTATATATAAAATTGTAAGGAATCGATTGACGTCACTGTTGCAAAGATCTGATTAGAAATTGCAGAACATCAGATTCGTCACTGCTTAGCGTGCAACATTGTATAGTCCCGCTGGTTTCGAGCGTCGAAGCCCACGAAACTCAGCGAGACACATGATTGTTGGCGAGCATCGCGTTTGACGATTCTAGCTACAGAATCACCCCGTATAAATGCTAAGAAACGATAGTGTGAAGCGGCGTGCGTTTCAACTGCACATTGACAATATCGTAGATTCTAGGGCCTAGAATATTAGCTCCGTATTACGATGTTCTTCACCAGAGCACTGCATTACTGATGAAAATGATGCCAAACATGGAGCAATTCGGTCTATTTTTAGTGAACGTAGTGTGTGTCCTAATCATGTATTCATAAGAAAAAATAGACCGAATTGCTTCGCGTCTCGACTCATTTTCGTGGACATAAACTCACGAATCCATCGGTGGTAACACTCTTATCAAGGTGTAGTGAGAAATATGAACAATTTCATATTCAGTACTGGATGACTCAAGTCGCCGTCGACCGAGGGCCCTAATAAATGTGCATTTATTTGAGAAACCAAAGCCGTGTCACTCGTGACACCTACTCGCGAACAGATACATATATGTATGTACGAGAAGAAGTAATGCAATTTCCCGATGACTTGAAGCAACATTTCAATAGGTAAATGCATGAAACTCTGGGATCAGGAATTCCCAACCAAGTGATGCATATGTAAGAACTGGCGAAATTCAACAATAGTTTGTCGTCTAAATTTTACAATTAAAGTATTTATTTGACGCGAATATACATATGTAAAGTTTGTCAGCAAAGTCTTTCTCGATTTGAGTTCTATAGAAGGCTGACTTTCCTTCGCCATGCAAAGTCCTCTCTTGTCCTTCACGCTAGCAATCATGCAACTCGCTGAGTTTCGTGGGTTTCGACGCTCGAATCCAGCGGGGCCATACAATGTTACGCACTAAGCAGTGACAAATCTTCAGTTCTGCATTTCTAATCAGATCTTTGCGAAAGTGACGTGAATCGATTCGTCGTGTTTTCTCGATCAAATTGGCCCCAAAAATGATATTATTCGGACCATAATTAAGGAAATTACGTGAAATTTGTTTGCAGAATTGGAAGCCCGTTTCGTTAAAAATAGTCTGATTTAAATTATTTTCTGTCAATTTAATCGGGAGAATGCCAGGAATCCATTTGTGTCACTTTCATATTGATACGATGAAAAAAAAAACAAATTCTGTTTCTATATAATCGATGACACATCGCTGAGCAACGGCGATCTCGTGCGGCTCGGGCCACAAAGGTTCTCGTCAGTTATTCGAGCATCTAAGATCGTTACGGGCTCTGTTTGGTGTACATGGTACGGACTTTTCGCTATCCCCACCACTTCTGTCTCACTCTTGTCCGGCGAAGGCGAGAGCGAGATGGAAAGAGAGCGAGCGAAGGCACTGAAAGCGAGCGAGGACAGTACGAGACAGACGACGCGTTGATATTTTGTCTCGCTCCGTCTTTCGGACGCCTAACACTCCGTCCTTTGTATGCGCGTCCGGCGTGCACGATGGTCGCAAGTGCTTACGGTGAGCACGGGAACCGCTTCGCAAAAACTTGACGCAGGCCCGGCATAAGTCTTTTTTGCGCCCTAAGCGAACTTGTCAAATTGCGCCCTTTATTATATTACATTTATTTGAGATTATTTATGACTTTACTCTGCAAAATTAGGCAACTGCTAGGGCGTAAGGTTGACAAGAAATGCAAAATGGCCTTTTCATTGTTGGCATTGTTGAAAATAAATTTTTAAATGAAATACTACAAATTATACTACAACGGTTTTAAAGTACGAGTAGAGTAAGGTCATGAAGAAGCTCAATTAATGTATTATAATAAATGGCGGAATTTGTCAAGCTCGCTTATGGCGCAAAAAAGACTCGTGCCGTGCCTGGCTATCTGACCGTGGCGCGGATGCATCGAACAGTCACGATTCCATCTGAGCACTCGCGCCCGTCGCGTATACTCCCACCATAGGTACCGCTTAGCTGCCTCGGTGCTCCTGTTTGCAACGTTTTCTGACTCGCTCTCGTTCCATCTCACTCTCGCCTTCGCAGAACAAGAGTGAGCCAGAAGTGGAGGGGATAGCGCCAAGCTTCTGTTGTGTATAGGCCAAACCGAGCTGCAGCGTAGAAATACACACATCAGAATAGGTGTGCCTTAGCTCCGAAAAAATTCAGGAGCTTTATTGGTCAGAACATTGATTCTTTCTCGATAGCTTCATCTCGTATTAGTCATGACAGCCACACGGCTACGTTCAGACGGAGCCGCGCAGCATTCCCGTTACCCCACCATACCCTTGGGTGGCCGCGTAACTCCAACAGACAAATCCACGATCGTCAGATAGTGGTCGCTGATTTCTCCTCGATCGCTGTTCGCGAAAACGAATCGACCGACCAATATATCTGAATACGACCTTAGGATAAAGATATAATGAAAGATGAAAAATTATTCGAAGCTCAAGATGAAACGCTTTCGAATAAACAAAGGAAACTAATAAATACCCGGAGCTAAATAAAATTTTAGATTTAGGGTACACACACCCTACCCCAAACATCGTGTCGATTGGCCACTGGGGCCATTCGGAAGTATATTCTTTTATTTAAATAATGCCCATCTCTGCATAGGACCGTAAAGAATTACAAAAAAAATCAGGGAGTCAACTGTTGACTGATTTAGAGACTTTTCCTTGTTGTATGTTATATGCAATAGTCGGAAGAATAATAATAAGAGCAATAATTGCATATAATTGGTGTAACTTCCACATTCTGAAAATATGATATCAGTAAATCAATATTTCCAGTATTAGTAAAAAAGTTCCAATCTCTTTTTTTATTTTAAATAATGTGGCCATATAATTATAACATAAATTCGACAGCGGTTTCAAGTGATGTATGTGTTACAATAAAAGCGTTAATTTACTAAATGTACACAGTTCCCAGCAGTTATATGCCTAAAATGCATATAACCTAACCTACAATCGTCCGAAAATTCATACATTGACTGCATCACGCTTTTACTGTGGCTTGTGTATCCAGCTAACGCTTCAGTTTTGCTATGACTCCACGTTGGCAGTCCTCCCGAGTAGGCGCCATCTCGTGTCTACTAGCTCAACTAAATTTGTCACGTGACTTGCTCTGTATTATCGCCAATATGGCGGAACTCGTAATTGGGAATGCAATTACGGGAATACGCTTTTCGTCCTTATATGAGCAGATTTTGAGCTGGGTGAGGTCTCATTCGAAAGAGGAAAGTTCAGTGCAGCGCGCTCTGGTCATCGTTTGAGTCACAAGACTCTTTTAGTGACCTAAAAATACGTTGGTTCATGCGGGTGTATTTTGTCGATTTTTGCTGTACTTTGAACACTCATATTATTAGATATCAACACAATCTCGTCGAACCATGACCAGAGCGCGCTGCACTGAACCTTTCTCTTTCGAATGAGACCTCGCCCAGCCCAAAATTCGCTCATATAAGGACGAAAAGCGTATTCTACTAAACCCATGTTTCGGGCCAGATTGTGTCGGTATACAGCGCGCTGCATTACCCGTGTCTACCCCCTTAAGGAAATTACGTGAAAAATTTGTTTGTAGAATTGAAAGCCCGTTTCGTTAAAAATAGTCCGATTTAAATAATTTTTTCATAAAAAAAATGCGCAGGCTGGATGCGCGTGATTATTACGTGGCCCCCTCCATAGACATATATAGACGGATCAGAAGATGGGACTATCGGCGTGGGGAAGGAAGGCTTGGAGGGGTAAAGGCATAGGTTCAGATACAGGCACGTCGGATAGCTTCGGATGCATTCGGCATGCATAACCACAGCGTTATCCGATTTACTCGTATCGCTCCCCTTACCGCGAACCTTGCCACCCCCCTCAGCTTACGTTCCGCCGTCTATATATGTGTATGGTCCCCTCCTCGAAGTGACAGAAAATATAACCTATGTATACGCTATATGACAATAAATGTTGAGCGGCTATTTCGTTCTTTTGCGCTACATTTGTGAACTTTTTATCATCCTTCCGAAACATTATTATTATGTCGCAACAGTATCTTTAGGAAATCGGGTCTAGCATATAGGTTATATTTTCTGTCACTTCGAGGACAGAAAATCCGGTCCTCCAAGTGACAGAGAATATAACCTATATGCTATACCCGATTTCCTAAAGATACTGTTGCGGCGTAATAATAATGTTTCGGAAGGATGATGAAAAGTTCACAAATGTAGCGTAATACAACGAAATAGCCGCTAAATATTTATTGTCTTATAGCATATACATAGGTTATATTTTCTGTCACTTCGAGGAGGGACCACATAATAATCACGCGTTGGATTCAACATCAAACACAATTTTATATATGTTTGTTCATAACTGCTTTCTGCATAAGATGTGTATTTCATGTTCTGTTTCAGTGTTTTGCTAATTAAAAAATGTCTATCCTAACAAACTTCATTTTCTGGGGACATGCCCTCATCTATTTTCCCTTTTCACTTATAATTCCTTACTGCCAACGTAGAATATTGTAGCATAAGCACATTTCAAGTAAATGTACAATGAATTTTCTACGTTTGCAGTACCAGCAGACTTTCTGTTTAAAAAGTACAACGCAACAGCTGAGAATTTCTTTCCACATTCAAAACAACATATGGAAATAGCAAACAGCTCCCTCTCGCGTGCACAGGCAGCCGCGTATCTATGGGTAATACCATGTCAGTGCAGAAAAAATCTGCTGTAATACCGACCTGCCGAATCGGCCTGACCACGTGACGTGTCTACCCCCTTAAGGATGGGAGCCTTCTGAGCAGGGGCCCAGGCGGCAATTGCTCATCGGCCACCCTGTTAAATTCGCCACTGTTGTCCAGCAGAGTTGGGCAAGTTTATCTAAATAAACATCTCAAATAACGAACAAGAGATAAATAATTTTGATTCGTTATTCGAGGCTCGAATAATCGAAGTTATCTTTATTCGAAGAGCAACGAATAATTAATTTTATTCGATGAAAATTTATTCGACGAATAACCATAATTTTTTATTCGAATAAATGCGTCGAATAAATTTTTCATCCGTAGCATTTATCTTTTCGAAGTCTTCGAATAAAGCCACGAATAACCTTCGTCGGCGTCGAGCGTGTTGTTATGGGTTGGGAAAACTGAAGGGTTTTCACTTTCAAATCTTATTTATTATATTGAGCACAAATTGTATATTCGACTCTGGGTCGTACAGAGTTTACCGAGAGTACACGCGCAAGCTTGTGGAAATCGACTGACCCGTTGAGGAGGAGGTCTCGTCTTTTTATCCCCTGTTGGAACAAGTGATTCGGCGTGGCCCACGTGACCAGGAAAACTGGGGGGGCCTGATTTTCCTGGAAAGGAGAAAACACGTGCAGGCCACCTTACACCAACCGGCTGCTGCACATGCTTAATTCCAGGGGTACGTTAAAGCCTGAATCGGTCGGAGTCGCATGACGACGGCGTTCGGGTAACTCGAGAGGTGTTACCCGACGACCACGTTCGGGTAGTTCGGACAGTGTCACATAACAGTGTTTATTCGAGCCGCCGAAGGTCGAGCCTGCCCGAGCGCCGAACATAATGGACTGGCGGTGGCGACTTACGGGTTGGTGACTGACGCACGCGTTATCTTACAATGTTGTATCGTGCAATGACGAAAATCTCAATTTACATAATTATCATCCTATCTTTTTGAAAATAATACCAATGGACTGGTGAGGTTTTTCCGACAAAAATAAGCCAAAACACGACATACGTCGGACTAGTTTTAACAGTAACCAATTTCAATATATTATCCTGAATAAACTAATCCGATTTACGGACAATTACAAAAGTCTACATGCATTACGTGAATTTACAATGTTTCAGAAAATACAGGAATGTCTTTTGTGATGTTGTACTTTATATTTATCAATATTTTATATGCAGATATTATAGATGCATTAAAGTTTACAGAATTTGTTGAAATAAATGTGCAATGAGTTATAAACGTGTGTATACGCTCTCTACGTGTGTAATGTTTATACTTTTATAGAAGCACAAAAGTTGAAAAAACGGGAAAGCGATTGTATTACAAAGTGGCTCTAACACGGTATTAATCAGTCTCTAAAAAACTGCTGGTGCATTCGTTAATCCAAAAGGCATTCGTAAGAATTCGTATCGCCCGTCTGGTGTTACGAAAGCTGTCTTCGCTACAGGGGTTGAAAACAGTTATGATATCGGTTTCGGTTCTCGAAACCGTTATGAGAATCGAAATAATCTTGAAACAGTTACGAGTGAAAACGGTTCTGGCCCATATCGGTTTCGGTTCCGGTTTTACAGAACCGATATTATATCGGTTCCGTAACGGTTATATATCGGTTATACTGTAAACTCTCGCTACGGACTGGGCTCGTCTCAACCATGTGTAAGCGCCTTTTAAATTATGATTAAATAATAAATCTGTGAAGAATAAATTGATTCTAAAAAGTAGTTTGAAATAATTTTTTTTTAAATTACGTTTAAGTTAAATCCTTATTAATGTGGCGGTGCTCCCTTAAGTGTTTAATAATTTAAACAAAGTAAATTGTATATACATACCGAAATTATTGCAGAGCAACTTCCAACTATACATCGCATTTTCATGCTGTCATCGCACGTTCCAAAATACTTACGAACAATGTAGCATTTCTTTCGGCCCATTATGTCGATATGTATTTAAATATCACTAATAACTATTATACACTACGACTAATATTAATTTGACACTTAATTTAAAGTATTCCTAACACTAACAGCAACAACTTTCCTAATATGTACAAACTTACTACTAATTTTATGTTAATTATGAAGATTATTAACTATTTTTTTTTTTAATAAAAACAGTCTCTCGAGGATGACAACGTGTCTTGCTGCCAAATATAATACTTTTTGTATTCAATTTAACGTGCTAGCCACTAGCTCAGGAATACAAGTGACTCTGGCCCATTTGGTCTTAAACAATCCAAACCAGAGAATCGCTCTTCGCGTTTGTTTATAAGATCCTTCATCGCTGAGCCTCTCTATCTAGAATCTCTCTTTTCAATACTTAATTTACAGATGCTGTCTTTCATTTCGGCTTCTCCTGCATTGATGGAGTTTTTAAAAGAGAGACACCAGAGAGAGAGAGAGAGAGAGGCCCAGCGATAAAAAGACTTATAAACAAATCGAATTTGCATTAAAAAAAAGGTGACATTGATCGTAAATATTTTGGAACGTGCTACGCATACCCCATGTGTAACCGATAGGATACGTTACTGTTATAAAACCGATATATAACCGTTACGGAACCGATATTATATCGGTTCGGCAGAACCGTAACCGAAATCGATATAGTCAGAAATTTCGGTTCCTTATAACAGTTATTCAGAATATCGGTTCTTCATAACTGTTTCAGTCAGAACCGATATATAACAGTTTGAAACAGTTATTTTCGGAACCGTTTCAACCCCTGCTTCGCTATCGACTCTTCGTCCATTGGAATTTGGTAGTACCACAGACCAGGTATAGAATAGACCTTCCATTCTCAGCGGCAGTGGCCTCTGTGAAAGCACCGGTTCTCGTTGGATCACCGAAGTTTAAGCACCGCGGGGCGCGCGCCGGGAGGGATGGGTAACCGACCGTTTATCCTCCCGGTACGTCGCTTGCTGCTGGCTCGGCACGACGACGCCACGTTAGTGGGGGGCGACGAGGTCGGCATTTCTTGACTCGGCTTGCTGACCCCCCGCCCGGCCCGTTCTTAAATGCAACATGACCGGGTGACGCGGTGACGCAGTCACGCGGTGTCGGCGGGGTCGGGGGGGGGGGTGACGGGGTCGTCTCCCGCCCTTGTTTAGCCAGTGACCTCGGGAAGAGGGTGACTCGGACGTGTGACCCGACGCGCCCAGAGTTGACGTGGAGGGTGGAGTTCGGCCGTGTGAGCGCGGCCGCCTTCTCAATGGTGCTTGCGCCCGCACGACTCCCCCCCCCCCCCCCGGAGGGGCTCCCTCTACAAGGAGCAATAGGCGCGGGGGGAATTCATATGGATCCATGGGGGGGGGGGGGGCCAAGCGAATGTAATCGCTAGTTTGATCTCGCACAAGTCCTCCCCCCCTCGGGTGTGCGCTCTCCGCGCCAGGAGGTCACCTTTAGTTTTAGTGGGTTCGAGTCCCACATATAACCTTTGGCCCTCCCCCGAGGGTTAGGGGTATCCGTGGGGATTTCCACCAAGTCAAAAAAAAAAAAGACCTTCCATTCTTTTGTCTTCAGTGTCACCGGTCTGAAGTACCGATATTCTGAAATAACCACTGGTTTTCGAGCGCCCTCTCGAATTTTCGAGCGGTAGGTGCGGGAAACATAATGTGTTTCTAGCATTGACACAGGTAAAGCTGCCGGTATCACCGAGAAAAGTATAGAAGCTGTGTTATATAGGATGTCCCACTAACTCGGTTCACCTCAAATATCTATTATTTCAAGTAATAAGCGAAAATATTATTTATACAGGGTGTCCCATCTAAGACGAGACAGCCGGTTTTCTCCTAAACTATAAGAGATAAAAATATAAAAAAAATAGGGAATTGCATGGTTCGAGGGGGCCAATTAATTAGCGCGAACGAATTTTTTTATCGATTATTATTTTAAAAGATACGATGGTCAAGTCCGGTTTTTCAAATGGAACTATTTTTTTTGAACACCTGAGTTGATAGTGCGTTCCAAGACAAATTCAATAAGCTTTAATGTATACACTTTATTTTCACTGGTTTTTAAGATATTGCGCTTGCAAATTTACTGATTTTCACTGGAAGAAAACTGTCTGGTATAGCACGGACCGGGGACGGTCTTACTGGTTCCACGGGTGGCACTGCCTTTTGAAATAGATACCTACCTGCCAAAGGTCTACGCCAGGCCCAAAGGCTGGACAATTTTTTTCCGTCAGAAATGCTACTTAGGTACGTACATCTGCGGTATATTTATTTCGCACTTGTTTCTACGCTCGGATAGCCGGATCTTTTGGGAGGGATGCAAGTTCGATTGGTTAGGTTAGGAGGAGTGAAAGTTGCTAGACTAAATTTCAATCATAGGGAGCAGATTGTATCAGAACCATTCGGATTTGCATTCCTCACAAACGGCTGCTCTCTTGGAGAGGCCCTCTTCACAGCAATGCCCACCTTCTCTCGCACGGAATACGTTAACGCTTGCTTTTGTTCTGATATTGAAGCTCGTGTTTATACTCGAGAGGACCACGCGTCGACAGCGGGCTACCCCTTTTCTTCCTGTGTCTCTCCACGAGCCGTGCTGACGGTGGATTGTAGGTGCGTAGATATCTGGATGCCAGTTATTGAATTCAGGAGACGATAGAAACATTTTATTACAAAACACACATGTACTATAATTAAAGTAAATCGTATTCCTCTCGGGCAGGAGTACTGATAATGATGGAACTTGCGCCCCACTTCGCGCAGACCAATTACACGGAGGGTAGTCGGGTCACACACTGCCCAAATGATACAGGGTAATTCTGGAGCAACGCCCGTCAAAGGAGATGCGCTGGTACCCCGTGGCGAGGACAGACCTTCGCATTGCCTCACCCGATTTTTATGGTTTTTTTCCGGAAAAAGGTACGAATCCTAGACCGAACGTAGCGAATTGAAGTCGACCCTCCGCAGTCGAGGGTGAATTATCCATTACAGCGTATTAAGAAATTCTTTGCTTCGTCGTATCGAAAGGGAAGTGGTGCCAACGGATTCCTTATGTTTTTCTAACGAAAATCATACCAAATGTCATGCAAATCGGACTACTTTGACACAAGCTATTTGTATTCCTTATGTAAAAATAGTCCGATTTTCATGATGTTTGGCATGATTTTAATCGGGAGAACGCCCGGAATCCATTGGCGTCACTTCCCCTTCGATACGATGAAGAAAAGAGTTTCTTAATACGCTCAAATGGATATTTCACCCTCGACTGCGGAGGGTCGACTTCAATTCGTTACGTTCGGCCCAGGATTCGTACTTTTTTCCGAAAAGAGCCATAAAATTCTATGGGTCACTGCGGGGTGTTGTCCTCGCCACGGGGTGACGGGCGCAGCACCAGAATCAGCCTGTACCTACCTTTTTAAGAAATAAAACAATTCGTTATTCCCTATCGTATGGATATGGAAGTGTCGCCGATGGATTCCTTGGGGTTTTCCGATGAAAATTATTAAAAATGTCGTGTAAATCGGACAACTTTTACATAGGGAATACAAATAGCTTGTGTCAAAGTAGTCCGATTTGCATGACATTTGGTATGATTTTCGTCAGAAAAACATAAGGAATCCATTGGCACCACTTCCCTTTCGATACGACGAAGCAAAGAATTTCTTAGTACGCTCAAATGGATATTTCACCCTCGACTGCGGGGGCTCGACCTCAATTCGCTACGTTCGGCCCAGGATTCGTACCTTTTTCCGGAAAAAGCCATAAAAATCGGGTGAGGCTATGCGAAGGTCTGTCCTCGCCACGGGGTGCCAGCGCATCACACATTTGGGCAGTGTGTGACCCGACTACCCTCCGTGTAATTGGTCTGCGCGAAGTGGGGCGCAAGTTCGATCATTATCAGTACTCCTGTCCGAGAGGAATACGATTTACTTTAATTATAGTACATGTGTGTTTTGTAATAAAATGTTTCTATCGTCTCCTGAATTCAATAACTGGCATCCAGATATCTACGCACCTACAATCCACCGTCAGCACGGCTCGTGGAGAGACACAGGAAGAAAAGGGGTAGCCCGCTGTCGACGCGTGGTCCTCTCGAGTATAAACACGAGCTTCAATATCAGAACAAAAGCAAGCGTTAACGTATTCCGTGCGAGAGAAGGTGGGCATTGCTGTGAAGAGGGCCTCTCCAAGAGAGCAGCCGTTTGTGAGGAATGCAAATCCGAATGGTTCTGATACAATCTGCTCCCTATGATTGAAATTTAGTCTAGCAACTTTCACTCCTCCTAACCTAACCAATCGAACTTGCATCCCTCCCAAAAGAACCGGCTATCCGAGCGTAGAAACAAGTGCGAAATAAATATACCGCAGATGTACCTACCTAAGTAGCATTTCTGACGGAAAAAAATTGTCCAGCCTTTGGGCCTGGCGTAGACCTTTGGCAGGTAGGTATCTATTTCAAAAGGCAGTGCCACCCGTGGAACCAGTAAGACCGTCCCCGGTCCGTGCTATAGCAGACAGTTTTCTTCCAGTGAAAATCAGTAAATTTGCAAGCGCAATATCTTAAAAACCAGTGAAAATAAAGTGTATACATTAAAACTTATTGAATTTGTCTTGGAACGCACTATCAACCCAGGTGTTCAAAAAAAATAGTTCCATTTGAAAAACCGGACTTGACCATCGTATCTTTTAAAATAATAATCGATAAAAAAATTCGTTCGCGCTAATTAATTGGCCCCCTCGAACCATGCAATTCCCTATTTTTTTTATATTTTTATCTCCTATAGTTTAGGAGAAAACCGGCTGTCTCGTCTTAGATGGGACACCCTGTAGAAGTTGTCTGGTTGTAAGTAACACAAAACACGGCGAATCTAGTTTCTTTACAGGGATAGATCGGATGTGGGGGTCAATTTTATTTTTTCAAATGGACTGTCAAATTTTGTATCGTCAAATTCAATAGAATAGCGAATTTTGAGTATGAAAGTACTAAAGTGCATTAATCCTAAAACTTATTGTTTCTGAGATATTCAACGTTCTCCAACCTATTACTTTGCTATGCTCAGTTCATTTCTGATAGCCAGCCGTTGAATGCGGAAATAATAAAATGAAACAATAAATACGAACGTGAAAGGGCGCTTTTTTACTCTTGAAAGTATAAACATGCCATCTGAGGCGCGTGTAATAAACCAATTGAACGACACTTAACCGGTTAACTGTCAATGTATCATATATGATCAAACAAAAATCTGGCCAATTCTGTCAATGTATCATATATGATCAAATGGAATAACTTTTTTGATTTTCAAAAGATTTGAATGAAACTTGGTATGTAATGGTTTTTGGGGTCGCTGAATCTGAATTTGGCATCGGAATTGTAAAATTCAATATGGCAGACTCAAAATGGCCGAACCAAATTGGCTGACAAACATTAAAATACTATCGGGATATAGAAAAATTGTATATAGGGGTTTTTGGGGTCGCTGAATCTGAATTTGGCATTGGAATTGTAAAATTCAATATGGCAGACTCAAAATGGCCGAACCAAAATGGCTGCCAAATATTAAAATACTATCGGGATATAGAAAAATTGTATATAGGGGTTTTTGGGGTCGCTGAATCTGAATTTGGCATCGGAATTGTAAAATTCAATATGGCAGACTCAAAATGGCCGAACCAAATTGGCTGACAAACATTAAAATACTATCGGGATATAGAAAAATTGTATATAGGGGTTTTTGGGGTCGCTGAATCTGAATTTGGCATTGGAATTGTAAAATTCAAAATGGCAGACTCAAAATGGCCGAACCAAAATGGCTGCCAAATATTAAAATACTATCGGGATATAGAAAAATTGTATATAGGGGTTTTTGGGGTCGCTGAATCTGAATTTGGCATTGGAATTGTAAAATTCAATATGGCAGACTCAAAATGGCCGAACCAAAATGGCTGCCAAATATTAAAATACTATCGGGATATAGAAAAATTGTATATAGGGGTTTTTGGGGTCGCTGAATCTGAATTTGGCATTGGAATTGTAAAATTCAATATGGCAGACTCAAAATGGCCGAACCAAAATGGCTGCCAAATATTAAAATACTATCGGGATATAGAAAAATTGTATATAGGGGTTTTTGGGGTCGCTGAATCTGAATTTGGCATTGGAATTTTAAATTTCAATATGGCAGACTCAATATGGTCGAACCAAAATGACTAGCGAATTGTTGGGATTTGTATAAATTATTCGTATTGTATTCAATTTCATAAGTAAACTCTTACTCCCGTAGTTAGCTGGTGAAAATTTCACGACCCCAGAGTGTACCGACGAGAAAAGAATTGACAAACTCACCCCTAAATTCTATTTTTTAGGGGTTGGGGGTGTCAGATGAAAAAAATTATCCCCGGAATCGGTTCAGCGACTCAAAAAACCTCTGTATACCAAATTTTGTGTGATTCACTTAATTTTTCGATGTTACCAGTTTGGGCCCGAATAATGAAAAGGACCGTGCCAGTTAACCGGTTAATATAAATTCAAACATATTGATATATTTATTAAATCATGATACAGAAATTAAACAAATAATTCAATTTATCATGCAGCAGAATATAATGAATATTCCAACCAGTTCAAACAATTTTTTGGAAGTATTTGAAGCATTCGCAGAGTATATATTATATCGAACTTGATGCGACTTTGTTTTTCAGCTACCTGTCTTGTCCCTTTTCACTATTTCACACCTTCAAGGGGATGGGCGACAGCAAGTGACAGTAGTGTAAGTGATAGGGTTGCACCACTACAGTGGTTCGCGCTATGTTGGTGTGCCATCCTTTCAATGGGACGGTTAAAGACCCAACATCGAGTAACCAGCGCGAGTGCAGCAAGCCTAAATTTTCTTATGTCGAGGGTCCCGTCCCGAGTTCTTCGAGAAATGATTCGATTTTCCTACTGACACGGACGTCCCTTACGAGACTTTCCTATTTTTCGGGTGCCTGTACTTTCTCTCGCGTGGTCGGCGCTGGGACTATTTAAAGAGCAAGCGAAAGGGGTACTTTTCATGTGTCATTTATTCATACTATAAAAGAACAATTGGAATTAAATATCGGCAGCAAATAAGATTCATTACACGTATGAGAACGAAATATTTGGTACTGGCTCGCACTCATCTCTCCTTGTATTTAAAGCGAGGGTGGAACCAAGTATTTTCGCAATCCACGTTAGAAAACAAGCAACTTTTGTTGGAAACATTTTTTCTTAAAACTATTCCAAACTATTTCTCGATGTCTAGATGCTAGAAGACAGGCAAGAGGTCGGAAGCTAAAATGGTTACAAAATGAGAAGCGAAAATCACATTTAGTATCTTGACCTGCAGGAGTAGGTATCGTTTACACCACTTGGGTTTTCCCCAACCACTTACCCGATGACCGTCTACCCAGATTATTGTTGCCACGACGCGACCCCCTCAACCATTCTTTGCACGCTGCCCGACAACTGACTCCTGCCACAATCACATACCCCAAAAATCAGTCACACCAAAATCACGTCACACGTCGCTCTTTCAAACAGTACTCGCTCCTACAGAACACACCTATCTGCTCATTCTCCACATTCATTGTACAGTGTGTAGAAAAATTATTGGTCGTTGCTGCTAGGAGGCGAATCTACACCTCTGGATCGGTGGACATTTGTAAAATAATGTGTCCGCGAAATTGTTTATAACATTGAGAATTAATGTTAAATTTTTTGGTAAACTTGTCGAAAAGCTACCTCCTCACCGATTTCAACGACCTTCGCATATGTTGTCAAAGTCATCATTCTGAACAACATTTCCCTTTAAACTTTTTGGCGGTCGGCTTTGGTTTACGAAATATTCGCAAAAAACTTTACTTAACACTAGAATTACCGAGTTTAACACATACATCGGTTCGCTACCATGCTTTACGCGCCCCCCGCCATAATCTAGCCTCAACCAATACTAATACCGTCGGCTATGAAACAGATTTCAATATATTATGCCGAAAGTTTTTTATTAATATCTCCGAAACTGAGGTCGAGCGTCAAAAAGTTTAAAGGAAAATGGTGTTCAGAATGACGACGCTGACAACATACACTAGAGCGTCAATTATCCGAACGTCAATTATCCGAACCTCGATTATCCGGACCAGTGCTGCATCATCACTATCCCCACCACTATTTAGAACGAGTGTAGCGGTATTAATTGATTGATTGACTTTTGCGTAATATAAATTAACTCAGTAGTACTCTTATTTTTAATAAGTAATTTTAGGTGTAATTCCTATAGTTATAAACTGTGTAAAGTACATGCTTCATTCTCCGCACTATTTGATTATCCGAACAATTTGAATTTCTGAACTACCTCCGTCCCAAGCAGTTCGGATAATTGACGCTCTACTCTACTGTATGTGAAGGTCATTGAAATCGGTGAAGAGGTAGCGGTTCGACAAATTTACCAATTTTTTTTACATCAACGTATTCTGCAGGTTGGAAAGGGAAAATGTTTGAAAGAAGCCATATGACGCAAAGGAACCCTTTGGTAACAAGAAAAATTGTTAAAGATTTCGGAACGACTTGATTGTGTAGAGTTACACGCACATGTAGGCATGGAGCCACCACTACTCTGCTGCTTGATTTATTAATAATTTTTTAATTAGTTATTATCGGAAGTGTTCAAAATGGTAAATGAAAGTGTACACAGAGTATCCCGGGTATACAGTTGAAAAAAAATGAAAAAGTTAATATAAACCCATGTCCGCAAATAATTTATTAGGGAATTATAAGATAGCAGAGATTCGTTACATCGTAAGCGAAGTTGTATAATGCTTCTCCGTTGTATGGGTCTGTAGAGTTGCTGAATGATAAAGAAATGAAGACATTTTTGTTTGCGTTTTAAAAATGCTGTATTAATTTGACATCGGGACACCCTGTATATAAATTCTCACCGCTATTACAACTTTCATTCCTACCGCTTATAGCGCTGCACACTTATTTCATGCTTAGCCGTTAACGTTGGATGCGACACGGAAATGGTAATGGGGCTCTAGAGCCCCAAAATCGAGTGACACGGAAGACAAAAGAATGGAAGGTCTATTGTATACTTGGTCTGTGGTAGTACCCCGAGGCTAAGTCAAGGGTGGTAAACTATTTATGACCCCTTAAACCAGGCATGCACAGGACCCCCAGTTTGTTTCCGATGACTACGACAGCCAGAATCATCTTCGCCAGCAACAAACTTCTTTAAACCCTTCTTACTGCTATCATTAGCTGGCTACACACGGGGAGGTTTCCCCGCGGTCTTCATCTGTCGCGGACAAACCTGCGATCAAAGTCTGCGGCGGATCAAAACTGCAAATACCCACTAACATACGACGCAAGTTCACAGACAAATCACGTTGGATAAATCGGTCACAGATAAAACTGCGTGTTAATGGATAAAAATTGCTGGTTTATCCGCGGATTTGGGCTCCATATCAAAACTACACAGTACAAAACTATACAAGCAATTTAGGACACATCAAAATAGTGCACAGAAAGTAGTGCACATACAATTTACTACACATTCGTTTTTATAGTGCACATACAATTTAGGACACACGACATTTAGGACACATACAATTTAGGACACATGCGATTTAGGACACATACAATTTAGGACACATGTGATTTAAGACACATGCAATTTAGGACACATGCGATTTAAAACACAATCGAATTTGTAGTGCACATACAATTTAGGACACATACAATTTAGGACACATGCGATTTAAAACACATACAATTTAGGTCACATGTGATTTAGGACACATGCAATTTACGACACATGCGATTTAAAACACAATCGAATTTGTAGTGCACATACAATTTAGGACACATGCGATTTAGGACACATACAATTTAGGACACATGCGATTTAAAGCACATGCAATTTAACGCACATTTTTTTAGTGCACATCAGGATAGCGCACACCAAGTTTTCGCACACAACCATCTACTCGTCGCCGTCGACTGTTTCACAGCCGATGGTGTCAGTATTGGTTGGGACTAGATCAGGTCGGGTGGCGCGCGCCCGCCCGCGGGCGCGTAAAGCATGGTAGCGAACCGATGTGACTTTGGGGATGCTCAAAATGAGACTGCGGTTACAAGTAACGCGCGATGGGGTCAATATCGCTATTGTTAACAAGGTAACCATTCTGAACATTTCCCTTTAAACTTTTTGGTGGTCGGCTTTGGTTTACGAGATATGCGCAAAAAACTTATTAGAATTACCGAGTTTAACACATACTGACATCGGTTCGCTACCATGCTTTACGCGCCCGCGAGCGGGCGCGCGCCCCCTGCCCTAATCTAGCCCCAACCAATACTAATACCGTCGGCTGTGAAAAAGATTTCAATATATTATGCCGAAAGTTTTTTATTAATATCTCCGAATCTAAGGCTGACCGCCAAAAAGTTTAAAGGAAAATGTTATTCAGAATGACGACCTTGACAACATATGTGAAGATCATTGAAATCGGCGAAGGCCCAGTTCACCGGCAAGTTTACCGTGCTATCCTGTTGTACACTAAATAAAATGTGCGTCAAACTGCATGTGTCCTAAAGTGTTTGTGTCCTAAATTGTTTGTGTCCTAAATCGCATGTGTCCTAAATTGTATGTGCACTATAAAACGCATGTGTTTTAAATCGCATGTGTACTAAATTGTATGTGTCCTAAATCGCATGTGTCCTAAATTATGTGTCCTAAATCGCATGTGTTCTAAATTGTATGTGCACTATAAATTCGATTGTGTTTTAAATCGCATGTGTCCTAAATTGCATGTGTCCTAAATCACATGTGACCTAAATTGTATGTGTTTTAAATCGCATGTGTCCTAAATCGTATGTGTCCTAAATTGTATATGCACTACAAATTCGATTGTGTTTTAAATTGCATGTGTCCTAAATCACATGTGTCCTAAATTGTATGTGTCCTAAATCGCATGCGTCCTAAATTGTATGTGTCCTAAATCTCATGTGTCCTAAATTGTATGTGCACTATAAAAACGAATGTGTAGTAAATTGTATGTGCACTACTTTCTGTGCACTATTCTGATGTGTCCTAAATTGCTTGTGTAGTTTTGTACTGTGTAGTTTTGATATGGTGCCAAGTAGTACATATACTACTTTACGAACCCATTTTAAATTTGCCGCGTAACATGGCGGTAATGTAGACCACATAAAATTGTAAGAGGGAACTGAGCCGGGATGAAGAGTGGAGACACGTGGACGAGAGGGAGTGTAAAAATCGAGATAGAGAAGTTTATTGATTGTAATTGTGGATTATTGAATTAAGCGTTAATATACAAGGGAAAGATAGGGAAGAATAGGCTTTAAATGTCGTTTCTCTATTTATAGGTAAGAAAACTGTACATAATGTAGCTTCATAAGAAACTTTGAGTATTATTTAATAAATATATACCTCTATTTATAGTGAAACCCATGTTTGTTTATTCGCCCGTAAAGAAGAGTAACTCATTATATACATATTGGGGTTACTCAAGTTTACCCGTGTTGTGCTAGCATAGGGTTTCGACTGCTGATAGTATTTGGCCAGATGACCCGGTATCTTGCATGAATGGCAGGTAATACAGGTCCGTTGACACTGCGTCGAAATGTGTCCCCGTTGTCCACAATTATAGCAGACCACTCCTCCATATTGCGCCCCTTCCTTCGGAACCACGGCTTGCTGCTGCGGTCGCTATGGCAATTTTTCCGCTGCCGTCGGCCATCTGCGTTCGGGTTGTCGAAAACTGGGCGTTTTCGCACTAGTCCGTTCACGCGGCATCGCTCGCATCTCGTTCATAGTCGCGTACAAATCGTACACGTCCTTGTACTTATTTGGGCGAATCGTACGCTCGATCGCTTCGTCACCAACACCGGTGATGATCGCGTCCTCCATGTACACGTCCGGTAAGTCGATCTTTAAATTTAGATTCTCAAAGCAGTAATCGCCTAATTTTTGACCCGGTCATGCGCTGTAATTAGCAGCCTCCCGCAACAGTCTCCCGAACGGCACCAGCTTTCGGAATTGCCTAATAAGCAATCGACTCATCGATTTCCATGAATGGTCGTATCGGTATTCCTTATCCACTTCCTAGCGTAACCTTTCACATTTCTGGCAATGATCCGGATAATGTCATAATCGGTCCAATCGTATCGTCGCGCTAGTCGGTTCACGTGCTGCCCCCACTGTTCTATATCTGCACTGTCACGTGAAGAATCAAACACGGGCACCGTATGTTCACCGTATGAAGATTTTTCAGCTTCCGCTTTATCTTAGCCACCTTTTCGCTAAGTTCTTCCGCCGGTGATCGACTTCGCGACTTCCGGGTACTGTCACGTGACCTCACGCGATTCCGGGGGGAATTTCACGATTCCGGCTTCTTTCAGATTCCACCGAAACATCGTGTTCGCTACGTTTCCCGCGATCACGTTCATCATTGCGCGAACGATCCCGTGCACGATCCCATGAACGACCACGCAAATAGTCTCGTGAAGGGACTCGCGAATGGTCTCGGGAACGACCCATTTCACTTTTCACTCGGCTTAAGTTACGTACGCTAATTACACTAACTTACGTCTACCCTTAAGGGGGTAGACACGGGTAATGCAGCGCGCTGTAATACCCACATAATGTGCCCGAAACATGGGTTTGGGGGGATACGTTTTTCGTCCTTATATGAGCAGATTTTGGGCTGGGTGAGGTCTCAATCGAAAGAGGAAGGTTCGATGCAGCCCGCTCTGGTCATGGTTCGACAAGATTGTGTTGATATCTAATAATATGAGTGTTCAAAGTAGAGCAAAAGTCGACAAAATACACCCGCAGGAATCCAAGTATTTTTAGGTCACTAAAAGAGTTTTGTGGCTCAAACGATGACCAGAGCGGGCTGTCTCGAACCTTCCTCTTTCGAATGAGACCTCACCCAGCCTAAAATCTGTTCATATAAGGACGAAAAACGTATCCCCGTGATTGCATTCCCAAATACGAGTTCCGCCATATTGGCGATAATACAGAGCAAGTCACGTGACAAATTTAGTTGAGCTAGTGGACACGAGATGGCGCCTACTCGGGAGGACTGCCAACGTGGAATCATAGCAAAACTGAAGCGTTAGCTGGATACACAAGCCACAGTAAAAGCGTGATGCAATCAATGCATGCATTTTCGGACGACTTTAGGTTAGGTTATATGCATTTTAGGTATACATTGACTAGGAACTGCTGGGAATTGTCTACATTTACTAAATTCACGCTTTTACTGTAACACATACATCACCGCTGCCGAATATATGTTATAATTATATGGCCACATTATTTCAAATAAAAAAAGAGATTGGAATTTTTTAATAACACTGGAAGTAGTGATTTACTGATATCATATTTTCAGAAAATATAATTATTGCATTTATTATTATTCTTCCGACTATTGTATATAACATATAACAAGGAAAAGTCTCCAAACCGGTCAACAGTTGACTCCTTGATTTTTTTCGTAATTCTTTACGCTCCTATGCAGAGATGGGCATTATTTAATTAAAAGAATATACTTGCGAATGGTCCCAGTGGTCGATCGACACGAGGTTTGGGGGAGGGTGTGTGTACCCTAAATCTAAAATTCTATTTAGCTTCGGGTATTTATTAGTTTCCTTTGTTTATTCGAAGGCCTTTCATCTTTGGCTTCGAATAATTTTTCATCTTTCATTATATCTTTATCCTAAGGTCGTATTCAAATATATTGGCCGGTCGATTTGTTTTCGCGAACAGCGATCGAGGAGAAATCAGCTATCACCATCTGACGATCGTGGATTTGTCAGTTGGAGTTCCCTAGCCACCGAAGGGTATGGTGGGGTAACGGGAATGCTGCTCGGCCCCGTCTGAACGTAGACGTGTGGCTGTTATTTATTCTTATTGTCAGCGTAGTACATATGTAGTTGTGTGCGTCACGAAGTAATGCGTAGACCAATACGAGATGAAGCTATCGAAAAAGAATCAATGTTCTGACCAATAAAGCTCCTGAATTTTTTCAGAGCTAAGGCCTAAGGCACACCTATTCTGATGCGTGTATTTCTACGCTTCAGCTCGGTTTGGCCTATACATGACAGAAGCTTGGCGCTATCCCCACCACTTCTGGCTCACTCGTGTTCTGCGATGACGAGAGAATACGCGTTACGAATAGGAGTGTGCGGATCGTCCCGCGGCTCGGATTCTCGGCTCTCGGGACGGGTCGGAAAATTTCGGGCGGGATCGGGCGGGGTCCCGATACTTTCGTATTGCTCGAGATCCCGACGGTTTCGGGATCCCGAGACTCGATTCGGGCTACAAGCATGACCGCCATGAGCGGGCAATTTGATTTCAGGTCGGTTTGGCAAAACTCGGACACGATCGGCTCGAAAGCCAGCTATTACGAGCGGACCGAGACGGAAAGAATTATGTATATCATTTATATCGATACCAGAGTGATAAGTTTTTACCTTTCTGTCTCCTGTTGAATCATAATTTGTATCTTATTATTTATTTACATATATATGTATATTCATTGCTACCAAATAGTCTGTGAATACTGAATACGTCCATATACGTACTTAAATAAATACCATGTTCAGAACTTGGGAAGAAGACTATTTTTATATCGACAATATTTTAAAATCTGAATAAAATATACTTCATACTTAGTACTTTATGTAAAGGGAATATATAGGGTATTATCTTTTTCCGGATAGGTTCAGATTTAAAATAGAAAACGTACGAACTATAAGCATACAAAAAGGAATATTTCCTGGATGTTTCATAATAACAACAATATACAGGAGGCGAATATTTTATTATTTCAAATTAACGTGTAAGAAACATAATTTTTCTATGTTCTCAGGTAATAATTTTAATCTATTACTGGTAACGATATCGTCCGATCGCGTCCGAGTTTTGCCGAGCCGACCTGAAATCAAATTGTCCGCTCATGGCGGCTATGCTTGTAGCCCGAATCGAGTCTCGGGGTCCCGAAACTGTCGGGATCTCGAGCAATACGAAAGTATCGGGACCCCGCCCGATCCCGCCCGAAAGTTGCCGGCCCGTCCCGAGCCCGAAAAATCGGGTAACCGCACACCCCTAGTTACGAAACTCACCGGCCAATAAATCTGAATACGATCTTAGAAGTTCGAATAACCGACGAGAACCTTTGTGTCCCGAGCCGCGCGAGATCGTCGTGCTCGGCGATGTGTCATCGATTATAAAGAAACAGAATTTGTTTATTTTTCATCGTATCAATATGAAAGTGACACCATTGGATTCTTGGCATTCTCCCGGTTATATTGGCAGAAAATAATTTAAATCGGACTATTTTTAACAAAACGGGCTTTCACTTCTACAAACAAATTTTTCACGTAATTTCCTTAATTTTGGTCCGAATTATATCATTTTTGGGGCCAATTTGATCGAGAAAACATGAGGAATCGACTGACGTCACTTTCGCAAAGATCTGATTAGAAATGCAGAACTGCAGATTTGTCACTGCTTAGCGCGCAACATTGTATGGCCCCGCTGGTTTCGAGCGCCGAAGCCCACGAAACTCAGCAAGTCGCATGATTGCCAGCGAGAAGGCCAAGAGGGGACTTTCCATGGCGAAGGAAAATCAGCCTTCTACAGAACTCAAATGGAGAAAGACTTTGCTAACAAACTTTATATTCACGTCAAATAAATACTTGTAAAATTTAGACGACGAACTATTGTTGAATATCGCCAGTTCTTACATATGCCCCACTGGGTTCGGAATTCCTGATCCCAGAGTTTCATGCATTTACCTATTGAAATGTTGCTTCAAGTCATCGGGCAATTGCATTGTTTCTTCTCGTACATATGTATATCTGTTCGCGAGTAGGTGTCATGAATGACGCGACTTTTGTTTCCCAAATAAATTCACCCCTATCAGGGCCCTCGCTCGAACCGCTTGACAAGGAGACCGAACGATGTGAATCGAGTGCGAGTGAAATAGCGCACCAGCGGTACACCCTCGGTCGACGGCGACTTGAGTCATCCAGTACTGAATACGAAATGTTCAAAATTTCTCATTACACCTTGATGAGAGTGTTACTATTCATGGATTGTTGGTGAGTCAAGACACGAAGCAATTCAGTCTATTTTTTCTTATGAATACATGATTAGAACACACTCTCCGTTCAATAAAAATTTATCGAATTGCTCCATGTTTGATATCATTTTCATCGGGAAATCCTAAAAAATTCATCGGTAATACTTTCATCAATACTTATCAAAAACACGAACATTTTATTTTTCTGTACTGGGTATTTTATCTAGCTCGTCGGTTTTATTGTTCTCGGCTGTCAACGGGCGGTCTACTAGGACCCGAAGGTCCACGCTCGCAACGAGAAAGCAAAACAGTGGGGTGGGTAGGTCTTTCCCGATAAACTGAGCCCAAAGGCTTCTCAACAATTGAAACATTGGAAGACTGTACATATTCTTTCTGATGCTTTCGGCGATATGCGCAACCATTTGTATGCCCGGTTTCATGTCTAACAAGTCAGGCGATTTTGTTTGTGAGAGCCATATATAAAGACAGTCCTGTAACGTTCACTACATCTTCAATTATAAAACTGCAAATATGTTATTTTACACATGTGTCTCGCTGAGTTTCGTCGGCTTCGACGCTTGAAACCAGCGGGGCCATACAATGTTGCGCACTAAGCACTGATGAATCTGAAGTTTTGCAATTTCTAATCAGATCTTTGCGATCGTGGCGTCAATCGATTCCTTATACTTTCTCAATCAAATTGGCCCCAAAAATGATACAACTCAAACCATAAATAAGGAAATTTCGTGAAAAATTTGTTTGCAGAATTGAAAGCCCGTTTCGTTAAAAATAGTCCGATTTAAATAATTTTTCATAAAAAAAATGCGTAGGCTGGATGCGCGTGATTATTACATGGCCCCCTCCATAGACATATATAGACGGATCAGAAGATGGGACTATCGGCGTGGGGAAGGAAGGCTTGGAGGGGTAAAGGCATAGGTTCAGATACAGGCGCGTCGGTTAGCTTCGGATGCATTCGGCATGCATAACCACAGCGTTATCCGATTTACTCGTATCGCTCCCCTTACCGCGAACCTTGCCACCCCCCTCAGCTTACGCTCCACCGTCTATATATGTCTATGGTCCCCTCCTCGAAGTGACAGAAAATATAACCTATGTATACGCTATATGACAATAAATGTTGAGCGGCTATTTCGTTCTTTTGCGCTACATTTGTGAACATTTTATCATCCTTCCGAAACATTATTATTACGTCGCAACAGTATCTTTAGGAAATCGGGTCTAGCATATAGGATATATTTTCTGTCACTTCGAGGACAGAAAATCCGGTCCTCCAAGTGACAGAGAATATAACCTATATGCTATACCCGATTTCCTAAAGATACTGTTGCGGCGTAATAATAATGTTTCGGAAGGATGATGAAAAGTTCACAAATGTAGCGTAATACAACGAAATAGCCGCTAAATATTTATTGTGTTATAGCATATACATAGGTTATATTTTCTGTCACTTCGAGGAGGGACCACATAATAATCACGCGTTGGATTCAACATGAAACACAATTTTATATATGTTTGTTCATAACTGCTTTCTGCATAGGATGTGTATTTCATGTTCTGTTTCAGTGTTTTGCTAATTAAAAAATGTCTATCCTAACAAACTTCATTTTCTGGGGACATGCCCTCATCTATTTTTCCTTTTCACTTATAATTCCTTACTGCCAACGTAGAATATTGTAGCATAAGCACATTTCAAGTAATTAAAATGTACAATGAATTTTCTACGTTTGCAGTACCAGCCGACTTTCCGTTTAAATTTTTATAAGTACAACGCAACAGCTGAGAATCTATTTCCTTATTCAGAATAGAATACGGAAATAGCAAACAGCTCCCTCTCGCGTTTACCGGGCAATCGTCGATCTGTCGGTATTACCATTTCTGTGCAGAAAAAACCTGCTGTAATACCGACCTGCCGAATCGGCCAGACCACGTGACGTGTCTACCCCCTTAAGTCAACATTTCCACCTTCATCATCAACAGTACATTTTGCAGGGTCAAAACTGTCTTCTTCTTCTTCTGCAGGCATAAATGTACTCTACAACTTGTGCACCATGCGGTTCGGATGGATCGGCAAAATCGAGCACATAATCATGTTCAATTAATGGTACGGAATGTATGTTTTGAAACTTTTTTATAATGTCCCGAATTTCATTGTGCAGTTCCGTTTCTACCGAGTTTATAGGTGTCTGTATTATACTTGCAATTTGAAACGTAGTGGCTAACATGTTTATTACGTTAGCAACATTAATCGACTGCATTTTAAAGAAAAGCCTTTCAAACAATGATCACTCACTTTTTTCAATTGAATGGTAACTGACTGCTGGCAAAAATGTAACTGCCATTCGCTGCATCCTCGGGAATATTTATATCAATCAAAAGACGCGAGTATGTAACGTTCTCGAACGAGACGTTGCCGTTCTTTACAGGAGATTCACAAGTAGAGCGGTTTACCTGTGAATTTGTGGGATTGGTTCGGGTGGCGTGCGATTAAGAAATGAATTTCAAGATACGAGAGTCCTTCTTTAGCAATAAATAACAAAAGGTTTATTCAAAAATAGTTTTTGACGCTTGGTCGAAATTAAACATATACTACGACACTGAGCCGTGTGGATTATTACAATTAATTAATAGGACTAATGTAAATACGTAAGGACGTATCGGGCGGTGATTGGTGGATTAGACGCTAAGTCGGTAACGATGAATATTGTTCGATTTTTGGTTACGACGCTAAATCGGTAATATGAGTAATACAGAGGATGACGATTCATCCTAGGTCGATTCGGTATGTTATAATTTCAGAATTACGAGAGGATTCCTTCTCTCGGATTGTAGTGGCTTCCTGTTGCGTATCAGCTTGCCCACGCTTTCTAGGATGGTAGCTGAGTAGCTAGTTAGAGCGTTCTCAGATGGTAGCCAGGTAGCCGGTTTGGGCGTCCCCAGATGGAAGTTGAATTTTCGGCTTCCTTCCCTCTGATTGGTTATGGCTTCTGGTGCCTATAAGCTGGTCCATGCTTTGGAGTATGTGGTGGAGGGACTAGTAAGTATGGCCTAGGTTTGTGATTGAAGAGCTAATTAAAGCTAGCTCGGTAGGAAGTTGAGGAGCTAACTAAAGCTACCTCGAAAGGAAATCGAGGAGCTAACTAAAGCTATCTCGGTTTTGAGATTGAGGAGCTAATTAAAGCTAGCTCGAGAGGAAGTTTTTAGATTTTGAATTTAAAAATAACTTCTTCCAGACTGAGGGGCTAGTTAAAGCGACCTAGGTCTTCGTGGTTCGGTGGAAGAACCAAGTCTGCCTTTCTGCTGCTGGCGGGCCTGTATTTATACCGGCTCGCGGTACTTAACCCGCACCAATCACTGGCTGTGCGATCTTGCGCACCAATTATAATTAGCATGCGGTTCGCGCCACTCGCACACTACGCTCGGATAATTCGGCGTCCGGTTGTTCGTGCGGTGTGCGCACGCGCGCTTGATTCACTCGCGGCACTGAGTCTGTGGTTTGAAAAGGCGGCTATGCGCATGCGTTGCACGTCACTATGTTTTCTCGCGCGCTGTTCGAACGCGCTCTCACATGCGCGGCATAGTAACTTAGGTATAATGTGAACGAAATTAACAATATGTGTGCAAACAAAAGGAAAAATTTATGGCGGTAGGTAGCGGTACGTTACAAGTACGTAAACATGTTTACCGAAAAGTGAATGTGGCACAAGAATATTATCAGTTACAATTAAAATGACGCAAAGTCACTGTAAATCTTCACGCATTATTTATTTATCGTGTGGTTTAGCTGTAATCAGTTTTACCTTGCATGCAATTTTAGGAACCCCTAAAAGCGGATATCTAGAAACGCATCCCAGCGAAATCCAAAATCTTGTATACTTCTGTTACTTCAGGAAGGAAAAGCTTATACCCGAATGTAGTATTTGTGTGCATAATGTGGCAAGTATTTTTGTTTCAATCATTTCTATGAAGAATATCATTATTGTGCCAATTACAAACCGTAATTTTCAATGTATCTATCGTCTTCTATTAGTATAATTCTTCCAATATATAATCAAACAATACAAGTACAAAAAGAGACTGCGAATGTTTAAATATTACTTTATGCGGCCATTTCATTAATGAAAACAGCTATAATGTTATATTTAAATTTAATATTAACTGTGTGACCCGCTTTCGTCGGGTCCGGGGAGACCCAGAGGACCGGTCCTTACTAGCTCAGTCGGGCGTCTAGAGTTTGGCCAAATGAATACCTCCGTTTACGAGTGATATAGCAAGTCTTTATTCGTGCGGCTCGCGTTCTACCGAACGCGCGTTGTCGCGCCTCGCGAGACGGCTTATTTCTATTTCTTATTTCTAGGCGGCTTAAAACTAGTTCTTAAATCTAGAGGCTTATAATTAGCGGTGGCCTAATACGAAGACTTATAAGTTAGCGGCTTATTCTACGCAGTGCCGGAAGTCGGCCGTATTCGGTGTTCGGTACAGTCGGCGGTCTCGGCGGAGGTCGGCGGTGATCGCTGGTGATCGGCGGCACTCACTGGTGCTCGGCCGTGTTCGGGAAAGGTCGGGTGTCTACTGCCGGGCGAGTTAGAACCTCGACCCTGGGCAGTCTACGTGGAAGGCTTATAAGGTAAAAGTACCAATAACTGGACACTTAAGGATATCAAAGTTGTATATCTTAAAAATGGACTAGAAATAAATGTCCTTTTTAACAAAAATGTCAATATTCAGATAAATGTTACTTCTTTCTATCAAATGAGCTACTAAAAACTTGTTTTCAGTGCGTTATTTTAATTAAATTGAGTAAAAACGCAAGTAGTTATGTGTACCAGTACATGGACAATATAATTCTGATTTGTCCCAGCGTCCCACTTTTGATGTCCCAATACCTGGCCAATGGGGAAGATAACGCAATGCTTGGCGCAGAGGGCGCCACTAGTGTTTGTGTGAATGGTTTGCGCGCGAATTTTTCATTTTTCAATTTTAGGTTATGTTGAAAATGTAGCATGCAATTGACTAAAAATATGAATTGAAAATAAAAAACTGTTAATTTATGTACAGTATACTTGTACTTACACTTTTGATATACAAAAATTTGAGAAAACACAGACACTTTACCGGTTCGACAATGCGGTCAGATATTGAGACTTCACCCAAGCGTTCAAAATGCTGACAGGCCGACCAACTGGACGGCTGGTCAGTTATTGGGACAGCGTGCAGAGGACAAGATTATTATGTACCGGTACATGAACACGTATATTTTTAATTAAAATCAACATTAACTGATCAATGTTTTGTTTTGTATGTAACAAGAAACTTCTTAAGATTCTGTACATACGTTTTTTTCTCAGAAAAACGTTATATAACGATTATTATCACCTTAACAACTAACTGTATTTTTCTTAAGAATTACTTAAGAAATCTACGCAGAATTCAAGTGCACGCACCTCCGATATTTAAAGACTGTTTTATATATTAAACTTTACATCTAGGGCTTTCTTAATTTTTTATATAAGAGATCAAGTTACAAAATAACATATGTTCCCAACAATATTGTTCTAAGGTTTCTATGAAGCTTAGTAAAAATATAAATGTCATTGGTGTCCAGGTATTGGGACGTGTCCAGTTATTGGTACTTTTACCTTATGCAGTGGGCCAGCTATCAATGACCGCTGGTTTGCCACTACGGCCGGACGGTCCAGCGCGAGCTAAAACTCGGCTGATGTAGCGACTACGGAGTGGGCTACTAGCGGTCAGGCAGTGAGGCTCTCGGCGCGCTAGAATTCCCTTGGAGGAGGAAGAATGCCAAAAAGAGCTTCTCGCGTAACGACTCTGCATGTAAGGCGAAGCCACGTAGCAAGCTACTTCCCATCGCTCGCGGCCCCGGTCTTATGCCTCGCGGCGCGAAAATCTGCCGCGAGAACGTTATCAGTTTCGCGGCCGCCTAGTGGCCGCGGCGCGAGTCAGTCTCGCGGGCCGTCGAGCGCGGTGGGGCAAACTCTCGCGTGACGCGGCTCGTCTCGCGGCTCGCGGCTCGGGAGGGGGAAGCGCGCCGTAGGGACGTACGTCACAACTGTAATATTATATATACGTTATTAGTGGGATGTAAAAGTAAAATTGATTTACAATTATTTAAAATTCATATACACTCCTCACATTAATTAAAGGATCACCTCTGGGAGGCCGAAAAATAGGGGTAAGTTCACATGGTCATAACTCCGGTAAAAATAGTCGTATCGATATTTTGAAAATATGGTTGGAAAGTGTGGAATCTCTACTTTCAGCTGCTTTTTGTAAATTTCGGATGCATTGCTTTTCGGCAAAGTTATAGCAATATAAAGAGCACTTGGTCAGTTTGAAAAAATTTTCTTCAACTTTGCGAAGTTCCACGGCGTGCATGAAATTTTTTACACAAATTTCATTTACACCACTCGAAAGCGGCTACTTTCCTGTGTAGAAAACGAGCAATAAATTGCTTGTGCGATTTTTTTGGCCGAGTTATTCAACTTTGAAGCAAAAACCGTTTTTTCTACTTTACTTGCTTCTAGCAAACGAAGAGATCATCGTAGAACGTTCCTGAAAAAACCATTAGAAAGATCAGACTTTTCTCTTTAAGACGCATCCTCGACTTTTTTGATTCGGTTAAAATTTGGGTCTCTGATGTCCTTTCCAAAATATGCTTAAAAATTGCACAAATTCCATTTTCTCTTCAACTCGCTGTATCTTTGCGAGGGATGATCGGAACGTCATTGTCTTAAGCTCATTTTAAAGCGGAAAGTGTGCCGATTCTTTTGAGTGCCCCCAGAACCGGCTGCGATAATTTCTTACCGGTGGCCTTTCAGTTTGAAGTTACCGTTTCGGAAAAACACGGCTACAAAATGTGTCGCGATGTCGGTCGTCCCCGCGGAAGCGAAAGCTCTTGTTCGTATCCCCACCCGTCGACATAAGTGACGATAGCAGCCGAAAGCGAGCCGAGTTACGCCGATGCTACCGAAGGTTCCTGTGTGTGCACACACATATGACACATACTTCTACGCAATATGCCATCGGTGATGCTGATGCCGGCGGTACGGCAGCCACGCGGCCGCGGAAGCCACCTCGTAAGTTTTCCGAAAAGGTAACTTCAAACTGAAAGGCCACCGGTAAGAAATTATCGCAGCCGGTTCCGGGGGCACTCAAAAGAATCGGCAGACTTTCCGCTTTAAAATGAGCTTAAGACAATGACGTTCCGATCATCTCTCGCGAAGATACAGCGAGTTGAAGAGAAAATGGAATTTGTGCAATTTTTAAGCATATTTTGGAAAGGACATCAGAGACCCAAATTTTAACCGAATCGAAAAAGTCGAAGATGCGTCTTAAAGAGAAAAGTCTGATCTTTCTAATGGTTTTTTCAGGAACGTTCTACGATGATCTCTTCGTTTGCTAGAAGCAAGTAAAGTAGAAAAAACGGTTTTTGCTTCAAAGTTGAATAACTCGGCCAAAAAAATCGCACAAGAAATTTATTGCTCGTTTTCTACACAGGAAAGTAGCCGCTTTCGAGTGGTGTAAATGAAATTTGTGTAAAAAATTTCATGCACGCCGTGGAACTTCGCAAAGTTGAAGAAAATTTTTTCAAACTGACCAAGTGCTCTTTATATTGCTATAACTTTGCCGAAAAGCAATGCATCCGAAATTTACGAAAAGCAGCTGAAAGTAGAGATTCCACACTTTCCAACCATATTTTCAAAATATCGATACGACTATTTTTACCGGAGTTATGACCATGTGAACTTACCCCTATTTTTCGGCCTCCCAGAGGTGATCCTTTAATTAATGTGAGGAGTGTACATATGCATTATGCAAATCAGAAGGTTCGACAAGATTATCGGCATCAATGCGATTCTGCGTCATTTCAATAACATATATATTTTGCAAAGTCATTGTAAATCTTCAGGCATTATTTATTTTTCGTGTGGTTTCCAAAATAGCCTAATAAAATTACACTTCAAGTAATGCATGCACGAATGTGCTGTTATCATACTGATTCATGCACGTCACTGATTAGTTTTAATGAGTTTTACCTTTCATGCAATTTTAGGTACGTACTGCCTTGCTTAAATAATTGAAAGCTGTCTGAACTGTACATAAATAATAATCTATATATGGCTTTAAGAAACCATGTTATTAATGGAAACTGCCAAAATGGACTTCAAATTCGGTAATAGAGGTTTTATTTGTTTGCAAAAAAAATATAACACATAAACTATTTGCATGTATGAAAAGAGATTATCCAGATGTATTTCAGCGTATATTTAAAAAATACAAAAACTTAATTTCAAGGGTTGGTGGTGGGAGTAACTTGAAAAATATGGATTTTTCGAAAATTATTTTTACGCGGTTTTGTAGATATATAGGAAGGATGCAACTTTTGTTGAAACTTCTTTTCGATATCTCTCGCCGTTCTCGAGATATTCCACGGAAAAGAAAATTCTGAATTTTTTTCAGCGGGTGATTTCACCCCTAAAAATTGCATTATGGCACCAAATAAAAATAGGGTTGTGTTACGAATGAACTACTCTACTTGCACATCGAGTTTCATAATTTTCTGAATTTTCCGGTTGCCGAACGTCGCTTGTTAACATCGGGTCACGGTTTATTGGAGGTTTATTACTGAAGACATTTGATCTCGCGAACGTGGTCTTTCGTCGCCAAACGCTCAATCGCGGCAATATAATTTTCCTACGATCGGCAGAAAATTCGGTAGACAATAAAAAATTGTCCAGAATTGAAGACCAAGTTACTTCTATTTAGCGAACAAGCACAGTCTTTAATAAAATAGGTACTTTCTTTTGAATACGTTTTCTACATATTTTTGTGTCACGTCCTGGGTGGTGGTGTTTAGGACAATGACAATGTGGGGTTGTCTGGGAACGTTAGGCACGAAGACAAGCTTCGTATTACAAGGGGAGATGGGAATTCCTGCGGGAAGGCGAGCTTTGTAGCACAAGGCAACTAGGGAAGGTTAAGCAATAATCGCGCACCAGGGTGACACCCGTTAGAGCACAGGTGGTTTGTATTTAAGCCTTGGTAATTGGATTTATTGCTGCATTGAAATAAGAAACCACACGTAATATTTCCGCGATATATGTGTAGCCATATGGTCGTACAAGACCTATGTGAAAGTAAGCCTTGTAAACACTATAAGAAATCCCGGCGTTCGCGAACCGAGATCAGCTGTTGCAGTAGCTTGTTATGATTTGCAGGTTCCGTAACCGAAGGATCGATACAATAATTCAAAACGTTATTTAAGATAAGAGCGTTTATTTAGTTTAATGCACGAGAATATTGTCACGGGGAAATTACCCGGAATAAAAATAAACGACACTGCCTCGAAATTCACTCGTGTCCTGCTGGACGGCTCGGAAATACACGAGGAATTCTCAATTATATAATAAATCCCGTGGAGCGCGTAAGGGATCAGGAAGAATAAGTGTTACTCAGCAGGGTGCTGGTCAAAGAATGAATCCTTTATTGTCTCCACAGCCGGACTGACACGAGAAGTGCAAGATGCGCTTTCTTAGAATTATAATGAACGGAAGTATGCGTAGAGATAAAGATGAGTGTCCGGGCTTCGTGGGAGGGAGATAAACAGACGAGTGACAGGTCTGCGTAACAATATGCTATGCAATATTAATGCGATAGCGGTAGAGTTAATATAATAATGCATTGGACATTAAGCATTATATATATATATTCTTATATAGCGTACTAAAAGATCGGCGCGATGGAGTGGAAAAGTATTTTTAAGCACTGCGAAGAAACTGTATTTTATTACGGAGCACTAGGACTGTTATATATGAACTTTCACGAATCACAGTTACAATTATAATTCAAAGTTATGTTCAAGGTCACAATAAACAATACACTATTTACAATAAATGATAATAATTATTTAAGCGAAGCTTTATCAAGCAAGCAAGCGCGTAGAGAGCTAATAAGCACTAAAGTTAGTTACCAAGCAAATATGTAACGTCGCAAAGCAAAGGAGCGATAAAGCGAAAGTGCGTAGAGTGTTTCGAATAGCGTGTTAATCGTAGCCGAGTCTTGAACAGAATGAGATCCAGGAAATCGCGCTCGATTTCCTGGAAGGAAGAACCCTCCCCCTTCCATCGATCGCGTATTGATGGAGGGGGCCGTGATCGCTGCTCCACAGGAGCAAGCAGGCCGTTGCCATTGTCTAATTAGCGGTGGGCTTGGCAGATGTCGCACAAATGCCAATTTCTTGAACAATATATATAAGCATTACATATATATATATGAACACGAGGTACGTGAGTATCAGCAATAGCAATAATATGAAATGCGATAAGCATTAGCAATGATAATAATATAAAGCAATAAGCCTTAGCAATGATAATAATATAAAGCAATAAGCATTTAGCAATAGATAGTATAGAAAAACGATAAGCAATAATGTGAAATATGAAACGCGTAAGCAGTAAGAAATTATATATTCTCCTCGTCATATGAGAAGGAACCCGCCGATTGGTGCCGGAACAAGCTACAATTGGCTATACCCCAACCAATGCTCCCTCGGAGCCAATGAGCTCATTCTACATGCGTGAAACGGGTTCCTTCTTATGTGATAAGGATAATAGATGGAGATGATATGCACTGGTACAATAATTAATTATAATCGCTTACAGTAGCTGTCGCAAATTAATAATCCCTTGAGCATTGAATTTAATATTAAACACCACTGAATGTTATTAGGGTTCAGTTTACTTCGAATGACTTCCGTAGAAGAGTTTCCGTAGAAGAGAACCTACGAGCACTGGGCCCCTTGTATTTATATGGTGCTCCGGAATGTCAAGTATAAGGGGTATGCGCGTTATGTACCATGACTCACACGTGACCATGGATAGCCCGGGCCCGGAAATTTCCAGAGCAGGAACGATCATCAACTGCCGACGAGGCGGTTTCCCCCATTCGCGAGGATTGTGCGAGACGCGACTTGCAACCGCGAGACTAGGATCGAGGGATTCGATTTCGGGAGCTCGAGCTAGGAAGTTGCGACGAGCCAGCGGGCCGTCTAGGAATCGCGACCTCATCTCCGCGTCGATACCGCGAAGCGCGCCTGGCCGATCAGGATAAGCATAAGGGTAACTCCATCCGACAGACCGAGAACGTCCTAGCCGGGAGAGCCCTTACGCGCCGATTCGGACCGCGAGATACCGCGAAGACGTGTGACGAAACGAGACGGAGCGACACGACGGACCTCGAGTTCACCGACTACCGTGTGCTACCCAAGAGCACAGCGAGCGACCACGACCTGCGCTCGGTTCAGCGACACCGCGAGCGACAGTAACGATAGACGGCAAGCGTGCCGTGCGTTAACTGAGAACACAGCGAGCGACAGCTGAGACGGAGCGCCATCTATAGGTATGTTAATCTTATCTTACTTTCTTCAAGAATATATTTTACTTTATTGTTTTCCCCTTAAATTCCGTGTAACAATTGATTCAACCCCTTTACTCCTTATCCTTCCTTAGTAAGTATAGTCAATGTGTACTTTAGTACCTCGATAGAGCAAGAACCCGATAGAGATTTACGAAGAGTCCCTTCAGGACGTAACAAACTGGTGTCAGAAGTGAGATACGATTTTCTCTAATCACTCCCTATTAGAAGAAGAGCGCGCCGTCACCACATATCGCGACCTGCCTCAATCTTATCTGCTCGTAACTTGACTACACTTCCTACTACTCAAAGTCTCTTGCTGAACATTGCATAGCAATGACGGGTGGTATTTTAATATCACCCCCTCCGCAACATATTTCCGACACCGAACCGACGTTAACGCCCCTCCTGTTGTGCCTCCTCCCTTACCACTGACCTTGAGCGGTCGACCATCTTATGGTTCCCATATGAACAACCCAGAAATGTCTGCAATAGAAGTATGGCGTTCCCGAGAAGATGAGGAGAGGGCGCTCGACAACATTCCCCGTTTCGACCCTGATTTTATAACCTTGGAGGACTTCGCTGCCGCGATACAGCGTGCTACAAAGCGTGTACCGCCCGGTCAGGAAGAAATGTTCCTGACTCAGCTCTTATATAAACTAAAAGATCCCATTAGATACTATGTCAAAGGGAATGGTTGTCAAAGCGTGGCCGATCTGCTCTCCCTCTTATGGGTCCGATATTCCCCATGCCGCAGTTATGAGGACTGGAATTGGAACGTATAGGCATGTTTCCCCGGGAGCGTCTAATCTAGAGACGCGGTAGCGTCTCGACGCCAAGTACATGTTTCGACACCCCGTATATGTCGACTGTCACTACCGCTATCATTTACTCGTCGCCCGGCTAATCCAACCTAACCTGAAACTTATTTCATTAATATCTCATCACGTCTGCAATATTTTCTAAATTTAAAGGCATTTTTCTTATATAAACCGCATATAAGCTTTCGAATAAGACCAAATTCAGTAAAGTTGGTCCACGCATGACAGAGATATCGTAATATCGTCTCATGGATTTGTCGGAAACGGTAAAATTTTCTTCTTCCCCTTCTCCAAGAAAATTTTCGTGAACATAATACGTATACTACGCGTTACACGCACACCTTCAGCCAACAAAAACTAACACATGTTTCGTTCGTCAAACGCTACCTTCACTATGCAATCTACTCAAAATTTGGACAGCTCACAGTTAGGTTATAACCTGGCGAGTGTTAAATAAGGTAAGTTTTCAAAATTTGAGTTGCCACGTGTTTCTACAAATATGTATCGTTGTACCATTGAATTGCAATCAAAATGCAGTCTCAAACACAAGGTAAGTTGCCGAAATTTGAATTGCGATATGTTTAAATATCATCAAACTGTTTTTTATTTGTAACTAAACTCAGGATTTTATTTATGTACATATAGATAATGGAAGCGTAAAATGATGCTGTGATAATTTGTAAATATAATATTAAAAATTATCTGAAGTTATTCCCTATTATTCACAAATGTCAAGGACTAAGCTTGCAGAATGCTGTCATAGAAGCAGGTAATTCAATATTTACTTACGGTATTGTAATATTAATGTAATATTAATAATTAATATAAAGAAACAAGCAATGAATTAAATGAAATAAAGATTCTTGAAATAAAATTTTTAATTCAGTAAATATACATACATTAATACATTAATTGCTCCCCCCCCTCCTGCCCCCTCTTGCCCCCCTCCCCCATTCTGCCCGCCCCCTCTTCCCCAAATGATACTCTGCGCTGCTTAATTTTAATAAGAAATTCATAAAATTTTCTTGACGCCTCGCTCGTCCAGCTCTGGTGCCTCGATTTGAAATAAGAAATTAAATGATCTAAAATATAATAAAAGAAAGACTCGCAAGAAAATAAATAAATTACAGAAATTATTGATTTATTTTTGTATAAAAACACTTACACGTAGCCCACCGGTGGCGCACGGACGCCGGCGCAGGCCCCGCTGCTGGTGCAGCCCCCGCTGTCGGCGCAGGCCCCCCTGCTGCTGCAGCCCTCGCTGCCGGTGCAGACCTCGATGCTGCTGCAGCTCCCACCACTTTCGGTTGTGATGGTGGCAGCGCCCTGGCTGTAGCTGCCACTCTAGCCGGTTCACTGATAACAGCCATGAGAATATCGTCATCACAGCCTGGGAAAATAAATTTGAACAAATGTAGTATATAAATTTTTATTATTTAATTTTTCTGTAAGTTATAAATAATAATAATAAAACTTACCAGATAGAAGAGCGTCCTCCTCTGTTTTCTATTAAAATTAATAAATAAATAATTAACAAAAAAGCTAAATAACATAGGCGAAGTGCCTACCAAAGTACAGACTTTTAAAATGGTGCAGCTTACATGCACATTCGTTAGTCTTATTCGTGACAATGACTAAATTCAAACATCCTCCGAACTAGATGCTCCGTGACAGAGGATCCTGTGACGAATAAATCTTACGAATCACGAATAAAACTAACGAATATATAAAATTAACGAATAAAGATAACCGGGCTAAAATATATGAATAATGATAACTCTGCTATGAGTGTACGAATAGTTTTTTTATTACTTACATTTCCCTTTTCGGAGCCCATTTTTTCTACGTCTGTCGCGGCGTCGTGTCAGACGAACAAGAACCACAAGAAGCTGAAGCTTGTCCAGATGCAAGTGTAACATCCAGTTGCTTTGGAGCGACTGAGTGCTAGTAGGTTCTCGAGAGGAGAGCGGCGTCCCCTCGAGTATAGGATAGGTGGGGTTCGTTGGTAGAGAGTAAAGGATTAAGGGGGTAGTCACGGGTAATGCAGCGCGCTGTATACCGACACAATCTGGCCCGAAACATGGGTTTGCGGGCTGACGCTTTTCGTCCTTATATGATCGAATTTTGGGCTGGGCGAGGTCTCATTCGAAAGAGGAAGGTTCAGTGCAGCGCGCTCTGCTCATGGTTCGACGAGATTGTGTTGCTATCCAATAATACTAGTGTTCAAAGTAGAGCAAAAATCGACAAAATACACCCGCAAGAATCCAAGTATTTTTAGGTCACTAAAAGAGTTTTGTGACTCAAACGATGAGCAGAGCGCGCTGCACTGAACTTTCCTCTTTCGAATGAGACCTCACCCAGCCCAAAATCTGGTCATATAAGGACAAACAACGTCAGGGCGTGATTGCGTTCCCAAATACGAGTTCCGCCATAATGGCGATAATACAGAGCACGTCACGTGACAAATTTAGTTGAGCTAGTGGATACGAGATGGCGCCTACTCGGGAGGACTGCCAACGTGGAATCATAGCAAAACTGAAGCGTTAGCTGGATACATGTGCCACAGCAAAAGCGTGATACAGTCAATGTACATATTTTTGGACGATTGTAGGTTAGATTATATGCATTTTAGGCATACATTGACTAGAAACTGCTGGAAACTGTGTACATTTACTAAATTGCTAGTAAATACACCGCTGCCGAATATATGTTATAATTATATGGCCACATTATTTCAAATAAAAAAAGAGATTGGAATTTTTTAATAACACTGGAAGTAGTGATTTACTGATATCATATTTTCAGAATGTGGAAGTTACAGCAATTATTTGCAATTATTGCTTTTATTATTATTCTTCCGACTATTGTATATAACATATAACAAGGAAAAGTCTCCAAATCGGTCAACAGTTGACTCCTTGATTTTTTTTGTAATTTTTTACGTTCCTATGCCGAGATGGGCATTATTTAATTAAAAGAATATACTTCCGAATGGCCCCAGTGGCCGATCGACGCGAGGTTTGAGGGAGGGTGTGTGTACCCTAAATCTAAAATTCTATTTAGCTTCGGGTATTTATTAGTTTCCTTTGTTTATTCGAAGGCCTTTCATCTTTGGCTTCGAATAATTTTTCATCTTTCATTATATCTTTATCCGAAGGTCGTATTCAAATATATTGGCCGGTCGATTCGTTTTCGCGAACAGCGATCGAGGAGAAATCAGCCATCACCATCTGACGATCGTGGATTTGTCAGTTGGAGTTCCCTAGCCACGGAAGGGTATGGTGGGGTAACGGGAATGCTGCTCGGCCCCGTCTGAACGTAGCCGTGTGGCTGTTATTTATTCTTATTGTCAGCGTAGTACATATGTAGTTATGTGCGTCACGAAGTTATGCGTAGACCAATACGAGATGAAGCTATCGAGAAAGAATCAATGTTCTGACCAATAAAGCTCCTGAATTTTTTCGGAGCTAAGGCCTAAGGCACACCTATTCTGATGCGTGTATTTCTACGCTGGAGCTCGGTTTGGCCTATACGTGACAGAAGCTTGGCGCTATCCCCACCACTTCTGGCTCACTCGTGTTCTGCGATGACGAGAGAATACGCGTTACGAATAGGAGTGTGCGGATCGTCCCGCGGCTCGGATTCTCGGCCCTCGGGACGGGTCGGAAAATTTCGGGCGGGATCGGGCGGGGTCCCGATACTTTCGTATTGCTCGAGATCCCGACGGTTTCGGGATCCCGAGACTCGATTCGGGCTACAAGCATGACCGCCATGTGCGGGCAATTTGATTTCAGGTCGGCTCGGCAAATTTCGGACGCGATCGACTCGAAAGCCAGCTATTACGAGGGGACCGAGACGGAAAGAATTATGTATATCATTTATATCGATACCAGAGTGATAAGTTTTTACCTTTCTGTCTCCTGTTGAATCATAATTTGTATCTTATTATTTATTTACATATATATTTATTTTCATTGCTACCAAATACTGAATACGTCTATATACGTGCTTAAATAAATACCATGTTCAGAACTTGGGAAGAAGACTATTTTTATATCGACAATATTTTAAAATCTGAATAAAATATACTTCACACTTTTACTTTATGTAAAGGGAATATATAGGGTATTATCTTTTTCCGGATAGGTTCAGATTTAAAATAGAAAACGTACGAACTATAAGCATACAAAAAGGAATATTTCCTGGATGTTTCATAATAACAACAATACACAGGAGGCGAATATTTTATTATTTTAAATTAACGTGTAAGAAACATAATTTTTCTATGTTCTCAGGTAATAATTTTAATCTATTACTGGTAACGATATCGTCCGATCGCGTCCGAGTTTTGCCGAGCCGACCTGAAATCAAATTGTCCGCTCATGGCGGCTATGCTTGTAGCCCGAATCGAGTCTCGGGGTCCCGAAACTGTCGGGATCTCGAGCAATACAAAAGTATCGGGACCCCGCCCGATCCCGCCCGAAAGTTGCCGGCCCGTCCCGAGCCCGAAAAATCGGGTAACCGCACACCCCTAGTTACGAAACTCACCGGCCAATAAATCTGAATACGATCTTAGAAGTTCGAATAACCGACGAGAACCTTTGTGTCCCGAGCCGTGCGAGATCGCCGTGCTCGGCGATGTGTCATCGATTATAAAGAAACAGAATTTGTTTATTTTTCATCGTATCAATATGAAAGTGCCACAAATGGATTTCTGGCATTCTCCCGATTAAATTGACCGAAAATAATTTAAATCGGACTATTTTTAAGGAAACGGGCTTTCAATTCTGTAAACAATTTTTCACGTAATTTCCTTAATTTTGGTCCGAATTATATCATTTTTGGGGCCAATTTGATCGAGAAAACATGAGGAATCGACTTACGTCACTTTCGCCAAGATCTGATTAGAAATGCAGAACTGCAGATTTGTCACTGCTTAGCGCGCAACATTGTATGGCCCCGCTGGTTTCAGGCGTCGATTTCTTGCCAGCGTGCAGGACAAGAGGGGACTTTTCATGGCGAAGGAAAGTCAGCCTTATATAGAACTCAAATCGAGAAAGACTTTGCTGACAAACTTTATATTCATGTCAAACAAATACTTTAATTGTAAAATTTAGACGACAAACTATTGTTGAATATCGCCAGTTCTTTCATATGCATCACTTGGTTGGGAATTCCTGATCCCACCTTTTCATGCATTTACCTATTGAAATGTTGCTTCAAGTCATCGGGAAATTGAATTGCTTTTTCTTGTACATACATATATCTGTTCGCGAGTAGGTGTCGCGAATAACGCGACTTTGGTTTCCCAAATAAATTCACATTTATCAGGGCCCTCGTCTAAACCGCTTGACAAGGAGATTGAACGACGTAAATCGAGTGCGAGTGAAATAGCGCACCAGCGAGAGACCCTCGGTCGACGGCGACTTGAGTCATCCAGTACTGAATATGAAAATGTTCATATTTCTCATTACACCTTGATAAGAATGTTACCACCGATGGATTGGTGAGTTTATGTCCACGAACATGAGTCGAGACGCAAAGCAATTCGGTCTATTTTTTTTTATGAATATATGATTAGGACACACACAACGTTCACTAAGAATGGACCGAATTCCTCCATATCTGACATCATTTTCATCGAGAAACCCTTAATACTCCATTGGTAATACTTTCCTCAACACTTATCAAACATGAACATTTTATCTGGCTCGTCGGTTTTATTGCTCTCGGCTGTGAACGGGTGGTCTACTGGGGCCCGAAGGTCCTCGCTCGCAGCGAGAAAGCAAAACGGTGGGATGGGTAGGTCTTTCCCGATAATCCGAGCCCAACCATTTGCTTGCGCAGCTTCATGTTGCACATCAAAAAATTCTTTTAATTACAATTAGTAATTCAGTTTGTAAGTGCAATTAAATTAGGCGTCATTAAAATCATGCACAGTTCATTAATTTTAACTAATTGACCTATTCATTTATTTTTTAATTCATTAATGTAGTGCTCTGGTGAAGAACATCGTAATACGTAGCTAATATTCTAGGCCCTAGAATCTACGATATTGTCAATGTGCAATTCAAACGCACGCCACTTCACACTATCGTTTCTTAGCATTCATACGGCGTGATTTTCTAGCTAGAGTCAATCATGTGTCTCGCTGAATTTCGTGGGCTTCGACGCTCGATACCAGCGGGAGTATACAATGTTGCACGCTAAGCAGTGACGAATCTGAAGTTCTGCAATTTCTAATCAGATCTTTGCAAAAGTGACGTCAATCGATTCCTCACAATTTTATATATAATGTTTGTTCATAACTGCTTTCTGCATAGGACGTGTAATAAGTGTATTTCATGTTCTGTTTCGGTGCTTTGCTAGTAAAAAAATGTCTAACCTAACAAACTTCATTTTCTGGGGACATCCCCTCATCTATTTTCCCTTTTCACTTATAATTCCTTACTGCTAACGTAGAATATTGTAGCATAAGCACATTTCAAGTAATTAAAATTTACAATTAATTTTCTACGTTTGCAGTACCAGCCGACTTTCCGTTTAAATTTTTATAAGTGCAACGCAACAGCTGAGAATTTCTTTCCTTATTCAGAATAGAATACGGAAATAGCAAACTGCTCCCTCTCGCGTTTACCGGGCAATCGTCGATCTATCGGTATTACCATTTCTGTGCAGAAAAAACCTGCTGTAATACCGACCTGCCGAATCGGCCAGGTCACGTGACGTGTCTACCCCCTTAAGATATCTATTTTCTTTAATATTCGCTTAATTTATAAATAATACAAAAGTATGTGCAAATGGTCTGCATAATGCTAAAAAGTGGTGCTGTTTTACCTACAGTCGGTAACGCCGGGTTTGAGTCTGCGTGCGACGTTACACAAGGTAAACAATTGACGATCACTTTTTTAGTAAATATTGATACCGGTAATTATCGAAATCTTTCTTCATTACGTTTTACGTTAAGCGAGGGTAAATATCGATACCGGTAATTATCGAAATTTTTCTTCATTATGTTTCGCGTTAAGCGAGAGTAAAGAAGATCTCGTCCGTCGGCGGCGGGACGTGACCGACAGCACATTTTCGTTGAGCACTTTTCAATTAATAATATCGATTATCGAAATGCTTCATTACTGCAAAGTCACTTTTCGCTCAATGTCGTGGAATCGAATTGGTAGATGCAGTATCTCTTTCTTTTTCTGCTTATTTACTTGCTCTCTCTACTTCCGGTTTAGACAAAAGGGTCTAGCCGGGTAAGCTTAGTGAAAACGGCCCCAGCACCAATTTTAATATCTATGTGTTCTAAATAATGCTCTTTGCCTAAAAAACCACTGAGAGAAATTTCAGACCTCTACCCCCTCTCGTTAGGGTGATATGAGGATAACAACCCTAAACTTTACTATTTTTTTTCTCAGGAACTACTTAAGATATTTTAATGTTTAAAAATGCAAATAGTAGGTACTTTTTAGCTCTACCACATATATTTTTTTTTCCGAAATTGCGGATCAATTGTTAAGTATGGAAATAAAGGAATTCATTTTTGGGGGGTTGTTTTTGCCAACAACCCCTTGAGCGACATCTACGAAAAAAATCAGGAGTAAAGCGTCACTACTTAGGTATTATCTATTTAAGTTACAGAGGGGTCGGATTGGTGGAACATAGTAAAAAAAAAATAAAACGTATATAAAATCTCTTGGCATATTGTACTAAATGGGCCGGCCGCATGACCAATAGGAAGGCAAAAAATTGTGCATGTTTAGGATCTTTTTCAGGAAAGCTTAGGAAAATGTGTATTCATAAATGTCATTACGTTGTAAAACTTACATATTTAACCAGTTTTGGCAATTATTATTCAAGCGCTTTGCGACGACTGCCGCTGATTGAAAATGGATCGTCTGAAATAAACAATTCGGACATTTTTAGGTAATGTGTTGAATATTGTAGTTTACACCTTAATAACCAAATAATTTTTTAACTTACACGTTATCGACTTCTGGTTCTAATCTTCGTAGCTGTCTTCGTCATTATCAGCAGTTACGTTGTGTCACGTCCCGCGACGTGGAGTCTACTATTATCTAACCCTTTAAATCGAATATATTTACTATTTCGTACTTTGGTGTATTGTAATCACCTAGTATACAAGTGTTGCCGATAAGGCATTGTAATCCGTAATCTACAAGAAGAAATCAAGTCAAGAATCAACGGACGGCAACAGTGAGCAGGAGGACCAGCATGAAGGAGGTAGCCGCACACCTACTAGCCGCACACCAGCTAGCCAGTCGTGCGCACACAAAGGGGACCAGTGGACGCCAGCTGATGGGTCAGAGGCCCCTTCCGCCAGCGGAGTCGACACCTTCGCGAAGCTGCGCTCCTGATCATCGCCACAAATTTGCCCTCCCTATTATATCCCGTAAATCGAGCTCCAATACGGAACCGATGTATTTTAACTTCAATCCCTAGTATGTGGGCTGTACGAAACCAATCGTACAGAGCACATCGAAAACCCAGTAGCGTAAACTTCTAAAAAATGAATTAAAATAAGAATTTAAGTATCGACGCTACTGAGGGTTTCGTATAACTGCAGAAATACGTCTTAAGTAAAGCAGAAGACACCGAAATAGGCGCGCAATAGCTCAAATTCTGCAGTAAACAAAACTCTCGGATAGCCCGCTGGAAAGAATTCTTCAGGTGGATCCCACGGCAGATGATTGGGCGATTTCATCTCCCACCGTCTTAATTGTCATGTGACAAACCTGGAGAAGGAGTGACCAATTGCCCTATAAAAAGGGATCGGACCACCCGCGGAGATTATGATTACCATGTTATAAAAGTTATTATGTTCAGTTCTTTTCAACGATCTTTTGAATCGAGTAAAACCAACCCAGAAATAAAAGTTGAAGTGTAGACATCGTAACGGTAAATAAAATTGATTTTTGTTACATTAAATCAGTGAGTGAAGTGTTCTATCTCAAATTCCAATCCTCTTTAATTGACGTTTGTCTTTTGCTAAAATGAAATAAATTACGAAAATGTACACTGATAATTCACGGGTTGCGTTGAATGATGGTATTACCTATGAGCAGAACGTTGCCCGCGGTTTTACCAGAAATCAAGCGTAAACCTTGAGTGACGCGATTTGTAAAATATTAATAAATTCTAATGAAATATTTGCAATTACATCGAGCTTGCCTTCCCCGATGGTGCTGTTGAAGAGCAGAACGTTGCCCGCGGTAGCACCTGGTGCGGAAGGTGGAGATTGATGTATCGGTCAATTAATAATTGCTGTTTAAAATACCAAAGGACAAATGCCAAGAAATCATCGTGCGGGGCGACGTGTGCAATTAAGAAAATTGAACTGTTATTATCGAGAAGCGCCGGCGACCGGCGACGAGCTTTTTGGCATTGCTACGCTTCCGATCACCAGGCAAGAAATCAAACCTCCTGTATTTGGGCGTACCCTGGTTGTTGGCGAGTGGGCCACCCCGAAACCCGACCAGGCCCAGGAGATATCAGGGGTTTCATCAGGTCCCATCTCGTGGAAGTTAATCCAAATCTCACAATAAGAAAGGTAGGGTACTTCACAGAATAATAATATTGAATATCTAAAACCGTTGTCTCAACTATCCCAGAGCGTAAATCCCTGGATTAGCTCAAAAGCGGTTAAATACGAGAACTCCCGAAAATCGCGCCCAAATAGAAAGTAGGGACGTAACATAAGGAGTTATTTTATTGGTGGCAGCGGTGGGATAATCCGCAATAGTTGAGAAATCAAATCAGTAAAATCAAGCGCGTAAAATCAAGAATCATGTCGGATCACGGTGAAAAGGACGAAGAGGAATTGCGAAAGCAAACAGAGATAATCCGACAGGCAAAGACAGCGTTAGAATCAAAGGGTGAATTGACCCCTTCCGAAACTTAATCTCAACTCCTCACAATATTAACGTTGTGGGATGAAAAATTCGAGCATTTAGAGTCAGTAACAGCAAGAGTAAAAAGATTAGAGAGGGAGCGTGCCGAAGACGTTCACAGTATCAAATCTAAGATAATTACCCCAAATCCGGTCGAAAAACGTCCAGTAATGCGTGAATTAGAAATTCGCGACTTTAAATCTAAACAAGATCCGATGGACGGAAAAATTCCAATCAAACTTGCGTTAGAGGCAGTTCCTCTCTTCGATGGCTATCGACCATCTGTTTTTTAATTTTTAAAGGCATGTGAACGGGCAAAATCAATGTTAGCCCCTCAGCAAGAAATGCAATTAACAAAATTGTTAATGAATAAATTACGCGGACATGCTTTAATTGCGATAGGCGATTCTGATCTAATCACTCTAGACGAGTTCGGAAATAAATTGAAACAGTATTTCGCGCCGTGTAAAAATGTGAATCAATATAAAGGCGAATTGGGGTATACATTTAAAAAACCAGGAGAAAATATTCTCGATTACATAACTCGCGTTCAAAATTTGCGCTTAGCTATAATAGACGGGGAAAAACGAAATTATGGAGAAATATCCGCTACACTGCAGGAAAATATCAATGCGGACACACTGGAAGCTTTTATTAAAGGATTACCTCGTGAAATTTCTTTACGCTTGAGACAAGAACGTCAAGGACTAGGGCTGGATGAAATCTATGCTCTAGCCGTAAAAATTGACAAAGAAGTCAAACTAGAAGACGAGAGAATGAAGATAAGTTCATATACTCGTCAACAACCTGTGTCCCGTGATCAAAGAGCGAATCCGTCGGTACCCCAAAATAAACCAAATTCCGGACCGCCTAAATACGAAGGAGCCATACCGAAATGGCAAAATAACCAGCCGCGAAATAGCGGATGGCAAAACAATCAGCCGCGAAATAACGCGTGGCAACCAAATTCATTACAAAACAGCGGAGCTGCAACATCATCACCGAATCAATTAGAAATTTCTTGCAATTATTGTAAGAAATCGGGACATCTGATTAAGGATTGTTTCAAGTTCAAGGCCAAAGTAGAATCAGGAGAAATAGTCCCATACTCAAGAATGAATCAAGGAAACGAGCAGGGCCACCCGGAAACGTCTGGCGCAATCCGGAGTGGGAACCCTCCACAGCGTCAGAAAATAATGAAAATAGGAGTCCCAAAAACGGAAGAAGCAAAACCATCAGGAAAATCAACGCCCTGGAAACCGACGTTGGAAATCGAGGAAAAAAAGTCAGTGAAGGAACAACAAACGAAGAAGGAATCAATGGAGGAAGAAGACGAACAAATAAACGAACAGTAACTGTTCCTATTAATACCGTACGAAATATTCCAACAATACTAATAACATCTCCAAATCTGGAAGGGAAGGCACGATTAATGGTTGATTCGGGATCCGATGTCAACCTCATCAAGAAATCAATGGTAACAGCATCGACAATCGTCAACACTCAAGAAATCATATATATCCGTGGAATAATCGATTCGAATCAAGCTACCTTAAGGACTGCATCAATAATGATTCCGAATCATCCAGTGAATTTCCACGTGGTAAACGACGCACTGTTTGACGATGAAGACGGAATCTTAGGATCCGAATTTCTGTTACATCAAGAAGCCAGCATCGATTATGCAAAAAGGCAAATCAAGTGGGGAAATAACTATATTCCCTTTAATACATACGAGGAGATATTCGTGCCAAAAAGAAGTTCAGTCCCTTTCCATATTAATATTGCAAATCCAGAACTGCGTGAAGGATACGTAGGAAAATTGCACGTCAAAGAAGGAATCTATTTGGGAAATGCCTTAGTAACAAATCGAGAGGGAAAAGCCCATATGAGAATAATAAATAGTACGGACGAGGATTGTAATGTTGTAGTACCTACAATCGAAATACTTCCATTTGAAGAACGTTCCTATAAACGCTGTAACTTGACGAAAATATCGAAAGAAAATCGATTCGAAGAAATCTTGAAACTACTCAGGTTGGATCACTTAAACAAGGAAGAAAAAGAAAATGTGATACAACTAATAAAGGAAAACGAAGATCGTTTTCATCTGGCAGGAGAAATTTTGGAAGGAACAGATAGCATACAACACAGAATTCATACTACAGATGATATACCGATAAATACTCGGCAATATCGATATCCACCAGTTCATAAGGATGAAATAAATCAACAAATAAATGAATTATTGGAAACTGGTGTGATAGAATCATCCTCATCTCCGTATAGTTCTCCCATATGGATCGTTCCTAAAAAACCAGATTCAACAGGGAAAAAACGATGGAGAGTAGTAATCGATTATCGTAAATTAAACGAAAAAACGATAGGTGACGCTTATCCTCTACCAAATATTACAGAAATATTGGATCAATTAGGAAGTGCAAAATATTTCTCTACATTCGACTTAGCATCAGGGTTTCATCAGATTAAGATGGCACCAGACGACGCACACAAGACAGCATTTTCTACACCATATGGACATTATCAGTTTACAAGAATGCCCTTTGGATTAAAAAATGCTCCTGCAACATTTCAACGCCTTATGAATAGCGTTCTATCAGGACTTCAAGGAACCGAACTTTTTGTTTATCTGGATGACATAGTAATATATTCCCGTTCTCTTCGTGAACACGAAATAAAATTTACAAGATTAATGAAAAGACTACGGGAAGCAAAACTAATGCTTCAACCAGACAAATGCGAATTTTTACGACATGAAGTGATCTATTTAGGACACATAATTGACGAACATGGAGTAAAACCGGATCCAAAAAAGATTGAAGCAGTAGGAAATTTTCCTAGACCCAAAACCCCTAAGAACATTAAACAATTCTTGGGATTAATTGGATACTATAGACGATTTATACCTGAATTTTCAAGAAAATCGAAACCATTAACAAATCTATTAAAAAAGACAAAGAAATTTATTTGGGACAAAGAAGAAGAAGAAGCATTTCAAATATTAAAGAAAGCTCTAATATCTAAGCCAATACTTCAATACCCAGATTTCTCGCACCCGTTCAAAGTAACGACGGATGCTTCGGGTTACGCTATAGGAGGAGTGCTTAGTCAGGAATTTACCGGCGACGATCTTCCTATTGCTTATGCGTCCCGCTTATTAAATACAGCAGAACAAAATTATTCTACAATTGAAAAGGAATGTTTAGCAATTATTTATTGCGTAACACATTTTAGACCCTATTTATATGGTCGTAAATTTAAAATAGAAACAGACCACAAACCTCTAGTATGGATGAATTCAATAAAAGATCCAAATTCTCGAATTTGGAAATGGAAACTTAAATTATCCGATTACGAATTCGAAATAAATTATAAAAAAGGGGAAAGTAACCTCAACGCTGATGCGTTATCCCGCAATCCACCAGAGGTATGCCTACCAATAAGAGCAAGAGAGGAAGAGGATCCTCCAGAAGGCGAACCGCCTCAAAAGAAAAATTTACGGTCAACTTCACCGGAAGATTTCAAAGGAGCAATGACGAGAAGCAGACATTTAGCCTTCCCAAATAGGGAACTCAAATATTTAGAATTTCCAAAAAGGAGACGTAAACGCATACCAATACCAGAAGAATCAGAAGATGTAGATATGGAACAAAATACATTATCGTCAGAAACACCTCAAAATTTAGAACAAAAACGGAAAAGAACTCTATCAAGCGATTCATCAATTGCTGGTCCTTCACCAAAAAGGAAAATCCAAGAAGAACCAATTGACATCGCAGGAACATCACAAGAAGAAGAAGAATCAATTGGAACTACTGAAACACTACAAGAAGAAGAATCAATCGAAACTACTGGAACACTACAAGAAGAAGAATCAATGGAAACCACAGAAACACCGCAAGACGAAGAATCCATGGAAATAATAGATATATCTCCATCACCGCCTCAATTATCACCAAGAACAACTACAAGTAGAAGCGAGGATACAATTCCTCATCAAAACCAATTGGTGATAAGAGAATCTAGAGATTCTCTTGCAAAAATAAAAGATAATAGAGTCATTTTCATCGGATTGGATGGAAGTCCAATCGATAGAGGTGCTAAAGAACTAGAAACAGAAAATCTACTACCAAATCATGTAGATCTTACCCTAGAAAGGGCCCGACCAGTACCAGATGGAGTAAGATATATAATAAGTTTACCAATCAAAGAAAATCCAAGAACTGTTATACGACCTGATAATATTTTAAATGGTCTCACGTCATTATGGGACGTAGTCACGGAATTCGACCTGAAATCGTTCTCCATAAGTAGAATCCATAATATAGAAGGCATACCATGGAAATATATCATAAATAGATTAAAGCACATCTTCGAAAACCTACCGATTACAATCACCATTTGCACTAGTGAAGTGGTAACACCACCTGAAAATCTGAGAGAACATATAATAAAAGAAAAACATACGTCGTCCAGTGGAGGACACAAAGGAGTTACGAAAACCTACCACAGGATACGACAAAATTACTATTGGGAAAATATGAAGAAGGAAATTCAAAAATTCATCAGAGAATGCCAAGACTGTCAAATGAAAAAGTTAACAAGAATAAAAATAAAACAACCAATGGTCTTGACAGATACTCCAGGTAAAGCGTTCGACAAAATCAGCATGGACATCGTAGGACCATTGCCAAAAACCAGGAAAGGAAGAACACACATACTAACGATACAAGATTTATTAACGAAATATTCAATAGCGATACCTTTAGCTCGAACCACCTCTGCCGATATAGCAGACGTATTTATAAAACGGTTTATTTGCCGATTCGGATCACCTAAAGCCATTTTAACTGATCAAGGAACAAATTTTACTTCAAATTTGCTAAAAATCATCGCTAAGCGATTCAAAATTAAACGTTATGTTACTACAGCTTATCATCCACAGAGTAACGGTTCGATAGAAAGATCGCATCACGTACTAACAGAGTATTTAAAACAGTATACGACAAATGATGATAATTGGGATAATTGGATAGATTTAGCAATGTTTTCATACAACACTGCAGTACATGAGGGTACTAAATTTTCACCACATGAATTAGTTTTCGGATGCATAGCACGAGAACCTTCAAGCGAAAAACCTATTGGTGAAGATTTGGAACCTACATATGTTGAATATCTAAGAGATTTATTTTGTAAAATAACTAATCTGCAAACCCAAGCCCGAGAAAATTTGATAAAGGCAAAAGCCAAATCTAAACAATATTATGATCGGAAAATTAATCCACAAGATTTTAAAGCAGGAGATTTAGTATATCTTTTGAAAGAACCTCGGAGGACAAAGTTCGCAGATCAGTACTCAGGACCGTATAAAGTACTCGAATTGTTGCCTAATCAGAATGTTAAAATATTATCTGATGGAACAACTCGTACTGTACATATAAATAAACTCAAACTCGCGTATATTAAGTCCTATCCAGGATGATAATCAAATAAAATAAAATTGTATACAAATAGAGAATAAAATACTTAGAGTATCGTCTATTACAGACCATGATACTCCCAGTAGAAGTTCCCCAAGAAGAGGACGAAGATTACGCCAGGGCAATCGAAGATGTAATATCGACCCTGGTTCCGCCTCTTTACAATCGATTCGAACATTTATATTGCCTAATCAAAAGCACAGCTACTATATATAGCTGGGGCAATAAAAGGATTTGTGACGTTTGTTACGAATTAAGTAACCCCCACGAACAACAAAGATTCATGGAAACAGGAGGGCACTGCATCTGTAATTACGTGGGGTTATTGCGGGGTTCCATCTGTACCAAATGCGGAATCGGCATGGTATTCAGACGACCAGCTTTAACCTGTTCGGAGTGCACCGCCTGTTGTCTACAACTACACCAAAGTGATAAAGATCAATTGTTACGCGGAGAAATAATTGTTGTAGAATATGTATAAAATAAAAATCAAGAAAGAAAGATTATCTTTGCATAAATACCATACCCCCTTATAATTCACATAAAAGAATATACAAATATGTTTGAGAAAAGGATAGCCACTAAACAATAGATGGCTAAACCAAATCAAGTATAAAATACTTAAAAAGCCATCTATTACAGATATGAAGCTTCCCGTAGAGGAATTCGAAGAGGATATGGAATTCTATGGACCAATAGATGGTGTCCTCCCTAGTCAACATCCACATGTGTATAGGCCCTTGATGCAGATGTACTGCATAACTAAATCAATCGTAAGGATCTATACATGGGAAATGTTGAGGTTCTGCACCAACTGTTATGACACTATGTATGAACCCGTAAAGCAACACCTTGTAGAAGGGGGATGGCACTCAATGTGCAAATACACTGCATTGATGATGGCATCCTCCTGTCATCAATGCGGGACCTCTTTGGCGACCGTGACACCGGCTTGCAGGTGTACCGAATGTATTGAAGAGTATTTAGAACTAACTCCCGGAAAGTGGAATATATTAAATATGGGAGGCATAATGGACGTGATCACCAGATGGTGACAGCAAGGGATAAATTTATATTTATATTACTGTATTTTTGCTGTAAACCTATATATATTTTTAAAATATAAAACATCTATTTATCTCTAATAATTGTTGATTGAATGACTAACCCTCATATGAAAGGTATATATTAAATTAGTATAAGAACAAAATACAAAATGATTACAGATCAGAAACCGAATTTGATTTAAAATGGGAGTACAACACGACCCTAGACAACCACGGGAAAATGATGGACATCATGGCCCTATCGATGGAGCCATCCCTTATGACTTCCCCGAAACTTATATACCCTTATTATTATTGAGTTGTGTACGACAGTGTGTATACCGACTCTACATATCCGATACTAAATGTATATGCGCTGAATGCTATGTACAAACGAATGTGGCACCAGAATATGTGATTGAAAATTACTTACATGCTATCTGTATCGAATCCGTAGCGGAACAAATTGCGAAATGCGACCATTGCGGTAAAGAAATAGCGTGGATTAATGCAGCAGCCACTTGTGCTGGTTGCATAGAAGAATATTTGGGCCTAACCCATCAAGAATACGCAGGGTTAGCATACGGGAATTACAAAATTGTTGAAATTAGGTGGTAGTCATCTAAACAAATGCTACCCTACATACGTTAACCAGTATATAAACGTTCATTTATAAAGGAAAATAGAAATATAATAATCAATAAGCTTTATATAAAAGTTATATTTAAAAGAAAACTATATTTTTAGTTTTGGGTTCAACCAATACGACGAAAGATCGGGTATACAAAAGAATACCTGTTATTATAAATAGAATTAAGAAAGTACGAAATATTAAAGGAATAAATATAAATCATTGTTAAAATAACAATAGTTCAAAATGAACTTTATATTTTTGTTTTGTTTTAAAAAGGGGAATTACCATGATTTTACCATGGATAATTCTAATCAACTTGAATCTCGTTTGGGCCCTCATTGGATACGATTGCAATGGGCAACATTTAAACGTGACAACCGTTTCATTAAATTCAGTAGGAGATTGCGAAATAAGCCCAATCTCCACAACCACAAAGGAAATCTACATTCAACTTCTGCAACTCTCGGACTTCAACTACGTGGAAGTCATCCAATGCAAGCTTATAATTTCAAGAACCATTTATTATTGCGGAATGCATTCACACATTTCTGCAGTACACAACGGACTAAATGAATATCTTGAAGATTTAACTGAACGTCAATGCCGAAATATGCATGAGTATGGATCCACCGTTATAGGTAATAACATCTATTTGGTGGGACTCAAAATGAACCAGACATCAACCCGGACATTTACCATGGCTGGATCACTCACCACAGATGGAAAATGTACCGGAGCACAATTTTCTGACCCTTATGGATCATGGGAAACAGTAGTAGTACAAGCAATGGCGAAAATAACACTCAAAACCGCTCTAGTACCAGTACGACTGGAGCCTAATAAAATCATATTGAAATCTGGAACAATATGCCATTTTCAAAACGGATTTTGTGTGGACAATGAGGACGGACATACATTCTGGCACTCTTTTCCACCATCGACCTGCAAATTCGATCGTTATGATGTACTCTACGAAGGGTTGGCATCCAAAATTACCGATACCAGCCAAACCGAAGAAAAATCACCTTCAGTGTATGCATTAACCACGCAGGATATTACGTTTGCTTTAACTCCAACAGGAGAGCAACATCTATGTGGTTATACGCTTATACAGACGGAACATCCAAAATTATTCATCTTGGAAACAACAAAAGAAAGAACATTTGCATCTTTACACAAAATTCCTGTAGAAAATTTGGATATTTTTACGTATGTAAATTCCAAATTTGTCTACGTGGAAAAACACATAAGAACTGAATTAAAAACTCTATACAGAGACATAATTATTCAAAAATGCTTATTGGAACAGCAAATATTAAACAATGCTCTAATAATTGCTACACTGAAACCAGACGAATTTGCCAATATAGTCATGAAATCACCAGGACATATGGCACTAGTAGCTGGCGAAGTGATTCACATTGTTAAATGCATTCCTGTACAAGTTAAAATACGTAAAACCGATGAATGTTATATAGAGTTACCTATATGGTTGAAAAACAATTCTATGTTTTTAACACCAAAATCTCACATATTAACTACTCAAGGGACACATGGAGAATGTAGTCCCATTCTACCAGTCATGTATGAAATTGACCAAGCATGGCACAGAATTTCACCACATCCAATTGAAGTTCATCCACCTCAAATATTACATCCAAAAACAAAACTCAACTGGCATTATACATCTCCTTCGGATCTCGCAACCAGCGGAATATATACACAGAAGGAATTGGAAAATTTAAGGGACCACATTATGTTCCCTGCAGAAAAAGCAGCGATATTAAATACACTCGCCAGAGGAGTATCCGGGAAAAATATTCCCATTGGATCAATTTCAATAATGGGAATTTTAGACGAAGAAACCATCACCACATTGGCCGAAAATGCAGCAGCCAAATTCTGGAATGGATTTCTTAAATTTGGAACAGTCACCGCAGGACTACTTGGAGTTTTTATTATCATTAAAATAATAAAAACAGTATTTGATACCATTGTACACGGATATCAAATACACGCAGTCTATGGATGCGGACTACACTTGTTAGGGGCAATTTGGAGCTTCTTAACTACTTTAATAATACATTTTGCCAAGAAAAAGCAACCGTCATCGCAGAATGCAGATCAACCAGCAATAACTGACGAGGGACAACAACCGACTCCAGCAGCAAGAGAATTCAAGGAAGCCATCCAAGAATTGAAACAAATTTCCTCTGGAAATTTGCTTTCTAAGGGGGGAGGTGTCACGTCCCGCGACGTGGAGTCTACTATTATCTAACCCTTTAAATCGAATATATTTACTATTTCGTACTTTGGTGTATTGTAATCACCTAGTATACAAGTGTTGCCGATAAGGCATTGTAATCCGTAATCTACAAGAAGAAATCAAGTCAAGAATCAACGGACGGCAACAGTGAGCAGGAGGACCAGCATGAAGGAGGTAGCCGCACACCTACTAGCCGCACACCAGCTAGCCAGTCGTGCGCACACAAAGGGGACCAGTGGACGCCAGCTGATGGGTCAGAGGCCCCTTCCGCCAGCGGAGTCGACACCTTCGCGAAGCTGCGCTCCTGATCATCGCCACAAATTTGCCCTCCCTATTATATCCCGTAAATCGAGCTCCAATACGGAACCGATGTATTTTAACTTCAATCCCTAGTATGTGGGCTGTACGAAACCAATCGTACAGAGCACATCGAAAACCCAGTAGCGTAAACTTCTAAAAAATGAATTAAAATAAGAATTTAAGTATCGACGCTACTGAGGGTTTCGTATAACTGCAGAAATACGTCTTAAGTAAAGCAGAAGACACCGAAATAGGCGCGCAATAGCTCAAATTCTGCAGTAAACAAAACTCTCGGATAGCCCGCTGGAAAGAATTCTTCAGGTGGATCCCACGGCAGATGATTGGGCGATTTCATCTCCCACCGTCTTAATTGTCATGTGACAAACCTGGAGAAGGAGTGACCAATTGCCCTATAAAAAGGGATCGGACCACCCGCGGAGATTATGATTACCATGTTATAAAAGTTATTATGTTCAGTTCTTTTCAACGATCTTTTGAATCGAGTAAAACCAACCCAGAAATAAAAGTTGAAGTGTAGACATCGTAACGGTAAATAAAATTGATTTTTGTTACATTAAATCAGTGAGTGAAGTGTTCTATCTCAAATTCCAATCCTCTTTAATTGACGTTTGTCTTTTGCTAAAATGAAATAAATTACGAAAATGTACACTGATAATTCACGGGTTGCGTTGAATGATGGTATTACCTATGAGCAGAACGTTGCCCGCGGTTTTACCAGAAATCAAGCGTAAACCTTGAGTGACGCGATTTGTAAAATATTAATAAATTCTAATGAAATATTTGCAATTACATCGAGCTTGCCTTCCCCGATGGTGCTGTTGAAGAGCAGAACGTTGCCCGCGGTAGCACCTGGTGCGGAAGGTGGAGATTGATGTATCGGTCAATTAATAATTGCTGTTTAAAATACCAAAGGACAAATGCCAAGAAATCATCGTGCGGGGCGACGTGTGCAATTAAGAAAATTGAACTGTTATTATCGAGAAGCGCCGGCGACCGGCGACGAGCTTTTTGGCATTGCTACGCTTCCGATCACCAGGCAAGAAATCAAACCCCCTGTATTTGGGCGTACCCTGGTTGTTGGCGAGTGGGCCACCCCGAAACCCGACCAGGCCCAGGAGATATCAGGGGTTTCATCAGGTCCCATCTCGTGGAAGTTAATCCAAATCTCACAATAAGAAAGGTAGGGTACTTCACAGAATAATAATATTGAATATCTAAAACCGTTGTCTCAACTATCCCAGAGCGTAAATCCCTGGATTAGCTCAAAAGCGGTTAAATACGAGAACTCCCGAAAATCGCGCCCAAATAGAAAGTAGGGACGTAACACGTTGGTTACATCGAATAATTCGGTTAATATTTCCGCTGGCTTAATAATTTTTTATTTGTAACACCCATGTGCTAAATAATAAATTATGGCAGCAACATGGGAACAGCATCCCACAGTCCTATTGCCATTTGCAGAATCACAGGTATAGCGTTGTATACCTGTAGAGGTGTTCGAATTTGGTTCGTACTCAATATAGCACTGGTATGTTTTGCTGTTTATGTGCCTTGAACGGACTTTCATTTTTATGATATTGCTATTTTCTTTATAATAGTCTACGTTCAAAACATCCTCAGTATTCATTAGCTCGGCGATGTAACATACCGCTTGTGACAACTGATATGTACCCGTAAATACCAGCTTCAGTTCATTTTCCGTAAGTTCTGGAAAATCTATGAGCGTAGTTGCAGACCGGCCCACAGTGGTCTGGAATTAAGAATTTGGTGACATTTGTCTATAGCTTTTGACCTATATAAGATATCGAAACGAAATTTGCGCCAAAATATAGGAAAAAATCGTCCCTTTCTAATGATGTATAACTTAATAATTTTTACATTTATTTATTTATTCTTTTTTCAATTTTTTTAAGTTAATTGTTATAAAAAAAATTAATAGTTGTTTAATTGGTACTTTATTTAATACTCTTTTCAGTGGTTTAAGTCGCATGTTGATAAAACTTTTCGTTTCCAAGTTATAAGGAAAGTCGAATAGTAGAGGAAAGTAGTGAAAATCGCTTGTTTTTAAATTAAAGAGCAGTCTTGTGCGATAAAATGGCATCTTTTATTAATAATTAATGTAAATAATCCATTAAAAAAATAATGCTGAATGCGGCATGGTAAATTTTCGAGATTCTTTTCTTTAAGAGAGGATATCTTTAAAGTCTTAAACTTACACTTAATTAACAAAAAATTAACAAAACAAAACTTAACACGAACAAAACAAAACAAAAACTGTACAGTAACTTTTAAATGCGTATGAAATGCTTGGAACGTCTTACTGTGCTGATGCAGGCTCGAATGGTTCTGTGCAACTGAATGCAGACAGAAAGTCGAAATCTTATTCGAAGGCTTATCTACACCATAGTATAAACACATCAAGTATCTATGGTGTAAACAATTTCTTCGGAGAAACGCCATACCTCCTTACGAATTTGGGACGATGCGGACGTGATACGTAAAACGCGACGCGACGCGACGTAACACTGATGGCTTTAAACTGTAATAATTTGAAAAGTTGGACGAAGTTGGAAATGATTGTTACGTGATTACATAGGGGAAGATTTGCTGAAAATTTGGTACTTTAAAGTACCAAATTTTGGTACTTTAAAGTACCAACAGACTCTTTGGGACTTTAAAGATATCCTCTCTTAAAGAAAAGAATCTCGAAAATTTACCATGCCGCATTCAGCATTATTTTTTTAATGGATTATTTACATTAATTATTAATAAAAGATGCCATTTTATCGCACAAGACTGCTCTTTAATTTAAAAACAAGCGATTTTCACTACTTTCCTCTACTATTCGACTTTCCTTATAACTTGGAAACGAAAAGTTTTATCAACATGCGACTTAAACCACTGAAAAGAGTATTAAATAAAGTACCAATTAAACAACTATTAATTTTTTTTATAACAATTAACTTAAAAAAATTGAAAAAAGAATAAATAAATAAATGTAAAAATTATTAAGTTATACATCATTAGAAAGGGACGATTTTTTCCTATATTTTGGCGCAAATTTCGTTTCGATATCTTATATAGGTCAAAAGCTATAGACAAATGTCACCAAATTCTTAATTCCAGACCACTGTGCGGCCCCACCATGGGTCGCGCCGGTACGTCTCCGCCGGCGCCGCTAGAGGTCTACTCTTCTCGCAAGTCCTATCGTCTACTCTCGATCGTATATATACAAGTTCCAAGTTTATTTCCTCTTAGTCCCCGTGTGTCTAGGGCACGGGACTGTCAGCTATGGCCCGACTGATGAGTCTGGCTGACGGTCCCAAGACGAAACGCACATCTCTTCTTTTCCTTTCTCCATCTTTTTAAATTGCCAATCCACCTGCCCCGCACAGTTACTCTAAAAAGCGTTGACCGGCCTTAGGGATTACGGTTGCGCTGTGGAGGCGACGGGGCAAGATCCCCTCTTTACGTTGCGAAGTCAATCATCAATCTCAAATCTCGATTTCGGACGTAACACAGACATTGTCGTAAAAGGTTTTTTACGTCGATTTAAATGTTCTGTTTCCACTAATTCCTGAAGTGTGTTTCGTTGAGATTGACGTTCTTTCATATATTCAATTATCGTGTCAGCGAGTTCTGGGTCAGAATTTAATCTCTTCCCAAACATGTTATTCAGGAATCCAGCTATTCGGCATAACGATTTCAGACCTGGTAGCATCTTATTGTCCATGCTGTGGTGCAATAAACGATACTTTTGCCCTATAGCACCGTGTACTGCTTCTATCACCCAACGTACTTTTGTCACAAATCGGGAGGCATTCGCTTCTTCCGTGGTTAATTGGGCTCGCTTCCCTTTAAACGCCGGCATCAAAACATTATATCCTTTGGAAGGATATAATCAAACATTATATCCTTGATCCTGCATGTTCTGTACAGCATCCCGGAAACCACGGTTAACAATACAAAAATCACCTGGCCGTAAAATTGATTTTAATCCAGTAGGATCTTCTAACAGAATTTTGATTACACTGGCATCGTTCATTGTAGCATTAAATGGACCTGCTATATCAACAACGTAGCCATTTGTTGTGCAGATGGTAAATGGTTTGCATACCCTAGTAGCATTTATTTGCTGGGACTTTGTTGGGCCAATGACGTGATATCCGTTGGCCAACTGTTGAAGTGTCGCGCTATTTTTAAATGGGCCAACGATTGTAACCAACGCAGGCCCAATTGAAGGTTTCTTTCCATAGGTCCAACTGAAGGTTTCTTTCCATAAGCCCAACAGTTTCTTTCCAAAAAACGTCGTACAGACGTCGAGAAGGCATCTTGAAGAACGTTAAAAGTCGTTGTAAACACGTCTTTTTCAGGTTGTAAACACGTCTTAGGAAAAAAAAAATTCGGGTGAGAAGCATCGAACCCAAACTTTCCGCTTACGAAGCAACCGCTGTTCCCACATACCCAACACATTTCCTTGTAGACAATTCTAATTTCTAGTTACATAACTAATATTAATTGTTTATAAAAACTGCGCAGTGACGCGAAATATTCTACAAAATAGCATCATTCGACCTTTAGACTCATTCTTTAAAATTTCACATTCGTCTCAAGACAGACGTCCTCATTACGTATTTATAAATAAGAAAAGAAAAATCACAACTTGGAATATAATAACAGCTTTTGGATGTAGCAAATTTTTTGTCGTTTGTAAGACGACATTTAATCATCGTTGTAAATTTTTTGTTAATTAACCAACCATAGTAATTGTAGGCCCAACATTGAATATTCGTAGGCAAACTGTCGTAACTTTTTGTTAATTAACCAACTATAATAATTGTAGGCCCAACATTGAATATTCGTTGGCAAACTGTCGTAACTTTTTGTTAATTAACCAACCATAATAATTGTAGGCCCAAGTTGAATATTCGTTGGCAAACTGTCGTAACATTTTGATAATTAACCAACCATTATAATTGTAGGCCCAACATTGAATATTCGTTGGCCAACTGTTGTAAGTTTTTTGCCGTAGGCCTTATGTTGGAAATTTGTAGGCAAAACACTAACTATATCCCAACTAATTCCCAACTGTTGGCTACCGTTGGCCAACCAAAAATGCTACTAGGGTAATGGTGCCTTTTTCTGTCCGGAGTACGATTTCCTCTGATACACATTATTGCTACTTTTTCCGTGTCTAACATATGTCCCGTCAAATATCAATGCCAATTGTGTATCTCCAAAGTCAAAAAGCTTTTTCGCAACATGGGCGGTTTCAGCCGAAATCAGATCCTCCCTAGATTTTGCATTTAGTCCAAAGCAAGTTGGCAAGACATCCTTTCCAAATGCATTCATTATTTGGTGGTAATAATCGGACATTTCTGTTCATATTCTAGGCCGAGTATCTGCTGAATCATTTTGTTTGAGCTACCACTTCTAAGCTTGAATAAAAATACCATTAGAGCTTGTGTTACTGTCCGTGACCCGCTGTTTCGCATACTGGTGAACATTTGCCGCAGTTCTATAATGTTTTCCCAGTTAAGCCCAGTGAAAGTATTTAATTGTTCTTCGGATAATGAAAAATCGCCAATCTTGTCATGCAATGATACATCCACTTTGCTCGACAATTGATTGAATAGTAATGACACCTCTGATACTTCTATCGTACTGAAATTAGAATGTGCAAGTAAAAGCTGGAGTTCGTCCGTATAAAATCTTTTTTTAATTATGTGCGTAGCGCAACATCGATTGCCTTTTGGTATATTAATCCTTCGTTTTGCAAATGCTTGAAGGCGTGCTTCAAGTGGTATTACGATGAGGCGACCGCTTGTATAGCACAGGGTACAATATCTGTGCGTAGATGTAAGTCTTTTGAGCGGCAGTTCTATGACGTTGGCTTCCGAAATCATATTTCTGGTTTGTACATGGAAGTCTAAATCCATTGCAGTATTAGCAACACCATCATTCTCATCTATAACTGTTTCTGGACTCTGTGCCCTATACACATTCAATCTGCATTTGTTGCAAAATACAGAGCCAATTGTCACAGTGTTGCTACAGTGTGCTTGGTATCTTATTACTTCATTCCGTAATAATTCGTTTTACTTTCCCGATGAATTTCCTTCTTGATAAATTACAATTAATGCAGTTATCGGCATTAGCAATTTCAAACATCTCAAAGTATATTAACACTACCACTTTTCGTTGCACGACTAAAGACGCTAGAGAATCTCCAGCAATTAACAAAACACATGAATGTTTCGTCGCATAGCAACGCGATGCTCATCTCATAACAACGCGGTGCTCATCTCATAGCACTGTGTTGTTCATCTGATATATTCTCTGTTCAATAGAAGTGTCAGACGTATCTTTGTTATTGAACCAATTGTCGAGCAAAGTGGATTTATCATTGCATGACAACATTGGCGAAGAACAATTCAATACTTTCACTGGTCTTGACTGGGAAAACATTATAGAACTGCGGGAACATGCAGGATCAAGGATATAATGTTTTGATGCCAGCGTTTAAAGGGAAGCGAGCACAATTAACCACGGAAGAAGCGAATGCCTCCCGATTTGTGACAAAAGTACGTTGGGTGGTAGAAGCAGTACACGGTGCTATAGGGCAAAAGTATCGTTTATTGCAACACAGCATGGACAATAAGATGCTACCAGGTCTGAAATCGTTATGCCGAATAGCTGGATTCCTGAATAACATGTTTGGGAAGAGATTAAATTCTGACCCAGAACTCGCTGACACGATAATTGAATATATGAAAGAACGTCAATCTCAACGAAACACACTTCAGGAATTAGTGGAAACAGAACATTTAAATCGACGTAAAAAACCTTTTACGACAATGTCTGCAACTTCGCTCATAGATTTTCCAGAACTTACGGAAAATGAACTGAAGCTGGTATTTACGGGTACATATCAGTTGTCACAAGCGGTATGTTACCTCACCGAGCTAATGAATACTGAGGATGTTTTGAACGTAGACTATTATAAAGAAAATAGCAATATCATAAAAATGAAAGTCCGTTCAAGGCACATAAACAGCAAAACATACCAGTGCTATATAAAGTACGAACCAAATTCGAACACCTCTACAGGTATACAACGCTATACCTGTGATTCTGCAAATGGCAATAGGACTGTGGGATGCTGTTTCCATGTTGCTGCCATAATTTATTATTTAGCACATGGGCGTTACAAATAAAAAATTATTAAGCCAGCGAAAATATTAACCGAATTATTCGATGTAACCAACGTAACTGCTGTTAATGACGAAGACAGCGACGAAGATTAGAACCAGAAGTCGATAACGTGTAAGTTAAAAAATTATTTTTTTATTAAGGTGTAAACTACACCCCAAACCTTAAACGCGTTCTCCTTCTAGAAATATTCAACACATTACCTAAAAATGTCCGAATTATTTATTTCAGACGATCCATTTTCAATCAGCGGCAGTCGTCGCAAAGCGCTTGAATAATAATTGCCAAAACTGGTTAAATATGTAAGTTTTACAACGCAATGACATTTATGAATACACATTTTCCTAAGCTTTCCTGAAAAAGATCCTAAACATGCACAATTTTTTGCCTCCCTATTGGTCATGCGGCCGGCCCATTTAGTACAATATGCCAAGAGATTTTATATACGTTTTATTTTTTTTTTACTATGTTCCACCAATCCGACCCCTCTGTAACTTAAATAGATAATACCTAAGTAGTGACGCTTTACTCCTGATTTTTTTCGTAGGTGTCGCTCAAGGGGTTGTTTGCAAAAACAACCCCCCAAAAATGAATTCCTTTATTTCCACCCTTAACAATAGATCTGCAATTTCGAAAAAAATATATGTGGTAGAGCTAAAATGTACCTACTATTTCCATTTTTAAACATTGAAATATCTTAAGTAGTTCCTGAGAAAAAAAATAGTCAAGTTTAGGGTTGTTATCCCCATATCACCCTAACGAGGGGGGGTAGAGATCTGAAATTTCTCTCAGTGGTTTTTTAGGCAAAGAGCATTATTTAGAACACATAAATATTAAAATTGGTGCTGGGGCCGTTTTCCCTAAGCTTACCCGGCTAGACCCTTTGCGTCGACCAATAGAGAACGCCGAACACATTTTCCGATCACTACCTAGAGGATCACTGGACGAAACATCACTGTGGCGCCATTTAATATGAGACCATCTAATATATTACGAATGAATAGGACAGAATACATGTCTAATTATTATAAAAAACATAAAGAGGAAATTAATTTAAAAAGAAAAGCTGTTTATACAATAAAGAAAGAGGAGTGTAACACGAAAAAAGGCAAAGAATGTAAAAAAAGGGAGGAAAGCATAAAACTTTATAATTATGAATATTATAATGCACGCAAAGAAGGTATAATAATAAAGAAAAAGTGCATTATGACGCAAATAAAGAAGTGACATGCGATAAGCGAAAAAATTATTATGAACTAAATAAAGAAGTTATCTCCAAAAAGCGGGAGGTATATTATCATGAAATACGTAAAAGAGAAGATTATAATAAAGTAGCAAAACGTCGTGCTGCTCTGTAAATAATAAAAAAGTATCGTAATATTGCTGTAACAAATAACAATATAGCAAAAATAACCATGAGACTTATATTAGAAAACTTTAAAAAATTATTAGTATGCCGTCCGGAGAAGCAAGTAGATTGGAAGCTAAGCGTATAATCAAATGGTGTTTTCATATTAGGCAAAAGTAAATTTTGGAAATGAGGAAACTGTTGAAAGATTGTAAACAAAAAGTGGAAGTTTCTTTAATGCGTGCAGCAGAATGTTTAGAAGTTGATGAGAGGATTAATGCTTTGTGTGGACAATCCGGACATACATCTTCCTCAGAATCATATGTAGCGGAAAGTTCGTACCATACTTTCACCAGTTCTGAATCAATCATACTGAATTCGGAAGGAAAAACTATAAACGTTCTACCTGTATTGCAATCGAAGAAGACGACAAAAACATGGCATTGTAGTTATCTTTGTAAAACAAAGGATGTTGAAATTCTGAATAATTTACAGGATTTCTTCAAACGATTGTTAGAATGCTCATTAAAAAAGGTATATAAGTTGAAGAACCATATCAGTAGCTGTTCTAATAAAGTGCATGTTGAAAAAGTTGGTCATTCTCATGGTTGTTACATAAACCCTAAACTATGTACGTCCAATTTTTTAGCCATTGAGATTTTGGCACCTTACTTTCCGGATTTACGAAATTTGAAGAGAACGATATACAAAATAGCGTACATTTTTAAAGACCTATTACATAATTTAGACAAAGCATTAAACGATAGTGACCTTAAAACACTTGAACAAATAACATTGCAAGCCCGGAAAAAACTGAAGCGTTGCACAAAAGTAATATTGAAATAAACTTGAACGAAGAAGAGATTATATCTCGATATTATTTGGCATTTAGAGCTTTCACAAAGCGGTCTATGGATATACCACGCATCCCGTGCATTTCCTGCGAGAATCTCTGTGTTAAAAGAGAGGTATTTAAGTTTGAGATTTCAAAAAAAAAATATAAGGGAAATGTAATGCAAACATTATTAAATCATATTGGATACAAAGTTGGTGACATGCATTTTACTTGCCGATATTGTCACGATAAAATTCGTAACGATTCCATACCACCAAAATGTATTTTAAATCAGCTTGATGTACGTTCAATTCCAGAAATAGCAGTGTTGAACGATTACGAACGAATTCTCATTCAAAGAGCTAAACTGTTTCAAACTATTATGAGAATGGATACAGTAATGCGTAAAAATATGCCACATAAACATATGTTTCCAAAAGTAAAGGGGAGAACATTTCACCTTCCTTTACCATTAGAAGGAAATTTTTAAAAAATCTGTCCTTCGACTGAACCTTTAAATAAAAATGATGAATTATACATATTGGTGCGGGGCGTTCCAACAAAATCTAAAATAGTTTGGGAAAAGTTAGTTGACTTAAAGAAAGTATGAAATGCCTTAGTATGGTTGAAAGCCAATAATCCTCTATACTCAGAAATTGTTTTACCAGAATCGCCCGATTTATTGCTGAGTGCCAAATTACCAGATACAGAATTTCTAGAAGAAGTTGTTGCCAATGATAATATTAACGAAACTATTGAGGACGTTGAAGGTGAAACATCGATGAAAACAACAAACGTGCATTATTGACGCAAATGTAACGTCCGGTTGTCCGGGGACGACTGGATGCTAACAGGTTCTCGAGAGGAGAGCGGTGTCCCCTCGAGTATAGGATAGCTAGGGGTTCGTTCGCAGAGTTAAGGGGTAGAATCCAACTTAAAACGTAACAACGACTTTATTCAAACAACACTTATTTCTAATAATGAGTATAATAATATTGCATACGACTACGATTATATATAGTTTTTATATTTTTTTTGTGTTTTTATTGTTTTTTATCTATGCTAATTAATTGCGCTAATTAAAGTTAAGTATATGTATATAAATATGCTTCTGTAGTAAACTCAGCCGCTACCGTTTCCGGAGCAGTTCCTGAAGCTTTTGGCAGAGTTCTATATTCTATGCTTTTGCTGTGAGAGCGGTCGCTACCGTCTCCGGAGTGGTTCCCGACACTCGTGGCAGGGTTTGTATTCTAGGGTTCCTTAGACTTTGCCTTCGCTAAGCGGCTAAGCTGCTACCTACTATTCGGATCTATGAACATCGCGGTCACGGAGTCGCGATATGGCTTAATCGATGAATGTACATAAATAAAGACACTTGAGAAACCAGTAATAATGTGTATTTTCCTCCCTCCTTGGGCAGGGGAAATATTACAAGACAGGACCGTGACTTTGGCCTTGAAGCGCGTGTTACAAAACGTATTATATTACTACAGGTGACGATGGGGGGGGGGGGGGGTGGAGAGTGGTAGGGGTGTATGTTAACAAGGACTTACAAAGGAAGCTGGGGGAGCTGGAGCTGTGGACAGAGGAGAGAGAGGAGGGAGTGAGGGTGTGATTGGGGGGGACTTTAATGCGAGAACAGGAGAGGAAGGGGGAAGGATGAGGGAAGAGGTGGAGGAGGGTGGAGAATAAATGGGAAGCAGGAGGTCGAAGGATAAGGTGGTTAATGGAGAGGGGTGGAGGCTATGCAGGTTCTTGGGGGAGAGGGGGGGGGGAATTCTGAATGGAAACGAAGAGGGGGACGAGGAGGGTGAATGGACTTACACAGGGGGGGGGGGGAATCGGTGATAGATTACGTTTTGGGGAATGAAGAAATGAGGGAGGGGGTAGACAGGATGGAGGTAGGGGAGAGAATAGACTCGGACCACCACCCGGTAATAGTCTGGCTGAGGGGGGAAGAGGGGGGTCAGGAGGAAGGGTTGAAGAAAGGTGGGGCAAGGAGAGAGGGGAAAGGAAAATGGACAGTGGAAGGCAAGGAGGCATTCGTGGAGAAGTTTGGAAAAAGAGAGGTGAGAGAGAGAGAGGAATAGAGGAATGGGTGGAGCTGAAGAAAAGAGTAAAAGGGGCAATGGGGAAAGTAGGGAATGGGGAAAGAAGGGGAAAGAAAGGGGGATGGTGGGATATGGAGTGTAGAGAAAAGAAAGGGAGGGTGAGGCAAGAGCTGAGAAGGTGGAGAAGGGAAGGAGGGGATGGGAAAATGTATGCAGAGAGAAGAAAGGAGTATAGGAAGCTGTGCGAGGAGAAGAAGAAAAAGGAGGTGGAAAAATGGGAGAAGGAGCTGGAAGGGGTAAGGAATGAGGGACAAGTATGGAAGGTGGTAAATAGAGAAAGGAAGAAGAGAAGAGGGGCAAATGAAGAGATAAAGTTGGAGGAGTGGGAAGAGTACTTTAGGGAGTTGCTGGGGGGAGTGGAGTGGAGGGTAAGAAGGGGGGTGGAAGGAAGGAGGGGAGATGATGAGGAGGGAGATATAGAGAAAGAGGAGATAAGAAGGGTGCTGAGGGGATTGAAAGACGGAAAGGCGATGGGAGGGGACGGAATACCGAATGAGGTATGGAAGTACGGAGGGGAGGAGGTGGAGGAATGGTTGTGGGAGGTATGTAATAGGGTATCGAAAGGGGATGGATGGCCGGAAGAGTGGAAGGTAGGAGTGGTGGTGCCGATGGTGAAAAAAGGGGTAGGAAAAAGGGTGGATGAGTATAGAGGGGTAACACTGACGCAAACAGCGTACAAGGTGTATGCGTCGGTGTTAGCGGAGAGGCTGAGGAAGGAGGTGGAGGAAAAGGGGATTTTACCACCGAGTCAGGCGGGTTTTAGGAGGGGGATGGGATGCGTGGATAGTGTATACGTTATGAACTACCTGATTAACAGGCAGGTGGAGAGAAAAGGAGGGAGGCTAATAGTGCTTTTTGTGGACATGAAGGCGGCGTTCGATTCGGTCGACAGGGATGTGCTGGTGAGGGCAATGAGGGAGAGAGGAGTGAGGGAGGGGCTGGTGAGGAGGTGTGAGGAAGTGGTAGGAGAGACGATATGCAGAGTGAGGGTGGGGGAAGAGGAGGGAAAGGATTTTTGGACGGCAAGGGGGGTGAGACAGGGGTGCCCACTGAGCCCCAGCCTGTTCACGATATTGCTGGCAGATATAGATGAAGAGTTGGAGAAATGATGGTGGGGTGGGGGGGGGGGGGGTGAAGGTGGGGGGGGGGGAGGTGGGGGAAGAAAATATATACTATGGCGTACGCGGACGATATCGCGGTGTTGGCGGAAGAGGAAGAAGGAATGAGAGGAATGCTGGGAAAATTGGAAAGGTACCTGGATAGGAAAGGATTACAGCTGAATGTGGGAAAGACAAAGATAATGAGGTGTAGAAAAGGGGGGGGGGGGAGATGGAAGAAGGTGACGTGGAGGTGGAAGGGAAAGGTGGTGGAGGAGGTGAAAAAATTTAAATATTTGGGGTATGTGCTGATGAGGAATGGGGGTGTTGTGCCCAGGCAACGCCCAAGCACACGTGTCACCGCTATACATTATACATATTATACTACGTTCGTTACGAAACGTTCGAGACGTTTCCAAGCTAAGACAGCCGCTAGCGACCGAATCTACAAAATCAGCAAAATGCGAACGCATCGTCTCGACCGGGCATGGCAACGCGTACCACGCCCAAGAGGGACATAAAAACCAATTCGACACCGCTAAACGAGGATTCTAGACCCGACTATCGACCTGTTAACACGGCTAAAACTCTTGTACACCTCAGTCTAGTTTGGTTAAAGTTTGAATAAAGACTTAGTCTCTGAATTTAAACGTACTTGGTGTAGTTCACCCAGTAGATCCTAATCTTTTGTTCACTCCCGAACCTACGATATCGTCAAATCCCGTACCAGCCTTGCGAGCCACCACGCAGGGCACAACAAATTGGTGGCAGCGGTGGGATTGGATTGTTCATCGTAAAAATTTTACCGAGCCTTGTTGCAACCGATTCATCGACATTGTCCGAGATTAAACTCTCTCGACAAGATTATTGGATCATCGCAATCTCATAGGCTGGAACAGGCTACCGTCGCTACCGAGGTAGCACAGAGGACCGAGGAACGGCCTTTGATAAAACGTTCGACGCAGTCCGAACGAAGACGAGCCTGGTGACGAGTAAAATAGGCCTGCGAGTGAACGGGTGAAAGAACCATTTACCTAACACAAAATCCATCTACGAGGACGTCACTGATCCGAGGACCAGGACGCGCGAGAGGACTTGGGGACTGAGGAACGAGTGGAAGTCGCACCTGAAGGACGGACGGAGAGCCGTACGAGGGAAGCAGCCGTCAGAGCACGCAGTGAACAGCTGTACGGATCGACCTTGCTGGATCCAGTTCATCTAATCACCGCCGTTGGTTCACGGAAGAGAGAACGCCTAACCGAGCTGACGACATGTGGTTGCGAGCAGCCTTGTGAGTAAATAAAAGCTCATATCGAGTCCGAAATAAAAGAACGCGAACCTACATATTGTAAACCAGAGTCCTATAGAAATTTAGAAACGGTACATGCATGTCTATAGAAGACGAACGCGCGAATCAATTTAAACTCCCGGGCCAAAGAAGCTTGTCGCGATCATTCGAGTCGTTTTTTGATAAAAAACTAACCTTTGTACGAGAGGAACTAGATCTTCTACCTTCTATAGACCATCCAAGACCGTCTAGCCGAACACTTCGACCGTCGCCGTTGCGATTAAGCATTAGAAAAAACGACGATTCCAGCGCCGAATCGTCCCCGGAAAACTTTGTAACACCAAATAGAGAATATCCGATTGTGTTAGCGGACTTTAGTTTGTTGGACAGGGAAGAAACGGAAGAACTAGAAATGTCGCTAAATAGGGAAACTAGCCTCCCAGTACCGCCACCGGATGTGAAAAGATTATCTACCCCGCTGTCATTAGTCGATAAATTCGTAGGAAAATCGTCAGACGAACTTGCAGAATTTTGGAAGTCTTATACAAGCGCCTCGGAGTTTGTCCCCGCGAATGAATTACCACGATTCTTGAAAACAGTGATACGAACAAAAATTAAAGGCAAAGCAGCCAAAGTACTAGAGTACAAAGATGTAGATACTTTCGATAAATTAAAGGACATCTTAACTTCCTTATTTGTAGACAAAAGATCAATAGGAGCGGTTGGAGCAGAGTTTCATGCCTGTCACCAACGAGAAGGCGAAAGCGTAAAATTATTCGCGTGTAGAGTAGAAGAATTAGCTGGGGAATTATCTGAACTATCAGTAAAACCGGGGAACAGCGACGAAGTAAATAACGCGTTAACAGAATCCGTGCAAGAACGCGCACTAGATGTTTTCACCCTCGGGTTGAATGTAAAACTAAGAACGATCATAAGGTCTCGAAACTATGCAGCGTTAAATGCAGCTATAGCCGCCGCTATAGAGGAGGAACAAGCGATGGGTCTAAACACCTCGCGAAATTACAGGAAATTCGGTAATCAACCCAAAGGAAGGGAAGGAACAAACGTACCGCGCTGCGATCGTTGTAATAAATTAGGACATTTAGCAAGGAATTGCTATACGCGGTTAAGCATGCCGCGAGAAAACTATCCGACGCAACAAACGACTGTAAAAAGAGAAGTACAGCGCGTCACCATGGTCTGCCACTATTGTAAAAAACCGGGACATCAAATCAGAGAATGCAGGGCTACGGAAAGAGCAAACGGACGAGAATATAGACCGCGTTATACGAACACAAACTACAGACGTGAAGATACCAGACAGAATTGTAACAGAACTCCGGGTCGAGAACAATCTAACGAAAATCAAGATTCCCCTACCGCGAGCCGCGGAACAACCGACGATAGACAAACGAACACAGGACCTAGAGTAGAATCATATCGAGCGAACGTGGTAATGACATCACAGTTCGGAAACACAATCGAAATTAGAGCGCCGGAACTAATAAAGGAAAAGGCAAATATGTTAGTCGACACCGGTGCCGACATTACGTTAATAAAGATAGGAAAGGTGCTGGACGATGTCCGCGCCGAGGACGACGTAGTCTCCTTGCGAGGCATAGCCCCTATGGAAATTGAAACGCTGTGTCTAGTACATTTAAACATAAAAGTCGGAAATAAAACGGTAACGCACCCTTGCCGGTTAGTCAGAGACGACTTTCCCTTAGAAGCAGACGGAATCCTGGGACAGGATTTTATGGCTAAACACGACGTCTGCATCTGAGCGAACCTAGGAATAAAGTTGTACGGAATACAATTCCCCTATTCAGGAGGAGGAAACGTAACTTTAAAACCGCGTTCAGAGACCATTCTTCTAGCTAGGACGACAGATAAGGGCGAAGGTATAGTAGAAGGACAATCTATTAAGCCAGGAGTGATCATAGGAAATACACTAACAGTAGGCCGAAACGAGAGATGCGTAATAAGCGTATTAAACACTACTACGGACGAAGTCCTTATCAACACACCAACCGCGACGCTACAACCGCTGACGAGCGATGACATTGACCCGACAGACGCGACTTGTGACAAGGAGAGTGACACAGCGACGTACGTGGTACACGCCGTACACGGGAGAAATAGAATCTTAGAACGGAACACCTAAATGAGGAAGAGGAGGCCAGCCTACGCGGGCTGTGCGAGAAGTATAATGAAATATTCGCTTTAGAAGGAGACAAGTTAGGGCACACCACGAAGGCTGAGCACTCGATTACCCTAATCCCAGGTACTAAACCTATATACGTAAAGCCGTACAGATTGCCACAAGCGCATAAAGAAGAAGTAAATAGACAAGTTCAGGAAATGGTAAGAGAAGGAATAATTAGACCAAGCGCCAGTCAATGGAACTCCCCTTTGCTAGTAGTTCCGAAAAAACCAGACGCTTCAGGAAAACGCAGACTCAGGGTGGTGGCAGATCTTCGGCAAGTGAACGACGCGACGATAGGCGACTCGTACCCCTTACCAAATATAACAGATATTTTAGACCAATTAGGCGGAGCAAAATATTTCTCAACCTTAGATTTAGCGTCAGGATTCCATCAAATAGCTATGAAAGAGGAAGATCCAGAGAAAACGGCATTTTCGACACCTTACGGCCATTTCGAGTATAATAGAATGCCGTTTGGGCTTAAAAACGCTCCCGCGACATTCCAAAGATTAATGAACACCATACTATCGGGCCTACAGGGAATAAAATGTTTCGTGTATTTAGATGATATAGTCGTCTACGGACGCTCGTTGAAAGAACACCAAGATCGTCTAGAACAGGTATTTGAACGTATACGCGAGAGTGGCCTAAAACTTCAACCTAACAAATGTGAATTTCTACGAAAAGAAACCGTGTACTTAGGTCACGTGATAACCGAAAACGGCATCAAGCCGGACCCTTCGAAACTCGACGCTGTACGAAACTTTCCGATACCTAAAAGAGTCAAAGACGTACAATCTTTCTTAGGCTTAGCTGGATATTATAGGAGATTCATAGAGCATTTTTCACAAATCGCGAAACCCTTAACGCAACTATTGAAGAAAGACCAAACATTCAGATGGACCGCGCAGGAACAGGAAGCCTTCGAAATACTGAAAGAAAAATTAACAACAGCACCGATACTACAATACCCTGATTTCTCGAAACCATTCGTTCTGACAACAGACGCTTCCGGAAAAGCAATAGGAGCAGTATTATCGCAGGGAAAGATAGGACAAGATTTGCCAATAGCGTACGCAAGTAGGGTACTAAACAAAGCGGAAGAGAACTATAGTACCATTGAAAAGGAATTGTTGGCCATCGTATGGGCGACACAACATTTCAGACCATATATATACGGCACTAAATTTAAAATCGTGACAGATCATAAACCACTAACTTGGCTTTTTAACGTAAAAGACCCCGGCTCTAGATTAATGAGGTGGAAATTGAAATTAGCAGAGTACGATTATACCATGGAATATAAAACGGGAAAGACAAATAAAAACGCGGACGCCCTCAGTAGAATGTTCGCGATTACGCGAGGAACAAAGCGCAAGCTCAGCACAGAAACACCAACCGTCGCCAGTGAACGCACTAGCGAAGAAGACGAGACCCGATCAGAAGAAGAAACGAGCGATACGACATATACGGAGGACGATAAAAACCGAATACTACGCGAATTCCACGACACTCCCTTAGGTGGACATTTAGGGGTAAAACGGACCTTGGAACGTATAAAATTAAATCATTCGTGGTCAGGTATGCGACAAGACATAGAAAAGTATATCTCCAGATGCGAAAAATGTCAGAAAAATAAACTAACGAGAATAACCAAAGCTCCCATGGTAATTACAGACACTCCCATGGAACCATTCGAGAAATGCGCACTATTCATAGTAGGACCTTTACCCGAGACAAACAGATGAAACAAATACATACTAACCTTTCAAGATCTATTAACCAAATACAGTAAAGCCATACCCCTCGAGAATCAAGAAGCAAACCCTGTAGCAAAGGAATTCGTCACTAGGATAATTTGCGAATACGGTATACCACAACGAGTGCTGACCGATCAAGGAACCAATTTCCTAAGCCAAATATTCACAAATGTCTGCAAATTGCTCAAGATTGAAAAAATTCAAACCACGGCCTACCACCCACATTCAAACGGAGCTCTAGAAAGAAGCCATCGTACACTGGCAGAATACTTAAAAAATTTTATCGCGGAAGACCAGACTGATTGGGATGAATGGCTACCATACGCGATGTTTACTTACAACACTACCCCGCACACGTCCACTAGCTACACACCATACGAACTCGTTTTCGGGAGGCAAGCTACCCTGCCGACCTCACTAAACCAGGCACCGCGATTAACATATACCTATGACCAATACGCTGAAGAATTACGAGAAAGACTACGGTCTACAAATAGCATTGCGCGCGAAACAATAGGAATTAATAAAGACAAGTCAAAGATACAATACGACAAAAAGACAGCAGACTGGTCCTTCAAAATCGGGGACCAAGTGCTACTGCACGACGAGACTGTGAGACGCGGACGATCAAAGAAATTAACGCCCGCATGGATAGGCCCGTACACGATTCAAAACACGCACGATAATAATAATTACACTATAAATAAGGGACAACGAACGCTTCGCGTACACGCAAACCGACTTAAGCATTTTATCGAATAGGGCAGGAATAGGAAATGGTCGCAATCGTGAAGGGAAGTAACGGTACGCGAACAACTATAAGAATTAATGAGAAAAAGGGTAATTATATTTTAAAACAAAAAAGAAGATAACTTATATATATATAATGCGACGCTAGTAATATACGTCCTCGAACATCGCCCATGCTTCACGCCGAGGAACGGGCTCGTAGAACCAATCTCCGTGGCGTTCTGGAATAATAACCGGATGCGAATGAATTAAAATAGAAAATCCCACTAGAAACAAATAACACAAAGCAACGAAAAATAAATAAAAAGAAACTCACTAAACAAGGCGCGCACGCTCCACGCATCCTCCCCATCCAACCAATCCTCCCTCTCGCTCTCATAACGCCGTCGATCCGCGCGGTAATCACGTACCGCGCGCCGGTACTTTATATTCAAAAATCCCGGCGGGGCCGGATATTCCAACCACTAGAAGAAAAATTTAAAAACAATTAACACAACCACCTCAACCTCACGCACGGAGACACTAAACAGTATAACACCCACCAACAGAAACATCGCAATCTCGCGAGGTATGTTCAACAGCGACAGCATAGTGAAGAATGAAACGAAATAAGAAGCGACGAGACAATCGAGTCCCTACGAAGACGAACTGTCTTACGTTAGCAAAATTTTATCTCGCACACGCATAGCACTCGCACGACGAAAAGATTTCACGACTAACAAAACGAAGCGCCGACTACACCTCGACATTATATTTTACAGGATTACCGTCCTACAAACGATGATACTACTAGTAGGAGGGACAACCCCTGACACAGACTTCACCATAAAAGAATTTCAAGACCACCCAGGCATTTATTTCGAAAACATAGGCGAACTACAGATTTACCGAGATAGTTGGAAATTAATACTACACGTAGACATATCTTACATTTACCGACGCGAATCAAATCTCCAGGCAGCGCTATATGACATACTTGCTCAATGTAAAACACCTTCTACCAATAACTTACAAAAATTCTGTAAAACGTTCGGTACGAAAATTCAAAGCAAAGTAGACCGTGTATCCCAACTGCTTACTTACGTCCAACAAACCATAAGTTCCGCACCAAAACAGCGTCGCGGACTAATAGACGGATTAGGCTACATAGGCAAATCATTATTCGGGCTAATGGATTCAGAAGATAGAAAGAAAATCAATAACCAAATAGACCTCCTAAAAAGGCAGGACAGTAGATTAAAAAATACAATCAAGGGACAAATGCAAATTGTAAGAGCTAACGCCGAGCTCCTCAATGAAACTATACAAAACGTACAGGAAAACGAAAAAACACTTTTAAACGCGACTTGGCAACTTCAATACCTACTCCAACAGACGACTGACATTACTAAATTTCGAGAGACAATGGATGAACACCTCATACTAATAAATAGCGTCGCGGAAACACTTCTGCGCGACACTCAAGACTTATTAGAATTCATTATGGATATAAAGAAAGGAGTCTTAAACCCACGACTGATACCACCAGCACAAATCATAACTTACCTCACTTCCGCACTAGCACACATACCGCAAGGACTAAACTTCCCCATCGGAATAAAGTTAGAAAACATGCACGTCTTGTACGAAATCCTTACACTTTCTGCATTTTCGGATACCAAATCGATTACTGTGATACTAGATATTCCGTTGCTAAACGCGAAAAAATTCAAATTAAGCAAGGTACACCCAGTACCCACAAAGATAAATGAATCATTCTACGCGTACATAGAACCCCTCGACTCCTACGTGGTACTTGACACCTCGGTGCAAGTTTACATACAGATGAGCAAGCAGGACCTATCGAAATGTAAGACTATAAACGATCTATACCTCTGTACCTCTAACCACCCGATATTCAAAGCGATACCATACGGACCATGCGAAGTACAGTTGTACACCAAATTAACAAAAAAATCGAACAATTGTAAAATACGAATTATGACACTGAACCACACAATCCTGATAGCATTGCAACAACCAGGCGCATGGATTTATATTGCTCCAAACCCGATACAATTAGCAGCAACTTGCGACGATAAGGGCACAAACATGTATAGTATTAAGGACTTTGGTATAATAACGATAAGAAATAAATGTACCATCACTACCGCCGAATTTACAATAGAAACCGGAAAACAATACGGAATAGAAAAAACATGGAACTACTTACCTGGTTACAATTTGTCGCTAGACGAAATCACACTTCCACAGACCACTGTAAACTCGTATCGTAACACAAATTTCGAACTAAAAAGGATAATCAAACACCCAGAAGAACTAAATAAAGTCAGCAAAAAATTAGACGACTTACAAAACGACTTAGAAAAACCCGAGATTATACCAACCGAGTATCACTGCAGCTGCTTTACACTATCCTCGATAACGGGAATCATAACAGTTACACTATGTATCTTTACACTCTACAAATGTATTGTACATTTCAAAGCGAGAACACCACGACATTATACAACGGACAACACAAGTCGCGACAAAACCACACAAAAACCCGAAGCAATAATTAGAATAGTTAGTAAGGAAGTAAAGTCTTCCACCAGTTCCCTTTGAAACATTGTAACCACTATATACAAATCGTTATCATCAACAAAAATTATACCGTTGTTATACAAGTATTATCAAATGTAAACTAATATTCATACGTACCGAATTACTATTATAATCTAGCTTAAGGGGGTAGACACGGGTAATGCAGCGCGCTGTAATACCCACATAATGTGCCCGAAACATGGGTTTGGGGGGATACGTTTTTCGTCCTTATATGAGCAGATTTTGGGCTGGGTGAGGTCTCAATCGAAAGAGGAAGGTTCAATACAGCCCGCTCTGGTCATGGTTCGACGAGATTGTGTTGATATCTAATAATATGAGTGTTCAAAGTAGAGCAAAAGTCGACAAAATACACCCGCAGGAATCCAAGTATTTTTAGGTCACTAAAAGAGTTTTGTGGCTCAAACGATGACCAGAGCGGGCTGTCTCGAACCTTCCTCTTTCGAATGAGACCTCACCCAGCCTAAAATCTGTTCATATAAGGACGAAAAACGTATCCCCGTGATTGCATTCCCAAATACGTGTTCCGCCATATTGACGATAATACAGAGCAAGTCACGTGACAAATTTAGTTTAGGTAGTGGATGCGAGATGGCGCCTACTCGGGAGGTCTGCCAACGTGGAATTATAGCAAAACTGAAGCGTTAGCTGGATACATGTGCCACAGCAAAAGCGTGATACAGTCAATGTATGTATTTTTGGACGATTGTAGGTTAGATTATATGCATTTTAGGCATACATTGACTAGAAACTGCTGGAAACTGTGTACATTTACTAAATCCACGCTTTTACTGTAACACATACATCACCGCTGCCGAATATATATTATAATTATATGGCCACATTATTTCAAATAAAAAAAGAGATTGGAATTTTTTAATAACACTGGAAGTAGTGATTTACTGATATCATATTTTCATAATGTGGAAGTTACAGCAATTATTTGCAATTATTGATTTTATTATTATTCTTCCGACTATTATATATAACATATAACAAGGAAAAGTCTCCAAATCGGTCAACAGTTGACCCCTTGATTTTTTTTTGTAATTCTTTACGCTCCTATGCAGAGATGGGCATTATTTAATTAAAAGAATATACTTCCGAATGGCCCCAGTGGCCGATCGACACGAGGTTTGGGGGGAGGGTGTGTGTACCCTAAATCTAAAATTCTATTTAGCTTCGGGTATTTATTAGTTTCCTTTGTTTATTCGAAGGCCTTTCATATTTGGCTTCGAATAATTTTTCATCTTTCATTATATCTTTATCCTAAGGTCGTATTCAAATATATTGGCCGGTCGATTCGTTTTCGCGAACAGTGATCGAGGAGAAATCAACCATCACCATCTGACGATCGTGGATTTGTCAGTTGGAGTTCCCTAGCCACCGAAGGGTATGGTGGGGTAACGGGAATGCTGCTCGGCCCCGTCTGAACGTAGCCGTGTGGCTGTTATTTATTCTTATTGTCAGCGTAGTACATATGTAGTTGTGTGCGTCACAAAGTTATGCGTAGACCAATACGTGATGAAGCTATCGAGAAAGAATCAATGTTCTGAACAATAAAGCTTCTGAATTTTTTCGGAGCTAAGGCCTAAGGCACACCTATTCTGATGCGTGTATTTCTACGCTGCAGCTCGGTTTGGCCTATACATGACAGAGGCTTGGCGCTATCCCCACCACTTCTGGCTCACTCGTGTTCTGCGATGACGAGAGAATACGCGTTACGAATAGGAGTGTGCGGATCGTCCCGCGGCTCGGATTCTCGGCCCTCGGGGCGGGTCGGAAAATTTCGGGCGGGATCGGGCGGGGTCCCGATACTTTCGTATTGCTCGAGATCCAGACGGTTTCGGGATCCCGAGACTCGATTCGGGCTACAAGCATGACCGCCATGAGCGGGCAATTTGATTTCAGGTCGGCTTGGCAAAACTCGGACGCGATCTACTCGAAAGCCAGCTATTACGAGGGGACCGAGACGGAAAGAATTATGTATATCATTTATATCGATACCAGAGTGATAAGTTTTTACCTTTCTGTCTCCTGTTGAATCATAATTTGTATCTTATTATTTATTTACATATATATGTATTTTCATTGCTACCAAATAGTCTGTGAATACTGAATACGTCCATATACGTACTTAAATAAATACCATGTTCAGAACTTGGGAATAAGACTATTTTTATATCGACAATATTTTAAAATCTGAATAAAATATACTTCATACTTAGTACTTTATGTAAAGGGAATATATAGGGTATTATCTTTTTCCGGATAGGTTCAGATTTAAAATAGAAAACGTACGAACTATAAGCATACAAAAAGGAATATTTCCTGGATGTTTCATAATAACAACAATATACAGGAGGCGAATATTTTATTATTTCATATTAACGTGTAAGAAACATAATTTTTCTATGTTCTCAGGTAATAATTTTAATCTATTACTGGTAACGATATCGTCCGATCGCGTCCGAGTTTTGCCGAGTTATGCTTGTAGCCCGAATCGAGTCTTGGGGTTCCGAAACTGTCGGGATCTCGAGCAATACGAAAGTATCGGGACCCCGTCCGATACCGCCCGAAAGTTGCTGGCCCGTCCCGAGCCCGAAAAATCGGGTAACCGCACACCCCTAGTTACGAAACTCACCGGCCAATAAATCTGAATACGATCTTAGAAGTTCGAATAACCGAAGAGAACCTTTGTGTCCCGAGCCGCGCGAGATCGTCGTGCTCGGCGATGTGTCATCGATTATAAAGAAACAGAATTTGTTTATTTTTCATCGTATCAATATGAAAGTGACACCATTGGATTTTTGGCATTCTCCCGGTTATATTGGCAGAAAATAATTTAAATCGGACTATTTTTAACAAAACGGGCTTTCACTTCTACAAACAAATTTTTCACGTAATTTCCTTAATTTTGGTCCGAATTATATCATTTTTGGGGCCAATTTGATCGAGAAAACATGAGGAATCGACTGATGTCACTTTCGCAAAGATCTGATTAGAAATGCAGAACTGCAGATTTGTCACTGCTTAGCGCGCAACATTGTATGGCCCCGCTGGTTTCGAGCGCCGAAGCCCACGAAACTCAGCGAGTCGCATGATTGCCAGCGAGAAGGCCAAGAGGGGACTTTCCATGGCGAAGGAAAATCAGCCTTCTACAGAACTCAAATCGAGAAAGACTTTGCTAACAAACTTTATATTCACGTCAAATAAATACTTGTAAAATTTAGACGACGAACTATTGTTGAAATTCGCCAGTTCTTACATATGCCCCACTGGGTTCGGAATTCCTGATCCCAGAGTTTCATGCATTTACCTATTGAAATGTTGCTTCAAGTCATCGGGCAATTGCATTGTTTCTTCTCGTACATATGTATATCTGTTCGCGAGTAGGTGTCATGAATGACGCGACTTTTGTTTCCCAAATAAATTCACCCCTATCAGGGCCCTCGCTCGAACCGCTTGACAAGGAGACCGCACGATGTGAACCGAGTGGGAGTGAAATAGCGCACCAGCGGTACACCCTCGGTCGACGGCGACTTGAGTCATCCAGTACTGAATACGAAATGTTCAAAATTTCTCATTACACCTTGATGAGAGTGTTACCATTCATGGATTGTTGGTAAGTCAAGACACGAAGCAATTCAATCTATTTTTTCTTATGAATACATGATTAGAACACACTCTACGTTCAATAAAAATTCATCGAATTGCTCCATGTTTGATATAATTTTCATTGGGAAATCCTAAAAAATTCATCGGTAATACTTTCATCAATACTTATCAAAAACACGAACATTTTATTTTTCTGTACTGGGTATTTTATCTAGCTCGTCGGTTTTATTGTTCTCGGCTGTCAACGGGCGGTCTACTAGGACCCGAAGGTCCACGCTCGCAACGAGAAAGCAAAACAGTGGGGTGGGTAGGTCTTTCCCGATAAACTGAGCCCAAAGGCTTCTCAACAATTGAAACATTGGAAGACTGTACATATTCTTTCTGATGCTTTCGGCGATATGCGCTACCATTTGTATGCCCGGTTTCATGTCTAACAAGTCAGGCGATTTTGTTTGTGAGAGCCATATATAAAGACAGTCCTGTAACGTTCACTACATCTTCAATTATAAAACTGCAAATATGTTATTTTACACATGTGTCTCGCTGAGTTTCGTCGGCTTCGACGCTTGAAACCAGCGGGGCCATACAATGTTGCGCACTAAGCACTGATGAATCTGAAGTTTTGCAATTTCTAATCAGATCTCCGCCGTCTATATATCTATGGTCCCCTCCTCGAAGTGACAGAAAATATAACCTATGTGTACGCTATATGACAATAAATGTTGAGCGGCTATTTCGTTCTTTTGCGCTACATTTGTGAACTTTTTATCATCCTTCCGAAACATTATTATTACGTCGCAACAGTATCTTTAGGAAATCGGGTCTAGCATATAGGTTATATTTTCTGTCACTTCGAGGACAGAAAATCCGGTCCTCCAAGTGACAGAGAATATAACCTATATGCTATACCCGATTTCCTAAAGATACTGTTGCAGCGTAATAATAATGTTTCGGAAGGATGATGAAAAGTTCACAAATGTAGCGTAATACAACGAAATAGCCGCTAAATATTTATTGTCTTATAGCATATACATAGGTTATATTTTCTGTCACTTCGAGGAGGGACCACATAATAATCACGCGTTGGATTCAACATCAAACACAATTTTATATATGTTTGTTCATAACTGCTTTCTGCATAGGATGTATTTCATGTTCTGTTTCAGTGTTTTGCTAATTAAAAAATGTCTATCCTAACAAACTTCATTTTCTGGGGACATGCCCTCATCTATTTTTCCTTTTCACTTATAATTCCTTACTGCCAACGTAGAATATTGTAGCATAAGCACATTTCAAGTAAATGTACAATGAATTTTCTACGTTTGCAATACCAGCAGACTTTCTGTTTAAAAAGTACAACGCAACAGCTGAGAATTTCTTTCCACATTCAAAATAACATATGGAAATAGCAAACAGCTCCCTCTCGCGTGCACAGGCAGCCGCGTATCTATGGGTAATACCATTTCAGTGCAGAAAAAACCTGCTGTAATACCGACCTGCCGAATCGGCCAGACCACGTGACGTGTCTACCCCCTTAACGTAGGTTCGAATCTCGAACTTCCGAGTCCGGTTGGGCTTAGTTTTTCCTTTTTTTTTTTTTGAGATTCGAAAAACAATTTCACATATTAATATGGTGTAGGAAATGTTAAACAATGCCGTAATTGATAGGTTACTCGACAAGAGAAAGGGTGGCATAAAAAGCAGTCCGAACTCATGTTTACGTATATTTCAGGTTAATATATTTTTCAAATATTCTTAAAACATTTGAAAACAAATATTGATCATTGTCATATAGTTAGAAAATATATATAATTACGGGAAAAAAAGAGAAAAAACTAAGCCCAAGCGGACTCGGAAGTTCGGGATTCGAACCTACGTTAGAAAAGTTCGCAGTGGTTTAGCAGCTCAACACTTTATTTATTTTTTTTTTAAATGTTTATTGAAGGACAATAATCTTTACATGAATGTCACTCAAAGAACATACAAAAAACTGCCTTGCGGTCACGATTAAAGAATTACAATGAACAACTTGTACGGTGCCTCCGTAGCTCGCAGTCAAACAATCTTATTTTTTGTTGCGAGCACCGGATATAGGCCCGAGCATAGCCTACTGGTGCTCGTAGCTGAAGACAGAAGAGGGCCAGCCCCGGAGGAGAGGACGATCGGGAGGCGACGAGGAGAGTCTTGGAATACACGCGAGCGCGGCCGGACGTGTCGGCCCATGTCATACAGTCCCGTATAACGAAATATAGCAGAGTTGCGCAATAAGCACTCGCGTGTGATTATTCATTCCATTCCTTCGCGTCAGGGTGGCCTGCGATGGAAACACCCCGGCGCAACAATATAATACGAAATAAGAACGCAGTTGCGCACGCAGTATCGACAAAGGTTCGCCTTGAATATTAGTGGAAAATGTCCAGAAAAACCACAGTATCTTTCGGGTGTTTGTTGATAGGCGAAGAACGAAAAGAGAGAAATGTGATAAAGGAGAGAAGGTAAGACTTAAAAACTAGTTTCTATAACTAAGGAAATATGTACAAGTATTTACAAAAAGTACCCATCGGGATCTAGAGTCTAATGACCACCTATTACTAGGTATTTCTAGTAAAGGCTTGCTGCCGATTGAGCAGTTCAGGTATAAACGGACAGGTGTCGTTCAGCCACCAGTATTTCTTGAATCTTAATCTGTGGAAATCGTATAGATCCCTGTCAGGTAACTTAGTAGAGTATTTAAACTTTTCAGTCTCATAGATAGAATCATTCAGGGTGAGCGCGATGCGTTTATCGGCTTTGTTACTCCTCCAGCAGAGATGGGCAAAAAATTATTTTAAATAAAAAATTGATTTCGAATAAAAGTCAAAATTTTATTCGAGAGTCATCGAATAAAAATAACTTTGGGTAATTTTTATTCGAAGCGCCTCAAAATAACTTTTTTATTCGACGAGATTCATTCGACGGCTACGCATGATTTTTTTATTTGACGGGAATTCATTTTAAGCTTGAAATGATTTTCTCCGTTTCAGGCGTCTTTTATTTCAAAAGTTATTCGAAGTTAAAATAACTTTGGGCGAGCCTCGAGAGCCTTTGATCGAAGCCGCCGGCTTCTCGAGCCGAGCGACATTGTATCGTTCACCCGTATACACTGCAGCGCGGAGTTGCTCGGCGATATGTCATCGATTATACGGAAACGGAATTTCTTTATTTTTCGTCGTATCTATATGAAAGTGACACCAATGGATTCCTTGCATTCTCCCGATTATCTAGATTGGGTTATTGTGAAATTTACAAACAGTAAAATTTGAATGTTTGCTTAATTACGTTTTTGGTGCCGTTAAGTACTGTAGTAAACTATAACTTTACAATCTGTTGATAATTTCAAATTCTGTTGATTCTTAGATACCGTCATTTCCGTAGTGTTCATAGGTTCCGTACATTTCGGAATTCATGCGATCGTGAAATTCGAATACAAAGATTAGGGAACCGTTATTAAGCAAAAGTTCAAACAGTTTATCCACTTTAATAGAGAAAAAATCTATTATTCTTTGTCAATTAATGCTTTTTTCAGGGAAATATTACACTTTTTTTTCAGGGAAATATTATTTGGGACAGTAAAATTAGAATTAAAATTCCGGGCGAAGCCGGGTAATAAAGCTAGTTAGGCATACAATTAATTTGCAAGATTGAAAGCCCGTTTCGCTAAAAGTAGTCCGATTTAAATAATTTTTTTGTCAATTTAATCGGGAGAATGCAAGGAATCTATTGGTGTCACTTTCATATTGATACGACGAAAAATAAAGAAATTCCGTTTCTGTATAATCGATGACACATCGCCGAGCAACTCCGTGCTGCAGTGTATATGGGTGAACGATACAATGTCGCTCGGCTCGAGAAGCCGGCGGCTTCGATCAAAGGCTCTTGAGGCTCGCCCAAAGTTATTTTAACTTCGAATAACTTTTGAAATAAAAGACGCCTGAAACGGAGAAAATCATTTCAAGCTTAAAATGAATTCCCGTCGAATAAAAAAATCATACATAGCCATCGAATGAATCTCGTCGAATAAAAAAGTTATTCTGAGGCGCTTCGAATAAAAATAACCCAAAGTTATTTTTATTCGACGGCCAATAGAAATAAAGTCTCTTTTATTTGATACGTTATTTATATAACTTTTTATTTAAATGATGCCCATCTGTGTCCTCCAGTGATATATCCACGAGGTATTACCTTCATCTTGGATGAGACCCAGGCCGTCACAGGAAAGGAAAGCCTGGGGAGACACATAACCGGAAGCAAATTCTCTGGAGGCAGCCTCGTCGTCTCTCAAAGAAAATGCCCTGAGGAGTTCATTATTTACGTTCGGGAGTTTTGCAAAATATTTTCTCGTAATTTTTATTAATAGGTTGTCAATACGTGGAATCTCAGCCTTACTATAGAGCATTCGGTTGCTTATATAGTGCTGCCAATCAGGACTTTGTGATCGGTAAAGGCCTAAGCAAGCTCGCAGACATTTACGCTCCAGGCACCGTTACCGCTCGGCGTTCGTATGGTTGAAATTCCACCACACGGGCGCCGCGTATGTTAGAATTGGTCGTACTAGTAACATATATAATATAGTTTTAGCTTTTGTGGTCAAGAATTTATTTTGAAATATTCGACTATTGCTTAAAAAAGCTTTTCCTGCCTTGTCTAATTGCATTTCTATATGTTTGTTTCCTCTGAGTAGGTAATCAATATGGACACCGAGGTATTTAATAACCTTTCGGTATGGGATTGGAGCTCCGTCATTGGTGCCGGGCGCAAACGTCGAGATCTGGAAGATGTTTTGACCCACCGTAGCCCGGGTGAACAGTTTGGACAAGGGCTTACGAAACAAAATGGTTTCGCACTTGGACGGATTTATTTTGAGATTCCATGATGACAAATAACTGTTTATTTTGTCTACAGCCTCCTCCAGACCATCCCGGATGCGACTCACTCTATTATCGGCTAGGTATACTACGATGTCATCCGCAAATGACAACATTGCCAGATGCCCGGGCTCATTAAAATTAAATAATCTTGGAAGCTCACTAATAAAAATATTAAAAAGCAGCGGCGAATTAACCGTCCCCTGCTGTAGACCCTCCTCGATCCTGAATCTACTCGGAGACACGCATACGCCATCCCACGTGACAAAGTTTTTCCCGCTAACCATATCCCAGACCATGTGTATAAGCCAGTATGGGAATTTTCTCTTACTCATTCTAACTATTAGGCCGTTCAGCCAGACCGAATCGAAGGCCTTTTCGACGTCTAGTAGCGCGGCGCCCACCAGTCAGCTCCTAGCAACCAGATTATTTATGTCCGCCAGCATTTTGTGAATGACATGAGATGTAGCGTGGTGGTGCTTAAAACCAAATTGGCTATCGGGTATCACCCCGTTTGCTCTGCAATGCTCGACCAGTGTGTCATTCAGTACCGCCTCGAAAACCTTACTCAGGCTGAGCGTGAGACTGATAGGACGGTAGCTAGACGGGTTATTGGGGCTTTTTCCCTTCTTAAAAATAGGTAAAACCTTCGCTTCCTTCCATATTATGGGGAAGTAAACTCCAATTGATGGCGTTGTTAAAGATAACTGCTAAATCAAATATTAATTTAGACGGTAAGTGTTTCAGAACGATCGACGGGATCCCGTCAAGGGCGGATGAGGTTTTATTAGGCAGATGCTTGAATAAATAGTTCAACGATGCCGGATTACAGAAAGGATGCAACGTTTCATCTACTAGAACAGGATCACAAGCGGGATTATTGGCTTCGAATTTCACTAGAGTGGCATTATGTCTTCTGTTGTTATCAAATTCTAGTTTTAACGTTTCAGCCTCAAGATCAACTATCCGCTTAGGACGAGAACCATCATTAAGAGATCGAGGTGAGTTAATAAACTCGTAATGGGCTCCAATGATGTTAAGTTTGTGAAAGCGCTCAGAAAAAATATATTCATTTCCTATTTTGGCTACATTCGCTAAGTTACAGCCACTTCTCTCGAGAATTGCAACCTCATCCTCCTAGACATGGATATTATCGATGTTTGCGAATTGTTTTGGCCGAAAAATGGCGTTGATTTTTGGGAAGAAGTTATCTGACTTTTTAAAGTCAATGTTTCTGATTACGTTGGTCCAATGACCCTCAATCGAGGACTTTAGTTCGCGTTGCAGAGCTTTCGTTAGTTTTTTTAACGTATTTTTTGCTATTCTCGTAACCCCCAAGCGTGCCGACGGGTCGCAGATGTGCAGTTTATGCAATAAGGAAACTATATTGCTCTTGTTCTTTTGTAATTTTCTAATTTTATGGTTTAAATACTTATTCACACTATCGGAATTTTTGTGAATTGGAATCGTTGCGGCCATCGATTGCACAATGGTGTTCGTGATGAATTGTAAATAGCTGTCAATATCTTCTATCGAAAGGTTAGAATCTAATGAGATGTCGAGCATATACAACTCTGCCATTTTTGGCGTGAAATTATCCCACTTGGTGGCTCTGTAGTTATATCTAATTCCCTGGCTAGGTGGCCCATTCGGGATAAAGGTCTCATTCTGAGCCTCAAAGGTCAGAGATATGGCTGCGTGGTCGCTATCGTATGGTAGCGTCCGGGCTCTATCATTTAGGGCGTCAACCCAAACCAGGCGAGAATCCGCCAAACAGACGTCGAGGAAGGTCCCAGCAGGCTTGAAGGTAGGATAAGCCGGCGTTATTATCTTTAGCTTATAGTGTATATCGTGCACTGCTGCCCATTGGCGCAAATATTTGCCCCGCTGATTGTTTGCGTGGTTCCCCCATGCCTTGCGCCTGGCATTGAGATCCCCAGCCACTAAGAAATAGTTTCTATCCTCGTCCAATTTAAGGTTTTGAAAGAGGTTGATAATCTCATTTATGAAGATATTTCTGTTATCATTTTTAGCGTATACGCTCACAAGGAATAAAGATTTGTTGTTGCACATATTGACCTTGATAATGGTGTGCTCTAGAATTTCATTAGTGGCTGTGGATGGGAGGTCTACTGATTCAAAAGGTATCCCACGTTTTATAAGAATAGCTGTGCCGCCCCCCCCCCCCTGCACAGCGTTAGGTCTATCTCTTCTGATTATTTCATAATTTTTTAAAGAAACTACATGATTTTTGTTGAGTTTAGTTTCCGAAAGGAATATTATATCATGGTTATATGTTTCTGTGAATTGCACTAATTCGAGTCTGCGGTAATTTGCGATCAATGAATTTACGTTGATCGCAGCTATTCTAATCGGTTTACTATTATTAGGGGTTCTGGACATTTTTATCTAGAATGTAGAGTGTTCAAAATGAACTCTATCTTATGCGAGTTTTCAGCTACCCTATCGGCTAGTATTTTGAATTGAGAGGTGACTATCTCCGCTATTTCTTTCTTAAGCTCAGTTATCCATGGGGGATGTGATGAAGCTTGTGGTTGATCTTGATATTGGGGATGATCTCTAGGATGTGATGTCGTCTCAGCATTTGGATATGGTGGGGTCCAAGTCGGAGCCATCCTGTGGGGTTGTTGGCGCCTTTGTCTTTCACCGGTAATGCGTTGAAATTGCTTATTTTCTTAATAGTTGCTTGCGTCTTTGTCATATTGCTTAGCTTCTTCTGTTGTTGGGCAAATTTGATGTATGGGCATCCTTTATATGAAGCGGGGTGGACCACCTGTCCGCAGTTAGCACATTTTAGTTGGAATTGGCACATTTAACACATCTGTACTGTAGGAAACAATTCTTACTGGCGTGTCCCACTCGTTGGCATTTCCGACAGTGAAATATGCTGGATCTCCTTAAGTGCTCCCAGCGGACTCTTTGGAAAGCATGTGTTTTGATCTTAAACAGATCTTTGGTTTTGCTGTTAGTTGAAAGTTGCAGTAGATAGTGGAAAGCGTCCGAGCGTGTTTTATCATATTCAAACTTAGTGAGGTTGATAATTTCAACTTCTGGGATTTTGAGGTCTAGGATTTCTGGTTCGATTTCTTCTAAGCTGAAGTTACCTTTGATGCCTTTTAGTAAAATCGATTTAGGCTTCAAGTTTTTTGGTGTGAACGTGTAGAATTGCGTCTTATTGTTTAATAGCAATTCAGAGATTGTTTTGTAGTGCTCCGGTGTCAACGCATAAATGATGTGATTGTCTGTGGATGTCTCCTTAATAATAAACGCCGACTTTGGAATGCTAGCAGTGGTTATTGCATTGATCAGTGTATTAATATCCGTGTTAATTGTGTAGATAGGTGGTTGCCTTAGATCTTTTTTATTTGCAGATGCGTTGTGGGATTCAGTGGTAGTGGCGTTACCTTCGATATCAATATCTTGTTCGTTAGAGAGAACTTGGAATCGATTTTCATCCATTGTGGGTGACAATTCAGTCAGAGGAACGTTGCTGATTCTCGTGGTTTTTTTTTTGGGCGTTCCCAGTCAGATGTCGATGGGTTAGAAGGGCCCGGCTGCGATAGATCCGCCATCTGACGGAGGACAGTGGCAGATGGAGCCGCTCCATGCTTTCGAGCGGCATTGAGGGTAGGTTTCACAAGCTTTTTGGACGCCAAGTTACTTTCTTTACAGAGGCCTTTGTAGAGTTTGTCTAATTGAAGGGAGTTCAATTTAGGTGTTTTTGATTGTCTAGGCCTTAAAAGCGGTTCTGGCGAAACATTCTCTTTACGCCCAGCCACTGTTGATCTATTACGTTTCGCGCCATGGGGTGGCTACGTAGACATCGTGTCCAAAAGGTCTCGGGTCTTCCCGAGGCATTCCTAGGGCAGGATTATTACAGGATAATCACTGTTCACAATACTAGATGAGAGATCGGATGTATAATACACTTAAAAACTCTCACTAACGGTATAAAAAACGCTATATTCGTGCGGAGGTTCAGCGCGCACGTGTAACGCAAATGCGATCCAAACCGGAAGTCCCCCTCAACACCTTACCACTGCGCTACCGACGTCGTTGGAAAATGTGGTAGATACTTTACAATGTAAAGCGCATAGCATAGTTTCAAATGATTAGGTTCTTTCAATTTCCTTAATTCCTATGATGTTTTGCGGTACGTATAAACATTGAAGATCGCGTAAAACACATATTTCATGAAGTAGTTCGACGTATTAGTTACTCTGACACGGAAAAAAACGACGAAAAAATAGGTTTTTAATTTTTTTAACTGCGGCGCACCAAATTGAAAAATCTGAAAAAAATTCAGAACAATAGTGACAATGATACGTACTTACAGTAAAAATATAATTATAGTACTAAGACTGCTTCGATACACAACCGGCATTTTTCAGCATTTTTTGGCGTTTTTTATTTTTCACAGGTTGGTTTTTTAAATTAAAAATCTGAAACGATTCCCTAATATGTGCCCAGATAACAGAAATGCCTCTGATTTTTTTAAAAAAATTTCATCTGCTAGTATAGGAGAAATTCAGCCAAAACCTGATTTTTTATTTTTGCCCTTTACTACCCTCCGGATCGAGATACAAAGTTGAAACTTGTCACAAATGTTTATTTTTTTATAAGCTTTCGAATGACTCATCGTGAGTCGAATTCGGTTCATGGGCATATTTTACCATCTTAACCGGGTATACCCTTTGAATATGTTGTAGACTTTGTGATATTTGAACGTACATCAAAGGATTTTTCAAAATTTTGAAAAATGTCGATTTTACAGCTGTTTGAATGTAAGTGCTAACTTTTTTTCAGTAAATTATAGCTATGGAAGTAGTAAACGGATGGAGATGAGCTTTACAGTGCTTATAGAGAAGACATTGATTTTTTAAGAAAAAAATTATTTCAGTTTAAAAAATGAAAAATTTGAAGCATTTTTGTGCAATTATTTTAAGCAAATGCAGGTTTTTAACATCGGGCGCGATTTTAAAAATCTAAAAAAAAAAGAAGAATATAGTTCTATCCTTCCCCTTGATGGACAAATTTTCAAAAATATGGACATTTTAAAATTGGCCCTGTAAAAATTGCCGAAAGTTGACACTGCGTCAAATCACACCGGCTCGACTGGCTGAGCCGTGCGGTAGTCGCAGCGGCCAAGCGACCATATCAGCTATTCTTATACAGTGCTCTCGAATATGGTAAGTATTTGTAAAAAAACTGAAGAAGGAAAACTTTTACTGTTTTTTATACACAACATAATACGGTAACTTAATTTTTGGTGTTCGCAATATTTTTCTTGAAACGAGGGTGACTCTTAGTTTTTTAAATGGGTGTAACGTCCCACTATTTTTTCGCGCGGTATTATTCCAAGTCTCCCTCATAAGTCACTCCACAACTCCGCTAAATCCCTCGAAATGAAGTCTTACCCCTTTCCCCAACCACTGACCATCTAGACGATGTACCTTAGCGGTCCCCATCTCGAAATGGTCAAGTACGAAATCCCCATCTCCCCTTCGCCCTACAAAGCATCATCTCCTCCCTCATATTTATTATTATTATTATTATTATTATTATTATTATTGTTATTGTTGTTGTTGTTGTTGTTGTTGTTGTTGTTGTTGTTGTTGTTGTCGTCGTTGTTGTTGTTATTATTATTCGACGGGAGAACCCTTTAGAATACAAAAATTTGAACAGTTTAGTATAAAAAACATAGGAAATAACGTAACGTTAAAATAAAATAAACAGAAATATAACGAAAAACATAACAGTCAACAAACATCAACGACTACCGTAACCGATGCTGCATAAATTACGGAGGTGACAGTCTCCTAAGCAGCTTAGTTATAAACGATGAGAGGGAGGCTACAAATAAATCAATGTCCGCAGGGCATTCTGACCATGTAAAACCTTATAGAGGAATAGTAGGTCCGCACTAACACGGCGGTAGGTTAGAGTAGATAGCCTCATTTTTAGTAAGGCAGCACCATAATCATGGTCACTGAACCGCATAGGGCTACCTGATGCCCTCATAGCAAGCCTAAGAAACTTGTGCTGGACCTTTTCAAGTAAGCAAGTATATTGCTTATGTCTAGGGCTCCAGATCACCGACGCATATTCGACCTGTGGCCTTACCAGTGCGACATATAGCAACTTAAGTGTCCTAATCTGCTTAAAGTGTTTACCGAAACGGGCGATAAACCCAAGGATTTTCATCGCCTTAAGGTGCCATCTCCAATGCGCGGCTCGCCGCGGCGGCGAGCGGCGCGGCGCCGCCTCAGCACGCCGCAGGATTCTTCGTGCGGCCGCAGATGGTATTTCCTATACCTAAGCGTCGCCGCCAGGGCCTCACGACGCGCCCTTTTCGAGCACTTGAGAAGGTCTATTGTTGTATGAGGTCTCGAGGACCGTCTTCAACACCGAATTTTATGGCTTTCGACCCTCGAAGGGGTTTGAATACCATCAAGAAGAAGTGAGAAATGTCCAGGATTTTCGCATTTCTCATCAGATCTTTGCGAAAACGACGCCAATCGATTCCGTATGTTTCGCCGGTGAAACTAACACCAAGAAGGACATAATTCGGAGCATAATGAAGGAAATTAGATGAAAACTTAATTTATATAATTTCTCGCTAGCTTCGTTAAAAATAGTCCGATTTACATGAAATTTGGTACGATTTTCATCGGAGAAATATAAGGAATTCATCAGTGTCACTTCTATATCTATACGATAAAGAATAAAGAAATATTTTATTTCTGAAACAGGTATGAATCCTCGGCCGACCCCAGCGAATCCAGGTCGGCGACCCATAGTCCAGGGTGAAATATTCATTTCAGCGTATTAAGAAATTCTTTATTGTTTATCGTCTCGATAAGGGAGTGACAGCAATAGATTCCTTATCTTTATCTGATGAAAATCATACCAAATGTCATGTAATTCGGACTACTTTTACAGAAGCAATACAGATCATAAAAGCATTTTAGTAGGCATTTTTTTACGTTATTGCTTCTTTAAAAGTAGTCCGATTTACAACGGCACGGATTGAAAAAGTCACCGCCAATCTTGTTTGAGGTGGAATACACCACCTAAAGGTTGTATTTGTTTTACTTATTTGTGGCCGTATTAAATTCAACAAATTTCCAAAATCTGTGCCACTTAAATAATATGAATAACATGAATACAGGTTTACAAATATTTCTGCACTTTCCATAGTACGTATACCGTACTACGTACTACGTTTATCAAATTGTTTTAGTTTTATTGGAATTATGCTGTTATTTTTTTATATAACGTCAAACCTTTGTATGAGTTATATATTAACACTGTTTTTATGAACTTCCTTAATAATTTTCGGCATTTTCAGTGCGACAAATGGGATGTTGCATTTTTTCCCTATTTCTTGGGATTCAGCCCCATTGCACGATATAGAATACAGGTAATTACTTCATTATTGGCAAATATTTCCAAATACAAGGACAAATATATATTAATTATACAACAGAAAAAAAATGTGCTTGAAAGTTCCCGGAATGTAACTAAACAGCCAAAACTGATATTTTTTCAATGCGTTTCTAATGGAAAAAGAACTATATGGAACTAATTATTCGCTAGTACTTTGCAGAATCGATAGGTACTACTCATTTTGGTCCCCAAAAAATTTTTTCCTTTTATATCACCAAAATTTTAACGACTCGATTTAAAATTCTGCATAAAAAACATACAAACTTTGATACATGTTTACACATACAGCAAAAGTAGCTGCCATGATATTTTTACGTTTTTAAGACCTCATATTATTAGGTTACAAAAAATATATAAAACATAATTTCATAACTTTGAAATTCTGACTTGTTTCCTTATTTCTGGGCATTCTGTCCCATTGTGGCGATGGACCGCGGGGCGGCCAGTCGCTACACTCCTTCTGGAGCAGTGTAGCGACTGGCCGCCGCAGGCCGTCGAGCGGCTAGTAGATTCTTCCATAATGGCGGAAAACAGACACTCATCCCATTGTGCTGCTTCTCCAGTAGCCTAGGCTGCTCCTGGAGCAGACTTGCAGACACTGTAGCAATCTGCCGCAGCCGCGCGCGGTCGAAGTCGCAAATAGGAGAACACAAATGAATGCTTTTCCATTGTACCAGTGTACCGCGGCGCTGCGCCGCTCGCCGCCGCGGCGAGCCGCGCATTGGAAATGGCACCTTTACACGTGATCTTGCGATAATGGTTGCGAAAGTCCAGACATTTAGTAAACGTAACACCAAGGTCCAAGACTTCCGCAACCTCAGACAATGTGGTATCGCCTAATACATACATCGAGGGAATGCCACTGACAGCCCTATGGGTCCTCAGTAACACACATTTCTCTGTATTTAGACGCATCCTATTGACGGTACACCACTGCTCAAACCTCGTGAGATCAGCCTGCAACAGAATCACATCAGAAACACCGCTAATAGTGCGAAAAAATTTTAAATCATCCGCGTACATAAGAAATTTACTGTGCTTGAAAACCTCACTAAGATCGTTAATAAAGAAAACGAACAGGAGAGGACCAAGGTGCGATCCCTGAGGGACACCCGAGGTCACATTGACCGGATCAGATAACCGATCCTGCACCTTGATAACCTGCACCCGGCCTTCAAGGTAGCTGGCGATCCAAGCAAGAAGCGACCCATTAATCCCGATTGAGGCCAATTTTAGATGCAGGATACAATGATCAACCGAATCAAACGCTTTCCGAAAGTCAGTATAGACAGTGTCGACTTGAAAACCCGCATCCAGTGCAGCAGAAGCGAAGCAGTGATATACCGCCAGATTAGTTGTCGTCGATCGACCAGGAACAAAACCATGCTGTTCATCGCAAATGACATTAGTGAGACAGGGCGTTAAGTACTCCATTATTAGTTCCTCAAAGATCTTAGGCATTACAGATAATTTGCATATTGGTCGATAATTTCTAACATCGGAGCGGTCGCCTACTTTGAATACCGGGGTAACCAAAGTGGTTTTCCACACTACTGGAAATGTCCCCATAGCCAGTGAGGAGTTAAAATATGCCAGAGGGGCCTAGCAAGAATGAATCTACACTCCTTTAAAAACAGAGGCGGGATCCCGTCATAACCAGGTCCCTTTGACGTATCAAGTGACTCGAGCTTGGAATAGATTTGACCGATAGAGATGGAAATCGAATGTATGTTTACCTCACTGTAAGAAGACGGCTGAGGAATCAAAACAGGCGCCGCTCCGTGCTGAGCACTATATACAGAGCCAAAGAAATCAGCAAAGAGATTAGCAACTGTCACGTGCGACGAGGCAGAAGCGCGGTCGAGATGCACCTTACTAGGAATTCCATACTGAGCGCGTTTAGTATTTACAAATTTCCAAAAGCTTGATACATTGTCACTCACCGTGTCCTCGACGCTGTCAATATAAGTACGGTGCTCACGCGCCAGGGCAAGCTTACACCTCGAACGGAGATTGGAAATCATTGTATAGTCGCAAAAGTCGCCGGAACGCTTAAAGATTTAATTATAAACAAGTTCCTCGTCCCAAAACCCCTCTTATTTCGAGACCACGTCTCACTCCCTCTCTAAAACCCTCCAAGTCAAAGCCACACTCACCCCTTTCCAATCAAACCACCAAAATCCATCAAATGGGCTGAGTATTCTCTTTTCGAAAGCCCAAGCAAAAACCCCGGAAGTCCTTGGGGCGAATATTTCGTACAAGCAAAAACCCCGGAAGTCTTATTCCAAAGTCAAAGCGCCCTAATTGTAGACGCTTATTTCATACAAATAAAACCCCCGGAAGACTTATCGCGACACTTTTCGTACACAAGCCATGGTGCATACCGCGCACCCTTCACCCCTAACAATCTTGAAAATCACATAAATACGAGAGCCCAAGAGACAGTAACTCTCTTCTACGGAAACTCTCCCGCGAAGACACGCGTTCTTTTTGCAAACCTAAACCAGTGTTACGCAAAATCTAAACTCAGTGTTCTACGGCAACTACCGTAAGCCATTATTAATTTGTTATCTAAATACAATATATTATCTTCATACATTTATCACCTTGTATTACTAATTCTTAGTGCTCTTCATATTCATGCTTATTGCATATATTATCGTTATCACTAATGCTTATTGATTATATTCTATTCTTTATTAATTACTATTGTTCTTCATACTATTATTTGTGCTAATAATTTAGTATTTCATATTCATACATACCTATTGTTAAAATAACCATTATATAAATGTTTACGCTATGATTCTTGTCATCCAACGAATTATTAATGTTAACTAACGGCTACTGCATTAACAGCACATGGTCCAATTTCGTATTATTCATTTAATAAACATCTTTACTTTAAATCACGTTTCGTGTTATTGCAACTGTCCCACGGTCGCGAAGATTCCAAACCATAACAGACTGCTGCAACAGCTGATCTCGGTTCGCGAGCGCGAGAGTTCTTACGGTGTTTACCAACGTACTTTTGCATGGCCCGCGTATAGCCATATGTCTAGACATATTTCTCGGAAATATTACGTATAGCTTCTTATACGAATGCAACAGTAAATCCAATTACCCCACCAAAACAAAGTGCTCTAACGGGTGTCACCACCAAAGTGATTACTATTCAAACCTTCCCTGGTCGTTCAGTGCTACGAATCTGGCATTCGCGCCTGAATCCTAACTCTCCGCAGTGCCACGAATGCTGGCATTCGCGCCTGCATTCCCTCAACCCGCTCAGTGCTACGAATCTGGCATTCGCGCCTGAATCCTAACTCTCCGCAGTGCCACGAATCTGGCATTCGCGCCTGAGTTCCCTCCAATATTACCCCGTCTATGCCATCGTCCTAAAGACCTCACCCGGGACGTGACATGGGATGCTATATATTAGATTATCCAATATGAAAGCGACTGTTAAGACAAATTGAACTATATGGTATACTATGACCTTCAAGGCTACACATGGTTAGGAATGAAAGATGATATTCAATCTTCTAAATAGATAGTTCGATATATTTATTTAATTCCGTTTAATTGAACGCTGGAATTTATCACAAAATGAACGTTGTAAATCCACGTGAAAAATACACAGCTGCTGGTTTTCTAGAGCAACTCTCTAAAGATCAGCTACAAACAAACTTGAACACTATATTTTCAAGATTACGTAATACAGCACAGTATTGGCGAAAACCGAGAAATGATTTGAACTGTATGATACACCATTATGGACCAGCTACATGGTTCCTCACGCTCAGTCCAAGTGAGTGGCTATGGACAGATTTAATAGAATATCTTCGTGAAGTAAACGGCCCATCGGTGGCTAAAATGTCCCGGAACGAACTCATTGCTTCTGATCCCGTTTCAACTCTATGCTGGATTTCATTTGTTCGCCCGACAATCCGATCGGCAAGGTCACTCATTACTTTTGGCGCAGAGAACATTTTCATCTTTTAATTAGGATTGAAGATGCTCCTGTAATCGACAAAGATTCGAAGGAAGATGTATCACGATTCATTATGAAATACGTCACTTGCAGATTGCCATCACCGCATGTGTCGCCAGAATTATATAGTCATGTAATTGCACATCAAATGCATAAATGCAATAGCAACTGTCCACGCAACAAAACAACTAAAAATTCCTTCTGTAAAGTATGTAGATTTTCATTTCCACGTCCAGTTACAGATACTTTGATAATAAGAAATGTGGCTGTTTCTATAGGTGTTAGAAAACAATTGAAAGCAAAAGTTATACTCTATGATCTTCCACGTTCAATAAAGGAAGTCCGTATCAATGATTATAATGCTCCCGTTCTCACGGTTTGAAGAGGTAACATGGATATACAATATATTGGGGAAAAGACAGAGTTGGTAACATGTTACTGTACTAAGTACGTGTTAAAGCCGGAAAAAAGTTACGCTACGGACACTATGGCAGCAATAAATTCTACTAAGTCATTGGCTAGTCTTCTATGCAACCTTGGAATGCGCATGCTAAATCATAGAGAATATGGAGCGCCTGAATGCGCTGATACTCTTTTAGGATTATCATTGCATGGCACTGACTCCAGTACTACTATTAGATGGTTAGATGTAAATATTAGAGCTGTTCGGGTACTCGAAACAATCGAGCCGAGCCTAGCTCGGCTCGGTTTTTCGAACCGAACCGGGACCCGAACGGATCCGAGTAACCCGAATGTTTCGAGTAACCCGATTGTTTCAAGTAGCTCGATTCTTTCGGGTAGTTCGATTTTTTCGGGTAGCCCGATTTTTTCGGGTAGCTCGATTCTTTCGGGTAGCTCGATTTTTTCGGGAGCCCGATTCTTTCGAGAATCCCAAAGATTTCCAAATTTGGCAAATTTGGCCCAGCAATTTTAGGGAATTCCGGCAACGGAAGCATACAGCGAGAGATTATTCTCAACAGCTGGGAACATAGTAACCGAAAAACGTACCTCTCTGCTGTCAGAAAAAATGGAACAAATTTGCTTCCTCTCGGCTAATTTGAGAAAGAAAGAAATCGAACAGGTATAACTTTTAGCATATAAATATTTATATTTATAATATTTATCAATAAACCTTACTCAAAAGTACTAATCATAATTTGTATTCGTTTCCTTCTACACAATTCCCGCAAAAAGTTATATTTTTACCTTTGACTGCCTAGTCCCCTTAATATAATACAGTTTAATATCACAAACAAATTGAATGAATTGCTGTTACAACTTATTCTGAGTCACGATAATCTTCAGTTTTTTGTAATAAATTAAAAATACAAATACATTTCTACGATATAATAAGCGTTACTGGTAAGAATATAAAAAACAATATTCATATTTCACGAAAGCTGGCTTGATATGTTATATTTTAAATTCCATACCCGAATACATAATGAGTAGATACTTTTTCCGCCATAGCAATTTTTCTAATGTTATTTCAAACCGAAATACGACAATTTTTGCTCCCTCTTAAGCTTAAGTTTCGTAGGTGAGAGATGAGACGCGAAATGTGATAACAAAGAACCTTTCAATTACTCCATACAGCATGGGTCATGAAAATGATCAATATACTAACTTTTAAAACGTCCCATCTACTTTAAGCAAGCAGATTGCCCGACACGATCGACTTGCCCGAAATACGTTCGAACTGCTCGAAAGAATCGGGCTTCCCAAAAAATCGAGCTACCCGAAAGAATCGAGCTACCCGAAAGAATCGAGCTACCCGAAAGAATCAAGCTACCCGAAAGAATCGAGCTACCCGAAGGAATCGAGCTACCCGAAAGAATCGAGCTACCCGAAGGAATCGAGCTACCCGAAAGAATCGAGCTACCCGAAAGAATCGAGCTACCCGAAAGAATCGAGCAACCCGAAAGAATCAAGCTACCCGAAGGAATCGAGCTACCCGAAAGAATCGAGCTACCCGAAAAAATCGAGCTACCCGAAAGAATCGAGTTACTCGAAAGAATCGAGCTACCCGAAACATTCGGGTTACGCGGATCCGTTCGGGTCCCGGCTCGGCTCGAAAAATCGAGTCCCGCCCGATTCGCATTTCAAGCTACTCGAATACTTCGAGTACCCGAACAGATCTAGTAAATATACTGAGAAGTAGGAAATTGAAAACTCGCAAAGAGATTGAGGAGCTGGAAGGTGAATCCACAAACATATTTTGTCCATCCCTGATAGATGACCACTATCCTAACAGACCTAAGGAATTAGAATCTATTCTTCTGTATGATTTTGCTATGTGGTATGACGTTACTAAAATTAGACTGTCTGAAAATACTGAATAGTATGAAATCCGTGCATCTTTGTTTTTGAAAAATAGGAAAAGAGGCTATCTTATCAATCATTATAGGTACAATGTTCAAATCCAACCTGACAATTATTATTTCTCATTATTATTATTATTCAAACCTTGGAGAAACACCGACGAATTAAAAAATGGATTTAACACATATCCGGAAGCTTTTTTGTCGCTAGAATCACAATTTAAGCAACCATTATCGCAAGATCACGTGTAAGGCGATGAAAACCCTTGGGTTTATCGCCCGTTTCGGTAAACACTTTAAGCAGATTAGAACACTTAAGTTGCTATATGTCGCACTGGTAAGGCCACAGGTCGAATATGCGTCGGTAATCTGGAGCCCTCGACATAAGCAATATACTTGCTTACTTGAAAAGGTCCAGCACAAGTTTCTTAGGCTTGATATGAGGGCATCAGGTAGCCCTATGCGGTTCAGTGACCATGATTATGGTGCTGCCTTACTAAAAATGAGGCTATCTACTCTAACCTACCGCCGTGTTAGTGCGGACCTACTATTCCTTTATAAGGTTTTACATGGTCAGATTAACTGCGAGGAGCTAGTCGCAAGGATTTGTTTTCATGCTCCGCAACGGTCACTGCGTCCGAGACCCCTTTTTGTAACGTGCGTCCCGGAATATCATTATTACTCCAATGATCCCATTAATCGTGCAATGGAGGAGTTAAATCAATGCCCTGCGGACATTGATTTATTTGTAGCCTCCCTCTCATCGTTTATAACTAAGCTGCTTAGGAGACTGTCACCTCCGTAATTTATGCAGCATCGGTTACGGTAGTCGTCGATGTTTGTAGACTGTTATGTTTTTCGTTATTTTTCTGTTTATTTTATTGTTACGTTACGTTATTTTCTATGTTTTTTGCACTAAACTGTTCAAAGGGTATAGCCGGATAAGATGGTCAAATGTGCCCCTGAACCGAATTCAAATCACGATGGGTCATTCGAAAGCTTAAAAAAATGAATGATTTCTGTCAAGTTTCAACTTTGTATCTCGATCCGGAGGGTAGTAAAGGGCAAAAATAAAAAATCAGGTTTTTGCCGAATTTCTCCTATACCAGCGGATGAAAAATTTGGAAAAAATTCAGAGGCATGTCTGTTATCGGTGCACATATTAGGGAATCGTGTCAGATTTTTAAATTGAAAAACCAAGCTGTGAAAAATAAAAAACGCCAAAAAATGCTGAAAAATGCCGGTTTTGTATCGAAGCAGTCTTGATACTATAATTATATTTTTACTCTAAGTCCGCATCATTGTTACTATTGTCTTGAATTTTTTTTCAGATTTTTCAATTTGGTGCGCCGCAGTTAAAAAAATTAAAAACCGATTTTTTCGCCGTTTTTTCCGTGTCAGGGTAACTTATACGTCGAACTGCTTCATGAAATAAGTGTTTTATGTGATCTTTAATGTTTCTACATACCGCAAAGCAACATATGAATTAGAGAAATTGGAAAAACCGAATCATTTGAAACTACGCTATGCTCCTTACATTGAAAAGTATCAACCATATTTTTCAACGGTGTCAGCGGCGCAGTGTTAAAGTGTCGAGCTGCTAACCCAATGCAAACTTTTTGAACGTAGGTTCGAGCCTCGAACTTACAAGTACCCCTTAGGTTAAGTTTTTTTTTTTTCATTAACTATATATATTTCCTAATTATATGACAAAATAATCAATATTTATTTTCAAATGTTTTAAGACTATTTTAAAAACATATTAACCTGAAATATACGTAATAATGAGTTTGGATTGCTTTTTATGCCACCGTTTGTCTTGTCAAGTATCCTATCAATTACGGTATTGTTTAACATTTCCTACACTATATTAAAATGTGAAGGTGGTTTTTAAATCTCTTACCTTTAACAATTATGGATGGATAACAACAAAAATCGTGTGTGGTGTATTCAATCTTCATCGCTGTCTTCGTAAATTACAGGTGTCACGTGTTCATTGTTGAATATTTTACTGAGAATTTCTGCAGGCCTTACAAGTTTTGATAGGTATCGAGCATGTGACAAATAATAAATTATTGCAGCTATATGTGAATAGCACCCGACGGTACGGTTACCATTTGCACATTCACAACAATAGCGTTTAATTCCGGAATAGCCTATTGAGTTTGGTGCATAATCAATATAACACCTGTAGGTTTTACTGTTAATATGTCGCGATCTTACTTCGAATTTAATAATATTATTTCTCTCTTTAAGACAACGAAGATTAATATTGTTCTCTTCATCCATCAATTCTGCTAAATATGAGATTGCTTGAGACAATTGATAGGAGCCAGTAAACAGAATTTTGAGATCTTTCTCTGTCATTTCCGGAAAATCAAGAAGCTCGGTAGATGATAGTTGATTAAATGGAATCTTTCGTCTATTCCAATGTTGATTTTCCACTTCCACTGACAAAGAATTCTCAGTGCTTTTTTGAAATGACATTCTTTCTACTATTTCATCACAAAGTTCTACGTCCGAATTTAAGCGTTTCCCGAATGTATTATTTAAAAAAACACGCTATTCTACAGTATAAACTGACTTTTGGAAGTAACTTATTGTCCATTTGATGGTGGAGAAGTTTGTATTTTTGTCCTATGATGCCGTGAATTGCCTCGACTACCCAGCGAACTTTAGTAACGTCGCAGGATGCATTTGACTCTGCAGTCGTTAGCTGATTACGCTTGCCTTTTAACGCAGGCATGAGCACCCTGTAACCGCGTTCCTCTAAATAAGACGTTACGTCGTGAAACCCTCGATCAACAATACAAATATCCCCAGGTTTTAAAAGAGTTTGCAATCCATTTGGATCTTCCGTTGCTATTTTCATAATTTGTGTATCGTTCAAGTTTGCACAAAATTTCAACCACGTAGCCGTTTGTGGTGCAAATTGTGAATGGTTTACACAAAGGTACTTTCTTTTGACCCGAATATGTTTTTCGCTGGTATTCATTATTAGAACTTTTCTGATGCCGAAAATAGGTTCCATCGAAAATCAGTGCTAATTGATCTGTTATACCATACAACTTTTTTGCAACAAGAGAGGTTTGAGTTTCTATTAGGGTTTTTCGAGGAAGTGTCGCGAATCCAAAATAAGAAGGTAGAATGTCTTTTTCAAAAGAATTTATGACGGACCTACAAAAATCAGATACCTGTTGTTCGCGTTCTAATCCAAGAATTGCAGCTATCATACTGTTTGAATTACCAGTACACAATTTGAACAAGAAAACAACAATAGCTTGTGTGACATTTCGCTGCTCAGAATTTCTCAAAGAAGTCATCATTTCCCGAAGTTTTATTAAGTTTTCCCACGTTAAACCGGTAAATACTTTTAACCGCTCTTCAGAAAGTGTAAAATCACCTATTGTATCTTTAATATTTGAATTATTATTAACTTAATTACAAAGTAATTTTGTAATTCTTTGGTATCAATTATACTGTTATTTGAATGTATTTTTAAATTCAGAACATCTTCTTGAAACAAACGGTTCTTTAATAAATGACCAGGACAGCACCGATTTCCTTTAGGAACATATAATCTTCGCATAATAAATACCTGCTTCCTTGTTTCTGCCGGTACATTCACTATATTTTTCGTAACCCCACACACGAAACAGTACCTATGAGTGGAAATAATTCTAGCAAATGGCATTTCAATGTATTCTGTAGATACTTGTTCAACATTCCTCAAATCCATAAGAAACGATGGATCTTCTGTTGAGGAACACGATGGAGCAACAGATTCAGGTTCAGATTTTTCGGGTGAAGATTTGGCAGTTGAATTTTCGGGTGAAAGTATTTCGGTTGGAGATGTTCTGCGTAAAGATATTGCGGCTGATAAAGTTTCGGATGAAGAGGAGGATTCAGCTGAAGAAGACGGACGAGCTGAAGAAGATGGTTCAGCTGAAGAAGATGGTTCAGCTGAAGAAGACGGACCAGCTGAAGAAGATGGTTCAGCTGAAGAAGACGGACCAGCTGAAGAAGAGGGTTCAACTGAAGAAGACAGACCAGCTGAAGAAGATGGTTCAGCTGAAGAAGATGGTTCAGCTGAAGAAGACGGACCAGCTGAAGAAGATGGTTCAGCTGAAGAAGACGGACCAGCTGAAGAAGAGGGTTCAACTGAAGAAGACAGACCAGCTGAAGAAGATGGTTCAGCTGAAGAAAAGGTTTCAGCTGTCGAAAAAGATCGATCTCCAGAAAACGATGTGACAGTAGATTCCTCAAACTGACGAAATTCCCGAGAATTTTCAGGATCGGAGGCGGTAGGCGTCGCTTCCTTGTACGTGTAAATGCGACACTTATTGCATAACATATCACCAATAGTTACCACTCTTTTCAGAATTTTGGAATATTTGACTGCATCAACTTCCGTCTTGATTTTCCGTATCTGACCATGCGATTTGCGGAGCAAAATATTACACCAAATACACTTAGCATGCAAGGTTTTCCTTTCAACAAATTGTACTTTCTCAGTCGACATATTGGACACACCCACAGATAAACGCACACCGACAAAACAATATTTAAAAACACTTAAAGAAGTTACAACAATTGTAGATATGGTGGGTGAAAGCAAGTCTAATTGAAAAGTTACTACAGATTGTAAAGACCAAAGCCACGACGACGCGAACTCTGTGACACTCTTTACTAGACTACCCTTGTGCATTCGTCTGTTGCGCTGCCCGCGATCCACATCCACAGCATACACTCTTGACACGCACTTCAGTTATCCAAATCTTCTACGTGCATTCTGAGAAACCATTCAGACCTCACAGTCCTGACACACTCGAGACTCTAGCATAAACATCCTTCCTCGGTCCCCATCGCACTGTTCCAAACATGCCTTATCAATCGAACAATCATGATTGGCTTTTCCCATTGCACATTGAAGCCGTGACAGGAATTCTAACATATATTTTGAAAAAGCAGAGAATCGTAAGATCTAATAGACGAAAAGGCTAAATAGTAGCAAAACAACAACACGATTTTTGTTGTTATTCATCCATAATTGTTAAAGGTAAGAGATTTAAAAACCACCTTCACATATTAATATAGTGTAGGAAATGTTAAACAATACCGTAATTGATAGGATACTTGACAAGACAAACGGTGGCATAAAAAGCAATCCAAACTCATTATTACGTATATTTCAGGTTAATATGTTTTTAAAATAGTCTTAAAACATTTGAAAATAAATATTGATTATTTTGTCATATAATTAGGAAATATATATAGTTAATGAAAAAAAAAAAACTTAACCTAAGGGGTACTTGTAAGTTCGAGGCTCGAACCTACGTTCAAAAAGTTTGCATTGGGTTAGCAGCTCGACACTTTAACACTGCGCCGCTGACACCGTTGAAAAATATGGTTGATACTTTTCAATGTAAGGAGCATAGCGTAGTTTCAAATGATTCGGTTTTTCCAATTTCTCTAATTCATATGTTGCTTTGCGGTATGTAGAAACATTAAAGATCACATAAAACACTTATTTCATGAAGCAGTTCGACGTATAAGTTACCCTGACACGGAAAAAACGGCGAAAAAATCGGTTTTTAATTTTTTCAACTGCGGCGCACCAAATTGAGAAATCTGAAAAAAATTCAAGACAATAGTAACAATGATGCGGACTTAGAGTAAAAATATAATTATAGTATCAAGACTGCTTCGATACAAAACCGGCATTTTTCAGCATTTTTTGGCGTTTTTTATTTTTCACAGCTTGGTTTTTCAATTTAAAAATCTGACACGATTCCCTAATATGTGCACCGATAACAGACATGCCTCTGAATTTTTTCCAAATTTTTCATCCGCTGGTATAGGAGAAATTCGGCAAAAACCTGATTTTCTATTTTACCCTTTACTACCCCCCGGGTCGAGATACAAAGTTGAAACTTGACAGAAATCATTATTTTTTTATAAGCTTTCGAATGACCCATCGTGATTTGAATTCGGTTCAGGGGCACATTTGACCATCTTATCCGGCTATACACTTTTTGTAATCTAAAGGGTTCTCCCGTCGAATAATAATAATAATAATAATAATAATAATAATAATAATAATAATAATCGACTGAAGCAGTTTGTTTAAACGTATGCCTTGGAAAGGCGGCGTGGATCACCGCTGGGGTGGCCAGGGAAGGGATGCACTCCAAAGATTGTACGAACACTTCTTTATTCGGCACGTGGGCGTCGTTCACAACGATGACGAGCACACCACAGAAATACAGCACGAATAAAACATAAATCACAATATACGCAATTAACACGAACAAAGAATGTACAAACTATGTACACTGCGCTGGGCGCGAGGGATCGTAAAGCCGTTTTAAAATTCGTGTTTGAAACCTTGGGGCGCGGGGAGACAGAAGGATCTGTCATCCATGCGTGCGAGAGCGTGATGATGGTAATCAGGTGTTCTAGCTACTAACTGCCGAATTCCAGGAAGGCGAACGCTCGAGCCGTGCAAAAAGGTCTGAGACGCGTAACCCTCTTGACGAACGGTGCGTCACCGTGTTTACGCGCTCTCGCACGCACATTTAAATTGACGCGAAGCGGCGCGTTTAACCTCGGCCGCAACACAGTTCAATATCACGAATGCATAATGGATATTCAAGAAGCGCGTGATCATATAAAGGAAGAAATTGAAAAGAACGTGTTAAATATTGTAGAACAAGAAGAAAATGATCAAGGACGATTACCCATTAGAGTGTGTCCCCATTGAAACTGTTGGTGCCAGGAAAGATTTTAAAGACACGGAAAACAAATTGGACTGTGGTGATCTTCAAGAAATAATTTCGGAATTGAACCATGATGAGAAGCGGATATTTGATAAAGTTACTAAGTCCTTGACGTCTAACGATAACATTCTCAGGCTTCATGTGAGTGGAGAAGGTGGCACTGGGAAAAGTTTTTTAATAAAAACTATCAGACACTGGATCAAGCAGAGTATCGGAAAAGACACAGCAATAACTGCTCCTACTGGATTCGCAGCTTTTAATACCGATTATTTTAATTACCTGTAGAACATGGGCATACAGCCCAGTATAGGCAATTTAGCGATGCAGCCCTGCAAATCGTACGTGGTCAACTAAAAAAAATTTGTTACGAGGTCAACTGAAAAAAAATTTCGACGGTTTCTAACGTAACTTTTCTGTACATACATTTGCGACGTACAGAAATATTTGATACTACAGATTCCGACGATGCTTGGTTCGGAAAAAAGCCTATGCTGCTATTTGGTTACTTATTACAACTTCCTCCTGTTCACGAAGAACCTGCTTTTATACAATTACCCAATAAGAGTATAGAGAAAAATGTTGGAGGATTAGGTTCTTATAATTTATGGTCTGCCTTGTTTAGCTATGACGAATTGACAATAAACATGCGACAGCAGGGTGATAATATTTACAAAGAGATCTTGTCGAGAATTCGCACCGGAGTAGTGACCGTTTCGGATACGAAGCTTTTAGAATCGAGGAAATTAAATTTCAAAGCGACAAATTATAATGATCGATTAAATGAATTAAGTGATTACATGCTTAAGGGGGTAGACACGGGTAATGCAGCGCGCTGTAATACCCACATAATGTGGCCCGAAATATGGGTTTGGTGGGATACGTTTTTCGTCCTTATGGGAGCAGATTTTGGGCTGGGTGAGGTCTCAATCGAAAGAGGAAGGTTCGATGTAGCCCGCTCTGGTCATGGTTCGACAAGATTGTGTTGATATCTAATAATATGAGTGTTCAAAGTAGAGCAAAAGTCGACAAAATACACCTGCAAGAATCCAAGTATTTTTAGGTCACGAAAAGAGTTTTGTGGCTCAAACGATGACCAGAGCGGGCTGCCTCGAACCTTCCTCTTTCGAATGAGAACTCACCCAGCCTAAAATCTGTTCGTATAAGGACGAAAAACATATCCCCGTGATTGCATTCCCAAATACGAGTTCCGCCATATTGGCGATAATACAGAGCAAGTCACGTGACAAATTTAGTTCAGGTAGTGGATGCGAGATGGCGCCTACTCGGGAGGTCTGTCAACGTGGAATCATAGCAAAACTGAAGCGTTAGCTGGATACATTTGCCACAGTAAATGCGTGATACAGTCAATGTATGTATTTTGGGACGATTGTAGGTTAGGTTACATGCATTTTAGGCATACATTGACTAGAAACTGCTGGAAACTGTGTACATTTACTAAATTCACGCTTTTACTGTAACACATACATCACCGCTGCCGAATATATGTTATAATTATATGGCCACATTATTTCAAATAAAAAAAAGTGATTGGAATTTTTGTAATAACACTGGAAGTAGTGATTTACTGATATCATATTTTCAGAATGTGGAAGTTGCAGCAATTATTTGCAATTATTGCTCTTATTATTATTCTTCCGACTATTGTATATAACATATAACAAGGAAAAATCTCCAAATCAGTCAACAGTTGACTCCCTGATTTTTTTTTGTAATTCTTTACGGTCCTATGCAGAGATGGGCATTATTTAAATAAAAGAATATACTTCCGAATGGCCCCAGTGGCCGATCGACACGAGATTTGGGGGAGGGTGTGTGTACGCTAAATCTAAAATTCTATTTAGCTTCCGGTATTTATTAGTTTCCTTTGTTAATTCGAAGGCCTTTCATCTTGGGCTTCGAATAATTTTTCATCTTTCATTATATCTTTATCCTAAGGTCGTATTCAGATATATTGGCCGGTCGATTCGTTTTCGCGAACAGCGATCGAGGAGAAATCAGCCACCACCATCTGACGATCGTGGATTTGTCAGTTGGAGTTACGTGGCGACCCAAGGGTATGGTGGGGTAATGGGAATGCTGCTCGACTCCGTCTGAACGTAGCCGTGTGGTTGTTATGACCAATGCGAGATGAAGCTATCGAGAAAGTATCAATGTTCTGACCAATAAAGCTCCTGAATTTTTTCGGAGCTAAGGCACACCTATTCTGATGTGTGTATTTTTACGCTGCAGCTCGGTTTGGCCTATACACAACAGAAGCTTGGCGCTATCCCCACCACTTCTGGCTCACTCTTGTTCTGCGAAGGCGAGAGCGAGATGGAACGAGAGCGAATCAGAAAACGTTGCGAACAGGAGCACGGAGGCAGCTAAGCGGTACCTATGGTGGGGGAATACGCGTTACGAAACTCTACCGGCCAATATATCCGATTGTAAAGACTCGTTAGCCGCTCGCTGGTCGGGACCGGCGTGAGCCCGTATCATGAACGGACCCCTAATTCCGAGGCTGAGTTTATCGCTTCTTTCTGGCCGAAGGGGGGAGCGGGATGTAACGCTTTGCATGCGCGGCGGGCGATTTTGCGAAACGGTTCCCGTGCTAATCGTAAGCGCTTGCGACCATCGCGCACGCCCGTCGCGCACACAAAGGACGGAGTGTCAGGCGTCCGAAAGACGGAGCGAGACAAAATATTAACGCGTCGTCTGTCTCGTACTGGCCTCTTTCGCTTTCCGTGCCTTCGCTCGTTCTCTTTCCATCTTGCTCTCGCCTTCGCCGGACAAGAGTGAGACAGAAGTGTTGGGGATAGCGAAAAGTCCGTATCGTGTACACCAAACCGAGCCCGGAACGATCTTAAGGCTCGTATAGACTGGGCGATAATCGCCGGCAACTTTGTCGCCAGCGACTCCAGCGGGTCGCCTGGCGACTCGCTGGGATGCATCGGCTTGTCTCCAGCGACTTTTACCGAGCGGCTGGTATCCAGCGACTTGTGTCCGGCGACTCGGCAACTTGTGTCCCCCACCTTATGACCAAGACCCTTCGGCGTCCATTCCAAACTCTATTTATTAGCCATGGATTCGTCAATAGCTATGGGTATTGGCGCCGCGTTCATTGTAATAGCATCGACCAAAAGAAAAAGAAAAAGGCGTTGGTGGAAAAAGGAGTTTTTGAAAAATGGAGAACATTACGGTGATGATTTAATGTCACAGTTTGTATTAAAAGACGGAGGTAGTTTTATTAATTTTGTGCGAATGACAAAATCTCATTTTGAAGAGCTCCTGACTTTAGTGGCTCCAAAAATTGCAAAGGCTGGACAATTATTACCGTCACAAATGCTACGTACATCAGCGGTATCGAGAAGCGTACCGTTAATGTTTCAAAACGTCATGAAATTTGCTTAGAGTTCATACGCAAGGAGAAGTACGAAAATATGATGTCAACCATGGGGATCGTATTATATTAGGACCAATCTGCCCTGCATCCCTCCCAAATGGCCACTTTCTTGAAGAGGCCCTCTTCACAGCAATATCTCCTCTCCGAGGCCCACCATCTTTCGCACGGAATAGGTCAACGCGTGCTTCTGTTTTGAAATTGAAGCGCGAGTTTTTACTCGAGAGATAAGGGATCCGTCTCGAATTTGCAGGGAAGACGGCGCAGGCGGGACCACGCGCAGTCAGCGGGCTACCATTTTTTCTTCTTGTGTCTCTCTCTCTCTCTCCGCCAGGCGTATTGATGTTGGATAATACTTTTTAACTGCTATACCTGGCACATTTAGGTAAAAACTGAAGGGGCTGACTTGTATACCACATCTGGTTCTCAAAAAATAATCAAGCTGATCGGCCAGAGTGTTTCGACAGGGTCCCGGTTTATGACCGTATTGTCCCGTTAGTCAGCGGTTGACAACGCTACCTGCGAGTCCGAATTCAGTTATCTTTTACAGCTGACAATTTAGTATTTTTGAAGCAAAATTTCGTCATTTCTTTGCGACTAGGCAATAGCTTGTTCTCGAAGTGTTCGTTGGGAAACATTTGTCTACCAGATTTGTCATCTCCCATATCTCACAAACTAATTGTTACCTCAACTTGAAAATTTGTTGTGATTGATGTCTCATCATAAGCTATCATTTGGCACAAAATTCAGTTCCAAACTAAAGAAGGCTAAAAAGGCCTCATTTTTGGGTCACTCTTTATTCGATACATCGATGTATTTCATTCGATGTATCAGAAGAGGCTGATCAAACCAATGACCCAGGCTGCTGGTTGATCATGTCGTGATTTTTCTCGACTTTGGGTAAAAATTACTCATTTGATCCTCCTTGCCTATGGTCAATACAATGTTTGATATTGTAGCAAAAATAATATGGAAAGAACAATTCAGAATCAAATCTATTTATTATCATTACTATAACAGTATTTTATTTAAATGTCCCAGTGTTCCTTTTGTAGGCGTAGTAAAAGTAATAGTTTGTTGAATCGTTTACCGTCCAATCCATTTCTTTGCTGGAGGTTAAACGATTGAGTAAACTATTACTTTTACTATGCCTACAGAAGGAACCCTGGGACATTTAAATAAAATACTGTTATTGTAATGATAATAAATGGGTATGATTCTGAAGTGTTCTTTTCGGTTTTTTATTTTATTTCACTAGTTATGGCCTGTTAATTAATTCAAAACGCAGAAGTATTCGATGTTAAAGAAAACATCGATGCGTAGTTGCGATGCATTACATCGGGAAAAAAGTTAGTGAGATTGTACAGATTAAGAACAATGCAGGGCGTGTTGAAGAAAAGAAAAGAAGAAATTGATAATTAACTGTAAAGTATTGAAGTACAACCTATAGTAAATTTTTAACGTATACATCTACTATATGATGTATATACACACACATGCATATTTATATATATTTAAATATATATATATATATTTATTTTTAACATATATATATATATGTATATATGTATATACATCATATAGTTGATGTACACGTTAAAAATTAACATATAAAATAAACGTGTGTGTGTGCGCGCGCGCGCGCGCGCGCGTGTGTGTGTGTGTGTGTGTGTTGCCACAGAGTCGGCGATGTTTCCCATTCGGAACGGGAAACAGAATACAGGTACTAGACACTCGGGCGATGTTGCTCACCGACCACTTGAATACAGTTTTTCGGGAACATGTGGCTAACAGTCATTTCTAGAAGGCCGTTTGATGCAAGGGTCGAGTTGCTGTATCCCACAGAGATTGTTGCAAGTCGCCGGCGACTTTTATCCGGCGACTGCGCCATGTCTATTCGTATCTCTTAACCTGTAAAGGACGAGTCGCCAGACACAAGTTGCCAGACACAAGTCGCCGGATAAAAGTCGCCAGCTACAAGTCGCTGGAGACAAGTCGGTTATCCCACCGACTCGCCAGCGACTCCAGCGACAAAGTTGCCAGCGATTATCGCCCAGTCTATACGAGCCTTTAGATCAGATGCGGCCAGACCGGGCCATTTGGGAGCACGGTCTCCATGATGTTTACCATAGCCGCGTAGAAGGGGAGCTCGAAAGCCAATGGTAACGTGGGCGCGCAACGGATAGGGAAAACTGTAGTAGTGTGCGGTGCAACCTCATGCCCGTATGATAGGATTGAATGACTGGGAATCTTGGGGGCCCCAGCAATCGCTGCCACTTGGGCTCCTAAGAGGGCCAGTTATTTCAGGCTAGGGGTACGAGCCTACACCGCACGCTACTACTTACACTCTTACAGTTTTCCCTATCCGTTGCGCGCCCACGTTACCATTGGCTTTCGAGCTCCCCTTCTACGCGGCTATGGTAAACATCATGGAGACCGTGCTCCCAAATGGCCCGGTCTGGCCGCATCTGCTTTAGATGCTCGAATAACCGACGAGAACCTTTGTGGCCCGAGCCGCACGAGATCGCCGTTGCTCGGCGATGTGTCATCGATTATATAGAAACAGAATTTGTTTTTTTTTCATCGTTTGAATATGAAAGTAACACAAATAGATTCCTGGCATTCTCCCGATTAAATTGACGAGCTTCCAATTCTGCAAACAAATTTTCACGTAATTTCCTTAATTATGATCCGAATAATACCATTTTTGGGGGCAATTTGATCGAGAAAACATGACGAATCGATTCACGTCACTTTCGCAAAAATCTGATTAGAAATGCCGAACTGAAGATTTGTCACTGCTTAGTGCGTAACATTGTATGGCCCCGCTGGATTCGAGCGTCGAAACCCACGAAACTCAGCGAGTTGCATGATTGCTAGCGTGAAGGACAAGAGAGGACTTTGCATGGCGAAGGAAAGTCAACCTTCTATAGAACTCAAATCGAGAAAGACTTTGCTGACAGACTTTACATATGTATATTCGCGTCAAATAAATACTTCAATTGTAAAATTTAGACGTACAAACTATTGTTGAATTTTGCAAGTTCTTACCCACACAGCACACTTCGTTGCGGCAAAGTTGCAGGATGGTTGCTGCGACGTTGCCGTGCAACATTGCACGGAGCGGACATAGAATTGTTGCTGTATAGTTGCTGCATAGTTGCGTTGCAAAGTTGCACTGCAACTTTGCCGCAACTATGCCGTAACTATGCCGCAAGTATGCCGCAACTATGCCGCATCTATGCGGCAACTTTGCCGCAAATTTGCTGCAACTTTGCCACAGCTTTTGCCGCAACTTTGCCACAGCTTTTGCCGCAACTTTGCCACAGCTTTTGCCGCTGGTTTGCCGCAACTTTGCCACAGCTTTTGCCGCAACTTTGCCACAGCTTTTGCCGCAGCTTTTGCCGCAGCTTTGCCGCATCTATGCCGCAACTATACCGCAACTTTGTCAGAAATTGTTTATACTTAGTGTACGCGAAGGTCTTCACTCGGACTTTAATTTTCCAAAGTAGTAAGAATTCAGCCAAATTCGAGAAAATCGACTTTGAAAAATGTGGAGTGTACATATATACATTTGATTGAAAGTAATCACCAACGAATAGCGTGGGCTTGTGCCTAGCGCTCCCGACTAGTAACCATGAGGTCATCAGTTCGCATCTCACTGTTGGCATTATTTTTTTTTTTTTATTCATATGAATACCTATTGCCTCAAAGTTACTGTGCGAAGTTGCCTCAAAGTTGCCGTGCAAAGTTGCCTCAAAGTTGCCGTGCAACTTTGCAGCAGGCGGACATAGAATTATTGCTGCATAGTTGCGGCATCCTTGCGTGGCTCGTTGCCATCTTGCGCCGCAACTATCCTGCAAAGATGCTGCAACGAGAGTGTGCTGTATGGGTACATATGCATCACTTGGTTGGGAATTCCTGATCCCAGAGTTTCATGCATTTACCTATTGAAATGTTGTTTCAAGTCATAGGGAAATTGCATTGCTTCTTCTCGTACATACATACATCTGTTCGCGAGTAGATGTCACGAGTGACGCGGCTTTGGTTTCCCAAACAAATACACATTTATTAGGGCCCTCGGTCGACGGCGACTTGAGTCATCCAGTACTGAATATGACAATGTTCATATTTCTCATTACACCTTGATAATAGTGTTACCACCGATGGATTGATGAGTTTATGTCCACGAAAATGAGTCGAGACGCGAAGCAATTTGGTCTATTTTTTCTTATGAATACATGATTAGGACACACACACACTACGTTCACTACAAATAGACCGAATTGCTCCATGTTTGGCATCATTTTCACCAGTAATGCAGTGCTCTGGTGAAGAACATCGTAACACGGAGCTAATATTCTAGGCCCTACAATCTACGATATAGTCAATGTGCAGTTGAAACGCACGCCGCTTCACACTATCGTTTCTTAGCATTTATACGGGGTGATTCTCTAGCTAGGGTGATTCTCTAGCTTGATACAATGTTGCACGCTAAGCAGTGACGAATCTGAAGTTCTGCAATTTCTAATCAGATCTTTGCAAAAGTGACGTCAATCGATTCCTTACAATTTTATATATAATGTTTATTCATAACTGCTTTTTGCATAGGACGTGTAATAAGTGTATTTCATGTTCTGTTTCGGTGCTTTGCTAGTAAAAAAATGTCTAACCTAACAAACTTCATTTTCTGGGGACATCCCCTCATCTATTTTCCCTTTTCACTTATAATTCCTTACTGCTAATGTAGATTATTGTAGCATAAGCACATTTCAAGTAATTAAAATGTACAATGAATTTTCTACGTTTGCAGTACCAGCCGACTTTCCGTTTAAATTTTTATAAGTACAACGCAACAGCTGAGAATTTCTTTCCTTATTCAGAATAGAATACGGAAATAGCAAACAGCTCCCTCTCGCGTTTACCGGGCAATCATCGATCTATCGGTATTATCATTTCTGTGCAGAAAAAACCTGCTGTAATACCGACCTGCCGAATCGGCCAGGTCACGTGACGTGTCTACCCCGTTCTGCAAAATTATGCGCAGGGGAGACCGGGGCTAGTTGACTAATTCCCTTTAATTCTTGTATTATGGAATAAATTATGCTGCGATTCTCGATATTGGAGCATATGAATGACCAGCTTGCCATTTAAGGGGGTAGACACGTCACGTGGTCTGGCCGATTCGGCAGGTCGGTATTACAGCAGGTTTTTTCTGCACAGAAATGGTAATACCGATAGATCGACGATTGCCCGGTAAACGCGAGAGGGAGCTGTTTGCTATTTCCGTATTCTATTCTGAATAAGGAAATAAATTCTCAGCTGTTGCGTTGTACTTATAAAAATTTAAACGGAAAGTCGGCTGGTACTGCAAACGTAGAAAATTCATTGTACATTTTAATTACTTGAAATGTGCTTATGCTACAATATTCTACGTTGGCAGTAAGGAATTATAAGTGAAAAGGAAAAATAGATGAGGGCATGTCCCCAGAAAATGAAGTTTGTTAGGATAGACATTTTTTAATTAGCAAAACACTGAAACAGAACATGAAATACACATCCTATGCAGAAAGCAGTTATGAACAAACATATATAAAATTGTGTTTGATGTTGAATCCAACGCGTGATTATTATGTGGTCCCTCCTCGAAGTGACAGAAAATATAACCTATGTATATGCTATAACACAATAAATATTTAGCGGCTATTTCGTTGTATTACGCTACATTTGTGAACTTTTCATCATCCTTCCGAAACATTATTATTACGCCGCAACAGTATCTTTAGGAAATCGGGTATAGCATATAGGAGGTTATATTCTCTGTTACTTGGAGGACCGGATTTTCTGTCCTCGAAGTGACAGAAAATATATCCTATATGCTAGACCCGATTTCCTAAAGATACTGTTGCGACGTAATAATAATGTTTCGGAAGGATGATAAAATGTTCACAAATGTAGCGCAAAAGAACGAAATAGCCGCTCAACATTTATTGTCATATAGCGTATACATAGGTTATATTTTCTGTCACTTCGAGGAGGGGACCATAGACATATATAGACGGAGGAGCGTAAGCTGAGGGGGGTGGCAAGGTTCGCGGTAAGGGGAGCGATACGAGTAAATCGGATAACGCTGTGGTTATGCATGCCGAATGCATCCGAAGCTAACCGACGCGCCTGTATCTGAACCTATGCCTTTACCCCTCCAAGCCTTCCTTCCCCACGCCGATAGTCCCATCTTTTGATCCGTCTATATATGTCTATGGAGGGGGCCATGTAATAATCACGCGCATCCAGCCTACGCATTTTTTTTATGAAAAATTATTTAAATCGGACTATTTTTAACGAAACGGGCTTTCAATTCTGCAAACAAATTTTTCACGTAATTTCCTTAATTATGGTTTGAGTTGTATCATTTTTGGGGCCAATTTGATTGAGAAAGTATAAGGAATCGATTGACGCCACGATCGCAAAGATCTGATTAGAAATTGGAAAACTTCAGATTCATCAGTGCTTAGTGCGCAACATTGTATGGCCCCGCTGGTTTCAAGCGTCGAAGCCGACGAAACTCAGCGAGACACATGTGTAAAATAACATATTTGCAGTTTTATAATTGAAGATGTAGTGAACGTTACAGGACTGTCTTTATATATGGCTCTCACAATCAAAATCGCCTGACTTGTTAGACATGAAACCGGGCATACAAATGGTTGCGCATATCGCCGAAAGCATCAGAAAGAATATGTACAGTCTTCCAATGTTTCAATTGTTGAGAAGCCTTTGGGCTCAGTTTATCGGGAAAGACCTACCCACCCCACTGTTTTGCTTTCTCGTTGCGAGCGTGGACCTTCGGGTCCTAGTAGACCGCCCGTTGACAGCCGAGAACAATGAAACCGACGAGCTAGATAAAATACCCAGTACAGAAAAATAAAATGTTCGTGTTTTTGATAAGTATTGATGAAAGTATTACCGATGAATTTTTTAGGATTTCCCGATGAAAATTATATCAAACATGGAGCAATTCGATCAATTTTTATTCAACGTAGAGTGTGTTCTAATCATGTATTCATAAGAAAAAATAGACTGAATTGCTTCGTGTCTTGACTCACCAACAATCCATGAATGGTAACACTCTCATCAAGGTGTAATGAGCAATTTTCAACATTTCGTATTCAGTACTGGATGACTCAAGTCGCCGTCGACCGAGGGTGTACCGCTGGTGCGCTATTTCACTCGCACTCGGTTCACATCGTTCGGTCTCCTTGTCAAGCGGTTCGAGCGAGGGCCCTGATAGGGGTGAATTTATTTGGGAAACAAATGTCGCGTCATTCATGACACCTACTCGCGAACAGATATACATATGTACGAGAAGAAACAATGCAATTGCCCGATGACTTGAAGCAACATTTCAATAGGTAAATGCATGAAACTCTGGGATCAGGAATTCCGAACCCAGTGGGGCATATGTAAGAACTGGCGATATTCAACAATAGTTCGTCGTCTAAATTTTACAAGTATTTATTTGACGTGAATATAAAGTTTGTTAGCAAAGTCTTTCTCGATTTGAGTTCTGTAGAAGGCTGATTTTCCTTCGCCATGGAAAGTCCCCTCTTGGCCTTCTCGCTGGCAATCATGCGACTTGCTGAGTTTCGTGGGCTTCGGCGCTCGAAACCAGCGGGGCCATACAATGTTGCGCGCTAAGCAGTGACAAATCTGCAGTTCTGCATTTCTAATCAGATCTTTGCGAAAGAGACGTCAGTCGATTCCTCATGTTTTCTCGATCAAATTGGCCCCAAAAATGATATAATTCGGACCAAAATTAAGGAAATTACGTGAAAAATTTGTTTGTAGAAGTGAAAGCCCGTTTTGTTAAAAATAGTCCGATTTGAATTATTTTCTGCCAATATAACCGGGAGAATGCCAAGAATCCAATGGTGTCACTTTCATATTGATACGATGAAAAATAAACAAATTCTGTTTCTTTATAATCGATGACACATCGCCGAGCACGGCGATCTCGCGCGGCTCGGGACACAAAGGTTCTCGTCGGTTATTCGAACTTCTAAGATCGTATTCAGATTTATTGGCCGGTGAGTTTCGTAACTAGGGGTGTGCGGTTACCCGATTTTTCGGGCTCGGGACGGGCCGGCAACTTTCGGGCGGGATCGGGCGGGGTCCCGATACTTTCGTATTGCTCGAGATCCTGACAGTTTCGGGACCCCGAGACTCGATTCGGGCTACAAGCATAGCCGCCATGAGCGGACAATTTGATTTCAGGTCGGCTCGGCAAAACTCGGACGCGATCGGACGATATCGTTACCAGTAATAGATTAAAATTATTACCTGAGAACATAGAAAAATTATGTTTCTTACACGTTAATTTGAAATAATAAAATATTCGCCTCCTGTATATTGTTGTTATTATGAAACATCCAGGAAATATTCCTTTTTGTATGCTTATAGTTCGTACGATTTCTATTTTAAATCTGAACCTATCCGGAAAAAGATAATACCCTATATATTCCCTTTACATAAAGTACTAAGTATGAAGTATATTTTATTCAGATTTTAAAATATTGTCGATATAAAAATAGTCTTCTTCCCAAGTTCTGAACATGGTATTTATTTAAGTACGTATATGGACGTATTCAGTATTCACAGACTCTTTGGTAGCAATGAATATACATATATATGTAAATAAATAATAAGATACAAATTATGATTCAACAGGAGACAGAAAGGTAAAAACTTATCACTCTGGTATCGATATAAATGATATACATAATTCTTTCCGTCTCGGTCCGCTCGTAATAGCTGGCTTTCGAGCCGATCGTGTCCGAGTTTTGCCAAACCGACCTGAAATCAAATTGCCCGCTCATGGCGGTCATGCTTGTAGCCCGAATCGAGTCTCGGGATCCCGAAACCGTCGGGATCTCGAGCAATACGAAAGTATCGGGACCCCGCCCGATCCCGCCCGAAATTTTCCGACCCGTCCCGAGGGCCGAGAATCCGAGCCGCGGGACGATCCGCACACTCCTATTCGTAACGCGTATTCTCTCGTCATCGCAGAACACGAGTGAGCCAGAAGTGGTGGGGATAGCGCCAAGCTTCTGTCATGTATAGGCCAAACCGAGCTGAAGCGTAGAAATACACGCATCAGAATAGGTGTGCCTTAGGCCTTAGCTCCGAAAAAATTCAGGAGCTTTATTGGTCAGAACATTGATTCTTTTTCGATAGCTTCATCTCGTATTGGTCTACGCATTACTTCGTGACGCACACAACTACATATGTACTACGCTGACAATAAGAATAAATAACAGCCACACGTCTACGTTCAGACGGGGCCGAGCAGCATTCCCGTTACCCCACCATACCCTTCGGTGGCTAGGGAACTCCAACTGACAAATCCACGATCGTCAGATGGTGATAGCTGATTTCTCCTCGATCGCTGTTCGCGAAAACGAATCGACCGGCCAATATATTTGAATACGACCTTAGGATAAAGATATAATGAAAGATGAAAAATTATTCGAAGCCAAAGATGAAAGGCCTTCGAATAAACAAAGGAAACTAATAAATACCCGAAGCTAAATAGAATTTTAGATTTAGGGTACACACACCTTCCCCCCAAACCTCGTGTCGATCGACCACTGGGACCATTCGAAAGTATATTCTTTTAATTAAATAATGCCCATCTCTGCATAGGAGCGTAAAGAATTACGAAAAAAGTCAAGGAGTCAACTGTTGACCGGTTTGGAGACTTTTCCTTGTTATATGTTATATACAATAGTCGGAAGAATAATAATAAATGCAATAATTATATTTTCTGAAAATATGATATCAGTAAATCACTACTTCCAGTGTTATTAAAAAATTCCAATCTCTTTTTTTATTTGAAATAATGTGGCCATATAATTATAACATATATTCGGCAGCGGTGATGTATGTGTTACAGTAAAAGCGTGAATTTAGTAAATGTTCGTAGTTTCCAGCAGTTTCTAGTCAATGTATGCCTAAAATGCATATAACCTAACCTACAATTGTCCAAAAATACATACATTTACTGTATCACGCTTTTACTGTCGCACATGTATCCAGCGTGCGGACCAATTATGCTCAACAATGAAGGGGGGAAAAACACCTTCAGAGTGGTGGTAATGGTGTGCGTGAACTTACGCTGTTCAGTCACGCACACTATTACCACCACTCTGAAGGTGTTTTTCCCCCCTTTATTGTTGAGCATAATTGGTCCGCACGCTGCATGTATCCAGCTATCGCTTCAGTTTTGCTATGAATCCACGTTGGCAGACCTCCCGAGTAGGCGCCATCTCGCATCCACTATCTGAACTAAATTTGTCACGTGACTTGCTCTGTATTATCGCCAATATGGCGGAGCTCGTATTTGGGAATGCAATCACGGGGATACGTTGTTTGTCCTTATATGACCAGATTTTGGGCTGGGTGAGGTCTCATTCGAAAGAGGAAAGTTCTGTGCAGCGCGCTCTGCTCATCGTTTGAGTCACAAAACTCTTTTAGTGACCTAAAAAGACTTCGATTCTTGCGGGTGTATTTTGTCGACTTTTGCTCTACTTTGAACACTCGTATTATTAGATATCAACACAATCTCGTCGAACCATGACCAGAGTGCGCTGCACTGAACGTTCCTCTTTCGAATGAGACGTCGCCTAGCCCACAATTCGATCATATAAGGACAAACAACGTCAGCGCGCAAACCCATGTTTCGGGCCAGATTATGTCGGTATACAGAGCGCTGCATTACCCGTGTCTACCCCCTTAATGTGGGATCTAATACGGTGTGTTTACTTCCCACATGTGCTCAGTGTGATGTTTTGAACGCTGCAATGCTGAGTCGATTTCCGTCCGAAGAAATCGATTTGATTGCTCATGATACAATGAATTGTGCACCGTACTTGAAAAAAAGTGTCAAAGGTACTAAACAATAATGACGATGATAGCTCCCGGACGGCGGGACTTGCAGGGGTCGTAATTGTTAAAGTAGGTGTGCAAATCATGATTAGAAGAAATATTGATGTTACACTGGGTCTTGTCAACGGTACCATCGCTAAACTTGTTTCAGTTACACGAGGTGTTGATAATGACGTTGAAAAATTGAAAATTATTTTACCCGCTGGGGAAGGGGACTTCCGTTTCCGGACGCGAGCGTGGTAGAAGTGTGTGTTTGGAGTGCTGGCTGAGTGAGGGAAGAGTGTGTGAAACTGGTGTGGGGGTGGATAGAGGGTGAGTGGAGAAGGTGGGGGAGAGGTGTGGGGCTGTGAAGGGTGAAGGTAGAAGGGCAGGGAGTGTGGGTGTTGAGGCACGAGGAGGGATACGTGAGAGTATTGGAGGTTAGGTAGGAGAGAGGTGTTGGCTGGCGGGAAGAGAAAGGTAGAGGAGCAGGTAGAGGGATCTGGTGGACAGGAGAGGAACGAGAAAAGAGCTGTCAGAGAGGCGGGAGATATGAAAAGGAGTAGAAAGGGATTTGGTGGACAGGAGAGGAACGAGGAAAGAGTCGTCAGAGAGGCGGGAGATTTGAAAAAGGAGTAGAAAGGAAGAGGAGGAAAAGAAAGGAAGAGGAAAAAGGGTAAAAGGGAAAAGATAAGAGGGCAGAGGGAGTAGAACGAGAGGAGGAGAATAAATGGAGGAGGGCAAGGGAACAGAAGGGGTGAATGGGAATGGTGAGGAGTCAATGAAGGAGAAAGGAAAGATGAAAGGGGAGGAAAGGCGAAGGAGGGACAGTATAAGTAGTGCGAGTAGCGTGGGCAGCGGTGCGGGTAGTTTGGGCTTGTACTGGGGGAAAAAGAGGAAGGAGAGGGAGGGGGAGGATGTAAAGGGGGCTGGGTTCAAGAAAAGTGTGAAGACGAAGAGGTCACCGAGGGAGGGGGGAAAGGGGACGGAAGAGAAGAGAAAGAAGGTCTGGGAAATGTGATGAGTATGATAAGGGAGATGATGAAGGAAATAAAGGAGGAGATGAAGAAGGAGATGAGGGAGGTGAGAGAGGAGATGAGGAAGGAGAGGGAGGAAAGAAGAAAGGTGATGGAGGAATGGAGAGAGGAAAGGAGGAGGTGAGAGGAGGAAAGGAGGGAGGAGAAAAAGAGGAGGGAAAAGATGGAAGAAAGGGTAGAGAGAATGGGAGAGAGGGAAGAGAGGATGGAGGTGATGATAGAGAAGATGGAGAGGTGGGAAAAAGAGAAGGAAGGGAGGGGGAAAGGGAGTCGGAGGGCGGAGGAGGGATGGAGGAGTGCAGGCTAAGGCTGAGAAGGATGGAGCTGAGACAGGATAAGAAGGAGAGGGAGGAGAGAAGAAACAATGTGGTGGTAAGGGGGATGGAGTTAGAAGGGGAGGAGGTGGAGAAGGAGGTGAAGAAGTTGTGGGCAAGGTTGGGGGTGGAGGAGGAAGGGATAAACGAAGTGAGAAGGGTAGGGAGAACAGGGAAGACAGGGAACGGGATGGTGCTGGTGAAACTGGAGGGGAGGGAGGAGAAGAGGAAGGTGATGGAGGCGAGGAGAAAACTGAAAGGGAGGAGGGAAATAGCAGATGACGATTTAACGGAGGAGGAAAGGAGGGCGAGGTAGAAGGTGGAAAGAGTGGCGGAGAGGGAAAGGGAGAGGGGGAAGAAAGTACAGACAGAATACATGAAAATGTGGGTTAACGGAAAGATGAGAAGGTGGGATGAGTTAGGAGAAAGGTGGTTGGAGGAACAGGGAAACGAGGGGTAAGGGAAAGGGGGAGGGGGAGGGGTTGGAGAATAAGGGGGAGAGAGATAGGAGGAAAAAGAGGGTATAAGATAGCTTTCTGGAACGTGGCAGGGGTGAGGAACAGGACGAGGATTTTTGGAGAGGTCTGGAGGAGTGGGATGTAATAGTATTGAGAGAAACTTGGATGGAGGGAAGGGAGTGGGAGTACGTAAGGGGGAGAATACCGAAGGGATACATGTGGGAAAAACAATGGGCCAGGAGGGAGAGTAAAAAGGAAAGGGCGATAGGAGGGATGATAATGGGTGTGAGAAAGGGATTGGAAGTAGGGCAGGGAGAGGAAAAGGAAAGTGAAGGGATATTGATAAGGAAGGTGAAACTGGGGGGGGGGGTGGAGAGTGGTAGGGGTGTATGTAAACAAGGACTTACAAAGGAAGTTGGAGGAGCTGGAGCGGTGGACAGAGGAGAGAGAGGAGGGGGTGAGGGTGGTGATTGGGGGGACTTTAATGCGAGGACAGGAGATGAAGGGGGAAGGATGGGAGAAGAGGTGGAGGAGGGGGGAGGAGAAATGGGAAGCAGGAGGTCGAAGGATAAGGTGGTGAATGGAGAGGGGAGGAGGCTATGCAAGTACTTGGGGGAGAGGGGCTGGGGAATTCTTAATGGAAACGAAGAGGGGGACGAGGAGGGTGAATACACAGGGGGAGGGGGAACTCGGTGATAGATTACGTTTTGGGGAATGAAGAAATGAGGGAGGGGGTAGACAGGATGGAGGTAGGGGAGAGAATAGACTCGGACCACCACCCAGTAATAGTCTGGCTGAGGGGGGAAGAGGGGGGTCAGGAGGAAGGGGAGAAGAAAGGTGGGGCAAGAAGAGAGGGGAGAGGAAATTGGACAGTGGAAGGCAAGGAGGCATTCGTGGAGCAGTTTGGAAAAAGAGAGGTGAGAGAGAGAGAGGAATAGAGGAAGAATGGACGGAGCTGAAGAAAAGAGTAAAAGGGGCAATGGGGAAAGTAGGGAATGGGGAAAGAAGGGGAAAGAAGGGAGGATGGTGGGATATGGAGTGTAGAGAGAAGAAAGGGAGGGTGAGGCAAGAGCTGAGAAGGTGGAGAAGGGAAGGAGGGGATGGGAAAATGTTAGCAGAGAGAAGAAAGGAGTATAGGAAGCTGTGCGAGGAGAAGAAGAAAAAGGAGGTGGAAAGATGGGAGAAGGAGCTGGAGGGGGTAAGGAATGAGGGACAAGTATGGAAGGTGGTAAATAGAGAAAGGAAGAAGAGAAGGGGGTAAATGAAGAGATAAAGTTGGAGGAGTGGGAAGAGTACTTTAGTACTACAATGTGATTACAATTGTTACAAAATAATATAAGAAGCGCATATAAATTCAAAGAGGAACTTTCAATATTTACATTAACAAATCAATATACAGTACGTCCCGTAACTAGTGGTACCTAGTAGTAGACTTCTTTTTTGTGTAGAATGATCATATTCCCTGTTGTGTTAGCGCTGAAAGCAAATTCAATCCCAGATAACCATCTGTCACCAATCTGACATCAGATTGGTAGCAGGCTCTGGCACGAGAGCGCAGAGTCTGCACGTCAGAACCGTAGTCGTCTGTGTCCGCATTTTGCTACGTTCTGAGGTGCAGAACCTGATGTCAGAGCCTGATGTCAGATCGGCAGCAGATCGACAGCAGATTCTGCCGTCTGCTAGGCACAGCCAACAGCGCCATCTGAGGGCCAGAATTTTCAAACAATTCCCTACCCGTGACGTCACATGCCCGTCCCTACCCTTACATAACCATCAAGCAGATTCTACATTATATTAACCTTTAGAGGGCCGGGCTGGCCACTATAGTGGCCACTGAAAATTTTAAAATTTGTACTTGCTTCTAAGGGTTTTTGATATCGCTAATCACCATTCAATGGTCAGAGTATCGAAATTTTACGCAGAAACAGTGTTGCCAACCTAAACAAGCCTAAATGAATAACAACAGTTACATTCATATGTTATTCTTTCCTTTGGCGATACCCAAGGTTTTTTGTGTTATTTTTGGATTTGTTTTTTTAGTTTTCCGATTTTACTATTTATTATGCGAGCTGCAGTCGTGCAACTCACCAATGCCCATGCATTATAGTAAAATCAGAAAACTAAAAAAACAAATCCAAAAATAACACAGAAAACCCCAAAGACAAAGAAAGAGCTACAAAACTTTCTACGTTCACGTTGTTAGCCCTGGGTAACGCCAAAGGAAAGAATAATATATAAATGTAACTGCTGTTATTCATTTAGGCTTGTTTAGGTTGGCAACACTGTTTCTGCGTAAAATTTCAATACTCTGACCTAAGAATCGTGATTAGCGATATCAAAAACCCTTAGAAACATTAAAGTTTAAATTTAAAAAAATCCAGTATATGCCATACCGTTCGCGGCCGGGCTGGCCACTATAGTGGCCACCAAAAAACTTGGATACTTTGCCGGCCATTTTGGTGGTATATATGCATAAATTTTAAGTAAATAAAATTTACAATTTCAAAGAAAAAATCCTGGTCCTCTAAAGGTTAAATAATTAATATCCAGACAAATCATCTCGACGTATCCAGAAGGCAAATGACACACACACACACACATGTTTTCTTATAAATGTTAATGTTCGCAGGAGCATGCATGATCGCCTAGGGTGTGTACTGTGTGGTGATGGAGCTGATGTAAGTATCGCATGTATCCTGTTTATTCATACGTTACGTTTAATTTGATACTAATATTGTGTTTGGTTTCAGCGCTAACACAACAGGAAATATGATGCTTTTCCACAAAACAGAAGTCCAAAATATTGAATGAAATTTTCTGATATCGCCCCTACTAGGTACCAGTGGTTACGGGACGTGGATTTGTAAATTTGAATTTAAATTTAAATGTGTCCCTCTTCGTATTTATATGCGCAACTTATTTTGTAACAATTGTAACCACCGATCCTCTATATTATTAAAAAATAAATACTTTTTTAGATAAGTAGAATTAATTTTATATATAATGTAGAATCTGCTTTATGGTTATGTAAGGGTAGGGACGGGCATGTGACGTCACGGGTAGGGAATTGTTTGAAAATTCTGGCCCTCAGATGGCGCTGTTGGCTGTGCCTAGCAGACGGCAGAATCTGCTGTCGATCTGCTGCCGATCTGACATCAGGCTCTGACATCAGGCTCTGACATCAGGCTCTGCACCTCAGAACGTAGCAAAATGCGGACACAGACGACTACGGTTCTGACGTGCAGACTCTGCGCTCTCGTGCCAGAGCCTGCTACCAATCTGATGTCAGATTGGTGACAGATGGTTATCTGGGATTGAATTTGCTTTCAGCGCTAACACAACAGGGAATATGATCATTCTACACAAAAAAGAAGTCTACTACTAGGTACCACTAGTTACGGGACGTACTGTATATTGATTTGTTAATGTAAATATTGAAAGTTCCTCTTTGAATTTATATGCGCTTCTTATATTATTTTGTAAGAATTGTAATCACATATTAATAAAGAAAGAATAAATACTTTTTTAAATAAATAGAATTAATTATTTAATAAACTGCAGAATCTGCTTGCTGGTTATGTGGGAGTAGGGATACACCTACAGCAAAACGGTACATTTGTGTTGGTGCGTAGGTCCATGTGACATCACGCGTAGGGAATTTTGGTTAGTAATTGTGGCCTTCAGATGGCGCTGTTGGATGTGTCAGGCGGGCAGCAGGACATGCAGTCGATCTGCCGGCAGACTCTGCTTGGCAGGGTCTGCCGGCAGAACCGTAGCTGAATGCGGACGTAGGCTGCACGTAGGATCCTGCTACTCGATTTGGTTATCAGGGTACTTTGTAAAAGGAAGTGAGATCCCCATAAAAAACTTCAAAAAAGTAAAAAAATACGTCAAGTACATGAAAAAGTCGAGGACGGAACGGAGTAAATCACAAAGAAAAATAGAAGAAACTAAATAACATAATAAAATATGTGAAATAAATATGAGCTGCAAGTACATACAGGTGCTTTTGAACTGCGCTTAAGGATGTATCGGACGTACAATATCAGACAAAAGTATATGAAATTTGAAATACTTGAATATCTACGTCTTACGCATAGTAAATCTAGATGTAAGGAATTCGAACAACAGTTGGAGTCTTATTTTTAATCCTAGGAAGGTATTTTTCACTTTACAAATGCTTTCTCCAGCATTATTTGCTAAACTTTTGGCAGTGAAAATGCCCAGAATTCACAATTTTCTCAAGTTATAATTAATTTCTTTAAAACGGTGTAGTGAAAACAATTGAAACTCGGCAGATATTTTCATCTATCCATATACTGCATGTACAAAAAAATTGAAAACATTGGCACTATTTCTTCAACATTTTTTCAGATGGATTATCCGTCAAGATCATCTCTTTCCATAAGAGTACGTGTAAAATCAGTGAAAATTAAAATCGTTATAACTCAGTAACCGTTTAGTGAATTCGTTTAAAATTTTCGGAGCACATCAGGAAGATTAAAAAGAACAATCTCACAAAGGTTCATCAACTTGGCACTATTTTGAAAATAGGTCCAATACATCCTTAAGATGACACAACTACATATACACTGCTAAAATGCTGTGTTCATACATTCCATTACTCATACCGCGGACATTTTAATAATGTGAAGATAAAATGTAATATCTAGACATTTGCCTAGATGTCTGCGGCCTGGAAGTCAAATACTTGGCGTGGCCAGGCAAGGTATTTTCGGTTCATGAATACCTACCTTCCCTTTCCCAAATTTTCAGATAATTTGTCAATGTAATAATTTGTCAATTTATAACACTTGACACTATGAATACATTTTCATTATATTGCGTTTTAAAATAATTATAAGATAATTCATCGACACCGATACCTTTCCCCTCACAAGCTTTCGGATAATTTGTCAATTTAAAACTCTGACAATATGAGTATACTTTCATTATTTAGAGTTTTTAAGTAATTTTTATTCATCGACACCTTAACCTTGCCAGGCCACGCCAAGTATTTGACTTCCAGGTCGCGGACATCTAGGCAAATGTCTAGATGTTACATTTTATCTTCACATTATTAAAATGTCCGCGGTATGAGTAATGGAATGTACGAACACAACATTTTAGCTGTGTATATGAAGTTGCGTCATCTTCAGGGGTTAGGACACAGTAACGGGCCAACAAAGCAGACGATTTTTAAACGACGATAATAAGAAAAGTAAACAATCGATTAATATAAGGTTTTGTGTTTTAGTTCACTACAGGGTGTCCCACCGAAGACTGGACAGCCGGTTTTCTCCTAAAGTATTGCCGATAAAAATATAAAAAAAATAGGGAATTGCATGGTTCGAGGGGGCTAATTAATTAGCGCGAACGAATTTTTTTATCGATTATTATTTTAAAAGATACGATGGTCAAGTTCGGTTTTTCAAATGGAACTATTTTTTTTGAACACCTGAGTTGATAGTGCGTTCCGAGACAAATTCAATAAGCTTTAATGTATACACGTTATTTTCACTGGTTTTTAAGATATTGCGCTTGCAAATTTACTGATTTTCACTGGAAGAAAACTGTCTGGTATAGCACGGACCGGGGACGGTCTTACTGGCTCCACGGGTGGCACTGCCTGTTGAAATAGATACCTACCTGCCAAAGGTCTACGCCAGGCCCAAAGGCTGGACAATTTTTTTCCGTCAGAAATGCTACTTAGGTAGGTACATCTACGGTATCGAGAAGCGCACCGTTACTTTTATTTCGCACTTGCTTCTACGCTCGGATGGCCGGTTCTTTTGGGAGGGATGCAAGTTCGATTGGTTAGGTTAGGAGGAGTGAAAGTTGCTAGACTAAATTTCAATCATAGGGAGCAGATTGTATCAGAACCATTCGGATTTGCATTCCTCACAAACGGCTGCTCTCTTGAAGAGGCCCTCTTCACAGCAATGCCCACCTTCTCTCGCACGGAATACGTTAACGCTTGCTTTTGTTCTGATATTGAAGCTCGTGTTTATACTCGAGAGGACCACGCGTCGACAGCGGGCTACCCCTTTTCTTCCTGTGTCTCTCCACGAGCCGTGTTGACGGTGGATTGTAGGAGCGTAGATATCTGGATGCCAGTTATTGAATTCAGGAGACGATAGAAACATTTTATTACAAAACACACATGTACCATAATTAAAGTAAATCGTATTCCTCTCGGGCAGGAGTACTGATAATGATCGAACTTGCGCCCCACTTCGCGCAGACCAATTACACGGAGGGTAGTCAGGTCACACACTGCCCAAATGATACAGGGTAATTCTGGAGCAACGCCCGTCAAGGAGATGCGCTGGTACCCCGTGGCGAGGACAGACCTTCGCATTGCCTCACCCGATTTTTATGGTTTTTTTCCGGAAAAAGGTACGAATCCTGGGCCGAACGTAGCGAATTGAAGTTGACCCTCCGCAGTCGAGGGTGAAATATCCATTACAGCGTATTAAGAGACCCTTTTCTTCATCGTATCAAAAGGGAAGTGACGCCAATGGATTCCTTATGTTTTTCTGACGAAAATCATACCAAATGTCATGCAAATCGCACTACTTTGACACAAGCAATTTGTATTCCTTATGTAAGAGTTGTCCGATTTACACGATACTTGGCATGATTTTCATCGGAAATCCCCAAGGAATCCATCCGCGACACTTCCATATCCATACGATAAAGAATAAAGAATTATTTTATTTCCTAACCAGATACAGGGTAATTAAGGAGCAGCGCCCGTCAAGGAGATGCGGCGGCCTCGTACCCCGTGGCGAGGACAACCCCTCGAAGTGCCTGACCGAATTTTATGGCTTTCCACCCGGGGAGGGGTTCGAGTGCCTAATAAGAAGTGAGAAATCTTCGACTTGCGCATTTCTCATCAGATCTTTGCAAAACCGACACCTATCGATTCCTTATGTTTCGCCGATGAAGCTGACACCAAGAACGACGTAATTTCGACTATAATGAAGGAAATTCCATGGAATATCGATTTATGGCATTTCAAGCTGACTTGACTTGGTTAAAAATAGTCCGATTTACATAAAATTTAGTATGCTCTTCATCGGAAAAACATAAGGAATCCATTGGCGTCACTTCCCTTTCGATACGATGAAGAAAAGGGTTTCTTAATACGCTGTAATGGATAATTCACCCTCGACTGCGGAGGGTCGACTTCAATTCGCTACGTTCGGCCCAGGATTCGTACCTTTTTCCGAAAAAAGCCATAAAATTCTATGGGCACTGCGGGGTGTTGTCCTCGCGACGGGGTGACGGGCGCAGCACCAGAATCAGCCTGTACCTACCTTTTTAAGAAAAAAAACAATTCGTTATTCCCTATCGTATGGATATGGAAGTGTCGCCGATGGATTCCTTGGGGTTTTCCGATGAAAATCATTACAAATGTCGTGTAAATCGGACAACTTTTACATAGGGAATACAAATAGCTTGTGTCAAAGTAGTCCGATTTGCATGACATTTGGTATGATTTTCGTCAGAAAAACATAAGGAATCCATTGGCGTCACTTCCCTTTTGATACGATGAAGAAAAGGGTCTCTTAATACGCTGTAATGGATATTTCACCCTCGACTGCGGAGGGTCAACTTCAATTCGCTACGTTCGGCCCAGGATTCGTACCTTTTTCCGGAAAAAAACCATAAAAATCGGGTGAGGCAATGCGAAGGTCTGTCCTCGCCACGGGGTACCAGCGCATCTCCTTGACGGGCGTTGCTCCAGAATTACCCTGTATCATTTGGGCAGTGTGTGACCTGACTACCCTCCGTGTAATTGGTCTGCGCGAAGTGGGGCGCAAGTTCGATCATTATCAGTACTCCTGCCCGAGAGGAATACGATTTACTTTAATTATGGTACATGTGTGTTTTGTAATAAAATGTTTCTATCGTCTCCTGAATTCAATAACTGGCATCCAGATATCTACGCTCCTACAATCCACCGTCAACACGGCTCGTGGAGAGACACAGGAAGAAAAGGGGTAGCCCGCTGTCGACGCGTGGTCCTCTCGAGTATAAACACGAGCTTCAATATCAGAACAAAAGCAAGCGTTAACGTATTCCGTGCGAGAGAAGGTGGGCATTGCTGTGAAGAGGGCCTCTTCAAGAGAGCAGCCGTTTGTGAGGAATGCAAATCCGAATGGTTCTGATACAATCTGCTCCCTATGATTGAAATTTAGTCTAGCAACTTTCACTCCTCCTAACCTAACCAATCGAACTTGCATCCCTCCCAAAAGAACCGGCCATCCGAGCGTAGAAGCAAGTGCGAAATAAAAGTAACGGTGCGCTTCTCGATACCGTAGATGTACCTACCTAAGTAGCATTTCTGACGGAAAAAAATTGTCCAGCCTTTGGGCCTGGCGTAGACCTTTGGCAGGTAGGTATCTATTTCAACAGGCAGTGCCACCCGTGGAGCCAGTAAGACCGTCCCCGGTCCGTGCTATACCAGACAGTTTTCTTCCAGTGAAAATCAGTAAATTTGCAAGCGCAATATCTTAAAAACCAGTGAAAATAACGTGTATACATTAAAGCTTATTGAATTTGTCTCGGAACGCACTATCAACTCAGGTGTTCAAAAAAAATAGTTCTTTTAAAATAATAATCGATAAAAAAATTCGTTCGCGCTAATTAATTGGCCCCCTCGAACCATGCAATTCCCTATTTTTTTTATATTTTTATCGGCAATACTTTAGGAGAAAACCGGCTGTCCAGTCTTAGGTGGGACACCCTGTATATTATGAACTATAAGAAAAGCATATAATATTTACAAAATAGCAATTGTACGCCGTGCAATGTCTCCATTTAAAATGTCCATTTTTTTCGGATGGCCAACTGGTGGGCCGGATTCCGGGAAATCGGATGAACTGTAACAAAAACCCCAAAAATGTCATAAACTATAATATATTTTCTAGGCATTGACGATTCAACATTTCAATTTTTGCGAAAATTGACAAAATGGCCGATGTTTGAAAAATAATGATCAAATTTCGACAAAAGTGTGTGATCTTTTTGTTTATATTTTGTACTATAATTAAACAATTTTAAATGTTGGATCGTCAATGCCTAGGTAATATATTATAGTTTGTGACACTTTTGGGGTTTTTGTTACAGTTCATCTGATTAGCCGGAATCCGGCCCACCAGTTGGCCATCCGAAAAAAATGGACATTTTAAATGGAGACATTGCACGGCGTACAAATGCTATTTTGTAAATATTATATGCTTTTCTTATAGTTCATAATATAGTGAACTAAAACACAAAACCTGATATTAATCGATTGTTTACTTTTCTTATGATCGTCGTCTAAAAATCGTCTGCTTTCTTGGCCCGTTACTGTGTCCTAACCCCTTAAGCGCAGTTGGAAAGCACCTTTATGTACTTGCAACTCATATTGATTTCACATATTTTTTTATATTGTATAGTTTTGTTCGAAATCGGCCGTTTAGTATTGTCGCGCTCGTCCTTGCCTCGAGCCGTAGAGAACGCCAAACCGTCGTGTTTACGTTTACAGGCATCAGCTACCGTGCGTTGGTAGCTGAACGCGATCACGTAGATCGGGTCCCATTGGCTCCCATTTCTCGCGTGATTTGGTGAAAGCCAATGAGCAACGACACCTTTGCTTACGTGACTGTGAGAATGCGGAAGGGGAGAAAATTCATAGCCGTGAAAGACGAACAGTGGTCAGAGACCTCTTCGAGCGTTATGTAACATACTTGTGGTTCCTCAAGAGTTTCTCTCGATCCGAGATAGAAATAAACTTCATCAGTTACCTCAACAGAGGATAAATTAGAAGTGTTTTAATTACTCTCTCCACATATTCAGTTCAGCCCGCGAACCGGCGAAACAAAAAATATATTATATGTCGTTCAAAATCGAAGGCGCGACAATTTTCTTCTATTTTTTTTTTGTGATTTACTCTTTTCCGTTCTCGACTTTTTCATGTACTTGGCGTATTTTTTTACTTTTTTGAAGTTTTTTTTATGGGGATGGAATTTATCCACCGTGTGGGCCACCTGTACAGACAGGTGATTGTAAGAGCGAAATAATTGATCGGAGAAAATGTCGAGAGGACTATACGGGACGTAGAGCAATTGGCTCGGATCTCGTTTATAACGGCTTTACCTCAACGGATTTTGACTAAACTAGCCCTATCAAATCCCGGGTCATTGGACGACGCGTTCGATTTAGCGTTACACACTAAACGACGAGAACAAGAATTGACCGGCTTGCCGCGCGATGACGCAAATGGGTACACACGAAGCGCGCGTCCACCATCGCCGTACGACCCCCAGCGTAGTATTGGAAATGGGTTATTAAACAAGATGAATGATTTATCTTAATATTATATATTTTATTACGACAGGGAAAAAACGTCTTTCAATGATGTAATGTCAGACAGAAGTGAGCTCTTCTTTGACAGCGGGCTGTTTTTCACGTTGCCGGGTCTTGTAAGAAAAGACACTCTACAAACGCAATACTATCTTTTACTATATTCAGGTTTCCCTAAATGTTGAATCACTTTTGCTCATTAATGATAAACGTAATCCAACACGTAGATAGACAGAATGGAGACAGCCGCCCGAGGATGACGCGTACCACGAGCCTCATTCCCCGTACTCCGCTTATAGCTATCAAGATGAGTATTATCGGGAGCCGTATTATCGCGATCAGACAGCGGAGTGCCGTCCAACGGCCCTGCTGACGAGGCAAGGCGAACGTTCATTGGACTATGAACGCAGAACGTACGAACCCGACGAAAGATCCGCGCGTACGAGGCCTCGGAATGGTAGGTAGTCACCACCCCGCGGGTCTAGATCGTACCAACCTCGCGGATCTCGCAGGTACGAACCCCGCGAGCCTAGATGATACGAACCCCGCGAATTCGAAAGATATCAACTACGAGAACCAAGGGGATATGAAACCCGGGAATCGCGAAGGTCGGAGGAACGCGAAACGTCCTCTGAAAATCGCGAGCATTTAAACTCCCAGCGTGCCCGCTCGTCCAACCGGAACGAGGCGGGCGGGTCCATCTCGCCGGCCCAAAGATCACCTCGAATTCAGAACCAGCATCGTGGCTCCTACGCGCAGACTCACCCGCATCCGGGTCAAGGCCGAACAACTGGAGAACGGTGAGGGATAATTTATCGTAGATACGGGTTCCGCATTAAATCTGTTACAAATCGGGTCTGCGAGCTTAAAGGCCCAGGTCTTAAGTACAACCCCCCTCGAAATCAACGGTCTGAGCGGAAAGCCCATGACTTTAGGAACAACTGTTTTGAAGATTAATGACAACTGGGGGATATTCTACGTAATACGCATACCCTATTTACCTGATGGGATAGCGGGCCTCGTCGGGAGCCCGTATCTGCTTCAGGAGGAAGCTATAATCTCTTACTACCAACGCACGATGGTAACAGCGAAACGCCCGATCAACCCCGTAATTTTCTCCAATTCTGAAGAATTAGAAAGTTCGTTAGTGGAATATAAACGGAAACACGAGGACTTCCTGGCACGCTTAAGCGAATTAACAGAATCGGAGTCAAACGGGAACGAAGTAAACATCTGCCGCCCCGAAACCCGCGACTGTCCCGAAGATGACGAGCGGGATTGCCCATCCCCCTTTTTCGAAGGAGAGTTTGACACTAACGAAGACCAGGATCTGGGAGATTATCGCGTTGAACAAAAACCGCCGAGGAACAATTACAGCATATAACCGAAACACTGAAATTAGAAGAGTTAGATCCGGAACCGCGTCGGACAATCGAGGAATTAGTAGCAAAACATTCGGATAGGTTTTCCGTACCCGGAGACCCGCTTGGCGGAACGACGTCTACAGAGCACACTATCGCGTTGACCGATACAACGCCCGTGTTCACCCGCCAATACCCGCACTCTCCGTTGATAGACGACGAAATCGCCAAACAAATGCACAATTTGGAGGAGTTGGGAATAATTGCTCCCTCGTCGTCGCCACATAACTCACCTCTGCACGTGGTCCTGAAAAAGGAGGACGCAGAAGGAAACAAACGATGGAGGGTGGTTGCTGATTTTAGGAGCCAAATATTTTTCAGTTTTCGACTTAACGAACGGTTTCCACCAGATTCCTATTGTCCCCGCGGACCGTGCAAAAACCGCGTTCAGCACCCCTGACGAACACTACGAATACCTCCGCATTAAATGCCCTTCGGATTAAAGAACGCTCCGGCCACCTTCCAGCGTTTAATGAACCACGTGTTGAGAAGGCTTATCGGTTAGGAGTTATTCGTTTATCTAGACGACGTGGTTGTATATTCGTGCACACGCTTACGAGAGCATAACTTAACCCTACAGACGGAAAAGGCCAAGTTCTTGAAGGACAAGGTCATATACTTGGGTCATATAATAGCAGCTAACGGAGTACAATTCACTCCCGAAAAGATCAAGGCCGTCGCTGCTTTCCCCGTGCCAATAACCCGAAAAAAATTTAAACCATTTTTAGGTCTCGTAAATTACTAGCGTCGCTTTATCCCAGATATGGCAAAACGAGCTAAACCCCTTACAAATTTGACTAGCCCGAAAACTCCATTCTTTTGGACTGAAAAACAGCAGGAAAGTTTCGAAGATCTACGCCAGGCACTCTGCAAAGAGCCGGTCTCACGTTATCCAAATTACGACGAACCATTTATTATTACAACTGACGCGTCCGACGTAGCCGATTTTAAGCCAAGGCAAAATAGGCGAGGACCCGCCAATAGCGTACGCCTCACAGGTACTCACACCATGCCAAGAAAATTACTTGATCACGGAGAAGGAGTGCCTCGCGATAATCTACGCCGTAAAACAATTCCGGACGTACATCTATGGGCGAAAATGTTTCTTGGTAACTGACCACCGGCCACTTCAATGGTTATTTTCGGTAAAAGATCCGGTGTCACGACTCGCCCGATGGAGAATCACGCTTGCCGATTACAATTATGAAATAATTTATAAACCCGACCGTGTAAACGCAAACGCAGCCGCGTTATCCCGAAATCCGGTCTCGCACGCTTTCTCGACTACCGCGAAGGAAACCCCGCCAAAGAGCGATAATGAAGGTATAGCAACGCGCGTAGGAGCGCGTCGTCAAGGCATGCCAAGACCAAACTATGAAGAACCACCATCGTTCGACTTCCAAGATGATTCTACGCTAGAAGGACAAGAACCTGAACAAGAGCTGCAACCGACAGAAGGGAACCACGCAGATGGATGTCCCGCGAGGAGCTATTACCATACCCTACCTACGTACAAAATTTGGTCGAACGCTTAGACGAAATCCGAATGACCACGCGATCAAACTTGGACACGAGCAAATCGCGTTCGAAAAATATTTAACCAAGTCACATTCGCGGAAAACGACCTCGTTTACGTACAAAAGGAACCTCGACTTCATAAATTCGATCCGCATTACATTGGTCCTTACAAAATAAAAGCGATCACTGATCAAAACAACGCAATATTGATTTCGGATGAGGGCCAACTGATCATCAAACATTTCGATAAATTGAAACATGCTTATATTAAAGATAAACCACCTTGACGCCAATAGAACGTATCCAAGTGGTTTAAGCTTATCAACGAACCGGCAGCAGGACTCATCTAGCCGACTCCCATAATCAAGGTCCCACACTCCGTAATTCTCATTCCCTCTATTCCTCCTCTACCTCACATGTTTTTCCATATTTGCAGTAGTCGTCTACGTAAAACAATAGAATTTCCCCCCTTTCCTTAATCTCACTTGTTTTTTTGTATTTGCAGTAGCCAATTACGTAAGACAATAGAATTCCCGTAAAAGTCATTTTCGGAAAACCCCGTATTACGACCATCATGTACGGACGTGGCCTGCTTTTGATCACGTTCTTATGGATGAGTGCCACCACTAAGGTCATCGACGGGGACTACCAATTAACTCCGTTAATCCCAAACCCGGGGTTGTACTACGAAAAAATCCGATCTCTCCGATTTTTCCACACCCAATGGAGACTGGTTACGGGCATCGGAGTCGCGGAAGTATTGACCTCGCGACCACAAACCGAACCTCAAATCAACTGGATGAAAGCATTATGTACAACTTATAACTGGACGTCTTGTCCGGCCGACGACCTTAACGCGGCCCTGCAACGGAAACTCCTCGACGGTAAACGATACGAGGAACTGCTATTAAGCATATTAGGGAAACCACAACTCCAACGTACCAAGCGATCGGTACCGCTGGGATTCATCGGATCGCTGAGTAAGGCCCTCTTCGGAACACTGGAGAACGACGACGCGCAATATTATAATAAGGAAATAGATAAACTTTATAAAGATGAATCATCTCGCCGAATTGTTAGGAAATCAAACACATATTATAAAATCAGAATTTCAGGATATACATGACTCACTAAAATCTGTAACGAGTTCCATGCGAAATTTGGGCAATAGAATTAAGGAAATAGCGTCCGTTACCCGTCAATTAGACGAGCGCGAAACAAAAGTAGAATTAGAATTAGCTTTTCCGTCGTGGACGTTCCTAATGACCAGACACGTGGACGAATATGTAACCGCGTTGATCGTAATTACGGACGCGTTCACGTTCGCGAAACATGGTATCTTACATCCGGCCGTTCTGTCCCCTAGTCAGCTAGAGCAGACTTGTGAACGAATTCGCGGAACGAATACTCCATACGAATTTCCGGTGACTCCGGAAGATTTGAATTCCGAACAGCTACAAGGGGTGACCAAATTAAACGTAATTTATTTACAAGGGCGAATCATCTTGTCACTTGACATCCCTTTACTGGACCAAATTCCCTTCGAACTTCATTACCTTCAACCGTGCCCTTCATTTCAAACTATATCGACCAATGTTTCTACCCCTATATTCATAAACCCAAGAACAACATATCTAGCAATCAGTCGAATCAACTCTTAATACTTCATGCCCGACGAGAACTACATCACAGGATGCAGAAAACACCCCCGGATGTACATATGCGAACTCAGTGTACCACTCCAGGACTTGGAAAAGGCACCAAGCTGCGAGACGGATGCCTTACTAAAACCACAAAACATCAAATGGCCTAACTGCAACGTTCAAGCTCTTCCCGGAAGCGGAACCTCACTCAAGAAGATGATCACACCCAACACCTGATTATATTCCATCAAGGACACCCTGGCACTGCAGGTTCGATGCAGCAAGCACTCAGCCGGATATGAAGTGCTCCAGGGGGCACGAATATTACAACTGAGGAGGGATTGTGAGGCCAAAATCGGGATCGATCAGATTTGGGCATCCGGAGTTGACACTGAGGCATTAACAACCATCTACAAACCATCTATTGGCTTAAACATCTCGGAAATCCTACGACCTGTCACGGAACATCACATGAAAATATTAACTGACCATCATGAAAAGGAACCCCAGGGAACCCTTCAAGATGCCCATGCGAAAGCAACCGCAATCGCACTGGACGACATATAGCGGCAGGCAAGGGAGATAGCGACTCATCACCGAAACGAAAATCTCTCAAAGTATGTCACCTATGGACTGCCAAGATTAGGGGGCACTTTCGTAATCCTCCTTATTGTCTGGATTGGGTATCGTTTTTAAAGGGCACGCCCGACACAACATCGTGAGCCCTTAAGGAAAGAAACCAAAGTCAATATAGAAATGGCACCACACCGTTCCTCCTCCCAAGTAATTTCCAGACCCCGTCCTCTAGCTATGACATCTTTTCCTCCCGACCTACCCGTTATACCATCCACGAGGACAAGAGACAGAGCCCACGTAGAACGAGTGAGAAGTTTCGCGGGTTCCGAGCCATACTTCGAAGTATTCTAGGCCTTAGCTTGCTGATAGCAGCAAAAACCCCACGCGTTACCCTTAGAACGGATCCCCGCGATGCGCTCAGCTGCAAAAATTAGATGGTAAGGATAATAGCATATAATCGCAGTTATTACAAGATTTTAACCGTACAAGTTCAAGTAAAAATGTATACACCTAAATTTAATGACGCGAGGTTTACGCGATCGACTCTGGCCGAGGCGGTTCTTCCGCGCCACTTACACGCGCCCTTCGGACGAAGATTGTGCGTGGGGCCGGAGCCAAGTATCAGCGGAGAGGACGTCCGCGTCTGAGCCTATAAAACCCAGACACTGTGCGCGGCATGCGAGTGGGTGAATCCGCCGAAGAACTTTGCGGACTTCAGGAAGGTCCCCGTGCACTGGTTGGCGGAGGAACGGAGGGTCGTCGCACTCACCAAATGTATGCAGTGCCGGGAACAGCACCTGACCTGGACGCTACCTGGCAACTGCAACGGCTGCATCCGGACAATTCTGGAAATCAACCCCCGTTTTTTGCCAGCCTTCCCCATATTGAAGGCCCCGGCCCTTGCAGCCCCCGAAACCGAGGGACATACCGTGGATTGTGCCCGCTGGAGCGGAGTGAGGAGCCATCACCCCCGCCTCAGCGCTGGCAGAGCATCGAAGCGGCGGCTACCGACAGGACCCCTCCTTTTTTAACTTTAAATCTTTTTTCTCTTTTTTTCTCTCTTCTTTGCTCTTTTTTTTAATTATTATGTAACAATATATGGGTTTCTTTTTCACTTAATTCTGAATAATTTACTGTGTCCCCTTGCGCCCCTTTTAGATTTACTAGTGCTGATCATAGTTTTAAACCGCTAAGAAAACTGCACGCGCCGACAGCTACGCACGTGTTCACGAAATAGCCTCTCGAGATCATTTCGTGTCTAAGTGGGGAGGTGTTACATGAGCCCTTCAGGTCCATTCCGTGCATGCTGTCCTCGCGTTGCTTTCCTCTGGCGATTCAGCGGAATCGCCTCGCGCGTGGCAGTCACGTTGTGCCACAACGTTAAACGATCGGCGTAGGCACAACGTAACCATGGTTAGCCCGGGCCCGGAAATTTCTAGAGCAGGAACGATCGTCAACTGCCGACGAGGCAGTTTCCCCCATTCGCGAGGATTGTGCGAGACGCGACTTGCAACCGCGATACTGGGATCGAGGGATTCGATTTCGGGAGCTCGAGGTAGGAAGTTGCGACGAGCCAGCGGGCCGTCTAGGAATCGCGACCGCATCTCCGCGTCGATACCGCGAAGTGCGCCTGGCCGATCAGGATAAGCATAAGGGTAACTCCATCCGACAGACCGAGAACGGCCTAGCCGGGAGAGCCCTTACGCGCCGATTTGGACCGCGACATACCGCGAAGATATGTGACGGAACGAGACGGAGCGATACGGCGGACCCCGAGTTCACCGACTTCCATGTGCTACCCGAGAGCACAGCGAGCGACCACGACCTGCGCTCGGTTCAGCGACACCGCGAGCGACAGTAACGATAGACGGCAAGCGTGCCGTGCGTTAACTGAGAACACAGCGAACGACAGCTGAGACGGAGCGCCGTCTATGGGTATGTTAATCTTATCTTACTTTCGTCAAGAATATATTTTACTTTATTGTTTTCCCCTTAAATTCCGTGTAACAATTGATTCAACCCCTTTACTCCTTAACCTTCCTTGGTATGTATAGTCAAGGCGTGCTTTAGCACCTCAATAGAGCAAAAACCCGAAAGAGATTTACGATGAGTCCCTTCAGCACGTAACAGCCAACTTCGTAGCGCAGAGGGTTTAGGAGGATTTCCGGCGCGAATGCCAGATTCGTGGCACTGAGGGTGAGTAGAAATTCAGGCGCGAATGCCAGATTCGTAGCACTGAACGTTAGAGGGAATACAAGCGCGAATGCCAGATTCGTAGCACTGAACGACCATGGATGGTTTAAACAATAATCGCGCGCCCTTGGTGACACCCGTTAGAGCACTTATGGTTTGTATTTAAGACTCGGTAATTGGATTTACCGTTGCATTATTGTAAGAAGCCGCCCGCAATATTCCGTGAAATTGTTATGGTTTTTTTAGATGAGACGAGAGTTTTGTGGAAACAAAGATGTATTTAATACTTGTGGAAATATAACAAAAATATATAATATATAGCGCAGAGCGACCACTTCTTCTTAGTGACGGTTGAGACCACGATTCCTCCGAAACGCTTGACGATGAGCGCCCCACCGCGCTTGGCAATACACGTACACCATTGCAGAGCGCGAAAATACAAAATTGGCTCTTTAAGCTCAACAGAAATACGTCTAGACGTATGGTCGTGCAAGAGCTATGCGAAAGTAAGGTTTGTAAACACTGTAAGAACTCTCGCATTCGCGAACCGAGATCAGCTGTTGCAGCAGCCTGTTATGATTTAGAATCTTCGTAACCGAAGGATAGATACAATAATTCGAAGCGTGATTTAAAGTAAGAATGTTTATTAAATTTGAAGCACAAAAATATGGCATGCACTAGCGGTTAGTTAATATAATGATGCGATAGCGGTTAGTTAATATAATAATGCGTTGGTCGTTAAGCATTAGCACGTAAACATTTATATAAATGGTTATCAATAGCAATATATATTAGGCCGTCCCGAAAAAAATGAAAATGATTGTAGCGTTATGTCTTAGTGGGGGAAAGTTGTGTCATGGGATTAATAACTGTGGAAAATTTCAGCCCTGTGAGTTAATATCTTTTGTTCCGGCAAGAGCCTTGAAATTTCGAAATTTGAGTAAAAAGTATTAAAATGGCCTTGCAGCCTGTCGCCCACCCTATGAGAACAGAATGACTCAGAAGAACTCACCACGTGACGGTGGCTGTATGTGGAGTTCTTCCCTAGCTCACCGTAACCACCCAACCTTGTGGACTAGAAGGCGAAATTTCATACAAATATCCTAATCGCGAAAGGAGACTCGAAGATGGGTTTATAGACTTGATGAAGTGTAAACATGAGATTTCTACTGAAAGGCGGGCATATGACTGCAGGAGTCAAGTGTGGCCCGAATGAAGCCATCCCTTGCGTCGACTGCAATTACATGGCTGGATGCATCTGTTACGAGCTTTACCATACGCTCCATAGCCTAAATGTGGCAAGGGTATGCCTCAAAGTTCCATGATTTGGGGATCTCTCCCTCCTCAAGCATTTTTTTTTCTGGGAGATGGTTTCAACAGAAACCAAGGCTCTTGCCGGAACAGAAGATATTAACTCACAGGGTTGAAATTTTCCACAGTTGTTATGCATCCCAGGACACAACTTTCCCGCACTAAGCTCTAACGCTACAATCATTTTCATTTTTTTCGGGACGGCCTAATATATATGTATGAACATGAAATACATGAATATAAGTCACAGATAATAGTATGAAAGGCAATAAGAATTAGCAATGATAACAATATAAATCAATGAAGGTTAGCAAAAAAAAATAATATGAATCAATAAGTGTTAGCAATACAAAATGATATATAAATCGAGATGATATGCCGTTGAACAATAATTAGTAGTAATTGCTTACAGTAGTTTCCGTAGATTGGTAATCCGACACTGAATTTAGTTTTATATATAACACAGTAAAAGTAATAAATGAGAACGTAGATACTTCGCGGGAGTGTTTCCGTAGAAGAGGACTACAGCCTCAGGAACCCTTGTATTTATATGGTTCGCAGGAATGTCAGGTATGAGGGGTATGCGCGGTATGCACCATGACTCATGTGTGAAATATGCATCTATAATTAGAACGTGTTGGTCACTCATGCGCGAAATATGCGTCGCAATAGGACTTCCGGGGTTTTTATTTGGGCTTCTGAAAATAGGGTACTCAACCCATTGGTTTGATTTTGGGTGTTTCGAATGGAAAGGGGTGAGAGTGGCTTTGACTTGGTGGGTCGTAGAGAGGGGGTGAGACGTGGTCTCGAGTTAAGAGTGTTTTTGGGACGAAGGACTTGTTTAAATTTAAATATGAGGGAGGAGATCATGCCTCGTAGGGCGAAGATGGGAAGGGGATTTCGTAGTTGACCATCTCGAGATGGGGACCGCTAAGGTACATCGTCTAAATGGCCCGATGATTGGGGAATAGGGGTAAGAGTTGAGTTTTAGGGATTTTTGGCGGAGTTATGGAGTGATTTATGAGGGAGACTTTAATACCGCGCGAAAAATAGTGGGACGTCACAATCGAACGGAATATTTATATAGAATGGGGGAAGCCGGGGTATTGTGAGCCACGGGGAATCGTGAGCCAGCGCCATATTTTTTTCCCTAGTGAATAATGACAGCTGCCAACAACTGTTATTTACTTGTCTTATGATAAGCTAATATTTCCACGATCAGTGAACGTACGCACCCGCATCGTTACTTTGCTCTGTTAACAGATAAAAATTGGCTGATCTCGAAGTATTATTTTCACTTCGTGTGTGGTCTATTATTGTGACACTTTTCTGTGAATCCACGCAGGTAACTATTTTTATAATACTCGTGTGACTTCAAGCTTTCGAAATAATAAAGAAATTTGGCATTAAGTTAGCATTGTGTTATTTATTTGTGGCCATGTTGTAAAAATAATGGTTCGGGGAATTGTGAGCCACTCGATTCTTGACATTTAAAGAGCTAACCTCACGTGTTTGATGTTTCTTTATGATTGTTTATGTAATATTTGAGCACAATATAAATTTTACTTTCCCGACTGTTATGTATATAACAGAGGGAAAGTATGTAGATCGTGTCAAAAATGACCCCCCGGTTTTTTTGCAATTCTCGACGTTTCATGACCCACTGACTCTAAAAAGTAGAAAAAAGGGGTACAAAAATGCTTGCGTGCGCGCGTGTGTGTGTGTGTGTGTGAATAAACATTTTCTAACAAGCATTGTCATTTTTATTCAATTTATAAAGTGGCTCACGATTCCCCGAGATTTTTCAGATTCAAGAAAATGCAAATTTTTTGTAATAGTCTGAAAATCATCTAATTTGCAAATATTCGATTCCACTATTGTGACTAAAAGAAAGGTAAATCTTCATACTACAACATCCAGCTTTGAAATTTGAAGAAACACTTGATTTTATAGCAGTTTGTTAGCAATAAAAAAAAGTGGCTCACAATACCCCGACTTCCCCTATGTTTGGGAATGCATTAGTTCCCAAAGCCGCCACTCTCACTCTCGGCGCAGCACCTCACGGACTCAGCACAGGATCACAGATCGACGGTCGATCCGCCAATAGTAGACGCTGAGCGCCAGTCGATCACCAATCATCTGCGCTCCTCAACCACCGATCATCCAATCAGCGCATCGCGTGAAACGGTTTCGTCCGGTTGTAGAATACGCGTAGCAAATCACAGTACACCAGAACTGTGGCTCAACCAATCAGATTTCCCCACGTCGGTCGATCGTCGAGAATGTTCGAGACGACCCGTACCGGAAGTCTGATTGTCCAACGTTCATCAATCTTGTTCATGTAGCGTGATAGAAAAGACGTGCCGCGTGCGATATAGTGTTTTCATAATCAACTCGTGAATTCTCAATCTATCTCTGCTCAATGTAATCGCTCAACGAGAGTCTCAATCTACACCGTGCTCAGCTCAATACTCTCTCTATATTCACTGTGCTCAGCTCAACTCACTGTAACGTTTATCAAGTGTGTTTCAACAAATCTATCTTGTTCACGCTGTATGAAACGCAAGACGTGTTCGCGTACATTCTCGTTCCGTCCTCTCATCACGTGAATTTCTCATTGCTCAGTGCTCTCAAATGCTCACCACGATCTCATTTTGTGCTCACAGACGATTATTCTGTATGATTGTGTTTACGGTGTAATCTTCGTGTGTGAATTGCTCGCGGAGAACTGCGTTCTCATGTGCTCACCACGTGTGCACGGACTCATGGCACTCTACGAACAATCGTAACTCAAAGCTCATCATTTACACACTCAACGAGTGTTCAATACTCATCGGCTCATCGAGTCTTTTAAATAAATTGACCAATTACTCAACTCATATCTGTGCGACTGCATTCACCCTTCTCACTGTCGTCCTAACCTCACTTTCAGCCAGTTAGCTCACCCACCTTATTCTCAAACACCCTACTATGTATAAAGTGAAACAAGAAAACACACTTTTCAATATTTGTAGTCATTTCTGTTTCATATAAATATTAGTTCTATGTAGATGCTTTTTAACCCTTCGGCTACCACCTCAGTATCTGGTACGGACCCTAAGTTTTCCACTGGTCGCCCACCTCCGTATCTCGTACGGACCCTCCGTTTTCCACTGATGGCCCGCCTCCATATCTCGTACGGATCCTAACGTTTTCCACTGGTGGCCCGCCTCAGTATCTGGTACGGACCCTAAGTTTTTCACTGGCCGCCCGCCTCCGTATCTCGTACGGACCCTGTTTTTCAAGTGGCTTCCGCGTCAGTATCAGATACGGATTTATGCAACTGGTTGTTTATGCCGTCCCTCTGTTTATGTAAACAGCGATATCTTAATACAAATTATTTAAACTACTTATTCGAAGATGTATCTGTATAATATATACCCAATGACAGATATAAGATCAAGTTTCCTTTACAATAATTATTTCGGCTGCGTGTAATTCAGTTTTATTAGAAAGTTTAACGGATTATAAATTAATAAAACAAGACAGTCTAGTATAGATAATCACTTGAGGCAAGTCAGTTGTAACGTCCAGTTGCCTTGGAGCGACTGAATGCTTGTAGGTTCTCGAGAGGAGAGCGGCGTCCCCTCGAGTATAGGATAGGTGGGGTTCGTTGGTAGAGAGTAAAGGATTAAAATCCAGACCTTTAACTAAACAATGACTTTTATTGTCAACACTTAATTCTATTTTAACAACAACTTAATATTACCTACAGCTATGAATTGTATGTTTTGGGTTTTTTATGTTTTCCTTTATATGATAAATTATATGAACTAGATAGGTGTATGTCGCAGTGTAATGCCGCTTCCGTCTCCGGGGCGAGCTCGTTACTTCTGGCAGATTTTGACCTTACAGTGACTTAGTGTATTGCAGTTTACGGCCGCTTCCGGGCGAGCTCGTACTCTTGGCAATGTCTGCTGTAAGAACGGCCGCTTCCGTCTCCGGGGCGAGCTCGTTACTCTTGGCAGATTTTGACTCTACAATGACTTCTTGTATTGCAGTGTACGGCCGCTTCCGTCTCCGGGGCGAGCTCGTACTCTTGGCAATGTCTGCTGCTAGAACGGCCGCTTCCGTCTCCGGGGCGAGCTTTCTTCTGTTGGCAGAGTGAAGTAGAAGTGCTTGCTGTGCTGCGTACGCCTCCTTTTATACTCGGTTTTAGCGATGTGGCGTATGCGCAGTGGATTGTTATTTGTTATTTTACAGTTTATTCGTTTATTATATTATATATTGTCTTAAGTTTTTGCTAATTGTTAAACCTAATTATTCTTAATGTTCTTAAGATATCTATTTTCCTTAATATTCGCTTAATTTATAAATAATACAAAAGTATGTACAAAGGTCTGCATAATGCTATAAAGTGGTGCTGTTTTACCTACAGTCGGTTACGTCGGGTTTGAGTCTGCGTGAGACGTTACACCTCCCCCCTGGGAGATCTCTCGTCCTCGAGAGATTTGAACAAGCGGAATGGGAAGGAAAGGAATTGTAACAATGTGTATGAATATATATTTATTTTTCCTTTGGAGTATACGCTTTAGCTGCCCCTGTTTCAACGAGTTTTAAAAATTTCCAGACTCGTTGTCTTGGGTGAGATATTGGGAGAGCCTTGTATGCCTCCCAATCTGGCTTGGGTATATCGATGGGAATGAGGGCTGGGTATTCCGGAGTGGCGTTTTCTTCCTTATGAATTTCCGGGATTTTAAATTCCGGTCCTGATGATGTTGGAAGGGATTCCGGAGGAACATGAGGTGGTTTCTTGAGGTTTCAGGATTCTCATTAGAATTTGAAAGGAAGGTGGTATGTTATAGGAGTTCTTACCGTTTTTTCCGGAGAACCTGGGAGTGGAGTGATAACTGGTGGTATTTCTACCATTTCTCCTAATACCGCCTCTATTTCTTTTTTCTTTTTGAACCTCGGAGTGTCGTGCTCCTGAACGTTTCGGCATTTTAATGCTAAATGAGGCACAGCGCAGGCGCGGATTTGAAATGAAGTTTGGCGCTGATGGCGCAGGCGCAAGTTTGAATTTGATTCGTTGGCTCGTATAATGGTGTCCTCTTGCGGATTTTATAACTACTTATATTTATGAACTCGTAATTTTTTTTTAAAAGATATATATTTTAATAATTTTTACAAAAATAACTTAAGAACAATGTGTATGTATTAATTACAACGTGTGTGTGTGTGTGTGTGTGTGTGTGTGTGTGTGCGTGCGTGCGTGCGTGCGTGCGTGCGTGCGTGCGTGCGTGCGTGCGTGTGTGTGTGTGTGTGTGTGTCGAGTATCTGTAAGTGTAATGTGTAGAATGAACAAATATAATAATTAAAAAAAATAACTTAATACATTTTTTAAGAATATTTATAAATCTTCCAGCATCATTTCCTTTATAACTGGATAGGTCCCTCCTTTAATCTTCAAGTCATCTCCAAGCATTTCCTGTATTTGTGGTATTAACAATGTGCACAGCTCGCACTGGCTTGCCGGTCTTGCCGCATATATAGTTCGCTTACATCGGTGGCATCGTCGGTAACTAATATTGTTCCCCCATACAATTAGGTGAGGGTAGCCCACGTTCT